>CM077810.1:36040064-37470352 GCA_039764185.1 Tamarix austromongolica
GGGAGATCTAATCTAGGGTTTTATATGGATTCAAGCTAGAGTTGGAATGGATGAATCGTGAATTTTGTATGGAAGAATCTAGGATTTTATATGAAGGAATCTTGGGTTTTGTATGGAGGAATCTAGGGATTAGTATGGAGGGATTTTGGGTTTTGTATGGAGGACTCTAAGATTTTGTATGGATGGATTTAGGGTTTTGCATGAGAAAGATTGAAGGTTTACATGGGAATAAAAATTAACTAATTTAAATTGTAGACACAGCCACACAACTAAAACAATGTGTAGAAATCACCTAATATAAAAAGAGCATCGTTAACAATAAAGAAGACAATTCGTACATGTTTTATGGGAGACAATTAGTTATTGAGTTTAAATAAAGTTTAACCTCTATTCACCGATAGATCATGTATTAGGACACAATTTTTTAATACACTATTTTATTATTGGAAGCATTTCCTCACTTTTATTTTTATATTTTTATATTTTTTAAATATATAAAAATATCTGATATTTAATTTCATTTTTTTTCGATCTCCAATCTCAATTCCTTGTATAGTATCAGCCAAAACTCCATTAAAATGCCATTTACTAATATTTGTAGAACTAATAAATCCATAAAAGAGTCCCAATTATATGGATCAAAATTATTATTTTATTATTCTAGTGAAAAAAACTTTGACTTTTATTTATAAAGTTTCGTATTTGAATTATGCCGCAGTATAATTTAGATAAGAAATAATATGTAAGTCTGTTAAAATAAAATAATTATAATAATATGAATAATTGTAATATAGAAACTTATTTTTTATTAATAATTAAAAAAATTATTAGTCATAGAATTATTTTTTATAGATATCCATAGTCGTACCTCATGGTGTCTAACTATGTATAAAAGAATAATACACTACGACATATTTTCCCTCCAAAAGTACTATAACACGTGTCTCTAAACTGTGAAACAATATCATAATTTTTTATTTAAAAATACAACACATGTACAGTACATCATGTGATACAAATAAAAAATTACAACTTTCCATATGTCAGTTTATAATTTGCTGCAAGCCTTTGCCTGTGATTGCAACACAGAATCAATTGGCCACTAACATCCAATAGCTGGAAAGAAGTAACACATGATCTTGATAATCTTGAGAATCAACACTGTTCTATAAATAGGTATTGAGTAGCTAATATTCACGTACTTGAAGTATACATAACCTCCTATGCTTGAGTTGCAGGTATTCTATGCAGCTATTGGCTGACTTCTTTTCACTAAGCTTTTATTCTATATATTATTAATCATTTATAAATGTTCTAATGTCAATATTGTTTACATTATTTTCATTTTCATTTATATTTTGTATATCAGAGAAGAAAGAATGACAATGTGGAGCTTGATTAAAGATATTAACCCGTCGAAGAGTACTTGGGCATTAAAACTGCGCTTAGTACGAATTTATGAAAAACTATCTTATGGAAATGAACGTGAAGCTTTCAGCTTGGAATGTATTTTTCATGACAGAGATGTAAGTGTTACTCATACAGCAATAACTATGCATAAACTATGCATATTCGAACTATATTTTGTTCTACCTGCTCCATATTGAACTTTATATTTTAATCAATTACATGGGAAAATAATACATGGAACAACCATAAAATCTCAAATAAATCAATACAAGGCAATAATGAAAGAAGATCAACTGTATCACGTGAAAAACTTTATCATGGCAGACAATCACCTTAAACTAAAAACAATAAACTTCAAGTATGTCATGTACTTCAATAATTTCACACAATGTATTAGGCAATCAGAAGTAGAAGCATTCCCAATCCAAATATTCAAGTTTATTCCGTTTGTTGAGTTTCTAATAGTTTCTACCACAAGTCTTATCAGTGAGTAGATAAATACAAATTCAAATATATTATTTCCATAATTTCAATTTAAATGAAGCATATTCTTTCTATTTTAGATATTATTGGAAGGGTGTCAGATATCCAATTAGTGAGGGAGAAAGAAGTCTTTGGACAAGTGAAAAGCTACCTAGACTTTGTACTAGAAGATAAAATGTAAGAAAATACAAAATATCAGTGAATTCTCCATACTAATTATCTAACAATTTTTATAATTTATAGGGAGAATAGAGTTCAATGCACGCTATGGGGAGAATATGCAACAAAATTAAGTGATTGTTTTGGAATTACTAATCCTAATCCAGTTATTATTGTCCTACAATTTTGTAGGGTCAACATGTATAGAGGTATGAATTGTTTCAATTTCACATACAGATAGTCAAAAGTTATAAAATTACAATTATGCATTATTTTCATAATTTTTCAGATCAACTAAAGGTATCTAATACATGGAACATGACAAAGCTGATAATTGACCCAAACATGGTAGAGATAATAGATTGTCAATCACTAATTTTCTGTTATAAGATACCACTGCTTAGTTTTTTTTATTTTAAATTAGGAAACTTAAATGACCAAGTTTCCAAAAATTTGGTTTTAGTTTACCCGTAGGATAACTAACAGCTGTTACTATTTCTGACACAAAACAACTATCAAGTTTAGAAACTATAACAGAAGAGCTATCCTCAGGGAAAGCAATTTTTAAAATAGTAGAAGAGCTCTAGGAAAACGAGGTATAGATTATATATAATTCTATCACAAACAATTTATAACCTAAAATTTTATAGGTAGGAAAATTCTGGATCAATGTTAGAGTTACAGGCATAGAAACTGTTGGTGAATGGTTTTATGTGGCATGTAAAACATGTCTCAAAAAACTTAGACCTTCGGGACAAAGGTTTCTTTGTGAAAAGTCCAACACATATGACACTAAAGGAAACCTAAGATATAAACTTCAGATTAGAGTTGTTGATGGAACAGGAAACATTGCACTACTCCTTTGGGATAGGGAGTGTACACAAGTTATAGGAAAAACAACACTGCAACTTAAGGAGGAAAACAAGGTAGTATTTAAAGTACTTATATTAAGAAACAATATTCATTTTCTTTTCTAATGTTAACTCCATGTTTATAATGCATGGAAAATTAGATGATGTATCACTTCCACAAAAAGTAGAAAAATTGGTGGACCTAGAAGCCCTTTTCTTAGTTCAAGTGAGGGACCCTCAAATGGGTGCTTACTCGGTGATTGAAATAACTACTAATGCAGGGTTAGTGTGCAAGTATAAAGGACTCTATTACTCTAACAACCAAGTGTGAATTATTTATGTTAATAATGATATATTTAAAAGAACATAACTATCACAAACCCAATTTGTAAAAGTATATACATGTTTATTACTTATTATAATCCTAATTATAATATTACTTTCCTTTTTTTAGGACTTAGATTTAAATTCCAAACTTAATCAATCAATAGATGAGCAGGTAGCATTGAAACAATGTTAAATCAAATTATGTTCATACAAATTTAATCAAACCTAATTAATGATTCATTATCTTATATCCAAACTATTATTATCTCTCAAGGTTGAATCTCAAACAGATGAGGTAACAGCTCCACCAAACTTTGAGGTAAACAATTCACAAATCACTCTGTCAGAGGTAAATAACAGGAGGCCTAATGGTGATCTTTCATCATCAGTTACCCAGAAGAGAAAGCCTAGAGTGACTGTGAAGAAGGAACGGGTTTGATTAGGAAAAGATGACAATTTTATTTGTAATTGCACTCTTTTACTATATTTGTATTAAGTAGGTAGTTATTTTGTAATTGTAAACTGTGAGTTAATAGTTTATTACAGAGGATTAATTCTAGAATACTGTGATTTAGCAGTTTATTGCAGTTGTCGTTTAACAAAGGAACTTTTGAACCTCACTATTCCTATGTAATGGATATTATCAATTAAATATTGGTACTCCTACTACTACTAAATTTTAGAATTCAAGTTAATACTTTGCATTAATTTGATCATGTCTATCAACCTCCCTTATCGTCGAAGTTTAATTTATGTAAAGGCAAACATATAACAGAACTATATAGCAAAATTATACCTTTGAAATACTTTCGAATACATGCGATCACAGATATCACATATAATTAATTATCTAACGGCAATAGATCATACACTTAACTTTATGATATTTAAAGAACAAGCAAATGAAAAGCTAACATTCAATAATATGGAGGCTCAGATCAATGTATTTATAAATGGCAATGTAAAACCGATTATGCTACCCTTAATATGTAGCTACACTTACTGTTTTCAGGGTTCAAAAATAATCAGCTAGACATCATCCATTATAAATAATGTGCCCTATAATTCATCATTGCTCTATTAATTCTAAGTTTTTATAAAAAGAACCCCTACATCACTGTTAAACAGACCATAAGAAAATAATCACAAGCATTGATTATGATATTGTTTTAGGGCTCAAAATATGTCACAAGCTTTACATCATCAACCCTTGGCCTTTTGCAAATAATAGGATCATAGACGATCCTAATAATACAAATGACCAAGTGTAAAATGAGTAAATTTCGTCATAATAGTATATTTTTCTTCATTGCCCAATTCTGAAGGTCAAGTTTTATGGAAAATGGGGATCTTTTCATTTATAAACTTAGATTAATTTGTTAATACCTATAAAAGAAAAAAATTATTATATAATTTTTATGTTTGGTCAAGTTATATATATTCTATGTTTTAAATTTTGAATTGTAGCCGGAGCTACAATTTCAGTTCAAAAATTTCAAACTTTCCCTCTTCAATTTCAGTTCAAATTTTTCCATAGTTATAAAGGGAGTTGGAACATATGGATGATACTAAGTTGATGAATTTTAAGAATATGCAGCAAAACATGTGTAGCCCAACCATCTAACATTTCGCTTCAATGTAAGTCATTGTTCACTATATAATACCAATAGAATTACACTAACATAATCATTGTCTTTATTAAACTGAATATTTATGTACCATTTTCATGCTTGGTCAAAGAGAAGGAAGTTAGCAAGTAAGAGCTGAAGATAAAGAAATTAACAGCTACAACCATTATTGGAGGTAAAAGATCAAGAGAAGACACGAGAACAGGTATTGAGCTACAATTATGCACGGGCTACTTTAAATCATTATGTTTAGATTAAAATGTTCATCATTTTTGTCTAGCAGTATTGTAGTTATTAAGCCTCTTTGAAAATAATTTTACTCCAATTTTTTACATTACGTGGGATGTTTAAGACTTAATTTGACTAGCATAGTGAGAGAACTAACAAAAAAAAGATAATAATTTAGAGCAACATTAAGCATGTAATAACAATTATAAGAGAATAATGTACAGACTAAGTTTTGCAACTATAAATTTTTATCTAGGGCATCTTCCATTATGCTCAATATGTTCACAGTACCAACAGTCACATGAAAACAAAAAACATTAATAACTTCGATAAAGTATTTATTTACATGTTAAAGAAGTGAAATGAAATTGTTAGTTTTTCCTTTCGAAACGTCCTTACTTATATATTGTTGATATGTAATTAATTCAGAATAATAGTATTACATCTTTAACATCCAGAACTAATTCAAAAAATATTATTAATTTATATATTCAGTATTTATTTGATGAAATTAGTAAACTAAACTAAAATAACGGATAATCAGAAGATGAAATTTCTTTATTAGTTTTTATTAGTCTAAATTATAACATTATTATGAAATCTAGTAAAATAAAGAAATTAGTTATATTTTTTCTAATATTAGGATAATAATTTAACATAATATAATCGATGTCAGAGAAAATTTTCTGATGCAACTGTTGGTATGGAGTCTGTAAATTCAACTGCTTTTTATTTAGTTAATGAAATGTCGACAAAATAGAGCACGAATTTTTTTCATTCAAAATCAAGGGCCAAGAAGGGGGCATGTTTATCAATAAGTTTTAGAGGACAAAATCAATGGTCGTAAATCGACGTGTATAAAATCAGCGGCAACGATTTTCTCAGATTTTGTTTGTCAGACTACACAAATGAGTTGGAACAAAAGGTGGATTTACGCTGAAGCCATAAAACGGCCATGATTACATAAAATTGTATTTCTTTGATCGATCCATGGCATCACTAAAATCGTCAGACTGCAATTGGGGCATGGCTAGGATTGAATATCATTTGAAATAAAGAGAAGATTAACCAAAATCAATGTTGTAAATTAATGTCTTAAAGTATTATTTCCTATTAATCTCTGGTAATCAACGATCCATATTAGGAGCATCATTTAAAATGTAGAGATTAATGTATTAGTAATAGTCAATTTTACTGTTAGTTAAGCAGTCGTAAATGACAATTTTTTATATTACTTACTGAATATTATAATTTATTTGAATTTAATTATGCAAATTTATTTATGGGAATTACATTGAATTAATCATTCTGTCATTAATGATTATAATTATACCACATTAATTTACAAGTACTTAACGAAGTTAAGTACAACTTACTTACCTATTCATACCAATAATCATAAAATTTTAACAGCGATAATTATTTAATATTAAAATTTATTTAAATCTTTTTGCCAGTAATAATTATCACTATACCATACTAATTTTCATTTTTTTCTAACTTAAGTACGAATTAGTAATTCATACCAATAGTCAGAAAATTTTCCGAAAATCATAAAATTTGAACAGCAATGTTAAAGACACTTATTTACTCGCGTAGACATCAGAAAGAAACAGCAAATAAAATTACCATGATATGAAAATTCTAAACATTTCCAAAACAAATAATAATTGTTTGATAGATTTTTCATGATATGAAATTATTAAACATTTCCAATGCAAGTGGAAATTTTTAGACAGATTTTTTCAAATATTTCACAAAACAACATATACTATTTTTATACCTCAATAGCCATGATATCTTTCAGCCATTTATAAATATAGTGAAACCATAAAATTTTAACAGTGATAGTTATTGAATATTGAAATTTATTTAAATCTTTTTGCCAGAAATAATTATCATTATACCGTACTAATTTCCAATTTTTTTCTAACTTAAGTATGAATTAGTGATTCATACCAATAGTTAAAAAACTTCCGAAAAACATAAAACTTGAACAGCAATGTTAAAGACACTTATTTACTGGCGTAGATATCACAAAGAAAAAGCAAATAAAATTACCATGATATGAAAATTCTAATCATTTCCAACCCAAATAATAATTGTTTGACAGATTGTTCATGATATGAAATTATTAAACATTTCCAACGCAAGTGAAAATTGTTAGACAGAATTTTTCAAATGTTTCACAAAAACGACATATACTATTTTTATACCTCAATAGCCATGATATCTTTCTACCATTTATAAATATAGTGAAACCATACAAATTTTCAATTATTTATCTAGCATGAGTACAAATTACTAACCAATTCATACCAATAATCGTAAAAAAAAAAATCGAATAACCATAGCATTTGAACAACAATGTCAGACACTTATATATTTTGAAAGACATGACAAACAAACAGCAAATAAAATTACCATGATATGAAAATAATAAAGATTTCCAACGCAAATGAAAATTGTTAAACAGATTTTTCATGATATAAAAATATAAATTATTTCCGACGCAAGAGAAAATTGTTAAGATAGATTTTTTAAAGTATTTCCAAAAACATGGAATATTTTTATACCTCAGAGATTATTTCTCTGTTCTAGTTTCTAAAACTGAAATCAATAGCTATGATATCTTACCTACATACAATATTAGAATTAGTTAAAATAGAAAAGACTGAAAGAACTAACTAAGTGTAGATGTAGATATATACCTCGGTGACCATGAATTAAGCTCGATGTTTGGATATACCACAAACCGGGACATGAAAACAAAAAATCGAATTTAAGTAAATTATTTAAAATATATATATCACGAACAGTGTAAATAATATTGTTTTACAACTGAAGTAAAATAATATCTTTAAATTTTTGAAGCAAATATTTATTCGATTTCATGTGTATGTATGATATTATAATTATTGTCATTAAGTTCGAAGTCATTTTATTTTAAAGAATCATTTCAATAAGCACTTCTAACTTAGAACAACTGAGAAACTATTAAGTCATACAATAAAGGGACGGATCTATGCATCTTTGAAACTTACCATACATTAAAAAAATTGAGATTATGTACACTGATAATAGAGTTGTAATAGATAGAATCTTACCTCCAGACAACATGGTTGCGTATATCAATCTGTGATCTACACTGTTGGATGACATCAAGAAAAAGGTCAAATAAGAAACCTGCAATATTATGTAATCGAAATCTTTAGAATTTTAAGCCAAAATAATAAGTAATCAAAGAATAAGAAAACGAAGTAGTGAAAATACTTACCAATTTTGTGAATGTTTTCATCTAGAAAACTTCAACTATGCAAAAGACTGAACTAATCTTCGATTTGTTGAAAGGAAATTGTTGTTTAAAAATGGAAATTTGAAAGAAATGATGTTGAATGATAGGGACGGAACGAAGGAGAAGAATGCAGGTCAGAAATTATCTCAAGGGTTGTAGAATAGTCAACAATGGAGAGAATTTTCTCTCCACGGCCGCTCGCGAAGGTCGCAGCAGCAAAAAAGATAATAGGATTTTTTCACGTTTAGACTTTATAGTTAGGGTTAATGCAATCAATGGACGAGATTGTATATTATTTACAAATGAACAGTTCTGATTCTATCATTAAGTCGGTAAAGTGGCAACGGTTTAGATTTAAACACTACAAAATCGACGGCTTTTATTCAATTGATGAATTGCCGACAATATGGACGGCCACGATTGGTTTCGCATTCAAAATCAAGGGTCGTGATTGCGGAATTTGTATCGATAAAGTTGAAAGGACAAACATCCTTTCTTTTTTTTTAATCAACGTTCGTAAATCGACCCGTACAAAATCAACGGTTAAGATTTTATCAGTTTTTGTTCATCAGATTGCCGAAATCAGTAAGATCGAATGGTGGATTTATGTTGAACCCATTGAATGGCTAGGACTATACGATATTGTATTTTTTTGGTTGATCTGTGCCACACTATATGGACGGCTATAATTGAATTTTTTTTGAAATCAACGGTACAGATTGACGAATGGTGTCGATGAAGGGAGAACAACCAGTCTGCCAAAAGCTACACTAGCTATAGTAATAAACGTACATTTAAGTATAATTAATAAGTAGTAATTAAGGTATTAGTAGATATAGATATAAGTATAGGTTAAATTTAGGAACGTATTAAGATAAGTAGTTACTAATTAATTAACCTTATTCTTGAAAAATAAGATATGTAAATGAATATATAACATTCAATTTAATCACATTATTGATGTTAATAATTAAATTTAGTATTATTGATGGTAAAATTTAAATTTAATCACATTTTGTATTATATAATGAATATTTTTTATTATATTGATTTATTTGAAATGACGAATTTTACAACAATTCCATTGACATTAATAAAAAATGTATAACTCAATTAATTTAAAATTATCTACCTAGCTTAAGTATATGTATTTGAATTTATTTTCATCTTGAAGAAATTAATAGAATCAAAATTGAATTTTAAGTGTGTTATAAGAAACTAAAAATTTATTTCTTATGTATTAATTATTTAACTAAAAATGAAGTGATGTTAATAATTAAATTTATCATATTTATTATGATTTTATGGAATCTTATTATAACAAAATTAATTTACAATTATTTACCTAACTTAAGTACATGTATTATTAATTTATTTTCATCGTGGTAAATGTAATAAAATCACAATTGACTATTAAGTGTGTTATAAAATATAAATTTTTTTAAGTTATTAATTAGTTCACCTTATTATTGAAATGTAAACTATGCAAATACAAATTCTATTAATTTTTTTTATATGGCATGCAATTTAATCACGTTTTTTATGTTAAAAATTAAATGTAATATTACTCGTGTTATTAATTAAATTTATTATTAACATTGTTAATAATAAAATTTAGTCATACTTATTATGATATTATGGAATATTAGTATAACATAGTTAATTTACAATTATTTACCTAACTTAAGTACATGTAATATGAATTTATTTTCATCTTGGCAAATGTAATGAATTTAAAATTGACTATTAAGTGTGTTTTAAAAAGTTAATAATTTATTTTTATGTTATTAATTATATAACCTTAATATTGAAATGTAAACTATGTAAATGTAAATACTATTAAAACTTTAATATATCACATGCAATTTAATCACGATTTTGATGCTAAAATGTAAATGAAATATTATTTGTGTTAATAATTTAATCTGATATTAATGATGTTAATAATAATATTTATTCATATTTATTAGCATATTATGGATTATTAGTATAACATAATTAGTTTACAACTATTTATGTAACTTAATTGCATGTAATATGAATTTCTTTTCATCTTCGTGAATGAAATAAAGTGAAAATTGACTATTAAGTGTATTTAAAGAAGTAAACTTTATTTTTAAGTTATTAATTATTTCACCTTATTATTGAAATATAAAATATGTAAATGTAAATACTAATAAAAAAATTATATGACATTCAATTTAGTCACAATTGTTATGTTAAAAATGAAATGTAATATTAGTGATGTTAATAATTAAATCTAATGTTAATGATGTTAATAAAAAAATTATTCATACTTATTATGATATTATGGAATCTTATTATAACAAACTTAATTTACAATTATTTACCTAACTTAATACATGTATTGTGAATTTATTTTCAGCTTGGTAAATGTAATAAAATCACAATTGACTATTGAGTTTGTTATTAAAAAGTAAAAATTTATTTTTAAGTTATTAATTATTTCACCTTATTATTTAAATGTAAACTATGTAAATATAAATACTATTAAAGTTTTTTATATGGCATGCAATTTAATCACGTTTTTTATGTTAAAATTTAAATGTAATATTACTGGTGTTAATAATTAAATTTATTATTAATGATGTTAATAATAAAATGTATTCATACTTAGTACGATATTATGGAATATTAGTGCAACAGATTTAATTTACAATTATTTACGTAACTTAAGTACATGTAATATGAATTTCTTTTTATTTTGATATATATAATGAAATTAAAATTGACTATTAAGTGTGTTTTTAAAAAGTAATAATTTATTTTAAATTATTAATTATTTCACCTTTTTACTGAAATGTAAACTATGTAAATGTAAATACTATTAAAATTTAATATATCACTTGCAATTTAATTATTAATTATTTTACCTTAACTTAAGTACATGTAATATGAATTTATTTTCATCTTGGTAAATGTAATGAATTTAAAATTGACTATTAAATGTGTTTTAAAAAGGTAATAATTTATTTTTAAGTTATTAATTATATAACCTAATATATCACATGCAATTTAATCACAATTTTGATGTTAAAAATTAAATGTAATATTATTTGTGTTAATAATTTAATCTAATATTAATGATGTTAATAATAATATTTATTCATATTTATTAGTATATTATGGATTATTAGTATAACATAATTAGTTTACAATTATTTATGTAAATTAATTGCATGTAATATGAATTTATTTTCATCTTCGTGAATGTAATAAAATGAAAAAAAAAAGTGTATTAAGTGTGTTTTAAAGATGTAAAAATTTATTTTTAAGTTATTAATTATTTTACCTTATTATTGAAATATAAAATATGTAAATGAAAAAACTATTAAAAAATTTTATATGACAGTCAATTTAATCACAATTTTTATGTTAAGAATTAAATATAATATTATTCGTGTTAATAATTAAATTTAATATTAGTGATGTTAATATTAAAAAAATTTATACTTATTATGATATTATGAATCTTATTATAACGAACTTAATTTACAATTATTTATCTAACTTTAATACATGTATTGTGAATTTCTTTACATCTTTGTAAATGTAATGAAATTATAATTGACTATTAAGTTTGTTATAAAAAAAGTAAAAATTTAATTTTAAGTTATTAATTATTTCACATTATTATTGAAATGTCAAATATGTAAATGTAAATACTATTAAAAATTTGTTACATGACATTTAGTTTAATGACTTTAATGATTTTGATAATTAAATTTAATATCAATCATGTTGACCATTACATTTATTCATATTTATTATGATATTATGGAATCTCAATATAACAAAATTAATTTATAATTATTTATCTAACTTAAGTATATGTATTTTCAATTTTATTCCATTTTGAGAAATATAATAAAATCAAAAAAGAATATCAAGTTTCTTATAAAAATTGGAACTTAATTTTTATTTTTTTATTAGTTTAGCTTTTTATTTATTATTCAAATATGCAAATTAAAGTAATATGAAATATTTTTTTATATTTATTGATGTTAATTATTAAACTTAATCATATTATCATTGACATTATTGAACCTAACATATGTACATGTACTTTAAAATTATGTGTCTAGGTTAAGAACATGTATTTTGGGTATCAAGTTTAGCATATAGTACTAACATATTAATTTTACTTAACTACATTCATTTTGAATGTTTTTTCATGTTGCAATTAATGAATTAAATATACTATACATATGATATATTGTAGAAAATATAATATAACTATGATTTGTGGTTTTAAAAAATTGTTTCATTATTACATTCATATAGGAACAATATTTACAAAGTTTAGTAGATTTCGTCAATGCTAACAAATATAATCATTTGTTAGTATAGTGTGTTACAAAAACTTATTGTTCTTTTTTCTTTTATTACCATTTAATTTAGTCATTGTTATATATGTATATATTACATGTATTCATCTATGCAGAAAATTTGAATACAACTATATAGAATACAACAATCGAAAAAAACACAGCTACAAATTATATATTCAATCCCTTACAATCTCAGAGATTGTTATCTTCTCTCAGTGACATTACAAATGGTAATTTCTTTATCTTTTTTATTGAAACTAATTTTCATATAATTCTTAAAATATTATAATTGTTTGACTATTTTACTCAATGTTTCATAAAGCGTGAAACTCTAAAAGTTGTACTTATAAAATAGAGTTTACTAGCGGTGGAATGAACTATTGTTTAAGTTTGGAAAGTTCAATCACATACAACAATACGATATGCACATCTCATAGATCAAATGACAGTGGTATTAACAATTTATTAAAATCGAACAATGTTGGATTAGATTTTACGAACGATTTTGATACCCCCGTCATAGGTGAATAGTTGTAATTAAATGAAGGTCAGCATTTAAAATATTTAATAAGCATTTCTTAATCATAGTATTCACATTATTTATAATGTAGAAAAAAGATAAGACAATGGTACATTACTTAATGGCTCATATTCTAATTTTTTATAGATAATGAATTAAAAGACAACAATGGAACACCATCATTTGGTACGTACAATGATATTTATTCAATTATTTTATCTTCAAACATTAATTAAATATGAATTGATATACAAATGCAAATCATTATAATTGGACATTATGTTTATTAAATGTGTAGATTATTTGGATATTGGAGATCCGACATATACATGCAATTTTTGTAATTCATTCTTTTGGTATGGAGAACGAATGAGTAAAAGTCGCTCATCTCAAAATCTAAAATACTCTTTATGTTGTATGTAAGGAAAAGTTCAACTACTAGCTGCGAGAAATCCTCCAAAATTATTGCATGAGCTATTATTTTTACGTAATGATCAAAGAAAATAATATCTCCAAAATATCTGATCTTACAATAATATGCTCTATTTCACATCTATGGGAGGAAAAGTTGATAGGAGTTTGAACAGTGAAAACGCTCCTCCGATATTTAGATTACATGGCCAAAATTATCATCTTATGGGAAGCTTAATGCCATGATGTGGTTTTTATCAAAATAACGGAAGGTTGGATCGAAATTTGTATTATAAGCTATCACCCACGATCTAATGCAAAAAGAATGAAGTGATTTGGTGGATTATAGACGAATAAATTGATGTTACAAGATGAAGGTGTTTCAGCGGATTTGAAGGTGTTCAAATGTGTCGTGTGAAGATAGATTTGAGGAAGGATTAATCCCGGATTTTCCTTGCTCAATACAGACCCAAAAGGGAGGATTAGACTTTAGCTCTCTTGCTCAAAGTTTTATCAAAATTCTTATTATTCATTCTGTTCAATTCAGCGTACAAATGTTGTGCACAAAAGGTATATATAGGAGAAGGGAGACTCGGTGGTGAGCTAGCTTAAACCAGCCGAGTTTTCCTTCTTAATTAAGCCCATTAATCATGGTTGAATTAAGACCATATTAACCTTAATCCAAAGCATAATATCATTGGTTAAATGATACTAAGGATTAATATTACAAAGCTATACAATAGACTAAGATACATACATGAAATTATAGCCATACCCTAACTTACATAAAATATACTTAGGGTTAGGGTTTACAACAAGTTTATAAAAATAATGAATATAATCACTCTATCTCTTGTTGTAATGTATCATCCCATGTATGTCATAGCCTTGCATGCGTTACTTGTACACATCAATGTGTACAAACATCATCTTCTTGTAAATATGTAACATACCTACAAGAACAACTTGAATATTTTTCAATGTCAAGCATATTAGAATTATCAAGAATATTTAACATGATAGGCTCCAATATTATGAAAGCTAAATCATCTTCCTTACCTTGAGGATTAGAATGAATATGACAATCATTATGTTAAATGGATGCTCCTGCATCATACTCCCCAAGTTGAGAAGAATTTGCCCTCAAATTTTCATCAGAATAATAAGGAGACAAATCACCAACATTAAAATTTCTTGAAATTCTTCCATAAGAATCTGGAAGTTCAAGTTCATAAGCATTATCTCCAAACTTCCTAAGTATTTTAAATGGACCATCGGCTCTTGGCATTAGCTTTTTTTTACGTAAATTAGGAAATCTCTCTTTACGTAAATGTAACCAAACTAAGTCACCAGGAGAAAACACATAAGAGTTTCTATGCTTATTCGCTTGAGCTTTATACTTGGCATTAGATTTTTCAATATGATTTTTTATTTTCTCATGAAGTTGTTGAAAAAATTGTATTCTCTCTTTAGCCTCATAGTTATGCAATTCACCTTTTTTTCAACGGAATCATGTTAATAGGCATGTTAGGATTCACACAATACACACTAAGCATATTCCATAAATTTTTCCAAAAATTAGTCATAAACTTGACATAAGCAGTATTTGGATGAATTATACAAAACTCATATTTTCTTTCACAAATCCTTTATCTATAAGCTCTTGTATTTGTCTTTTTAATTCCTTAACTTCTTCTGGCTTACATCTATAAGCCGGTTTATTAGGGATAGGCATATCAGGAACAATATCAATAGCATGTTCTATACCTCTTTTAGGTGGTAATCTAGGAGGTAAGTCATCAGGAAATACATCATTATACTCATCAAGCAACTTAATCAAATTAGAATCTGCAAGTTGTTGTTTTTCAAGTTTAGAATCTTTAGAAACTAAAGCATAACAAATTCCTTCTTCTTTTATACATTTTTCCATAGCCTTTTCATGTAAAAATAATCTCTCTTTATCATCACTTAAGGGCACTTGTAACACCCCCAAAATTCACTACTGAAAAATTTCGTTTTATTAAAAGATAATTGCGGAAGCAGATAAATAAAACGTGAACTTTGGGAGTATTACCGCCACACTTAGTACCAGACCGGTTCACTCATACCGTTCCAATACCAAGTACTAAGGCTAAGAAAATGAAATACAGCTTGAAAGAAATTCAACACACACAAATCAGAGTAGCGCATCAAATCGTTTACAAGAATAAAATCCACCAACGGTGGTTACAGTAACACATAACATTAAAACCAGGAATTTAAAGAGAAAGAGAAAACCCTAACGATATCGGATAACTCCTTACTCTCTTTCCCATAGCCCACTTGAGTAGCACCTGAAAATACCTGCAAGGGCACTGCCCATTGAATAGGCAGGGGCCCCATAAAGGGAATCCCTTCAGTACTACGGTACTGAGTAACCCTTTAATACCACACTTAAAGACAGGCCTGCATACGGCACACAATGCAAGCCACACACATATAAATAATGAGAGATGCATACATAACAATAACAAACATAATACTTTATAAGTCACGATCGATACTTTGGGCCTTAAGCCATTATTCCATCATCATTCAATCAATATCATATTTTATATCCATGTGAGTGCGAGAACTCCACTATTATAGCCGGTGGACCGGAAGTCAACACACAGGGCAGAACGCCTCTGACCACTATTATTGCTGGTGGACCGGAAGGTAAACGCACAGGGTAGAACGCCCCTGACCACTATTATTTGCCGGTGGACCGGTCTGGCCCCGACTCACATGGTGTTCCACTATAAGTGATTAGTATTTTTCCATAATCTTATTCACATACAGAACTGATTTTTATTGAGCTCGGGACCCCCACTATTTTAGCCGGTGGACCGGAATACATATAAAATCATCATCCAGGGCACAACGCTCCTGGCCACTATTATAACCGGTGGATCGGTACTCATAATCACATACCAGGGCACAACGCTCCTGGCCACTATTATAACCGGTGGATCGGTACTCATAATCACATACCAGGGCAACACGCTCCTGGACCACTATTATAACCGGTGGACCGATACTCAATATCATAATCATCTAGGCCCGGCTCATTAATATTTCACTTTCAATAATAGTATCTTTCCTTTTCTTTAATCAGCACATCAATCATATTTATTTGCCTCGAATGGGAGATCGATAACCCGGGACACAAAGGTACACCGGTCGTACCGATGCATATCAGCTACTCAGTACCCTTCAACTATGAACCCAAGGACGCAAAGGTACCCTGGTCGTACTGGTGCATAAAGCTAACTCAGTACCCTACCGACAAGAACACCTAATCCATAAGTATGCATACCCCCTAACTAGGTCCGTAGAGCTAGAAAGAGTAAGATATAGGGCCTGGCTGGGGCACAAAGGCACACCAGCAAATACCAGAATAATCGTGGATTAAACCACGTCCTTAGGGTAGCGACCCCTAAGGAGTCACCATTCCCGATCTCGAGGTCTTTCACTTTAAGTAATAGTGTCTTAATTAAGGTGATCACGAAAAGCACGATAATCCGATACTTATTCACTTTCGATCGTTCCGATATCATCAATCGTTTCTTATTTAGATGATTATCCAGAATATCACAGAGAAACCATTAAGGCCATCCTAATTATCAAATACTCTTACTTGGCTAAACAGCATTATTTAATCATATTAATGTTCCACAATCTCAAAGACGTGTTAGGTACAAACTACTCATTTGCCCTTTACTTATATAATTGTTAAGTATCAATTCCTTACTTGATAAATTACCACATTACCCTTAAGGTTGCATAATTACCAAATTACCCCTTGTCCACTTTAGATTACCAAATTGTCTCCTACACTTTTTAGACCACCATTCACCCCTCATAATTACTACACTTATCATATTTCCCTTTTGGTTGGTTATATTACCAAATCGCCCTTCTCCTTGTTATAATTACTAAATTGCCCTTGAGTTGGATAAATTACTAAATTACTCTCCTTCATTATCATGATTACTATTTTTCCCCTTTAGTTGGTTAAATAATTATCACTTTACCCTTTAATCGGCTAAATTACCAAATTGCCCCTTTAGTTGGATAAATTACCAAATTTCCCTTCTCCTTTATCATAATTACCATTTTATCCCTCTCGATTATTTTAATTGTCATTTACCCTTTTTAATCATTATAAATCCCAAATTACCCTTCTTCATACTTACAAATATTAATTTACCCTTTTCATATTCAAAATTACTATATTACCTTCTCCATTATTAAAATTACCATAATGCCCTTTAATTGGTTAATTTACCAAATTACTCTTCTATAACATCATACTCATCCAATTGCCCTTCTACAATCATAATTTAATTGATAAATTATCTTTGGTCGTTATCATAATTACCAAGTTACCCCTTACTCCCAAGTTTACCATAATATCCTTTTATTCACAAAATTACCATTTTACCCCTTACATCCAATTTTACCATAATATCCTTTTATTTATGAAAATTACCACCATATACTTTACAAATCACTATTTTACCCTTTCACATCCAAGATTGTCATCTTTATCTTTCCTTACATAATTACCATTTTGCCCTTCTTTTCCAAATTACCATATTACCCCTTTACTTATAAATTTCCACTTCGCCATTCACTTATAAAATTTACCATATTACCCTTTACTTATGAAATTACGATTTTGCCCCTTTACCTCCAAAATTACCATAGTGCCCTCCTTCATCCAAAATTACTATTTTACCCCTACTTTCAAAATTACCATTTTACCCTTCTTTCTCACAACTTACAATTTTATCCTTTACTTGTAAATTATCATTTAACCATTTAATCATAAAATTTCTATATTATTAGTTTATCTCAAAAATTACCGAAATACCCTTTTCACTTATAAAATTTCCACTCAACCCCTTTATTCACCATTTTTATGAATTTGCTAACACTACATAAAATAATCATATTAATACTTCATTTTTATCATCTAAGTCCACCAACTTGTCATTTTTCAACGTAATACTCATTAGCAACTACACACATTGATTTATATACCTCATAAGCATAATTACTAAAATACCCTTAAACAATAACATCATTCATGCATTAACAACATGGTACATCATAAAAAAGTATTTAACATTTCTATCCATATTCCAACTCCTTCTTTATTTAACACACCTACATATGGCACAAAAGTTATCATGCTTTTTCTTTTTATCAAACAATATAAGAAACCATATACATATCATGCTAAGCATACAAAACATGCATAAAATCATACTAAACCCTAAATGTGCTAGCATACGTTTTTCCATATATTTAAGGGAGGATTAACGGTTACCTTAATCCCGCAAAATATCAAATCTTACCAAGCATAATTAGCAACTCAACACCTAAAATAATATCCATCATATTTGTTAGAAATAAGAAGTTAAAAAGGATAAAACTTTATAAAACAAATTTATTTAATAATAATACACTTTAATTAAATATGGATATACCTCAAAACTTAACCAAATGAGTTTCAAAAAAAGGGGGAGCTCACGATGCATGAGCAGCATGAGTTTCATGCATAATCATGGGGAGAAAAGGGCTCAAAGAGGGTGAAGGGAGAAAAATCCATTATTTTTGGGTTAGGGTATTTTGGGCTAGGAAATAAGGTAGATGGGGGAGGTTTGGAGGCAAGGGGATGGTGCAGGAGTGAAGAGGGGGTGTAGGTGGATGCTGGGGATGGATTGTTGGTGGCCAAGGGTGGCTGAGGCGGCGGCGGCGAGGTGGCGAAGGTGGCTGTTGAAGTGGGTCGAGGTGGAAGGGTTGAGAAGGAAGAAAAAGTGGAGGGAAAAATGGAAGGGTGCAAGGGCTGTTTTCGGAAAAATAAAGTATGGGGGTGGTAGAGGAGGTTGCAGGGAGGAGATTGGTGGTCTGGGCGGCGGCAGAGGCGGTCGGACGGCGGTAGAAGGAGGGGTTGCAGGTGGGCTGTCGAGAGGGTGAAAAATAGGGAGAAAAAGAAGAGGGGAGGAAGAGGGCTGCGGGATGGCTCGGGAGGGACGTTGTGGTGGTGAAAGGTTGAGGTGGAGGTTGTCGGGGAGCGGTGCAGGGTGTTGGTGAGGCGGTAGGAGCGGCGGACGGTGGTGGCGACGCAAAAATAGGGTGGAAATGGGAGAGGAAGAAAATGAGAGAGAAGGGAGGATCGAGGGGGTAAGGAGCTCAAAATGATGGGCAGAAAATGGACGAAGGGGAGAAGAAAAAGAAGAGGGAGAAGAGAGGAGGCAAGGGTTGATCGACGGCAGTGTTTAGGGTGGCAGGTTGTCGTAGGGTGGCAGGGGGAGGTTGGCGAAGAGGGTAAGGGGAGCCATGCGGGACGGGGTGCATGGCTACCCAGTTCTAATTTGGTGAAAAATGCAGGGGAGAGAGAGAGGGAGGGAGAGACAAATGGTGGAAGAAGGTGGCAGCGGGGCGGTGGCCGGCGTCTCGGTGGTCGGGCATGGCAGGGGGTTATGGCGATGGGGACTGGTCGGGGTCTCGGGGTGATCGAAGAAGAAAGAAAGAAGGGAAGGGGGGAGACCGAACCGGTCCGGCATAGGGAAAAGAAAAATCTGGGCCGGTCAAGGGTGAGGGGAAGAGGGGAAAAAGGAGAGGGGGTCGGGTTGTGCGTGGCTGGGGCGAGGGGAGGAATGGGCCGCTGGCCCAGGCGCAAGGAGGGCACAAACCTGGCAGCCCAAGCCAGGAAAAGAAGAAGGAAAAAAAAAAAGAAAAAGAAAGAAAGGAGGAAAAGGAGAAAAGTAGAAGGAAAAAAAAGGAAAAGAAGGGAAAATGGAAAATAGAGAAAAATAATGTGATTTAATTTAGAAAATAATAAAATATAAAATTTTGATAATTTATTTAATTTAATAATTTGATTCAATATAATTCAATATATTGGTTCAAAAAGGATAAATTTAGTACAATATTAGTTTGGAAAATTATTTAAGTAAAAATAATATGGTAAAATAACCATATATTTATTTTTAATTTATTAAATACTCCCATCCAAATTTTTATACTCAAAAATCCATAAAATAATTACACTAAATAATTTTAAAAGCTAATTTATTTCAAATAAAAGTTATTTATTTAATTATAGGTTTTCCAAAATTTTGGGGAATTACAATATGATCATATAAAGAAGGTTTGAGCCTATACAATTGTTTTTCCTTTTTCACCACATATTCATTAGTTACCCCATCATGAGTTGCTTTTCTATCAAATTGTCATGGTCTACCCCAAAGTAATCCACAAGCATCCATAGGTAAACATCATATAGAACTTCATCATGATAGTCTCTAATAGAAAATGTGATTAAAGCTCTTTTGTTTACTTTAGCTCCTTTATCCTTGTTTAACCATTGTAATGAATAGGGTTTAGGATGATTAGTAGTTTCCAAACCAAGTTTCTTAACCATTGCCTCCCTAGCAACATTAGTACATGAACCACTATCAATTATAAGTCTACAAACTGTATCACCTATTTTACACTTAGTTCTAAAAATATTTTCTCTTTGAGTAGGTGTAATACTAGGTTGTATTTGCAAGACTATTTGAATTACAAAGCAGGGGTCTCCTTCTTCTTCTTCCATAGTTAATATTTCATTAGGAGATTCAACTTCTAATTCATCATCATTACATGATTCCATGTTTTCTATTTCATGTAAGGTTAAGGCTCTTTGGTTAGGACAATCTCTAGCAAAATTTCCATGTCCTTTACATTTGAAACAATGTTTATTAGCCATTTCAACCACCTTATTTTTACCTTTATCATCTTTTTTATTCTTTTTATCATATGAAAATATTGATTTAGGTGTAAAGGTGTTAGAATAGGGTTTAGTCAAAGTAGAAGCATTAGACTTAACATAGGCTTTAGTTGTCTTGGTTTGACTTTCAATCTTCATAGCCAATTTTATCAAGTCATCAAGAGAGTCATAAGAGTACATATCAACCTTGTCTCTTATTAAGTTATTCAAGCCACCTAAGTATCTAGCATATCTTTGTTCCTTTCTTTCATGATCATCACAAATAAGGGCTAGTCTTTCAAACTCTCTAGCCTTGCCTTAGAGTAGTAATCTTAACATACATATCTTGTTCATAGTCTCTAGGCACAAATTTCTTTCTTAAGTGCTTTTTAAGTTTTTCCAAGATTTGATTTTAGACTTCTCTTATCTTTCCCTAGTTCATTTTAAGTTATCATACCAAATTCGAGCAAACTTTTTGAACTTTAGAGTAGCTAATTTGCACTTTCTATCATCATAATATTCTCTAAACTCAAAAATAGCTTCAATCTCATGCAACCATTCAAAAAATGACTCCACATTCAAATCACCATAAAATTCAGGAAGTTCAAGTTTAATACCTTGATCTTCATGGTGTGGATTTCTTACATGGAATGTAGGTGCTCTTCTTTGGTTGCTTGAGCCAAAAGAATTTGCCTCCTCTTCTCCATCTTCATGATGAGAAATATTGAAAGGTACACGTCCATTCTTGGCATGGTAAATCGGCTTCATTCTCCCTTCCACACTATCATGTGTGGTTTCAATTCGAGGTTGCCATGGTTTATACTTCTCTTGGTTGGCCAACTTTGCTTCTACACTTTGGAGTTGATGTTTTAGTGTGTGTTGAGTCTGTAGTTGGGCATCCATGCGTGTGGTAAGGCTTTTGATAGATTCAACCAGGGCACGCACCTCTTCACTAGCCATGGTGAAGGTTGACACACAACCTTTCTTGATGCACACAATATATCTTCCACAAATGTAGGTGCTAAATTTGTTTTGCCTACAACCAAACAAAGCACAAACCAATTTCTAATTCTAAAGAAAATATCAAACACTACCTGCAATCTTTATCTAGGCACAAAGGAAATCTTTAAGCCCCAATAATAGCCACTACACGCAGGTACACACAAACAATGAAAGATTAGTAATAATAGGTGTGAAAATGATTCACATAAAATCATAGAACATGTTTCTGTGTTATCAATAAAATCGTGTCTTTCAGTGGGATTTTCATGTTGAAGTCTTCATAGAAAATGTATATAAGATCCAGAGGTAGATGATGGACTATTTTATTGAGAGAAATTAATGAGATATGAGTTGAATACACGGCCTGCAATTTCCAGGTCAGTTTAAGGCTTCACATAAAATCGTAGAACATGTTTCTGTATTTTCAACAAAAACTTGTCTTCCAGTGGGAGATTCGTGTTGAAGTTTGCATAGGAAATGTAGAGGACATACAGAGGTAGAAGATGGAATATTTTTTTGAGAGAAATTGATGATAAATGAATCGAATACACGGCCTGCAAGTTCCAGGTCTGTTTCGGGCGATTGAGAACTATCCAGGGATGTCGAACACTTTGAAGCTATTCTTCTTGCTTGCAATAAGAGAACTTGAAGGGGGTTGTCATAAAATTGATTACACACTAATAGATAGTAGAATAAAAAATAAATCAAATGCTGAAGAGGCACACACGATCGTTGCAACCAGACGAACCAAACTGGTGCTGCTGAAATTCGAACTCTGTTGGTATTTTATGTGAAAAGTTGAGGGAAAATGCAACAAGATCGTTGCAAGATTACAAGAAATTTAAGAAATAACTTCAATAAAACTTAAATAAGTTCATCAAGAATCAAGAATTGCAAGAAATGGTGGAGTATCCGTGGAGTTCTTGGTGAAAGAACACACCATGATTTCAGGTTGACAGAAATCAGCTTCCAACAAATGAAGCTTTGATACCAAAAATGATGTGGTTTTTATCAAAGTAACGGAAGTTTGGATCAAAATTTGTATTACAACCTATCACCCACTATCTAATGCAAAAAGAATGAAGTGATTTGGTGGATTATAGACGAATAAATTGATGTTACAAGATGAAGGTGTTTCGGTAGATTTGAAGGTGTTCAAATGTGTCGTGTGAAGATAGATTTGAGGAAGGATTAATCCCGGATTTTCCTTGCTCAATAAAGACCCAAAAGGGAGGATTAGACTTTAGCTCTCTTGCTCAAAGTTTTATCAAAATTATTATTATTCATTCTGTTCAATTCAGCATACAAATGTTGTGCACAAAAGGTATATATAGGAGAAGGGAGACTCGGTGGTGAGCTAGCTTAAACCAGCCGAGTTTTCCTTCTTAATTAAGCCCATTAATCACGGTTGAATTAATACCATATTAACCTTAATCCAAATCATAATATCATTGGTTAAATGATACTAAGGATTAATATTACAAAGCTATACAATAGACTAAGATACATACATGAAATTATAGCCATACCCTAACTTACATAAAATATACTTACAACAAGTTTATAAAAATAATGAATATCATCACTCTATCTTTTGTTGTAATGTATCATCCCATGTATGTCATAGTCTTGCATGCCTTGGAATACTTGTACACATCAATGTGTATGAACATCATCTTCTTGCAAATATGTAACATACCTACAAGAATAACTTGAATGTTTTTCAATGTCAAGCATATTAGAATTATCAAGAATATTTAACATGATAGGCTCCAATATTATGAAAGCTAAATCATCTTCCTTACCTTGAGGATTAGAATGAATATGACAATCATTATGTTCAATGGATGCTCCTACATCATGCCACCTGAATGTTCAGTGCCTGAATTTGCTCAACTTTACATTTATGATATGGAGAATGAACTTCATAATAGAGTGAACTCTATCAGGTGAGTTGTATAACTTCCATTTCTCATTTCTTATTGATTATTGATTATTCATGTTTGAATTAAAATCTTCTAATAATATGTTACAACTATTTTTGGTAAAGGGGAAATGAAATCTTGTACAATCTTCATAAAGAAATAGTTTATGACCTACAGAAGATGCTTGATGAGAATAATGTGTTGATTAAATCATTTAGAATGGTTAGAGAAAAAATTTAAAAAGAGGGTTGTTTAGATGTGAAGTTGAAGTTTATTGGAAGAAAGACTGGTGATGGAAGAAGGTATAATCTACCTACTGCTTTTGAAGTGGCTGGATTAATTATTGGTTACTTTGATGCATCTTTAGGTGATAGAGATATTTTGGTTGAAACTAAAACCGTTTTGCTGAAGTGCATTAACCAACTTCATGCTTCATATCTTGGGCTACAATATCCTCTACTCTTTCCATATGGTGAAGATGGTTATAAAGAAGATATCCCATTAACCTATCATCAAGGAAGTAAGCAGAGTGATCGAATCAATATAAGCCCAATAGAGTATTTTTGTTATCGTCTTCATGAAAGGGAGTCTGTGTTATCGGTTATACTGTCTTCTACGAGGCTTTTGCAACAATTTATTGTTGATGCATATACTATGGTTGAGACTTCTAGATTGACATACATTAAGTTACATTAGAAACAATTGCATTGTGAATTATATAGTGGACTAGCAGATGCAATATTGAGGGGTGAGACAGATCCATCCACACAAGGAAAACGAGTTATTTTACCATCATCATTTACCAGTGGTGCTAAATATATGATCTAGAATTATCAAGATGCCATGGTGATTTGTATATGGGTTGGTTATCCTGACCTTTTCATCACATTATGTTGATAAAATAGGTCTTAAGGTTGATGATTACCCAGACATTATTAGCCGTGTTTTTAAATTGAAGTTTTAATGTCTTATTAAAGATCTTCGAAAGAATAAGATATTTGGAACAGTTAAATCAAGTAAGATTTTGGTTTTGATTTTTCACTTTTATTTCACATTAAATTCTGTTTGCTTTGTTGACATACTTATATTTGTTTTTCGAATTATATTTATACATACTATTGAATTCCAAAAGCGTGGCTTGCCACATGCTCATATATTATTATTTCTTGCGTTGCAAGACAAGTATCCAATGGCCAAGGAAATTGACAAGATCATTTCAGCAGAAATACCTGATAATAACATTGATTCGGCATATTATAAAGTAGTTCAAGAATATAATGTACATGGACCATGTGGTTCTACTATAAGGAACTCACCTTGCATGTCGGATGGTCGTTTTACTAAGCATTTTCCCAAGAAATTTGTTAAAACAACAACTGTTGATGATGATGGGTATCCTATGTACAAGCGACGAGATAATGGGGTAGTAATGGATAAGAATGGAGTTCCCCTTGATAATAGATTTATTGTTCCTCACAATTGTTATTTGTTGCTAAAGTATAGTGCTCATCTTAATGTCGAGTGGTGTAATCAGTCGCGCTCTATCAAGTATTTATTTAAATATGTCAACAAAGGCCATGATTATGTTATTGCCTCCTTCTATGAAAGTACAACGATAGATGAAGTAGCCAAAAATGCAGACGAAGTTTAGATGTATTATGACTGTAGATATATATCATCATATGAGGCATCATAGAGGATATTCAAATATGATATTCAATTTAGGGTTCCACCAGTAGAAAGGTTAGGCTTCCATCTTCCAAATCAACAAAGTGTTATTTTCTCTGACTCTGATCGAATTGATGATGTTGTATATTGGTTATCAGTTAAACAAAGCATGTTTATGGTTTGGATGAAGGCAAATGAACAATATCTACAAGAAAGGGAATTAACTTATGTAGAATTTCCAACAAAATTCATTTGGGATAAGTATAATAGAGATTGGAGACCGAGGAAAAAGAGTTTCTCAATTGGACGCATTTTCTATGTGCCTCCCAGTACTGGTGACTTGTACTATTTAAGATGTCTTCTTAATGTTGTTCATGGACCAAGAAGTTATGATGAAATAAGATGCATTAATGGTGAAAAATATTCATTATACCGTGATGCTTGCTATACCTTGGGTTTGTTAGATGATGATAAAAAATACATTGACGGTATTATTGAGGCAAGTCATTGGGCTTTTGCATCTTCTTTAAGAAAATTATTTGCCTTATTATTGGCATCAGAGTCACTTCTAAGGCTAGAAGTTGTTTGGGATAATTGTTGGATTTACTTAACCGATGACATTTTATACAAATAACGTTCACGGTTACATCACAAAGTGTAACACCCCCAAAATTCACTACCGAAAAATTTCATTTAAATAAAAGAAAATTACGGAAGCAAATTAATAAACCGTGAACTTTGGGAGTATTACCGCCACACTTAGTGCCAGACCGGTTCACTCATACCATTCTAGTATCAAGTGCTAAGGCTAAAGGAGTGAAATACAATTATTCAAGAAACTTAAGCATAAATTAATCAGAGTAGCGCGATAAATAATTTATCAGAGTAAAATCCACCAGTGGAGGTTACAAAACAACACTATATTGAATTTATGAATTTTAAAGAGGCAATTAAAATCTTAACAAGTCCGGATATTTCCTTACGCTCATCCTCGAGGCCCACTTGAAAGCATCGAACATGACCTGCAAGGGGCACTGCCCATTGAATAGGCAGGGGCCCTACGAAGGGAAACCTTCAGTACTACGGTACTGAGTAACCCTTTAAAAACGCGCTTAAAGACAGGCACGCAATGTCACACATGATATACTAGGATAACCGTACATAACGACATATGTAAATATAACAATCAGATCCATACATTCACGTATTCAACATGTCAATAAGATATTAATGGTATATACGTCACCTTCATCTTTGTCCATTCACATACTTAACAAGTTAACCGAATACTAATAGGCCATAATGAATAATCGATACTTTAGGGCCTTAAGGCCATTAATCCATCATTAATCAATCATCTCAAACTTTAAATGTTCATGTGAGTGCGGGAACCCCACTATTATAGCCGGTGGACCGAAAATATATACAGGGCAAAACGCTCCTGGCCACTATTATTCGCCGGTGGGTCGGTCTCTAGGGCAGAACGCTCTTGGTCACTATTATTCGCCGGTGGACCAATCTGGCCCCGACTCACAAGGTGTTCCACTATAAGTGATTAGTATCTTTCCTATATCTTATCGATTTTACATTTGGTTTGCTGAGCACGGAATCCCCCACTACTATAGCCGGTGGACCGAAAATATATACAGGGTAAAACGCTCCTAGCCACTATTATTCGCCGGTGGTTCGGTCTCCAGGGCACCCCGGCTCCTGGCCACTATTATTCACCGGTGGACCGGTTTGGGCCCGGCTCAGCATCTTCCTCTTTAAGTGATTAGTGTTTTAAACGTATCTTATTCGGAAGTGTTTCCCCCTTGACATGCATGGCTAACTATATCCACACTTATCTTCCCATGAGGGCCCGTCCCATATCTTGAGGCTTCTACACCTCCTAACTCGATGTTCTCCAAAAACCCTAACTCGGGCCTATGTGGCCCATCCTTCTCTATCGTACACATCCCGACTATTTCAACACCCTACACGTCACGACCCTTAGATCCAATCCTCACTTTCTACCCCACTCATTCGCTTTTACTTTTATTTATTTTTTTCTCTTTCCACCTTCTCACATTAGGGTTTATTCCTAAACCCTAGTTTGGTCTCCTACGCATCCTTATACCGTCCCACGTACTATTTTTCGCCCGAAGCTCCCAGACACCCAAACGACACTTCTATTACCTTCCTCACACCCCGAGGTACCTTTCCATACGTAAAGTCTGCCCCCATGCGGACTCTAACCATCCCATGCAAACCCTAGTTTCTCCTATACCTACATTAGCCAACTTACTTCCCTTTGGTCATCTTTCTCTCTCATTACTCTTTATCATGCCTCCATACCCAATTACCACATTAATTATCCTAGCATGCATGTTACTAAGGGCCACATCACATCACATCATAAAATATAGCATATCCATATCAGCACATACCAAAAGGGCACATGAACACACCTTGGTTCCAAGCCATATCACACGTGAGACAATTAAAATAATAACATATAGATCTCGACTTAAAAATTATACAGGGCATTCAAGGCATGTAGGACATATAGCACACATTCGACTTTAACTACACCCTTACTCGGTTTAGGTTACCGAGCTATCTTTCACATAAATTAGGCCACTAAACACCATTTATAATCGTTACACTTGATATATTTCCCATCTAGTTTGTTAGATTATCAATTTACCCATTTCCTTTATTATAATCAACAAATCACCCATTAGTTGGTCAAATTACCAATTTACCCCTGTTCATTATTCTAATTACCAAATTACTCCTCTAGTTGGTTAAATTACCAATTTACCCTTTTATATGATCATAATTACCAAAATACCCTTCTCCTTTATTAAAATTACCAAAATACCCTCTAGTCGGTTAAATTACCAAATTACCCCTCACATTTGTCATATTTACGATTTTACCCTTCTCCATTATTAAATCATCAAATTACCCTTTAGTTATTTAAATTATTATTTCTACCCTTCTCAATTATTATAATTACCAATTTACTCCTTTCCAATTTCCACTTTTACCCCTTTGATATACAAATTACCATTTTACCCCTTCACCTTCAAATTTACCATTTTACCCGCTTAACTTCCAAAAATTACCATATAGCCCTTTTACTTATAAAATTTCCATTTATCCTTAATTAGGAAATTACTATCTTACCTCTTTTAATTCTCAAATTTCCATTCTACCCGTTATCACAAAATTACTATTTTACCCTCTATTTATAAAATTACAATTTTACCCTTTTATTACAAAACTACCAAATTATCCTTTTTATTACAATTTACCAAATTACCCTTTCGTTAAAAATTTACCAAATTGCTCTTTTATGATAAAATTTCCATTTGGCCCATTTATTACAAAATTACAACTTTAACCTTTTAATATAAAACTACCATTTTGCCCTCTTCTTACAAAATTACCATTTTACCATTTAATCATAATTACTATTTTACCCTTTATTCATGAAATTACTATTTTTCCCCTTTAATTACAAAATTACCAAATTACCCTTTTATTTCAAAATTACCAAATTGCCCTTTTAAGTCAAATTTACCAATTTATCCTTTTACTTACAAATTTACCATCTACCCCTTATTACTCCACTTGTATTAAATTATTATTATTACTATATAAAATATTAACCTTAATCCCTCATCTTTGATTCTTATAATTAATGTAACATTATTAGCATCCATATATATATATATATTCTAGACCATAGCCGTGTACAAGATACATTAATAAAATTCACTAAGGCTCACAAAATACTAATCATGCAATAAAGATCACAATACTATAATAAAACATGGATAATACTTAACATTTTCATTAATAACCAACTTCTACCTTAAACAATTTCTCCAAACATGGCACATAATCTATCATACTTCCTTTTCATCAACCAACTCAAGAAAACATATATAGTATACTAGACAACATATATTAAACATAATACACATTAAAATTGCCTAATGTGCTAACATACGTTAATCCATATATTTAAGCGGGATTTAATGGTTACCTCGGTTTCGCAAAACGAACCTTCCGGTATTCCAGTTAACGGTTCAAGCTTTAATTACAAAAACCAATACCTAAAAATAATTCAAGGCTCATTAGATTAGAAAAGATAAAAACCAAATCATAAGGCTTATAACACTTAATTACTCAAATAATTAAACAAAAATATTTTTATACCTTAAAAATATTACACAAGTAAACCAAAGAAGGCAGCAGCTCATACTGCCCATGCAGCATGAGCTGCATGCAGAGAAGAATAAAAAAAGAGGGGCTCAAAGGTGGTGGAAGTAGGGAAAATGGGTATTTTCGGGTTGGTGGTTTGGGGCTAAGAAAAGAGGGGTTTCGGGGAGGATTTAGGGCAAGGAAATGGACCAGAGGTGGAGAGGGGGTGTAAGTGGTCGTTGAGGAAGGGTTAACGGCGGCTAAGGGCGGCGGAGGCGGTGGCAGCGAAGCTGCGAAGGTGGCAGACGAGGAGGGAGGTCGAGATGGGGCTGGCGAGGAAGGAAAATGAGGAGGAAAAATGGAGGCTTTCGGGTGACGGTTTCGACCAAAGGAGGATTGGGGATGGTAGAGGGGGTTGTAGAGAGTAATAAGGTGGCTCAGGTGGCGGCGGAAGCGGCGGGACGGCGGCGTAATGAGGCGTTGCAGGGCGGTTTGTGATAAAGGGGGTAAAGAAGAGAAAAAGAGGAGAGGAGGAAGGATGGGGGCTTCGGGGTAGCTTGATGGGACTGTGATGGTTCGAGGGTGAGGCAGAGGGTGGCAAGAGGTGGTGCAGGTGGTGGTTGAGGCGGCGGAAGTGGCGGAGCGGCGGCGGCGAAACAAAACAGGGGGGAGAATAATGGGAGAAAAGGAGAGGCTCGGGAGCATGGGGGAAGCTCGAAAAAAATGCAGAAAGGGCAGGGAAGGAGGAATAAATAGAAGAGGATGAGAAGGGAAGGGATAGGGCGGCTCGAGGGGTGTCGGCAGGGTGGTAGGGGAATGGGGTTGCAGGGAGAGGGAGAAAAAGATGGGCGGCAGGGAGAGGGAGAAGAGAGGGAGACAAGGGTGGTGGGACCGGTATGGCCGGAAAACGACGAGAAGGAGAGGGAGGGAGATAGGGGAGGTCAACGGGGGAGGGGAGCAGCAGGTCGGGCGGCGAAAATCTCGTCGGTGATGGAGGAAGAAGACGAAGGAAGAAGGAGGGAGTGTCGGGGGCTGTGTGCGTGAGACGGATCGGCCGAAGAAAAGAAAGAGCCGGCCCGGTCGAAGAAGAGAGAAAAGAAAGGAGGAGGGGGAGCCGGCTACGCACGGGAGAAGAAGAAAAAAAAAGAAACTGGGCCAGGCCCAAGCGCCGGGGAGGGAGAGGGCAGGCCAGCGGCCCAAGGAAGGAGAAAGAAAAAGAAAGAAAATGGAGAAGAAGGATAAAGGGAAAAAGGGAAAGGAAAATTTGTTTTAATTAAAATAATTTAATTTATAAATAATAAGGTAAACTATTTTGGGTAATAAATTTATTTAACCATTTAATTGGAATATAAGGATTTAAAAGGGATAATTTTAGTAAAATAATAATTTGGAAAATTATTTAAATAATAAGAGTATGATAAAATAACAAAATATTTATTTTAATTTATTAAAATATTTATACCAAATTTCATACACTCAGAAATCCATAAAACAATTAAATTAAAAATATTTAAAAGCTAAATTATCCAAAATAAAATTTATTTATTAAAATATAGGGTTTTAAAAATCCAGGGGATTACACAAAGGTAACTTCATTTATTCATCAAACTCTTATTATCTATAATTTTGAATTTAAATTTAACAACATAAATCCCATGTCTTTATAATATTCCTATATTTTTTAACATAACTTCATTTGGAAATTGATGACATCAAAAATTATGGGTTGGTAGACATTGAAATTATGTTACAAAATAGTGCTAAAAGCTTATGAGATTTTGAATCAATGTCATTCCCGCCGAATGAATTTTTTGACACAATAGGAAATAAATTGATGCATGACGAAATGTGTTATGATCGATCAAAATTGAAAGAAGAACTCAACATACTTCTATCTTATATGACCTTGGAATAGCGACACGTGTATAACACTGTAATGGAGGCAACCAAGTCTCACGCAGGTGGATTGTTCTTTTTTTATGGATATAGAGGTACAGGAAAGACATTTATATGGAGGACTTTATTAGCAACTATAAGATCTGAATGAGATATTGTGTTAAATATGGCATTAAGTAGAATTGCTTCTCTTTTATTATTAGGTGGAAGGACATCTCATTCTCACTTCAAAATACCTATAAATCCAAAAGAATATTCAACATGTAACATTAAACAAGGTATTCTATTGGCGGAGTTGATTATAAGGTGTAAGCTTATTATTTGGGATGAAGCGCCAATTATGCACAGGTATTGCTTTAAAGCCTTGGATAAAACCGTGAAAGATATTTTATGGTTCACCAATGACTTCAGCCTAGAGAAGTCATTCAGAGGTAAGACAATTGTTTTAGGCTGAGATTTTAGACAAATACTACCAGTCATTCCTAAAGGTAGTAGACAAGCCATTATTCACGCAACTGTGAACTCTTCGTACTTATGAAGATTTTGTAAGGTGTTGCGTTTAACAAAGAACATGAGGTTACAAAAACTAAGCTCGATTGATGAGTGTTCTGAGTTGAAGCAATTTTCAAAATGTATTGCAAGCATAGGAGATGGAACAATTGGAGGGAGTAATGATGGTCATGCAATATTAGGAATTCCAGATAATCTTTTAAGAAAACATTTTGAAGACCCAATTGCAGCTATTGTGGAGTGCACTTATTCGGACTACAATGGAAGTATCACAGATGATGCTTATTTTGAAGGAAGATCTATACTAGCACCAACTCTTGATATTGTTGAGTCCATCAATGAATAAATGTTGTCAATTAACTCTGGTGAAGGAAAAACCTATTTTAGTTCTAATACAACATGCAAATCAGATGCAAACAACGATTTATTACAAGATCTATACACTTCAGAATTTCTAAATGGAATTAAGTGTTCAGGTGTACCAAACCATGTGTTGAATTTGAAGGTAGGTACTCCAGTTATGTTGTTACAGAATATTGATTATTCAATTGATTTATGCAATAGTACGAGGATGATCATCACACGGCTTGGATCACATGTCTTGGAAGCAAGGATTTTAGGTGGAAATAATGCTGGTTATCGAGTATTATTACTAAGAATGTCTTTAACGCCATCTGACTCGAAATTGCCTTTCAAGTTTAATCGAAGAAAATTTCCCATAATTGTATCATATGTCATGACAATCAATAAAAGTCAATGTCAATCTCTTAGTAATGTTGGTCTATTTTTTAAAAAAACTAGTATTCTGAGTCAATTATATGTTGTGGTTTCTCGAGTCACAAATTGTAACACCCCCATTTTTAATGCTAAAAATTTTCGTTTTGCGGAAGCGATAATTACAAAATCCCTGGGTGTTACCGCCACACTCAGTATAAGTCTGGCATCCTCTACCGTTCTTATACTGAGTGCTAAGGCTAAAACATTACTTTACTTAAATAATATTAAAACAGAGGCAAGATAGAATTTCATTACAAATTACATTGTCCTGAATAGATACAAAAAGATCAGGCAAGAGTTGTAATGTGACAAAAGAGAAATAGCAGGGGACTTAAGAGTCCAAGAAATATCCGGACCAAAAGAAGTCGAGGCGAACACCGGATAGTCCTAACTCTCAACCCTCTATTTGAAGTCGTCAGACCTTACCCTCAAAGTAATCCTGCAAAGTAGCGACTGCCCGTGGAATAGGCAGGGGACCATGAAACGGAACCCGTCAGTACTACGGTACTGAATAACCCTTTATACCAAACTAATATGAAAACTAGCATGGAACACATACAAGGCATACGACTAACAGGTACAAGACATTTAAGTATTCATACGAGGATTGATAAACAATAATCATTTAGACAATCAATTTCTATTAAAGCTACATGCTACTCATTTTTATTTGTCTAAAACAACCGACAGCTTACCAGACTAACATGTCAAAGGTATTCTCAGAAGTAATGATTAGAACCTAAACTCCAGCATAACAATTATAACATCAGCAGCATGACTCATATCTCAGCATAACTCCCAACCAAATTTATAACATCACAAGTGTATTAACAGGTAAGCTACAACATAATCCACAACATCAAAAGTATACTTACAGGTAGAATATGATAAAATACATAATATCACTTGGGTACTTACAGACACAGAATAATAATATCCGTAATCCCACAGGTACACTTACAGGTATAGTAAATTAAAATACAAAACATCAACGTATACTTACAGATATAGTATAATAATATACATAACATCACAGACATACTCATAGACATAATACCCACACAGGTAGGCCCGCAGGCTACTACTTAAACCACAGGTAGGCACAGCGGCCACTACCAAACCAATCCAATATCCAATAATAATCCTTCAAATCAAATCACATTATTTCCATTTTTTATTTATTTACTCGAGGGGGATACAAGAATAACCCGGAGACATAACAGTACACCGGTCATACCGGCGCACAAGGCAACACGATACCCTCCAACCATCCAACCCAGAGGCATAACAGCACTCTGGTCATACTGACGCACAAGGCACACAGTACCCTCCTCACCTCGGACACCTAATCCTTAAGTATCGATACCCCCTATAGGGCCCGTAGGTCACCTATAGAGTAGACTAGGGCCTTACTGGGGCACAACCGGCACACCAGAAACCCAACAAATCGAGGACTCCTACCTCGTCTCTAGGATAGCTACCCCTAGAGAGAAACCATTCCCAAACTCGAGGTCTTTCACTTTACGTATTAGTGTTTTTATAAAGCGATCACAGATAACACACATTATACATTTATTCTTATTTCCATACTTATTCATTTTCCCTTTATTTCCAATTATCCAAGTCAACCCTACGGTCAACGGTAAAAAGAAAAGTCAAATCAATACTAAGGTCAACCTACCAAAATTCTAAGGCCATCCTATATCCAATTATTCACATTTGGGCGTTAGGCCGAAAATGACCAAAATGCCCTTGAAGCTAATAATTATCAGATTAGTATCCATTTAAATACTAAGTCTATCTTATTTATTAATCTATCATGAAAAGGCTAAAATGAATAATCTAATTATTTATTATATAATTTAAATCATTAATCATGTCAAAAGACCATTTTGCCCCTACATAGATTTCGGCATATAAAACTCTATCATAAACTTTTGAAACGTACAAAACACATACTCATAAAATCAACAACAGATAATGCATGTTAGACATGATTTTCAGGATAAATATCATATTACACAAAAATGACTAAATTGCCCTTAGGGCACACATTCCTAATAATTACTCCACAATTATATCTAAACATGCTAAACTAATAATATATATACATAATTATCATACCAAACATTCTCCCGTCATTAGAATTATTTTTAAGTCATACTTCTATACCCGAAATATTTTATATCAGATAACATGTCCGTTTTTATCCTTTTTCATAATAATAATAATTAACACATAATTATATTGAAATAAATCATGATAAACATATTTCATACACCAAAAACCCTAATGTATTATCATGCAATTTTTATCATTTTAGTAGAGTATAACGGTTACCTGAAATCCAGCAAAAACGTAAAATTAGCGGTATCCACTAAAATGTATTAGGTCCTGCAAATTAAACTTTCGTACCTAAAAATAATACCACAAATACAGAATTAATATCTATCAAATAAAATAATAATTATAGTATAAAAATATTTATTTTTCTAAAATTACCAAAATACCCTTACAATTAATATTGGTACCAAAATTTATTAATACACTACGCAACTCACGCTGCATGCAGCGTGAGTCACGCTCGAGGGGAATGGGCACGACCGAAAGGGCGAGAGGGTCGGGCAAGGCTGCGAGGCAGGGGAAGGAGGGGACGGCAGGGCTGGTGGTCGGCGGAGCTGGTGGCTGGCCGGCGGTGGAGGGTGGCTGGTTGGTTGCGGAGAGGAGGCTGGCTGCAACGGGCGGTGGGTGCTGCTCGACGTGGCTAGCCGAGAGAAAAAAAACGAGAGGAGGGGGGGGAAGTTGGTGGTGCTGTGGCTACTGGGGCTGCTGGGCGACGGTGGTCGACGCTGGTGGGCTGGCAGGAGGGTGGTGTTGCTGGGCTACTGGCTGCGACGGGGGAGGGCGACGGCTTGGGGAGCTGGGCGACGGGGGAAAGGATCAGGGTGGCTGCGATGGCTGTGGTGCTGGTGGGCTGGCGGGCTGCGTTGGAAACAAACGGGGCAGGGAGGGGAGTGGACGACAGGCTTCGTGGCTGGGGTGGCGAGCTGCTGGTTTGGTTGACGGGGTGGTGGGCTGCTGGGATGAAGGGAGGAGGTGGCAGGGCTGTGTTTTGCGACGGGGAGGGGGCTGGCTGCAAGATGGTTGATCGAAGAAGATAGGGGGAAGGCTGGGAAATGGATAACAGGGGCAGCTTGGGGTGGGTTGCCGAGAGAGAAAAAAAAATAAGGGGGAGCTGGGAGGAACAGTGGGTCGGGGAGGGTGCTTAAGTGTGCGGAGATGTGCTTGTGTACAGGGTTTGTTTTTGGCCGAAGTTTTTGCGGGAAAGGGGACTGTTTAGTGATGTGTGTTGTGCCGTGTGCGTGTGTATATGTGTATAATATGCAGAACAGGTAGGAAAAAGGGAGACAGGACGGGAAGAGACAGAAAATGGCAGAGGAGGGGAGAGAAGATAAAAATATATTATATATATATACATATATATATTATTAAATTTAGTCCGGATAAATTAAATTATCGGATAGAAAAATAATCTGATTTAAGGTAGATTTAATTAAGACGAAAAAGATAAACATAATCAAGAATAATTTTTGGGAAATTATTTTTGGTTACGGATAAAAAGATTATTAATAAAATAATTTAAAATAAGATTTACGGGTAAAATTAGGATTAAAATGAAGAATTGGTTTCTATTAACTTTTTAGCCTAATTAATTTCATATCTAAGTCATTGAAATAATAATAATAATAATACGTTTAATACTAAACCTCCTAAATTAATAATTATAACTAATCATACGTAATTATTAATTTTAATTAAGATTTCCTAAAAACGGGGTATTACACAAATCATAGAGGTTTAAATTTTTTGATATATGATGATGATGTTCATCAAAGTAATATAACAACAAATGTTGTATTTAAGGAAGCGTTCGAAAAGATTTGATCATATAATTTTATTAATTATATATAAATACTTTATCATAAATATTTTAAATTCACATTGTATGTTTAAGTATTAGATTAAATTTTTATTTTCAAATTAAAATATATTTAATAGATGTCATTTATTAATATCTCTTATATCGTACGGATAAAAATTTAATTAGTTTAAAAATGAATCGACGGGGCATCTAAAATGAACATATTATCCTCGAAAATTAATATAAATCAGAAATTCAACTGGTACTCACAAAACTGGGCCACATACTCTGAGGAAACATAGGCTCCTAGAGAGCCAAAAATGGGCAGACAACAATAAGCATCTTTTGGTAATTCATACTGTCAAATACCAATCTTATCAAGGCTAATAATGGAATTTAATATCATATAGGGACAATGGGCTGACAAAAGTGAAATGTTAATTTAATTATCTAAATTTTGATGGGAAAGGACTCATGTCTTTATCAGAGTCATCAATTGCGAGGAGCCCAAAGAGAGCCTACAAAAGTAGCCTGTGGTATTAAGTTATCCCGGACAAAAGGGGTTACAACTTACAACTCATTGTCTATTGGATCTGTGGCTACGTGCCTATACGGCTATGCCTACTGCCCTCTCACTACTAGCCTTAGCTTCACCCACGCGCTATATCGACGTACCTGTGTCACTTGTGCCGACAAGAAAGGCAACAAAAATTGTGTGGGGCATTTATCATGGGTATACTTTGACGAGGAACATTTCTATTCCAACTATTTTTTATTGCATATTTTAAAATTTTATAATATTTTAAATAAATTAAAACAATAAATTCTAATAAACAATAACTAGCAGCTCGAGCTCACCCTGTACAACACAAATACTAAATCAAACTCTATTAGGTAGCTTCTCTTTATTAAAAATAAGGCATTGTACCACAAAATTTTTATATAAAAATTTTGGCTAAAAATATTCAAATCTAACTTGATTTTTATCATCATAATTTTCTTTTTATTTTATCAACCTTTTATTTTTTTTTAATAAAGGGTATTAATATAACACCCCTAAAATTTAAACTACAAAATTTAATTTTAAAGACAATAAAAAAACATTAAAAAAAATTAAGAGATGTTAGTGCCACAACAAGAATAAGAGAAGTATAATCATCATCTAAATCATGCATGATGAAAGGCAAAAATCGGACAATAAACAAAATAATGCATGCTCTACAATACTACAGTAGTAATAAATATGATAATAACTATAATACCCCCACACTTTTATATGATTGTTGAAAGAGAAATTTTATTAAGTTGTGGGCCTTTGATTTTAATTCATTGTTATGATTTGGTTTGGAATAAAATTGATTTGAAATCATATTGAAAAATAAAGTTTATTAAGTTTCACAGACAAAATTATCGGCTAGTTCCATGAACCAAGTATGTCATTTTAACAAATTGGGTTCCTCATCCAAACTAATAGATTGGTTGAGAGAAAGCCGATCGATTGATGGATGAACAGTCATTGGGTAGACCCAACCCAATCGACTAGTTTGTCGAGCTGGTCACATTTTCAACTTTAATCCCAACCTATGCGAGATTTTCCCTAAGAGATTCCTCGCTATTTTTATGATGCATTTAACCTAAAATATTGCCTCAATTTGATCTGGAGGTCGATTGGAATATAAAAGGGGAGAGATGACCTCAACAATTGTCTTCTTCCTCCTCTCTCTTATGTGTGATTCTGAGATTGAATGAATCGATCTCAAACATGCTTCTGAGTAGTTAGAAGATTCATTCCACGCTAACTCCCCATTTCTCCATCAGTGAATACGAATACTGACCTAATTGACCTAAATTCTCCAATGACACCATTTGAGCTCTGGAGAAAAGGTTAGTAAATCCTAGACAAATTCGTCTGTTCTGATTGAAATATCAGTGGTAGGGTTTTAGGTCAATCTCCTAACCCTAAGTAATTCCTATCAATTTCTTGGCTATAAATAACCCTAATCATCTCTTCATTTTTCCTTCCTTTCAGCCACCAAAAATCCTTAAGTTACAATTCAAGCGCTATTAATCTACTTCCATACACTCTTCTAATCATATATCTATCTCTTTCTTATTTTGATTCTCAAGCAAGGCAAATTTAGATTCTAGGAAGGTGTTGAGTAGTTTAATTGGCTTTTTTTTTGTTTTGACCTTAAGTTGGTAAGTTTTTACACTTTTCTAATATTTAAGATTTTGAAATATGATAAGAGAAGATAAAATTTCTAAGCTTGAGACTTTGATTTTGAGGTTCTCAAAGCTAGAAATTTCCTACAGTAGAATCTTTATTTTAAGAGAAATTTCGCCTACATTAATTACGTGATTCTTCCACTTAAAATGGTTAGTATGTGTTCCTGCATGATAGGTGATATCCCTAGTTTGTCGATACATGTTGGCATAAATAAATTTAGTTGTATGCATGATTCGCATGTTTAAATGATTTAAATTAAGTAAAGAACATGAAAATTGATAAAAACAAGCTATGATGATGTTATAGTGAGATATGAATGATAATTTGGTTGGAAATATGTTAGTTTATATTGATACATGTTCTAAGATGACTAAAAATTATTTTTATGAAAGAATATGCATGAAATTTGTGGTTTGATGCTATGTTAGGGTAGACCTACCAATTGGTTAGATCAAACTAATTAACTGTTTCCTAGAACAGTCGACTAGTTCACCTAACACATTGTCTGACATGCTTGTAGAGACCTTGGTCATGCTCTCTGTTTAAACCTGTCAACCGGTTTGCCAAAACCGATCGATTGGTCTACTAACAGTTGACTTGTTTGCTCAAATAGATTGATTCATTTGAGAAAATCATGGTTTGGTTAAGTCAAACTAGTCAATTGATCGACCTAAACTAATCAACTGATTGGTGAAAATGATTAATTAGTTGGACCAGACCGATCTACTGGTTCAACTAGTTTAGTTAATTTACCCTTTTTTTATTTTAAGTTCAATTATGCTTTGAGATTATGATTAGTACTATAGTAAGGCTATTACTGAGATAAAATAAAAAAAAATTCATGGATAATTAACCTAATTAAAAAATCAAAATGGATTATGAATTATGATATACTCAATGAGTAGTAGAAAGGATTAAATGGGCATTCCACTTATGATTAGTAAGATTAAGTGAGAAAAGAGTAATTAACTCAACTTGGGCCGATATTGAGTATAATGATGGATATGAATAACTTTGGCCAAGGATAAATGTAAACCCACATGGCTCAAAGAAATGGAAAGAAAATGATGAATATGGATTAATATAGAAAGATGACTTGCTTGTTTGTACGGGCCTTGTATAATTACCCCTCTTATGAATATAATACTAAACATGTAAAGTAAAAGAATGTCGAGTTGAGTATGTGTTTGAGTTACCCAATCCTCGATTAGCTACTACGGGTTAGTCTACCTTTAGGCATTTTTGGTGCCTTCAAGAGGGATTTTCAGAGGTTCTAGTGCCTTACCTACTCTAGACACTGATGATATACTATGGAGTATTGATACTAAAGGTTTTTGTTACCTACATAGTTGGCTTTTACTTGGACTTATGTCTATATTGGTTGTCTTTGGCCTAGAATTATGTCCATATTAGTTGGCTTTAGCATGGATGTATGTCTAATATGGTGATTGGCATCAACCAAGACTTTATGTCCCTTTTTGGATAGGCTTCTATACTATATGAGACCATGAGGTAGTGAATGATAATAAAATATGGTTGGTAAAGACTAGTTGATATGGATGATAATAAAATGAATAGTTGACAATTGGCTATGAATTGGAAGTAATGATGTGGTTCACCAAATAGTTTAAGTTGGTTTATGCATTTAACTAAGTAAAATGAGGTGATTGGCCTATATCTAACATCAATAAATGAATTACATATCTTAATGGAATTAGATAATGAAAATAACCCTAGGTGTTGTTGGATTATTCTCTACTATTGCTTATGTAAATGTTCATGTGAAGGTGTTATGATTCTATGCATGATTTTTTACGATGAAGAAATTGTGTATGATAGTATGTGTTATACACTCTTACATATATGTGCAATCCTACCATAATGCATGTTATACATTATGTTTATGAATGATAATTTAACATACTTGGGTACATTGAGGAAGCAACTTAGCTTACTTAGTATGTAGTATATTGATCTACCTATTTGCTCACTTACCTACTCATTCCTACTAGCCAGGGACCATTTGTAGATTTTTGGGAATGACCAATAAAGGGCCTACCTCAATTAGGTTAGGGCTTGTGAGAAAGGAATCAGTAACATTTTATGCGGTTGGTAGAAGACCATGGATACTATTTTGGGCATCATGCCCTAACCCATGTTTTGTAATCCCATACTTTCAATATGTATTCTATAACTATTTGATTGGAACTTATTAAGGTTATTGGATGTAAACATTTTTGGAATTGTTTCAATTAAAATATTATTTGCAAACCCTATTCATTTAAGTATTTTAATGGTTTAGCCTTGTATATGACATAGGGTAGGCGATGGACGTCTATCCTCTTTCAGGTACGACTGTAGCGCTCGTTTTTTCCTAGGTTTTTTATGCTTCTGTAGCATGTTTTAACAAAATTTTTGGTAGTAACAAATAAGGGTGTTACAGGTTAGTATTATAGCATTTCTAAGGATTTTCTACTTTTAAGAATTATTAAACTGATACCATAAGATTTTTACCAAAGCATTTTTACCTTATAGATAATTTTAAGCTAATGCTATAGGAAAGTGTTGGCCTTGAAGTTAAATTCTTTTCTTAAGTTCCCAACAACTTCGATTATTTTTAATCGAAATTTTGTGAGTTAGAGTTGGGTTGGAAATGTGTTGCATTTAGATTATGCCTATTTGTGCGAGTCTTAGTACTCGACAGCCTAAATTGTATTCCTAACCTCTTCTAGTATTTAGGATATGATGGGCGCTAACCACCACTATGAATGCATCAAAGACTTTATGGAGATCACTAGAGTGTACATGGAGGATTAGGATCCAAGCACCTCAACCTCAAATGATGACAGTAACTACACCAGCTTGAAGAAGTGGCTTAGGATAGTAGAGAACCATCACTTGCCCATCTTTGAAGGTTAGAAGGACCCCAACATTATGGAATGGTGGGTCCAAAACATGGAGAAGACCTTTACTACCTATAATTTCTCTAGAGACAAAAGGTAGACATGGCTGTCTACTATTTAAGAGGAAATTTAGATGCACGATGGCAGAGTATCTAGCATAGCGGTGGACAACCTACGGGTTGGGGGTAATTTTTAGATGCACTACGTGCTAGATTCTACCTAAATCATCTACAAATGAAGAAGTACGATGAGTTTATGGCACTTAGATGGGGGCCATGTCCATAGAAGAATACTACACTCGATTTATGGACTTGGTTAAGTTTACCTTATAAGTAGAGGTTAATGAGGTGATGTAAGTTTGTTGCTTTCAGATATGGTAAGTGATCTGATACCAGGAACTACTGTGGGAGTCACTCCACCAAACATCGTTGGGATATACAAGTAAGATCTGGAGGCATCCCTATTTACGCTCATAGTGCTCAGTTAGGGAATAAAAGGAAATTCGAGGGTCACTAGCATTCTGGTTACTAGAAGAAGGCTTTCTCTGGTGGTATCATGTCACTGAAGTTTGGTAGGAGTATGGGTTCATTACCCTGATTGGGAGGTTTTTTTAGGGGTCGTGTCAATGAAAGAAACTACCACTATAAGAAGTATGGGTCAAACCACCAAGGACTCAACTATAGAGGCAATAAGGTGAGGTGCCATGTAAATACCCCCAAATTCTAATTTAGGAATTATACCAAAATAAGGATTTATTAGGGAAATTAATTAAATAAATTACCTTATTAAAATAAAGGGAAATTAATTAAGGTAAAACAAGGAGAAAATAATAAATAAATTAATTAGAAAAATTTGGACATTTTACTAATTAACATGGAAGTTAAGGAAAATTTGTCCAAAATAGCCAAATTAATCTAAAAAGGAATTTAATTATTATCAATATAAGAAATATTATTAATTTTAAATATCCAAAAAATAAATAAATAATAAAATACCAAATACCCCAACCTATCCATTTTCTCCTGTTTTCCTTTTTTCTTTTTTCCCATTTTCCCCTTTCTTCTTTGTTTTCCTTTTTCTTTCTTTCTCTCCTTTCTCATTTCTCCTTCTTTCCTTCCATGAAATAGGCCAGCCCACCGGCCCAATTCCCTTCTCTCCTCCCTCATCTCACGCGGCCCAAGCCCATGTCATTTTTTTTCCTACGCCCAACACCCCAGCCAGCTGCCTCCCTCTTTTTTTTCTCTTCTTTTCCTTTTCCCTTGGACAGGTTGGTCTAGCCTATTTCCCTCCTTCTTCCCCAACCCCAACTTGTAATGCCAACCTGCAGCCCCGATTCTACGGGCAGCCACCAGCCCAACGACCGACCGTCCTCCCCTGCTCTCCCTATCATTTTCTTTCCTTTTTTGACCCCAACAAGCCTCGCAACTTCCCTTCACACGTGCCTCCCTTTCATTTTCTCCCCTTGACGTAACCTGCCATGGAAGAACTACACTGCCTGCTGAAATACCCAAAATCCCTAATTTAGAAAATCATGGCCGAATAGGAGATTATTAGGGAATTTATTTAAAATAAACTACTTTTAGTGAAATAAAAAGGAATTAATAGGATAAATCAAGAAGGAAATTATAAGAGTGTAAATAGGGGAGATTATGGTATTTAAGTTAATTAAGGTCTTCACTTTTGAAATTTATTAAGTACCTTAAACTATATAAAATAGGGAGGATAAAATAGTTTCAAATTAATATAAAATTTATGAGTAATTTAATTAGAGGAAAATTTAGGGGTTTTGTTAATTAAAATAAATTTAGGAAGATTTTTCCATAAATCCCAAAATTTACCTAAAGGAAGAAATTAATTATAGTTTTGATAATTATATTAAATACCCTAAATTATCCAAATGATATTAATTAAACCAACCCCAAATTTTCCCTCTTTTTCCTTTTCCCTTTTTCCTCCCTCCTTTTTCCTTTTTTTCTTCCTTCCCCTTCTCTCCCCTATTCTTCCCCGACCTAGGCCGGCCTGCTGGCCCAAACCCCTTCCTTTTCCTTCTTCTCGCCGCGGCCCAGCGAGCCCGGCTGTCCGTGACCCAAAACGCGGCGTTTCGACGCTAAAGTCGCTGAAACGCCGCGTCGCGATACAAGGAAAATTTCGACCGTTGCCTGACGACGCGAGCGCTGCGTTTTCGCCAAACCTCGCCCAAAACGCAGCGTTTCATTTAAAGGGAAAAGAAACCGCGCGGTCCGGCCGGTTTCCTCCCTCTCCTTTCTTTCCCCTGGACCGCCGGTCCAGCCCCTCCCCTTCTTCTTCTTCCTCGCGACGCCGTTTCTCCCCGCCTGTAACTCGAGCTCGCCGGAAAACGCAGCGGCGAGCGTCCCGTCCTTTCTCCGGCCTTCTCTCCTGTCTTTTCGTCCCTTGATTTGACCTTACCTTGAGATGTGACCAATCGGGCAGCGTTTTCCCCGCACGCAAGCCCTGTCGTCCTCTCCGGCGGGTCACGATCTGCAAATTGCAGACCTACTCCGGTCAGCCTCGCCGGACACGCCTCCACCTACCCTCTGACTCTCCCTCGCCTCCTTGTCGTTTTCCCGTTCCAGATCCTCTATAAATAGCCCCGGAAATGGCCTGAATCGGGTTCGAGATTTGGAACCCAGAAATCCAACCCGTCGCGCCGCCCCACTTTCAGCCGCCGTTTCCTCCGCCATCGGCCACCGTTGCCGCCTGCCCTTACCACCAAAATCCTCCCTGCACCGCCCTCTACGCAACCAACCTCCTTAGCCTCCCTGCCTTGCCCCGCACGCGCCGCCTTGGCCGTGCGAAAATCCCTCCCCGAAATCGACCCCTCCAGCCTGGCGCCACCTTCGCGCCGCCACCGCCAGCCGCGCCGCCGCTTGCAGCGCCACCACCACCCTCCAAAATGACCAGCAACTCCTGCCCTACCACCCCGCACCTCCCTTTCCCTTTGGTTTTCCCTTCCCTAGCCTCCACCACCATTTTTCCCTCTTTCCTTTCCTCCACCGCCGCCGCCGCCGCTGCTGCCGCCGCGCCGCCGCCGCCACCACCACCCTAGTCAGGTTGTCAACCCCCCCTGAACCCTAAGTCCTAGAAAATAAAATAAATAAATGAATAAGATAAGTAAATAATAATAAGGGTTAAATGATTAAATAAATAAAGGTGATTAGTGGGATTAATATTATTAACTAATATTATGAGTATTATTATGAGTAATATTAACACTATTATTATTATTACTAATATTATTGTTACTACTAATACTAACACCAATATTATTATTATTATTATTATTACTACTATTATTATTATCATATTATTGTTATTATTATTATTATTATTGTTATTATTATTATTATCTTTATTATTATTATTATTATTATTATTATTATTGATCTTATTGTTATTATTATTATTATCATATTGTTATTATTATTATTATCCTTATTATTACTACTATTATTGCTATTATTATTATTGATATTATTATTGTTATTATCTTTATTATTATTATTATTATTGTTATTATTGTTATTATTATCCCTATTATTATTATTAAGTGTTATTACTACTAACGTTACCATTAGTGTTATTACTGTTATCGTTATTATTGTTGTTAATATTAATATTAATATTAATATTATAATGGTTATTACTATTAATAGTATTACTAGTATGATTATTATTATTACTATTATAATAATTATTATTAATATTATTATTGTTATTTTTACTATTGTTATTGTTAGTACTATTATTGTTATTATTATTATTATTGATATTGTTATTATTATTGCTATTATTCTTAGGGTTGTGTTATTGTTATTATTATTACTATTATTATTATCATGGTCATTATTTTACTATTAGTATAAGTATTATTATTAATATTGTTATTGTTACTTTACTATTGTTATTGTTATTATTAGTATTATTGTTATTATTATCATTATTGCTATTACCATTACTATTATTATTAGTAGAAGTATTGTGGTTAATATCATTATTATTATTATTGTCCTTACTATTCTATTTTCAACGTATGTTATTAGTATTATTATTACTATTATTATTATTATTATTATCATTACCATTATTACCATATTACTATTATTATTGTAATATTATTATTATTACTTTCATTATTATCATTAGTATGGTTATTATTATTATCACTATTATTCTTATTAGTGTTTTATCGTTATTGTGTTTATCGCATCCATTATTTTATCGATTATTACTGTTATTCTTATTATCCTTATTAATATTATTTTTATAATCGTTGATATTATTACTAATACTTTCATTGTATTTATTATTATTATTATTTGTATTCTTATTGTCTTCATTCCTATCATTATTAATATTATCACTATTATTATTATTAACATTATCATTGATTTTGTCACCTAAGCGACTATGGTTGTACAAATACTCTATTATTATTGTTATTATTATTATTATTATTATTATTATTATTATTATCGATAATGCACTATTACTGATGCTAATATGATTTCAATTATTACCATTATTATCATTATTACCATTATAGCTATTATTATTTTTATTAGGAGCACTATTATTATAAATAGTATTCTTATTATGGTAGGTATTATTGGTAATTATTATTAATGTTGTGAAAACCCTCTCCTTAGTATTGGATTGCTAAAACCCACTTTAATTAGTGATAATCCATTTAAGCTATTGTAAGAATAGTAATGACCCTACCCTTAATTTATAAACCCCTATTATTAATATCAGCATTAGTATTAGGCCATGATAGGGGTAAGATAGGAATTTTGATAATTTCGGTAGAGGGAGATTAACCCTAAGTATTTCCCTCTTATAGGTGAACCAGGTCAAACCCTAGGAGGTGTAGGAGCGTGCTCCAAGCCTGGCGCCGATTTAGGTAAGGACGTAACTAAGGCCGCTTGTGTGTATTACATGTTTTATTTGCCTTGGATGCCTCATGTGTTTTATATGCTATATTACGTGTATGTTATCTGTTCTACCGTGTAGCGCAACATGGAACCGAGGTACGTTTCCGTACTCTGGCTTATATGTACTAGTATGGCATGATACAAGGATGATATGGTGTGATGTGACATGCACGTTAGAATGTTTTGATGAGGAGTTGTGGAGTGGGGGCTTTGAAAGAGAAAAATAAGCAAATAGGAAAACCAAAGGGAAGTATGTTGGCTAATGCAGGTAAGAATGACCTAGGCAGGTTATGATTAATGAATGAATGGGAAAAGGGGGGATTAAATAAATAGGAGAGTAGAAGAAAGTAAAGTTACTTGGGGAACACTAGGGTTTGCATGGGAATGATAGAGTTGGCATGGTGGAAGTGTTAGGGTTTGCATGGGGTGGTTAAGGTCCGTATGGGGGCGAACCTTACGTATGGAAAGTTACTTTTGGGCCGTGGGGAAGATAACGGAAAGTTGTTTGGGAGTATTGGAGGCTCGAGGTGAAAAATAGTACGTGGGATAAAATAAGGGTACATAGAGACCGACTAGGGTTTGGGATGGAAACCCTAATTTGAGGAGGTGGAAAAAAAAAAAGAGGGAAATAATAAGAATTTATGGGGAAGAGTGAAGTATGTGGGGGAGTTGAGTTGAGGATCATGATTTGGGTTTTCGATGCGAGAAGTATGCTAAATACACAGGGTGTTAGTAGCTTAATATAAGCGTAGGAGACAGCTCGGTGACCTAAACCGAGTGAGGATATAGATAAGATTGGATGAGTGACCTGTGCCCTATGTGCTGTGGATGCCTTATATGAATGCTGTGTTGTATTCTAACTGCCGTTATCTTACTTGTTTCGTGGGTAATGTGGCTTGGAAACAAGACGTGTACTTATGTTTTATTAACATGTGATAGTACGATTATGTCGTCAGTTTTGATGTGATGTGTTGAGAACTCTGGCCATGCATGACAAAGATATGCCCTCGAATAAGATACTTTAAGACACTAACGACTTACAGAGAAAGATGTTGAGCTGAACCCAGACCGGTCCACCGGCTATAATAGTGGCAGGGTATTTTACCCTCGCGACCGTTCCACCGGCTATAATAGTGGCAGGGCATAAGCCCTCGCGACCGTTCCACCGGCTATAATAGTGGGGGATTTCGTGCTCAACAAACTAAACATAAAAGTGATAAGTCATGGGAAAGATATAAATGGTTACAGTTGAATACCTTGTGAGTCGGAGCCAGACCGGTCCACCGGCTATAATAGTGGCAGGGTATCTTACCCTCGCGACCGTTCCACCGGCTATAATAGTGGCAGGGCATGGCCCTCGCGACCGTTCCACCGGCTATAATAGTGGGGTTCCCGCACTCACATGGTCTGGATAAGACGATGATCGATTATAATCAGAGATCTGATAAAAGAAAAAGTGATATCTGGCTCATAGCTGGTGCTGTTAATATGTGTTATCGCATTCTATCTACGTATCTATGCTATGTCTACTATGTTATGTATCTTTGTGTGTGGGCCTTAGAGAACCTACGCCCTTACTCAGTACTGGACCCGTACTGATACTACACTGGTTGAATGGGTCCTGTGATGATCCACCAATGGTGGGGAGCAGACCTTTGATGCAGGTCTTGATCAGTTACTAAGTTGGGGTTCAGGCTGGATATGAGTGAGTAAGTGGTCCGGGTATTCACCTTCGAAATCGTGTGGTTTAATCGTAACTGTCTTTAGAGGATACAAATGTCGTATTGAACTTTTTAAGGGTTTTATCGTATCTTGCAATTCCGTTATTTTAAGTATTCTGATATATGGACCTTTTAAATTGTATTTCGGAATGTAACTTCTTACCTTCGCACTCTGATTTGTAGAATTCATGTTTTATGAATGATTCGTATCTAGTTTTATTCTTTATAGCCTTAGCACTTAGTATCGGGTCGGTAGTTATGGATCGATCTGGTACTAAGTGTGGCGGTAATGCCCCCGAATTTACGGTTTTAATTCTCTTGCTTCCGCTAAAAACTTTGATTTGAACGAAATTTTTCAGTAGTAAATTTGGGGGTGTTACACCTGCTATCGCCAACTAGTGATCCTACTTCACCTGCTCCATTTGTCCTCTTCCCCTTCAATTAGCCTATAAATACCCCCTATGGGTAGCCATAACTGAGCTTCCTTTTTGTAGCCTAGAAACCCCAACTGCTTGCCGCTGCACAAACAGTCGCTTGTTCTACCGTCGTCGACGACCACCGCCGCAAAATCCGCCCACCAAAACCTGCCTCGCACCTCCCTCTACAAGACTGAGCCACCATCCTCTCCTATCTTGCTCTACACGAGCCACCCCTGCCGTGCAAAGTTGCCAACCCGATCAGCCATCACAAACCCTACGCCGCCCCTTGCGCCGCTGTCTGCCGCCAATTTCGCTACAACCAACACCTCCTCCACCCTCCAAAACAACCAGGGGATTCCACCCCACCTTCCTATACCTCAATTTCTCCCTGCCTCCCTCTCCTTCTACCTTTTCCACCTTCCACCACCTTCCACCACTTACGGCCACCACTCCCGCCACCGTGCACCGCCACTTCCAGTTGCACCACCACTTCCATTTCACCCCTCCCAACCTGCTACATATTCCACCACCTCAAACACTACTCATTCCCTCTTCTCTAACATATACCCCCATCTATCCACCTCGCTTCCTCCTCCACTACAGCCGAGTGCCACCGCCGGTTCTGCCACCAACCCTAGGTGGTATTCTAATTTCCCTAGCCCTTAAACTATTTTTCTATAAGTGTTAATACTTTTTAGTAATATTAATAGTATTACCCTTATTATTATTGTTGTTATTATTATTATTATTATTATTGTTATTATTATTATTATTATTAATGTTGTGATATTATTATTATTATTATTATTATTATTGTTATTGTTATTATTATTATTATTATTACTTAACCTAACTTTAGAAATATTTCTAACTAGTGTTACTATTAATGGAGATTTACAATTTTAGTATCATTATGATTATCTTTGTGTTGTTGTTGTTATTATTATTATTACTATTATTATTACCATTATCATTATCATTATTTTCTTACTAATATTGTTAATACTAACTTTGTCCATTATCACTTTTATTTATTAATATAAATATTTGGACCTTTATATTATTATTATTATTATTATTATCATTTCGGTTACTATTATTATTGTTGTTGTTATTATTATTATGCTTCAAATCATCATCATCATCATCATTATTATTATTACTATTATTATTATTATTAATGTTATTTAAATCGAAATTGGCATGTTACCATTTTGTTACTATAGAAGAAGAATACTCAACCTTAGTATTATTATTATTCAAACATTGCTAATATTATTCCTAATTCCTTTGTTACTAAAATTATTATTATTATATTGGTATTAGTTATTACTATTATGATTGTTATTATTATCGTGACAAAAAAATTCGAACCCTTATATTATCATTATTATCTTTAGCAATATTAGTAATTTGTTGGTATTACTATTATTATATTATTATTTTAACCCTAACACTATTATTAACCTTAGCCTTAAAAATAACAGGGCTTCTATTTCTTTGAGCATGAGTATTACTATTATTATTATTATTATTATTACCACTATTTTGCTATAACTAGTATTAGTACTATTATTAGAAGAAATAAAGCTATTACGTTTAATAATATAAATAGTAACCCTAATCTTAGACTTAAATAAGAAATAATAGTATTTTTTTTGGTAGGAGGGAAACTAATCCTTAGTCTTACCCTCTTATAGGTGAATCAAGCCAAAACCCTAAGGAGGCGTAGGAGTGTGCTCCAAGCCCGCCGTTGTTTTAGGTAAGGATGTAGCTAAGGCCCATGTGTTGTGTGACTTGTATGCCTTGAATGTTATGTATCATGCTATGTCGTGTATCATATAATTGTCATTAACTTGTCTTATGTGTAGTGTAGCTTGGAATTGAGGTATGTTTATGTGTTCCTTATGGCATGAGTGTGATACGTATATATGGTGATGATGATGTGATATGATATGGCCCTCTAGGACATGCATGCTAGGAAAATTGATAATATGATATGGGAATGAAAGGATAAAAAGAAAGAAAATGGGAAGTGAGTTCACTAAGGGGGATATGAGGTTGACCAAAATACCTTATGATCCATAAGAGGGAAATAAAGAGGAAGAAATGACCAAAATGAATGAGAGATGGGAACCATGCATGGGAATTCTAGGGTTCGCATAGGGACTTCGAGAGTTTGCATGGGGTGGATAAAACTTGCATGGGGATGATCTTTACGTGAGAAAAGTTATTTTAGGATGTCAATAAGCTAAGGGGAGAGTTGTGGAGTGATTGGAGACTTGGGATAAAAAATAGTACGTAAATTGGTGTAAGGGTGTATAAGGGACCCGACTAGGGTTTTAGGAGGAAGTACTACTCTGGAAAATGTGGAAGTAAAAATGATTAAGGGAGAGTGGAGTACAGGTTAAGAGTGGGAATTTATTGTATAAGGGGTGAGTATGGGTGCCATGGGAGAGAAGAGATATTGGGTGAAAAAGAGAGATGTTACTTGTGGGAGAAGAAAGGTACCAAGGTTGAAGTGGCCAACTAAAGTTTTTCAGTCACATGTGGAGTCGAGGGGTAAAGCGATATGATTTGGGATTGGATCTAAATGGGATAAGGTATGGGGCAATAAATGAAGTAACGGTAGTGTAAGTGAGAGAAAGTTGAGATACATAGGTCCAATTAGGGTTTTCAAGGGAAAACCCCTAGAGGGTGATAGTAAGTGGAGTTGATGTCATAAGTTGTTGGGCCTTAACCTACACCCTTAGGAGTAGGTTTTTTCATTATATGTAAGTGTAAGGGGGAATGGATGTCTGGATGTGATAAGGGGCGCAGTAGTCTTAAGATATGGGATGGGTCCCCTTGAGAGGATAAAAATAGAATGTTGGTGACCTGCATGTCAAGGGTTTAATATTTATCAAATAAGACATGAAGAAGATACTATCCATTTAAAGAGAAAGATTGTTGAGTCGGGCCTAGACCGATCCACCGGCGAATAATAGTGGCTAGGAGCATGTTGCCCTGCATGACCAATCCAGCGGCTATAATAGTGGGGGTTTCTATTCTCAACAAACCAAACATAATGATGATAAGATATGGGAATGACATGAAGTAATTACAGTAAAACACCATGTGAGTTAGGGCTAGACCGGTCCACCGGTGAATAATAGTGGCCAGGGGCGTTTTGCCTTGCATGACCGGTCCACCGACGAATAATAGTGGCTAGGAGCATTTTTCCCTACATGACTGATCCACCAACTATAATAGTGGGGTTCCCGCACTCATATGGATTGATAAAGACTATGATGTGAATCGACTATGATGTGAATCGACTATATTTACCAAATATCTAAAGAATGAGTCTATCCGAATCATTATCGGCCTTTATCATCTGTATATCTACATGCTGCTTAGGTGATTATGCCATGTATTTTATGTTATATGTTTTGTATGTTTAGCCTTAGCACATGGTTACCTTACTCATTACGTAGCGTACTGATCACCCGTTTCATGGGTGCTGCTCATTCCCACGAGTAGATGACCCGTTTGAGTTTGTGCAGGTAGGGGACTATGTCTTCAATGCCTACAACACTTACGAGGCATCGGGTGTGGATGAGCGTTGGGCCTAGACCTGACCTAGGAATCGAGAGCAACTCAGTCGGACTATGTTTTTCCTCTTATTTTACCATGTTTCGTTTTATTCTAGTTATGTGATGTCATGTGGTGTTTTATGTTTTGAAAAACTCTAGTCACTTACCCTTTGGATTGTAATTCTGAATCGCACTCTGATTTTTATATTGTGAAAGCTATCAATTCCCTTATGAATATTGTTTCAATTATTGACTTGTGTTTGAAGTTAATCCCTTTTATCCCTAGCACTTAGTATTGGAATGGTAGGAGCGAATCGGTCTAGTACTGTGTGTGGCTGTAATACCCTCAAAATTTTAAGATTTTCCCACTTGTTTTTGTCTAACACTTGTCATTAAACAAAATTTTTCAGTAGTATATTTTGGGGGTGTAACACCATGGGTGTGGCATGGTGGGACATTGAGCATTTGAATGATAGGTTGGCAATGTCTGTATTTAAAGGAGTCAAACTAGAGTTCAAAGTATGGGATCTATCCAATAGCCACATCCTCAGACATCGAGGGTTCCTTTATCACTAGCTAGTGCTGCTAGCTAAGCGAGTCAGCCTAAAAGTCCTAGACCTCACCCTTTTCAACAAGTGTAGGAATCAGCTAGCACCCAAGGAGTTCCATTAGTAGGACGCTTGAACATGATGAGTCAGAAAAGAGGTAGAATGCCTCGTCGACATGGTAACCAGAATGCTCATTGTCTCTGCTCATTCTACCTGTGTATTATTTGATTTTGGTGCTTCACATTCCTTTTTAGAATATGATTTTGTAGTTAGAGCTACTATATCTCTTTCGAGTAACACCTCTAATTTGGTTATTTTACCTTTGAGGGATAGAAATGCATGTTTTAGGATGTACCAAGGGGTTGTGATGGTAGTAGAAGGGATAGAGTTTCTATTAGACCTTATAGAGTTGGAGTTGTGGGATTTCAACATAATTGTTAGAATGGATACGCTAGGAAGGTATCAAGAACTAATATATTATGTGTAAGAACGTGTAGTTCTGTGAGAACCAAAGGGTATTAGGGTTTTATATTAGACGTATGACCCAATTCCTTTACAAAGATTATGTTAGCCATTGCATTGAGTAAACTCATATGAAAGGGATATTCACTTTACTTATGTAGTGTCAAAGACACCGAAGCAACTAAGACCCTATTGAAGTAGATGGTGGTAGTCCATGATTTTCCTAATATTTTCCCTATGGATATCATAGGAATGCCACCAATTTGAGAAGTTGATTTCACCATGGATGTATTGCCAAGCATAGAGCTAGTGTCTAAGGCTTTGTACTATATGGAACTTGAGGAGATGAAAGAGCTAAAGGCTTAGTTGGAAGAAATTTTGCATGAAGGCTATATCCGTCCAAGCAATCACCGTGGCAAGTGCTAGCATTGTTCATGAAGAAAAAAAAATGGTAGCGTGAGACTATGTATCGACTAACGTGGGTTGAACTAGGTGCAAAATGAAGAACTATTATCTTTTGCTAAGGATTGATGACCTATTCAATTAACTTGAGGGAGATAAGGTGTTCTCCAAGATTGATCTTCAATCAAGTTATCTTCAATTGAGAATTGCAGAACATGATATTCTTAATACCTCTTTCTGGATAATGTATGACCATTATGAGTTCATAGTAATTCCCTTCAGACTAAATAATGCACATGTAGCTTTCATGTCCCTAATGAACCAAATATTTCATCCCTTTTTGGACCAATTCATTATGGTGTTCATAGACGACATTCTCATCTACTCTAGTAATTGAGAGATCTATGAGTAGCATCTGAGGTAGAATTTTACCTTGCTTAGGTCACACCAATTGTATGTTAAGGTCTCAAAGTGTGAGTTTTGGTTAGATCATGTATCCTTCCTTATTCATGTGATGTTTAAGGATAGTGTGGTAGTGTATCCTGCCAAGATTCAAGCTATTTCCAAGTGGCCAATGCTAGTTATTACCATTGGTTCCTGGCATAATTTTCTAAGATTGCTTGATCAATCACCCAACTCTTGAATAAGGCTACATGATTCAAGTGGGATGAGAAGTATGGTGAAGATTTCAAATAGTTGAAAATCCATATGACTTCAGCTCCAGTGCTCACATTGCCAAGTGAGGCTAATGGATTTAAAGTGTACAGTGATGCTTCCAAGCATGGGCTAGGTTGCATATTGATGTAGCATGGAAGATTGGTGGATTATGCCTCACAACGACTAAAGCCACATGAACAAAACTACCCAACACATGACCTCGAACTTGCTATGGTAGTGTTTGCTCTCAAAATTTAGAGGAACCATCTCTAATGAGTTCAATGTGAGTTGTACACAAACCATAAGCACCTCAAGTACATCTTCACCTAATGGGATTTAAACCTCAAACAACATTGATGGTTGGAATTGTTCAAGGACTATAACATGAAATTGAATTACCATGAGCGTAAAGCTAATGTGGTGGTAGATGTACTTAGCCAAAAGACATCACACTATTTGGGCGCAATTGTGTTGTTAAATCATTTGTGTTAAGAGATCAAGAAGATGGAGATCGAATTGATCGGTGTTAGAAGTCTAAATGCATGAATGAGTGTAGCCACCATTATACCTTCAATCTTTGAGGAGATCTGAGATAACCAAGTGGGTGATGTCAAGCTCGAGAGAATTTGGATTGGTATTGTAGAATGTAGAGTTGAAGGGTTCCAGATCCATGATGATGGTGGTATAAAATACAGTGGCAAAAGGTGTGTACCATAGGCTAATGTAGAGCTTGAGAAGAAGATCCTTGAGGAACAACATTATACTCCTTACTCTACTCACCATAGAGGGAACAAATTGTACAAGGATATGAAAAGAGTATATTGGTGGCCTTGTAGGAAGTAGGAAGTGGTAGAGTTTTTTGCTTCTTGTTTAACATGTCATAAGGTTAAGATTAAACACATGAAATAAGCAGGGTTAGTACAACCACTGGAAGCTCTCAAGGACCCACAATAGTTTTAATTCTATTTGGGCAATTGTGGATCATTTGACAAAGTTGGCAGTGTTTATATCGATGAAAGAGATGTGGAGCATGGAGAGACTAGCTAATGCCTACAAAAGCATGTGGTAAGACTTTATGGAGTTCCTAAGGAAATTATGTTCGACCGAGACTCTAGGCTCTTGTCACACTTTTGGTATAAATTTTAAGCACCTTTGTTACTCAAATGAAGATAAGTACAGATTTTTACCTATCTACGGATGGTCAGATTGAGAGAACCATTCAAATTCTGGAAGACATGTTATGAGCGTGTGCGCTAGATTTTAGGGGAAGTTGGGAAGATCTTCTAGACTTGATTGAGTCCTCCTACAATATCACACTAATATCAAGATGGTGCCTTTTGAAGACTTATAAGGAAGGAAGTGTCATAATCCCTCATATTAGAACAACATCAATGAGACACTCGTATTAGGATCAAAGATGATTGAGGAGATGACTAAGCACATTCTTTTGATTCAAAATAGAATGAGATCAGCCTATGACTGACAGAAAAGCTATACAGACCTAAAGAGATAGACTGATGGTTTTGAGGTAGGTGAAAGAGTACTATTGAGGGTCTCTCCCACGAAATGATTCATAAGATTTGATAGGAATGGTAAGCTTAATTTGAGGTACTGTAATACCCCATTTTTAAAAATCTTAATTATAAATTTATAATTGTATTATTAGTTATAATTATTATTTTAGGAGGTTTATTTTTAAAAGTGTTATTATTTTTTATATTATTTTGACGGTATAAGTATAAATTTAATCAGGTTAAAAATTTGATAGAAATTAGATTATTTAATTTAATCCTAGCTATATACATAAATCTTATCCTAAATTATTTTATTAATAATCTTTTGATCCGTAACCCAAAAATAATTTCCTACAAAAATTATTCCCAATCATTTTACTCTTTTCAATTCTTTTAAACCTATCCTAATCTGGATAATTTTTTCTAAATTATTTTTCTATCCAATACCCTAACCTATCAAAATTAAACCTAAAACTAAATAAATAAAATCTACCTATTTTATCCTACAATTTTACCCAACTAACTTACCTATTGCTTGGCCAAATTTCCTCCTCTTATCACTCTCCCTGTCTTCCTTAACTCCGTACTGCATGCTGCATCCTCTACATTTTCATAAACATGCTACATCCCCTACATACACTCTACATACACACACATACACTCCACTACCCAAACAACCCCCAACTCCTATTCCTTCTAGCAATCCCTCCAACCAAACAAACAATCCCTCCCCCTTCATTTGACATATACACATGCGCGCATAAAACCTCCATTTTCCATCTCTTCTTCTCTCCTTTCCCCACCTTTCTCTACAACACTTAATAGCCTTTCCCCTTCTTCCTTTCGCACATGTAGTGCCCATACTCTGTAAAACTACCTCGCATGCTCCATCCCACCTCCTTCATTCCTAATCATCATCAATGCAACCATCGCCATCCATCCACCTTCTAGCCCAACCATCCCCAGCAGCCCTCACACACACACACTCTCCAGCGCACCACCTGCCCATCCTCTTCTTCCTACATAACCCATTTCCCATCACCCTCGACCCAACAAAACCCAGCACCAAACAACCCCTACTCCTTTTTCTCTACCTCGTTTAGCTCTGTCATCCAGCCCCTCCCCATCACAGCCACTCCCAGTATCATAGCCCTTCCTCATCTTCTTTCTCCTTCTCCTAGAGCCTATCGTAGAACCACACTAGCTTTGAATGCTTCCACCTTGCAGCCACCAACCTTCACCATCACCGTTACCTTCTTTTTTGCACCTTTCTCCTCGGCCCTTTTTAGCTCCTACCTTTAGCCCCCAAGCCAGTGTATTAGCCACCTTCGAGCAACCAATCGAAGCCGCCACCACCACTGTAGTTGACCAGCACCACTACAACTAGCTACCACCTACACCCATCTCCTTGCCTCACCCCTCGTAGCATCTTGGGCAACCTTATTGCCTAGCTATCCCTATGCCCAACCCCTTCCTTTACCTATACGACTCACGCTGTATGTAGCGTGAGTTGTGTGTGTTATTTAAAAAATATTGGTACCCATTTTAAGTGTAAGGATAGTTTGATAATTTAAAAAATAATAATATTTTTATATTATAATTATTATTTTATCTGATAGATATTAATTTGGTAATTTTTGTATCAATTTTAGGTACAAAAGGTTGATTAGCGAGATCCAATAACTTTAGTAGGATACCGCTATTTTTGTGTTTTTACTAGAATTATGGTAACTGTTATATCCTACTAAAATGATAAATATTATGTGATAGCACATTAGGGTTTTGGTGTATGAAATATGTTAAATATGATTTGTTACGCTATAATTATGTGTTAATTATTATTATCATGAAAATGGGTAAAACGAGCATGTTATCTGATATAAATTATGTCGGGTATGAAAGTATGATTAAAATGATTCTAATGATGGAAAAATAATTTGTATGATAATTATGTATAAAAAAATAGGTTGAGCATGCTTAGATATACTTATGGAATAATTATAATGGATGTGTGCTATAGGGACACTTAAAGCTATTTTTGTGTATTATGATATTTATCCTAAAAATCATGTCTAATATGTATTAGCTATTGTTGAGTATGTGAGGATATGTTTTGAATGGATTAAAGGTGCGAAAAGGAGTATATGTGCAAAATTATGTATACGGGTAAAATGGTCATTTGACATATCTGATAATTTAAATTGTATACGGAATAATTTATTTATGGTGTTTTAGAATTTTCATGACCAGTTAATAAATAGAATTTAATTAGTATTTAAATAGATGATAATTTGGAAATTTTAGTCTTAGGGGTATTTTATTCATTTTGGCCTAAAGTGTCCAGATGTGAATACTTAAGCCAAAGATAACCTTAGTATATCTTAATGTTGGCCTAGATATTGACCTTGGTTATGATTGTCTCGGATGATTGGAAATAAACAAAAATGGTTAAGTATGGAAATTAAATTTATTTGTATTATATGTGATTTTGTGGTTATATTAATAAAATACTAATACTTGAAGTAAAAGACCTTGAGATTGGAAATGGTGGCTCCTTAGGGGTTGCTACCTTAAAGACGTAGTTTATCCCATAGTTGATATTATGAATTTTTGATGATGTGCCTTAGTACCCTAGTCAGGCCCTACATCTTAGTCTATTATGTTCTATGGACTAATAGGGGTATGCATACTTATGGATTAGGTGTCCTCGTTGATAGAGTACTGTGTTACCTTCATGTACCAGTTCAATTAGGGTACCTTTGCATCCTTGGGTTGATAGTCGGTAGGATACTATGTTGCTTTACTACACCGGTATGACTGAAGTACCTTTGTGTCTCCAGGTTGATTTATATCCCCTAGAGAAAGTAAATAAAACTAGAAATGATATGATTTGATTAAAATAATGATTATTAGATTATTGTATTATTTGGTAGCAACCTTTGTGCCTACTTGTGGTTTCAGTAGTAGCCTTTGTGCTTACCTGTGGTTTTAGCAGTAGCCTTCGTGCCTACCTGAGGTTTTGGTAGCAGCCTTCGTATCTATCTGTGGTTTCGGTAGTAGCCTTTGTGCCTACCAATAGTTTTCTATGGTTTTGGTAGCAGCCTTTGTGCCTACTTATAGTTTTAGTAGTAGCCTTCATGGCTACTTATGTTGGTATTATGCCTATGAGTGTACCTGTGATGTCATGGATTTTTATTATGCTCTCCCTATAAGTATATATGTGATGTCACATATTTTATTATCCTATACCTATGAACATACTTGTGATGTATGTAATTTTTTGGGATTTATGTTGAGACATGAATTATGCTGAAGTTGGGTTTTAATTATTGCTTCAGAGAGTATCTTTGGGATGTTCATTGGTAAGTTCAGTTGTTTTAGATAAATGAATATGAGTCATATGTGACCTTGATGGAATTTTGATTATCTAAATAATTATTGTATCTCAATCATCGTATCTTTTTGTATATGTATATGTATCATACCATGTTTGTTGTATGCCTTACATGTGTTCCATGATATTTTATCATATTAGTTTGGTATAAAGGCTTGCTCAGTACCGTAGTATTGAACAGTTTATTCTCATTGGTCACTGCCTATTCAATGGGCAGTGGACTTTGCAAGTCAGCCTCTGAGTTCAGTCAAATGTTGGTAGTTTAGATTTGAGAGCATAGGACTATTCAGGGTCTCTGTTGCTATCTTATTTTCGGTTGTATTTAGACCCTTATGCCCTCCTGTAATTTCTCTCTTGAATTTTGTAAACTGCTGATGTTGTTTTTAATTAGCACGGTATTTATCTAATTTTCTTGACTTTGATTTTTTTTTAAAATCCCTTACACCAAATTGGAACGTTACCAACTCATGCGAGAATGTCCCTAAGAGATTCCTATCTATTTTTAGGGTGCATTTAACTCGAGATATTACCTCAATTTGATCTAGAGGTCGATTGGGACAGAAGAGTGGAGAGATGACCTCAATAATTGTCTTCTTCCTCCTCTCTCTTCTGTGCAATTCTAATATTGAATGCTTTGATCTCAAGCATGCTTATGAGTAGCTGGAAGGTTCCTTCCACACTAACTCCCCAAACTAATCAAGGTGTTGCTAGAAGATGTGTGTAACACCCCGATTTTTACTAATGAAAATTTTCATTTTGCAGCGGAAGTAATTAAGTAAAATATTGGGGGTTACCACCATGATTGACATAATTCTTGCTTATGCAACCATCCTCATATCAACCATAAGGTTAAAACATTTAAAGTAAGTTAAGAGAATTAGAAACAAAAGAAAATTTATAGTGCAATAGTAAGTTTTGAGCCCAACTCTGAGTTTAATAGTACAAAATACAAAAGAGGGGACACCATGGATCAAGAGTTGAAAAAGGGTATACAGTTAAATACCTCAACTAGATAAAAATTACTCTTCACCTGACCCCTAACATAGATGAAGTCACTTATCCCCACACAAGGCGTCTCAGGTAGCATAATCATCTAGCTGATCTTCTAAGAGCTGCACATAAGATTAAGGGCCTTCTGCCTGTGGGAATGAGTAGCATCCATAAAATGGGTGGTTAGTATGCTACATACCAAGTAAGGGAAACAATACTATCAAAATAGGGATATAAATAGCACATAATTTCATATTAGATAATAAGGAAATGGCTAAATAAATTAAACACCTCATAAGATAGTATATGATCCTAAAGTATAATCCATTTTCATTCTTTTATATACATTGAGTGTAGGAACCCCCAATATTTTTTAAATTGGTGGAATGGTCTAAAACATCATCTTATGGACAACACACCTAAGCCACTATTATTTCCAATGGAATGGAGATTAAAAACATCTTCTTGGGGAAAAATGCTCCCGATCCACTTTTCTCCCCTTCCAATGAGAATACATATATATATAGAAGGATAGATCACCTTGGTCCTAACTCACATATTCTTCCACTTTAAATCATTAGTTTCTTTTCCATAAGTTATAATGACACATTTTCATTTCATAATGAGTAGGGACCCCACTATTCTTTCTGGTGGAATTGAGATTAAAAACATCTTCTCAGGGAAAAAATGTTCATGAGCCATTATTCTCCCCGGTGGAATGAGAATAGGTGTATATGTAATACCCCAAAATTTTTGAAAACCTATATTTTAATAAATTACTTTTATTTGGAATAAAATTGCTTTAAGATTATTTATTTTAATTATTTTATAGATTTTAGAGTATTTAAATTTGGATAAAAGTATTTAATAAATTAAAAATAAATATTTTGCTATTTATCATATTATTTTATTTAAATAATTTTCTAAATTAATATTTTACCAACTTTATCCTTTTTAAACTAAAATATTAGATTATAATAAATTAAATTATTAAATTAAATAATTTACCAAGAATATTATGTTTTATGATTTTATAAATTAAATTAAATTACTTTGCCTATTTTTCCATTCCCCTTTTTGCCCTTTCTCCCTTTTTCCTCTTTCTTCTTTTCTTTTTCTCTTTTCTTTTCCTTCTCCTCCCTTGGGTCGTCCGCTGAGCCAGGCCCGTCTCCCTTCTCCCTCGCGCGTTGGGCCAGGCCGTCCCCCAGCCTCTCCTTCTCCTATGCACAGCCAGTCGCCCAGCCTTCTTTATTTTTCTCCCTGGACCGGCTGGCTCTCTTCTTTTTCTGCGCCGGTCCAGGTGCCCCCAGTCTCCTTCTTCCCTTCTTCTTCTCCCATGCCGACCATGCCCGATCCCTACGCACGCCCGACAACCGCCTGCAACCCGGCCACCACCTACCTCCCTGCCCTCTCTCTTCCTCTCTCCCCCGTCGTTTTCTTTCCTCATTCGAACCCAACTAGCCCTGCATCCCCAGCCTGCACGCCCTGTTTCTTTCCCTCTTCTCCCCTTCCTTCCCCCTGCCAACCGACAGCCCTACCACCACTGCAGCACCGATCGGCCAGCCTTGCCCCCTCTCTTCTCCCTCTTCTTTTTCTTCAGCTCCCAAGCCCTTCATTCCCCATTTTTTTTTGAGCCTCACCTCTCCATCCCGAGCATCCTCTCTCTTTTCTCCTCCTCCCATTCATCCCCCATTTTTTTTTATCACCGCCGCCCGCCGCCGCCTGAACCACCTCTCCCATCCCATGCGCCGCCTTCTGCCACCTCCTACTACCACCCTGCACCACCACGCAACCCCTTCGAGCCCTGCACTTCCTCCCTTCTCCTCCTCTTCCTTTTTCTCCCTAGTTTTTCCCCTTACCGCCGAGCCACCTGCAACCGCCTCTACCGCCGCCGTCCGGCAACCTCTGCCGCCGCCCAACCCACCGTTCGACACCCTGCAACCCCCTCTACAACCGCCATCCATTAGTCGGCCGAAAACAGCCCCTGAACCCCTCCATTTTCCCCTCTCCTTTTCCTTCCTTCACAACCCCTTTCCCTTGACCCATCTTGGCAGCCACCTTCGCCGCCTTTCCGCCGCCGTCTCCGCCGCCTTAAGCCGACGTGAAACCACCCTTAGCCTCCACCTACACCCCCTCTACACTTCTGCACCATTCCCCTGCCTTAGAACCTTCCCTAACCACCTTCTTTTCTAGCCTAAAGACCCTAACCCGAAAATGATAAATCTTGCTTCCTTCACCCCTCTTTGAGCCTTTTCCCTTCTCTTTTCTGCATGAAACTCACGCTGCTCATGCAGCGTGAGCTCCCCTTCATTTTAAAAAAATTATTTGGCTAATTTTTAAGGTATAATGGTATTTTATGTTAAGTGTTTTATTAATTAAAATTTATAAAGTTTTATACTTGGATTCTTATTTCTAACATAAATATGATGGATATTATTTTTAGGTGTTGAGTTGCTAATTATGCTTGGTAAGATTTGATATTTTACGGGATTAAGGTAACCGTTAATCCTCCCTTAAATATATGGAAAAACACATGCTAGCACATTTAGGGTTTAGTATGATTTTATGCATGTTTTGTATGCTTAGCATGATATGCTTATGGTTTCTTATATTGTTTGTTAAAAAGAAAAAGCATGATAACTTTTGTGCCATATGTAGGTATGTTAAATAAAGAAGGAGTTGGAATATGGATAGAAATGTTAAATACTTGTTTATGATGCACTATGTTGTTAATGCATGAATGATGTTATTGTTTAAGGGTATTTTAGTAATTATGCTTATAAGGTATATAAATCAATGTGTGTAGTTGCTAATGAGTATTATGTTGAAAAATGACAAGTTGGTGGACTTAGATGATAAAAATGAAGTATTAATATCATCATTTTATGTAGTGTTAGTAAATTCATAAAAATGGTGAATAAAGGGGTTAAGTGGAAATTTATAAGTGAAAAGGGTATTTCGGTAATTTTTGAGATAAAAGAATAATATGGAAATTTTATGATTAAATGGTTAAATGATAATTTACAAGTAAAGGATAAAATTGTAAGTTGTGAGAAAGAAGGGTAAAATGGTAATTTTGGAAGTAGGGGTAAAATAGTAATTTTGGATGAAGGAGGGCACTATGGTAATTTTGGAGGTAGAGGGGAAAAATCGTAATTTCATAAGTAAAGGGTAATATGGTAAATTTTATAAGTGAATGGTGAAGTGGTAATTTATAAGTAAAGGGGTAATATGGTAATTTGGAAAAGAAGGGCAAAACGGTAATTATGTAAGGAAAGATAAAGATGGTAATCTTGGATGTGAAGGGGTAAAATAGTAATTTGTAAAGTAAAAGATGTATGGTGGTAATTTTCATAAATAAAAGGATATTATGGTAAAATTGGATGTAAGGGGCAAAATGGTAATTTTGTGAATAAAAGGATATTATGGTAAACTTGGGAGTAAGGGGTAACTTGGTAATTATGATAACGACCAAAGATAATTTATCAATTAAATTATGATTGTAGAAGGGCAATTGGATGAGTATGATGCTATAGAAGGGTAATTTGGTAAATTAACCAATTAAAGGGCATTATGGTAATTTTAAATATGGAGAATGGTAAAATTGGTAATTGTAACTATGAAGAGGGGTAAATTAATTATGAGGAAGGTTAATTTGGAATTTATGATAATTGAAAAGGGTAGATGGCAATTAAAATAATTGAGAGAGGTAAAATGGTAATTATGATAAGGAGAAGGGCAATTTGGTAATTTATCCAACTCAAGGGCAATTTAGTAATTATAACAAAGGAGAAGGGGATTTGGTAATATAACCAACTAAAAGGGAAATATGATAAGCATAGTAATTATGAGGGGTGAATGGTGATCTAAAAAGTGTAGGAGACAATTTGGTAATCTAAAGTGGACAAGGGGTAATTTGGTAATTATGCAACCTTAAGGGTAATATGGTAATTTATCAAGCAAGGAATGAATACTTAACAATTATATAAGTAAAGGGAAAACGAGTAATTTGTACCTAAAATGTCTTTGGAATTGTGGTCCTTTATTATATAATTAAATAATGCTGATTAGCCAAGTAAGAGTATTTGATAATTAGGATGGCCTTAATGGTTTCTCTGTGATATTCTGGATAATCATCTGAATAAGAAACGATTAATGATATCAGAACGATTGAAAGTGAATAAGTATCGGATTATCGTGCTTTTCGTGATCACCTTAATTAAGACACTATTACTTAAAGTGAAAGACCTCGAGATCGGGAATGGTGACTCCTTAGGGGTCGCTACCCTAAGGACGTGGTTTAGTCCACGATTATTCTGGTATTTGCTTGTGTGCCTTTGTGCCCCAGCCAGGCCCTATATCTTACTCTTTCTAGCTCTACGGACCTAGTTAGGGGGTATGCATACTTATGGATTAGGTGTCCTTGTCGGTAGGGTACTGAGTTAGCTTTATGCACCACTATGACCAGGGTACCTTTGCGTCCTTGGGTTCATGGTTAAAGGGTACTGAGTAGCTGATATGCACCGGTACGACCGGTGTACCTTTGTGTCCCGGGTTATCGATCTCCCAATCGAGGCAAATAAATATAATTGATGTGCTGATTAAAGAAAAGGAAAGACACTATTATTGAAAGTGAAATATTAATGAGCCGGGCCCAGATGATTATGATATTGAGTACCGGTCCACCGGTTATAATAGTGGCCAGGAGCGTTGTGCCCTGGATGATGAGTTATATGTATCCCGGTCCACCGATTATAATAGTGGCCAGGAGCGTTGTGCCCTGGATGATGATTCTTATATATCCCGGTCCACCGGTTATAATAGTAGCCAGGAGCGTTGTGCCCTGGATGATGAGTTATCTGTATTCCGGTCCACCGGCAATAATAGTGGGGGTCCCGAGCTCAATAAAATCGGTTATGTATGTGAATCAGATTATGGAAAAATACTAATCACTTATAGTGGAACACCATGTGAGTCAGGGCCAGACCGGTCCACCGGCAAATAATAGTGGTCAGGTGCGTTTTGCCCTGTGTGTTTATCCTCCGGTCCACCGACAATAATAGTGGTCAGAGGCGTTCTGCCCTGAGTGTATACTTTCCGGTCCACCGGCTATAATAGTGGGGTTCTTGCACTCACATGGATATAAAATATGATATTGATTGAATGATGATGGAATAATGGCTTAAGGCCAGAATGTACTGATCTTACACTATGACATGGCTTAAGGCCCAAAGTATCGATCGTAACCTATAAATTATTATGTATGTTATTGTTATGCATGCACCTCTCATTATTTCTATGTGTAGCTTGCATTATGTGTCGTATGCGGGCCTGTCTTTAAGTGTGGTATTAAAGGGTTACTCAGTACCGTAGTACTGAAGGGATTCCCTTTATGGGGCCCCTGCCTATTCAATGGGTAGTGCCCTTGCAGGTTTTTCAGGTGCTACTCAAGTGGGCTACGGGAAAGAGAGTAAGGAGTTATCTGGTATCGTTAGGGTTTTCCCTCCTTCTTCGTTTAATTCCCTGGTTTTGATGTTATGTTGGTACTTTAACCACCATCGGTTGATTTTATTCCTGAAAACGATTTGATGCGCTACTCTGTTTTAAATATGTTGAAGTTCTTGCAATTTACTCTGATTTATGCATGTTGAATGTCTTTCGAATTGTATTTCATTTTCTTAGCCTTAGCACTTGGTACTGGAACGGTATGAGTTAACCGGTCTGGTACTAAGTGTGGCGGTAATACTCCCAAAGTTCACGTTTTATTTATCTGCTTCCGCTAATCTTCCTTCTAATTAACGAAATTTTTCAGTAGTGAATTTTGGGGGTGTTACAGTATATATATATAGAAAAATATATCACCTTGGCCCTACTCATGTGCACTTTTACTTTAAGTGATTAGTATCTTATTCAAGATTGATTTTCAGGCATAGAACACATTAAAACAGCTATACACATAGCATAGGTCCAAGTTCTTAAGTCCTTTCAAACCCTAATTACACACCTTTTAGTATTCATTCTCTCATATTGATTATTCCACACAAATTATTTTATATTATCTCCAAATCCCATCATTATTATCATACCGAAAATGCACGATCTAACTCCCATATATATACTTTAACAATCTCATCTCGATATGTTAATCATAGAAGTATCCAGGACCCAATTTCCATAGATTTTTCATAACACCTCTCATGAAATTTTCATGATTACCAGTTCTGACCTCCTAAGGTCAAACATTAAAAACGTATTTACAAATTTGTATAACCTCTAGGTCTTATACATGGAATAATGGTATTATAATTACATGATAGTTTGCCCCAGATTATTCATTAAATCATTTAAGGACCCTAAATAATAATAATAATACTTTCAAAAATTCCTCATGCTATTATTATCATATTTTAATCCTCTTAAAACATAAAATACCAAACTTTTCTTATTATCCCATAATAACCACGTTGCCCTTAAGCACAATTAAAACCTTTATTTTATAAAATATTATACCTTTCACACATAATTCCATAATTAATCATCATGCCTCATGAAAATTCTTAAGTCCTTTTATTAGAACTTATTTAATGCATATTTCATACTATAATATATATTTCCATAAATATAACATTATGACAACAAAATAATAATAGTACCTCTTACCCATTCTTACCTTTTTTGATAACACAATATCCTTAAGTCCATATTTCATACCATAAGATATATTTCCACAATATGACATTATCACAACAAAAACCATAACATAATGGTATATCTCGCCCATTCTTACTCCCTTTCAACATAATATTTATATCATTACTAAATATCAAGATCAACACATGTTACATCATATATCAATAATATCATGAAAACTCAAATAATTATACAAGCAAATCACAACAAAAATCCTAAACATCGAATAGTATCCTGACCAACTAGGATACTAGACTTTAAACATGCAAATCTTAGATTTCCTCCTCAGAAGCTATTGGAATACCACCTATAAAAAATTATAAAATTAATGGTTAGGCTTGAGATTAATATCGAAGGAAAAATCAAGGTAAAGAGGGTAAAAATAAAAATAACCATAGTCAAATGGGAGCTTGAGATTTGTAGATATAAGGAGGAATTTCTGGTGGAGATATGGTAAAATTTTGGTGGTGATTGGACTTGGAATGTTTTGGGGGTCAAAATAGGGTTGCACGTCCAAGAATGGGAAGTTGCACTATTGTGTAGTAGGTGGTGCAACCCTGGTTGAGATGAAAAGTAACATACAACTATGTGGTGCAAAAGTAGCACAATTTTGTAGCATCAAACAAAGAGAAATTATCACGCATGGCCAGGTGGTACAAAGGTTGCATGACTGTATAGAAGGAGATTTTAAGTGTTGTACGGCTGTAGAACAGATAATACATAAGCCGTGCACTCTATAAAATTACAACAGAAAAGGGAATAAAGAAGGGAAAATAGGTGGTGGTAGGCTACAATAGTTGGTGACAGTGTTGGGAAAGGTTGGGGTGACCTTGGTGGTCGATCCGCTGGCTAATGGGCGGTGAGTGGTGGTCGTTGTGTATGGTGGTGGAATGGTGGTGTTCAAACCAAAAATAGGGAAAGAAGGAGGAAGAAGAAGAAGAAGAAAAGAGAGAGGGAATAAAGGAGAAGGAAGAGGAGTGCTTGGGTAGTGTTTTGGACACAAAATGGCAAAATGGAGGTAAACCGAAGAGAAGGGAAGAAGAGTGTATAGAGTATATGTATATGTGTGTGTATATATATATACATGTGTGCTTCGGTGGTGTGAATCAGGGAAGAAGAAAAAGAAGAGGGGGCATACGACAATGATGATGGTGATGGTGCAGTTGTATGGTGATGATGATGGTTGTAGAGGATGGCGAGGAGTAGGGTAGTAGCTGCAAGGTGAGAGTGGTGATGGTTAAATGTATGTGTTGCATAAGGATAAGGGAAATAGGAGGAAGAAGAGTGGCAAGGTGGGCACATGGGTGTGCAGGTGTGTAAAGATGGAAGAAGGAGAAGAACAACAAGAAAGGTGATGGATGATGGGTTAGGGTGCATAAAGGTGATGAGTGATGGTGCAAATGGGGGTGGAAGTTGCAACAATTTCAAATGAGGGCAACTTAAGGTTGACAAGAGGAGTAGATGAAAGAAAAAAAATAAAAGGAGAAAGAAAAGGAAAAAGAGAAGGGTTTGGGGACTAGTTTTGGGTGAGTTTGGATTATCCATAAGTAATTAGGATTAGTGAAAATTTTAGTTGGTTTTGATTTTGGTTTATGAAATACAGTTTATCCGAGTCAAGATTTTGGATTCAGTTAAAGTTTTGGGATTAAGGGATTTAGTTAAGGCTAAAAATAAGATTTCTTGTTATTATAATTAGATTAGGGCTTTAATAATGTGGGATTAGATTAATACAAATTTTAAGATATTACAATGTGGTTCACGTGAACCATGGGTACCTTTGGTGCATTTACTAGTCTAAAGGGCATTATAGGAACTCATAATGGCCATAATTCATCTTAAAGGTTGTCTTAATTATGTCCTTCCAATAATTGTCAAATAATGGTAAAAAAATCTAAGATATATGTAATACTCCCCAAATTCACTACTAAAAAAATTTATTATATTTAAAATTTAGCTGAAGAAAAAATCAAAAGCCGTAGATTTCGGGGATATTATAGCCATACTTAGTAAGGGATCGGTTTCCTCCTCCCATTTCGGTATCGAGTGCTAAGGCTAAAAGGAAGTAGAATATGATTTATACAAATTAAATTTAAAATAAAGTAGCACACTGAATTCACTATAAAATATGTAAGCCCACACTTAGTGGTTACAAGAAATCAGTTACGAAGGAATTAAAAGGTGGAAGAGAAACCCTAAAAGTTTCCCTCGATAATCCTTATGCTTGTACCTAGTGTCCTCTTAAATAGTATCTGCAATGGATCTAAAAGGGCTATTGTCCAATGAATAGGTAGGAGTCCATGAATGGAACCCTTCGATACTATGGTACTGAGTAACCCTTTTAAACCAAACTAAAAAGCAGGCCCACATGTAACACATCATGCATAAATAGTATAAAATGATAACATACAGACTAATACACCATTCAACACCACACATATGACAAGAAATACATAACAAAACATCCACGTACATAAAAATTCCATCGCATACTCAGGCACAGACAAGCACTGAAGTCAAACTCATGTCATATCAGTAGATCATAATGTGAAATCAGTAAGCCATTAATTAATCATTATTCAATCATCATCTCTCGAAATATATCCATTTGAATGTAGGAACCCCACTATTATAGCTAGTGGACCCTAAACATATAGGGCAACATGCACCTGACCACTATTATTCGCCGGTAGATCAGTCTCCAGGGCTCCTTTCACCTGGCCACTATTATTCGCTGATGGGCTAATCTTGCCCATACTCACATGGTGTTCTATTATAAGTGATTAGTGTCTTCCCATACTTTATTAATATCCAAATTTTGATTTATTGAGCTTGGAATCCCCCACTATTATAGTTAGTGGACAGGAAACATACAAGGTGGAATGCACCTAACCACTATTATTCGTCGGTGGACCGGTCTCTAGGGCATCTTGCACCTGGACACTATTATTCGCTGGTGGACCGGTCTTGGCCTGACTCAATACTCTTTCACTTTATGTAATTAGTACTTTATTCGTGTCTTATTCAAAGGTCCATTTATTTGATTAGAGGGAAGGGGAAAGGTCACAAATCTATAGGCACAAAGATATACTGGCCATAGAATCAAGCATTCTATATCAAGGTTCACGGCATACAGAAAACCCTAACATATACCTCAAACATATCCAACACACATTTCCATACACACTTACTAACCAGGCACCCCTTGCATAATTATGATATAACACTATATCACCCCCCTTAATTATCCATCCAACCCTAAGTTATGCCAAGTTCTTGTGATACTCACTAACTTATCAATTACCCTTATCTTATTATTTAATGATACTTGTGTCTTATTATGAAACTTATTCAATACATTGACATTTTAAACACAACTTACGGATTTACCTCTATCATCTTTACCAAAATACTAAAATACCCCTTACTTGCAAAGTTACCAAGTCATCCCTTTTTATTTGCTAAATTACTATATTACACTCCATGTTGCATAATTACCAAATTGGCCCTTATGTTTGTTAAATTATCCTCCATACTTATTAAATCACCAAATTTACCCCTCATACTTGTTAAGTTACCAATTTACCCTTCTAGTGGGTTAAAATACTGTATTACCCTTTATACTTATCTAAATTACCAAATTGCCCCTTTGGCTTATTAAGTTACCAATTCACCATTCATATTTGTTACACTTGTTATATTGCCAAATTGCTTCTCATACCTATTAAATTTACCAAGTTGCCATTTCAGGTGATGATATTGTCAAATTGCTCTTCTTATTTATTAAAATTACCATATTATCCTCTTAGATGGGTACATTACTAAATTGCCCCTCTTTATTATTAAACTAACTAAATTACCCTTTTTCATTATTATAATTACCAAATTGCCCCTTTTTGATTGATTAAATTACTAAATTGTCCTTTTTCATTAATATAATTACCATTTTACCCCTCTTTCTTCAAATTACCAAAATACCCTTTCCTTTATACCAAATTATCACTTTACCCCTTTACTTTACATAACTACCAAAATACCCTTCCATTACACTAAATTACCATTTTACCCTTTTATATTACATAATTACCAAAATACCCTTCCTTTATACCAAATTACCATTTTACCCTTTTACTTTACATAATTACCATTTTATCCCCTTTAGTTACAAAATTATCATTTTACCCCTTTACTTACAAAATTAACATTTTACCCCCTTTAGTTACAAAATTATCATTTTACCCCCTTTACTCACAAAATTATCATTTTACCCCCTTTACTCACAAAATTACCATTTTACCCCTTTAGTTACAAAATTAACATTTTGTCCCGTTATAAAATTTCCACTTTACCCCCTTTAGTTACAAGATTGCCATTTTACCCCTTTTACTCATAAAAGTACCATTTTACTCCCTTTAGTTACAAAATTACCATTTTCATCCTTTACTTATAAAATTACCATAATACCCTTTCCATTATATTTAATTCACCATTATACTTTCTTACACCCAAAAATTTCTAAGTTATCCCCTTTCCATGTAAAATGACTAAAATGCCCTCCTTCCTTATCCATTTACCATTTTACCCCTTTTACTCTTATAATTTACCATTTTGCTCTTTTTATACCACTTTTACTAAAATCCTCTCACTACATAAAATATTAATATTCATGCTCCATACCCATCATCCAACTCCACCAACTATTATTATTTATCATAATACTCATTAGCACCTACCATACCCACTTACTTAGGCCCTAACTTTAACACATATAATATTACCAAAATGCCCCTAGGACTTATAGTTACATTACTTATGCACTAAACGGCCATATTAGCATATCATATCATACATATACACTTAACATTATTAACAACAACAAAGCTCCTTCCTTAAGAATTATTTCCACGTATGACACATAAATTAACATGCTTCCCTTTCTATCAATCAAAATATGGCACTAAATATAGTCTTCTTAACAACATATACCATACATATAACATATTAAAAATCCTAATGTGCTAGCGGATGTATATCCATTCATTTTAGTAGGGTATAACGGTTATCTTATCTTTCACAAAAATAAAACCTTACCAGTACCCTAGTTAAAGGCGTAAGCTTTGATTAGCAAAATCAATACCTAAAAATAATACCAATACTCATCATATTAGAAACAGAAAACCCAAAAGGACAAAACTTTATTAAAACTAAACTAAAGACATGTTAATGTTAACAATTATTATACCTCAAAAATTAAACCAAACAAGGTCCAAATAGAAAGAAGGTCTCACGCTGCTCTTGTAGCGTGAGTTGCATGCATAAGGTAAGGAAAAAGGGGGTCAAAGGAGGGAATATGAGAAGGAAAGGGTTGGTTAGGATGGGGTTTTAGGAGTTAAGTAGGGGGATTGTGGAGGGACGTTAGGTGGAGGTTGGGTATAGGGATGGAGTGGGGGTGTAGGTGGTTGTTGGGAGTGGATGATCAGCAGCCAAAGGTGGTGGAGGCGGTGACTGTAGGGAAAAAAATGGCTGCAAGGGTGGCATAGGAGAAGGAAGAAGGGAAAAGAATAAGGAAAAAAGAGAGGATGCTAGGATAGGTTTTGGTCAAAGGAGGCAAGGGGGTGGTAAGGAAGGTTACAGGGAGTGGATTGGTGGCTTTGGTGGTGGCAAAAGAGGCGGAACGGCGGTGGTGGTGCAAGGTGGAGGCCAAGAAGGGGGAAAGAAAAAGAACAAGAAGATGGGTGCTTGTAGGGGGCATCTAAGGGTGGCTTGGTGGTGTAGAGAGCTAGTAGGGGGTATCATAAGGTGGTAGAGGTGGTTGCTTGGGTAGTGGTAGTGGTGGTTGGCGGTGATAAAGTAAAAATAATGGAGGATGAGAAAAGGAGAAGAGAGAAAAAAGGGAGGTCTATAGGGAGAAATGTGCATCGAGTAAGGAGGAAAAAAAGCAAAAAAGAAGGAGAAAATTAAAAGGAGAGAGTACAAATATGGTTGGTTAGGTAGAGGTGCTACAGGGTGGCACATAGGGTGGCAGAAAGTGGAAGAAGAAAAAGGAAAAATAGGGAATGTGGGGAGGGATTATAGGGGCTTGAATGGTCTAAAAATGGAAGGAAAGGGTAGGAGGAGAGAGGTAGAGGGAATAGGGTTGTAGGGGTAGTGGCAGGTGGCTGTGCAGGCTCCTATGGAGTGCGGGGCTTGGTCGGAGGTCAAAGAATAAAAGAAGAAGAAGAAGGGAAGAAAGAAAGCAGGATGCTCGGGCGGGGAGAAAAGATAGGATGGGCCGGCCTACCCTTAGGGGAGAGGAGAGAAAGAAAAGGAGGAGCGGACTAGCCTAGTTTAGGGGAAGGAAGGAAAGAAAAGAAAGGAGGGAGATGAGCTGGACAAACGTCGTGCGGGAGAGAGAGGAGAAGGGAAGGGAGGTAGTGGGCCGACCAGTGGCCTAATGCAGGGAGGAGGGGGATTGCAGGCTTCGCGACCAGAAGGAAAACAAAATAAAAAAGGAAAAAGAACGAAAAGGAGAAAAGGAAGAAGAGGATAAAGAAAAAGGAAAAAAGGAAAAAAAGAAAATGGGAAGGAATCAAATAAAATAAATTTTTTTGGAACAATGGAATTTAATATTTTTGATACATAAATTAATTTAGGAATTTAATTTATTATAATTTAATATATTGGTTTAAAAAGATTAATTTTAGTAAAATATTGGTTTAAAATATTATTTAAATAAAATGAGAATGATTAAAAAAAATTCTTTTAATTCATCAAATATTTATATCCATTTTTATATACTCAAAAATAAATAAAATAATTAACTTAAATGAATTTAAAAGTTAATTTATCCCAAATAAAGGCTATTTATTAACTTATTGGTTTTTAAATTTTTTAGGGTATTACAATCTATCTTTCAAAACATTATAGCCCCACATAGCTTATCAAAAAGGTTGTTTATTTGAGGCATAGTATAATGATTCTTTACTGTAACCATTTTCAATCCTAGATAATTGACGTAAATCTTCAACCCACCATCCTTCTTCGTCACAAAAATGACCATTGTTCCTCAAAGTGATACACTTAGTTGAATGTACCTGTTGCTTAATAACTCTTATAATTAAGCACACAACTTTTCCATCTTAGTTAGCATTATAAAATAGGGTGCTTTTAATATATCCTCTGTCACTAGTAGATGATCTATGGTTAAATCTTTCTCACAAATTAGCGGCATACCTAAGATCTCATTGGGAAACAAAATTGGGAACTTCCTTATCATTGGATTGCCCTCAGTCAACCTGAAATACCCCAAAACCTAATTTTAAGAATTATAGCTAATTCAGGATTTATTTAAAAATTTATTTAACAAAATATTTTTATTAAAATAAAAGGGAATTAATTAGGGCTATTCTAGAAGAAAATAATAAATATTTTTATTAGAAACATTTGGGTATTTTAACAATTAAGGATATTATTTTAGAAATTAATTAAATAAATTATTTTATTTAAAATAAGAAGGAGAAAATAGATTTAAATTAATAGGAATTTTATAAGGTAATTTAATTGGAGAAATTTAGGGTGTTTTGCTAATTAAAATGGAATTTACGAAAAATCTTTTAAAAATCCTAATTTAGCCTAAAAATGGAATTTAAATATTATTATTTTTAAATATCCTAAATATCCAAATTAATTTAATTAACCAAACCTTCATATTTTTATTTTTTCCCTTTTTCCTTTTTATTCTTCCTTTTTCCTTCCTTTTTTTTCTTTTTCTTTCTTTTATTTTCTTTTTCTTCCTCTCCTTCCCAACCTGGGCCAGCCGCGGCCCAATCCTTTCCTTTCTTCTTCTTCTTTCGACAGCCCAACAACCCATTCCTCACATTTTTCTTTTCTTCTTCTTTCGGCAGCCCAGCGTTGCATTTTATCCTTTTTTCCCTTAAACGCTGCGTTTCCCCTTCCCCCATTATAATGATCATCGCCTGGTACGGTCTTCTTCTTTCCTTTATTTTCTTTTTCCTGGCTGGCTGGTCTAGCCCCCATTTCTTTCTTCTTCCTCTTTTTTCCGTCCTTGACATTGACGACCTCCACCTCCGCCCATTGCCCTAGTTTTTTGCCGCCAATCTTGGCTCTTTGACCAACCATTTTCCTTTTTTTCTCTTCCCTCTATTTCAGTGACCACATTTACCCAACCCACCTCCCTTCCTTTTTGTGCATGACCCTTCTTTTTCTACGCAACCACCCACTGCCCGATTTGAATTTTGTTGGCTTTTGTTGTTGTCGGTGACTGGAACCCTACCTGCATTACCCCCTAGCCACCCACAGAACCCTAAACTCCCTTCCAAAATCTATACATACCCCCATAATGAGCCTTGCATCAAACTTTTGATCCCTACCCAAAAATTCCCGACCTTACCATTGCCGCCATTTTAGATGCTTCTACCGCTGTCGTTGGCCAACTTCACCACCTTCTATACCTATCTATGTCTTCCTTGCACTATCCTCTAACTAACCGTGCCTCCCATATCCCTCAATTCTTCCTGCACAAGCCCCCTCGACTGTATGAAGTAGCCCCCTCGACCATCCCATTCTCAACCTCTACCACCCTTCTCGCTGTCGTCCGCCACCAATACCGTCGCTTCCACTACCTCGTTCACCTCCAAAACTATAATGCAGACCCTCCCCTATCTCCCCTACCTTTCTTCTCCTCTTCCTCCCTCTCCTCCTCTCTTTCTCTTCTTCGTCCCCATTCGGCCACCATCGCCGCCGCCGTCATTTTTTTCCTCTCCTTCTAGGCAACCATAATCACCTCAACCCCCATCTTCATTCTACCTCTCCTTTTTCCAACATTAAACTTTTTCCCTTTTTTTCTCTTTTTCCGACCACTACCGCCGCCCCCGTGCACAACTGCTGGTGCCACCTATCACCACTAGCCTAAGGTTGAACCTTAGACCCTCTCAACCTTTTTACCCTATTTTTACAAGCCTTAATCTATTTTATTTCATTTATTCAAAATATATTATTATTATAATAATAATTATTGTTATTACTATTATTATTATTAATGATTTTATTATTATTTCTATTGAGGGCTGAAGCCCTATTATATTTTTTATTTTGATTTTATTATTTTTATTCTTATTTTTTCTATTATCTTTATTATTATTATTATTATTATTATTAGTATTTTAAATTTATTATTATGATTATTATTATTATTATTATTATTATTTTCATTGTTGGTATTATTATTGTATATAGGGCTGAAACCCCATTATGCCTATTTTGAATTGTAGTAGCGGTATTATAAATATTAAGTCTTATTATTATTATTATTATTATTATTATTATTATTATTAATATTTTCATTATTTAATAAGTTTATTATTATTCAATGTAGGGTCGAAACCCTACTTCATTTTATCTTCGATTATTATCATTACTATTATTACCATTATGATTATTATCATTTTTGCAATATTATTATGATTTTTATCATTATCATTATTACTATTTCATCATTATTATTATTACTAAATTTTATTATTTATTTTACTAATGTTAGTAGTAGTATTATTTTGGTAAAGGGCCCGAAGCCCTTATTTCACTATGTTTTGAGTAATGCCCTTTTTATTACTATTGTTACTATTCTTATTCTTATTCTTATTCTTATTAATATTATCATCTTTATTATTTTTAGTACCTTTAATATTAATAGGGTAAAGTCTTCAACATTATATTATCAACTTTTATAATATTACTATTATATCTTTAGCAAGATAGTAATTAGTTAATATCATTTTTATTAATATTTTATTATTTTATCAAAAATCTTGTCTTAGAAGAAGTTAGTAAATAATAGTATTTTTGGTAGGAGGGAATCTAATTTTAGTTTTTCCCTAATATAAGTGAGACCAGTCAAAGCCCTAAAGAGGCGTAGGAGCGTACTCCAAGGCTAGTGTTGTTTTAAGTAAGGGTGTTACTAAGGCCTATTGTGTGTTGATGTGCATCATATGCTTTGTATATTATGCATCCTATGTTTATCATTATATTGACTTGATGTGTGGTATGGCATGGAGTTAAAGTGTGTTCATGTGTTGTTATATGGCATGTGTACTATGTGTATGCGATGAAATATTTTGTTATATGATGGTATGTGTTATGACCCTGTAAGACATGCATGTGAGGATGTTAATATGGATTTTGTGGGGGAAAGAATGAAAAATTTAATCTATGGTGTAATAAGGGATAACCTAATCTATGGTGTAATATAGGAGAATCTAATCTATAATTTGTATAGATTGAATTTAGGGTTTTGTATGGAAAAACCTTAGGTTTTGTGTGGATTGAATTTAGGGTTTTGTATGAAGGAATCTTAGGTTTTGCATGAAAGAATTTAGGGTTTTGTATGGATGGACTTAGGATTTTGCGTGGTAGATTTTATGGTGTTTCATGTGAGAATCTAAACTAGGGTTTGGTATGGATGGATCTTGGGTTATGCATGGAGGAATCTATGGTTTTACGTGGAGGAATCTAGGATTTTATATAGAGGAATATAGGGTTTTGTATGGATGAATCTAGGGTTGCATAGGTGATTCTAAGGGTTTTACGTGGGAGTTTTAGGGTTTGCATGAAAAAGTTCAAAGTTTTGCATGGGGAGGTTAGCATCTGCATAGGAGTGAAGTTTATGTATGAAAATTTGATTTGGGGTGTGAGGAAGGTAACGTAAGTGTTGTTTAGGTGTTTGAATACTTTGGATGAAAAATAGTATGTGGAGCAATATAAGGGTACATAGGAGATCGAGCTAGGTTTTGCGTGGACAATTAGGGTTTGGTGTGGCTGCTTAGGGTTTTTTGTGGTATTATATGTATTTGGTGATTAAAGTGTAATTATGAGGGTGAAATTTATGAGTTGTGATGTGTGGAGTGTTAAAATAATTTGGGTTGTGTGAAGTAGACTAAGATGGGCCATTGAGGCCTAAATTAGGATTTCTAGGGAAAAACCCTAGAGTGAGGAAATAGGTGGACTTAGTGGTGTGTAGTAGTGGGCCTTGACCCACATATTTTGGTGTTGGAGTTCTAGTGTGAGTTTGAGTATAGAGGAAAGGTTGTTGGGCAAGTTGAGATGTGATGAGTATGATAATGTGGAACAAGTTTGTTGGAGGATAGGTGTAGGGAGAGTGAGTCATGCATGTCTGGGGTTAAATTTTTTCCGAATAAGATACTGTAATACATTAATCATTTAATGTGAAAGATTGTTGAGCCGGACCCAGACTGATCCACCGACGAATAATAGTGGTTAGGGCATGATTTCTTATATGTGACCGGTTTACCGATAATAATAGTGGTCAGGCTTTGTACTTGTTCATTTCCAGTTCACTGGCTATAATAGTGGGGATTCCGTGCTTAACAAAACTGAACATATTTGTGCCAAGACATAGGAAAGACACTTAGTACTTATAATGGAACACCTTGCGAGAATGGGCCAAACCGGTCCACCTGCGAATAATAGTGGTCAAGAGCTTTATGCCCTATGTGTTTTCGGTCCACCAGCTATAATAGTGGGGTTCCCGTATTCGTATGGATTTGATAAAAAGTATGGTGTGAAATGAGTTCTAATTAGAGATTAATTATATAATTAATTCGGACTATAAATGGGCCTTTATGTATCTACCCGAATGATTGTACATTATTATGTTATCATGATAGATTATGCTCTTTTATTTCTTTTGCATTATTTATATGATGTTATGTGTTGGCCTTAGTTCACGGTTACCTTTCTCAATACGTAGCGTATTAATCATTCTTTTTATAGGTGCTGGTCATTCCCACTAGCAGTAGGCCCTTCTAACTTTATGCAGGTGGGCAAGACATCAGGCAGTGCTATGTGTTGAGCATTTTTGGCTCCAAGTTCGAGATTAGTGTGGTCGGATTCACTCTTCTAGTTATTTTATCTTCTTCTACTATTTCCTTGGTATCAAATTTACTCTCTTATGATTTATTACTTGTATTATGTATTTTAAAATGAACCTTTTATTGGCTGTAAGTTTATCTCTCTTTTGAAAATGAATTACAATCCTTTACGCGTACTCTCATCTTTGGTGTTATGATCCTTTTATTTCTTTCATAAACTTTTGGTTTAAGTTGTTAATCTTTTCTTAGCCTTAGCACTTAGTACCGAAACGGTGAGAGAACCAGTTTAGTACTAAGTGTGGTGGTAACATCCCCATAATTCACAAGTTTTTAAAATTTAAATTCCTGCACTTTAAAAAAAAATAGCGAATTTTAGGGTGTTACACAACAATGGGCACCATCCTCATTGAGGGCCTAAGCTTGCATCTCCAATAAGATATCCTAGCATCCTTTGGTCCTTAAGAAGCACATGCTCTTTTGCATAATTGATCATGAGCTGGTATATGAGAGCATGTCCATCCCCAAAAATTATGTCAAAGTTGTGAAGCTAAATATCTATGATGTCTACCAAAATTCTAACTCCATTAATGTCTATGGTCACACTCCTATATAACATAGTACATGGAAGTCTATTCCTAAATAAGAGTATAATAGAAATCTTTATCCTATCATATGGTATCATAGCCATAAAAATGGTAGAAGTAATGGAATGCGGAGAATCAAGTTAAATAGTATGCATGTAGGAATAGAAGAAACATTAAACATACCCTTAACAACATGTGCCTACCTTTTTGCTTTGGACTAGATTATTCATGCAGGAGCATCCATTGAACATAATGATTGTCATATTCATTCTATTCCTCAAGGTAAGGAAGATGATTTAGATTTCATAATATTGGAGCCTATCATGTTAAATATTCTTGATAATTCTAATATGCTTGACATTGAAAAACATTCAAGTTATTCTTGTAGGTATGTTACATATTTGCAAGAAGATGATGTTCTTACACATTGATGTGTACAAGTATTCCAAGGCATGCAAGACTATGACATACATGGGATGATACATTACAACAAGAGATAGAGTGATGATATTCATTATTTTTATAAACTTGTTGTAAACCCTAACCCTAAGTATATTTTATGTAAGTTAGGGTATGGCTATAATTTCATGTATATATCTTAGTCTATTGTATAGCTTTGTAATATTAATCCTTTGTATCATTTAACCAATGATATTATGCTTTGGATTAAGGTTAATATGGGCTTAATTCAACCATGATTAATGGGCTGAATTAAGAAGGAAAACTCAGCCGGTTTAGGTTAGCTCACCACCGAGTCTCCCTTCTCCTATATATACCCTTTGTGCACAACTTGTATGGAAGCTTTGAATGCAGAATGAATAATAAGAATTTTGATAAAACTTTGAGCAAGAGAGATAAATTCTAATCCTCCCTTTTGGGTCTTTATTGAGCAAGGAAAATCCAAGATTAACCCTTCCTCAAATCTATCTTCATACGACACATTTGAACACCTTCAAATCTACTGAAACACCTTCATATTGTAACATCAATTTCTTCGTCTATAATCCACCAAATCACTTCATTCTTTTTGAATTAGATTGTGGGTGATAGCTTCTAATAAAAATTTCAATCCAATCTTCCATTACTTTGATAAAAACCACATCAATTATCAAATTTATGTAATTGCTGAGAGTTAGTTCTATAACACTACCTCTACACTAGCTAAAAATCACAAGGCCTTTGAATTCTATGCTATGGAGAATTCCTACTAGCCCTACTATCTAGTTATTCATCCCTTTGAGTTGGTGGATTTTGAACCATTAAACATGTTAGTCTATGCTGAATGCTACCTCTAGTAGTCAGACACTCAAATCTACAATGCCTTAAAATACCACAATCATGACACTAAATCAATTGACAAATGTAATATGTTCTTGAATAATTCATTTCACACTACCAACGCACAAAGTGCCTTGCTGTTGGTTGGCTCAACTATCCCCCATAACAAGGTGCATACTTTAATCAGTGACTACTAATAGACTAGAACCACTTCTTTCTACTTTGATGATGGCCATCCTTACACCTCCACTTAGCTTCTCATTAGGAACTATAAACTTACACAATTAGTGATGCCTCTAAGGTATAGCCATACATTTCCTATGATGTGTGTGGGAATAGGGAATTATCAAATTTGTTAAACTAATGCTTGATTATGTTGTAACTAGGAAGTGGATGATTCAAAAGTGGTGAATTGAGTATGGGGATGTTTGAATATGATAGAATAATGATGATGATGATTCGAATATGGAGATGTTGATTGGATGATGATGAGTGAATGATTAAGGTGATTCGACTCTGATGAGATGATGACGATGATGATTCAACAATGAGGTGATAATGAAGATGATGATTTGAAAATTAGGGTTTGATGATGGATGGTTTTCTGGGTTAGGGTTAATGTTTAGTTTTGAAAATTAGGGTTAGGGTTTGGTTTGAAACTTAGGGCTAGGGTTTCAAATTAGGGATTCAATTTTGGGATATGTTTGGATGAGGAATATGGATAGAAGGGCATGGGTTATGGATTTTAGAAATGATTTTACTTAATCTCTAATTCACATACGCAAAGAGATTAAGGGTTTCAAAATTAATCGTTCACAAAAATTCGATAAAACTTGAGATGGATTCACACAAAATTCAATACTTATAATCTCCGTTCAGCTTTAATTCAATTAATGATCTCCCATCAATTGTAGGTTCTATGGATATATATAGCCACGCTATCAAATACAATATACTAGCTAAAATGCATAATTCTTCAAAAGTTACCTAGTTAAAAGATACTAGGATATAGCATAGGCTAAAAAATACCAAAATATAGAATATGCATAAAAAAAGGTAGATTTATGCTAATTTATTCTCTACCTAATCTATAACTCTACTAGTTAATTAATTAACTAACTAAATCATCTACTATGCACATCTAGGTTGCCTATTATTTCCCCCATACACATAGTCATACACTCCATGCTTGCCATGCACATGCACATGCATGTATACACCTAGTAGCTTGTATGGTGTGTTTCATCTATTACTAGCAATGTGACCATATGTTTGTCTTTTATTTTGTGGAAGATCCTTTTTAAATGAAGAATAATTGGTTCCATACTTATGAATACCAATTATCGAGTATTTGCTCCTACAGCATCATACAAGTCTTACATGTGAATCTCTACTAACATCACCTAATTTCTTAGAATAAAGCCTAACTAAAATTGGTGAATCTTCATCCTCTTTTTGGATTAAACCTATGGATAAAAATGAACTAGATAAAGGTAGTGGATATAGTACTCCACAACTATATATATATATATCATAGTTTAGAGCCATAAAATCATCATACTTCATCATCCTTAGGAAATTGGGATGAACATGAGCCCTAAGATCTCCATTAAAGTCTCTCGAAAATCAATAATGGCTCCCTTGGCTACTAACCCATCCAACATACATCAACACAACTCCATTTTTATAAAAATCTAATGTCCACTAGCTTACCCTTTGGGAAACAATGGCAAAGAAGCCTTCTCAAAGTCCTTTAGCTAACACTCCAAAAATATATGTTTTTTAGACGTTCAAAGATTGTTGGGTGGTGATGACAAACCCTATAAAGCCAATCCTCTAGTGATGGCATCAAAAAAGGAGATGGAAGAAGTTGTAGAACCTCCTCGTGTTGAATCTACAACTCTATATAACCCCAAACACTCTCCATGAAATGCTTGAGTCATTGATTTGTGGTCATGAAAATCTTAAAATACCGACCACTTTAGATGAGATCCAACTAATCGCTATAAAGTTAGTACACATAGAGTAGCTCATTACACATAAGGCTAGAATTATATCAATAAGGAATTTAAGGTTAACTACTAAAACAAATCAATACTTTCTTATACATAACATCGGATTCTTTAATGTCGTATAATGCTAAGGAAATTTGTTTTTGTAAAGCATGATTAGGATTTAAAACTATAAGCTTTGATACTAACTTTTAAAACCTTCAAATTTTGAAGTATAAAATTTTATTTTAAATATAATATAGAAGCTTTAATAAAAAAATAAAGTCAATAGATGTTTCCACCACATAAATCATGAGAGTGACAATCACCTAACCTATGCCTAATGTAATATAAAATGGGATGACAAACAAAAGAATGTATGCTCTATAATACTATATTAGTAATAAAGATGAGAATAACATAAATAAGAAATAGAGTTACAAAATCCAAATACAGGAACAAAAGCCAAAAGTATAAATAATTTGCAAGAACAAAATTATTTAACCTAGCGAGCAACACATATTTAGTTGGTTAACCTAACTCTTAATACACAAAAACATAAATCTAAGTCCCAATGTAATGATTAGCTACTAGCCCATGTCATCAACCTTAATGTACTCTAGTTAGGAATCATAACCCTATAGATTATCCTGAACTCAAAGGAATAGAAGTCATTTCATCATAGTGAGCACACAACTATAGTATTAGTACAATGAAGTGCTAATAAAACAAACTATATAGGATATAGTAATGGAACATGATACACTTTGAGGTATTATAATATATTTAACACCCCCAAAATTTAGGACTTAAAAATTCCCTTATAAGTAGTTATCCAAAAAAACAAAATGTGGGGGTGTTACTCCACATCTATCATATAAAAGGAACTTTATCTACCTATTTTATGTTGAGTGCAATGGAAAAGTAATCTTCTACCTAGGAATCAAGTGTGGGAAATAATTGATTCCACCACAATAAATGAGAAAAAATAGAGAGAAGGGAATATGTATAATGAAAATAAAGGATTAATAAGGGAACAACAACAACAACAACAGCAACAACAACAACAACAATAACAACAACAACAACAACAATAATAATAATAAGTGCCAATATAAGATAAGATAAGCTGATGTAATGTGATATGATATAAAAAGAATCTAAAGAAAATTATGTGAATATTGATGAAGAAATCAAATAAACACAAGGTAGGATCTATGAATCTTCCTTGAGGTCATAACTTGGTTCAAATTGAAGTTGATCTTCTAGACTTTCAGGTGGTGTTATTGCTCTTCAACAATTTAACAATGTATCTTATTAGAAATTACTCATTTTCTTCCTACATTATACTTTATTCTCAAGCACACAATCATTTAGATAAGAAGAGATAATTCAAAAATTCCATAATTATTGCTGAACTTAACTTATGTGTGTACATTGACCAGTGATAGGATATATATATATGGCATGGTGAGGGTGTTACAACTATTACAAACTAATTAAAAACTTCCTAACTAGTATAGTTGTTAACCTCTAACTAAATGTGATTATCAACCTTAGTAGTTATCCAAATATAATTATTATTAATGTTGAAACATTAACCTTAACTAACATCCAATGTTATCTAGGTTTGTAACTGTTGGGAAATATCCGTGATTACCTCAGTTTTGAGATCTAAAATAAAATCTTCAAAACTAAGAATACAAGCACTATACAGAATAATAACAAATCAAAGAAGAATTTATCAAACTTGAATCTTTATTGCTATCCTTTCAAGCTATATAAGAATCAAGAACACTCTCCCCGTGTTTTTATTCTCACCAATTAATCAAGAACAACCCTCTTGATTAATTCACTCAATGCCGAAACCCCGTTTCAATTGAGAATTTCCTAGATCTACTCTTTAGATCTATCGCACACCCTCGGGTTGTATTGTGCATATGCCTCACTTTGCATATCTATCAACTCTTTACAAAAGAGCCTTTAAATAGGCTTAAAAAAACCTAGAACTAAATGTGAAACGTTACAAACCTGAGGATTAAAAACAACCATAAACTTTGGTAAAAGTAACGGACGAAAACAATCAATACCTTTAATAAAAGGCCTTAAATGTCAATTAATACTCTAATTGACTATACCATCCGTTTCATAAGGACCAATTAAACATTTGTCATAAATGTATTAATTGACCATAAACCCTCCTTAAGTTACGCGCAGAATCCTCCACTCTAGGTCCTTCCTAACCTTCATCACATTGGCTTGAACCCCGGTTTGAAAACCAACAAACCTCCCCTTCAAGCCATATGTGACCGCATTCATGATCAATTCATATAATCATAGCATCGTCCTTCAAACGATGCCTCCCCTCGAGCCAAAGTCCCTGCAACGCTGCTTCCTGCAAGCTTGAAGAGATTCCCTTTGGTCTTTGTTCCTCTCAAGATCACCTTCCCTCGTTTAGTGACCTTCATCCATCCAGACTCCATATGAATGGCATAACCCAATCCATCCAATCGTCCTAAGGATATCAGATTTCGACCAAGTTTAGGAACATAGCTCACATCTGCTAGCTTCCTCACTTTCCCATCGTGGGTCTTGATCTCAATCTCACCGGTTCCTTCAACTTTGACATCCTCTCCGTTGGCCAAAGCAACAGACATCCCATCACATGCCTCTAAGGACTTAAACCAATCCTCCCTGCAACATACATGTTGGGAACATCCTGAATCCAGGATTCAACTCTCTTTCCGTGCATCCATCCCATGCACCAAGAGAACATCAACATTATCATCCTCATCTATAGCAGCTCCCGCGCAATCCATCTCCTTCTGGTCTTTCTTGTAATCCGGACACTTCCTCTTGAAATGCCCGACCTTGTTACAATAAAAGCACCTGATATGTGGGTTAGACTTTTTCTTACCCTTGGAGCACCCTCCTGCATATAGACTGGATCCATCTCCAGAAGTAGATCCCCCTTGTCCTGCCAATTTTTCTGCCTCAAGCAAAACCAAAATTGTTTCTTCCAGAGAAAGTGTCTTCTTCCCTATCAACACGCTAGTCACCACTGGACCAAACCTCTTCGGAAGAGAAGCTAATAACAAGACTGCCTGATCCTCATCCTTAAAGGATTCATCTAAACTCTTCAATTGGGCGATCAGTCCATTGAATATATTTAGATGATCTTGTAGGTTGCCTTCATCTGCCATCTCGAGCGAAAAAAGATCCTTCTTCAAGAATAACTTGTTGGCTAGTGACTTCGACGCATATGTCTTCGCTAGCTTTTCCCATAATTCTTTCGGACTCGTTTCCTCAAGAACGTTATACTTGACTTCAGGAGCAAGGGCTAACCGGATCGTACTAGTTGCACGCAGCTTCATATCCTCCCACTTGGAATAATCCACATCTGTGGGCTTCTCATCGTTCAGGATAGCATGCAGTCCCTGCTGGATAAGAACATCTTTGATCATACTCTGCCATAGCGCAAAATTGTTCCTTCCATCAAACAATTCCATCACTAACTTCCCTCCTCCCAAGATCTTGTCCATCTTCAATCTGACTTGAACCAGCAGATAGATCCGACACAAACCTCGGCTCTGATACCACTTGTTGGGAAATATCCGTGATTACCTCAGTTTTGAGATCTAAAATACAATCTTCAAAACTAAGAATACAAGCACTATACAGAATAATAACAAATCAAAGAAGAATTTATCAAACTTGAATCTTTATTGCTATCCTTTCAAGCTATACAAGAATCAATAACACTCTCCCCGTGTTTTTATTCTCACCAATTAATCAAGAACAACCCTCTTGATTAATTCACTCAATGCCGAAACCCCGTTTCAATTGAGAATTTCCTAGATCTACTCTTTAGATCTATCGCACACCCTCGGGTTGTATTGTGCATATGCCTCACTTTGCATATCTCTCAACTCTTTACAAAAGAGCCTTTAAATAGGCTTAAAAAAACCTAGAACTAAATGTGAAACGTTACAAACCTGAGGATTAAAAACAACCATAAACTTTGGTAAAAGTAATGGACGAAAACAATCAATACCTTTAATAAAAGGCCTTAAATGTCAATTAATACTCTAATTGACTATACCATCCGTTTCATAAGGACCAATTAAACATTTGTCATAAATGTATTAATTGACCATAAACCCTCCTTAAGTTACGCACAGAATCCTCCACTCTAGGTCCTTCCTAACCTCCATCACATTGGCTTGAACCCCGGTTTGAAAACCAACAGTAACTAATTAGAAGTAGTTGTAAAAAAGAATAACGACCTCTATAATACCCTACAACACATATACAAACATATGTATCACATGTCCACAATTACAAGATAACAATTACCAAGTGTATATAAAATAACAAAACTAAACAAAACTTGAGCCATGAAAATGTATAAGCTAAACAATGAAGGTTTATTTTATATATTTCTCCTCTATGTCATATATATAAATCTATGATTTATCATTGTCTTATATACTAGGTATTTTGGATAAATTATCCTTCCCACAAACATGTGAGATAGCTATAAAGAATTACTTAAGAAATCATTAATAGAATTAAAGTTATAGGAATAAATTTTAAGAACCCTAAGAACGATGGGTTTCATCTTCAATAATGCTAGCTCTTAAAATTTATGAGATTCATAGTTAGGTGCTCTTGTGAAAAAAATAAGCCATAAATCATAATGTATCCTAAAAGTATTATTGCCATATTGCAAATTATCATGTAATAAAAATAATATTGCCTAAAGCATATAATTACAAGTAATATGAACATATAAGAAAAAGTAAAATTATATTAGCCCATATGAAGTTTCAATACTCAGATTCATGATTGTGAAATTCAACATATGATAACAATCAAGCTACCCTAATAAGGGTTCAACTCAAGATGATTTCAATGAAATCTTAAGCTCATATCAATCCAAAACCTAATAAAATTAGTGGAGAGGTACTAAGGTGTCTTTCTAGCCTAATTCACAAATCAAGGTGGATTCAAATCTTGAGTGTAATACAATTCCATAATCTAAGTCACTAATACTAGGGATGAATAAGATTATATATACATTAAAATGTCATAAATATTCTATCCTTTTTCTTCTTGGATCACTCACTACGGTGGATCTAGGTAAGAGAAGCTCTTGCTCACGAATTCCTTATTGCTCATCAATCTCTAAACCTATATCTTCTCTTCCCTACATTTGTTCCATTATCTGGTGACTCTCTAGTTTTAAAACAATTTATAACATGAAGACAAAGATCATCCCAAGTACTTGTATAGAAAGTAGGTGACATGGGTGTAGAAGATGCCCTTTGATTCACAAAGCTAGATAATTAGGTCAAACTAAGGAATTTGTGGTGAATAGGGTCCATTACAACCAAAAATAAAAGAAATAAGATAAAAGAATCATGATGATTTGACTAAAAATTCTTGAGAATAAAAGATTTACAAATGTAAATCTAGGCTTCAACAATTAGAGATCAAGTTTGAAAGATTTAGATGATACACACCACTATCCACTCAAGTGTTGTGTGTATGTGTATGTCAATACAAACTTTGCAACAAAAATGAAGTGTAACAAATCATTTATTCAAAAAAATACTTGAAGGGAGTGTATGGGTGCCTAAACACATTTCTTCCCTTTACAAACTAATTTAGTAAATTTGTAACTAGTTTTTTGTCTAACCAAGGAAAGTAATTTAGTTAGAGAGTAGCTAAACCCAATTATTTTCTTTAGGTCCTAGGGGGTTGAGTGTTCAAAAATAAAAAATTTAAAATGCCTTCCTAATTCCTAAGTCTGATTAGGAGGCTAAAAACTTTTCTGCTTAAGTAATGATAATTAGATAAATTCTTGGCAATCTCTTTAACCATGCTAAGCTAAATAAATAAATATTTCTTGTCCCTTCTTTTATGTTGGATGTTGATTGATTTAGCGATGAGGGTCTTGCTTAAACCTTAAACTAAGCATAATTTAAGGTGTTGATAATGCTATATGATTCTCCTAAAATCCGCCTCATAGCTACTCAGTTTTCCAGCTCCTTTTGCTCCTTTATTATTAAAAAAAATGAGCTATAATTGCTATTTGTGGTTTGGCTTATCTTGGTAACCTGTACCATGCGTATGTATTGATAATTGAGCCATATTTTAGTTTATCATAATAGGGGGAACTTGATGGTTTTCCCTTTTAACTCACTATTTTTGTCCAAGTAATGATAATTTTAATTTCCCCTAATTTAGGAAAATTAAAAAGTAGATTATCATGGTTCTCAGAGGAATGCTCTTGTTTCGTTCTATACCACATTTAAAAGATCCTCCTTATATTCATAAGGCTCATCATGTATGTAAGGAAGTATATATACCAAAATAAATGTGTTTGATTTATTTTCCATTTTTATGAAAGTTTGAGCTTTTATGCATTAGTGCTAATAATTTCCAATTTTTTTGATGGTTGATTACTTGAGGGCATGAACTTATTCTTTATCATAGAAAGGAATATCTCCTTACAAAGCTGAAGCCAAACCAAATCTTTAGGCTCGAATTCTTATCCTTTTTTATGTTTGTTTCATTTACTTTCTAGTTGTTGGAGCATACCTGATATGTGATTTTCGTTAACTTGTACTATCTAACCTTGAAATGATGACCCATAGGGTGAGAGTCACTCTACAAGGCTTCTAGGCATGCTTATATTTATCTTATACTGGTCTCAAACTGTTAGCCCATACTGTTCCTCTACTAGGTTGGTTGTTTACCGATGCCAACAGAATTTATTACCGTTAACTGTATAGTATTTTTTCTTTTTTCTTTTCCCTGATTCAACTATTTTATATATATAAGATCTTATATCCAGTTTATAGGATATGAAATAATACTACTAATCTCTCACTTTAGTCCCTTCCTATATGCTTTAATTTTTCCTCTCAATATTCTAGATATTAATATGATTTCCCAAGAACCCCCTCAATCCACAAAACATAAACATTGACAAGTATTTCTTGTGGGTATCCTTTAAAAAAAATATATGTCCCTCATTAAAAATTCTAATCAATTAAATCCTAGTATAAGTGACCTTCCCAGGGAAGAAAATATAGTTATTATCTCCTAGCTCCAAGCTTCCAATGCTAACTTTTAAGGAAATAGTATTAGATATCCTGGCTCATCTTAAACATACCCTTTGGTAGCTACCTCATCTTGAGGATGGACATCATCATGCTGCACTACAACAACCTACTCCTTATGAAATTTTGGTGGAATCTCTAGATCTTTTCAAGAGGGAGACAAAAAATAGGTTTTGTGGTGTTGCCTTCCAAGAAAAAAAATGTAGAATCTATGGAGAATGCTCAAGGAAAAAGAACTAGAAGTGAAGGACCCAAAAACTCCCTTAGTCCTTCAAGATAGGGAAAGAAGAAAATGCATTTGACTTGTAATAGAGATGTTAGTTGAGCTCATATCGATGATGAAGAGACTTAAAGATAGTACATCCGATGAACAAATAGAGATAAAGAGGAATTTCAATAAGATGATAAATCAATTGGAAGCAATGAGAGAGAATAAAGATAATGCTAGTGGTTTTAGCTACTAGATACATTTTACAAAAGGCATATATGAAAGTCAAACAAAAAATATAGTAAATCTAAATTTAGAATCATTTAATGGTTTTACAAATCTAAATACAATGTTGCTAGCAGGAGCACTAGAAGAAATGTTATTTAAAGAATTCATGAGTATATTAAAGGGGGATGCATTGAGATGGTTTGGAACATTAAAAGCATAATACATAAATTCCTTTTCCTCAACTTTCAATAATAATTATTTAGCAATTTTATGCATGCCAATAGCCAAAAAAGAAATCTTCTTATTTGATGTGATTATCCAAACACAGAATGGAATCTATGTAGTTATTTAAAATATATTTTGTAAGACCCTAATTTTTATTACTAATTTTTTTTACAAAAAAAGTAATATATGTAAAATATTGGGGGTTACCGTTGTAATTGATATAATTCTGGTTTATTCAACCATTCTTATATCAATCACTTAGGTAAAAACATTTATAGTAACACAAGGAAATTAAAATAGAAAGAAAAACTTAGAATACAATCTGAGTTTTGATATTTACTTCTAGTTATAATAAATAAAATATAAAATAAGGAATACCATGGATCAAGAGTACAAAAAGGTATCTGCATAAAATACAAGTACCCAATAACATCAATCTTCACCCAATATCTAGTACAGATAAGGTCTCTCATCCCCACATAGTGCATCATAGGTAGCATAATAACCTAGGGAATATTCAGAGACTTGGACATAAGATTTAGAGTCTCCTACTCGTGAGAATGAGTAGTACTAATAAAATGGGTGGTCAGTAGGCTACACACTGAGTAAGGGAACAAAACTATCAAAATAGGGATAAAAATAGCACATGCATTCACAACAGGTGATGGTATATAGTCAAACAAATGAGAAATCTTGTAAGATAAATAATGATCTAAATCTCTTTATTAGATATAAACTATTTCATTCTTTTTTTTATATGTTGAGTGTAGGAACTCTACTATTCGTAAATCGATGGAATGGTCTGAAATACCTTTTCAGGGATAACACACCTGATCAACTATTTTCATCCAGTGGAAAAGATCTAAAAACATAATCTTCTTAAGGTAGAACGCTCTCAATCCACTATTCTCTCTAGTGGAACATAATCTATATAGAAACATCATGTTGGTCTTAACTCACATACTCTTCCACTTTAGATCATTAGTGCCTTCTCCATAAGTTATACTATTATATTTTCCTTTCATAACGAGCAGAAGCAACACTATTCTTAATTTAGTGGAATAAACTAAAACACCTTCTCGAGGTAAAATGCTCTAGAACCACTCATCTCTCTAGTGGAATGGATATAAAAACATCATATTCTTGGGGAAGAAAGCTATCAAGCCACTATTCTCTCCAGTGGAATAGAATATATAAAAAAAATTCACCTTGGCCCTACTCATATGTTCTTTCACTTTAAGTGATTATTATCTTATTCAAGATTATTTCTCAAGCATTAAATAGATTAAAGGTTAAAGTCCTTAAATCTCTTTAAATCCTAATTACACACCCCTAGTATTAATTTTCCTATATTGGTTATTCCACCACAAATTATATTATAACATCCTTGAAACTCATCATTATTATCATACCCATAATGCAGGGCTTAATACCCACATTCTACATGTACATTAATAATCTTATTCAAGTTATTATTCACACAATTACTAAAAATCCTAATTTCATAAGTAGTTATAATTCCTCCCATAAGACTCATATGATTACCAAGTCTAATAAATAACCTCATAAAGCCAATCATTAGCAACATATCAAAGATCCAAATAACCCTTAGATTATATATATGGAATGATAACATTATCATTTTAAGTTATAATTCCCTAGTTATAACATTATTTCATTTTCAAGTACCCTGAAACAAGCAATAATACTTCCAAACATTTATTAGGATATCATTATCATATTCTAATCCACCTAACACATAAAATACCACAATTTCTTTATTATCCCATAATGACCAAAATACCCTTAAGAACAAACATTAAACTTTAGTTTATAAAATCTTATACCTTCCACATACATTATTTTACAAATCCACCAATCATCATTATACCTCATAAATATGCTTATGTTCACTATCATAGCTTGTTTAGCCTATATTTCATGCCATAAAATATATTCCCACAATTTTTTTATTATCATAACAAAATAATAATTATACCTCTTACCTATTATTATTTTCTTTCAAACATAATATCCATATCTTAAAAAAAATATCATGATCAACATATATTAAATCATATAGCAATGATAGCACAGAAACACATATAACCATACAAGCATATAACAAAAAACCCTAAACATAGATTGGTATCCTTACCAACTAGGACACCAAGCTCTAAGAACATAAATTCTAGACTTCCTCCTCCAAGATTGCCAAAATAAAGCCGACAAAAAACAACAAAAATCCATAATTAAGCTTTAAGAATACAATTAAGGGAGAAATTAAAGTAGGGAGGGTAAAAATGAAAATAACCATAGTCAAATGGAAGATTGAGATGTATGGATGTGTGGAGGAATGTGTGGTGGAGCTATTGTGAAACTTTAGTGGTGTTTGGATAAGGTTTAGGGGTAGGGTTGTACGGGCGTGCTACAGGTAGTGCACACCCAGGTTGGGAGTTAGGATGGTGCATGATTAAGTGATCTGAAGTGGCACATCTATTCTCGATCACAAGGCAAATAGGTCATAAGTTGAACAGATACATATTGGTGTGCGTTAGGTCCATGTGTAGGTATATCGTAGAATAAAGGCCAAACAAAGTAGAAAGAAGGAGAGTGTGGTATATGTGTGTGTGTGTGTGTGGTGTCAATAGGAGAAAAAGCAAAATAGAGGGTAAAGGTGTGCGTGCTTGAGGGATGGCAAGGAAATGATAGTTGAGTGTTTGGGAAAAATGGTAGAGGGCGGAGGCAAGTGATGGTGATGGAGAGTGTGAGTGTATATTACATGAAGAAGGAAAAGAGAAAATAATAAGGATGGGGGATATGGTGTGTGGAAATCGGGAAAGAGAAGAGAAGGAGATGGGTGATGGATGAGGGATAGGAGTGGCTACGAAGGAAGTGATGAGAGATGGTGCAAGTGGGAAGATGCAAGTTGTAAATGCAATTTTCAAAAGAAATTCAAATATTATGGCTAGGTTGATGAGAGAAAGGAGAAAGGGAGAAAAAGTAAAAGGAGAAAGAAAAGAAAAAACAGTAAATGTTTAGGATTATTTTAGATTATTTTGGATTAGCTAATATAGAAGGATTGGTGATAAATTTTAGTAGATTTGAGGTTGGGTTATAAAATACGGTCTATCTAGATAAAATATTTAGATTTGATTAAGATTTAATAATTAAAAAGTTGGGTTAAAGCTAAAATAATATTTTCTTGATATTAGAATTGAATTATGGTGTTAATGTTATGTTATTAGGCTAAGCAAAATTTTGGAATAAAGAAGTCCAATATGTGAGTTGACTTCCTAGGTCAATAAGTTTCATAATCCTTGTTTTGATGGTGAGACTAAATTTAAGTGTGATATTATGGTTGTTTAAGTGTGTATGAGTTATGATTGATTACAAAAAAAAAAATATCAAAGCATACTTACTCAAATCATCTCTCAAATTCAAATTTAAAAGTGAAATCAAGTTTTAAAGCATAAGAGAAGACTATATAAAGACAACTAAAATCTAAGATATTAAGGTGTATATTTCATGTCTTAAGCTATCCTGTAAAGTAGGATGAGAAAAATACTTTTAATTTTAATATCTAGGGGAATGTCAAAATCCTCCTTAAAACTATTTTAATATAAAATTCCATGTCAATTTTAATCTTAAACTCTTTTAGAAGTGTTTTTGATCATACTATTTCAAGTCATAACCAATTAACTAGTTTAAAGACCATTTGATAGGTTTTGTTCAATCCTAGGTGTTATATGTGTGAAAATTCACACAAATCAATGGGTTTAATGGACTGATTAATTATTTTTGAAACCAATCTACTCATTCAACCATCAAGCCCATAGGTTTTACTCTTGTGAAAACACATTTGGTCTCTATTATAACACATATACTTGTTGACAAAATTGATCAATCGATTTAGAAACCAACTAAGTAGTTTTTTTAACCACTCCATGTATTTTTTTTTCTTTTAGGAACCTATTTTGTCTCTATTAGAACATATCAACTAGTTGATGAAATTGATCAACTAGTTTAGATATAATATATTAGTTACACTAAATCCTTGATGGGTTTTCCTCCCATAGAAACCCATCTAGTCTCTGTTTAATCACGTTAAGTGGTTTCATGAAACCGATAGACTTTTTTAACCAACCATGTTATGTGTTAACTATAAGTGCAAAGTGGTGTTTTCCTAGGAAGTAAATAGATCATCTAACTTGATTAAATGGATTCACTAGTGTGTAGTGGTCATTAACATGTTTAATAAACCATTTTACAGTGCAAGTATATTTATTAGGCCAATTGTGTAAAACACACAACTAATCAACTAGTTTTAATAACTGATTATCTTGTTTGTGTAAAAGTAATATTTTCATCTTAGGACTAAACATAATAAGTTGCTGGTTTGACTAACCGATCAAATAGTCACCATTAAGTGCTAAAAAAATCTATTGGTTACTTAATTAATGGATATATATTATGTCACTCCAACGACTATACAATAGTGCATATGTATAAATAACATTTATTAGGAAACATACAAGAAGCTTTTAAGCTTTCATTAATTACAAAAATCAATTATTTACTCTCAACTAATCACATACATATTCATATCAAGTTGAGATATTTTCAAAAATGTTTGTGCTTATTCTATTTAGTTAGAAATTACTCATTATTTGCAATTTCCATTTCTCTATAGCTAAATTGTACTAAAAAAATTATTTTTGCACTTTCGTATTTGTATTTTTATGAGATACATTGTAATAAACCACAACTCTTCTCAAAACTTATTATATTGAGGTTGTATGTTGCCTAGCATTTTTGAGAAAGATCATTAGTTTAGTAGACCCTTAAAAATATGGAGAATAACCTTGTCAGCTTAAAAATTTGCTCCTAATTAAGATAGTATGCTCATAAAACTAAGAGATGATTGATTATAAATAGACACATGAAAGACTCAAAATCCAAAAGGTAAACACTTTTGGCAGTGGATGTAGTAAAATTAAAATGTTAAACTATTATACATTGTGTATCAAATTTTTTTTCTCATTCCATTCCAAAAGCCATATTTACCCCCTTAATGGTTCTTTCAAATAGTATCAGAGCTTGACATCTCACAAATGATCTAACGACATGAGTTGAAAAGATCTTCCTCATGAAAAATGGATTTAAAAGGATAAGAGAAAAGATTTCCACAACAAAACTTCCATTGTTCAATGCTTATTAGGAGAATATAATTACATTAATCATCGAGTATCAAGATTATGATATTTGGTCCATTACAATTGATGGCCTAATAAAAATCATGAAGAAGATCTATGTTATGATGGCTGAGAAAATAAGATCTCAACTCACAAATATTGACAAAAGGAAGCTCACTATTAGCAATAAAGCTACCATGATTTTGAATGTGGTCTTGGAGAAAAAGATTATCATCAAATACAATCATATACCACTACTAATGAAATTTTAGATACACATGTCTTAATGCATGAAGGAAAAATGCAAGTGAAGAATAAGAGAATGCCCCTTAATATTAGAGATTACAAGCTCTTCGCCATAAAGTAAGGGGAATTAATAAGTGAATTAAGCAATTGATTCACCTCTAATATGAAAAACCATAAGGAATTAGGGAAATTCATCAAAAAGGAAGATCAAGTAAGAAAGTTGCTGAGAGATCTTACACAAAATTGGATTCCTAAAGCCACAACTATTGAAGAAACAAGAGACCTTACATGTATGATCACTAATAACCTCTTTCGAAATCTCATGGTCCATCAATCAAAAATGGATGATAAGGGAGAAGAAAAAAGAAAGAATACTATCCCTAAAAGCTTAACCCTCTTCATCAAAGAAAAAAAATTAAATGTTCATTGAAGAAGAGGTTGAAGAAAGAAGGAGATGATGAAAGTCCACTAAATGAAGAAGAATTGGCACTCATCACTACCCATTTCAAAATATATCTTTGATCTAGCATAGGAAGAAATGGAAGAAGAGGAATACATCATTCCAACATCTTAAGGATGCTAAGGGACTCATCGAAGAATGAAAATATCAAATGTCACAACTATGGCAATCCTAGACAAGTTATTTGGGGATTTTATGATTTTGTTCCAGAAATGGAAAGGACCAAAGGAAAAACAATACAAGCTAAACAATATAAAAGGAATGACATGGATGTATTAGGAAAAGTTGAAGGAGAGTCATCCAAAGAGGAAGAAGTGGTAGAAAACCTCTATTTTATGGCACTTGGAGATGAGTCCTTTTCCTTCACTTCCAATTCCTACTTCAATGGTGAGTATGAAAATGATAATAAGGTATGATATGAAGCTCCATATTAATATTATGAACTATTATGTGTTAGACATGATGTTGTATATGAAAACAAAACAACTAAATAAAGAGAAAATTTGAAAAAAATTATATAGCCATATAAATGAAATACTTACAAATTTACTAAATGATATCTCTATCTTAAAATCATACGTATCATGCACTATAATCAAACTTAGTGAAAAATTCATTAAAATTTATGCATATAATAAGTTTATTGATTCTAATCACAAGGTAAAGATAAATCAGCATCACTCTAAGTTAGTTGATCTATAAGCTAAGTGTGATAAATTTGTAAATCTAGTCTATACCTTCACCAAGGGTGAATAAGAGTGAAACTTGTTGCTTTGTGATAAAAGGTATTGCAAGGACCATGATGGATTATGTTATGGTGACAAAAAGGTAATGAAATACCAAAATCTAAATACTTTTTTTATGAAAGCCTCTAAGGCTCATCAAGTACATGTATCTCTCACAACTAGTGCATGTAATGTGTATGGGAAAAATGGAAATTCCTTTTCAATGTGTGGACATGCCAAGAATGTAAAATTCACTATTACACATAGAAGAAAAATGTATTGCTATGTGTGTGGTAGAAATGGTATTTGCTTTATCTTGTGTTGTTACTAGAAGTGTTAAAGTTGCCTCAAAATTCAATCACATGTAGATACCCAAGTAAACTATCCCACTAGAAATGAATAATAACCCCATAAAAACCTATTAAAAGAGTACCTAAACTAGGACAATTATGATTACATATTTGCTTTAAAGCAAGAACAAGAAGTCAAAAATGGTTATGAGATAGTGTTCTCTAGAGGCACATGATGGACAAACAAATAATGTTCACAAAATTGACATCCTATGATTAAGGGATTTTTTCTTTTGGCGATAACTCAAAAGGAAAGATGATTTGAGTTGGTAGCATTAGTATTAGTAACCCTAAACCCTTCATTAACAACTTTCTCTTATTTATCCATTTTAAGAATAATCTAATTAGCCTTATTCAACTTTGTGATATGAGATTTTTAGTTAAATTTTCTCACTTTATTTGATTATATTGAATGGAGTAGATGATCCATACTAGTTATATGCCCATGCATTAACAATGTTTATATAAATAATGTTAAATTATTTAAAATGCATGATAAACACCATAGATTATGATGCATGTTAATGTAATAAGAGATTATCACATGGTAGTATGGACTTGTTAAAGAAATAGGCTAGAAAAGGTTTATTATGTTGTTTTCCTAAGATATACATTAAAAAAGACAAATTATGTAATGTATGCCAATAAGGAAAAACAACATAGAGTATCATTCATACCTAAAAATGTTGCAATAACATCTAAAATACATGAAATAATACATATTGTTTTGTTTATACCTACATGGGCAAGTATCATGGGTGCTTATAAATATTCACTAGTCATTATAGATGATCACTTTCAATACACATGGACCTTTTCTCTTTCTACAAAAGATGATTCATTTACTAATTTTATCATAATTTATAAGATATTCTAGGTTGAAAAGGGAAAAATTATCTATGTGATAATAAGTGATAAAAATAAATAATTTAAAAATGCCAATATCATTAAATTTTGTGATCAAAATACGATCTTTCACAACTTCTTAGCCTTGAGAACTCCACAAAAAACTTTTGAGGAAGTATTAAGAACCATGTTATTTGGTTCCAAACTTACCAAGTAGTTATGTACCACCTACCAACTATGCAATCAATTGAGTGTTGATTTGTTCGATTATCAAGAGAACACCATCTGATTTTTATAATGGAATGAAACCAAATGTGGGATATTTACATGCATTTGGTTATATATTCTATCTTTAAAAATGGGAAAAAATTTGGGTAAGTTTTACTCTAAACCCTATTAAGGTATTTTCATTAGCTTTTCATCACATACTAAGGATTACTAAATCTTCAACAAAAGAACATTATAAGTTGAAGAATCGATACATGTTTCATTTGATGAATCTATTTTTAGTATGAAAGGTACAAATGATGAAAACGTAGGTCCATCAATTTATGTGGATGAATTTATTGAATAAGAAGAATAAAAAAATCAAGGAGGATTAACTAGAAAAATATGAAAATGCTCCTCCCATTCCTCCTTAAGAAGATTAAGTTGGAGAAGATCTCCCAAGAGCTTGAAAATATGCACATGGGCATCCTTAATAGATCATCAGAGGTGATCCATATAGGATAGTTGACACTCAAACTTTCACAAGCATAATGTATAATCACTTAACATTTTTATCTTAAGTGGAATCTAAGTCTCACTTAGAAGCCAAGAATGATGCAAATTGGATTATGGTAATTTAAGACGAGATTAACTAATTTGAGAAAAAAATCAAGTATGGGAATTAGTCCCTATGCCTCTAAATGGGCTCATAATTAGGAATACATAAGTCATTATAAACAAGCTTGACGAAGGGGGTAATGTAGTTACAAATAAAGACTAATTGGTTTCCAAAAGCTATAATTAAGGGAAAGACTTTGTTTTTAAAGACACATTTACCCCTATAGCAGAATATATGCATGATTATAGCACTTTCATAATCCATATGTTTCATTTTATATCAAATGTATGTTAAAATTCCATTTTTAAATGGTTTTATTCAGGAGGAAGTCTATGTCAAGCAACCTCCTTATTTTGAAGATATTTTAAAACCTAATCAATTCTATAAGCTCAAAAAGGCTCTCTATGCCCTTAAATAAGCTCCTAACACTTGGTCCGAAAGTCTTAGTAAGCTTCTAATTAATAAAGGAATTAAGAGAGGAAACTTTGATAAAACATTGTTTAATAGAAAACTAAGAAATATATCTTACTAGCATAAATTTATATAGATAACACCATTTTTGGTGCCGCTAATGAAACCTTGTGCAACAAATTATTTGATATTATGTGTAGTGAATTCGAAAGGAACATGATGAGAGGATTGCATAAATTCTATGGATAAAAGTGAAATAAATAAAGGATGAAAAATTTTCAACTAAGAATAGTGAACCAAGGAACTACTAGAGAAATTTGGAATAAATGAAAGCATATTTTATGGTATTCCCATTGTAACCACCACTTAACTGGATATGGATGAAGTGGTAAGGAGGTTGATGAAATACAGTATTGAGGTATGATTGGATCACTTATTTATCATATAGAATCTAGGTTAGACATCATGTTTAGTGTATGATTGTATGTTTGACTTTACTTCAATCTTAACGAGTCTCACTTAATAGCTGTTAAAATAATTCTTAGGTACATAATTAACACATAATGTTGGATTATTTTACCTGCTAATACCATCATAGGCCTTTGTTGTTACTTTGATTTTGATTTTGTGTGACATAATGTTTATAGAACACATATATTAGGTGATTATGAACTTCTATGAGAGGCCCTATTCAATTATCATAGTATGAAATAATCTAGGGTTTCATTATCGATGTCAGAAGAATCATATATAACCTTTAGACTTTACTCAATTCAATCAAATGAAACACCAATGGAATGATTTTGGGCTCAAGATTGACAAAATTCCCATTAAGTGTAATAACACAAGTACGAATTACCTCACTAAAAATATTGTTTAACACTCTAAGGCTAATAATGTTGAAAAAAGACATCACTTTGTTAGAGAACAAGTTAAAAAAGGAGATGTGAGTGTAGAATTTGTGGACACACTACATAGATGGGAAGCCATATTTAGTAAACCCTTGAATGAATAAAGATTAGAGAACTTGGGAAGGAATTTCTATGATTTAAATTATTTCTCTCAAACTTGTGAAATTATGAAAAATGTGTGGATAAATCATGAAATTTATTCCAAATCATAATAACATGGCTCTAAGTGATATGAATTTGATCATGAAATCATCCTACCTGACTGATGATTAATATTATTAAATTAAGTGATAATGCATATTTATTATCCATGATTTGATGTGTTTTGATGTTCTTATTGTATATATGAAGAGTGGTAAAACTAATGATTGATTTAAAAACTAGTTGATGGGTTTAGGGAATTAGTTAACCATTTTCGTTGAAACCGGGCGTTAAAGTCAAGTGTTTATTTTTCAAAATGGGAAGAATAGTTGACTAAAATATCAAATTAGTCTATTGGTGCATAGAATAATTGATTGACATTTCAAAGTAGTCTCCTAGTCAGAAGATCACATTACTAAAATGTAAAACCAGTAAACTAATATGTTGGGCATATAAATAAACACTAGTTCACTTAGACCAAAAGCCCTTAGCTCCCCAAACTATTAGACTCATTTCAATGTTCCATTACTCTCTGACATTAAATTTTTTTGATTTCTTGATGAAATCACATAATCTAGATCACTTTAGGATCGATTGCATGAATCAAACTTGATTTTCAACAAAAAACAAAAGTTAGTTCACTAATTTCATAACAAATCAAGGGTAAGAATCAATTGAACCCTAACTTCCATTTTCATAATTCTTATTTAAACTCAAGACTTCTATAGATATATTAAGCCACAAATCATGTTCAATTAGCTATCTTATAATTGTGGGAAAAATTAAACCATCCCTCTTCATCATAGTTCTTATGGACTTTCTCCACTTTCATATTACCTTCATTTTTCTTTCTTGTTTTTCTAATTTTGGTTTCTTTGGTGTTATTTAAAGTTTTTAATCTATATATTTTTTCATTTCACATTCTCATAACACATGAAAAAATAAAAATCTACCACATCCTATACCATTCACAAAGGGAAGGGTATTCTTCAAAGTCCTCCCAAAAAGGCCCAGGCCTTACTGAATCATCCTGCCTAGATAATCATTAGCATTGAGGAGCAAACAGATGCCTCTAATAATTCCACATTTAGAGAGTCCACTCCATTCTAAATGGAGGATAAAATTCCATCACAACTTACTTTATGGCTATTGCTCCTACTCTATCTAATGATCCACCAACTATTTGATCCTCATCTTAGTTATTGATGATCATTGAAAAATTTCCTCAATCTCCCTTCTTTTTCTATACAATGGATGAATAGTAATGCTAGATCAAATAATTTTATGATAAGAAAGTTATTCTAGGGAATTTCATTGACCCAAATGCTTACACTATATACTTCAAACTTCCCTTTATTGTGCCTTTTTCATACATCCGTTTACTTCCTTATTTTAATCTCCATGGTCCAATCTATAGTGACTTGGTTAATCTCTTCTACATAAATCTTACCATCCATGTTCTTAATTTCACTATTATATTGGATGAGGCTAGATTAACCAAAATTCTTAGGATCCAAAGTGACATTATAACCAAGAAAATCTACAATGAGTGGGTGAAGACTTAGATTCCTAATGCCATCTTCGAAGACATATAACACCACCACCATGTGCTTAACAACACTTCTAGATCTTATGGTCTACTACCCTTCAAGTGGTTGTGTCACTATCTAGTTTTCTCCATTCTATTTCCATGCAGGCACATGAGCTAATATAAAAGTTAAGGATTGATACAGATTGACCACATTCTCTTTGGGACTTTAATATGAGTTAGTATCAACCTCTTTTATCAAATTTCCAACATTTTGAGCCATTATCAAGTGAATCTTGGTTATATATCTCCTATTACGAGGATCCTTTAGGAATTTTATGTGACATTAGGTAAATTTCTTGTTACTCATCTTTTCCTAAATAATGGGTTTGATATCTTAGATGTGGTGAGAATCAAAATGACAAGCTATGAGATCAGTGAAGATGGGTAGATCTTATACTTAAAACTAAGGCTTTTGCTTCACTTTTAAGTAGTTTTCACATCTATGCTATAATAAGGACAAAACATCAACTTATTAATAGAGATGACCAAACACCACCATTTGATTATCCATCAACTTTAGCTAATCTCCCATTCACTAATGGTAGAGCTTCTACCTCTACTATTACACCTTTTATGTCCACTATATAACCATCTCATATGGTCATATGACCTTAGCTAGTGTACTTGATCTCTCATTTAGGTTATATGTGGTGTTAACTAATAGTGAAAGGAGTTAGGGACTACAGGAGATTGAGGTGAATACCATTTGTCTCTAGTTTTAGTTTGACTTTGTGCTACACTATTAGTATGACATGGGGACTAGAAAAGGTGTTGAGGTTGGTGATAAGGCACCTGGATAAGATATTGCAAATTTTTTTCCAAGTGCTAAGCCTTAATTAATCCATAATGGTATTCCACTTCCATATGATCCTATCATCAATGAGTCCCTCATTGAGATCACAAAGATTGGTCAAGTTATGGTTGTGATGATGGAATCTAAGGAATTATAAAGTGTGGACCTTAATGTTTATCTATACCACCAATCATCACTACTTTACCCAATACTCTAGATTTTTCACTTTAGTCACCTCTAACATTGCTAAAGATTATGTGTAGTCCTTTGTTGCACCGTTGAGTAGGATAAAATTTTCTTTTTTTTTGTTTATATTTTTTTTTGCTTTGAGTCATACTTTTACTCATGTATTTTATGATTATAGAACTTAGTTGGCAAGGTCCATTTTAGGTAATATCCTATGCAGGTCTCTTACCTCAAATACCATGTTGTATATATAGATTGTATTCATGAAATGAGATGCTTCATAACTATGCATTCCATATATATCTACTATCTTGCTCATATACTCTAACGTTTATAATTTATGTTCTATTACTATGAACTTGTTTAAAGGGATATTTCCTTCATTTTTTGATTGTTTTCTCCTTTACATGAAAGGATCAAGGATGAGTTAACCCTCCAACATTTTATTAATGTAAAAAAATGGGAGATAAATCTTAATTCTAGAGTAGAGTAAAAAAAAGGTATAGAATATGGTATATATGGGTTTTCTAGCTTAAATATTAGCTTTACCCTATCTACATCTAGATCTTTTGTTTATCACCATAAAAAAGGGTAGATTTTTGACCTCTTAAGTAAATCAATGTCTTGAACTCATTTTGATGATACAAAATGTGTATACATGAGTTAACATGGCTATTTAAGTGAGTGCGATCTATTATTGATAACGAAGGAATTAAAACATACTTACTCAAATCATATCTCAAGTGCAAATTTTGAAGTGTAATCAAGTTTCAAAGAATAATAGGACAATATTTAAATACAACCATGACTTAAGAACTTAAGTTATATATTTCATGTCTTAAACTATCTTTTAAAGTAGGATAAGAAAAACACTTTTGATTTTAATATTTTGGGAATTTTTGAAATCCTCTTTCAAACTATTTTATTAGTAAAAAATTCCATGTTGATTTAAATCCCAAACCCTTTTTAAAGTATTTTCAATAGTACTAGTTCTAGTTAGAAGCAGTTGATAGATCTAAACACCCATCAAATAGTATGGTTCAAACCTAGGGCATTCTATGTGTAAAAAGTAAAATATATTGAATTTTTTAGTGTACTAATAAACTAATTTTAAAATTGATCAACTAGTTTGACTAACCAGTATATGGGTTTCAATCATGTTGAAACCCATTTGGTCTATGTTTGAAAAAAATTAACCAGTTCACAAAACCAATTGACTATTTTGAGTTACCGGCTTATGGGTTCCACTCTTATAGAAAATCATTTGGTATTTATTTTGAACACATCGACTAGTTGATAAAACTAATTGATAGGTTTGGAAACTTATCAACTTGTCTCTTTAACCATTCTATGGGTTTTACTCTTATAGAAACCTATTTCATCTCTATTTCAAGTGGTTTCATTAAACTAATTAATTAGTTCACAAACTAATAAAATGCTTTCACCAACTAGGCTATCTATTAAGATGAATTGCAAAATAGTTGTTACTCAAATAGTGAATTAATTATGTGGCTTTAGTAAATTGGTAAAATGATTGAAGGAAAAATTGATTTGTTTACTAAAACATTATATTGTTCAAATATGTTCATTGTACATACTATGTACACCAAAACATCGATCAAATGGTTTGTGTAATGACAACATTTTTATTTAAGGTCGAAAGATATCCAATCAAAAGTTTGAATAACTAATCAACTAGTTTAACCAATTGATTGACTAGTCAACATTGAATACTAAAAAATTACCCATTTCTCGAGTAATACTCTAACAACTACATAATATTTCTTGTGCATAAGTAACCTTTATGAGGCATCATAGAAAATCTTTTAAGCTGTAATTCATTACAAAAATCAATTATTTACTATTCCATACAATTAATTCTCAACTATATACTTTCAAGTTCATCTCAAGTTGAAATATTTTCAAAAGTGTTTGTGTTCATTCTATTCTACTATAAAATACTCTATATTATATTGTAAGTTTGTTTCTAGCTAGATTACACTTACAAGTTATTCTTTCACTTTCATATTTGTATCATTTGTGAGATACATTTAAGTAAATTACAACTCTTCTTAAAACTCATTATATTGAGGTTTTGTGTTGCCTAACATATTTGAAAAAGGTCTTTGGAAGTAGATCTATAAACCTTTAGAGAATAACTAGGTTATCTTTTAAATGAAATCCAAAAAGTCATTTAGATAGTATTCTCATAATAAAAAGTATAGGAATTATCATCAATAAACATAATGAAGATTCAAAATCTAAAAGCAAAACCTTTTTTTAATAGATGTGGAGATTTCAATTCTTGAACTAATATACATTGTATATCAATTTTTTTTCTCATTTACATTCCAAAAACTATATATATCTCCTCTATAGTTGTTTCAAGATTGATGAGTTAGCTAATGACATAACCAAATCTTTGCTTCTTTGAAGCTTAAATAATAAGGATTTAGTGGAAAATTTATACCTAGCAAAACAAAAATTGTACACTTCTCTAACAAAGGATGTGTAAGAAAGAATAGATGCTCAAGATAGGAGCAAGGCTATGCAATCAATGGATAGAAGAAAATAAATAACCACAATACAACTATGCCATATGACAAGTGCATTCCATTAGTGGCTAGCTTCTCATACATATATAATATGTAAAAAGGTTGGAATACATCTTTTGAGTCTTTTTTCCACAAGATATGAGATGAAATATATAAGCAATAATAAATTGTGTCTATCACAAGGAATTTGTATACATTATAAAGGAATGTCCATCTTTAAGTGATGTTGTGAAAGAGTTGGTTTGCAAGGGATATTTGAAGAGATATGCTAAAATACTCTTAGAGAGATAGAAAAAAAATATTACTTGAAAAATTCAATTGACCTCCATAAAGTAAAGATCCATAAAGTTTTATTCCTAATATTATGGGGGAGATTTCTCGGTAGAAGTAATTAATGTAAAATTAAAGGTATCTGTTAGAACAACCAACTTTGATGAAAACATGAGAGGATACGAGAGGGTGGATAAGAAGTAATTTCCATAGCTAAAGATGAAGGAATAATTATGGTGGAAAATTATGATGACCCTTTGGTTATTGAATTAAAATTATTGCTAATTACATAATGAGGTAGGTCCTTGTAGATATGTGTATTTTTGTTGACCATATTTTTTAAGTATCTTATAAGAAATAAGAATTTCCAGAAGGATGTTTGGTAAATAAGACTTCACCTTTAGTGGGATTCAGAGGTAATATAATAAAATCAAAGGGAATAGTGAATCTTTCTTTAACATTTGGTCAATTGTGAGCTTGAAGGAGCATTAAGACTGATTGTATATTGGTTGCTTGCCTGTCAGCATATAACATAATTTTAGGATAATGAACTCTTTTTATGTGAGGATAATTAATGATATTCCAAATTAAAGGATGATAGGGAGAAGTCTAAGGTAATAGGAGAGTGGCATGCTAATGTTATAAAATAGAAGTAAGAGGTGCCCTAAGATGATTAGATCTTAAGAAGTTATGAGAAAGTTTTAATATGTATTAACTTTTGACATTAACTTTTGTAGGTAATGGAATATAAGTTTTTCCTTTACTTATTTACATGTTGATGCTTTCACAATATTGCCTTTGTACTAAATATCTTTACCGCTAATACAATTTTGGAGTTTAAACATGTAAACCTACTAACAAAGAAGCCATTCAAGTTGCAAGCCCTATCACATAGAGAACGGTGGCATTACTTTACCTATAAGCCATCTCAAAAAGATGTCGTCTAACATTAAGCCACCTCACATGGAGGTCATTGGCAAAAATCTAGTTCTAAACCCTCTCATAAATATTCCTTCCAATTTGTAAGCCCTCGAACAAGTCCAATATGTAAGCCCTCTGACGAAGAGAATATTGACAAAACTTTAGCTTTAATACTCTCACAATGAGTCTGCTTAACATTTAAGATCTCTCATAAAAAGGCCTCCTATCATGTAATGACTCTCAAAAAGATGCTACCCAACTTGTAATCTCTATCACAAAGTCATTTTACTTATAAGCCCTCATTAAGGCCATTGATCATTGAGGATGGGAACATATAGTGAGAAGAAAGTACAAATAATCTTTCACTCACTAAGATCGAGGCTTGAGACCTAATCCCTCTAATAGGCCATTAAGTGTATGAGGTAGAAAAACCTAGTGATATGCACTAAGCTTAGAGCTTTATATATAATACCTCAAAGCTTCCACAATTAAAGAAAAGCACAGTTTGTAAGATGAAAGATTGATGAACTTTCACTTATTAAGCCCAAGGGACACACATGATGAGATGAAAGACCTATGCACCTTCACTCATTAATTTTAGTCATTTAATGTGTATACTTGGTTGATGTATTGACGCTATTAAGACATTAAGGCATAATTATACGTTTTTGAGCTTTTCTAAGTAGTATGAGTCATCTTTCTCACTATCAACCTCTACCTCGACATCCCAGAATAATCAAGAATAGGATTGATTTCCAAATCCTTACTATGATACAATTATCCATTTGCCTTTTGTAATTAGCTATAATTGAATAAGTTATTGAATTAAACGTATATGATAGAGGTACTGTAAGAGTACCACTAAGATTAAAGCTTTTCTAGATAATTTGCAAAATTTGCACTTGCTAAATAGTTAACTATTGCTTTATTGGAGTGTCTTATTTTGGAGTTAATAATAGCATTCTCTATATGTTCATTCATATCTTTTTACCATGATTCAACCATCTACTCAGCCCCAATAACTTATTTTTTAAGATTCTTTATTTCTATTTTTGACAACTCCATATTACCAACTTCTTTACTTAGCCGATGAATCTTACTATGCTCTTCCCATAAGGTTTATTCCATTTTGTTTATTTGGTCTTCTATGCTGTCACCTTATCACTATGGATTTTAGTCTCACATTTGACATATCTATCTTCATCATCTTACTTTTAGGATTTGTTGGTTTTCATAATCTATATTTTCTTTGGAGAAGTAGATTGTTTGATAATTTTTTTTCCAAGGATGATATTCATCCATATAGATAGTGTTAATTGTCAAAAATTCTATCTTAGCACTAATTACTCGTCTTTGTCTTTCAAATCAATCCTACAAGCTAGAAACTAGATCCTTTAGATAATTTGCATCAAGTGAAGTTGACTTAATTTTTCTAATCTCAATATTATGATAAATTTTCCCCTAAGAGGAAAATTTTGAATTTTTGGTGCACCTTCATTAGGACCTTCTAATATATTAGTTGAAACCTTTCGAATAAGAGGGAATTTTTTACGGACTGCTAGTGCTCTAGATAGTCATTGTTAAGAATGAAGGGATGCTACTAATTATACACCACATCTTCTTCACTCTCAGCTTCATCTATAAGTATCAAAGATTCCATGGTAAGAGTGGGAATATGAGGTTCTTTGGAACATGGCAAAGAGGGAAGTTAGGATTCTTTCAAGGAAGCATCCATCTATTCATAGACTTTTCTTTTGATTGTCTTTGGTTGAGGCATATAAGGTTTATCCTTTTCTTTTGGTTTTGACAGCTTAAGTCCAATTAAAAATGGAGTAGGTGAAGGCTCAAGAACTTTTTTATCCATTGGCACTTTGGAGATCACCTTAGGTAGATGCCACTCCTAAAAAGAGTAGATTAACTATGAAGAGTATGATTGACATAAAACATGCTTGGAAAATATAGCCGTTAGACTTAAGAATATTTTCATAATGAGGACTAGTGGTAAAGTGATAAGTAATTCTAACCATATCTAAGATTACTGTCTTCTTCATTTTTTCAAGATCGATTTTGATGGTTATATAACAAGGAAAAATAACTCTTAAAACATGATTACATATAAACATGATAGTAATACTTTATGGGAATATATAGCATTAAAATAAATACATTTCATTTGGTCGCCTTAGTAACAAACTCTCCAATTAGGATGAATGATGGGCTTTTTTATACCCTTGGAAAGCATGGGGAGACAACCTTTCATTTAGCCTTCCATGTGTTGCATTCTATAGTGAAAATTAAGCTAATTTTATAAGCGAATAAACATGTTAGGATAATGAATGAAAGGAAATGATGAAAGGAGATCACCTTATTTACTAATATCAAAAATTAATCCTATCATACGGAGGATGATAGGATCATTTGCAACTTTTCTATCATTTACAAAGTATCTGTCTTATATAAATTTGTCAAACCTGTTTACACAAGCATCTAACCTTAGAAATAAGGGTTAACACTCTCTAATGTCTAGATAAAGTAGACCCCACTTGGGTAGGTTCCATTAGGAAGCTACCGACATAAAGAAATATTTAGACTTCCACTTATTTATAAAGGATCAAGGCTTTTTAATAAGTCTATCCTTATCTCTATCTTGAATGGAGTAGAATATTAGGGCCGATAGGTGGTTGAAAGAGTAGAAGAATTATTTAAACAAATCCATTATTAGTTTGACTTCCACCAAATGGCAACCATATAGTAAACCTGTCATTATTATCCATGTGTTGAGAATGAACTAAGTTGGGCAAAGATGACGAGCCTAGAGAAATTCCATTAAAAACTTGTGTAAGGGAAATTTATGAAAATGTAAAGTGTTTTGACATATAAAGTTATGCACCAAAAAGGTAAATTGTTAGCTCTATCTAAGATGGTTCACTAAATTAAAGTAAGTGAAGAGGAAGTAAAGTATTTAATGCAAAATTCTCAAGTTGAGACTTGTTAATATTAATTAGGAGAAGAGGATCATACTAAAATTATGAAACTTTAGACATATTAAATGATAGGGGAAGAATACATAGGGGTGAAGGAACCGACAGTTTTGTAACTGATTGGTTTGTCAAAAATGAAAATGAGGAAGGGAGAATTGAGGGTTTATTGGATGTATTCGAAGATTAAGATATAAAGGAATAAGAATATTTATTAACATGCTTGAGAAAATAGACCAAGTGAAACGAACCCCAAATGGAGGTTAATAAAAATTACATAATAATCGCAAAAAGTAGCCAAACAGGAATAGGGATAGGGTGATTGGGACTGCCCGATCTAAATCCTCAAAGCAGAGAATAACAAGTTTGCCGGAAACCGATAATAAATGATGCAAAATCGTAAGAATTAAGCAGATAGATTTATTTCATATATTGAAATCGAATCGAGCAAGTTCCCTTTTACATCAAGATAGAAGCTTTATATAGGGTAACAACTAGCCAGGGTTAAAGGGAGCCGAACGTTGGACAACGGTTGAGAAGGAGGAGTGGGAAGAGTGGATTAATGGTGGGTAATCTCCATTGATGGTGGCCGAAGAAGAAGGAGAGGTTAGAGGAAGGGGACGACCAAGGAAGGGACTAAGTTTGGTCAAGCATTGAAGGGGCATTTTGACCGGACGAGATTGAGGAAGAAGGTAGGGTTTAAGGCTGTTGGTGTGTATGGGCCTCGGTGGCAATTTATTTGGGCTAACGTTATCGTAATTTATGTGGGCTGAGGTTATGGCAGGATTTAAAGGTTGATTTGGGCATTAAAGGTTGTTTAGTGGTGGATTAGGCAAGTCCCAACTTGACTAGCTGCTTAATACCCCTCTTACAAGATAATAAAAAAAAAATAAACAAAAAATGGAAATAGCTACTAATACTAATATAATTTTTCTAATTGGGCAATAATGCCATTATTTTTGTTAATAATCTTAAAACTTGAATATTTCTTCTCAGCAATAGAATCCCGTTTCTTGATAGCACCGTCTTGAATCCTTTTCCCCGCTTGCTTGGCTAGATTGTTAATTTCCTTGATTGTCCTGCAAGACAATGATACAAATATAATTAATTATATTTAAAGGATAATTGGTGCTTTTCTTAGTAAGGGTACTAAGATTATTTGGGCTTTCATCATCCTCCCCTTCTTGAAAAGGTTTCGTCACCGAAACCGAACCTGCATTATAAAAGGGGGATAGGTCAGAAACATTAAAAGTATCACTGATATTGCCATATTTTCCAGGAAGATCGATTTTGTAAGCATTATCATTAATGCGTTCCAAGATGGTAAAGGGACCATCGCCTCTTTGTGCGATTTTGGATTTCCTTTGGGTAGGAAACCATTCTTTTCATAAATGGACCCACACAAGATCTCCTGGAGTGAATATAATCTTCTTTCGGTGTTTGTTTGCTGTGCTTGCTATTTGATGATTGCGTTGGTTTATTTGTTTCTCCACTTACTCATGTAATGATTTTATGGATTGTGCCCTTCTTTCTGCATCAAAGTTAGTATAATCGGTTATGGGTAAAAGGAATAAGATCAAGTGGTGAGAGAGGATTAAACCGGTAGACAATTTCAAAGGGAGTCTTTTTGGTGGTGGAGTGGACTGTCCGATTGTATGCGAACTCCACATGTTGTAGGTGGGATTCCCAATGCTTAATGTTATTATCTAGGATAGCTCGAAGCATGTTACCAAGAGTGCGATTTACCACTTCCTTAGGATTAGCTCGATATACAGGTCTATTGGGAATGGAGGCTCTAGGTATGAAATCAATCTGATGCTCGATTCCTCTAATTGGAGGTAACCCTTTTGGAATTTCTTCAGGAAAGAGCTTAGAGTACTCACTGAGTAGTGAGCGCACATTATCAGGCCCAGAATCAAGCAGGGTGAAATCACTATGATAACATTCTTTACGCATGAGCATATAGATGGGTAACTTAGCGGAGAAGGCATAAGAGATGTCCCTTTTTCGGGCGAAAAAGTTACGTAGTGGTTTATTCTGACCTTCCATGTTGGGTTTTGAGGTCTTATTTTTCTCCTCCCTCATGCTTTTGAATTCGGCTTGAAGCTTGAGTTGATCATCATGGACTTGTTTGGGCGATAGCGGCATTAGAGTGAAATTTTTGTCATCCTTGATAAGGGAGTGGCTATTTTTATACCCGTCATGTGTCACCTTCCTATCAAACTGCCATGGCCTCCCAATTAAAACGTGACTAGCGTGCATGGGAATGACATCACATAATACCTCATCCGTATATTTCCCAATATGGATTGCAAGTAATACTTGCTTGTAGACCTTTACCTCACACGTGTCGTTGAGCCATTGTAGTTTGTAGGGTCGAGGGTGTTTCGTGGCTGTCAACCCTAATTTGGTAATTAGGCTAGCACTTGCGGCTTTAACACAGCTACCGCTATCAATGATCAAACTACATAACTTGTCACTGATTCGACATCTGGTATGGAAGATATTTTCACGTTGTATTCGCTCGTCATCAATTTTTGCATGCACGTTCAGGGTACGTCGTACGACGAGTAGTTCTCCCTCAGAAGCATATACCTCATCATTTCTAGGGTCACTATCATAGGGGTCAACATGAGTAGGGGAGTGGTCAACAAGCTCATCATCCTCGGACTCAACCTCTCCTGTTGGCCGAACCACCATCACCTTCCTATTGGGACATTTGGACGCGATATGACCATGCCCCAAGCATTTGAAGCATTTGATGTTTCTTGAATGTCCATTGCTAGGATTACCACTTGTATGTCCCTTACCCTTTTCCTTAAGAGGGCTTGCCTTGTTGTCAAATTGAACTCTCGGTCTGTCTTCACTTCTAGGAGGTTGCTTCCAAGTATGATTCTTTGAATGGCCGGATTAGAAGTTGGGTTGGGGTTTAAACGTCCTGACCTTTTTGATCTGTTTTTCAATTTTGATGGCTAAGTTAACCATTTCCTCAATATCCACATAGTGTTGGAGTTCAAGTTTATCAGCTATTTCCTTGTTAAGTCCACTAAGGAATCTAGCCATGGTCGCTTCTCTATCTTCAATTATGTTGGCCTGAATCATTACGATTTCCATTTCCTTATAATATTCATCAACGCTTCTAGGGCCTTGAACAAGGTTTTGCAGTTTCTGGTAGAGTTCTCGATAGTAATAGCTAGGTACAAACCTGTGTCGTAATAATCCTTTGAACTCGTTCCAATCTCTTACTGGTCTCTCGTGGTTTCGGCGCCGGTTAGTAACAAGCTGATCCCACCAATTGATGGCATAATCGGTGAACTTAGCAATGGCGAGTTTAATATTTTTTTCATCTGAGTAATTGTACCAGTCAAAGACCAACTCTATTTTTCTTTCCTAGTCCAAGTATGCGTCAGGATCATTTTTTCCACTAAATGCTGGGATCGTTAATTTGATATTATTTAGGTTCTGGTCCTCCCGATCGTACTGTCTTGGATGTCGGCGAGGTCGATGTCCCATCCTAGCATGTTCTTGGGCTGATGAGTCATCGGATGAGAAAATATCTGGTCGGGGCGGAAGTTCCTTGGATGTATGTTTGGCTGGGGGGACTGGATAGGTTCCGTTGAGTTATTAATTGTTTGTTCAATCCGATCCAATCTTTCTATTAGGGTACGTAGTTGTGCGGAAATAGGGTTTGAAATACTATCGGCTCCTTCCGACATGTGTTCTGATAATGCATGTCCAGTTTGTGAATTCATTTCATTCCACTTATATATATTAAATTGTTACACGATCGGTTGGTATTACTTACTTAGTAAGTGATTAGAATGTTGGGCTTTTAGCCCATGACTGTTCGATAGGGCGGGTTTTCGAGCTGGTGGCTTAGACGATATAGAATATCGAATCGCCGCCTAATACCCGATAGCATGCCCCAATTTTGGATACCAAATTAATTTTGGTATCAAGTTCGGATCATTAGGGGGGGAAGGGTACTTAATGAACTCAGGAAAACAATCGGTTTTTTTTTTGCAACGATCGACACCCAGACGAGCCAAATAGGGTGCTATCGAATTCAGGCGAACGAAGGCTTTGTTTGGAAAGAAAGGCAACACCAACCTTTCAGAACTATGGACTCAACACGGGAGAGAGATTCATGCTTAATTCAATCGACTCAAATAGGAGATCGGCACGACTAACTCACAAAGGAAACACTGGAAAAAGTCAACAAAAGAAAATTTATAAAATTGATACGAATGATTCAAACATAGGAATAATAGAAATCAAAGATAGAAAATTGATACTGGAAATCAGGACAGAAATTAAAAACACAAAATCGACATCGGGGATTAAAGGCAGGAAATTAACACAAAATTGACACTAATACAACCCTAGATCCAAACTGGTTTCGAACAAAAGCAGTAATCTAGAGATGAGCGAAGTAGATCGACACTCTGATACCAGCTGAAACGAACCTCAAATGGAGTTTAATAAAAATTATACAATAATTAAAAAAATTAGCCGAACAGGAATAGGGATAGGGTGATTGGGATTGCCTGATCTAAATCCTCAAAGTAGAGAATAACAAGTTTGTCGGAAACTGACAATAAATGATGCAAAATCGTAAGAATTAAGCAGATAGCTTTATTCCATATACTGAAATCGAATCGAGCAAGTTCCCTTTTAAATCAAGATAGAAGCTTTATATAGGGCAACAACTAGCCAGGGTTAAAGGGAGCCGAACGTTGGACAACGGTCGAGAAGGAGGAGCGGGCAGAGTGGATTAATGGTGGGTAATATCCATTGATGGTGGCCAAAGAAGAAGGAGGGGTTAGAGGAAGGGGACGACCAAGGAAGGGACTAAGTTTGGTCGAGCATTGAAGGGGCATTTTGACCGGACGGGATTGAGGAAGAAGGCAGGGTTTAAGGCTGTTGGTGCGTATGGGCCTCGGTGGCAATTTATTTGGGCTGACGTTATCGTAATTTATGTGGGCTGAGGTTATGGCAGGATTTAAAGGTTGATTTGGGCATTGAAGGTAGTTTAGTGGTGGATTAGGCAAGTCCCAACTTGACTAGCTGCTTAATACCCCTCTTACAAGATAAAAAATAAATAAATAAACAAAAAATGGAAATAGCTACTAATAGTTATAGAATTTTGCTAATCGGGTAATAATGCCATTATTTTTGCTAATAATATTAAAACTTGAATATTTCTTCTCAGCAACAGAATCCCGTTTCTTGATAGCACCATCTTGAATCCTTTTCCCCGCTTGCTTGGCTAGATTGTCAATTTCCTTGATTGTCCTACAAGACAATGATACAAATATAATTAATTATTTTTAAAGGATAATTGGTGCTTTTCTTAGTAAGGGTACTTAGAGTATTTGGGCTTTCATCACCAAGGCATCTACTAGGATGATTGGAGAAGTTAGTGATTAGTGTTGAGGAGTCACAAACTCTACAATTTTTATTACCGTAAGGAAGCTTATTCTGTTGAACTCCTCCATTTATGATGATCATAGGAGAAGTATTGTAAATGTGTATGGACAAAGGTAATAGTGGTGTAGATGGTTCACTAAAAAAAAGATGGAAATGGAGATTTGAAGGTTTTGATTTGAAGATACAATGTGAAATTTAAAACAAGATGAAGAGTAGTAAATGTACAAGAAGAAGCAAAAGAGAGTAAGTGTAACACCCTAATTTTACTATTGAAAAATTTTATTTTACAACCGAAGTAAATAAGTAAAATATTAGGGGTTACCAAAATAATTGATATAAGTCTAGCTTATGTAGCCATCCTTACATCAACCACAAGGATAAAAAATTTAAAGTAACTCAAGAAAATTAGAAACAAAAGAAAAATTTATAATATATTAATGAGTTTGAAGTTTAACTCCAAGTCATAATGTAAAATACAAAAGAAGGGATACCATGGGTCAAGAGCCCAAAAAGGTATCCGGATAAATACATGTACCGAATAAAAATTACTCTTTATCCAACCCTAATATAGATGAAGTCACGCATCCCCACACATGGCATCATAGGTAGCATAATCATCTAGTTGATATTCTAAGACCTACACATAAGAATCAGGGTCTCTTGCTTGCAGGAATGAGCAACACCCATAAAACTAGTGGTATGTATGTTACGTACTGAGCAAGGGAATATTACTATCGAGATAGGGATAAAATTAGCACATGATTTCACATAAGATATTAAATATAGAAATAGATATTTGAAACATTTCATAAGATATATAATGATCTAGATCTATTTATTAAGTATAATCCATTTTCATTATTTTATATACATTGAGTGAATGAACCCCACAATTCTTAAACTAGTGGAAAGGTATAAAGCACATTCTCAAGGACACCACACTTGAGAGATTATTATCATCTGGAGGAACGGACCTAAAAAATATCACTTTCTTGGTGTAATATGCTCTTGAGCCACTATTCTCCCATATGGAACAAGACATATATATATAAAAAATGACACCTTGGTCTTGACTCACATATCTTCCACTTTAAATCATTAGTATATTTTTGATAGGTTATTCTGTCACATTTTCATTTCATGATGGGTAGGGTCCCCACTATTATTAATCCAGTGGAATATACTAAAGCACATTCTTGGGGGAAAATGCTCCTAATCCTCTATTCTTTTCAATTGAATGAAGATAAAAATATCATCTTCTCGGGGAAAATGCTCCCGAGCCATTATTCTCCACAGTGGAATGGGAATCCATACATACATACAAAAATATATATTTTTATATATATGTATATATATGTGTATATATATATATATATATATATATATATAGATCATCTTAGCCCTACTCACATGCTCTTTCACTTTAAGTGATTAGTGTCTTATTTAATGGTTATTTCTCAGGTAATGAATACGTTAAAACATATATACATATATAGCATAAGTCCAAGTCCTTAATCCCCTCTCAAACCCTAATTACATACCCTTTAGCATTTATTCTCCCATATTGATTATTACACACAACTTATGTTATATTATCTCCAAATCCCATAATTATTACCATACCTAAAATTCATGGTCTAGTCCCTATGTCATACACATATATTAATAATCTTCCCCAAGGTATTTCTCTCAAAACTCTCTAAAAACCCTAAATCTATAGATTAGGCATAATACCTCCCATGAAATCCATTTGGTTACCACTGCCTATAAATAACCTCATAGGGCTAATCATTAGTAATGTATTTAGAATATAATTAACCTTTAGATATTACACATGGAATAATAATATTATAATTATAAGATATTATGCCCTAAATTAACCATTAATTCATTTAAGGACCCTAAAACAACAACAATACTTCCAAACATTTTTCATGATATCATTGTCATATTTTAATCCTCCTAACACATAAACTACCAAAATTACCTTATTATGATGACTAAAATACCCCTAGGAACTCTATAACCTTATTTTATAAATTCTAGTACCCTTAAACAAATATTATTTTCCAATTCCACAAATTATCGTTATACCTCATGAAAATTCTTATATCCATTTATCAAAACTCATTTAGCCCATATTTCATAGCATAAGGTATATTTCCACAAATATGACATTATCACAATAAAATCATAATGGTACCTATTATCTATTCTCACCTCCCTTCAACATAATATTAATATCATCACAAAATATCATGATCAACACATGTTACATCATATATCAACAATATCATGAAAAACACACATAACTATACAAGTAAATAACACAAAACCCTAAACATCAAATAATATCCTTACCAAGTAGGGCACTAGGCTCTAAGAAAGAAAATCTTATACTTCCTACCCTGAAGCTATTGTAATACCACCTAGAAAAAATAACAAAATTCATGGTTAGGCTTTAAGAGTGTAATCAAATGAGAAATTAAGGTAAAGAGGATAAAAATGTAAATAGTTATGGTGAAATGGAAGTTTGAGATGTGTGAATGTGTAGTAGAATGTGTGGTGGATATATGGTAAAAATTTGATAATATTTGGGTAAGGTTTGGGGATGATAATAGGGGAGCATGGACAAAAATAGGAAGCTACATGGTTGTACTGCATGCGGCGTAACCCTGGTCAAGAGAAAAGATCACCCATGGCTAGGTATTTCTGGGTTGCATGGATGTGAGATAGGTAATTTTACTATTGCATAACTGTACTTGAGGCCATGTGCAAGCCGTGTAATTTGAAAAAAAATCCAATGGGAAAGTAGAAGAAAAAGGGAAAAGAGGGAGTGGTTGGCAACGATGGCTAGTAATTGTGCTGCAAAAGGTTGGGGTGACCTTGGTGGTCAGTTCAATAGCTAAAGGGTAATATGTGGTGGAGATGGTGGTATGTAAGTTAAAACAAAAGGAAATGAAGGAGGAAGAAGGATAATAAAAAAAGGAGGAAGAAAGGAGAAAGAAGGGGTTGCTTAGGTAAGATTTTGGACACAAAATGGGCATAATGGAGGTAAAAAATGAGAAGGAAAGAAGAGTGTGTAATATATTTATATATATATGGTGTGAATAGAGGAAGAAAGAAAAATTAGGGGAGACATGTGACAAGTGATGGTGTAGGTCGAGCATGAGGGGTGGTGTTGGTAAATGATGGTTGAGTGTTGGGAAAAAGTATAGAGGGTGAAGTAGGGATGGTGATGGTTGTGTGTGTGTATTGTGTAGGGTTGAGGAAGAAAAAGAAATAGAAAGAGGAAGCGATGGTAGTGTTTAGACTGAGTAGTGATAAGAGGAGGAGAAGAAGAAGATTAGGTGATGGTTGATGGGTGAGGGTGATGATGGAAGCTATATAGGAGAAGTGAAAGTTGCAATAAAAATCAAACTTTGTGGCTAAAGTTGAAGGGAGAAGGAGAAGAAAGAAAAGGAAAGGAAAATGAGAAAGTGTTGGGGCATTAGTGTAGGGGTATTTTGGATTAGCTAAAAGTAATTAGAATTAATTAAAATTTTAGCGGGTTTTAACTATGGCTTACGAGTTATGATTTTTCCAAGTTAAGGTTTTAGATTCAGTTAAAGTTTCAAGATTAGTAAATTAAGTTAAGGCTAAAATAATATTTCTTGAGATTAAAATCAAATTTGGGTGTTAATTATGTGAGATTAGGCTAAGAAAAGTTTCTAGGTATTATAGTAAGTGGAGGTGGTATATCTAAAATGATATAGGATAATCAAAGATACCACACTTTCTATTATAAAGATGAAGAAATTTATATTCATTAATAAATGAATCCTCTCAGTAATCTTGCCATTAGAGATGGTAAAATATCAAATCAAGGCTTTATTCTCACATTTCTTAAGACATATAGAGACATGAAAACTTATGGCCTTTAATTACCTCATAACTTTTTTATTTTATAACAACTACTATTGTTATCAAGGGCCCATATTTAAAGGCTCTTACTTTGATTCAAACATATGGAGTAAGAAAAATGAAGCTTACTTAGAAAGCCTTATTTTGATATTATGTTTTCTTTCTTATCAAAATATAAAATTTTAATTTCACAAAAACTAATGAAATTAAATTTGTTTATCCTCACAAAGACATGTTAAAGGACATCATAGAAATTATTTATTCTACCAATACTTGTTACTCCATGTATATGGCATTTGACAGTGGTTTCTTTGTAACTTTATTTCTATGCACTCAACGGTCATTGTTATGTAACTTTATTTTTGAACATCTAATGGTATTTATTATGTAACTTTATTTATAAGTTCCCAATGGTATTTTATATGTTAATTTATCTGTATATGTATGATGGTATTTTATGTATAACCTAATTTGTCTTTGTTAGCATTTATGCTTGACACTCATATTAGTGATCTAACTTGCATGTTAGTCTTTTAGGATGTAACTTTGTTTATTTTCTTATGTTAGGATTTTTCTTAGGCTAATGTGCTTAAATAAATAATTTTGACCACCAGCAATGTAAAGAAATCCTAGTCTACCTATAACATCGAAGTATATTTTTCATAAGACTATCGACAATATAATTGAAGCTTAGCTTATGTACCAAAAATGAGTGGCTGAAGTGGTGGATAAAATATTGATATGACAGATGATATGCATTTTTCCTCAACTAGCTCTATTCAACCCTTTAATATTATATAAAAGAACATTAGTTAGCCTAAATGGACTCTAGGCATGTTGATCTTTATCTTAGAACTGTCATTAACTAGTAACCCATACCTTGCCTTTACTAGGTCTATCCTCTACTTAAGATAGGGGAATTAGCTATATTTTATCATATAATACTTTTCATTCTTCCTATTCTATTCTTCTACTACTATATATATGAGGTCTTGTATTTATTTTAGGGCTCTAAAATCATAATACAAAGCACCCACTTTTTCTCCCTCCTCTCTCCTTTGATTTTTTCTATTGGTATTTTATAATATCTAGCTACTAATGTAATTTCCCAAGAACCCCTTTGTTCACAAAACAAAAAAAAACAATACCATTTAATATAGTTTCTTGAAAAAATTCTCCCTATCTCATTCTTTAAAACTTTCATGTTCCTCAAAAGAAAGTGATAAGAGATCAATAGGTATAGTGGGATTCACTCCACACCACATAAAAAGGTGAATTATTGGTAGCATATCTAGAGGATCTATTGTTGGTATATTTAGCATGACTTAGATTGGTATCCCAAACCAAGGTGGAAAATTATAACTTAACTATATTCATATAGAATGAGGAATGATGAATATAAACACTCCCATTAACCAAACACTAATCAAACTTGACATCAACTTCATGGCTATTTGCTAACGTCACAATCAAAATCAAGACATAAGCATCTATAATTTTTTTTTTCATTTAGGGCATTATTGTGTTGTTAATGTATTGTAATATTAATAAATTCAAGCATAGATAATATAAAAATATAGAGAAAAAGAGATAATGTGAATTTTGATTCTCATTGTTATATGTGATTTCTCTCTTCCCATTATAATTTACAAAATCTCATTTATATAATATATATACTTTTTACACTGATTCTAGAAATTTGTTAAAGAACATAAAAGAATGTGGGAGATATGTAGAGTTGATGGGTTGGAATCATAATAGAAAAATATATTACACTTGATGGTACTAATGGAAGTATTAAACATACGACTTCATAATGTCTACATTCATCATATGTAAATACAATATTTATAATAGTTGAGACCTTATCAACATTTCTAACTTATTCAATGTGAGTTTTGACTACTGAAGTGTAAATCAACATAATCTACCATGGACAAAAAAATAACATCGATAATAGTCCATCTAGATTGAGGTGAATCAGAGTAAGGGTAAATATTAAAAATTAACCTAAGTGAAGGGAATGGAGGTAAATCGGGGTGAATGTATTAAAATATTATTTGAATAATATTAACATAACCTAGGTGAATTGAGGTGAATGTGTTAAAATACCTATTTTGAATAAGGTGAATTAAGGTTCAAAAATTGTAAAAAATGACATTTATACCATTGTATTAAATTGACAAGCCCCTTTCAAAAAAACTTAGCTAGCACTTTCACCACCACTACAACCACCTCCACTATCACCACCACCACAACTAACGCCATCATCACCACAACAAGAACCAACTCCTCCTCCTCCTCCAATCTACTCCGGCAAGGAAGACCCAATGGTCCTTGAAGGGTGGATCGAGGACATGGATCGCACTTTCGAAGTAGTCGATTCTTCGTCGGCCCGACAACCCAACATCACAACTCTCTTTTTGAGAGGCATATCAGACTCCTGGTGGGTGGAGCACCATGCCTGAGGCTATCCTTTGGTGTCTTGGGAGGCATTCAAGATAGCTCTCCACTCTAGATTTTACCCTAAAAGCCTAAAGAGGGACAAGCTCCGGGTGTTCATGCAGCTCACCCAAGGATCGGTGACGGTTCATCAATATCATTCTCACTTCATCAAGCTACTCAGATTTGGCCTAGGAATCACCACTAATGAGTCTACGGTGGTGTTCCAATTTGAGCAAGGGTTTGAATTTGGTATCTGACGGATGTTGGGCGCAGTGCCCTTCACCCATTTATCCAATTTATACTAGCACGCCTGCATCGCTACCACCTTAGTCTAGGAGTAGGCCACCATCCTCGAGAAGAGGAAACCCAAGGGCAAGAGTTCTAGGAGTAGGACCGAACCACAAATGGAAGGATAGACAAGAACCCTACCGAGAGATTGTAAAAGAGGCAAGGACCCTCTGAGGGAATGTTTATGCAGAGGATACGACCATAGTCACGCAAGCCGGGATTATGGAGGCAAACTCGTGACCTACCTAAACTGTGGCAAGCGTGGTCACAAAGCTTTTGAGTGTTGGGGGCCATTTCGCTCCCAATAGTTTCAGAGCTAGTAGTACTAGCAGTATGTAATCCCCCAAAATTTCAAAAGCCTATAGTTTAATAAATAAATTTTATCTGGGATAAATAAGCCTTTAAATCTATTTAATTTAATTATTTTATGGTTTTTTGAATATATAAAACTGGGTATAAATATTAAATAAATTAAAATAAATATTTTGTTATTTTATCACACTCTTATTATTTAAATAATTTTTCAAACTATTATCTTACTAAAATTTATCCTTTTTAAACCCTTATATTCTGATTACATTAAATTAAATTATTAAATAAATTTATTACCCAAAAATATTACATTTTATTATTTTATAAATTAAATTATTTTATTTAATACCATTTTCCTTTTATTTTTCCTTTTCCCTTTTTTCCTTTTTTCCTTCTCCTTTTTCTCCTTTTCTCTTTTCTTTGTTTCTTCTTTTCTTTCCTTGGGCCTCTGGCCTTAGCCTGCCTTGCCTCCCTCTTGAGCCCTGGGCCGCAAGCCCACTCTTCTACCCCCTCCTTCTCCTACGTCGTCAACCCAAGCCATCCCTCCCACCTTCCTTTTCTTTCCTTTCTTCACCAATCGGGCCGGCCCGCTTCTTTTTTTCTTTGGTTGCCCGTTGCACCAGCCCCCCTCCCCTTTCTTCTTTCCTTCTTCTTTTTCCTCTTTCCCCGACAAAAATCCCAACCACCCCAAACCTGCAACCCTTTCCCCCTACCTCTCTCTCTCTCTCTGTCTCGTCGTTTTCTTGTACCACCTTGGCCCCACACCCTCTCTTCCTTCCCCCATGCCCTGCCATATCTCTTCTCCATCTCCTTGCAACTCCCATTTCCCTACCACCCTACCACCACCCTTCGAGCTTCCTATCCCCTCCCTTCTCTTCCTCTTCTTTTTCTTCCTCCTTCCCTGCCTCGTTTTGTATTTTTTTCGAACTCCCATGCCTTGCCCGACCTTCTTTTCTCTCCCTTTCTCCTCCTTCCCTCACCTTCCTTGTTTTGCTTCGTTGCTGCCATTCCACCACTACTGCCACCTCAACAACCACCTGCACCACCCTTACCACCCTCTACCTCACCCCTGAACCATCACAAAACCCATTGAGCCACCCCGCAGTCTCCTTCCTCCTCTCTTCATTTCTCCTCTTTCCCTCCCTTCTTGGAAGTCACCCTACACCGCCTCGATCCACCGCCGTCCCACCACCTTTGCCGCCACCTGAGCCACCAAACCAATCCCTACAACCCCCTCTACCACCCCTAAACCTCCTTTGGCCGAAACCACCACCCAAAAGCCTTCATTTTCTGCCTCCTTTTTTCTTCCTTCTTAGCCCCCTCCATCTCGACCCACCTTGGCCACCACCTTTGTAGCCTCACTGCCGTCGCCTTTGCCGCACTTAGCCACCATCAACCCATCCCCAACCACCACCTACACCCCTCTCCACCTCTACATCCTTCCTTTTCCTTAAATCCTCCCCTGCATGCCCCTTTTCTTAGCCTAAAAACCCTAACTCGAAAATGCCCATTTTTCCTCTTTTCACCACCTTTGAGCCCCCTCCTCCTCCTCTTTTTGCATGCACCTCATGCTACATGAGCAGTATGAGATGTTGCATTTCTTGATTTAATTAGTTAATGATTTTAAGGTATAATAATATTTTAAGTTAATTATTTAATTAATTAATTGTTATAAAGTCTTGCACTTGGTTTTCTCTTATTTCTAATATAATGAATCTTGATATTATTTTTAGGTATTGGTTTTGATAATCAAAGCTTGAACCTTTAACCGGCATACCAGTGAGGTTCGTTTTTGTGGAAATTAAGGTAACCGTTAAATCCCACTTAAATGCATGGATTAACGTATGTTAGCACAATAGGATTTTTAATATGTTATTATGCTTAATATATGTTGTTTAATATCATATACGTAGTTTCGTGTGATGCTTGAGAAAAGAAGCATGTTAGGTTATATTTTATGTATGGAAATATTGTTTAAGGTAAGAGTTTGGTTGTTAATGAAAATGTTAAGTATTATGCTATTGTAATCTTTACTACATGGTTAATATTTTGTGAGCCTTAGGGGTACTTTATTAATTTATGTTGTATAAGAATATGGCCTAGTATATATATCGGTGCTAATAAGTATTATATTAAATATAATAGTTGTGGGTGAGGTGTTAATATTAATATTTCATGTGGAGATGATAATTTAATATAAGTGGAGTAATAAGGGGCAAAATGGTAACTTGTAAGTGAAAGGGGTAAAATGGTAATTTTTGAAAGTAAGGGGTAAATTGGTAATTTTGGATATAAAGGGCAAAAATGGAAATTTGTAAGTCAAAAAGGGTAAATTGGTAATTTTGGAAGAAAAGGGGTAAAATGGTAATTTATAAGTAAAAAGGGTAAAATGGTAATTTCGAAGTAAAGGGTGCAAATGGTAATTTTTGTAATAAAAGGTAAAATGGTAATTTTGTAATTAAAGGGTAAAATGGTAATTTTGTGAATAACGGGTAAAATAGTAATTAAAGGGTAAATTGGTAATTTTGTAATTAAAGGGCAAAATGGTAATTTCATAATTAAAGGTCAAAATGGTAATTTTATAATTAAAGGGAAAAGGGTAATTTTATAATAAAAGGGCAAAATGGTAAGTTTGTGATTGAAGGAGAAAATGGTAATCTTAAAATTAAAAGAGGTAAAATGGTAATTTTGTGAATAAGGATAAAATGGTAATTTTATAAGTGAAAAGGGTGTTAAGGTAATTTTTGAAAGTTAAGGGGTAAAATGGTAAATTTAAAAGTAAAGGGCTAAAATGATAATTTTGTAAATGAAAGGGGTAAAGTGGAAATTGAAAAGGAGTAACTTGGCAATTATAATAATTGAGAAGGGTAAAATGATAATTTAATAAAAGAGATGGATAAAATTGAAATGCCCCAAATTATTTATTTTATAAGATATAATTAAGTGAGGATTTATTAGGAAATTAATAAATTAATTTATTTTATTTGGAATAGGAAGGAATTAATTAGGGTAAAATAATGATGATTTGTAAATATTTTTATAAATGAAAAATTGGGCTTTTTGCTAACGAAAAAGGGATTAAAGAGAAATATTTTTAAAAAAAACCTTAAATTAGTATAAAAAGGAAATTTAATATTATTTTAATTAAATATTTTATTCTAATTACCCAAAATATTCTAATTAATTTATTTAACCCCAAACCACTTAAAATTTCATTTTTCCTTTTTCTTTTTCTTTCTTTTTCCTTTTTCCTTCCTCTCGCCAGATTGGGTCTGAAGCGTGGCCCAATCTTCTCTCTTTTCCTTCTTTCCTCCCGCGGCCCAGCGCCGCTCTTCCTTTTGTTCATTCTTCCAACGCGGTGTTTTGTTCTTTGTTGCCCAGGGACACCGCGTTTCATTAAAAGGTTCTCTGTCCTTTTTCTTTTTTCTTTTTCCCCTCGACCGCCCGACTCACCTTCTTCTTCTTCCCCCTTCCTCCGACGTCGTCCACATGTAGGTTCGAAGGCCGAAAATGGGGCCATTGGCTACACGTGTCTTGACCAACCTTTCTCCTGCTTTTTCTCTTCCCCTCGATGCACATTCTAGCATGAACTGCCCCACTCCCTTTTTCTCCCATACGATTGCCCCATTTTCTCTCGCGACGGTCGGGCACGATTTGAAATCGTGCTGACCGATCAACGGCATAACCACCCCATTATCTCATCGGCTTTGACCTCCTGCTAAACTCTAGAACTCGAGCCTACCCTCTACCATTATAAATACCCCTCGCATGGTCTGAATTCAAGTTTTTATTTTCCTCGAAAGCCTAAGTGTAAGCCTATATGCCACCGCAACCTTAGACGCACTTTTCTCGTCCATTAGCCAACCTCGCCGCCACCTCTTCCTCCAAAACTCTTCCCTATAATGCACTCTAACTAACTAAACCATCCCTCATTCGATTCTTCTCGCACGGTCCACCATAGTCGTGCAAAGTTCCCTATCCCTCTAACAAAATTTTTACCCCAAAACCTTGAAACCACCGTCCACCGCCACATCCGTCGCTTCTTCTTCCCTCTAAACCACCGAAAAACTCCTGCTAATTCCTCTCCACTGACCCATAACCTTCTTTTCTTTTTTCTCCTTCCCCTTCCCTTTTTTTCTTCATTTTCTTCCCTTTTAGACTACTTTTCCGGCCACCGCCGTGCACCACTGCTGGTGCCACACATCCCCGCCAACTCAATGTGAAACCCCATACCATCTCAAGCCTTCCTTTCAATTTATTGAGATTTATTGTATTTTTATTCTCATTTTCAATGTTATTTTAATTATGATTATTATTATTATCATTACTATTATTATCAGCTGTAACTTATTTGATAAATTTTTTTGGCAGGTTTAAGAGTATTCTTGAGTTAGATAAATTATTAGTTTCAAATTTTAGGGATTTAATGGAATTATTATATGTGTACTATTATTATTAATAATAATATTATTAGTATAATTATTTATTTAATATTATAATTATTTAATGGGGGGCGAGACCTTAAATTTTAATTAGGTCTCGCACCCTTGCATTTTTATTACTATTATTAGCATTTTTACTATTATTAATATTATTATGATTATTATCTTTACTAATTTAATAATATTATAAGTATATATATTATTAACACTATTATTATTATCATGGAACAGTAATTTTATTATATTGGCAGGCTCAAAAGCCCACTTTGTAATTTTAAGATTTATATTATTATTATTATTAATATTCTACTAATATTGGTATTATTAACAATATTTTATTTTATTATTATTACTATCATTATTATCTTTACCAATATCATTTTTGGTGAAGGGTAGAAATCCTTATATCACTGTTATTTTAATTACAATAGTATTTTGTTAGTATGTTAGTAGCATTTTGTATAGTTAATTATAGTATAATATTATTTTAATTAAAAACCAAGTATTAGGATAAGTTACTGAATAATAATATTTTTAAGAGGGAACCTAACTCTAGTATTTTTCCCATAATAGGTGAGCCAAGTCAAAACAGTCAAGTGGAATAGGAGTGTGTACCAAGACTGGTGACATTTTAGGTAAGGGGTGCTAAGGCCATATGTGTAATATGTGATTTTATGTTATGTATGCCATGTGCTATGAATTATAGTGTATTTCATATGAATATTGTATAATGGTTGTTAATACTGCATGATTATGGAGTTGAAGTATGTTGGTGTGAATAAATTTTGGCATGATAATTATGTGTATAATTGTGTTACTATTATTGTATGATGTGGCCTTAAGATATGCATGTTAGGGTTGTAAAATAATGATGGGGAGTGTAACAATGTGGTGTTAGGGTTTTGCATGAAATGGTATGGTGTAGGGTTTTTCATGAAATTGTATGGTGTTAGGGTTTTACATGAAATTACATGGTGTTAGAGTTTGCATGAAATTGCATGGTGTTAGGGTTTGCATGCGATTGCATGGTGTTAGGATTTTGCATGGTGGTATTAATATTGCATGGTTTTAGGGTTTTGAATGGTGGTGTTAATATTGTATGGAGTTAGGGTTTTGCATGGTGGTATTAATATTGCTTGATGTTAGGCTTTTGCATGGTGATATTGATGTGGCATGGTATTAGGGTTTGCATGGGAGCTAGGGTTTGCATGAGAGCTAAGGTTTGCATGGGAGTGTGGTTTACGTGGAGTTAGGGTTTGCATGGGATTGTGGTTTACGTGGAGTTAGGGTTGCCTGGGAGCTAAGGTTTGCATGGGTGTTAGGGTATGTCGTGGTTAACTATGGTGGGATGATTAACTAGGGTTGAAGTGGTTAACCTAAGTCGATGGGTAAGCATGGTCGGAACCTGATTTGCATGCCTTGAAATGAACATCTAAATAAGATACTTAAAATATTAAATACGAAAAGTGGAAGATGTTGAGCTGGACCTAGACCGATCCACTGGCTAAACTAGTGGTAGGGAATATTTCCCTCGCGACCGATCCACCGGCTATAATAGTGGGGGATATCGAGCTCAACAAACCAAACTATATATGTGGTTAATATGTGGAAAGACACTAATTACTTACAGTGGAATACCATATGAGAAGGGGCCAGACCGATCCACCGGCATATAATAGTTGCAGGGTATGTTACCCTCGCGACTGATCCACCGGCTAAAATAATGGGGTCCCCATACTCGTATGGACTTGATAAAGAGCATGGTGTTTAAATAAATTCGATAAAGGCTTGATGAAATAAATAATTTGATATGTATTGAACCATGGCTTTTCATCTGAGTATTTATTTTGTGCTATTATGATTGAGTTTTATGCCTTTATTATTATGTGTTGGTTGTGTGAAATATGTATACCGGCCTTAGTACTTGGTTACCTTACTCAGTACATAGCGTACTGATCACCCGTTTCAAGGGTGTTGCTCATTCCCACGGGTAGAAGGCCCGTCTGATCTGTTGCAGGTAGAAGGCACTTACTTTGATGCTATCGATGTCTATGGGACATCAGGAGGGGAGGAGTGATTTTTGGGCTGGATCAAACCCAGGAGTGACGTGGCCGTTTTCCCTTTTAATTTATGACTCATGTTACTTTTTATTATGTTTGAGTTGCAAAAATAATTTTATTAATGATGTTTAGTTATTATTTGGAAAAGCAATAACTAGTATTTCGAATTATATAGGGCTTATGCATACTCTGGTTTTCGTTTTTATAAATTAGATTATTAATGGTATTATTAGTAGTATTTTATTAGCCTTGACACTTGGTACCAGAACGATAGGAGTGAACCGGTCTGGTACTAAGTGTAGCGGTAACATCCCCAAAAATGTATGGTTTTAATTTACAAGTATTGTGTTTTAAAAAAAATGTGTAAATTTTGGGGGTATTACAAAAATTATAATTTAATAACGGAGAAGGGTAAAATTATAAATACGATAAATGTGAAGGGTAATTTGATAATTTAATGAACTAAATGGGTAGTTTTGTAATTAGGATAATGAATAGAAGTTATTTGGTAATTTGACCAACTAAAGGGAAATTGTTAATTATAAAAAAGGAAAGGGAAAATTGGTAATCTAACCAATCAAATGGGAAATATATTAAATATAACAATTATGAAGGGTGTTTAGTGGCCTAATAAATGTGAAAGATAACTTGATAACCTAAACCGAGTAAGGTTGTAGCTAAGGCCGAATGTGTGCTATGTGTCCTACATGCCTTGGATGTCCTATATACTTATATGTCATGTTTTATATGCTATTATCTTAATTGTTTCATGTGTGGCACGACTTGGAAAAGAGGTATGTTCATGTGCCCTCTCTTTGGTATGTGTCAATATGGATATGAGGTAAATTATGATGTGATGTGATGTGGCCTTTAGGACATGGATGCTACGATAATTAATGTGGTGATGTGGGATGGAGGCATGAAAAAGAGTAATGAGAGAGAAGGATAACCAAAGGGAAGTAAGTTGGCTAATGTAGGAAAGGATGACCTAAATAATCCATAATACATGAATGGACGAGTAAAAGGGGACTTAAATAAAATGAAAGAGTGAGAGAATCGAGGGTTTTGGCATGGGATGGTTAGCGTCCGCATGGGGGAAAACTTTACGTATGGAAAGTTACCTCGGGGCGTGAGGAAGGTAATAGAAGTGTCATTTAGGTGTCTGGGGGATTCAGGTAAAAAATAATACGTGGGATAGTATAAGGCTGCGTAGGAGTCCAAACTAGGGTTTAGGAGGAAACCCTAACTTGAGAAGGTGGAAAGAAAAAATAAAATAATAAAAGTAAATGAGAATGAGTGGGGTATGAAGTGAGGGTTGAATCTAAAGGTCGTGAAGTGTGGGGTGTTGAAATAGTTTGGGATGTGTAAGGGAGAGAATGATGGGCCACATAGGCCTAGATTAGCTTTTTGGAGAAACCCTAGGGTAAGGCGGTGAGTGGGCTTGACCCACACACTTAGGAGTTTGGCTCCCGGTGTGCGAAGGTGGATTAAGGGAAGGATGTCGGGGCGAGTTAGGAGGTGTAGAAGTCCCAAGATATGGGATAGGCCCTCTTAGAAAGATAAGTGAGGATATAGTTAGTCATGCATGTCCAGGGTGAAATACTTTCGAATAAGATACGAATAAGACACTAATCACTTAAAGAGGATGATGTTGAGGTGGACCTATACCGGTCCACCGATAAATAATAGTGGCCAAGAGCGGGGTGCCCAACATGATAGGTCCACCGGCGAATAATAGCGGCCATGTACATTTTGTTCTACATGACCCTTCCATCGGCTATAATAGTGGGGGATTCCGTGCTCAATAGACCAAACTTAAAAACCATAAGACATGGGGAAGACACTAATTACTTACAGTGGAACACCTTGTGAGTTGGGACCAGACTGTTCCACCGGCGAATAATAGTGGCTAGGAGCGTTTTTCCCTACATGATCGGTCCACCGATGAATAATAGTGGCCAGGAGCATTTTGTCCTACGTGACTGGTCCACCCGTTATAATAGTGGGGTTCCCGCGCTCACATGAACATTTATAATTTGAAATTATTGATTAATGATGGACTAATGGCTTTAAGGCTCTAAAAGTATCAATTGTTCATTATGGCCTATTAACATTTTGTTGACTTGTTAAGTATGCAAATGCCCGAAAGGGATATTACTTATGCACCATTAATATCCGATTGTCTTGACAAATATGTGAATGTACGGATCTGAATATTATGTTTACACCTGTTGTTATGTATGGATATTGTAGTATATCATATGTTACATTACGTGCCTACTTTTAAGTGTATTTTTAAAGGGTTACTCAGTACCATAGTACTGAAGGGTTCTATTAGTGGATCCCTCCCTATTCCATGGGCATTGTCCCTTTCAGGTCATTTTTAGCAGCTATTCAAGTGGACCCTCGGGAAAGAGCGCAAGGAACTATCCAAAAAATCCTAGGGTTGTATTCCTTCCCTTTTTAAGCCTTAGTTTTGATGTGGCTTTCATTTTCTTGTGACCACCATTGGTGGATTATATTCTTATAAAATATTTACTTGCGCTACTCTGATTTAAATATGTCGAATTTCTCGTAAATTGTATTTTACTCTTTTAGCCTTAGCATTTGGTACTAGAACGGTAGGAGTGAACCAGTCTGGTACTAAGTATGGTAGTAATACCCCTAGGATTCACGATTTATTATTTCACTTCCACTAATTTTCTTTTAATTAAATGAAATTTTTTAGTGGTGAATTTTGGGGGTATTACACAGTAGGCCTACTAGTAGCATGACCAGACTTCAACCCTATAGTTCCAGCAACGAACGCTTGTTCCAATCAAGGCTTCCAACTAAGATGTTAGGGGAAGACCTTAGGGATCTAAACCCTTCCCATAGAAAGGAGGCCAGTTAGCCGGGTGCTTGAGTGTGATTAGCCAGGAAGAGGTTGACCACCAGCCAGACATCTTTTCGGGTACGTTCACCCTATCTCCTCTACCAATACTTGCTCCCTTCGCTTTGAACATCCTTGTCCTTTGTGGGCACTTCTTGTTGCTAAGGGTAACCCGTCACCGCCTACTGGCATAAGATTATTTGTAGTGCTTTCTTGGAGTAATAGAGGGGAATATACCTGGATATCTTGCAATTGTAGCCTTAGTCATAGGTAGGGTAAATTTCTTAGCAAATCCTTTTCTTTAAGGGGGTAGTTGTATATTAGTAATGTTAGTATTATCCTTATCCGCTTAAAGTGTGGTGGGCCTTAACCCTAGGAATTAGTTAGTGACTTCGGGGACGAAGTTTTTGTTTAAGGGGGTAGTGATGAAATACCCCAAAACCCTAATTTAAGAAATTATGGCAAAATAAGAATTGATTAGAAAAATTAATTTAATAAAAATATCAAAAGGAAATTAAAAAATAATTTAACTAGGGACATTTAGAGTATTTTGCTAATTAAAATGTAATTTATGAATTTTTTTTCAAAAATACTAAATTAACCTAAAAAGGAGATTTAATTATTATTTTATTAAATTATTATTATTTTTAAATATCCCAAAATACTAAAATATTTTAAATACCCCAACCCACCTATTTTTCTTTTTTCCTTCTCTTTCTCTTTGTTTTTTTTTTCCTTTTCTTCCTCTCCCTTCTCCTTTTCTTTTTCGATCTAGGCCAGTCCACCCTGACGGCCCAAACCCCTTCTTTCTCTCACATGGTCTAGGCCGTCCTCTCCTTTTGTCCCTCGCCAACTGACCGGCCTGATCAAAATTCTTTCGTTTTCTTTTCTCCATGGACCAACTGACCACCCACCCTTTTTCTTCCTTTCTTTTCCCCAATGCTTGACATCTCCACTTCTCGGTTCAGGCATGCAGCCTCTACACCGCCGCACATTGGCTTGCCACCCCTACCCTCCTCCCTATCGTTCCCTCTCTCTTCTCCACCCAATCACACCCTCTCTCTCCTCATGCATGCCTCTCTCACCCTTCCTTTCCCCCTTCTCAAGCTAATAGGTGATCAATTTTGTAGACTTGTACCAACCATGCATCACCGGTAGTGACCTACACACATGCCGCCCACCTTCTCTCTTCCCCCTTTGTTGTTTTCCTCCATCCATGGCCTAAAAATACTCTTCAACCACCCCCATTAAACCATTTTTTCTCAACCTAGAACTTTGCTCCCTCTTATGCGTAGCCGCTATCCAGCACCACCGCCCAAACCACCACCCAAATTCCTCCTTAAACCATCCTCCATTAAGCTACACCCCTCACCACCCTCAATCCTCCCTACACGAGTCGCCTTGGTTATGTAAAGTTGGCCATTCGATCAACCTCAATTCACCCAATGCTGCCCTTTAGCCGCCATCAACCGCCACTCCTACTGCAACGACCACTCCATCTACCCTCCAAAATCACTAGCAAAGCCTCCTCTATCTTCCTTTTCTCCTACCTCCCTCTCCTTCTCCTTCCTCCCTCTCCACTACTCTTGGCCACCACACTATCGCTGCCTACATTACCACCTTTGGCTGCGCCACCACCACCATTCTAAATCTCTCAATCTAGGTCGCCACCACCACCTCAAATCCCCTCCTCAATCCTCCACTCTTATCCTAAGCCACCTACTTTCCACCCTTCATCCATTTTTCCCTGCCGCTGTTGCCGCCACCGTGAGCCGTCACTAGTGCTGCCGGTCACCACCAACCCTAAGTGGTACCCTAACCCTTAAAACTCTAATTATGATATCATTATCCCTTTTATTTGTTTTTATGTTATTACTCTTGTAATACCCTAAAAATTTCAAAAACCTATATTTTAATAAATCACTTTATTTGAAATAAAATTAGCTTGTAAAATTATTATTTTAATTATTTTATGGATTTTAGAGTATGTAAATTTGGATAAGAGTATTTAATAAACTAAAAATAAATATTTTGCTATTTATCATATTATTTTATTTAAATAATTTTCCAAACTAATATTTTACCAACTTTATCCTTTTTAAACTAAAATATTAGGTTATAATAAATTAAATTGTTAAACTAAATAATTTACCAGGAATATTATATTTTATGATTTTATAAATTTAATTAAACTACTTTTCCTATTTTTTTTCCGTTCCCCTTTTTCTTTTTCCCCCTTTCTTCCTTTCCTTTTTCTTTTTCTTCTTCCTTTTCCCTCGGGCTGCCTCGCCAGGCCAGCCTTCCCTGTGCGTTGGGCCTCAGCCCACCTCTCCCTCTCCCCCTCAGCCCTCTCTCCCGCGTGCCCGACCCGGCCGGCTCCCTTTCTTTTTCCCCTGGACCGGCCAGCCTTTTCTTTTTCTTCTTTCCCCGACCGGCCAGCCTTATCCTTTTTATTTCTTATTTCTAACACAATAGTGATGAATGTTATTTTAGGTGTTGAATTGCTAATTTTTCTTGGTAAGGTTTGATATTTTGCGGGATTAAGGTAATCGTTAAACCCCACTTAAACGCTGATAAACATATGTTTACACATTAGGAATTTTAATATGTTATTATGGTTGATACATGGTTGTTAATATAAATTATATGGTTGCTAGTATTCTCTAATAAAAAGGAAAGTATGCTCTTTTATGTAATATGTGTGGAGATATTTCCTCAGGAAAGAATTTGACTATTAATGAGAGTGTTAATCAATTATCCATGTCATTTTATGTGATTGTGACCCCTTTATGCATGGATAATATTGTTGTGAACCCGAGGGGCATTTTTGTAATTTTCCTTGGGTTAGGTTACGACCTAATATGTGTAGGTGCTAATATGTATCATGTCAAATGTAATGGTTGGTGGAGTTGAACATTGTTAAGGGAGCACTAATATTGTTATTTCATGTGAAAATGTTAAATTAATAGAAGTGGTATAATAATGGGGGTAAAGTGGTAATTTCGAGGGAAAAGGGCAATATGGTAATATTTGGAGGTAGAAGGGAGAAATAGTAATTTTATAAGTAAGTGGTGAAAATAGTAATTTTGGATGAAGGAGGGCATTATGGTAATTTTGTAAGTAAAAGGGGTTAATATGGTAATTTTTGGAGAAAAGGGTAAGAATGGTAATTTTTCAAGTGAAAGGGCAATATGGTAATTTTGAAAGTAAAGGGGGCAAAATAGTAAATTCATAAGTAAGTGGTAATATGGTAAGTTTTATAAGTGAATGACGACACGGTAATTTTGTAAGTGAGGGGTATTATTGTAATTTTGTGAGTAAAAGGTTAATATGGTAATTTTGGAAAAGAAGGGCAAAATGGTAATTTGGTAAGGAAAGATAAAAATGATAATTTTGTATGTAAAAGGGTAAGATAGTAATTTGAAAAGAAAAAGGGGTGTTATGGTAATTTTACAAGTAAAAGGGGTATGGTGGTAATTTTCATAAATAAAATGATATTATGGTAATTTGAAAGTAAGGGGTAGAAGGGTAATTTTGTAAATAAAAGGATATTATGGTAAACGTGGGAGTAAGGGGGTAACTTGGTATTTATGATAACGACAAAAGATAATTTAGTAATTAAATTATGATTGTAGAAGGGTAATGGGATAAGTTTGATGCTAGCGAAGGGTAATTTAATAAAGGAGAAGTGCAATTCGGTAAATTATCCAACTAAAGGGACAACTTGGTGACTTAGCCAATTAAAGGATAAAGTGATAATTACTTAACCAACTAAAGGGAAAAATTAGTAATCATGATAAGGAAGAGGGGTAAGTGAGTAATTTATCCAACTCAAGGGCAATATAGTAATTATAACAAAGGAGAAGGGCGTTTTGGTAATTTAACCAACCAAATGAGAAATATGATAAGTGTAGCAATTATGAGGAATGAATGGTGATCTAAAAAGCGTAAGAGGTAATTTGATAACCTAAACCGGATAAGGGGTAATTCGGGAATTATGTAACCTAAGGGTAACAAGGTAATTTGTTAATGAGGAATGGATGACTTGGCGATTACATAATTAAGGGGGTAAATAAGTGATTTGTACCTAATTTGTTGTGATTGTGGAACCTGATAATGTGATTTAAATAAGGCTGATTAGCTAAGTAAGAGTATTTGATAATTGGCATGGCCTTGATGATTTCTCTGTGACATCCTGATAATCCTCTGAATAAGAAATGATTAATGATATCAAAACGATCGAAAGTGAATAAGTATCGGACTATCATGCTTTTCGTGATCACCTTAATTAAGACACTATTACTTAAAGTGAAAGACCTCGAGATCGGGAATGGTGACTCCTTAGGGGTCGCTACCCTAAGGACGTGGTTTAGTCCACGATTATTCTGGTATTTGCTGGTGTGCCTTTGTGCCCCAGCCAGGCCCTATATCTTACTCTTCCTAGCTCTACGGACTTAGTTAGGGGGTATGCATACTTATGGATTAGGTGTCCTTGTCGGTAGGGTACTGAGTTAGCTTTATGCACTAGTACGACCAGGGTACCTTTGTGTCCTTGGGTTCGCGGTTGAAGGGTACTGGGTAGCTGATATGCACCGGTACGACCGGTGTACCTTTGTGTCCCGGGTTATTGATCTCCCGTTCGAGGCAAATAAATATGATTGATGTGATGATTAAAGAAAGGAAAGATACTATATTTGAAAGTGGAATATTAATGAGCCGGGCCCAGTGATTTATGATATTGAGTACCGGTCCACCGGTTATAATAGTGGCCAGGAGCGTTGTGCCCTGGATGATGATTCTTTATATGTCCCGGTCCACCGGTTATAATAGTGGCCAGGAGCGTTGTGCCTAGGGTGATGATCCTTTATAAATCCCGGTCCACCAGTTATAATAGTGGCCAGGAGCGTTGTGCCCTGGATGATGAGTTTATGTGTATTCCGGTCAACCGGCAATAATAGTGGGGGTCCAGAGCTCAATAAAACCAGTTATGTATGTGAATAAAATTTTGGGCAAGTGCTAATTACTTATAGTGGAACAGTGGCTTAAGGCCTAATTGTTTTGAGTTACATTATGACATGGCTTAAGACCGTAAGTACCGATTGTTAGTAACGATACATTGATATGCTATGTGAATGTTGATGGCCTGAATTTTATATATATGTATGTAGCTTGTTTCATGTGTACATTGCGGGCCTGCTTTTAAGTGGGACTTTTAAGGGTTACTTAGTACCGTAGTACTGAAGGGTTCCATTCGTGGGGCCCCTGCCTATTCAATGGGCAGTGTCCCTTGCAGGTCTTTCCAGGTGCTACTCAAGTGGGCTACGGGAAAGAGAGTAAGGAGTGATCCGGTATCGTTAGGTTTTCCTCCTTCTTCATTTAATTTTTTGGTTTTCGATGTTATGTTGTTACTTTAACCACCCTTGGTGGGTTTTATTCCTGTAAACGATTTGATGAGCTACTCTGATTTAAGTATGTTGAATTTCTTGCAATTTACTCTGATTTATGCATGTTGAATGTCTATCAAATTGTATTTCATTTTTCTTAGCCTTAGCACTTGGTACTGGAACGGTATGAGTGAACCGGTCTGGTATTAAGTGTGGCGGTAATACTCCCAAAGTTCACGTTTTACTTAATTTGCTTCCGCTAATTTCCTTTAATTAACGAAATTTTTCAGTAGTGAATTTGGGGGTGTTACAACTCTCATTATTATTATTATTATTATTATTATTATTATTATTATTATTATTACTACTACTACTACTACTACTACTACTATTATTATTATGATATCATAGCTATTATTTTTATCATTATTATAATTAATGAAGCCTTGGGACATTCATCCCATTAATATTAAAGGGTTCGAAACCCTATTTTAACTATTATTATAATTATCCTTATTTTTATTAATATCATTATTACTTTTAATATTATTATTGTTATTATTAGTGCTGGTGTTAGTATATTATTACTATTATTATTTTTGTAAGTATTTGAACCCTTACCTTGTCATTATTTTGATTATTATTATTATTAGTATTATCTTTAGCAATATTATTATTATTGTTAATATTACTATTATTATATTATTATTTTTATTATTAACCTTATTATTAGCCTTAACGTTAATAATACTAGGGTTTCTACCACTATAAGTATTATTATAATTATTATTATTACTATTTTTGCTATAACTAGTATAATTACTATTATAACTAATATTAAATCTATTAGCTTTCATAATATAAATATGGCTATAAATACCTTAGCATGAACCTATTTTGACTACTAATAACCTAGTAGGCTAACTTGAGAATAAAAACACTATTTTTACTTCTAAAGCTTTTTTAAGAATAGTAACCCTATTATTAGAGTAAAGTAGGAAATAATAGTAATTTTGGTAGGAGGAACATTAATCCATAGTTTTTTCCTCTTATAGGTGAACCTAGTCAAAATCCTAAGGAGGCATAGGAGTGTGCTCTAAGACCGGTGTCATATTTGGTAAGGATGTAGCGAAGGCCCTTTATGTGTGTGCTATATGCCTTGTATGCCATGTACTGTGTTATGTTGTGTACCGTATGATTATTATTATTATAACTGTTTTATGTGTAGTGTAGCTTGGAGTTGATGTATGATCATGTACTTTATTATGGAAAGTGTATAATATGTATATGTTGTGCTTATGATATTATTTGATGTTTCCCTTTTAGGACATGCATGCTAGGATATTTAATGTAATGATATGGGGTGAAAGGATGGAAAAGGAAATACGGGAAGTGAGTTAACCATGGGATATAGGATTGACCTAATTATCTCATGATCTATAAGCGGCAAATAAATGGGGATTATGAACAAAATAAAAGAATGGGTGAACCTTGCATGGGAGTTTCTAGGGTTTGCAAGGGAATCTTAGGGGTTGTATGAGAATTATAGGGTTTGCATGGAAACTTCGAGGGTTTGCATGGGGTGGATAGAGTGTGTATGGCGATGATCTTTATGTGTGAAAAACTATTTTGAGGTGTAAGGAAGGTAAGGGAAGGGTTGTTTTGGTAATGGGATGCTTTGGGGAAAAATAGTATGTGGGTTAGTATAAGGATACACATGAGACCTTGCTAGGGTTTGGGAGGAAAACCCCTAATTCAAGATTGTTGTGTCATGGGAAGCAAGGATGGTAGGTGAGACATGGAGGGGTGACATGTGGAAAAGAAGGGTGCTAGGGTTTGGTGTGGTCGACTAGGGTTTCATGGTCACAAGTTTATTTAATGGAGTAAAGTGAAATGTTGGGGGTTAAATCTAAGGGAGGTGATGTGTGGGGTGCTAAAATAGCCTTAGTTGCGTGAGGCAGAGAATGATGGGCTACATAGGCCCAAATTAGGGTTTTAGGGGAAAACCCTAGGGTAAGGTAGTGAGTAGCCTTAGAGGGCGTAAGGTAGTGGGCCTTGACCCACAACCTTAGGAGATGGGCCTCCGGTGTGTGTTAGTGGAAGAAGGAAATAATGTTGGGGTGTGTTAGGAGATGCAGTGTCTTAAGATATGTGACAGGCCCTCTTGGGAGAATAAGAGTATATAGAGTGTGTTATGTATGTCTAGGGTGAAAACTTATCGAATAAGACATGAATAAGTTACTAACCATTTAAAGAGGAATATTATTGAGCTAGGCCCAAACTAGTATACCGACAAATAATAATGGCTAGGTGATGGGGTGTCCTAGAGGCCAATCCATTGGTAATAATAGTGGTTACGAGCATTTTACCCTGTATGTTTCTGATGCACCGGCTATAACTCAACGAACCAATCATGATTGTGATAAGGCATGGGAAAGACATTAAGTATTTATATTGAAATACCATGAGAGTAGGGGCCACACCGGTCCACCGACAAATAATAGTGGCCAGGAGCACTTTGCTCTAGAGACCGATCCACCGGTAATAATAGTGGTTAGGAGTGTATGCTCTGTATGTTTTCGGTCCATCGGCTATAATAATGGGATTCCTATACTTACATGGATTGATAATAAGCATGGTGTAAAATGATTATTGATAAGAGTTTAAAGACTATGATTATCGGACTATAGCTTGGCCTTTATTCTCTGTATTATTGTATGCTATACTATTTACGTGATCATGCTTGTGTTATATGCATTTCTGTGTTGGCCTTAGATGCATGATTACCTTACTCAGTACGTACCTCATTTCATAGGTGTTGTTCATTCCTATGAGTAAAAGGCCTTGCTAAATTTGTCCAAGAAGGAGATGTCATCTTCAACGCTTATGAGGCATCAGGCGGGGATAACAATTGAGCTTAGACTTAGCATGGGGATCAAGAGTGACATGGTTAGATTTCCTTTTATGTTCCTCATTTTTTATACATTATTCAGACTTAATTTTATTGTGCTGTAGCTTTTATCCCTTTTGAGGAATTTTAATTATATACTCATGGATTGTAAACTCTTTATATGTACTTTTATTTTGCATTATAAACATTTCAATGCTTTTATGAATGCTTGATTTGAGTTTGATTTATTATTGTTGGTAATATTTATTTAGCCTTATGGTGAGTATGAGACCGGCTAGGGGTTGGGCTTGTACTGATCACGGTGGTAATATCCCTAAAATTCATAGGTTTTGGTTTACTTGCTTTTTCTAAAACTTCTAATAAAATGAAATTTTTTAGAAGTGAATTTTAGTCGTGTTACAAGTTATGTTTGGGACTATGCCATGATCATTAATGGGATAAAATACAGATTTTATGATGGATTATTGGCCTAATAAAATAAATAAAATGGATAATATTTAATAGTATTACTATAATGTATAAACTAAATGGATATTTCACTTGAGATAAGTGATGATATCTAGGAAAGAGTAATGAAAATCAGCATGGGCTTGAATTAAATAAGATGGTGGATATAAATAATATTGGCCAAGAATAATAGGATAATCCATATGGTTGGTAAAATGGGAGTCAAAGGATTAACATGGAAATTAACCTTGTTTCATTGTATGGGCCTTATATGATCACCTATACTTATAAATATAATACTAATCACATCAATCAAAATATTTTCGAGTTTGGTATGGGTCTAGTTTATACAATCCTTGATTGGCTACCAAGGGTTATTATGCCTTTGGGCTTTGCCATTGTGTGAGATCCTGAGAGGTCTCAATGTCTTACCTACTCTAGACACTGATGATGTACAAGGTGGTATCAATACTAAAGGGCTTGTTACCTTGGAGGTTATCTTTGGTCTAGAATTATTCTTATATTAGTTGGCTTTGGTCTAGACATATGTCTATTTTGGTGATTGGCTCTAGCCTTAACTTATGTCCACTTGGTGATCGGCTTGTGCTTGTAATTTCTTTCCCTTATTTGGATAAGCTTCCATTGTATGTTGGACCTTAGGGTGGTGTAAAATCTATTGCTCGATGATAATAAAATATGGATGGTAAATTTTGGTTGATAATACATGAATGATAGCAAAGTGAATGGTTAATGATTCATTAATAAATAGAAATAACGGTATGATTGACCAAAATGAATAAGGCTAGTTTATACAAGTAGTTAATGGTCAAAATGATTAACTTGTTATAGAATGGAATATTAGTTAATTGATTGAGGTATCTCACACATGGATTAGTAAATGAAGTTTCCTAGAGGATTGAGTAATTGGAAATAAACCCTAGAGGTTACTTGGGTTCTCCTGTTATTATTTACGTAAGTGCTTATGCGATTATAATGTGGAACTAAGCATGATTTATTTTTCTTTGTTGGAATTGTGCATGATATCATATCTTTAAACACTTGTACTATTATGTATGGCCTTATTAGGATGTATGTTGTATTTTATATTAATGTATGATAAATTTGTATACTTGCGTTAAATTGAGAGTGCAAATTACCTTACTCAATACGTAGCATATTGATATGCCCTTTTGCTTTGTCACCTCCTCATTTCCACGAGTAGAGGATCATGTGCAGGTTTTGGGTTTGGCCAATAAAGGGCTTACCTCAGTTCAATTGGGGCTTGAGAGCAAGGATATCCATAGATTTTTGGTCGAGTCCTTGGTGGATTGAGATTTTAAGTCGAGTATGACACCCTAACCTTCTTTATTGTAGTCCAAATTTCTAGATAAAATTATTTTGTAATAATTTTATCAGAACTCGTTAGGGTCCTATGGCATAAGCACTCTTGAAGTTGTTTATTTAAAATTTATTCTGCTGACTCTATTATTTTAACTGTTTGATTAGTTTAGCCGGATATTGGTCCCTTGGGATCTGTTTTATTTGGCTATATTTTGTACTACGCTTATTGCTTTGAAACCGTACTCGAAGTTGTATTCCTAAACGATATTTTAACTGTTGTTGACTCGTGGTTTTCGTGAATGGTCTATGTTAACTATGGACCTATGTTTTGATGACTCTTACTTAATGATTGTTTAGTTTAGCCTTAGCACTTAGTATCGGAACGGTAGGAGTGAACCGGTCTGGTACTAAGTGTGGCGGTAATACCCCCAAGTTTATAGTTTTAATTCTTTCGCTTCCGCTAAAACCCTTGTCTTAAACGAAATTTTTCAGGAGTGAAATTTGGGGGTGTTACAAGTTGGTATCAGAGCGGTTGGTCCTTCGGCCACGCTCGTTTTCGAAAATAAATTTGGTTTTCGGACTTTGTATTGATTTTGAAATGTGTTTTGACCGCTCCTCTATTTGTTTTTAAACTTTTTAAGCTGATACCACGAGTTGGTATCAAATCTTTTGGTTGTTAAGGATCGGGTTTCGGTTAGAGACTCGGTTCTCACGATCCTAAATGTTTAGCCGAAAACGTATTTTAACTTCCTCAAGTAATTTTTTTTCTTTTATCCCGATTAGCTTGTGAGGACAATGTGATTGGGTAGCGTAAGGGGCCTTATGTTTTGTGACCTTGATTTGGTTCTTGTTATTAGTTTTCCCTTAAGGGGGTAGTGACCCCTCTAGACTTACCCTAACCCTAATCCTAGAGAGCCTAGGAGACTTTGGGGGCGAAGTCTGTTTTTAAGGGGGTAGTGATGTAATATCCCAAAATCCTAATTTCCAAAATTATGGCCAAATAAGGAATTATTAGGAAAATTAATTATATAAACTCATTTATTAAGATGTAGAGAATTAATTAAGGTAGATTAAGAGGAAAATAATAATAAAAAATTAATTGGAAGAAAATTTGGGTATTTTTCCTAATTAGCATGGAGGTTAAGGGAATTTATCTAAAATAGTCTAAAATAAGTAAAAAGGGAATTTATTTAATATTTTATAAATATTAATACTCTAAATAGCCCAAAAATATTCTAAATAATTCATGTAAAATCCAAAACCCTAAATACATCCTTTTCTTTTCCTTTTTCCCTTTTTCTTTTCCTTCTCTTTTCCTTTTTCTACCTTCCCGCCGGAATTGGGCCTCGCCCGGCCCAAACCTTCCTTCTTCTCCCTCCCACGGCCTAGCGCCGTGCGCTGGCCCTCGTACGCTTATGCCCGCAACGACGTGTTTTAACCCCGAGGACGCCGAAACGCCGCGCCGCGTTAAGTGCCCAAATGACCGTTGCCAGCCTATGACGTGACACTGCGTTTTCCTTCAACAACCCTTAGTACGCCGCGTTTAGTTTTAAAGAAAATCTTATAAACGCCGAACCGGCCGGTTCCCCTTCTCTTTCTTTTTCCCTGGACCACCGATCCACCCTGCCTATCTTCTTCTTCCCCGACCTACACCCTGACCTGCAAATTGACCTGCAAGTCGATTTCGCCGGCAGCCACCCGCACCGACCATCCTCACCTGCCCCTCTCCCTGTCATTTTCTTTCCTTTTTCGACCCCGACCAAGTCCCTCTCTCCCCTTCCCACGTGCCCTCTCTTTCCCTTTTTCCTCTCCCCTTCCCCGACCTAACCTGCCATGGCAGGACCTGCACCGCCTGCCATCGGCCGGCCACCTGCACCCCTGCCCCGCACGCCTCCTTATCCCTTCGTCGTTTTCCTCCCCCCTTGGTCTATAAATACCCCCTCCCGAACGGCCACAACAAGTCCTCCCTTCGGACCTTGCTGAAACTCTGTTCCGCCGCCGCCAGAACAGACGCCATTTCTGCCGCCTCGAGCCACCGCCGAAACCACCTCTTCCCACCGTTATCATCCTTGCAACTCCCTCGACAAAACCAAGCCACCAGCACCCCTCCCCTTGCCCTGCACGTGCCGCCATAGCCGTGCAAAAGTCCTATCCCGAAACCACCACCTCCAGCCTTCGCCGCCCTTGCGCCGCCTTCCACCGCCAGTCCAGCCGCCACCAGAGCCTCTTCCACCCTCCAAAATGCCCAGCAGACCTCCCTCTACCTTTCCCTGCCTTCAAATTCCCCTTCCTCCCTCTCCTCCTTCCTCCCTCATCTTCCATCTCTCTCCACCACCCTCGGCCGCCGCCATCGCCGCCGCGCGCCGCCACCACTTGCCACACCACCACCCTCATTCCACTCCCCTTCACCTGCTGCTTCTTCCCCCACCTCAAAATTCTCTTTTCCTCCTGCCATCCAGCCCCCACCTTGATCTTTTCCCTTCCCTTCCTCCTCCACCGCCGCGGCCGTCGCCGCCACGCGCCGCCGCCGGACCACCACGGACCCTAGGTGGTTCTCCACCCATCCAAACCCTAACCCCCTTTTATATAGCTGCTACTATTTTCTACTAATATTAATACTAATATACTTATTATTATTATTATTATTATTATCATTATTATTATTACTTTTATTATTGTTATTATTATTATTATTATTATTATTATTATTATCATTATTACCATTATTATTGTCTTTATTATTAATGTTCTTATTTTCTTACTAATACTAACATCCCTTTTAAACCCTAACCTATATTATACTTAACTTTGGTCTTATTTTTATAATTATTAGTATCAACATTTTTATTATTATTATTTCTATTATCCTTACTATGGTTATTATTATTATTGTTTAACCTTACTTGGTTGTACTATTGTTATTATTATTATTATTATTATTATTATTATTATTATTATTATTATTATACTTAACACATTTATCACTATTGTTAATAATAATACTACCTTGTCTTACCCATGTTACTTAACTCAAGCTAGTAAATATCATTTGGTTGTTGACTAAGGAGAGTACTTGAACCTTATTACCATACCATTTAACATTAACCCTAACCTCCTTACTACGACACTATTATTAACTATTACTATTATTACTACTATCACTACCTTATTGTTGTAATCAAAAGCATTTGAACCCTTTTATTATTCAAGAATATACAACTATTATCATTGTCACCCTTAGGAATAGTTACTTGTAATATTGTGACCTTATAATAATATTATTTTGAATATGACACCATTAGTAGACTTAGCCTTAAAAATGCTAGGGTTTCTCTCACTATAAACATTAGTGTCACTAGTATTAGTTTTATTATTATTATTATCACTATTTTCCTATAGTTAGCATGAACATTATTATTATAAGAATAGGGCTAACGGGTCTAATAATATAAGTGTAACGATAGGTATTAAAAAAAAATAAACATATTTTGACTACTAATATTTAGTATACGAATTCTAAGGTAAAAACCCTAGTTTTTGTATAAAACCCTTTTTAGTAATAAAAAGCCTAACCTTAAACTAGAATGAGGATTGATAGTAATTATAAGGGAAACTAATACTTAGCATTTTTCCCTTTTATAGGTACCCCGACCAAAGCCCTAAGGAGTTAGAGGAGCGTGCCCCAAGCCCGGCGTCGCCTTAGGTAAGGACGAAGCTAATGGCCTTGTGCTATGTGTGACGTGGATGTGTTTGATGTTGTGTATGCCATGTTGTGCCATGTATTATATGATTTGTGTATAACTTGTCTTATGTGTAGCGCAGCTTGGAGATTGAGGTACGTTGTATGTGCTTCCGTGACATGAGCATGACATTTATATGTATGATGTTTATGATGTAATATGTTATGGCCCACTAGGACATGCATGTTAGGGTAAATGGTAATATGAGTTGGGAACCATCATGGGAGTCTTGAAGGTTGTATGGTGGGATTAGGGTTTGTATGGTGGCATAATTGTTCGTATGGTGGTACTAATGATTTCATAGTGGTATTAATGGCTTATGGTGGTATTGTGATTTTATGGAGGCATTAATGTGGTATGGTGGTATTTGTGTTTTTATGGAGGTATTAATGTTGTATGGTGGTATTTGTGATTTTATGGAGGTATTAATGTTGTATGGTGTTATTTGTGATTTTATGGAGGTATTAATGTTGTATGGTGGTATTAGGGTTTGTATGGTGGTATTAGTGATCTTATGGAGGTATTAATCTTGTATGGTGGTACTAGGGTTTGTATGGTGGTATTTGTGATTTTATGGGGGTATTAATGTTGTATGGTGGTATTAGGGTTTGTATGGTGGTATTAGTGATTTTATGGTGGTATTAATGTTCGTATGGTGGTATTAATGATTGCATAGTGGTATTAATGGCTTATGGTGGTATTAGGTTGCATGGTGGTGTTATGGTTTGTATGGTGGTATTAATGATTGCATAGTGGTATTAATGGCTTATGGTGGTATTAGGGTTTGCATGGTGGTGTTATGGTTTGCATGGTGGTATTAATGTTGGTATGGTGGCATTAGGGTTTGCATGGTGGAGTTAGGGTTTTGCATGGGAGTTAGTGATCGTATGGAATCAGGGTTTGGAGTGATTAACTCTGGGGCGTTGTGATTAAGAACGGATGGAGTAACTAATTGTGACTGTTGAGGATGATTAAGGTTTGGGATGGCTAAGTACGGTGGTTATGGTATAATAGGGATGAGAGAGGTTAACCACGGGTTGGTGTGGACAATTAGGGTTGGTTATGACTGCTTAGAGTTGTTTGGCGTTATCATGTGTATTATCGATTAAAGGGTAGTTATGAATGCGGAATTTTATTGGTTGCGATGTGTAAAGCATAAAGAGAATGATTTATGCGTATCCTTGGTGAAAACCTTTTGAATAAGATATGTTAAGACATTAACTACTTACAGAGAAAGATGTTGAGCCGAACCCAGACCGGTCCACCGGCAAATAATAGTGGCAGGGTATGTTACCCTCGTGACCGGTCCACCGGCTATAATAGTGGCAGGGCATGGCCCTCGTGACCGTTCCACCGGCTATAATAGTGGGGGATTCCGTGCTCAACAAACTAATCAGAATGATGATAAGACCTGGGAAAGATACGAATATTTACAGTGGAACACCTTGTGAGTCGGGGCCAGACCGGTCCACCGGCAAATAATAGTGGCAGGGTATGTTACCCTCGTGATCGGTCCACCGGCTATAATAGTGGCAGGCCATGGCCCTCGTGACCGTTCCACCGGCTATAATAGTGGGGTTCCCGCACTCACACGGACTATTAAAGAATATGTGTGGAATGAACGCATTATTATTAATGAGAAATAAGAATGAGTCACCGGAAAGTACTCAAGCCTTACCTTGTGTGTTATCGCTTGTTATCTATATGATTGTGCTACGTACGTTATGTTGTATGATTGTATGCTTGGCCTTAGCGCACCAACGCCCTTATTCAGTATTGGACCCGTACTGATACTACCTTGATTGAATGGGTCCTGTGATGATCCACCAATGGTGGGGAGCAGACCTCCTATGCAGGTTTGATCGGTTACAAATTGTGGGGTGGAAGGCTTGGCTTGAGTGAGTAGGCGATCCGGATATTGGTCCCTTGGGATCTGTTTGATTTGGCTATATTTTTTACTACGCTTATTGTTTTGAAACCGTACTCGAAGCTGTATTCCTAAACGATATTTTAACTGTTGTTGACTCGTGGTTTTCGTGAATGGTCTATGTTAACTATGGACCTATGTTTTGATGACTCTTACTTAATGATTGCTTAGTTTAGCCTTAGCACTTAGTATCGGAACGGTAGGAGTGAACTTGTCTGGTACTAAGTGTGGCGGTAATACCCCCAAGTTTATGGTTTTAATTCTTTCGCTTCCGCTAAAACCCTTGTCTTAAACGAAATTTTTCAGGAGTGAAATTTGGGGGTGTTACACTTATGCCTTTTTATAAAGGATAAAGATTGTAAAGTCTCTATTCACCTAGCATGCCTAGCGTGGAGCTTATATTACACATTTATGTACTTCAAGGACTCATGATTGGTATGAAGTAAAAATTGTGATGCCCTAAGTTATTAAAATAAATGACCTAATTCCCTAATGATGGTATAAAACTCTTTGTTATATTTGCTATCATTAGATCGAGAGCCATTGAGCCTATCAAAATATAAGGCCACTGATTTTCCTTCTCGTAGAGAAACCTCTTCAATGCCTACCCTACTTTCATTACACCTTACTTTGAACACCTTGGAAATGTTGAGCATCTTAAGTGGGATCTTCATATAGTTTTTTGTTAACCAATGTGAGGGCCTCTTATGCTACTTTAGTCAACAAAAACTCCCCTTTCTTAAAATATTCAACTATAGGAGTCAACAAACCATTAAATTCTTTTATATGCCATCTTTAAAATAAGGCAAGCCCATTAAATAACCTAACATGGGTAATTAATATGGTTTAGGCCATATTCTTATTACCACCACCTTCGACTCATCCATTTAGATTCCATTAAAGGATACAACAAGCCCTAGGATGGTGGCTTTAGGAATAAAAAAATCATACTTATCTAATTTACCATACAACTTATGTTCTCTAAGGGAAACACGTACAATCTTAAAATATTTTACTTATTATTCAATATTTTAGGAGTATATAAAAGATGTTATAAAAGTATACTACAAAATATTTAGAAATAAAATGTTGGATAATGTTATACATGGGAATCATAAATTTTCTTGAGGGTATTGTAAAACATAAATATAATTCCCATCCAATACTATATTCCTCCTTTATTCTTAATAGTGGTATTCCACTCATCTCTCTCCTTCATACTAATTTGATAGTAGAAACTCATTATGTTAATTTTTGAGAAAACACTAGCCCTACAAAAATAATCTAACATGTCATTATATCTAGGTATGGAATAAGTACACTTGATAGTAATGTTGTTGTTGGCCCTACTATCAATACCAATTTACATAGATCCATCAAAAGTACCAATAAGGTTTGTATATCACATGGGTTATGAGACTCTTGGATGAACCCCTTTTGTAACAACACATTCTCTTACCTTTGCATTTTCATAGGCTCCATGTTACACTTATAAGCAAGCTTATTTAGTTAAGTGGCATAGGGAACAAGATCAATTTGGTGTTGTATGCCCCTTATGGGAGGCAAATCACTAGTTAGTTCATTTGGGAAGATACCTTTAAATTTAACTATCAAGGTCTTGATCCTCAGATAATGTGTGCTACTCTTCACATTATTTTCAAGCATCAATAACAAATACATGATTTTTTTTGCTTTCTTATGGCTTTATCTACCCCTTACCATCAATAAACATGGCCATTTTATATTTATTATCCTCCCAAACACTTGTGGGCTAAAAGCTAAAAGGGGGTTAAACCAATGTTTATGTAGGAGAATTTCCAAATAGCAATAGTCTTTCTACCATCATGCTTGACATACCTAGAAAATTTTTAAGGCTTACCTAATAACAAATGACATAAATCCATAGGTACTACATCTCATAAAACATTATCTTAATAAGGTTTTCCAATAGAGATTAGTAAAACCACTTGCTTGCATACATTGACCATATTGTCTTTATCAATACATTAAAGTTTATATGGTTTAGCATGTGTAGTAGTGAGGAAATTGATATTCTATAAAAGAGTACAAGAAGTCCCATTTGCAAAGCTACCTCCATCCATAACAAGGGATCATACTTTACCATGAGTACGGCATTCAGTTGAAATATGTTTTCCCTTTAAGAATCTTCTTCCTCAAACTCCCTTGTGTAAATCAGCAGTCTTACCATCAAAGTGTGTCCTACATTTGGGTGGACTTCCTCTAAGTTCTCATTATTTGCTAATTGACCCTCTTCTTTTTATACCTCTAAATTCAAATCCTCCCACAACATAATAGTCATCCTTTTTTGTTTGGAGACTCATTTTGACCCTGTCTAATCCCTTGGCACTTGGAGCACCTAACTTCCTTTACTCTACTTGGTTTGCTTAACTCTTACTTTCCCTTACCCTTAAAATCAAATGCCTTGGGTGTAGGTGGTGTTTTAGTGCTTCTTTAGGGTAGTTACGAATTAGTTTTGGAGTGTTAAATTTTGATCCCCTCTTCTACTCCTTATGCTTTTCAACCTTGATAGCAGGGTGAAATATGTTATCTAAGGTGTAATATTTATACAAATCCACTATGCTCTCCTTCCACCTCCAAACTTAGCCACATGATTTGTCTTTTAAACTCCCTTATTTAATCGTCCATACACATATACCCTTGTATTAAAAAAATATATTTCATTTTAATTGTAATGAGTATATGATGATGGAAAAACAACATCCCTTGGTACATTTTTTTTCCCATCTCTTCATCTTTGACATGCCTTTTCTTCTTGTTTGGTCAAAAAAATTTCCCACCATATAAAAACATTATCCTTTAGTTTTAGAACTACAAATTTAAAGGCCTTAACCTCAATCATCCTACGACATCTTAACTCCCTATCTATGAAAACTTTTGTGTTATAGGAACCATCAAAATTAGATATCTCTTCCTTCATATCATAAATTGATTATCTTTTACCATATCTCTTTTTTCCTTAGACTTGAGAAAATTCACTAGAAGAGAAGCTAGAATCACTTTCTTCCCCATCCTCGTTCAACCCCTCATAGTCTTCTTTGGCCAAAGGTGCTCTTCTTTTCATTCAAAAATTATTGTTAGGTATAACAGCCTATAAAAGCCCTCACACCTAGGGGTGTTGACAAACCAAGCTGGCTCGCGAGCTTTTTGGGCTTGGCTCGTTAACGGCTCGGCTCGGCTCGGCTTGCTTGTGAAACAAGCTTAAAAATTAGGCTCGAGCTCGGGTCAATTATTAAACAAATCAAGCTTGAGTCTAATAAATTTCGGCTCGAGCTCGTTTAGAATGCAAAAGCTCGTGAGCTCGGCTAGTTTACCACCAAAGCTCAAGAGTCGGCTCGTTAAAAGTTCGACTCGACTCGTTAAAAGCTCGACTCGTTTATAAACAAACCAAGCTCAAGCTTTATTTTTAGGCTCGTTTAGTAAACAAGTCAAGCCTAAGCCTACCCTGGCTCGGCTCGATTCGGTTCGTTAACAGCCCTACTCACACCCTCCTCATGTTGTCATGTAAGGTTTTTATGTTATTATATCTTCTTTACCTTTTTGCCTCCTCAAGACTCAAGCCTCTTAGACTTTGTTGATATTCCTTAGTTGCTTGAAGTTAAATAAATTAATCTAAAAATAAGATTCTAGAGTTTTAGGGTTCAAATTGGGGAGTGTATTTTGGGGGAGATGGTGAGGATTTGAATGAAAAATGGTAGGCTAGTTTTTTTTGTGAGTGTTTTGGTTTGAATAAATTTGAAAGATATGAAAGAAGAATATTACATACCCAAATTATTAACCTTGAGATTTGATACCAATTTGATGTATATAGGTAAACAGTTGCATTAAACAATGGAAATGGTTATTGATAGGGTTGATTACAATCAAAAGTAAAAGAAAAGAGATGAGAGAATGAGATAATTATTTTATCTTCAAGAACTCTTGAAAATAAAATACTCATGAACACTACTCTAGGCTTCAATAACTAGAGGAAAATTTTGAGAGATTTAGAGGATAAATAACAGTCTTCACAAAATGTTGTTTTTATGTGTATGTCAACACAAAATTTTCATTTAAAATGAATTCTTTCCAATTCATTGAATTGGCACCATACCTAAAGTTAGTGCATTATTTCTTAAAAGACATGATTACCCCTTGCAAAAATTTGTAGTTAATTCCTAACTAGTTGTCATCCTAATTGAGAAAACTAGTTTAGTTAAAAAGTAACTAAAACCAAATTGATCTTATGGGTCCTAAAGGTTTAATTGATAAAACATTTGTAACACCCTAAAATTCACTACTTTTTTATTTTGAAAAGCGGAAGCAATTAACATAGAAATACTTAAAACCTGTGAATTCTGGGAATGTTACCACCACACTTAGTACCAGACCGGTTCTCTCAAACCGTTCCAGTACCAAGTGCTAAGGCTAAAGAAAAGATTTACGTTAAATTCAAATTAACAATTCATAAAAGGATTCGAGGATCATACAAAATCAGAGTACGAGAAATTAAGATTTAATTACAATACCCTTGAAGTTTCAAATAAGACTTGTAACTTCTAAATAGAAATAAATTTAAATAAGATAAAACCCGATGGGTCAAATTCCGGATTGCCTACTCACTCAAATCAGGCCTGCCACCCCAAAACAGTCTCTGATCTTAAACCTGCACAAGAGGTCTGCTCCCCACCATCAGTGGATCATCACAGGACCCATCAATCAAGGTAGTATCAGTACGGGTCCAGTACTGAGTAAGGTGACTTGATCACTAAGGCCAACACATAAACACATAAGCCATGCAGAAAAATAGAAGAACACAATCATAAATGCATATGATCAACCAGGTAAAAGTACAAAGGCCCAATTGTAGTCCAGATTAATTTTTAAATTAATCTCTGATCAGAATTCATTTCATACCATACTTTTTATCAAGTCCATACGAGTATGGGAACCCCACTATTTTGCCGGTGGATCGGTCTCCAAGGCACTCTGGCTCCTGGCCACTATTATAGCCGGTGGATCGGTCACTTAGGGTACATGCCCTACCACTATTATATGCCGGTGGATCGGTCTGGCCCCTTCTCGCACGGTGTTCCACTGTATGTAGATAATGTCTTCCCACTTATTAACAACATGTATAGTTTGGTTTGTTGAGCTCGGGATCCCCCACTATTTTAGCCGGTGGATCGGTCACTAGGGTAACATACCCTACCACTATTAAGCGGGTGGATCGATCTCCATGTTACCGCAATACCTGGCCACTATTATGCCGGTGGATCGGTCTGGGCTCGGCTCAACATCTTTCACTTTACATGATTAATATCTTAAGTATCTTATTCAAAGACTTTTACCATGCACATGCACGAATCATAAATCATAAAATTCCACCATCATAATTACACTTTATCACCACATACACATGATAACACAAAGACCCTAATCAAACACCACATACCCTAATTGACCCCCCACAACCATAGTCAATCACTCCAAACCCTAATTCAGTCACCCCCATACCCTTATAATGTCTTACGTATTATTTTTCACCCAAAACATTCAAACACCCAAATAACTCTTCTACTTCCTCCCTTACATCCCAAATCAACTTTTCACACGTAAATTTCACTCCCATGCAAACACTAATCTTTCCATGCAAACCTTCGAACCGTTTTCATGCAAACCCTAAAATTCCACGTGAAACCCTAAATTCAACCATGCAAACCCTAATACCACCATTCAATCATCAATGCCACCATGTAAACCCTAATACCACCATAAAACTATAAATACCACCATACAAACCATGATTTCGTCATACAAAACCCTAAATTCGAACCATATAAAACCCAAAGATTCACCCATACCAAACCCTAAATTCAAGCCATAAAGATTCTTCCACATAAAATCATAAATTAGAATCTCCCAAGGAAAACTATAAATTGAATTTCCCCAAGCAAATCACAAATTAGATTCCCCCATATAATATCATAAATTACATTTTCCCAAATAACATCATGAATTAGATTCTCCCAAACAAATTATAAATTAACTCTCCCAATCAAATCATAACTTAAATTCTCCTATATAATATTATAAATTACATTCTCCCAAATAACATCATAAACTAAATTCTCCTAAACAAATTATAAATTAACTCTCCCAATCAAATCATAACTTAAATTCTCCCATATAATATTATAAATTACATTCTCCCAAATAACATCATAAACTAAATTCTCCCAAACAAACCATAATTAAATTCTCCCAATCAATCATAAATTAAATTCTCCCATATAATATCATAAATTAAATTCTCCCAAATAGCATCATAAACTAGATTATTCCTTATAAAACCATAAAATTTAGGTCAACTCACTTCCCTTAGTCAACTTCTTTCTCCATTCTCCTTTTTCATCTTTTCCCCCACACAACCACATCAACATCCTCACATGCATGTCTTACAGGGTCACAACACATATCGTCACATACATATAGCACACATGCCATACAAAAACATACTTCAACTCCAAGTCATACCACATATAAAATATTTAATTATAATAAACACTAGATACATAACATGCGAAACACATAATACACATAAGCACATAAAAGGCCTTAACACTCCTTACCTAAAACGACACCGGTCTTGGAGCACGCTCCTACGCCTCCTTAGGGTTTTGACTGGTTTTACCTATTTTGAGAGAAAAGCTAAAATTAGACTCTCTCCTATCAAAATAATATTAAACACTAATTTAATATAAGAATTGTTTTTTTTTATAAAATAATAATAACAAAAATACCAAAATAATATCAATATTAATATTAATAAGAATAATAAAATAGTAGAAATAATAATAAAAAGGCATTAATCAAAAATAAAGTGAAATAAGGGATTCGGATCCTTTATCAAAATAACACTAAAAAGATTATTTGTAAAATAAATAACCCAATTCAAAAATAATAATAATAATAATAATGATTATGATAATAATAATAATAATAATAATAATAATAAATAATGATAATGATAATAATAATGATAATAATAGTAACATTATTAACAACACTAATGTTAAAATATTTTTATTAATAATAATAACTAAGAATAATGGAAATTCGAAGTAGAAAATAATAATAATAATAATAATAATAATTATACTTATAACATTTTAATATTAATAATAGTAATTATAGAAATAATAAGAAGAAGAATAATAAAATCGAATTAAAATATATTAGGCTTCAGCCCTAACCATAAATAATAATAAAATAATAATAATAATAATAATAATAATAATAATAATAATGCATATTAAAATATAAATATTAAGAATAATAATAATAGTATTTATATGTAAATAATTGAAATAAAATAATTTAAGGGTTATAAAAAATAGGGAAAATAGCTGAGAGGGTCTAGGGTTCAACCAAATGTTGGTGGGGATAGGCGGCACCGGCGGTGGCGCACGGAGGTGGCGGCGGTGGCTAGAAAGAGGAAAGAAAGAGGGGAAATTTGCATGCTGGGAATAAGATAGGAAGAATTAAAATTGGAGCTGGGTTGTTTTGAGTTCCCCAGAAGGAGAGGGATAGAATAGAGGTGGTGGCGCAGCCAAAGGTGGCGGCGCACGGCGGCGGTGGTGGTGGCCGAATGGAGGAGATGAAGAAAGAGAGGGGAGGAGAACGAGAAAAAGGAAACTAAAGGTATGGGAAGGTAGGGCAGGGTCTGCAGCACAGTTTGGGAGGTGAAAGAAGCGGCCTTAGCGGCGGAGGAGGTGGCTAATGGCGGCTCGAAGGGTGGCGGGGCAGAAAACAGGGTTGATCGGGAAGAGAACTTTGCACAGCTAGGGCGGCTTGTGCAGGAAGAATCGAAGGTTGAGGTAGATTTTGTTAGGTAGAGGGAAGTGCAAGGAATGCACGGGTGGCTAGAGAGGGCGGCGAAGTTGGCTGTAGGCGGAGGACGAGGCGTCTAAAGGAGTGGCGGCGACAAGGAAGGATTTCTGGGTTAGGAGATCCAAACTCGAACCAGGGTATATTATGAGGGTATTTATAGAGTTAGAGGAGATGTTAGGGTTATTTAGGTCGGTGAGGGGATAAGGAAGTAGGGTTCGGGCTTACCGGAGGCGAGGGTTGGCTGGCGGCAGCAAAACCGGCATGGGTGTGCGTAGGAGAGAGAGAGAGAGGATGGCGCGAGAAGAGGGAGATTTGGTTGGGTCAAGAGGGTTGGAAATTCAAGGGGAAGAGATAGGAAGGAGAACGGCCGGTCAAAATGGCGAGATCGCCGGCGAAAAACCAGGGCGGGCGGCGAACGTTGCAGGCTGGCGTCGGGGCTGGCAGGCGCGAAGGAGGAAGAAGACAAGGTTGGGCTGGGCGGTCGGCGAAGGAAAAGAAAGAAAAGAAAGGGAGACAGACCGGGCCGGTCGGCGTCGAAGGTTACTTAAATAAAATGCGGCGTTTAGAGCGTATAAATAGATAAAACGTAGCGCTGAGAAGGGAAACAGAAGGGCGACGGCCGCGCGACGTGGGCTGGACCAAAGGAAGAGAAAAGGAGAAGACTGGGCCGCCGGGTTGGCCCAGTTTGGGGAGAAGAAGGAAAAGAAAAAATAAAGAAGAAGAAAAAGAAAAAGAAAAAGGAAAGGAAAAAGGAAAAAGGGATAAATAAAAATAGTGGGTTGGCTCAATTAAATTAATTAGAATATTTGGGATATATAAAAATAATAATATTTAAATAAAATAATCTTTAAATCCCTTTTTAAGCTAAATTAGGATTTTTAAAAGATTTTCCATAATTTCCATTTTAAGTAGTAAAACACACTAAATTTCTCCAATTAATTTATTTATAAAATTATTATTAAATTAAAACTATTTTCTCATTCTTATTTTTAATAAAATAATTTAATTAATTAATTTTCAAAATAAAATGCTTATTTAGCTAAAATACCCAAATTATCTTATAATAAAATTACTTATAAATTTCTTCTTGATTTGTCCTAATTAGTTCAATTTAAAAATAATTTATTTAAATAATTCTTATAATAAATATCCTTTAAATTTAGTTTATAAAATTAGAAATTTTCGGGGCATTTCAACATTACAAGAAACATTTCCTTCCTAAAGATTCCTAAACCTAATTGGGAGGCTACAAAAAATTAGCTACGTAAGTGATGATAATTAGAGAAAGTATAAACAATATATTTAACAATGTCAAGATAAATACTTCTTATCCATTTTCTACTTTAATATGCTAATTGATTGAGTGATTGGCGGTTGCTTATGCCTTAAATTTTGATTAATTTAAGGTATTGAAAATGAGATTTTATTTTACCAATGTCTTCCTTGTAGTTGTTGCCTTTTCCATCTTCCTTTATCCTTTATTCTTTTTAAAATGTAGCTATTGTGTTTTTTTGTTTTGTTTGGCTTATCTTATTGAATTGAAATATGTCCATGGATTGATAATTGAGCCATGTTTATGTTGATCATAATAGGGGAGAATTGGGAGCTTGCATGGCTTATCCATTTAACTCACTAATTGTTTCCAAGTTAGAAGAGGTTTAATTTTTCCTAACTTAGTAAAATTAATAAGTAGATTATTACAGTGCTCTAAGAACAGTCATGTATCATGATTTTTGTATATGTAACCCTAAGTCAAAACATTAAGGGACACTTATAAGGAATGGAATTTAGCTTACGGGCATCTAAAAGTGAAAAGAAAAGTATAGTATTTGGCGATGAGGTTGAAGAAAATGTTAACATTGAATTTGATGTCAAGAGAGGAAATTTAGAGGATTAGAGCTACTAATGAGGAAGTAATCAATATTTCATCCACCTTTGCTAATCAGATAAATTTCACATTAATGAAAGTGAACTGCATGAATATTTACACGATGAGGATAACAGTACTAGATATAGCCTTGGCTAACCCTAACCTTAATATGAATAGAATATAAGGGGAAATGTCCCAAACTTCTACTCAGGAAAAAAATAGTTTCCCAAATTAATAGGTGCAAGATGCTATTTCAATTCCTATTTTGTTGAAATAATTATCATTACACTTGAAATGATATACATTATGGATGATAGTTGGGGGCATTGGGTTCTTAGAAGGTTTTTTGGTGCACTACCTCCCCATTATATTATAAGCTGGGTGAAAAGTCAATGGAAAGTGTCATGCAAGTAAATTACCCAATTTATAGGCTAAATCCTTTGCAAGTTTAGTATAAAAATTAATAGGGAAATAATCCTCAACAATGGCACATACTACGCAGCTAAGAGAGTGACGATAGTTAAAGAAGTAAATACAAGATTTAAATTAGCAAAAGTGGATGTATATGAAGTGTCTATGTGGGTATAAATCCATGGAGTTCCTTTAGGAATTTGGGATAGTCAGGTAATAGTTCAATTTGTTCCCAATTCACTAAGCCATTTAAAACTTACTTGCTTACTAAAAGAAGTGCAGAGCTTGAGGCAACTAGTGTGTTAGTTGGGGTTGATGTCAAGAAGGTACTACCTCTTGAGGTGTATATGCATATCCCTAATTTTGATATGAATCAAGGATATAACATGAAATCCTAATTTCTTTCTATATCGATTGACACAAATTTGGTCACATGATCAAGAAATGTAAGAAGCAAAAACTAGTCATTGCTGGTAGTTAAAAACTCAAAATTATAATGGAAAGGAATGTAGTTAGAGCTCATGTTATTGTATCCCCTATCGGTATAGAAATCAACACAAAAGGGTAATATAAGAAGTGGAAACCCCACTCCCTAAGAAGGACCTTGAGTCATAACCCACACCATAGAACCCAACTACCTCTTGCTTAAATATGATGAGCTGAAGGTAGTATAAATCAACTAAGTGACCAACAAAATGATGTAATGAAGGTTAGTGAAGCTATTGTTCCGAAATAAAGACACCAAATACACCACAACCCTTGAAACCTAGAGATAAAGATAAAATTATAAATGAAGATAGCTTCAAACTTCTTCATTTAAGAAGGAAATGGAAGGGGAAGCATAAGAAAAAAATAGCATTGTAAGGAGTCTAAACTCCCTTATCACATCATGAACTTGTTCACAATGAATATGAGGGGATGAAAAATAACTCTAAAATAAAATGGAATCCTTAAGTTAGTCATAAAAAGATAGATGTCATGTTATTAGCTTACTTGAGACTAAGTTAGATGAAGAAAATATGACTACTATTTCTCAACTTCTATTTAAGGACATAAGTTTGCTCAAAACTTAAATAATTATCCCAATAGGAGAATATTGATAATGTGAAATGACAAAGAGTTACAACTATTGTTAATGGAGGTATGTTTACAATCCCTAAACTATTGGTTCTAATCTAAAGTTAATGTAAAATCATTTATGCTTAGATGTGTTTATGGGTTTTACTTTATCATTGAAAAGAGAATCTTATGATAGAAACTAATGAACTTCAGCTAAATAAAAAACCTTCAATGGTTGTTGGTGGGTGATTTTAATTGTGTTGTAATCGAAAAAAATATAAAATGGCTTAAAAGAGTGATTGAATTTAAAGTATCTTAATTCAAAAATTGATGCAAGACCATTAGAATATTTTATATGCCATCTATGGGATGCTACTACAATTTTTCTAAAATTGGAATAAAAAAAAAATATAGATAGTGTCTTAATGAATGAGGGGTAGGATATATAAAGATATAGCGGCCACCTTAAGAGGAATCTGTCAGATAACACCAATGTTGATCCATCATATAAAGGAACATGCCAGGGCATAACCCTTTAAGTACCTTTAACATGTAAGCTCAACATGAATTTTTTGCAAAGATAATTAAGAAATATTGACATTTTATTGGTTGGGCCCCAACACAATATGTCCTTTGCAGAAAATTGTGCAATTTAAAAGGCCTTTTCAAAACCATCAACATGAATCACTCTTCATATATAAATGTTAGGGTAGAAGAAGATGATAATGAAGTCAAGGAAGCAAAAAATCAAGCTTTAAGTAGGAAAAGGATGTGTAGAAGTACCAAGTTAAAATAATTAAGGAAGAAAGCCATGTTCTGATGCAGGAGCATCTAATGATTATCATATTCATCTTGATTCTCAAGGTAAGGAAGAATTATCTTTCTTAATATTCGATTCTATCATATTAAATATTCTTGATAATTTGTTTATGCTTGGGTTGAAAACAATTCAAGTTGTTCTTGTAGGTATGTTACATATTTGCAAGAAGACGATGTTAATACACCTTAAAGTGTACAAGTATTCAAAGCATGCAAGACTATGGCATATATGGGATGACACTTTACAATAAGATGATATGGTGATGATTATCATTAGTTGTATTAACTTGTTATAAACCCTAACCCTAAGTGTATTTTATGTAAGTTAGGATTTGATGTAATTTCATGTATGTATCATAGGTAATTATGTGGCTTTATAATGTTAATTATTAATATCATTTAGATAATGATATTGTGATTAAGATTAGGTATTATCTAGTCTTAATTCAAGTAGAATAATGGGCTTGAATTAGGGTAGGAATCTTGGCTAGTTGAGCTTGATTGTGTCGGCTCCTTCATTCCTATAAATACCCTTGTACACCTATGAATGGTAATGGAATATACAGAATTTTTGAACACAAAATTAACATAACAAGGCTTGCATTTTATCCTCTCCTTTGAGTCTTCTTTGAGCAAGGAAAGCTCGGGGAAAACTTCTTTCGTACATTGATCTCATTCATTCGAAGATTGAAACCTGCTTTAACCATTCAAAACCAACCAGCGTTCAACCCGAGTTCTTTCGAGTTTAATCAACATTAAACCCATTATTTCTACTACTTAATCTCGTGATTGACACCACCAAACAATAGCAACCAATCCAACCCATCCTTCCACTTTGATTACACATCATTTTCTTAAATAAAGCATCATCTAATTACCTCTCCCAAAATGCAACCAAATTGTTCCTCATACATACAATAAAGGGAATAGATACTTCCAAAATATGATCTAGTCCCATCATGAAAGGAACTTGATTGTAGTTGAGGAAAAAATATATGGTCATATAACAATAGTTGTGTAGTAGTTGGTAGATGAATTCCTATAGTTTTATATAAGCATGCTTAAAACTAATGGTGAAAAATAACTAGATAACCCTATCATTTTTTAACAATGGGACATGATATCGAACCAAGATGCACATTATCTAATTCAATAAGTCATTGAGGGTAAATTTATACTATGGATAATCGATAATAAGAAAGCTCAAAGATCTAATGGATACTCATTTAAGTTCTTTAAGGACTCTTAGATTTCTTTCAAAGGGGTTGTTTACATAGTAGTATAAGAGTTTGGTTCCCAATAGGGAAGCTTCTTCAGGAGATCAATTGCATTATCATCAACCTTATATTAAAAAAAAAAAAGGAACATGCTACTAAGGTTACTAACTTCATACCAATCTCATGGTACAATGTGCTGCTTATGATGTTCCCAAAATTATATGCAAATAGGCTTACAAGGGGTTTGAATACCATCATAAAAATATCCCAAGGTGCTTTTGTTCAAAGGAGACTTATGTTGGAGAAAGTCTTCAAAATATAAGAACTATTGAGGGAGTATAATAGGAGAGGGATGAGTCCTAAATACATGATGAAAATTTACCTTACCAAAACTTATGATACAATTGACTAGGTCATCCTCAAGAAATGACAATTGGTGTAGGCTATCATGATTGTTTACTAATTAGTTACAACAACCTTCTACTAATAACTAATAGGGTAATTATTTTTCCTTCCAAAGGCAAGAAATGTAACACTCTAATTTTTAACATTTTAAAATTTCATTTTAAATAAATAATGGTAGAAGCTAAAAAAATAAAAATGATGGGTGTTATTACTTCACTTGCTACAATTTCAGTTTTCTATATCATTCTTATACCAAGTGCTAAGACTAAAATCATACTCCCATAATATTAATAAAATGATTACAACCAAAGGAGAGAATGAATAGGAGGATATAAGCATCCAAGTACAACCAAAATCAATTATACCAAAAGAGACCATATAGTCTTAGGCTCTCAATATGAACTATCAACTTTTGGTTAAACTTAAAGACTGACTATCAAAGTCCACTACGAATTGAATAGGTAAGGGCCCATGAAAGGAAACCTTTTATACAACATCACTCATCAACCCTTTTGACTTAACCAAATTAAAATCCAACATAAAACACATACAAAGCCTATAAAAAAATAGTGCAAGACATTTAAATGTACATAAGAGGATTTAAATATGATTATCATTCAAATAACTATATACCACCAAGGCCATATACTAATCATAATCATTCATCTAAGAATAAATTAAAACTTACCAATTTTACATCCAAGAGATGCTCTTTGAAGTATAATTAGAAACAATATCAACACAAAACCAAGAGAATAACAATATATCCCATACCTCATTATCAATGCCATTAAATTTCAAAACACAAGTAGGCTATTGCTCATAGACCAATAATAATCCATAGCATTATTGGTAAGCAAGTAGGTTGCTACTAAAGCATTGGTATGCACAAAAGTTGTTGTTGAACCATAGGTACACAAAAAGTTTACTATCAAAACACAAGGAGCTATAAAGGCTGATATAAAACTATAGATTGGCATGAAGGCTACTAACAAACCATAGGTAGGAAAGGCGACTAATACTAAACCATAAGTAGGCATAAATACTACTACCTAAACATAGGTAGGCACAAAGTCTATGAAATACCAAAAAATCCTAAATTAGGGACTCATGGCCAAATAAGAAATTATTAGGAAATTAATTAAATAAACTACTTTTATTAAAATAAGAGGGAATTAATTAAGGTAAATCTTAGAGAAATTTGAGTATTTTTCTAATTAAAATGGAATTTAAGAAAATTCTTTCAAAATCTCTAAATTAAGCTAAAAAGAGAATTTAATTATTTTTTTAATATTTATATTTTATTAAATATCTCAAATTACCCAAAATATATTGATCAAGCTAATCCACCTTTTCCTTTCTTTTTCCTGTTTCTTTTTTTTTTCCTTTTTCCCCCTCTCTTTCCTTTTCCTTCCTCTCATTCTCTTCCTTTTTTCTCTTTTTCCCCTGACCTGGGTCGGCCCGCTGGCCCAACTTCTCCCTCCCCCTTTGCGGCCCATCTTTCCCTGCGACACTCCTTCCCTCTCTCGGCTGTTTCGACCTTACCCTTTCCTTCTTCTTTCTTTTCCTGGACCGCCGGTATAACCCACCCAAATCGGTGTCGGATTTTCTAACTCCGATCATGCCTTTTGACCCACCATTCTCCTCCTCTCTTCCCCTTCGTCTTCCCTATCATTTCATCTCCGTCGGCCATTCCCTCCCCTGCTCATGCCATTCCACTTTCCCGACAAAGCATGACCTACAAACGTAGACCTACGCCAGCCCATCCTCGCCGGTCGGAGCACCATACCCTTGCCCCCTACTCTCCCACTCTCCTTTGTCATTTTACCTTCTGATCGGCCTATAAATAGCCTGAAAGACTGCCATAATTGAGTTTGTCTTTTGGCAGCCCAGAAAATAGACCCAGTGACCACCGCCTGTTCAACTGTTTGTTCCTCTACCATCAGCCGTCTTCGCCACCCACTCTAGCCACCAAAACACTCCTTGCATCGTCCTCTACACAACTGAGCCACTAGCCTTCCTTTCCCTGCCCTGCATGAGCCACCCTGGCCATGCGAAATTCCCTTCCCGAACAACACCCTTCGACCCTGTGCCGCCCTTCGTGTCGCCAGTTGCCACCGGTTTCGCCACCTGCAGCGCTGCCTCTACCTCCCAAAACAACCAAGAAACCTTTCCCTACCTCCCCACACCTCCATTTTCCCCTACTTCCCTCCCCTTGCCTCCACATCCATCTCTCCACTTCTTCCTTCCTCCACCACCGCCGCCGGTTCCACCACCCAGCCTAAGTTGTCTCCTAACTCCTTAATCCCTAAACCCTATATATTAAACGTGTTAATGAATTTTAATATTATTAACTATTATTATTAGTGTTATTATGATTATTATTATTATCATTATCATTTTTATTACTATTGTTATTATTATAATTATTAGTATTATTATTATTATGTTTATTACTCTAACTATTATTATCTCTATTATTATTATTATTATTATTATTATTATTATTATTGTTTTTAGTATTCTTATTATTATTAGTATTATTACTATTATTGTTATCATTACCATTATTATTATTATTATCATGGTTAAGGTTGTTGTTATTATTATTATTATTATTATTATCATTATTCTCATTATTACCATTATTATTATTAGTAGTATTCTTATTTTTATTAGTATTCTTATTATTATTATTAGTATTATTAATAATATTGTTATTAGTTATATTGAAACCCTTACTTTAATACTATGAGTATTACTAAGACTTACTTTGATTAGTAGTGATTCGATTAACTATCTTGAGAATAATAATAACCCTACCTTTTGATTATAAACTACTATTATTAATATTATCCTTAGCATTAGGCCATGATAGGGGTAAGATAAGAATTTGGTAATTCCAAAAGAGGGACATTAACCCATAGTATTTCCCTCTTATAGGTGAATCGAGTCAAAACCCCCTAGAGGAGTAGGAGCGTGCTCCAAGCCCGGTGACGATTTAGCTAAGGGTGTAGCTAAGGCTGCTTATGTGTTACGTGTCTTCTTGCCTTGGATGTCCTATATGATCATATGTCATATTTTACATATTATTATCTTACCTATTTTATGTGTAGCGCAGCCTTAGGACATGGATATGGTACGTCCATGTGATCTCTTATGTTATGTATTAATATGGATATGCTGCAAGTTGTGATATGATGTGGCCTTAGGACATGCATGCTAGGGTACTTGATGTGGTGATGTGGGTTGGGGGCATGAAAAAGAAAAATAGGAAAGAAAGATAACTAAGGGGAATTAAGTTGGCTAATGGAGGTATATGAGGAACTAGGGTCTACATGGGGTGGTTAGAGTCCGCATGGGGGCAAACTTTACATATGGAAAGTTGGCTTGGGGCATGAGGAAGATAATAGAAGTATTTTGTGGGTGTCTGGGGGCTTCGGGCCAAAAATAGTACGTGGGAAAGAATAAGGGTGCATAGGAACTAGGCTAGAGTTTAAAGGGAAAACCCTATTTTGAGTAGGGGAAGGAAGAAAAAGAGAATAATAAAATAAGTGAGAATGAGTGGGACATGAAGTGCAGGTTGAACCGAAGGGTCGTGATGTGTAAGGGTGCTAGATTAAGTCTGGGTTGTACAAGGCAGAAAAGGTTGGGCCACATAGGCCCAAGTTAGGGTTTCTAGAGAAAACCCTAGGGGAAGGCGGTGAGTGGACTTTAGTGTATAAGGTGGTGGGCCTAGACCTATGCACTTAGGAGTCAGGTTCCCATTATGAGCAAGCGGATTAAGGGAAGGATGTCAGGGTGAGTTAGGAGGCGCAGAGGTCTCAAGATATGAGACGGGCCCTCTTAGGAGGATAAGTATAGCTGGAGTTAGCTATGCATGTCCAGGTTAGAATTTGTTGAAAAAGATATGATAAAACACTAATCATTTAAAGAGAAAGATTGTTGAGCCGGGCCTAAACTGGTCCACAGACGAATAATAGAGGCCATGAGCCGGGGTGCCCTAGAGATCGATCCACCGGTGAATAATAGTGGCCAAGAGCGTGTTGTCCTATATGATTCTGGTCCATCGGCTATAATAGTGGGGGATTCCGTGCTCAATAAACCAAACGTGATAAAACTAAGACATGGGAAATGCACTAAGTACATACAGTGGAACACCATGTGAGTCGTGGCCAGACTCGTTTACCGGTAAATAATAGTGGCTAGGAGCGTTTTGCCCTAGAGATGAATCCACCTGCGAATAATAGTGGTCAAGATCATTCTGCCCTATACGTATCTCCGATTCACCGGCTATAATAGTGGGGCTCTCGCACTCACATGGATTAATAAAGTGTATGTGTGAAATTGAGTATGTCGTTAAGAGATTTAAAGAACAAGTCTAACTGGAGCATAATTGGCCTCACTATCTATATTGTTTTATGTTGTATATCTTGTATGTTTGGCCTTAGTTATACGGTTACCTTACTCAGTACGTAGCGTATTGATCACCCGTTTTATGGATGCTGCTCATTCCCACGAGCAGAAGACTCGTTTGAATTTGTGCAGGTAGGGGACGGTGTTTTTGATACCTACAATGCTTACGAGGCATCGGGCGGGGCTGAGAGTTGAGCCTGATCCTAACTTGGGGGTCGAGAGTGACGTGGCTAGAGTCCATCTTCTATTTTTTTCTCCCTGTACTATTGTATTTTGTTTTGTCCTATCATATAATGTTCTCTGTCATTTGATATTAAAACTGTACTTTTGGGTTGTACCCTCTTGATTTCCACACTCTAATTTTGTATGACTTGTCTTTTACTAATGACTGGTGTTTTATTAACGAGTTGTATTTGATATTATTTTTATTTAGCCTTAGCACTTAGTACTAGGAGAGTAGGAGTGAATCGATCTAGTACTAAGTGTGGTGGTAATGCCCCCGGGTTTACAATTTTACCTTTTCTCTTCCGTTAAAACCTTTTAGTTAAAAGAAATGTTTTAGTAGTAAATTTGGGGGTGTTACAGTCTACCACCAAACTATAGGTAGGCATAGGGGTTGTTACGGAACTATAGGTAGGAACGAAGGATGCTACCAACAAATCTAATGCTATAATAATCTAATAATCATTTCTATGTTTTTATTTACTTGAGGGTAGATCAACCAACTTTGAGATACTAAGGTACTCTAGTAATTCTCACTCATCAAGGCAACACAATAACCTACCAATTATGAACCTATGGATGCAAAAATACCCTAGTCACACTGGTAGATGAAGGTACCATAGTAGCCTACCAACAAGGACACCTCATGTATGAGTGTGTATAGCCCTTATCAAATTGCATATCTAAATAAAATAAGATATAGGGCCTAATTTAGTGGCTAAGGTACACTAGAAAAATTCTAGAATCAACCATGGGTTAAACCATATATTTAGGGTAGTGACCCCTAAAGAGCCAATATTCTCAATCTTGAGGTCTTTCACTTTAAGTCATAGTATTTTATTAATATGAACACAAAATTACAAACAGCTCACTCATATCTAATTTCCATATTTAATAATTTTAACTCATTTTAACTATCCTAAGAAAACCATAACAAGATTATTAGAAAGGTTAATCATAAAAATATATTAAGGCCATCCTAGGATCAATTATTCACATTTGGGTGATTAGGCTAGAAATGACTAGAATGCCCTTAGGATCGAAATTACCACATCAACTTCCTCTTTAATTACTAGATCTATTTCATTCATTAAATTATCATGCAAAGGTTAAAAAAAATAATTAAATTATTTATCATTTAAAATAAATTATTAGATAAGATAAATAACCATTTTGTTATTATTCATGATTTTACATATGTATCTAAAATATCCATGCTCACATAATCTCATGCTCAAAAACATATAATACACATTATACTTTTTTGTCATGATGAATATCATAACACACCCAAAATGAATAAACTCCTCTTAGGGCACACATCCATAATTATTATTCCATAAATACATCTATGTCTGCTCAACCTATCATTTTCTATGTACATGTAATATATAATCATAAAAATTATTTTAACTATACTTTCATACCAAAATATTTTACATTAGGTAACATGATGTTTTCACCAATTTTCATGATAAAATTAATAAACACATAATTAAAAGATAAACATTCATGCTTAATATGTTTCGTACACAAAAATGCTAATATGCGATATTTAACGTTTTTGTAAAGCATAAAACCAAACATATGACAAATATACTTAACATGGTTTTCACTTCAAACCATAATGTGCTATAATTCAATGTCTAATATTTTGGAACAATATAAAATTTACCAAAATTCTAGAGAAAATATAAATTAACAGTATCCTACTAAAACTTACAAAGCCCACTAATCAAACTTTCACACCTAAAAATAATACCATGATTACCAAAGTAATATTTAATAAATAAAAAATAATTAATATCATAATGCATTATTTATTTTTTAAAATTACCAAAATAATCTTACATTTAAAATAAGTAACATAAATTATTAAAACCAAAACTCTCTTTACGCTAAATGCATAATGTGAGCCAGACAAATAAAGAGGGTTGTGTTTGGGCTAGTTGTGGTGTAATGATGTTAGTGGTGGAGAAGGTTGGTGTTGGTTATAGTGGTTAGTTGGGATGATGGCTGCGAGGGAGGTGGTTATTGGGTTGGGAAGGGTAGTGTAGGAAGGGAGGAGCTATGGTTGGAAGTGGTGTAGAAAGGGCTCAATGGGGCTATGTAAGAAAGAGGGGAAATGGGGTCTAGGTTGGATGATGGCTAATGGTAGTTGGAAGGTTGGTGGTGTGGTTACAAGGTGGTGATGACCATGAGGTGGGTGGTTATGAAAGAGGTGGTGTCACATCTACAGAAAGGAGAAATAATAAGGGCATATTAATAACGGTGTTTTTGAAACCATTGCCAAATGAATGAAAATTAATGCGCGGGATAATTTAAGATGTTTTGACAACGATTATAGTTAAAAAATGTTATGAAAACCTCCACCTTAAAATTATCCATGAAACTTTTAATAATGGTACATGTAAAAGCTATTATTAAAAGATATTTTAATAATGGTTACTATAATAACCAATATTAAAAATACCCTACAAAAAAATAGGGTTTTAATAACGGTTGCTATAATAACTGTTATTAAAAGATGTTTTAACAATGGTTCTTTGAAGAAACATTATTAAAGGAAAATTTAATAACGATTCCTATAAGAACTATTATAAAAACCCAAATCTTCTACCTCTTATTTCATTTAGTTCTTATTTTGTGCCAAAAATTTCAGACTCTTTGATTCTACACCTTCCCCTTCCTACTCTCATTCTCTTACAAACCCTCGCACCACTACTTCATGCACTACCTCTCTAGCTCCTCTAAACTTCGTGCAACCACTTCTTGTTCTCTTTCACACCACTAACTTCGAGTAACAACTCGTTCACTAGCACCAGCACACCATTTCCATTCTTAGTGTTGCATGTGCTTCTATTCTTGCAAACCTTACCTACACTTGGTCCTTCTTACTCCACCATGTTCATATGCGGTTGCTACTATCCTCTTACTAGCCATCGGTTCTCTTGCTCCTTGCCACTCCTTTTATTTATGGTTTTGTTCTTCCACGTGTAGCTTATTCTCTTCTTATATAAATATATATAAATGCATGCATGTTGATGCAGGTTGCATTATTTTTTATTAAAAATTATAGTTTTTTGTTGAAAAATATGTTGGTGAAAAATGATGTTGTTCATTGTTGAATCTGTTGGTGTTATATATTAACATGCATGAGTGTGTTAGCCGACCATAAATATACATATATATGTGTACATATATATATACACCATTGTAGTGCTTAATTACCAATAGAAATAAAATACTTAAAAATATTAGTAATGTCATATGTAAAAACTATATATATATATATATGCATACATTTTCATTAATAAGTATAGGATAATAGGATGCTAAGAAAGATCATATAATGAAATTAAAATATATTTTACATATGCACATCATTAAATGAAAATTTCAATTAAAGATACATGTTAATGATTTTTATTTGATGATGATTAAATAGACATATAAAATAAAGAAGATATAAAAGTGAATAAATAAATAGAGAGGAATAATTGTGTATAATAATAATAATAATAATAATAATAATAATAATGTAGGATTTATTTATGCATGGCACTAGATGCAAATCTATGGACTCATGTTATATGGTTATACAATGAGCTAAGTCAGTTATCTGTGAGTGGCGTATCTTATGACCCATTCCATTTAAGATCATATCACCTACTCTGAACCCTACCTCTTATAGAGCCATGGTTGTTGGCTACATCTACTTTTTTACATAACTTTTTCCACCACACTGATGCAATGCACCTAATATTTATTGAGGGTTAGGTATTTTCAAGAGGGTATGATCGGATATCAAGAGAGTTGATGGTGATTGATGATGAGTGGAGGTTTTGTGATTACATGCCTCTAAGTATCCATTCCAATTACCCTAGATTATTTGTGGATAAACTCTGTGTTGATGATGTGAGGGAACAAATGATGTATTAAGATGGGTGGACTTTGAGAGTGATAGTATTAGTCAGGCTCAATGAGGCTACGGAGGGATTTAGGTTTATGGTTATGAGTTTTTCTCAGTTAGGTGTTTAGACTTTATAAACCTTTTGATGTATATAGTGCTATTGGTTTAATCATGTAGTATGTATATCATTTGTAATTTGAACCAATATATAATGTTTTGATATGTATGTACATACACACACACATATATATGTGAACATTTTCTAAGTATGAGCAACCTAAGTATTGATATCTCTCTCGAAACATGTTTTTTATGATTTATATATATATATATATATATATATATATACAGAATAGCATCATACATTTGAGATTAATTCTTTCTAAGCATGAGCAATTTGTGAATTGTTAAACTTGTAATTGAATTGATTTGTAATCATTACTTTTGCATTGGATACATCTACATATGATTAGGGTTTAAGATAATAATAATAATAATAATAATAATAATAATAATAATAATAATAATAATAATAATAATAATAATAATAATAATAATATAGGATTTATTAGGGTTTAATTATAATTAGCTAGATTTAGGATTAGGGTTAGTTTTTATTATAATTTATTAGTGTTAGGGTTAGGATTTAGTGTTTATTATACTAAATATAATAATTAATATGTTCACATATAATAAGCTATTATATACATTATTCTCAACTCCACTTTCAATAATATCATATTATTATACATAACCTATATATATTATCTTATTAATATCTACTTGATTTTACTATGTGGAGCTTGAATGATTTGATGATAGTTTGATGTTCACCTAGTTTGTTAAATATATAACTTAAGATTTTGTCCTTATGTTAAATATAATAAGAAGAAGTTTGATTCAACTTAACTCATGAACAAATTTAGTGCGAGTAAATGAAAAGACATGTTTTATGATTTATTTTTTCTTGACAATTAATGACACATTTTCATCAATTGAGAAATAAACAAAAATTAATTTAAGACTATATGTTTTATGATGAGTATCTTATGCGGGAATGATGTTAGCTATACATAGTTAGTTAAGATATGATAGAATATATTTATGATTTGTCTTCCTAATTGAAGATTTTACATATTCTATAATTTAGATCCATTTAAGAACAACCATAATGATGATATTTAGTTTTTCTCATTTGTAGGTAGTGAGATGTCTCTCATTGTTATATTATTATAATTTATTAGTGTTAGGGTTAGGTTTTAACATTTATTATACTAAATATGATAATTAATATGGTCTCTTATAACAAACTATTATATGCATTATTTTCAACTCTCTTTTAATAATATCATATTATTATAATTAACATATATATATATATATATATATATATATATATATTTAATATCTACTTGATTTTACTATATGAAGCTTGAACGATTAGATGATAGTTTGATGTTCAGCCTGTTTGTTAAATATATAACTAAAGATTATGTCCTTATTTTCAACATGTCATGTATAATAAGAAGAAGTTTTATTCAACTTAACTCATTGACAAATGTAGGGGGAGTAAATGAAAGGACGTGTTTTATAATTTATCCTTTATTGATATTTAATGACACATTTTCATCAATTAAGAAATAACTTAATTTAAGATTATAAGTTTTATGATGAGTATCTGATGCGGGTATGCTATTAGCTGTACATAGTTGGTTAAGATATGGCAGAATATATTTACGATTTGTCTTCCTAGTTGAAGAGTTTACATATGCTATAATTTAGATCCATTTGAGAACAACCTTATTGATGAGATTTAGCTATTTTTGTTTGTAGGTAGTGAGATGTCCCTCATTGTTATATTATTATAGTTTATTAGGGTTAGGGTTAAGGTTAGGTTTATGGTTTAGTGTTTATTATACTAAATATGATAATTAATATGTTCTCTTATAAAAAACTATTATATGCATTATTTTCAACTCTCTTTTAATAATACCTTATTATTATACTTATACTTATATATATATATATATATATATTAATATCTACTTGATTTTACTATATGAAGATTGAGTGATTAGATGATAGTTTGATGTTTTTAGTAAATATATAACTACAGATTATGTCGTTATTTTAAACATGTCGAGTATAATAAGAGGAATTTTGATTCTACTTAACTCATTAACAAATATAGTGGGAGTAAATGAAAGATTATGTTTGGTAATTTATCTTTTTCTTGATATTTAATGCCACATTCATATCAATTGAGAAATAAATAAAAATCAATTCAAGGTTATAAGTTTTATATAGAGTATCTTATGTGGGTATGTTATTAGGTTTATATAGCTTGTTAAGATATGGTACAATATATTTATGATTTGTTTAGATAGTTGAAGAGTTTACATATTCTGTAATTTAAATCCTTTCGAGAACAACCTTGATTATAAGATTTAGTGGTTGTCATTTGTAGTTAGTGAGATGTCCCCTATTGCTATAACATACCCTCTAACATATCTTTGTATGGCACCAAATGCTAATCTACGGACCCATGTCCTTTGGTTATATAACGAGCTAGGTTTGTTATCTGCGAGTGGCGTATCTTATGACCCATTCCATATCAAATCATACCACCTAATCTTGACCCTACCTCTTATAGAGCCATTGTTGTTAGCTACATCTACTTTTTTACATTGCTTTGTCCATGACACTGATGCACCACACCCGAGATTTGTTAAGGGTTAGGTGTTTGAGAGTATGATCGATATCTAAAGAGTTGATGGTGATTGATGATGATTAGAGGTTTTGTCATTGCATGTCTTTGGGTATCCACTCCGATTATCCTAGATTATCCGTGAATAAACTATTTGTTGATGATGTGAGGGAACAAATGATGTATCGAGATGGTTGGATGTTGAGAGTGATAGTATTATTCGGGCTCGATGAGGTTACTGAAGGATTTAGTTTTATGGTTATGAGTTTTTCTCAATTAGGTGTTTGGGCTTTAACAATCTCGTAGTATGTATATCTTTTGTAATTTAAACTATTATATAATATTTTACTATATATATATATATATATATGAAAAATTTCTTAGAATGAGTAGCCTGAGAATTGATATCTTTTTTGAAACATGTTCTCATGATTTATACACACACACACACACATAATAGTATGATACATTTGAGATTAATTCTTTCTAAGTATGACTTGAGAATTATTAAACTTATAATTGAATTGATTTGTAATCATTAATTTTCTACATTAAAAAACTATTAATCGGAACTGGTTGTATGAAAACTGTTTATCTAGAGAATATAACGAAGGAGTAGAGTTTTTTATGAAGTCATTATTAAACATGCTTAAGACTCCTGTAGAATAGTCTGTCCTTATTTAAACTGTGCTTATATGCATAATGTCAATGCTGATGATTTGTGAGGTCATTTATTTGTGTATGGAATTTATATAAGTTACACTTGTTGGATATAGAATTGTGAGACAGAGTCTAAATATGATAATAAGGAAGTCGGGTCGGAAAGTAATGAATCATCATTTGAAAACTATGAGGGATATTGGTTAGAGGAGATGACTCAAAAGGTTGAGGAATGTGTTCGGGATTATCCAAAAATGTTCGAGAAGTTATTAAATGAATTAGAGGAACCTTTGTAATGTGATTGTAAGATGTTTACTCAATTATCCACTACTATAATGTTATACAACTTAAAAGTATGTAACAGATGGAGTGATAAGAGCTTCAAAAAATTATTAACACTTGTAAAGGATATGCTTCCTAATGATAACATTCTACTCGATCCTACCTATGAAGCAAAGAAGATTATTTCCTCTATAGGCATGAGTTATGAGAATATATATGCATGCCCTAATGATTGCATTTTCTTTCACAATGAGAATGCATATTTGGATATTTTCCTAATCTTGAATGCAAAGCACCATGATACAAGAAGAACAAGATGTTGGCTAAGGTGATAGAATGAACTACAAAATGAAGACAAAAGATGTACCTTGTCCATTAATATTGGTACATTATGGAAGAAGGATAAAGCAACAAAAGATGGACATCTTAATGAAGATGCACATGTTGCTACAAAAAAATTGTAAGTTTGTAAATACCCCGAACCCTACTTAATTTTCTTTTAGAAAAATATTATATTATGCTTATTCCTATAAGGTAAATTTAAATATATTGAATACATTATAGGACAAACTTGAAACGCTAGATTTTGCAAAGGGGTTCAACCACTAAAACATTATGTCCTAGGCTACATGAATTGTACAACACCCCAAAATACATAGGGGTATTGGATTAGGTGTTACAAGAACGAGCATGCTTGGTCAATCTTATGGTTCTCATAGCACTAATGAGCAAGTAGCCATCCTCACTTAGAAATTAAGCATGGAATTTGAACAGATGGCAACAATGGAGCAAGAATTTTCATTTATAAAATCTCAAGGGTATAAGCCATCCGATTTAGTTAACCATGATCAACCTCACATACCAAACATAAATAGCATTAGAGACAGTTACAAAGCTGATGCACGTCTCTCTTCTCTTCCTGAGGTAAACATTACAAACTATAAATTGTTATTAAATGTATTTAGTGTCATAAATAATTAAGAATTTGTAATATTTCATTTCAGGGTTTGCATAAATGTGACTTGTTAGCGAATACCTTTAAACTCTTTTGGTTAAAAGAAGGGTATACATCAGTCACAGTACCCAATTGTAAATTGTAACACCCCAAAATTCACTAATTTTTTTTTTAAAACGGAAGCAATTAAGATAGAAACACTTAAAACCTATGAATTCTAGGAATGTTACCGCCACACTTCGTACCAGACCGGTTCTCTCCGACCGTTCCAGTACCAAGTGCTAAGGCTAAAGAAAAGATTTACGTTAAATTCAAATTAACAATTCATAAAAGAATTCGAAAGATCATACAACAAAATCAGAGTACGCATAAACGTTTATTAACACTTGTAACTTCCAAATAGAAATACATTTAAACAAGATAAAACCCGATGTGTCAAATTCCGGATTGCCTACTCACTCAAGTCAGGCCTGCCACCCCAAAACAGTCTCTGATCTTAAACCTGCACAAGAAGTCTGCTCCCCACCATCGGTGGATCATCACAGGACCCATCAACCAAGGTAGTATCAGTACAGGTCCAGTACTGAGTAAGGTGACTTGATCACTAAGGCCAACACGTAAACACATAAGCCATGAAGAAAAATAGAAGAACACAATCATAAATGCATATGATCAACCAGGTAAAAGTACAAAGGCCCAATAATCTGGATTAATTACTTAATTAATCTTTTATCAAAAGTCGGTACACACCATGCATTTTATCAAATCCATGTAAGTACAGGAACACCCCACTATTATTGCCGGTGGGCCGGTCACTTACGGGACAAAGTTCACACCATTATTATTCGCCGGTGGATCGGACACTTGCGGGACATAGTCCACACCACTATTCCTGACCGGTGGATCGGTCTGGTTTCTGCTCACATGGTGTTCCACTATAAGTAATTAGTATCTTTTAAGCATTTGTAACTCTAGTTTGTTTTTATTGAGCTCGAGTCACCCCACTATTATTGCCGGTGGGCCGGAAACGCACAGGTACAAAGCCTGACCACTATTATTATCGGTGGATCGGTTACACATAGGACATCATGTCCTAACCACTATTTCTGACGGGTGGATCGGTCTAGACCGGGCTCAATAATCTTCCACTTTAAATGATTAGTATCTTAAGTATCTTATTCAAAGGCTTTCACCAAATATGCATAAATCACCACACATCACAAATCATAAAATTCCATAATTACACTTTAATTACCAAATACACGTGATAACCCAAAACTCTAAGCAGCCTCAAAAATCCATAGTTAACTACTCCAAACCCTAATTCAGTGTCCTCCGTACACTTAATTTGCTCCACGTGCTATTTTCCATCCCAAGTGCTCAAACACCCAAACAACACTTACATTACCTTCCTTACATCCCAAATTAACTTTCCACACGTTAATTTCATACCCATGCAGACATTAATCCCCCCATGCAAACCTTCGAACCTTTTTCATGCAAACCCTAAAATTCCACGTGAAGCCCTAAATTCAACCGTGCAAACCCTAATATCACCATACAACCATCAATATCACCATGTAAATCCTAATACCACCATACAAACCTTAATATCATCATACAAACCCTAATACCAACATACATCCATTAATACCACCAGGTAAACCCTAGATTTCGTTATACAAAACCATAAATTCAATCCAACCAAAGCCAAAGATTCACCCATTCCAAACCCTAAATTCAAACCATAAAGATTCTTCCATACCAAACCCTAAATTCAAGCAATAAAGATTCTTCCACATAAAATCATAAATTAGAATCTCCCAAGGAAAACTATAAATTGAATTCCCCCAAGCAAATCATAAATTAGATTCCCCCATATAATATCATAAATTACATTTTCCCAAATAATATCATGAATTAGATTCTCCCAAACAAATTATAAATTAACTCTCCCAATCAAATCATAACTTAAATTCTCCCATATAATATTATAAATTACATTCTCCGAAATAACATCATAAACTAAATTCTCCCAAACAAATTATAAATTAACTCTCCCAATCAAATCATAACTTAAATTCTCCCATATAATATTATAAATTACATTCTCCCAAATAACATCATAAACTAAATTATTCCTTATAAAACCATAAAACTTAGGTCAACTCACTTCCCTTAGTCAACTTCTTTCCCCATCCTCCTTTTTCATCCGTCCTCTCACACAAACCACATCGACTTCCTCACATACACAACACATATCATCATACATAATTAATACACATACCATGCACAACATACTTCAACTCCAAGTCATACCACATATAAAATATTTAATTATAATAAATATTAGATACATAACATGCGAAACACATAATATACATAAGCACATAAAAGGCCTTAGCACTCCTTACCTAAAACGACACCGGTCTTGGAGCACGCTCCTCCGCCTCCTTAAGGTTTTGACTGGTTTTACCTATTATGAGAGGAAAGCTAAAATTAGACTCTCTCCTATCAAAATAATATTAAACACTAATTTAATATAAGACTAGTTTTTTTTAAAAAAAAATAATAACAAAAATACAAAAATAATATCAATATTAATATTAATAAGAATAATAAAAAAGTAGAAATAATAATAAAAAGGCATTACTCAAAAATAAAGTGAAATAAGGGATTCAAACCCTTTACCAAAATAATACTAAAAAGATTATTTGTAAAATAAATAACCCAATTCAGAAATAATAATAATAATAATAATAATAATAATAATAATGATAATGATAATGATTATGATAATAATAATGATAATAATAGTAATAGTATTAACAACACTAATGTTAAAATATTTATATTAATAATAATAAATAAGAATAATGGAAATTCGATATAGAAAATAATAATAATAATAACTATACTTATAAAATTTTAATATTAATAATAGTAATTATAGAAATCATAAGAAGAATAATAATAAAATCGAATTAAAATATATTAGGCTTCAGCCCTAAACATAAATAATAATAAAATATTAATAATAATAAAATATTAATACTAATAATAATAATAATAATGCATATTAAAATATGAATATTAAGAATAATAATAATAGTATTTATATGTAAATAATTGAAATAAAATAATTTAAGGGTTATAAAAATAAGGAAAATAGCTGAGAGGGTCTAGGGTTCAACCAAATGTCGGTGGGGATAGGCGGCACCAGCGGTGGTGCACGGCGGCGGCGGTGGCGGCCGGAAAAAGAGAGGAAAAAGGGAAAAGTTGCATGCTGGTAATAAGAGAGGGAGAATGGTGGTGGAAGTTGGGCTGTTTTGAGTTTCCCATAAGGAGAGGAATGGAATGAAGGTGGCGGCACAGCCAAAGGTGGCGGCGCACAGCGGCGATGGTGGTGGCCGAATGGAGGAGAAGGAGAAAGAGAGAGGAGGAGAGGGAGAAAAAGGAAACTAAAGGTAGGGGAAGGTAGGGCAGGGTCTGCAGAACATTTTTAGAGGTGAAAGAAGCGGCCTTAGCGGCGGAGGAGGTGGCTATTGGCGTCGCGAAGGGTGGCGGGGCAGAAAACAGGGTTGATCGGGAAGGGAACTTTGCACAGCTGGGGAGACTTGTGCAGGAAGAATCGAAGGGTGAGGTAGATTTGGTTAGCTAGAGGGAAGTGTAAGGATGACACGGGTGGCCAGAACGGGCGGCAAAGTTGGCCATAAACGGAGGAAGAGGCGTCTAAAGGAGTGGCGGCGACAAGGAAGGATTTCTGGGTTAGGAAATCCAAACTCGAATCAGGGTATATTGTGAGGGTATTTATAGAGTTAGAGGAGAGGTTAGGGTTATTTAGGTCGGTGAGGGGATAAGGAAGTAGGGTTTAGGCTTACCGGAGGCGAGGGTTGGCCGGCGGCAGCAAAACGGGCATGGGTGTGCGCAGGAGAGAGAGAGAGAGGATGGCGCGAGAAGAGGGAGATTTGGTTGGGTCAAGAGGATCGGCGATTCAGGGGAAGAGATAGGAATAAAAATCTGTGGTCAAAATGACCGTAACCGGCGGCGAAAAACCAGGGGGTGAGCGGCGGTGCAAGTGCTGGTCGACGTTGGTGCTGGCAGGCGTGAAGTAGGAAGAAGACAAGGTTGGGCCGGGCGGTCGGCGAAGGAAAAGAAAGAAAAGAAGGGAGGACCGGGCGGTTCGGCATGACGAGGGTGCGTTAAATGAAACGCGGAGTGTAGGGCGGAATAAATGATAAAACACACCGTTGAGAAGCAAGCCAGAACGGGGCAGCTGTGCGGCTAGGCCGAAGGAAAGGAAGAGGAAAATTGGGCCGCGCCAGGCCCAAATTGGGGGAGGGGAGGAAGGAAAGAAAGAAAAAGAAAAAGGAAGAAAGGAAAAGGAAAAAGGAAAAAGGACAAGAGAAAAATAATTATGTTGGGTATTTAAATTAATTAAAATATTTGGGATATTTAAAAATAATAATATTTGAATAAGATAATATTTAAATCCTATTTTAGGCTAAATTAGGATTTTTAAAAGATTTTCCATAAATTCCTTTTTAATTAGCAAAACATCCTAATTTTCTCTAATTAAATTATTTATAAAATTAATATTAATTTGAAACTATTTTCTCCTTCTTATTTTAAATAAAATAATTTATTTAATTTATTTTCAAAATAAAATGCTTAATTAGCTAAAATACCCAAATTCTTTTCTAATAAAAATACTTAAAAATTTCTTCTTAATTTTCCCTAATTAATTCAATTTAAAAGTAATTTATTTAAATAATTCTTATAATAAATATCCTTTAAATGTAGTTTATAAAATTAGAAATTTTCGGGGCATTTCATAAATAGTCCATGGATATAACTTGACCCTAAATACAAGGCCAGTGAGTATTGACACTCCAATCATTGGCAGTGCACCCTTACCTTGTTATAAAGAAAGGCATGAGGCAACCATAGTGCTAAAAGCTCATGGAAGCTTCATGTAACACCCCCAAATTTCAAGCCGGAAATTTTTTTTTTTGAAAGATTAAAGCGGAAGCTAGGAGCGAATTTGGGAAATGTTACCGCCACATCTAACACAAGATAAATGTCAACCATCTATCTCATGTTAGATGCAAGGCTAAAACCTGTCAAACAATTAAATCTGAATTTTAAATCCAATCAAACAATTAAATCCGAATAGTAAACACTTATCAGAATACGAGAAATTTAAAGTCAATTACAAAACCCTTAGAAATCTAAAAACAATACTTGCAACTTCCAAAGGTGAATACAATTAAACAAAATAAATCCCAAAGGATAAATATCCGGACCGCCTACTCACTCAGGTCAAGCCTTCCACCCCAACACAGTATCAACCTGCACAAGAGGTCTGCTCCCCACCATCGGTGGATCATCACAGGACCCATTCAACCAAGGTAGTATCAATACGGGTCCAATACTGAGTAAGTCTCGCTACCCTACCTTATAGGAAAGATATCATCAAGTGCATATTAAGTTGTAGTAGAATACGTTAATACCATATCATACATACTCACCACCCACAGCATGAATCTTGCCATACATTCATAGTAACATTTAAAACATATGCAGCATCCCAGTTAACATATACGCGTGGTATAACCGAAATAATACGTGACTCATTATGCACATAAACAGCATGTGGTGATACATATAATAAAAGCTGGCCAAGGTCCAACTAGACTTATTCTTTATTCTCACTAATAGTATATTCATTCCACACATATTCTTTAATAATCCATGTAAGTACGGGAGCCCCACTATTATAGCCGGTGGACCGGAAAGTAAACGCACAGGGCAGAACGCCTCTGATCCACTATTATAGCCGGTGGACCGGAAAATAAACGCACAGGGCAAAACGCCTCTGATCCACTATTATAGCCGGTGGACCGGATCACAGCCCCGACTTACATGGTGTTTCGCTGTAAGTACTTAGTATTTTCCCTGTGGATTACTTCATTCAGATTCATTCAACGCATTCTTTATTAGTCCATGTGAGCGGGGGAGCCCCACTATTATAGCCGGTGGACCGGAAGATATACGCACAGGGCAGAACGCCTCTGATCCACTATTATAGCCGGTGGACCGGAAAATAAACGCACAGGGCAAAACGCCTCTGATCCACTATTATAGCCGGTGGACCGGATCACAGCCCCGACTCACATGGTGTTTCGCTTTAAGTACTTAGTATCTTTCCCATGGATTAACTTATACGTTTGGTTTGTCGAGCACGAGATCCCCCACTATTATAGCCGGTGGACCGGAAGATAACGCACAGGGCAGAACGCCTCTGATCCACTATTATAGCTGGTGGACCGGAAAATAAACGCACAGGGCAAAACGCCTCTGATCCACTATTATAGCCGGTGGACCGGATCACAGGCTCGGCTCGACATCTTTCGCTTTACGTGATTAATATCTTATCAGTGTCTTATTAAATCACACATCTCCCTTGACATGCATAAATCATTCTCTTTATACTGTACACATCTCAACAAATAAAATCCCACATTCATAACTACACTTTAGTCAATAAATACCCATAATAACACCAAACAACTCTAAGCAACCATAACCAACCCTAATTGTCCACACCAAACCGTGGTTAACCACTCTTAACCCTATTTTACCATAACAACCATACTTAGCCATCCCAAACCTTAATCATCCTCGACAAATCACAATTAGCTACTCCAACCCTACTTAATCACAACGACCCAGAGTTAATCACTCCAAACCCTAATTCTGTCTCCTCCATACTCTTATAATACTCCACGTATTATTCTCCGTCCAAAACTGTTAAACACCCAAATCATACTTGCATTACCTTCCTTACATCCCAAATCAACCTATCGTACGTAAATTTTTCTCCCACGCAAACGTTACACATCTCACACAGCTTCTCGAACTTTTCATACAACCCTAAATCCCATACAATCATTAACTCCCGTGCAAAACCCTAATTCCACCATGCAGACCCGAGTACCACCATCAAAACATTAATACCACCATACAACCATAATACCACCATGCAAACCCTAATACCACCATTCCAACCCTAATACCACCATACCAACCATAATACCACCATGCAAACCCTAATACCACCATAAGCCATTAATACTGCCAAGAAATCTTTAATACCACCATACAAACCCTAATACCACCATGCAATCCCTAATTTCCCCCATGCAACCTTAATTTATTCCCACTCTTTTGTTTATTTAATTCCACCTTCCCCTCATCGTCTTACAAATGGTGAACTCCTTAGGTCATCCATACCTATGTTAGCCGACGTACTTCCCTTTGGTTATTTTAACCGCGTATTTTTCTTTTTCAAGTCCCCACTTCACCACACTTCCTCACATAACCCAGCATGCATTTCGTAGGGTCACATCACCTCACATCACATCATTCTTGTTCCACAACATATTAGTATACAAAGACGAGAACACGGGGATGTACCTCGGTTCCATGCTGCGCTACACAAATACACAGATAATACACAGGATTATAGCATACAACCGCACAAAGCATACAAGACAAGTAAATCATGCGATGCACCCAAGTGGCCTTAGTTACGTCCTTACGAAATACCCATAAGTAGAGGTAAGTAGAGAACTTACCTGGATCCGAAGCTAGCTAAGCGAAATGAGAGGGAGAGGGATCCCTAGTTCGTTGGTCCACGAGAAAGCTTTCCTAGACCCGATAGAAATCGAAAACTAAATTAGAAACTATTCTATCAATCAATAATTCACATACCCTAATTAAATAAACCCAAACTACACAAATGATCTTTCTTAGAAAACGTGTATAAAACTTAGAACTTAAAAGTATAGCTTTATTAAGATTTCAGGTTAAAACTGAATAAAAACGGATTAATTCAAATATCCCTTGGGACATTTCAGCTTAAGTTGGAAAGCCCGAAAAGAATCATCGATCATAAGTTAATTTACCGAAAATAACTTATTTATTAGGTTTTATAACTAAATAGGTAACCCAACCGTTTACATAGAACCAAATCCAAACCGATTAGGTTAAAACAGAATTTAAATGGTTTAAAACCCAAAGGTAGAATTCGATTAGATAAATACACGTAGCAAAAATCAATTTTATAAAATCATCCCCTAAAATTAGGGTTTCAAAGCCCATAACACAAACTCAAGTAATTCCATTTAGTTAATTCAAATTAAAGGTATTAGAGAGCAATTAATGCCATTTCAACTATTTCTATACATTCAATTTTAGAAAAAACAACAATACAAGCAATCGACTTCATAATTTCACTTGAAATTTAGGGTTTTAGGCCCGAAAATACAACTCGTTAAAATTCTATAAATTTAATCAAATTGAGTGTTTAGAAATGCAATTAAACACATTTTCTAACATATCAAATAATCAATTGCTCAAAACTAGTAAAAGAAATACACAATTTAGCCCAATTAGGGTTTTTGAGCCCGAAACGCAAATCCGATTAATTCTTGCCAAAACATATCAATTGACGGTTCGGAAATGTAATTAAACATATTCTAATGTAATTTATATATTCAATTGAATAAAATAACCTGATTACCCAAACCAATTTAAACCCGCGGGAGTTTTGACCTAAAAATCCAATTCCGGTAAATTACGCATATATTTCTCAAATTGACGGTTCCAAAATAAAATTGGATACATTTTAAAACATATTGTATAATTAATTTGTCCAAAACCGCAAAAACGAATGAATCCGAAAAATTTGGGCATAACCCGGCTAAAAATCCAATTTTTCCAAAATCTCAACATAACCATACAATTAACCTATCCAAATCAATCTTACAGCATATACATACATAAACAAACAATCAATTTAGCTTTTTATAAGCTAATTCACACTCAATTAATCAAATCAAGGGTTAGGGTTTCCGAAAATTTATACCCAACGAAACTCAACAAATCGGAGCACGAGAAGGCCGGAGAAGCTTCGTCGGGGCCCGGGTGTGGCTCACCGGTCGTCACCCGAGCTCGCCGTGGCCGGAAGGCGGCACGGCTGGTGCTGCTGCTGTACGTGGTTGCTGGGATTTGCTGCTTCGGCCGCTGTTGCAGCAGTTGTTGCTGCGGCTGCTGGTGTGCGGCTTCGACCGTTGCTGCTGCGTCGCCGGCGATCGTGTCGCCCGTAGTGGCTGGCGAGGTTGGCCGGAGCGGAGAGGAGGAGGCGGCTAGGGTTAGGGTTGCGGGACAGGGTGTCGGGGAACAGGGAGCCACGAGAAGCAGGGAAGAGAAGATAAAGGAGAGAAGAGAGAAAAGGAAAGAAGTGCGGGGGGGGGGTCGGCCGGTTCGGGTGCCGTTGGTTTTTTTTTTTTTTTTTTTTTTTTACAAACACAAGCACAATATAAAATAATAATTATTTAAAATTTATTATTGGAAGAATTTTATCTAAAATTTATTTAACGAGAATTTATTTCGAACGGATCCGAAAGCTTAAAATAAATAAAAGGACCATATACAGAATTTCAGAAACATTTTTGAAAGAATTAACCAACGAACATAAAAATTTATATTATTTACGAAAGTACATTATAAGACCCCGATAAATTATTTAAAAACATATACTAAAATATTTAAGTCAAATTCGAATAAACCAAGACTAATTTAAATGATTTCCGAAATCGGTTTTCCGTAACCCAAAAAGCATAAAACGAAAGGGAATTAATTCCAGAAAGAATTTCATAAATAAACTCCGAAATCTTTTTAATTTAAACTTTCCGAAAATATTAACGATTACCGAAACGAATAAATTTAAAGTCGGAAATATTTTCTACGGATAGAATTATTAAAATAAATTTAACTATTTAAAATGAAATTCTATAATTTAAATAATATATTTTGTCAACGAAATATAACCTCAAAATACACCGTTAACACATGACGAAGTTATAATCGAAAACAAATCTAAAATATTAAAAATAAAAATAACAGTATGAGAAACAACGAAAATACATATTTTTAACCGAGAATCAAATCCATAAGAATATAATAAAATCATTGTCGTGAACGAATTTGTCTAGAATGATTCGCAACGACAATGATTAATTACATTCAATTATGGGTTCGAAATCGTCGATGAATCTATAAAAAGAATCGAAATTAAAATAATTAATTGTTGACCTCAAATTACGCTAATAAAATCATTAAACTTAATAAATCTGGATTTTAAAAATACGGGGTATTACACTTCATGCCTTGGCCTACGGATCAAATACGTCTCACTAATGAAGACGTAATGACATTTGACATCATTATTATACCCTATTTGTTACTTACTTTATTTATACCTTTTTAATATATATATGCTCAATACATATTTCATTTATTATTATGAATTAAGGAATCAAAAAAGAAGAATACTCCTTAGGGTAAAATGAACAGAGGTACTAGCAGAATGAGCAACACAAAAAGGGTAGTGCTAAAGGAAATATAGCTAAATTAGAAAAATCAATTGCCACATAGAAGATTCCATCTTTATAGATAAGAAAACCACTAGCGCTGGCTTTATTTTATTTCTATGCCCAAAAATACCTAAGCAAAAATTATAGTTTCATTGATTATCATCTAGAGTATATTGGGAGGGACGACGCTATTTATTTGGTATCGATAGTTGACACAAGTGACATTTATAAACAGAAATGGATGTCAACCATGAGTGTTACCATTTATATCACATAAGTATCATTTCATATTTTATATTTTAGTAATTCTTGTTAATAAATATGCATTGTTATTGTCGTTAAGAGGTTTCCAGCTAGTCGTGGTGCGATGGAGGGAATGTTTCCCTCTATTATATTTGTGTGCCCATACTACATAGCTAATGGTACTATAATAAGAGAGGGTAGGCACATAAACTATTTAGCGGATTGTATTTTGTTAGAAAGCTACAATAAGATGTATCTCATTCCTCACCTAGCAAATGAACATTGAGTTTTGAGCGCTAGTCGACCTAATATGAATAAAGCTTATGTGTTTGATTCCCTTCAAACCTATGACATGCCTTTTAACCTTGCTCGTTGTGGTGGGAAAGAATTTATCAACATGCTAGTATATTTTTCACTTCTTACTTCATTACCTTATTTATGTATATATTCTACTTTAATTATTTTAGGTATATATACTTACAATATTGTGTATCCAACTCTATTTATTAGGGTACGATGGAAGTAGTATTGGAGGAGAGGTGGGAATGATGTCCTAAACCCAAAGAGTCTTGAATATGAGCCTGTAATGGTAAGTGGGAAGATAATTATTTTGTATTTTATTTTAAGTATAATTAATATATAATAGTTAGAAAGCTAACTAAATTAATTTGACAGGGTCCACAATAATAGAACGGCGATGATTGTGGATACTATGTATGTAAAGCAATGGATCTAATAGTCTAAAATAGATCGATTAATATAGATCTAAGCCATGCATATTGTTTTTGGGTAATTAAATGACTTTCATACCAAAATAGCAAATATGTACAGATGTGCTTACAAAAACTCAACACAAAACAACCAAACACTACCAAAAACTAATCAAAAGTGCCAATGATCTAAACAGCTTAAGTACTATAAAACCTTCTTATCTCTGATCCCTTCATGCCTTACAAAGATCTCATTGATAATTTACTTAATCAAACATCCAGAGCAGCTTTTTTTTTTCCTAGAAAACCATCATATGTATGCTATTCTAAATTTTTTACTATAATAGCAGCGAACACTGCCCTCCAATTCTTGTGTTGACCTATATCATTTCTTGTGATTAGAATCATCCACATAATGCAAGTATGCTATGTAGTGAAAAAATGGGGCAACAACATTTTAATTCAAGGCTTTCCTCCGAATCTATTGAGCTATAATGTAGGTAACCAGCAGATGATCCATTGTTTCATCATAATTTTTGCAAACCTCACATAAAGTTGAGTCAACTACATACCAATTTACTCTTTATAGCAAACCTTCCATGACATGCTTTCTATATGGTCACTTTTGGTCTTGGTAATCCAGTATGGCACCATATCAGTTTATACTATGGCACTATATGAGCTTTAACTCTAACCTCTTAATATGCTTTACTCACTGAAAAACTCCTTTTCTGGATGGATTTTTATAGTTCTCCACTCAAGTGTCTTACTTCAAAATGTTTTTGATTATCCACGAAGAGTATACAGGTGGAACATCTTTGAGATTTTTATACCTTAGGTTCACATTACCCATAAGATTTATCTATCATTCATAAGTCTCCATAACTATTTTGTAAGGCAGGCAATATTCTAAGCTTCCAAGTGGATAAGACCTAGGGCTCCCTCTATTTTAGGCATGCAGATATTTAGCTAAGAGATGGGAGCTCTTCCTCTATGGAGGTCTAAGTTTTCCTGAAAAAACCATTTGCAAAAGGAATTGTCTTGGGAAGAAGAAACACTTGTATCCAGTACTGAGTTATACCAAGGATTGCTGATTGTAGAACCTGAATCTTACCAACATAACTAAGATACTTTAGAGTCCAAGAATTTAGTCTAGCCATAATTCTCTCAATAAGGGGCTGGTAGTGAGACACAACAAGTGAATTGCTCTTATAAGAACACCCAAGTACTTAAAAGAAAATTGGCCCTCTTTAAATGGCAAAATGGACAAAATTTTCTGCATCAGGTCATCCATTACCCCACCAAAATATAAATTACTTTTTCGAGGGTTGGTTGTCAAACTAGAGGTAGTAGCAAATTCCTCTAATTTATCAAGTAGAAGCTTTGTAGAGGAAATGTGACCTTTCTAGAACAAAAGGAAAGGGAGATCGGCTGGCTCTTCTTGCAAGTTAGACACCTTTTGAAATTGTTATTACCCCATAGGGACTTTAATAATCTGCTAAGGTACTCTAGTGATAAGATATACAAGTAAGGGGATAAGGGACCCCTTTTCCTTAAGCCTTTCCTTCCAATAAATAGATTACATAGGGTGCCTTGTAACATCACATAATATCTAACAGTAGATACATATTACATATATCTGTGAACAAAGTGATTTGGGAAGCCATACCCTAGTAGTAGTGCTTTAAGGAAATTCCAATCTAGGGACTCATATGCCTTTATAATATCAATCTTCATCATCATTTGAGGGCTAATTCCCTTCCTATTGTAATTTCTTAGTAATTTTTGAGCTATTATATTATTATCTCCATTCCATATCCTTGGTACAAAAGCTGATTGAGTTACATCGATTAGCTCATTTCAAAATGTGGTAAGTGTAATGGTCAATGCTTTAGAGAAGATTTTATAGACCACATTACAATAGGCAATTGGTTTATACTCAGTAATATAAATAGAATTCTCAATCTTGGAAATAGGGTGAATGGATATGTTGTTAAATGATTTTAATAAAAACCCAGTCCCCCAAATCTACTTCATGGTGCTAAGAAGCTCTTATTTTACAACACTCCAAGTCTTCTTGAAAAAATGGGGATTAAACCTGTCTGGACTAGGAGCCTTGAAATCCCCCACACTAAAAATTACATCACAAACTTTGTAGTTGGATATATCTTGCATCAAGGTTTATCTACCTTTTGGAGATAACATCTTGCCTTGGTTTATGATAATTAGGCTTCAAGACATCAAACAAGGCGAGGCTGTACCTAATAATCCAACATAGGAACTATGAATTTCATGTTCAATATCTTCCCGGCTATTCAGATTATGGTAGCACGATCATGAAGTTGAATAATAGAATTTATATGAGTTCTTTCTTTTAGCTTATCATGAAAAAATGTATTATTAGCATCACCCAACTTTATGTAGCTGATCTTTGCTTTCTGCTATAAATACCTTTCTTCAATCTAGATTTTCTTCCATTATTTCTTTTTTCTCTTCTTATCCTTCCTTATAAGGTCAACATTCATATTCTCACCCTGCAACTACTGATTCACCACATGCCATACCATTTTGATGATTCAAATTCCCTGCTTACATGACCAATGCAAGAAATATTGAACTTTATTAACTCTATTTTTAGTTTCTACAACTTCTTCATAATCTGAATTTGTTTAGACCCTTCTACATAAGTATCCTAAACTTGCTTTACAAGTCCTATGAAAGACTTATGAGTAGTATAGAAGTTGCAGAATTTGAAAGGAATGATACCTTGCATAGAAGTTTGGCTCAAAGAAATCACGAGATAGGTATGATTTAAGTGATAATGATCCACAATCTAGACATTTTCTTGCATGGAGTTGTGACACCAGCCTTAGTTTCCAAATCCTCTATCCAGTTTACATCGAACTCTATTGGCAAGTTCTTTATTGTTGCACCAAGTAAACTTAGGCCCAATACACTTAATCTCTCCCAATCTACACTTTTGAGTACAGCTTACAAACATATCCATATTACCTTGTTGAATAATACCACCACTTTTCTTATCCACATACATAATTGTGTTGAAATCTCCTATGACCAACAAAGGACCCTGCACTTTCTTGCTAATCTTTTGAAAGCCTTACCAGAGGCTTCTTCTTGCTGCACCTATGTTAAAAGCATAAACAACCATCACCGTGAAATATTGATTGCTAATCATCATTTTAAACTGGCAGTGTAAATACTGATCCATCTCTTCTGTTATTGTTACATCCACTTCCCCTTATTTCTTGGAAAACCATAACTCTGCCATTATAGTGAGATTGATGATTCGTAGTGTAAGCTAAGTTGGGAGCAATTCTTCTATAGGCACTCTCAAATGTACTCAATGTTATTCTAGTCTCAACTAAAGCTAAAATAAAAAAGGAATTGAAACTCAAATATTTCCACACATTCTTTTTTTTTTCAGAGAGGATTTAACCCCTATGACATTCTAAGTAGCAATTTTCATTAAGTAACTACACTTGACCCCCCTACTACTTCTCTATTATAATCCCTTATCCCTTGATTGATTTCATTTAGAGGAAATTGAAATATAACTTTCAAGATAGTCTCAAAAACATCCTCCCTTTTAGTAATTCTTGATTTGTTCTGCAAGATTGCTTTCTCTTTATCACTACAACTAGCAACATGTATTTTAGGTTGAGGCTTAATGATTGGTTTAGTTTGTGAGTTTGTTTTAGGATAGGTGTTCTGCATAGTCTGTGATGGGTTTATTAGAGCCTATTTTTTCTTCCAAATCTATTCTACTATTTGTGAGATACCTATTATGCAATGATTGTTTTCATGCCCAAGCTTATTACATTTAGTATAGTAATGATGCCTCTATTTATAACATACTTTTTATTTTATAGTACCACTACTTGAGTCAATGAGAATATGCTCCATTAGGGGTAGTTGTACATCAGTTTGAAATAGAAGTCGTCGGTAATATATATTACTACGAGTTGTAGCTATCATATTAGTACAGATAGGAACACCTATATAACTCCAAATCCTACTTAAAGAATCAGCCAACAAATGTGTTAATAATAAACAAGGCAAAGTTATCCATAATGGCATCCTTCTCTATTTAGTGTCATCAAATGGGACAATTGGGTTCCAATGTTTTAGCATTAATGGTCTGACTTGAAATGACCAAAATGGCTTCTCAAAGATGATCAAACAGTCCTGCTCAAATTCAAATCTAAATAGAAAGAAGCCCTGCTCATGGTGATAGATTTTTAGTGTAACAACCTCCGTCCATATATATGCTACATATTTGTTAATCTAGGCATAAGATAGTTGGAATCCCACCACCATACCTATAAATGTGTGTTGCCATTTCTTTTCTTCTAATTCAATTTCCTTTCTCTACAAAACCATTTTCATCTCTCCGCTTTCAATCATAGGTGGGGAGTATGACAAATTTAGCACTGATTTGTGCCTTTAATTCTACATCAACATAACTTTCCAACATGCTGTTGGGAATTTAAATTTTTCTAAAGAATAAGAAATCCTCAGAGTATAGTTTATAAAATGATCAACTAGGGTCGGGGATTCAACATCAATATTTTCCACATCCTGGCGCATAGGTGAATCCATCATTTGACACGAAATACCCTTTAATCCATTCAAGTTATGATGAACACTGGGTCTCACCTTAGAGTCCGGACTAGCAATAATCTTCTTTGCTGGAGTCACCATTTGGGGGTAGACCTTTTTCCTATGATTGTTACTGACCATTTCAAAACTTTTGACAAGATGGAGATGATAAGTGCATGCAGCACATACTCCCGATCATTTCCCTAGCTCTTCACTATCTTGAATGATTTCCATGTATGTTTGTTTTTCCGTATTTTTCCATTAATGAATCATGAAATATATATTTGGTACTTGACCTAACTACTAAGTGAATAATCAAAATTATAAATTTATAGTTTTTCATCAGTGATCTTGCATGAGGCCAGAAATATAATGTTGGTGAAATTGATGAAGTTAGAAACCAATGGGCCAAGCACGTGCACTCATATATTTGGTATTAGGGATCTACATTCTACATGCAAGTTTAGGTTTATATTTTATCTATGTATTTTGGTCATCTAGGTTATGATCTATGACTTTGGACTGTACAGCTACCTAGTTGTGGTAAGTCTACTAAATTTGATTCTTAGGTATGCCAAGTGTATTGAGACATACCAATTAGATTGATTGAAAATATATAGTATCATTTAGGGAGAAGAAATGCATGTATATATGAATTGATAATGTTTTACATTGCAGATTTGTTAAATATATGAACATACAACTATGTATGTGGACTGGAACAAAAAAATAAGAATATAAAAAAAATCATATAAGTTTTAATACCAATTCTTACTTAAAACCATTATCATAGATGTTTTTATAATGGTTTTAAGTAAGAACCATTATTAAAACCATTATTATAGTCATTTCAATAAAGGTGCTTACTTAAAACTGTTATTAATATAAGTTTTAATAACGACTATCCATACAAACTGTTAATATAAGTTGGCATTTAATCTCAATTATGGTTTAATAAATGCATAATAATTGATTGAAATCCTAAATTAACTATGTTTTAACAATAGTTTTAACTCAAAACTGTTATTAAAAGATCAATTTTATACTTATTTAATACGTATTAAGGTTTAATAAATGAATACTTAATGATTAAAGCCCTAATTGGATGATATTTTAACAAATGTTTTTGTATTAACTATATGATAACGTTATTTTTTACTGCGGTTTTGACTTTCAAGCCATTATTAAAACCTAGTTTTAATAATGGTATTTAATAATTTCTTTTATATAATCGTTATGATGAAGAAACCATTATTAAATACCAAGTTTATGCTTATATTAGCGGTTTTTTGTTTACTGCTAATGATGGTTATGAACTATTATTAAAGATTGAATAAGGGGTGATTCAATAATGGTTCAAAACCATTATTAAAATCATAAAATAACCATTTTGAAAACCCCTTTTCAGGGTAATGTATAGGGGTTGGAATTGGTTTCAAGGAAGGGAACCAAAGTGAGGGGGAAAATAATGGCAAATTTTGCTAGTTCTCAAGGGTGTATTATGGAGGAGGCTGCTAGAGTAGAGGAAAAGGTATCCAAGAGAATAATGAAGGTGGTGGATGTGGTGTGGTATTTTTTTTTAATATATGAAAGTAGGGAATGACAAGGATGGCCTTAGGGGACAAGAACAAAAAAATTAGGGAGCAATAAGGGTTAATGAAGAAGAAGAATAAAGAAGAAGGAGAATATGTTGCAGGAGGTGGTGATGAATGTGGTGTTGTTGGTGATGGTTGAAGTTAAGGTGTAGGGTGACTCATGGAAATGGATGGCATGCAGAGTCATTTCTAGTGGTTAATAGTGTAGGAATGGCATAGTGTGTGATTTGTTTCTTCCAGGTTAGAAGACATCAAAAGAGAGATGGAGTAGGGGAGATTCAAATAAACAAATAAAAGTGGGGATGGAGGGTTGTGCTTGGTTATGGATATTGTTAGAAGATGAAACTAATCAAGTTTGAGGATAAGTAGGATAGAGGAAACACTTTTTGGTTTTTGAGGAGAGGATGGGTGCTAAGGTAGAGATATGGTGCTATGATGGTGAAGCTAAATTGTTCTAAGAAAAGAGAATAGGATAGGTAGCTCAAATTAAGGAAAAGAGAGAGGGAAATGTAATGTTCATTGGGGGAAGAAACACATAAAAACAAAGATATAGAGAGGCGTTTGTGAGTGTGTGTGTGTGTATATGCACACCAATGATTATTTTGGTGAGAGAGGTGGATTTGTGAGAGGGCAAACTGATAAGGGTGGTTGAGGGGGATGGTTCGATAGATGTGGGGTATGGGTTACTAGTTGAGGTAGGGAGGGAGATAGGGAGCGTGATTAGGGGATAAAAATTGGGGAATAGAGGATAAATGAGGGGGTAAACTGTTAAGATAGAGTAGGAATATATTATTTAATTTTAGGGTTAGTGTTGAGAAGTTAAGATATTAGGTAGAAAGATAATCCTATTTAGGGTAAGTTTAATAGGAAAAAGGTGTAAAATAATCAAGAAAGATATTTAATAAATTATTTTGGTTATGGGTCAAAGGTTATTAATAAAATAATTAGGCTAATATTTAAGGGTTACTTTTCAATAAAAAAAAGCTAAACACCTAAAATAAAGGTTATAAAATTTTGGGATGTTATTATAAATGGCTCTAGTAAGGCAATCTTTATGTCTACTAATATTGTTTTTCTTCCTTGACTACCTCAATATATTACTAAGTAATTATACACACAAACATGAGTTTATATTCATGTAAAATATAGGGAAATAACAATTAGACATCTTTCATTTGTTCATCATCTCAAGCTTTTTTGTAGATGCAATTAGAAATTAGATTAAGTGATGATGGAGATAATTGACAAATTCAATAAGGTATTGAGACTTGATACAAATATGTACAAGTTTGAGGTATACATGATTGGGGTATAAGAATGATTTAAGAAAATAATTTTGAAGGTTTGTGTTATGGTTGTAGAAGATTCTCCCTATTGGTAGTTAGGGGTTCCTCTCAACCCTATAAAATTGAGGTCTATAGATTAATCCAGGGTTATAAAGTTAGTTGATAATAAAAATATTAAATGTAAAGCTAAAATCGTAACTTCATTAGTTACGATTGAGTATGTGAGGTCTATGATCCAAGGTATTATAGGTTTCTTGCTTAATATCTTACTAATCCATCTGGTGTAATTAGTATAATCACTTTTTGCTATAGACCTTCATTTAGAAGGAGGATAAACCCCCTTTTATATCATGGTTTAGGATGTGTGCTTACAAAAGGAAGAAGGTATAGGCTCGAAGGAGCTAGTTGCGTGGAATCTGACAATTCTAAGCAAGTATATATAGAACATTTAATCAATATAAGCTACCTTGTGCGAAAAATAGGTGAATCAAGTATGCTTAACATATAATGGCTTTCAAAACTTCAAGCCTAATAAAATTACTTAACCATTAATGAAGGTATAGAATTAGAGATACACATCACTATAGGTAGGCTCCTTCAGCTAAGTAAGATAGAAGATGCAAAGATTGAGCTAGCTTGAACAAAACCATAAATTATGAATTTTGAGGGAGAAACATATTGAAGTTAGATCATTAGATGTCATTTTGAATATCACCATTTTTTAAAGGAAATTTTTGATCTTTTGCTTGTCTATCAGGGGAAAGTTGTATACAAATAACATATTTTCTTTTCTTGTCATCGAGATATTATACCCTATTTGTAATGAGGTTAATGAGAATAATTGACACTTATTTTTTGGTTGTAATGTGGCCAATTATACTTAGCAACATAAAATAACATGGTTTTGAGAGATAATAAGAATGTCCACACTTATAAGTGTAATATGAGTTGGCTGTAAACTTTGTTTGAAACCCTTCATTTGATAGATATGGCCTATCATAAATGGATGACCAGGAACAAAACTAACCATGGGAATATTTCCTTAGATGTCCCAATTACTAAAATGCAAATTAATCTAGAAGCTTACAAGTTTATGTATAGTAAACATTCATAGGCCCTTAAAAAATTAAGCCCTTACATATAGTAAGTTGTGTACAAGCACTCCTCTAACATAAAAAACTTCTCTCAAAGTGCTTAGGTTTCTTTTTCATCCTAATGATTCACCCTAGTTTCTTTTTATATGGGATGAAATAGTGGTAAATATATCTTAATGTATCTAGTATGAATCTTCTTATGGAATTGAAGATTCTAGTGAATGAAGATGATGGAAGGATTGGTAGCTGCAATGGGAGGAGAAAGAGGATATTCAAGCAAGTATTAATAAATAATTTAACAAGAAGTTTAAACTTTGAATGTTTCCTTCTACGTACCCTATCTAATATTACTTCAACTATTCTTAGTTGGATTATTCACTCAAAAAATAGAGAAATAGCCACGTTCTATACTTATTTTGATATCAAATGATTCAACCATATGTTACAAGTGTCAAAAACCATTACTTATATGGGAAGTGATACATTGCTAAATAATGCAATAAGATAGCTAAATGAAACACACACGGCTAATTGGCACATAAACTAGTAATAACAATGTATCTATATCCTATATGATACATGAACCAACAATGATTATTACAAACATAGGAAGCCAGTTAGTACATGAAAATAAACTAACAATGGCCCTTAACAAAACAAGAATGATGGCTTAGTCTCTTGACTTTTGGAGTTGACTTTCATGTATGATAGCTCCCTTTATACTAGCTTGCACCACACAAAATCTTATTTATGTTGATATCTTAAAGTGTCTTGCTCTTCTCCCTCCAACTATATTACATAACTATAAGAATTTCTTAAAAAAACCTCATTTGGGTTACTAACATTATTAATATCATTATCGATGGCATATAATATATTTGGTTCCATAATCAAGTATGCCAAATTTTTATCATTTTGAGGATATATTGATGCACCCTCATCATTCTCCCCATCATGAAAATATATTTTCTACAAATTGACATCATGAAATTAAGGAGACAAATCACCAACATTATATTTCCTTAAAGCACCACCATATGATTCTAGAAGATGAAGTTTGTAAGCAATTTTTCTAAATTATCCAAGGATTTTAAATTATCCATCTGAACTTTATCTTAGTTTTTTCTTCTTTGATTAGGAAATCATTCTTTTCACAAATGTAACCAACCTAATTAACCAAGAGAAAATACATTATTAGTGCAATGTTTATTAGCTGGGTTTTGGTATATTTCATTTGATCTTTTATGTTCCCCTTGATTTGTTGATAAAGCTTTCAAAAAAACTTCAATGGTTCCTAGCCTCATATCTTTTAATTTCACTTTTCTTCAAGGGTATCATATAACCTAGTATGTAACGATACATTTCATACATATCTCGAATGGACTTGAGGTGGTAGTAGTTGAAGGACTCTGATTCTAAGCAAACTCTGCATGACTTAACTTAATATCCTAATGTTTAGTACATTTACTTACCAATCCTCTTAATAAAGTGCCAAGATCGCCTTTTTTAACTTTAGTTTGTCCATGAGTTTTGTGGATTATGTGAAGTGCTAAATATCAACATAGCGTCTAATATGTTCCATATCATGTGCCTAACATTAATTATGGTTTTAATTTACATCTCTTATAACCTTCACCTAGCCATAGGAATTTCTTATACTCTTATTAAAAATGTTTATTAGAGAGTTTTAAAATTTAATTAGTAACTCTTTCTTATTTTTTATCCAAATATAACATGATTCCCACCCAAAACCATCATTTTGTCATGTTTAGACCTTACACCCTTGATTTCCTCTACAACATCTCTTCTACCTTATGGTTGTATCAAATATCTCTTTTGTAAACTCAAAATATTATGTATAAGGTAAATAAAAAAATGTATGGTCGTACCACTATTGCTAATATAGAAGATTTTTTAAAAAAATACCTAACTTATGTCATGTGCAAGGCTAAAACGTTAACTCATATCCTACTAGTCAAGTGTACTCATTACCTAACCAATTTTGATACAAGGTTCACAAAACTATCTAAAAAATAAACACATGATTAACTATATCCAATTTTGAACCATAAAAGTTTTTTTAAAGACAATGCAGATATGTTCTTATAAGAAAAATCAAGGAACATTACCACCACATTAACTTTGAGAGAGGCATGATCTTCACCTAGCCTATGCTTGATGCAAAGTTGAAATACCCTAAAATCCTAATTTAGATAATTTTAGAAAATTAAGGATTTATTAGGAAAATTAATTAAATTATTATTTTATTAAAATAATAGTAAGTAATTAAGGTAAAATCAAGAGGAAATTAATAAATAATTTAATTGAGAAAAATTAGGGTGTTTTGCTAATTTCCAAAATCCTAAATTAACATAAAAGGGGATTTAATTATTATTTGATTATAATATTATTATTTCTAAATATCCCAAAATATCAAAATATTTTAAATACCTTAACCCACCTAATTTTCTTTTTTTCCCTTTTTCCCTCTTTCATTTTTAATTTTATTTCCTTCCTCTCCTTTCTCATCTTCTTTCTTCCCTTCATTCCTTGATATAGGCCACCCACCTTCGCGTCTAAGAATTCTCCCTTCCTCCCACGCGGCCTAGGGCCGCCGCCTCTTCTCTTCTCTCTCTCCAGCCACCCGGCCTGGTCCAACTTTCTTTTTCTTTCTTTTCCCCCTAGATTAACCGCCTACCCATCCTTCTTCTTCCTTTCTTCCCTCTCAACCTTCCCTCTCCCTAAAGCTTTGACTTCCTTACACCATGGTGTAGGCATGCACCCTCTACACTACTCCATGCCAGCCTGCCAGCCCTACCCTCTTCCCCATTGTTATCTCTCTCCTTCCTCATGCACGTCTCTCTCCCTTTCCTTTCTCCCTTCTTGAGCTCATAGGTCGTGTAATTTTATAAGCCTACACTGGTCGTGCATTACCAATCGGTGACCTGCACACATGTCGTCCACTTCCTCTCTTCCCCCTCTATCCTTTTCCCTCATCCATGGCCAATAAATACCCTTCAACCACCCCTATTCAATCCTTTTTTTAACCTAGAAATTTGCTCCCTTTTGTGCTCCGCCGTCTGTTCAGTCTCCCATTGCGTCCCCGCCCAAACCACCACCCAAAATACTCCCTAAACCGCCTTCCACCGAGTTACACCCCTCACCATCCTCAATCCTCCCTGCACGAGCCACTATGGTGTTACAAAATTGGCCATTCGACCAACCTCAAATAACCTATTGCCACCCTTAGTGCTACCATCTGCCGCCACTCCCACCACAACCACAACCACCACTCCCTCTACCCTCCATAATAACCAACCTAACCTCCTCTAGCTCCCCCTACCTTGCTTTTCCCCTGGCTCCATCTCCTTCTTCCTTCCTGCATCTCCACCACTTTCAACCACCACACCACCGTCGCCTATGTTGCTACCTTTGGTTGTACCACAACCATTATTCCATCCCTCTCAACCTAGGCATCCTCCACCACCCCAAATCCCCCTCTCAATTCCCCTATCCTATCCTAAATGACCTACTTTCCACCCTTCTTACCTTTTCCCTGCCACCACCGCTGTCGTGCGCTGCCGCAGGTGCCACATGGTCACCACTAACCCTAAGCGGTATCTTAACCCTCTAAACGCTAGTTATGATATCATTATCTCTTTTATTTATATTTATTCTATTATTCCTATTATTATTATTATTTATATTATTATTATTATTATCATTATAAATATGATATCATGACTATTATTTTTATCATTATTATTACTAAATGTATCCATGGGATATTTATCCCATTATTATTTAAAGAAGTCGAAGCCCTATTTTAATTATTATTATGATTATCGTTATTTTTATTACCATTAATATCATTATTACTTTTATTATTATTATTATTATTATTGCTAACCTTAGTATATTATTACTATCATTATTTTTGTAAATATTCAAACCTTTACCTTATCATTATTTCGATTATTATTATCATTAGTATTATTCTTAACAATATTATTATTATTCTTATTATTACTATTCTTATATTAATATTTTTATTACTAACCTTATTATTAACCTTAACCTTATTATCGGTAGGGTTTCTATTATTATGATTATTAGAACCACTTTTAAGTATTTTTCGTAAGATTAGAACTATTACTATTATTATTAGTAATATTTTTATTATTATTAATATCACTATTTTTGCTACAACTATTATTATTACTATTTTTAGTAGTATTAAAAGCTATTATCTTTAATAATATAAATATGGTTATGGATACCTTAGCATGAACCTATTTGGACTAGTAATAACCTAGTAGGCTAACTTGAGAATAAAGCCCTATTTTTACCGGTAATTTCTAATAATAATAGTAATCATAATGTTAGAGTAAAGTAGGAAATAATAGTAATTTTGGTAGGAGGGAAATTAATCCTTAGTTTCTCCCTTTTATAGGTGAATCTAGTCAAAACCCTAAGGAGTTGTAGGAGCGCGCTCCAAGGCTGGTGTCGTGGTAGGTAAGGATGTAGCTAAGGCCCTCTATGTGTGCGTTATGTGCCTTGTATGCCATGTACCATGTTATGTTGTGTATCTTATGATTATTACTATAACTGTTTTATGTGTAGTGCAGCTTAGAGTTAAGGTATGCTCATGTGTTTTCTTATGGCAATGTGCATAATATGTATCTATTATTCTTATGATATTATGTGAAGTGGCCCTTTAGGATATGCATGCTAGGATATTTAATATATTGATATGGGGTGAAGGGATGAAAAAGGAAAAAGGGGAAGTCAGTTGACCAAGGGATATAGAATTGACCTAATTATCTCATGATCCATGAGGGGGCAAATAAAAGGGGATTATGAACAAAATAAAAGAGTGCATAAAATTTTCATGGGAATGTTGGGGTTTGTATGGGAATTTCAGAGTTTACACGACAATCCTAGGGTTTATATGGAAACTTTAAGGGTTTGCATGGAGTGGATGGATGGGGATGATCTTTACATGTGAAAAGTTGTCTTGGGATATAAGTAAGGTAAGAGAATAATTGTTGGGGGTGATTATATACCTTGGGTGGAAAATATTATGTGGGTTAGTATAAGCGTACACAAGAGATTTGGCTAGGGTTTGGGAGGAAAACCCTAATTTGAGGTGGTTGTGAAAGTAAAAATAATTGAGGGTTAGTGGAGTATGAGATGAGAGTGGAAGAGTGTCATGTATATGGTGAGTATGGGTGTCATGGGAAAGCAAAGATGGCAGGTGAGAAATAGAGGGGTGACATGTGGAAAAGAAGGTTGCTAGGGTTTAGTGTAGCCAACTAGGGTTTCATGGCCACACGTATATTTAAGGGAGTAAATTGAAATGATGGGGGTTGAATCTAATGGAGGTGATGTGTGGGGTGTTAAAATAACCCTAGTGGCATAAGGTGAAGAAGGATGAGACACATAAGCCCAAATTAGGGTTTTAGGAGAAAAACATAGGATAAGATAGTGAGTGGGCCTTGACCCACACATCTAGGAGTTGGGCATCCAATGTGAGTAAGAGGAAGAAGGTAAGGATGTTGGGCCATGTTAGGAGGTGCGGAGTCTCAAAATATAGGACGGGCCCTCTAGGAAGAATAAGATTAGATGGAGTGTGACATGCATGTCTAGGGTGAAACTTGCTGAATAAGATGCAGTAAGACACTAATCATTTAAGTATGAAGATTATTGAGCCAGGCCTAGACCAATCCACCGGCATAGTAGTGGCCAGGTTCCGAGGTTCCCTAGAGATCGATCCACTAGTATGTAATAGTGGTTAAATGCGTTCTGCCCTGTACCTTTCCGATCCACCGGCTATACTAGTGAGGGATCCTAAGCTCAATAAACCAAACTCTAATTTTGATAAGACACGTAAAAGACACTAAGTGCTTATAGTGGAACACGATGAGAGTTGGGGCTAGACCGATCCACCGGCATAATAGTGGTTATGATCATCTTATCTTAGAGATCGATCTATCAGCATATAATACTGGTCAGGTGCGTTCTGTCCTATAAGTTTTTGATCCATTGGCTATAATAGTGGAGTTCCTATACTTGTATGGTGTAAAATGAATATTGATAAGAGGATTAAATAATCAGTTTATTCAGACTATAGCTTAGTCTTCATTCTTTGTGTTGTTGTATGCTATTTATGTGACCATGCTTGTATTTTAAACCTTTGTGTGTTGGCCTTAGATGCATAATTACCTTACTCAGTACATAGTGTACTAACCACTTGTTTTATGGGGTTGCTCATTTGCATGAGTAGAGGCCCCTCTGATTTTGTGCAGGTAGGTGATGCTATTTTCAATGCGTTCGATGCTTATGAAGTATCAAGCTGGGCAAAGAGTTGAGATTGGACATTACCTAGGTACTGAGAGAGTCATGGCTAGACTTCCCTTTTATGTTCCTTATTTTGTATCAGTTTATTCAAACTTGATTTATTGTACTATAGCTTTTATCAATTTTGAGAAACTCTAATTAAGTACTCTTGGATTGGAAACTCCTTTCCGTGTACTCTGATTTCTATCTTTTGAGTATTTCAATTTTTTCATGAATTCGTAATTGATTTTGATTAGTGTTGGATGATAATATTTCTTTAGCCTTGTGGTAAGTATAAGACTGGCGGGGGGCTGGGCTTGTACTGATCATGGTGGTAATATCCTTGAAATTCACAGGTTTTGACTTGCTTGTTTCTAATGAATCTTCTAATAAAACGAAAATTTTCAGTAGTGAATTTTGGAGGTGTTACAAATATAAAATGGATTAGTCATGAAAGAATGCATGCTCAACTAAAAATAATAAAATTCTACAATAAAGAGGGTAAGGATGGTAATATAGATAAATGAGAGAGTTTACACATCTAAATATAGTTTTCAAATCAAATATTTTAAATAACCTAAAGGAGCTAAAAACATCCCCATATAGTAGGAAAAAGTACATCTTACTAGTTAGCGTAACGCCTAACTACATGGGAAAGTAACTTTCAAATCCCTAAGAAATTATACGCTATTATATTGTAGACCTTAGAGTAAGTGTTTTATAAAGAACACAAAGGATTGTAAGAATTTAACACACTTCCATGTCTAGGACTTATTTCGTTCTGACCATGTTAATATTTAAAACATTCATGATCAGAATGTAATACAAAGGATTTAGGTCTCAAATAATGACCTTATGTCTCTAAACTACAGATGATGACAATTAATTCCTTATGATATGTCAAATGCTTCAATTTAGTACCATTCAAAATTTTAATAAAGTATACAATAGGTGTTTTTTTCTTGTGAGGGGACTCCTCCTATCCCCACCCCACTAGTATCACAAGTTACCTGTAAGAGTAAGTTAAAATTAAGAGTAAAAAAATACAAGAGCATTTTGTAATTTATTCTTGAGGTGTCAAAGGCTTTAGTGGCTTCATTTCCCCAAATAAATTCTCCATTTTTCATGAGTTGAGTAATAGGTGTAACTATAGTAGATAAATATTTGATAAATCTCCTATAGAAACTATCTAGCCTAGGAAAACTTCTTTCTTAGTGGATATCCTTTGGTATATGCCACTCATAAGTTCTTGTATCTTTATATGATCAACTTTAACACCATTGCCACAAATAATATAACCAAGAAAACTCATACTTGGAAGCATAAATTAACTTTTTTTCCAATTTTCCATACAGTTTAGTTTTTCTAAGCTTATCAAATGGTTTCTTTAGACACACAAGATGATCATGTTGATTTTTACTATATGCAAGTATGTCATCTAAATAGACTAAATTGAACTTACCTAATAAAGGATGCATAATTTCATTCATTAATCTCCTGAAAGAACTAGGTGCATTACACAACCCAAAAGGCATAACAACCAATTTATAAAGCCCATACTTAGTTGTAAAGGTTATTTTCCATTCATCCCATTCCCTAATCCTCATTTGATGTAAACCACTTCTTAAGTCAATTTTGGAGAAAACATATGCATTGATATGTGTGACTTTTGCATCTTATTCCTAAGGAATATAAGAGTTCTTATCTCTAATTTCAATTGGAATTCTCCCTTTTTGTTCTTGTTATTGCCTTTGTATTGAGAAAATTTGCAGGGTCTCAAGCAACAAAAAAAATCATGAAGGATGGAAAAAAGATTAAGCTTAAAAAGGGAAGAAAGGAGAAAAAAGGAGCAAAGAGGAGAACAATTTAAAGAAGAAAGAGATTTAAAGCTAAAATGTAAATTTTGGAATAAAATGAAAGCAAGAATGCATATTCAAAGTATATGGGCCTGAAAGAAGTGGAATGTAGACCCATAAAAATTCTGAATTTTGAGAAGCTTTCAACAGCAAAGTTGTATATATTTTTAATGTATTTCCAAATCATCTAAAATCAGCTTAATCCGAGTTATGATGAAAAAGTTATGGTCAAAATACCCAGCATTATCAAAGTTGACACCGGAAGCCCCTCTTTATCAATACCCTAGGGATCCAAGAGGCGGCAATATAAAAACTCTCATTCTAATTTCTCTCGGGGCAGCCTCCACTCCCTCTCTTTTCTCTCTTCTCTATCCTCTTTCCCAATTCATCACGATCTCTCTTGTAAATTAGAGACCGAGGTTCAAGAAGTTAAATTTTTTACAAGAATTTGTGAACATCAAGGGTATTATCTAATGCTCTTTTCTCTATCTATGGAATCTCTTATTGTTTTTAATATTCTTGCTATGAATTTTATAGGATAGATCTTGTGCTAAGGTGAAGGGGAATTTTCGCCGATCATAATGTGTTGAATTATTGCATACTTTTTATTCAATTCATAATCTATGTGTTGTGTTACTGATTGATTGATGGATTTATGAACCACGGCCAGGTTCTGATTTTCAGTGTGGGAAATACTGGTGAGATTGAGAGATAATCTAGTATTAGACCCAATAGCACAATGGGAGATTAAATTGTAGGTCGAGAGACAATTGATTTGACCTCTACAACAATAAAGGAGGAAACTTTATGGACTTTAATGTATTACATTCTATTAGACTCTAAGCTAGAGATAGTCGGGTCATAGATATGTAATAGGGTGGTTGTGGCTTGAGAAATCACAACACTTTCTCTCCTTATTGGCAGGATAGATTATGATTGTTGAATTATTTTTTGATGTGATATTCGATTACATATGGGGATCGGGGGCGATGAACTGGAACCTTAACTCTTCTATTTATTTGAGTAACTTGAATGCTATTTTCCTTTCTTTTTAGCTTAGTTTGTTATTTTAGTTATTTTAGCTTACAATTTTTTATTTCATATTATCTCATAGTGTAGAGATAGCTAAGTTCTATCATTGTCCTAGTGGTTATTCACTAATCCCTATGGGATCGACCTTGACTACTAATTTGACTATGTGCACTTGTGGGTAGGAAAGTGTCAAGTTTTAGCGCCGTTGCTGGGGATTGGCAGTGAGTGACATTAGGGCTCAAGGAATTTATTGTTATCTAGACATTGTTTTTTTCTTCTTACATTCTTTTGTTGTGGTTGACTAATCTTGGGTGTAGGATTGTTTGATTTTGTGCGGGTGCATTAGTGCATGACTCGTGCTAGTGGGGGTGATCTAGTGCGACTTGATCTCGAGATCGACAAAGGTCGTCTCACATTTACGCAGGTCACACACAACAAACATTGAAATGGAAACCAATCCTCCACCCCATGATGTTCGCACCGCAAGGGCACATCCTACTCCAAGAACAAGCTCCTATCCAAGAGAAAGCTCCCATTCCTAGGTCGCTTTGGGACTATGCTACACCAAGCCTTGATGGCTCAACCTCAAGCATATGAAGACCGGCCGTACAAGAAAATAATTTTGAGATCAAGCTTGACATTATCAAGATGCTACAAACATCACTTCAATTTGGAGGTAACCCTAATGAAGATCCCCACTCCCACATTACTAACTTTGTAGAAATCAGTGACACTTTTTAGCTAAATGGTGTTTCTAATTATGCAATAAGGCTTAGATTGTTCCCTTTTTCTGTACGTGATAAGTCTAAGAGTTGGTTACACTCATTAGCCTCAGGGTCTATTACTACTTGGGACAATTTGATGAAATATTTCCTTTCTAGATATTTTCCACCATCAAATACTGCAAAATTACATAATAACGTCACTACCTTTATGTAAAATGACCTTGAATCACTTTATGATGCATGGGAAAGGTTTAAGGATTTTCTTAGGAAGTGTCCACATCACGACCTGCCTGTGTGGCTTCAGATGCAAACTTTTTATAATGGTATCTTTGCTACTAATAATTCTATGATAGATGTAGCTATAGGAGGTACCATTATGAACAAGACTCTAGGGTAAGTTTATGAGTTCATTGAGGAGCTAACATCAAATTACCACCAATGGCACTTCAAACGTGCGCCGATACAAAGGAATCTAGGAATTCACTCTTTAGATTCTATCACGAAATTAGAGGCTAAGATTGATTTGCTTGCTAAAAAATTTGACAAAATTGGTAGTACTTCTTATATGCAGGTACAAGCTAATGCACTTATATGTGAGTTATGTGGTGGATCACACTTAAGCACAAAATGTCAAGTTGGGAATCGCTTCAAACAATCTTATGATCAAGTGAACTACATGGGCAATAGTTATGGGAGACCGAACAATCCCTACTCCAATGTGTACAATCCTGGATGGAGAAACCATTCAAACTTTAGTTGGAGAAATGAAGTTCTTATAAAGCCTCTGGGATTCACAGAACAAAAACCAACACCTCCATCTCTTTTACAACCCCAAAAACCTCAATTTTCTTCCCTTGAAGAGATGATGTCCAAGTTCATCACTTGCACCGAGAGCACCCTTCAAAAACATGACGCTCATCTTCAGAAACAAGAAGCCCACCTTCAAAATTAGGATGCATCCATCAAGAACCTAGAGGCATAGATTGGACAACTTGCTAATGCCATTAGAGTGAGAGCACCTAACACTTTGCCTAATGATACAATCATCAACCCCAAAGAGCAAATAAATGCAATAGACTTGAGGAGTACGAAACCACTACCTGAACCTTACCCTCAAGAACCCAAGGAAGAGAAAGAAAAAAGCTCCTGAAGAGAAAGTGTCTGAATCACAACCTGAGATGATCCACACTTCACCTCAAGAGGTAAAGGCATGTGTTCCTCCTCCTCCGTTTCCAGGTAGGATTGTACAACACAAGTTAGATGCTAAATTTACAAAATTTCTTGATATGCTTAAGAAAGTGCACATTAAATTGCCGTTGCTTGACATTGTGAGACAGATTCCAAGTTATGGGAAGTTTCTAAAGAACTTAATCACTCACAAGAGGAAACTGGATGAGTTTGAAACAGTAAGTTTGAATGAGGAATGATCTGCAATCTTGTAGAACAAACTTCCTTCCAAGCTTAAGGATCCAGGAATTTTCACTATCCCATGTGTAATGGGGGATGTAAAATTTGAGAAGGTATTGTGTGATCTTGGTGCTAACATTAATTTGATGCCTTTCTCTATTTTCAAGCATCTAGGTCTGGGGAAACCAAAACCTACTAATATGTCCCTTCAGTTGGCCGATAGATCTATCAAATATCCTAGGGGCATTATTGAAGACGTTTTAGTTAAAGTGGACAAATTTATCTTCCCTCTTGACTTTTTTGTGCTAGATATGGAGGAAGACCACAACGTTCCTCTAATTCTTGTTAGGCCTTTCTTAGCAACAGGATGCACTCTTATAGATGTTCAAAAGGGTAAGCTCATTCTTCGTGTCCAAGGCGATGAAGTCACTTTTAATGTATTTAAGAGCATGAAATACCCTTGCTATCGCATTGATATCTTAGAGAGGGCCCAGATTCAAAAATTGAAGTCATCTATTGAGGAACCTCCCACACTAGAACTCAATCCACTATTTTAGCATTTTAAATATGCATTTCTTGGTCATAATGATAGACTTCCCATCATTATTTCTTCATCATTAACTAATTTGCAGGAAGAAAAATTGATGAGAGTGCTTAAGGAATGAAAGAAGACCTTCGGATGGACCATTGCTAATATTAGAGGGATTAGCCCTTCCATATGCATGAACAAAATTCTCATGGAAGACAACCACAAGAAAGTGATCCAACCTCAAAAGCGATTGAACCCAACAATGCAAAAGGTGGTGAAGAAGGAGGTAATTAAGCTATTAGATGCAGGTATGATCTATCCAATCTCTGATAGCTCTTGGGTTAGTCTTGTCCAAGTGGTTCCCAAGAAAGGGGGAATCACAGTAATAAGGAATGATAATAATGAATTGGTGCCAACTAGAATTGTTATAGGTTGGCATGTATGCATTGATTTTAGAAAGATGAATGATGCCACTATAAAAGGCCACTTCCCCATTCCCTTAATTGACCATATGCTTGAATGCTTAGTGAGGCATGATTATTATTACTTTCTTGATGGGTATTCTAGTTATATGCAAATACCTATTTCCTCGGAGGACCAAGAGAATACTACCTTCACTTGTTCTTATGGCACCTTTGCATATAGGTGGATGCCATTTGGTCTTTGTAATGCCCCAGCGACATTTCAAAGATTTATGATGGCTTTGTTTCATGATATAATTGAAAAATTATGGAAAGTTTTATAGATGATTTTTCGGTCTTTGGGAAGTCATTTGATGCATGCTTAAATAATCTTGAGCTTTTTCTTAAGCATTGTGAGGATACAAATTTGGTTCTAAATTGGGAAAAGTGCCATTTGATAGTCCAAGAAGGAATAGTTTTAGGGTATAAGATTTCATGTAAAGGGATAGAGGTAGACAAAGCCAAAATTAAAGTCATTGAGAAATTTCCACCCCCTACATATGTTAAATATATAGGTAGTTTCCTTGGTCATGTAGGTTTCTATAGATGCTTCATTAAGGACTTTTCAAAAATTTTAAAACCTCTTTGTGATGTGTTGGCTAAAGATGTGGCCTTTCACTTTTCTGATGCGTGTCTCCGATTATTGTTACTCCTGACTAGAATTTACCTTTTAAGATTATGTGTGATGCTAGTGATGTTGCTATAGGAGCAATCTTGGGGCAGCGTAAGGACAAACATTTTCATACTATCTATTATGCTAGCAAGACTTTGAATTCAGCACTAATGAATTATGCAACAACTGAAAAAGAATTGCTAGCTATGGTTTTTTTTTCTCTGACAAGTTTCATCCTTATATATTGCTTAACAAGGTTATTGTCTATACTAACCATTCCGCCTTGAAGTATCTTTTTGTTAAGTAGGATGCAAAGCCCAGAATCATTCGGTGGATTTTATTATTGTAAGTGTTTGACTTGGAAATCAGGGATAGGAAGGGTAGCGAGAATGAAGTAGCTGATCTTCTTTCTCGTTTACCCTCTACCTACATGGTCAATTAGGAACCTACACCTATTTGAGACGCATTTCCAGATGTGACTCTCTACGCGGTTATAAATCATTCTTTGTATGCTGATATTGTGAACAATCTTGTAAGTGGAATCTTACCCAATGATCTTTCCTTTCATCAAAGGAAGAAGTTCTTACATGATCTGAGGTATTACTTTTGGGATGATCCCTACCTCTATAGGATTTGTGTTGATCATGTCATTAGAAGATGAATCCCTAAACATGAAAAGCATTCTATACTATCTCATTGTCATAGAAAAGAGTGTGGTGGCCATTTCGGCCCCACCCAAACGGCTACAAAAGTCTTGCAATGTGGATTCTATTGACCTACCTTATTTCATGATGCATACTCCTTTGCTAATACTTGTGATAGGTGTCAAATAATGGGAAATACTTATAGGAAACAAGCGATATTTCTATAAAATGTGGATTCTTGTAGTGGAGTTATTCAATGTTTTGCGAATCAATTTTATGGGATTGTTTCCTAAGTCTATGCTTAATGAATATGTTCTTGTCGTAGTTGATTATGTATCTAAGTGGGTAGAGGCTATAGACACTCCCACAAATGATGCAAAAGTCGTCACCAAATTTTTGAAAAGGAATATATTTTCAAGGTTTGGGACAACTAAGACTATCATTAGTGATGGGGGTTCTCATTTTTGCAATAGAGCATTTAATGCTCTTTTAAGTAAGTATGGAGTTAACCATAAGGTTTCTACCCTATACCATCCTCAACCTAGCGGTCAAGTGGAGCTGTCCAACCGTGAGCTTAAGATAATTGTTGAGAAAACAGTTAACTCTTCTAGAAAGCATTGGTCCTCGAAACTTGACGATGCTCTATGGGCTTACCGAATAGCTTTTAAAACCCCTATTGGAATGTCCCCTTATAATCTTGTTTTCAGAAAATCTTGTCACCTCCCTGCAGAACTTGAGCATAAATCATTTTAGGCCACCCGTCTCCTTAACTTTGATATGCACGCTGCAGGTGAGAAGAGGCTCCTTCAATTGAATGAACTCCATGAATTCTGGCTTAAGACATATAAGAGTGCGAGGCTGTAGAAGGAGCGCACGAAAATGATTCATGATCAACGCATCACCAAACAAGAATTTGAAGTGGGACAACAAGTTGTTCTATTTAATTCTTGTTTGTGATTATTCCCTAGAAAGCTTAGATCCTGATGGTCAGGCTCATTCACAATCAAACAAGTTTTTCCATCTGGAGTAATCGAAATCTCTAGCCCCAATAAATAACCATTCAAAGTAAATGGGCAAAGGTTGAAGGTGTATGAAGGTGGTGAGGGTGCATCCCTCGAAACCACCATTCTTCTGGATGATCCTAAGTGAAGCGAGAAATTCTAGCTAATGAATATAAATAAGCCCTTCTTGGAAGGCAACCCAAGTTTTTTTTATTCTATTTAATTTATTTATTTTTCTTATTTTGGTTTGCTTGGTTTGTTTGCTCTTTGATTCCTTATGCCTTTTGTTTGATGGGTTTGTAGGTGGTGAGGTGGAAATTCTAATTCGAGTGACAACCATGGTGAATTTATTAGAGTGTGAAGGTGTGAAATTAACCAAGCAAATTCTTTTCACCTCCACCAAATTCTTCACCGCCCCAACTACATCACACCACCGCCATCCCACCACCACCACAACAACCATTACGTCATCCACTAACCTCTGCCACCTCCTCCATTAGATTGATCCATGGATTTTTTTTCTCCCTCTTTTCTTTTGTGCTTCTTATTTCACATTGAGGACAATGTGATACATAAGCATGGGGGAGAAGATGGCCTATCCTTGTTATTTGGTCAGTATTCTGTTCTTCCCTATTTTATTTTGATGAGTGTTTCTATCTTTTTCCTTCATTATTTCTTTTGGATATTTATCAAAAAAAAGCAAAAAAAAACAAAGAAAAGAAAAGGAAATGACCCTTTATTCATGATATTAAAGAGTATGTTTTGTCTTACAATGGCATGAGTCTTTAGTTTGGCGTGTTAATACCCTTTGAATCATCTTTTGAAAATGGATTTTTATGTACTTAAATGTTTTGGTTTCATTTTTATAAGAAAAGTGTAATTGTGTTTGAGAACTTTAGGTTATGCATGCCTTAACATTCTTGTGGTATTGTAGTTTGACTTATGCTGATTTACTCTTTGCCAAAAGGCATTAGAATTAAAGATTTTTGGACCTAGTGAGACTTTGAGCCTTTAGACTGATACATCACTATAGGCTCTTATTTTTTCTATTGTGTGTGTCTCTTACCATGACTTGGGAAACTAGAACTTGCAATGGTTTTCTTCAAAGCCACGTATGACTTAGACATGCATTAAAATGATAGAGGCACTTCTTCTTCTTTTTTGTCATAACCTACATTAGCCATATAGCATAACCTTCACATTTTATCCTTTGTTAACCCCGTTGTGCTTATGGCCATTTTTCTTGATCTAACCACACATGTAGCCCAATTTCCTTTATCCCTTCCTAAGTCTAGATTCAAAGGAGATGGCATCTAACACTCAAATGTATTGTGTTGTAGAATAGGTCATATTCAAACTTAATTTTGAATATTTAAATGGAGGAGGGATGAACAGGTAATAGAGGGTGGTTGAAGATATTCTTTCAAAGGGGGCATCAAGAATATTGTTTAATGTTGAAGATCAAAGTGCATAAAGGGATGTGCAGGGCAGTAGGTTGAAGAAAACACTTGTATAAAAGTGAGATGAAGGAATGGTTGGCAACTGAATTTTAGAGGAGAGCCAACTATGGCTTTAACACCAAAATGATACGAATCTTCTTATGGAATTGGATTTTTAAACGAATGAATATGATGGAAGGCTTAGATGCTACAATTGAAAAAGGAGAAAGAGGATAGTCCAGCAAGAATTGATAAGGAATTAAACAAGAATTTTAAAATTTTAATTTTTCCTTCAAAGCACCCTATATAAGATTGCTACAAGTATTATTAGTTAGGATTAATCACACACAAAAGAGAGAAAGAGCCAAGTTCTATAGTTGTCTTAGATTTCAAATGATTCATCGATATCTTAAAAGTGTTGACAACCATGCCTGATATAGGAAGCCATACATTGCTAACTAGTACACTAAGATAGCTAAATGACACACATGCCATGAACTGGCACATAAACTAGTATTAATAACATAACTATATTCTATATAATACATGAATCATCAAATACTATTACAAAAAAAAACAAGGTAATTAGTACATGAAAACAACAAATAAGAACCATAATCAAGACAAGAATGATGACTAAAATGTTGACTAGGTCTCTTGACTCATTGAGTTGTCTTTCATTTATAATAGCTTCCTTTCTAATATCTTGTAACACATGTGATTTTACATTTGTGGAAATCATAAATTAGATTGATCTTCTTCCAAAAATTGTTATATACCTACAATAATGACTTAAATAAACTTTTTAGGCTTAGTCACATTATTAACATCATTATCAAAGACATATAATGTGATTGGTTCCATAATCAAGTATGCCAAATCTTTATTACCTTGATGATCTATGGATGCTTTTGCATCATTCTCCTCAACTTGAGAAGAACTTTTCATCAAATTATTTTCCTTAAATCAAAGAGACAAATCACCAACTTTAAAGGTACTCGAAACACCTCTATATGATTGTGGATGTTGAAGTTTGTATTTACTTTCTCAAAATTTTTCAAGGATTATAAATGGTTGATCTTGTCTTAATATTAGTTTATGTTTTCTTAGATTAAAAATTCTTTATTTTTTTCAATGTAACCAAACTAAATCAAGAGAAAATAATATTTTAGTGCGATGTTTGTTAGCTTCCTTTTGGTACCTTTCATTGGCTCATTCTATGCTCCCCTTAATTTGTTGATAAAGATTTCAAAAGAACCCCACTTGTTCCTTAGCCTTATAGATCTTAAGTTAAACTTTCTTCAAGTGTATCATATCAATTGGTATGTAATGATTCACCCCATACACAATCTAGAACCTACTTGAGTAGATAGTACTTGAACGACCTCGATTATAAGGAACTTGGCATGAAATAAATTAATATCCCAATCTTCAATACTTTTGCTTACTAATCCACTTAACAATGTTCCAAGTATATGGTTTGTAAATTCATTTTATCCATTATTTAATGGATGATGTGACATACTAAATATCAACTTGGTACCTTACATGTGCAATAAAATGTGCATAACATTAGTTATGGTTACAACTTAAATTTATTACAATCCTCCACCAAGCAATATAAATTTCTTATACTTTGATTAAAAATGTTTATTAGAGAGTTTTAAAATGTCATATGTAACTCTTTTTTAAAATGTCATAACATCATTCTCATCCAAAACACCCTTTTATCACTTTTCCACCTTCCACCCTTAATTTCCTTTTAAATATCTAATATACCTTATGTTTTCATCACATATCTCTTTTGTAACCTAGGTATAACATCGAATTTTTTAATATTAGAAAATTTTATTTGGATGATATTTTGTATAAGTTAAATAAGAAATGTAGGATGTTACCAGTATATCCAATATAGGACAAGTAAACCAAATATGTAACTTATGTCATGTGTAAAGCTAAAACGTAAACTCTTATCCTAATATCTAATAATACTTAGCATGAATAAACACGGGGTTCCAAGCACAACACCCCTAAAATTTTAAATTAGAAAAAATTATTGTAAAGATAATACAGAAGTGTTTGTAAAAGAAAAATGAGGGAATGCAACCAGACTTTAACCATGAGACAATTGTGATCTTCACCTAGTATATACATGATGCATAGTAAAATGAAATAATGATAATTGAATCCATGCTGATATAATAATACTATAATTCTACGATAATGTTGGCTAGAATGTTAATATAGATAAAAGAGAGAGTTTAGACATCTGAATAAAGGAATAAAATAAATGATTTTAAATAATATGAATGACAAAAAAAAATTTCTACACAGTAAGCAAAAGTACATCTAGCCAACAAGCCTAACACATAACTAAAAGAGAAAGTAACTCTCAAATCCCTAAATAACTGCTAACTATTAGCCTTCAATATCATTCTCAACATACTCTAGTTAATAATCATATCACTAAAAATCATCCCTTCCTTATCAGACCAGAATCTAGATCATCATAGTGGCCACATGAATGTTGTATAAGTATGGTTAAGTACTAGTAAAAAAATCTACCTAAAATATGCTAAAGGCTCATGTTAGACATTGAAGTTACATAGTAGCATGGTTATGAAATTACTAGCATAAAATCATACTCAAGCTCATGGTGGTACTATAACAATGCAAGCTTGAATGGATATCATGGACGAATAATGTAACAACCCCACTTTTCACTGTAGAAATTTTTTGTTTTAAAATAGTGCAGAAGTGGAAAATACTAAATACACCTAGGAAAGATAGAGTACAATCACTATACCTAACAAAGGATAGATGTCAGCTTCCAATCCCATATTAGATACAAGGCTAAAAAAATCATCCAATTTAAAAGAGATTGCGCGCATTTAAGTTATATGAACATTTAAAAGATCATTTATCATAAAGGACCTTTATTGTCCCAAATAAAGTTAAACAGTGGAAGAATGATAAGTTAAGGACACAAGGCTATGTTAATAGAAACTAATGTGAGGACATGATCCCAAAAGCATGGTCCGCAAAACCCTCTAGATGTTCAAGCTCTTAAGCCCTGAACCCAAGATAAGGTAGACTCACTACTAGCCTTCCCTAAAAACCTACACGTAGACCTCTACTTATGGGAATGAGTAGGTGACAAATCAAATGGGTACATCAGTATGCTATGTATTGAGTAAGCTTAGTTACCTCTTTAATGGAAGTTACAAGCACACAAGATTCTACCATGATGTGGATATCATACTTGATATGTGTCATACCAATGACATATATGTTAGTGTAATAATGCATTAGGATTCACTAACATGCATAACGCAGGTAATTAAGAATCCATCATGCTCATTATCATAGTGTTATATCATGGAAAATCACATACATACTAAGCAAATCAATCCAGATAACCATACGAGTTTATTTTCCAAGTTATATAATAAATTTTATTATACCATTACCTTATCCATGTACTCATATAGGTCATCATTCTAATCGACCACTACTAAGTATTAAACTAGTTATTTATTCAAGCTATTATCCAATTTTTCATTTCAAATTTTACCATTATTATCATCTAAATAATTAGTTCCAATTATTCATCATCGAACGATGGAATGTCCACTACTATATGGTCTTTTATACCATAGAAACCTATCCAAACCAAGGGACATAAAGTCCAGGATAAAGCTAATCACCACCATGGAAATACGTTTAGGTCAAAGCTAATCACTAGAATGGAAATAAGTCTAGGCCAAAGCTAAAAATAGAGGACATAAGTTTAGGCCGAAGCTTACCAATATGGACATAAGTCTAGGATAAAGATAACTACTTAAATAATAAGAACCTTTAGTATCGATAACCCCTATTACATCATCAGTGTCTAGAGTAAGTAAGGCATCGAGATCTACTAGGATCTTGGTAAAAGGAAAATTTTGAAGGTAAATCTTAAAGGCACCAATAAACAATTGAAAGAAAACTAACACCCTTTAGCTAATTGATGACAAGGTAACCCAGAATCATGCATACCTCAATTGCATTTTGATTTTCATGATTAGTATATTATTCATGAGGTTACGTGATCACAGAAGCCCTTTATGGGATTTCCATTTATGCTTGTCTCATACCAATCATGCCCATTATATTATTCTAGTCATGCATATTCCTTATTTCACCACCTTATTTGTTAAGACTCACCACATTTCATATGTGGTATACCCCATTATATTAGTACAATACCCTTGGAATATTTCATAAATCATAGTCTATTTATTGCATTCATTAGGTCATTAATCGATGATAATATATGTATTTTATTTGAACTAGTAGATCAGTCTAGTCCAATAAATCAATCTGTGGCAACAACTAGCCTATTGGTTTAGACTGACTAGTGAATCAGTTTTGCTAAACCAAACTCTAATTTTGCTCAAACCGGTCAATCATTTTGGGAAAACTAATTGAATGTTCATAGATTAGCCAATTAGTTCCACCCAGTTAGTTGATGGGTTTAACAAGAGTGTACAACTAGTGTCTTTGCAGGCTTACTAATTGATAGGTTTGGTCATCCAATTGACTATTCTAGGAACCAGTGATTTGTTTGACCTAACTAGTCAATCTATTTACCCTACAACACCACTAAGAAATCCTTTTCAAGTATGTTGTGCTTATAAATCTTTGTCACACCACAATAGGACATGTTCTAATATTACATAATGAGTTTTTAGCTTACTTAAAATATACATCTCCACACTAATCATCAAAACCCCATGTCTTCTCAAGATTCATGCTTTTAACTTATAATGCACAATTTAACTATGTAAATCCAGTTCTATAAGCTATATATTCATACCAACATGAAATATCAAAGCTAAAGAATCTTATAACATGTAAGATCTCCCATAACACATTTTAAAAGCATGAATATCTTAACTAATGAAGGAAAGACTTTCCTTAAACAAGAGTACTCAACTTGTGAAATCCTAAAATTTTAAAACCTTAAAACGATAAGTTATAACCCAAAAAATTCATTAATAACTTTTATAAATGAGAAATTGAAATATAACGAAAGGATTAAAAATACCACACCTAGAGGAAAAAAAACAGAGGGCACATCTACTAAACCACTCAACCTTTTCCTTATATATAACTCTTTCTTACTTAATAATTGAAATAAAAAGAAGCTAGAGGAAGGGTCAAAAGATTAAAAATAATTACACTATAAATGTCGAATTTTGAAGGAAGAAGGTGATAGCTAGAGATGATGAAACCTAGATAGGTTTCAAAGAAATTTCACCAGATCGTGAGTCCAGTGACGGGTTTGACCATAAAATACAGATCATCCTAAGGAAATTAAACCAAAGGAAGATCAAGAAACTCAGGGCACAGTTGTATTTAACGGCAAATGACATTGATTCATAAAAGAGAGAATCGAGCAAGAAGATCAGTAGAGAAGAGATTCGAGCGAGAGAGGGTTTCACGAGAGAGAAGTTGAGAGAGAAAATTCCAGAAAGAATGATCGAAAATGATATCTGTAATAATCTGCCAAAAATTATCGTACAAACCTCCCGAATACACCCTTATATATGCGTGTATAAAATTCCCAAATACATATAGTTTGGTGGGATTTAATCACAACAACCAAATAGCCCAAATACAAATCAGCCAAAATAATTAACCTAAAATACAAGGCCTTGGTGCTAATTATAATAATTCATCCCAATTACAAATACAAGATTACAATTATTCCCACAAAATTAAATTACAACTTATTTCTCATCAGCTAACTTATGTAGCTCATTATGGAGATTAAGGGTTGCATAATCTGCAGTCCTTCTAACCTAAAATATGGGTCGGGTGGCTGATTATGCAGCTGACTTAATTCCACTAGCTAAGATGTGTCGGCGAATGCATCATATGGGAGTGATAATTTTCCCTCTCTGATATAATCAACAAAGAAAATCAACTTATGCAGCAATTTCTTGTTAACAGCAGCAACCAGTAACATCTACTCACAGAAGCCAACATTATGGTCCATTTCTAAGAATATGATTTTCCCTAATTATTCACAGAATAAGAAAAGTAGTTATATGTATAATGCAATTTACAAGAATCAATAGAATTAGTTAAATACAAATTATTGAGATACACATCAAGAGAGTGAGGTATTTTTGGTCGCGTGAAAAAAGGTAATCTGAAAGAGGATTAAGGTTATTTGTAGCTGACAAAATAATACAAATCACAGTGTGGTAAGGAACAAATAGAAAATCGTACTTCTTATCATTTGAATTTAAGTTAAAAAAAATTGTCCAAGATATGCTTACCTATCCTCCACAGGCCAAATGGTGATTTGGGGGAGTGTAGGTCAACTGGTCTAGAAATTTAATACACAAGAGGGGAAATGGAAGGTCAGGGTTGATGGAATCTTCTAGCTAAGCAGAATTGAATCTAAGATCAAAGTAATGATCTTAGAAGTATATAGAGGAGAGAGGTGGAAAAAGATAAAGCTGAGGTCATTTTCCTATCCCCATTTGTCCTAAATGACTCCTCATATTGACTTGACGTTGTATTATTTTGGCCAATTGCATTATGTAAAAGGCTAAGAATCTCTTAAGAATAATTAGGCATGGGTTAAAAAAGTTCCGTTTCAGCATAAGAATTTTTTTTAAAAAAAATGTGTTTTGAAAATGTGCCCTTCTCAATAGACTAGTTGATTGTTTTAGCCTATCAATTAGCTATTCTATAAACTATTTGATTTTTTCCCAAACCAATAAATTATTTTATTCAAGTAAATATCATTTTGCTGAAACGACAAACTAGTCGATATATTCATGGATACAATTGATTAGTTCGCCTAAAAAATTATACAATTTAATTTTAGGACCCCATTTTTAATCAAAATTTACCTCTAACCAAATAATAATCTCAAATCCAAATGAAACACCAAAATTTGGAAAATTTCTCATTCTACTCATAAAATAACATTGGGTATTACAGATAATAATACAATAAATGCACTATAAACACATAATATAAACCATATTATATATCTTCTTTTGGTGATCACATAATTTCAAGTTATTAAGATAATCCATTCAACCACAATAATTTTTCAAATATTGATAAATGTCATGGAATCATATAAAAATGATGGGATATCACAACCACCATAGAGGGTTAGGATTCTTCAAAAGGGATTTTCTCCAAGGATACAACATATACCATACATCTTATGCATCTATAGCGAGGGATAACACACTATAGGCTATGATATCCATCACACATGGTCGAAGTACATCAGGGGACTTATACTTTAATATCTCACCCACCACAACTTGAATGCCTCTGGTGTGAGGGCCAAAAATTAGGAATACCACATCATCCTTAGTAATGAAAAATAGGATGTTCAAAGGAGCTTATACTAGGATACCTCACCCACCTGAATTGGACACTAATGCTATGCTAGCTTCCCATAGTATAATTTTATACTTCAAATATATGCACATGCCTTATGTCGACCATAACTTATTAGACAAATAAATAAGTACTGAGTAAAAATATAAACCACAGAGCGACCATCCCACTAACTCTTGGCTAGCTACCATAGGAGTGTGAGAAAAAAGGTTAAACTAAATTTTAATCCATTATATGTTAATTACCAAGTGATATCACAAATCACAAATTCATTCCATTATTATCCAAATTGGGTTTTCCAAGTGATAACATCAAACACATCACAAGATTTATAAGCGATTGATTGGATGTTTAGAGATGACACCTAACTCAACCAATTCAAGGCCCAAGTATCATCATTTTGATTAATATTAATATTCGGGTAAAAATCGTTAGAATCATGATTAAAATGTTATAATTACATAGGAACATCAATATAGAAGGACTAAAAAAAGACCAGCAGTTAACAAAGAAACATTGTAAAATATAAGCAAACAAGTCTATCATTTCATAGGACCAATCCTCTGGTCTTGTCGTACTATACCTAAATAGAAATTAAAATCTATATAGTTTTTGACTAGTTGGGCCCACCTATTGACTGTTCATGAAAAATCAATTGATGGACTTGACCAAACAAGTTGATGGGACTAACTAGAGACCAAAACACTCGAGTCACAAGATCACCAATCAATGGATTTGGCAAACTAATATATGCCTCACTAGAACTAGTTAACTAGTTCATCAAACCAATAAACTATATCTCAACCATCTAAATAAATTCCACAATGCAAGTGATACTATATACAACCAATCTATTAATCTAATGAATGGATCTACTTGTTGAGGTAAAATAACACCTAAACCTACAATCCATATACCAAAACTTTACCCAACTTTAATATATAAACCCTAGGATGATTCTGTATCATAAAACACACTAGAAGACATGTTTCACCGATAGAATCTTATAGATACATAGTAATATTGATATTAAATGAAACTAATGCTGAAAATTTCCAACATCATGTATAATATTAGGCAACACAAAACATACTTACATTTTACAAATAAAACTCTACCATATGCACAAATCCTAAAGCACAATTAACTCATATTGAACATAAAAACACACCAATAACTTGGAATCACAATAAATAGCAAAAGGTCACATTCATATTAAAGATAAGAATACCTTACTTCAAGATTGATTATTGGCTATAAGGTCTTTGATTCCTAAAAGAACCAAGAATCATATAAATAAAATCCTTTTCAAAACTTAATAAAAATGAAATCAAAAGAAGAAGGAGATGAAAAATGACATAACACAAGCTTTTCTCATAATTGAAACCCAAAACAAAACTTAAATCCTTTATTAATTATGAGAAACATGGGAGAGCTAAAACTAAAACTAGGAGCAGAAAGAAGCGATAATATCTTTAACCAAATAATGGGGAACAAGATGCAAGCCTCTATTTTCCCCACAAAGAATAAATGAGCTTAAAAGAGGAGAATGCTGAACACATGGAAATTTTCATAAAGAAAAAGGGAGAGAATTAACAAATGTATATGATAGAGAGTGTAATACCCCAGTTTTTTTATTAAAAAAAATAGATAAGTGGATAAAATTAAAATTTATTACTTAGATTAATTTTGAGATTTTATTTTAATTATTTTTTCCAAAATAAATTATAAGTGATTTATAATAATTTAATTTATTTATATAATTATCATTTTATTTTTAGCTATAAGCAAAATATAACGCAAAAGCTAACCTAAATCCCACAAATTCTGTTCCTTTTCCTTTCCTTTCTCACTTCTTCTCCTTTTTACCTTTTTCCTTTTTTTTTCTTTTTTTTTTCTTTCTTCTAGACTAGGCAATGATTGAGTCTCCCTGTCCAATTTTCTTCTTTTCTTCTTCTTGGATATGTCAACCTGTCCCCCTTATTTTTCCTTTCAGCATCTAGCCAACCAATACCTTTTTTTTCTTTCTTTCCCTTTTTCCGTCTTTCTTCTTCCTCATAAGTGTATTCCTCATGTTACCATCATTTCCCGTCCATTCTTATCATTTATAGGTTCCCTTCCACCAAGCTAGACCTTCCCCCTTTTCCTTTTTTACCTATGTAGGGCAACGCATACTGGTATGGGCCCTACACACCCCTACATTCCTTACACCTTTCCCCTCATACCTTTATATTTACCACTACCCTATTCTACCACCAACACTTATCTTTCCTCCTATAGCCTAACATGCGAATCACTCCCTTATTATTATCCCCATACCCTCAATTCCTTTCCCTACCTATAAAATACCCTCTCTTTGATGTCCCTCTCTTCTTCTTCCACTCAATAAGCTCCTCCCTTATTTCTATGTAACCCACTTTTAGGCCCTCAAGCCCTGCCGTCCCTATTGTCATCTAGCCACGCCTCTAATACCTCCTATTTTGCATACCTACACCCTACCCATGCCTACAGAGCTCCTTTTCCCCCTCTTTTCCTTCTCATTTTCCCTAAGCCTACAACCATTGCAACTTACATCTCCCAATGCCACTACCTTCAAGCACTCCATCCCTCCATGCCACCACCATATTTTAGCCACCCTAAACAAGTGCCCCAACTTGTGCCACTACCCCTAGCAACCCCTACCTCTCCTCTCTCTCCTCCTCCCTTTTGGTTCTGTTTTCTTGCATCATCATTAGCCACTAGTTCCACCACCTTAACCAACCCCCACTAACCATTCTTGATGGCAAAACTACCCTTGACCCCATGCTATTAACCTCCACCTTTATTATAAATAAAATTAGTAATCACACACCATTTTTCCTACCATTCTATTCACCACTAGTTCATTTCCTCTCTTTGAGTTTTTATTGGAAAAATTTCCTCCTAAATATTCATTTGTTGTGAAAAAATAAAAAGGAAAAGATAAGCTATGTTTAGAGATTTCCATTTCAAGGTACTATTCTAATGATAGTGGGAGAGGAGGTATAGATCATTCAAGCTTAGAGACTAAAGCTATATCGCTAAGGATGTAATCATAGCTTGTGTCTTATTTTTGTTAAAATATGAACTTGTTATGCACTAAATGAAGACATACATCAAATGCTAAATGGTCAAGGGTTGTATGTGCAACTTGTTTTGGCAATGATAGAAGGTAAGAAGATGTGTGGACATGATTGTGGTTGTTTAAGTGTTCATGGGCATCTTTATTTTATGACACTAGGTATTTGAAAAGTTGGGGTTTCCTTATGTATGTTGTCTTGTGACTTAGGTCAGGTTTTGAAACCTAGAGGCATTTTGGTTAAAATTATGGAAAGTGGAATATAGGGTGCTTTAGGGTGTAATTTGGCCTTAAATCAATTAGAGATGCTATACAAAATAACTATGGTGGAAATAGAGAGGTTTAGGGTAAACATAGGATGGGGAGGGTTAACTATGCATGGGGTGAGTCAAACCTAATATGAGTAATAAACAACGGTGATTAGAGCAAGGGTTGCTTGTTAGGAGTGGATATGGGGGTTAATGATGACATTGTTTGGTAGCATTAGGGAGTCCTTGGAGTACTAAGGGATAAGAAGTTACTAAAATGGTGTAACTAGGGTCTTAGTGTAACACCCCCAAAATTTAGTACTGAAATTTTTTTTTTATTAAAAGATAATAGTGGAAGCAGATAAATAAAATGTGAACTTTGAGAGTATTACCGCCACACTTAGTACCAGACCGGTTCACTCATACCGTTCCAGTACCAAGTGCTAAGGCTAAGAAAATGAAATACAATTTGAAAGACATTCAACATGCACAAATCAGAGTAAATTGCAAGAACTTCAACATATTTAAATTAGAGTAGCGCATCAAATCGTTTTCAGGAATAAAATCCACCAATGGTGGTTACTTTAACAACGTTAACATTTAAAATCGAGAATTTAAATGAGAAAGAGAAAAAGCCATGATACCAGAAATTTCCTTACTCTCCTTCCTGTAACCCACTTGAGTAGCACCTGAAAATACCTGCAAGGGCACTGCCCATTGAATAGGCAGGGGCCCCATAAAGGGAATCCCTTCAGTACTACGGTACTGAGTAACCCTTTAATACCACACTTAAAGACAAGCCCGCATACGACACATAATGCAAGTCACACACATAAATAATGAGAGGTGCATACGTAACAATAACACGTAACACAAGTTATAATTCACGATCGATATCTTTGGGCCTCAAGCCATGTCATAGTGTGAGATCAATACATTCGGGCCTTAAGCCATTATTCCATCATTATTCAATCAATATCATATTTTATATCCATGTGAGTGCGAGAACCCCACTATTATAGCCGGTGGACCGGAAAGATAAACACACAGGGCAGAACGCCTCTGACCACTATTATTGACGGTGGACCGGAAGATAAACACACAGGGCAGAACGCACCTGACCACTATTATTTGCCGGTGGACCGGTCTGGCCCCGACTCACATGGTGTTCCACTATAAGTGATTAGTATTTTTCCATAATCTTATTCACATACATAACCAATTTTATTAAGCTCGGGACCCCCACTATTATTGCCGGTGGCCCGGAATACAGATAACTCATCATCCAGGGCACAACGCTCCTGGCCACTATTATAACCAGTGGACCGGGATATATAAGAATCATCATCCAGGGCACAACGCTCCTGGCCACTATTATAACCGGCAGACCGGGATACATATAACTCATCATCCAGGGCACAACGCTCCTGGCCACTATTATAACCGGTGGACCGGTACTCAATATCATAATCATCTGGGCTCGGCTCATTAATATTTCACTTTCAATAATAATATCTTTCCTTTCTTTAATCAGCACATCAATCATATTTATTTGCCTCGATTGGGAGATTAATAACCCGGGACAAAAAGGTACACCGGTCGTACCGGTGCATATCAGCTACTAAGTACCCTTTAACCATGAACCCAAGGATGCAAAGGTACCCTGGTCGTACTGGTGCATAAAGCTAACTCAGTACCCTACCGACAAGGACACCTAATCCATAAGTATGCATACCCCCTCTACAACCGCCATCCATTAGTTGGCCAAAAACAGCCCTGGAACCCCTCCATTTTTCCCTCTCTTTTTCCTTCCTTCACAGCCCCTCCCCCTCGACCCTTCTCGGCAGCCAACTACGCCGCCTTGCCGCCGCCGTCTCCGCTGCCTTAAGCCACCGTGAAACCACCCTTAGCCTCCACCTACACCCCCTCTACACTTCTGCACCATTCCCTGCCTTAGAACCTCCCCTAACCACCCTCTTTTCTAGCCTAAAGACCCTAACCCGAAAATGATAAATCTTGCTTCCTTCACCCCTCTTTGAGCCTTTTCCCTTCTCTTTTCTGCATGAAACTCACGCTGCTCATGCAGCGTGAGCTCCCCTTCATTTTAAAAAGATTATTTGGCTAATTTTTAAGGTATAATGGTATTTTATGTTAAGTGTTTTATTAATTAAAATTTATAAAGTTTTATACTTGGATTCTTATTTCTAACATAAATATGATGGATATTATTTTTAGGTGTTGAGTTGCTAATTATGCTTGGTAAGATTTGATATTTTACGGGATTAAGGTAACCGTTAATCCTCCCTTAAATATATGGAAAAACGCATGCTAGCACATTTAGGGTTTAGTATGAATTTATGCATGTTTTGTATGCTTAGCATGATATGTTTATGGTTTCTTATATTGTTTGTTAAAAAGAAAAAGCATGATAACTTTTGTGCCGTATGTAGGTATGTTAAATAAGGAAGGAGTTTGATTATGGATGGAAATGTTAAATACTTGTTTATGATGTATCATGTTGCTAATGCATGAATGATGTTATTATTTAAGGGTATTTTATTAATTATGCTTATGAGGTATATAAATCAATGTGTGTAGTTGCTAATGAGTATTATGTTGAAAAATGACAAGTTGGTGGACTTAGATGAAAAAAAAGAAGTATTAATATCATTATTTTATGTAGTGTTAGTAAATTCAAAAAAATGGTGAATAAAGGGGTTGAATGGAAATTTTATAAGCGAAAAGGGTATTTCGGTAATTTTATAAGTAAAAGGGTATTTTGGTAATTTAAAAATAAAGGGGTTAAATGATAATTTATAAGTAAAGGATAAAATTGTAAGTTGTGAGAAAGAAGGGTAAAATGGTAATTTTGGAAGTAGGGGTAAAATAGTAATTTTGGATGAAGGAGGGCATTATGGTAATTGCTCAAGTAAAAAGGGCATTATGGTAATTTTGGAGGTAGAGGGGCAAAATCGTAATTTCATAAGTAAAGGGTAATATGGTAAATTTTATAAGTGAATGGTGAAGTGGTAATTTATAAGTAAAGGGGTAATATGGTAAATTGGAAAAGAAGGGCAAAATGGTAATTATGTATGGAAAGATAAAGATGGTAATCTTGGATGTGAAAGGGTAAAATAGTAATTTGTAAAGTAAAAGATGTATGGTGGTAGTTTTCATAAATAAAAGGATATATTGGTAAAATTGGATGTAAGGGGGTAAAATGGTAATTTTGTAAATAAAAGGATATTATGATAAACTTGGGAGTAAGGGGTAACGTGGTAATTATGATAACGACCAAAGGTAATTTAGAAATTTAATTATGATTGTAGAAGGGCAATTGGATAAGTATGATCCTATAGGAGGGTAATTTGGTAAATTAACCAATTAAAGGGCATTATGGTAATTTTAAATATGGAGAAGGGTAAAATTGGTAATTGTAATTATGAAGAGGGGTAAATTAATTATGAGGAAGGTTAATTTGGAATTTATGATAATTGAAAAGGGTAAATGGCAATTAAAAATAATTGAGAGAGGTAAAATGGTAATTACGATAAGGAGAAGGGCAATTTGGTAATTTATCCAACTCAAGGGCAATTTAGTAATTATAACAAAGGAGAAGGGCGATTTGGTAATATAACCAACCAAAAGGGAAATATGATAAGTGTAGTAATTATGAGGGGTGAATGGTGGTCTAAAAAGTGTAGGAGACAATTTGGTAATCTAAAGTGGACAACGGGTAATTTGGTAATTATGCAACCTTAAGGGTAATGTGGTAATTTATCAAGTAAGGAATGGATACATAACAATTATATAAGTAAAGGGCAAATGAGAAGTTTGTACCTAAAATGTATTTGGAATTGTGGACCTTTATTATATGATTAAATAATGTTGATTAGCTAAGTAAGAGTATTTGATAATTAGGATGGCCTTAATGAGTTCTCTGTGATATTCTGGATAATCATCTGAATAAGAAACGATTAATGATATCAGAACGATTGAAAGTGAATAAGTATCGGATTATCATGCTTTTCGTGATCACCTTAATTAAGACACTATTACTTAAAGTGAAAGACCTCGAGATCGGGAATGGTGACTCCTTAGGGGTCGCTACCCTAAAGACGTGGTTTAGTCCACGATTATTCTGGTATTTGCTGGTGTACCTTTGTGCCCCAGCCAGGCCCTATATCTTACTCTTTCTAGCTCTACGGACCTAGTTAGGGGGTATGCATACTTATGGATTAGGTGTCCTTGTCGGTAGGGTACTGAGTTAGCTTTATGCACCAGTACGACCAGGGTACCTTTGCGTCCTTGGGTTCATGGTTGAAGGGTACTGAGTAGCTGATATGCACCGGTACGACCAGTGTACCTTTGTGTCTCGGGTTATCGATCTCCCATTCGAGGCAAATAAATATGATTGATGTGCTGATTAAAGAAAGGAAAGATACTATTATTGAAAGTGAAATATTAATGAGTCGGGCCCAGATGATTATGATATTGAGTACCGGTCCACCGGTTATAATAGTGGCAAGGAGCGTTGTTCCCTGGATGATGAGTTATATGTATCCTGGTCCACCGGTTCTAATAGTGGCCAGGAGCATTGTGCCCTGGATGATGATTCTTTATGTATGCCGGTCCACCGGTTATAATAGTGGCCAGGAGCATTGTGCCCTGGATGATGATTCTTTATATATCCCGGTCCACCGGTTATAATAGTGGCCAGGAACGTTGTGCCTTGGATGATGAGTTATCTGTATTCCGGTCCACCGAAAATAATAGTGGGGGTCCCGAGCTCAATAAAATCGGTTATGTATGTGAATAAGATTATGGAAAAATACTAATCACTTATAGTGGAACACCATGTGAGTCGGGGCCAGACCGGTCCGCCGGTAAATAATAGTGGTCATGTGCGTTCTGCCCTGTGTGTTTATCTTCCGGTCCACCGGCAGTAATAGTGGTCAGAGGCGTTCTGCCCTGAGTGTATACTTTTCGGTCCACCGGCTATAATAGTGGGGTTCTCGCACTCACATGGATATAAAATATGATATTGATTAAATGATGATGGAATAATGGCTTAAGGCCAGAATGTACGATCTCACACTATGGCATGGCTTAAGGCCCAAAGTATCGATCGTGACCTATAAATTATTATGTATGTTATTGTTATGCATGCACCTCATATTATTCATGCGTGTCGTTTGCATTATGTGTCGTATGCGGGCCTATCTTTAAGTGTGGTATTAAAGGGTTACTCAGTACCGTAGTCCTGAAGGGATTCCCTTTATGGGGCCCCTGCCTATTCAATGGGCAGTGCCCTTGCAGGTATTGTCAGGTGCTACTCAAGTGGGTTACGGGAAGGAGAGTAAGGTATTTTCCGGTATCATGGCTTTTTCTCTTTCTCATTGAAATTCTTGGTTTTAAATGTTAACGTTGTTAAAGTAACCACCATCGGTGGATTTTATTCCTGAAAACGATTTGATGCGCTACTCTGATTTAAGTATGTTGAAGTTCTTGCAATTTACTCTGATTTATGCATGTTGAATGTCTTTCGAATTGTATTTCATTTTCTTAGCCTTAGCACTTGGTAATGGAACGGTATGAGTGAACCAGTCTGGTACTAAGTGTGGCGGTAATACTCCCAAAGTTCACGTTTTATTTATCTGCTTCCGCTAATCTTCCTTTTAATTAACGAAATTTTTCAGTAGTGAATTTTGGGGGTGTTACACTAGGAGCATTCAGCCCTATGTTTGTTTTTTACTTATCGGTTCACTGGTGAGAATAAAAGCCAAGAGCATATTGCCCTAGGTTTGTAATTTTTTTACGAGTACATCAGTGAGAATACTGGCTAGAAGCTTGGTGCCCTAGATTTTTACTTTGATTACTATTCCATCGATGAGAATAGTCTGGTCCTAACTCAAGTAAATAAAATGACTAGATGATAATGACATTTGGGAAGACAGTAATTACATATAGTGGAACATAACATGGGTTAGGATAGGATGCACTTTATTTACCCATCTACCGATGAGAATAGTGGCTAAGAGCATACTTCCCTTTGTTTTGTACTTTATATATCGATCCATTAGTGGAAATAGTGGCTGAAAAGTTTGTTGTTCTAGGTTGGTACTTTATTTACTAGTCCAACGATAAGAATAATGGCTAGAAGCATGCTACCCTAGGTTTTTACTTTGATTACCGTTCCACCAATAAGATTAGTGGGGTCCTTGAACCTACATGGATAAAAATTCATGAATTGAGAATTTATTGCATTAATATCTTTAATAAATAATAATAAATGATTTGATATAATATACCTATATGCATTTCAATTCTTATAGTGTTGTCATTAATATATCTAACGTACTTGACTTTATTATTACCTTAATCTATACATAGCATGTTGATCACACTTACCATGGGTGTTGCTCATTTCTAATAGCACTGAACCCTTTTGAGTCTGTATAGGTGAATGAGGATTTTTTAAATGACTTTGATGCATATGATGATATGATCAAGGTAAAGTTATGTTGTTTTGTCCAGGGTTGGGCACCAAAGAGAGTAACATCCTATTGTTGTCTTTTCAGTGTTGCTTGCATTATTGTTTTACTTTTGTTAAATAAGTTTGCGTGTTTTAGCATTTCATTTGGAAACAATCACTTAATGCTATATTTGTTATGAATTGCTAATTTTATATGCTTATCATGGTTTGCTTACTATTTTTGGTTTTCCATGTAGTTGGTATAAGGATGGACTAGGGCTATACTTATACCAAGTATAATGATAACACCACCTTATGGTTGTATCATATCATACGTTAAAAATGAAAATTTTTAATAGAAAATTTTGGGGCTGTTACAAGTCAGTATCAAAGCCTTAGTTTTGACAATCACACTTTGTTTTAGAAAACGTAATTACAAATGGTTTTTTCCTCAAGATTTAAAAAGGTTTTTGTACTTTAAAAATTTTAATTTTGCAAAAAACATAAATCTATTGGTGAAGAACCAAACATTGGAAGCCTGGGTAACCACAAAAAGGGGGAATATGTGGTAATTGTTCTGTAAAATAAAAGGTTTAGACCTCATATGCCTTTTTTTTTGTAGCTAGCTAATCAAGATGAATGGATTGTTTGGGCACATAGAGGAGGCCTTTGAGGCCTTCATATAGTTTGTGTAGTGCTAGCCATAGCTTTAGCCGCCACCCCACAACCACTTCATCTTGAAGAGGGCGTTGGGGAGGATTGGCTCTTGAGAGTCACTAGACACCACCCTCTATTATATGTAGGTGAGGAGCACCTCGTTATAGTAGAGTGGAGGATCCAGGATATGGACCACACCTTTAAGGTAGTAAATTATTCCTTGGCATAAAAATCGAACATCATGATATTCTTTCATCGAGGAGTTATGAATGGTTAAAGGGAGGATGCCGTATCCAAGACATGCCATAGATGTCCTTGGAGGATTTTAAGACACTAATTCACACCATGTTCTATCTAGAGAGCCTCATGATGGACAAGCTTAAGGAATTCATGCAAATCACCTAGGAAGGCATAATGTTGGGGTAATATTATACCCAGCTCACTGGGCTTCTAAGGGTCGCCCTAGGTATGGCAATTAGTGAGCCAGCAATAGCCTACTAGTTTAAGTAAGGGATCCATTTAAATATCAGTCGAATGACGGGTACAGTGGCTTTCCCTAATTTAGCCTCCCTGTACAAGTTGGTATGCATCATAGCCACCATGTTTTAGGAGCAAGTGTGTATTCTAAGAAAGAGAAGGCTAGAGATAAAAGGCTCCAAAGGTAGGACCCATCCCCAAGGAGGTACACCTTTAGGACATCAGTGATGGGGACACACCAAAAACTAGGAGCCACTAAGGGGTTTTCCTATCGACGTTGTGGGATGACCACTCTAGGATATGATTGTAGAGGTAAACCATTGCACAACAAAATCTGTGGCAGGCTGGGCTGCCTATATTTTGAGTGCAATAGTCACAAAAGCTTCCATCAGCCTTAGGGAAGTTAATTCCAGTAGAGAGGACCTTTTATGTCATAAAAAGAGGCCTACCAGTGGCATAACTACATGACACAATCCCAATATTTTCATCATAATAAACTTCCCCTATTTAGTTCATAGAACTAAGAGATTAAGGGTAGTCTATAGGTTCCTACCCTTTTTCTCAGAGAGGTGGAAAGGCCCATGGTACCGTAAGATACTAAGGGGGTTATTATTGAGGTTAGTTAGGTAGATACTTGAACTTCATTAGCCAAGTAGAGGATGATAGCGAGCTTGAAATTATCATGGGTATGTTCACCATCCTTTCTCTACCAATGTATATGCTGTTTGATTTAGGTGCCTCTTTCTAGTTCGTGTCTATTTCTTTTGTTGCTAGGGCTTCCCTATCACCATCCTCTAAGGAAGACATACCTATGATGTTACCGTCAAGGGATAAATTAGATTTCACTTGGCTATAATCGGAGGTGATCTTAGTGATAGACAAGGTAGACTTCATAGTAGACTTGGTAAAGATGGATCTATAGGACTTTGATATCAAACTAGGGATGACTATGTTGGGGAGATAGTGTAGTGATAGACTATGCAAAGGAGCACATGATTTTATAAGGCCCACAGGGTACTAGGGTTTCTTATAGAAAATGAAAACCTAAGCTTACAACTAAGGTGTCGTTTGTAATAACGTTACACACATTAGTGTGGAAGGGGTATGGATATATTTGTTTAGTGTCTAGGAGGTAAATAAGGATCTAATAGCCATAATGATATTACTATTTTTTAGGATATCCCTAATGAGTTTCTAGAGGATATCTTATATATGCCACTAGTATGCGAGATCAACTTTACCATCAACCTAGTGCTAGGGACTAAAATTGTTAAGATCCACTTTTAGGATGGCACTAATAGAGTTAAGGGAGCTGATAGCTCAATTAGAGGAGTTCTTAGCACATGGATACATTTAACTTAGTATGTCTCTATGGGGACCATTTGTCCTGTTCATGAAAAAGAAGGATGGGAGCTTCCATTTATGCGTTGACTACTAAGGTCTGAATCAGCTGACTATTAAGAAATAGTATCTACTTTCAAAAATCAATGGCCTTCTTGACCATATTCAGGGCATGACTCTCTTCTTAAGGGTTGACATAAGAATAAGTTACCACCAGTTATGCATTGCAAATGCTGACGTCATGAAGAAAACTTTTCTGATATTGTATGGAATTATGATTCCACAATGATCCCAGTGCACTTACCCTCTTCATGGATCTAATGACAAGAACTTTTAGACCGTTCCTCCACCTGTTTGTGCTGGTATTCATTGATGGAATCATGGTGTACTCCCGAGTTAATGAGAGCACAAACAACACCTTGCACTATTTTATCTCTCCTTAGGGAGCATTGCTTATATGTTAAACTATCTAAGTGTGGTTTTTGGCTTTTCGAGTTTGTCTTTCTAGGACACATAGTATCAATTTGTGGAGTTGTTATATACCTAGCAGAGATTGTGACAGTAATGTAAGAGAAGGCATCCATAATTGTATTAATTATTCGTAGCATCCTAGGTCTAGCTAGAAAAAATTGACGCTTTGTTTAGAAATTTTGGAGGATTGATTGCCCTCTGATAAAGCATTTAAAGAAGACTAGTAGGTTTCACTAGGATGATACTTATGAAGGGATATTCTAAGATATGAAGAAATGCCTAGATTTGCATGACCCTTTTGCCTATCTTGGAAAACCTTCATCTAATCTCAAATTAGCCTTATCTACCTAGCAGTGTCCTCTACCATCTCTAATCCCAACATAATTGTCTTCCTTGAGATTATCTTACATAAGGGACTATAGAAATTTTGTCCATAGAGTGCCTTGAAAGGTGGCCTCCCTATGCTAGCATGATAACTATTGTTGTAGGAGAATTATATCAAAAGAAAGTGATCTTACTAAATACCCTAAAACTTTAGTACATACACTAAAAGCGTATCCTCTAAAGTCTTAATAGTGCACAAAATAATAACGTCAAGGTGTAAATGCTAAAATAATATAAGAACTGTAATGTCCTATGATAATGGACACAAACTATGGGAAAAATAATAATCACAAGATCTTCTTATCCAACTACAAATTAGCATCTACACCAAGGTATGTATAAGGACTTTAATATCTTCCTTGCTCAAAAATATAAAGGCTACTCTAAGTTAGACATCCCACCCATGATTATTTGAGTTTTGTGACTTATGCTTATGAAATGAGGGTGGATTTTATTTTTAAACATCAACACTTCCATAAAAGAAAACTCAGATATCACATGGTCCACATATCACATCAAGGATTTAAAGTTAAAGAAAAAACTCAAGAGATAATCAAATAAAATTCAAACAATGTAAATTGATAACCACAAAAGATCAACATGGAACATAAGTTCCCTCAAAAAATTAGGAAAAATACAAAATCAAAGGCTAAAGGCTACATGAAAACCCAAAGTCATAGACGAGAGGCCATGAGAAATACTTTTCATTGAATAGAAATGTATGTCTTACCAAATAAGAGCTTCTAATGACAACTAAAAGTTAAATTTAGTTCAACAAGGCCCTAAAGTCCAGCGTATCTCATTATTTATCTATTTAGTAATTTAATCATCAAAACATAGTTTAAAGACCTAAAACCCTATCCAAAGGATCAAATACCTCAAAACCACATCAAAATTTAAAAAAATGTTTTTGATGCTAGAGCATAAATCAATGAAAAATGTAAATGTAAATAGCTTAGTTAAGTTAAAATAAGGTCCTGTGCCAAATTTCAAAATTTTCATTATTCTTAAAAATAGTATACATATATTGACAAAAATTTCATTTATACTAAGAATTTTAAGTCCAAAAGCTGAAAATACTTTATGACTACATGATTTATCATTTGTGTATAGTTACTATTTATGAATGTTGAAAATTCAATGGTTGTTCTCAACCCTTTTCTTTAATACAAGGTAAAAGTCTTTTAGAGGTTTTTATATCAATTTTATGTTTTATTTTTACATAGAATGATTAACATAAACTTAAAACCAACTTAGGGTAATTATAGCTGCATTATCCAAGAATACTTTACATTTTATCAAGAATGTGAACACCATAATAGAGAACAAGTAAAGTGATGTATGAACATTCAATGATTTTAAGTATTGACTTATGAATGCCTAAAGTAGAATGGATATAATTGGAAAGCTTGTTAAATCAGGGGTTTGACACATTTTTTGGATCTCAAATTTTATTTTTCCACACAATGTTATGACCATTTTTCTGTATATATGTCGAGTTAAATCTCTACACATGAAGGAATAAAGTGTGTTGTAATTAGAATTATAGATGCATCATTTTTTCATGTTTATTAATTAGGTTTTTATTTACTTATTTGATAATTTTGATAAGATGTTAGCTAGTTAATTAGTTTATTTAATAATTAAGAAATTAGATAAGATTTTTCTTTTTATTTTATGATATCTTTTATCTTATTAAGATTTTATTAGGATTTAATTATTATTATCATTATATTAAGTGGATTATTTAACATGAGTACTATTTATATGAATATTGATTTCATTAAAAGTATTTATTCTAGTTATATTAAGTTTATCTTGTTGGTGAAGAAGTTGCATGAGGAGGTCGGTGTTAGCATATATATACCCAATGTATAGCCATATTATTTTGACATGACGATATTCAGGTCAGGTTGAATTATTAAATCCAATTTTCTCTAATTGAAACAGTATGTGATTTTATTTATTTATTTTATCTATGTGAGTCATAAAGTATTTCTCTATCTAAATTATCTTATCTTTGTGAGAGAAAATTTAGAAAACTCTATATGTTTCTTCTCTTGATTTATATAGAGTTATCTAGTGAAGTTTACTATATGTTTCTTCATTAAAGATCCTTTGAGATTTATCTGTGTGAGGGTTTCAAAGCTAGATTGAAGGATAAATTTGTGTATTCCTTCATCCAAATCCCTTTTTTATTATTTATAATTCATCATTCATTTATCATTTTAAAATTACATAAAATAGGATATTTTTGAAACCTCCCATTTAGTTAAGCATGATAAATCCTCTAAATTCCAATAATAAATTAGAGCATAAAAATAAACATGGATTAAAACATGTCATATATCAAAAAAACATCTATAATTTTTAACCTCTAAAATGGTATAACTGAATAAACAAAAGAATCAAAGAGTACATATCTCACCTAAAGGGCTAAAAGTCCTAAAAATAGGTGAAGCATGGTATAATGATGCTTAACACCATCAAATTATACCAATTTATATATCAAAATTATGGTAGGAATTAAAAAGAATTAACATGGCATAATCTAATCCAATTTAAATGCCTAAAATGGAAGAATAAGGCCATAAGGCTGAGCCCACCAATGAAGAAGAAGCTCCACTTTGACACTAAAAATCATTCATACACAACTTAAAAAATGCTTAAGTGAAGCACCTAGATATTACCCTAATACTAAGCTACAAATTAGAGAAAAAAGCTTAAATAGGGAAAAAAAAACTCCCCCAAAACTCCTCCTTTAAACCTAAAACATGAAATACATGATTAGAATAAATTAAGAATTAAGAAAGGTCTTATCTTCAAGATTTAGAAGAAAAATGAAGCCTTATCCATAGAAGAAAAATGTAACTTCGTCCATGAAAATAAAGAGTAAGAAGAAGGAAAATTGTGGCATGAAATAGAGGAGAAAAAGAGAAGAAATGATAAAAGATTGAAGGTTATAATATATTCTTGAAGTTAAAATAAAATCAAGCTTCATCCATGTGGAAATGAAGGATTAAAGTTTTGAAAATGGAGGAGGAGGATGAGGAAGAAGAAGAAGAGTAATAATAATAATAATAATAATATGACAAAGAATAAGATGAATAAGAAGAAAAAGAAAAATAAGAAGAAGAAGAAGAAATGAAGAAATGAGGAAAGAAAGAAAGAAACCTTATTAGGTAGAGGTTACAAGGTAAGGAAGGTAATTTAGGCATAGTATTCATCCTTAAGGCTTACATAGATATTTTGTTAAGAATATAAAGTGGGTTAGTGAGGGAATGGAGGCACATGGTATAAATATTGAGTGGATGAGAATCAACCACAATTCATGAGAATGGAAGGTGAAGAAAGAAGGAAAAAGATAAATTAAGTTTGATGACAAAACATATACCCAATTGTATATTTTTTTCATATAAAAATTATAAAACAAATTATATAAAAATTTTACATCAAATTGAGATAAACAAAACTAAAATGTAGGAATATCAAAATTTTAATAAAGTTTAGCTATATAAATTGGTCATTTAGGGTGCTTAAAATGTGTTGAAGGTATATCGATATGCTAAATAGTACCTTTTGCAAATGGGTTGGTTTAAAATTTTGAAAGAGTCTAAGAGAATCATAAAACACAAGGAATAAAAATATTCATATTAGAGAAGAGTCTAAAAAAATCATGAAGGCTAAAAGTAACTTCAAAATATCATAGGAGTAAAAATTGTAAGAAATGATAACAAACCAAGAATAAAACATTTTAAAAATGTAAAAAGGGTTTCTAAGTTCCTAAAACATGTAATAAAATATTCATAATAAGATATTTTTATTTTTTATTACACAAGATAATGAATAAGCTAGAGTTTTAAAAAAATGGATTATTATATCACTTAGCCATTAAAAAGAATTTTTTCTCAATGTTAGGCTAGATGAGGATGAAAATTAAAGTTTAATCTAGAAAAGTGAATCTATATTTGGATAGGAAAAGACTTAAGGTAGGTATGATTAATGCAAGGTTGATCAAATAGACATATATTTTCAAACAAGATGAACCAAATATTATAAGTAACTAAGACCTCAAGAGAATAGTGGATGTAGTTAAATAGAGGTCTAAGAGGAAAGATATTATAAGGATGAAGGAAACACAAAACAAGTATAAAGCAATAAATTATCAAAAAGATGAAACTATGAATGATAAACACAATAAGTGAGGATATGACATGCTCAAAAACTAATAAAGGAAACTATGAATAAAAATAGAATGCCCACACCAATAGGGCACTAGTAAAAGACTAGAAGTCTCACCACAACTCTAATCTCTAATCAATTTGTTAAACCCAAGTACTCATATGACCAACATGTTAATCACTACTTGATACCGTTCATTCTCATACAAAAGCATGAACTCCTTATTGATGCTAATAAGAATAGTTCATTACTAACCCACCTTATAGGATAGAGGAAAATTGATATCCATATTAAGAAAATTATTAACTCTATTGCAAGGCAATGTTTTACTTCCTAAACATGTTATTTTTCCGTAATCTTTTTCAAGTTTATATGGACTTTATTGTTCCTCTATTCTATTTTTTCCCTTTTTAGTTACATCTTTAAGTTTAGGTTAACATAATATTACTATAAGTACACAAATTTTTATTTTTCATTTAACATGTTTGATTATGTTTATAATTGCTTATGCCATGTTCTGCCATTAATGGGGGTCTTAGCATGATCTTGTGTTATTTACCTGTGTAACACCCAAATTTTACTACGGAAAATTTTGCTTTATAGTACAAGCATAAATTTAAAGTATTGGTTGTTACTAATCTAATTTACATAATTTTGGTTTAACATACCATCATTACACCAATCACAAGGCTAAAACCATTCATAGTGAAATAAGGTAATTAGAAATGAGAGAAGCATTTATATATACAAATAGAAGTTTGGAGATTATCTCTAGGCTACAATAATAGAATCCAAAATAAAGGATATAATGAATTGAAGAGTTCTAAAGGTATTAGAGTAAATCAACATCCTAATAACATGGCTCTTTGTTTAAACACCTAATATAGATTAAAGTCACTCCTCTCCACAAGATAGGTCAGAAGAAGTAAAATTTTCCAGCTGGTCCTCAATGACTTGCACAAAAGTATTAAGGTATTATATTCATGGGAATGACCAACACCCATAAAAGGGATGGTTAATGCGCTATGTAATGAGAAAGATAACAATACTTTAGTATCAGGAATATAGTTAAATACACACATGTTTAGTAGAGAACAAGTACACATGTGATGTTCATTAGAAATCCCAAGTTAAATAATGATATAAGCCTTTTTATTAGATATAATGAATTCATATTCTTTTATTTATGTTGAGTTCAAGGACACTAATGATCTTTAATTAGTGGAACAGCTTGAAACACCTCTCAAGGACAATATACCCGAGCCACTTTTATCATCTATTGGAATAGATCCAATACCTCTCAAGGTAGAATACTCCTAATCTATTATTATTAAACTCATGGAATGCTATGAAGTATCTCTTATTAAAAACACACCTGATCCACTATTATCATTAGCTGGAATGGATCTAACACCTTGGTCTTGACTCGCGTACTCTTCCACTTTAAATTATAAGTATCTTATCCATTAGGTTAATTTTCTCACAACATATTCTTATTCACGATGAGTATGGGTCCCCACTATTCTTAATTCAGTGAAATGGACTAAAGTACCTATTAAGGATAACACAATTAAACCACTATTATTGTATTATGAAATGGATCTTAAAAAAACATCACCATGGCCTGAATGATGCGATATTTCACTTTTAATCCTTAAAGTAGAGAACATATTAAAGTAGGTAAGCACAACTGTGCAAGTCATAAGGCCATTCTCTAATATTATCATTATTCCCCAAAACCCTAATTTTACAATTTAGGTATAACTTGTTCCAATTATTTAGGAATATTCCTCAATTACTATTATTATTAATGTACACAATATTAAATGTTTAACTTTCATGACTTACACATACAATAATAGTCTCATATCAAAAGTTACTATTCGTAAAGCTCCTAAACCCAAATTTCACAGGTAAGTGATAACTTTTCCCATAAGGCTTGTATAATTAAAATTTTCAATAAACATCCCTAAAATTCCAATATTAATATAATATACACAATTTGTTGTTTAACTCTAATGTTTTACACATGCAATTATAATATTACCATTTTAAGGTTATTAATCCCAATTTAGGTCTTTTTCCCATTTTGGGGAACTTATGACATTCATAATAACCCCAATAACTCCACATGATATTATTAGTATGTTTTATTCCTCCTAACATGTTAAAAAACCAAAATTCTCATGTTAACCCAAATTGACCAAAATATCCTTATGGATAGCTGAAAATCTATAATTTATTAAGCTTTTATATCTTTAATATTATTATTTTCAAATTTTTAGTTTATCATCATACATACTAAATATACTTATTTACCACTTATAATACTTTATTTGTCCAATAATAGTCTCCCACAAGTTCTACTCATCCATAAAACTACAACCTAGCATAATAATATCATATTAGTGTGGCTTTTGTTATTCATACCATATTCCTATCATATAATCCATATGATCATATCATATAATTAAAAACATGAATTTAATCTTAAATTAACAATATCATTCTAATAAACATATACATACAAGAATTTAACATGAAACCCTAAAACATCAACTGCCATTTGTATAAAAAGGATCTAGTCTCTAAGCACGCTTATCTTATCCCACTTTTTATGGAACCTCTGTAGTATTGACTAAGAAAAATAAAAATATATAATTAGAATTAAATTTTATCATTAAGGAGGGTTTAGGGTAATGAAAATGGAGAAAGAATGAGGTAAAACCAAACCAAGGTTTAAGGGAGTCTCGACCAAGCTTGTGTGGCATAAGGAGGGGATTCATTGAAGGGGAAAAATAAAGAGGGCAGAAAAGGCTGGTTTGGCCAAAAGGTGGGGGTGAGGATAGGTCATTTTGGCTATAAGAGGGTGGTGGGTTGTAGTGGAAGTGGTTGAATGGAGATTGTGGGATGTGGTGGTTCTTACTAAAGGTGTTGGGTGTAGTTTGGCTGGTTTAGCCACAATATAGAGGTAGGATAAGCTTGTTTGGTTGGTCCTTAGGGGAAGCTTGTGGTGGTTTTTGCAAGAGGATGGGTTGAGGTAATAGAAAAATTTTTTGGTGCTAGGGGTGAAGGAATGGAAAATGTAACTGGTGGTGGTGTTGGTGCCTTGGTTAGGCTCGTTAATGTGGGTAATTTTAGGTGTTTTTAGATGATATATAGTAGGGGTAGAGGAGGGAGAGGATACATTTGTTGTGCATATTTTTGACTGATAATATAGGGATAAGGGGGTATTTTCAAGCATTAAATGTGCCGTATATATACATATATTCATGCAAATATGGGAGAGGAAAAGTGGTGACAAGGAGAAAACTCAACCTTTACCCTAAAGCTAAGGAGGCAAAGTTGATAGGGGAAGAGGGTAGGCTTCGTAGGGGAAGCATGTATGCAAGAAGAGAAGTGAATATGAGAGGATAGGACTTGGAGGAGAAGAAAAATAAAATAAAATAAGGAAAGGTGAAGAGAAAGAAGAAGGAAAAAGAAAAATTGTGGGTTTTGATTTAGGTTTAAGTTAAAATAATTTAGGTTAGGGTGTTAGGATAATTAAATTAAATTATTCTCTTAGATTAGGTTTTGGTTATAAAAAATATTCATACCTAGAAATAAAATTTAGGGTTAAGCTAAGATTTAGTTCTAGGGAGTTTGGTTAAGATAGATATATTAATTTACTAAGATTAGAATTAGGTTATGATATTAATTACTAGGGATTAGAGTACGCTAAAATTTGGGGAATTATATCACTAACCCCTCAAAAGTTACTTCGTCCCTGAATTTAACGCTACCGGAGTTCACACTACACTACTATGGACTACCCCCTTAAAAGAGAGATAACTCCTAACCTCACATAACTGTGTTAGAAATATTTTAATGCATCTCACATATATCCTTCTTGGTCTTCCAATTTTCCTCCTTCACCATCAGCTAGTTCAAACCATGAAAGTAAATGTATCAATGAAGGCTCTTATCCTTCTTATTTCTAAGAAAAATTAGTGCACCCTATGGAGACACAATTAGGCGAATGCATTCGTGAGCAAAAAAGGTCTCCAATTGAGCCTTTAGCTCCCTCAACTCTACTAGTTTCATTAGTTAAGGCACCTTTGAGATAGGCTTTATGCCTAGTACCAGCGTAATGGGGAAGTGTATTTCACAAACCAACAACATGCCTAAAATCTCCTCTAAAACATGTCTAACAAATCCTTAGCAACCAAAATATCCTCCAATGCCGATGCAAACATCTTCAACTTCTGAACCTTATATAAATACATATAGTAACTTTTTTACACTAAGTAATAGAATGTATCGATAGATATGACCATGGTAACTTGAGGTCCATGCAACACAACTCGCTCTTACAAACAATCTATCACCATCTCGTCCCAACCAAAAATATACATCCCTAAGATAACATAAAAATCCTAGAGGTTTGCTAGGATGTCTGCCCCAACTATTCTTAAATACACATTTATCTAGAGCCTAGTACAAACCAATCTATCTCTAGAAGGTAACATCATAGATATAGATATAGAAAATATTGGAGACGAAGTAACTCTAACAATAAATGTAGTAGACACAAAATATAGAAATGCCCTCAAATCAAACAATGCATAAGTTGGCAATAAGAGGAGGGAGAATGTACCAATGACCACTTCCAGCTATCTATTAGCCTCTACTTGGCTATTGACATTTAGGCATTCACCTAATTATCCTCCCTAATATCCTCAATGATAGCCTCAAGAAACCGAGGTGATGCAAGAGCATCTAATGATTCTATTATTCCTATTGATTCTCAAGGTAAGGAAGAATTAACTTTCTTAATATTGGAGCCAATCATATTAAATGTTCTTGATAATATGTTTATGCTTGGTATTAAAAACAATTCAAGATATTCTTGTAGGTATCTTACATATTTGCAAGGAGAAGATGTTAACACACTTTAAGTGTACAACCATTCAATGCATGCAAGACTATGGAATACATTGGATGATAATTTACAACAAGAAGATATGGTGATGATTATCATTAGTTAAATTAACTTGTTATAAACCCTAAGTGTATTTTATATAAGCTGGGGTTTGATGTAATTTCATGTATGTATCATAGTTGATTGTATGGCTTTGTAATATTAGTCATTAGTATCATTTGGATGATGATATTATGATTAAGCTTAGATGTTATATGGGCTTAATTCAAGTGATTAAATGGGCTTGAATTTAGGTGGAACTTGGCTTATTAAGACGTGTATTTGAGCCCCTCCCATATATATATATATATATATATATATATATATATATATATATATATATATCTTCCTTGTACACGTCGAAGCCATAATGAATAATGAAGAAATAATAGAATTTTTGAGCTTAGAATCTATCTAGGTTGGCAGCGTGTATTCTTCCTTCCAAGACTCATTTGATCAAGGAAAAACCTGGGGTTTAACCTTCATCATTCGAGCCATTGAATGATTGATATCATTCAAAGCAACTAGCTGCACTTTGCAACATCTACTCGAGTATAACCTTCAACAAAATGTGTTTTCCTCTTTGAGATTTAGCTGGTTGAAGTGATAACTCATGGAATGATAGTTCCAAAACTTCCCTCCACATTGATTCACATTAAATTTTGGCATCAGAGCTCAACATTCCTATGTCTCTGGCGCACGCAATAAGAAATTATGCCTGAATTCGATCAATAGCTACATCATTTGAGTTCTGCAAGAAAACCCTTGAGAACGGGCATTTTCTTTCCCTATTTCTTGCATTTTCAACTCGTTATTGGATCTTCAAGATCAATATTTATTGAAGATCTTGAATTCTTGCATCAATCTTGTTGCATTTTCTCGCAACCATACAACAATCCTGATATTCTCGTCTAGCATTTCCTTACTTAGCCGAATTGCACCTGTTTGTTTGCTTGGTTCATTTTAAGCCTTTGCTTCTATTTTTCACAGTCCCTTTCTCTTTTTTTCTCTCCCCATTTGTCCTGTTATACAATCATTTATCCATCCATTTCCATTTCTTTATCATACATACCGACACTGGTAAGAAAACCTGAACCCCTGATACCATATCATCTAGTTCGCAGGTTGAGAAAATTTTGAGTGAGTTGCGGCTTGGTCAGATCCATTTCCTCTCCAAGTCCAATCCATACCCTCCTTCTTTGTCTTCTCCACATCTTCTATGGTTCAAAACACTCAAATATTCAACTTGAAGACCTTTATGTGTTGAAGAAACAACCGACAGAATCATTATTTTATGTGGCTGATTTTTGAGCCACACAAGAAGAATATCTTCCAACCATTTGGTTCCTACGTGCATGGTGCAATTTCTTGTGGCTATATTTCCCCCATTTGTGCATGATCAAGGGAAATAGGTAGGGATCCTAAAATTATTTTTGAATTAGCAAAATATTTGTGTCTTGTTTGGTTTCAAGGAAATTCTAGCACATACACACTTTGTGGAATTCTTTTGTACAAAGAAAGAGGTGTGTGTCACCCTTCAACATGGCAAGTGAAAAATTTTGTGCCTTGGTAGAGTCTGTCAAGTGTCTAACCACATGAATGGATGCTCAATTACACAATCAAACCACACTTCAACACCAACTACAAAGTGTGGAAGCAAAACTAGCCAATCAAGAGGCACATCGACCATGGCAAAATCGCATGGAGACCACACACGATAGTGTGGATGGAAAGATGAAGCCTATCTTCCATGCAAATGGGGGGCGTGGATATTCAAAAATGCATCACAGTGAAGAAGGTGAAGATGAGATGATTTCCCATAGGTCAAGAAACCATAGAATACCACATACATTCCATGTAAGACATGCTTACCATAAAGATCAAGGTATTAAACTTGACCTTCCTGAATTTTATTGTGATTTGAATGTGGAGTTATTCTTTGAGTGGTTGCATGAAATTGAAGCTATCTTTGTATTAAGAGAGTATGATGATGAGATAAAATGTAAGCTAGCTACTCTTAAGTTCAAAAAGTTTGCTAGAATTTGGTATGATAATTTAAAAGGAAAAAGAGAAAGACGAGACAAGTCAAAGATAAAATCTTGGGAAAAATTTAAGAAACACCTAAGAAAAAAATTTATGCCTAGAGAGTATGAGCAAGATATGTATGTGAATACGACAACTCTAAGGTAAGGCTTATTTAGTGTAGAAGAATACACTAGAGAATTTGAGAAACTGGACCTTATTTGTGATGTTCAAGAAAGAAAACAACAAAAGTGTGCTAGATATTTAGGTGGCTTGAATAACTTGATAAGAGATAAAGTTGACATGTACTCTTATGATTCTCTTGATTACTTGATTAAATTGGCTTTAAAACTTGGAAGACAAAATAAATCAACCAAAGCCTATGTTAAGTCTAATGTTTCAACTTCAAATAAGCCCTATTGTAACACCTTTACACCTAAATCAACATCTTCATATGAAAAAAATAATAATTGAGATGATAAAGGTCAAAATAAGGTGGTTGAAATGGAAAATAAACAATGTTTTAAATTTAAAGGATATGGAAATTTTGCTAGAGATTGTCCTAACCAAAGAGCCTTAACCTTGCATGAAATAGAAAGCATGGAGCCATGTAGTGATGATGATAACTTAGAAATTGAATCTCCTAATTAAATCTTAACCATGGATGAAAAAGAAGGAGATCCATGTTTTGTTATTCAAAGAGTGACAAATCAAACCTACTATGACACCTACTCAAAGAGAGAAAATTCTTATGACTAAGTGTAAAATAGTTGACATGGTTTGTAAACTCATAATTGATAGTGGTTCATGTATGAATGTTTCTAGTGAAGCAATGGTTAAGAAACTTGGTTTAGAGACTACTAATCATCCTAAACCCTATTCCTTACAATGGCTAAATAAAGATAAAGGAGCTAAAGTAAACAAAAGAACCTTAATCACATTTTCCATTAATGACTATCATGATGAAGTTCTATGTGATGTTTTGCCTATGGATGCTTATGGATTAATTTTAGGAATACCATGGCAATATGTTAGAAAAGAAACTCATGATGGGGTAACTAATGAATATGTGATGAAAAAATAAAAGTAGGTTTATAGATTGACACCTTCTTTGTGTGATCATATGCCTTTAAGTGATGACAAAAATAAATTATTTTTACATAAAGAGGATATAGAAAAATGCATAGAAGAAGAAGGAAGTTTTTATGATTTAAGGATTCTAATCTTGAGAAGCAAAAAATTGAAAATCCTAATTTAATTAAGTTGCTTAATGAATATAATGATGTATTTCCTAATGATTTACCTCCTGGATTACAACTTGAAAGAGGTATAGAATATTCCATTGATCTTATTCTTGGAATACCTCTTCCAAATATTGCCTATGTCAAGTTGATGAGTTATTTGTGGAAAACATTATGGCATATGCTAGGTACTAAATTGTTATTTAGCACTTCACATCATCCACAAACCGACGGTCAAACTGAGGCAAATAATAGAACTCTTGGTACATTAATAATAGGTTTAGTTAATAAGAGTACTAAAGATTGGGATGTTAAGTTAGCTCATGCAAAGTTTCCTTATAATCATAATCCATCAAGTACTACTCAAACTAGTCCGTTTGAGGTGGTTTATGGAGTGAATCCACACATGCCTATTAATATGATTCCTTTGAAAAAAGATGAGTTACAAAATTATGACGCCAAAGATAGAGTAAAACCTTTTCAACAACTTCATGAGAAAATCAAAAATAACATTGAAAAGCTAATGATAAGTATACAGCTCAAGTAAATAAGTATAGAAACCCTCATGTGTTTTCTCCTGGTGACTTAGTTTGGTTACATTTGCGTAAAGAAATATTTCCTAATTCATTTAAAAATAAATGAATGCCAAGATCATATTGACCATTTAAAATACTAAGAAAGTTTGGGGATAATGCTTATGAACATGAAATTCTAGACCATTATGGTGGAATTTCAAGAACTTTTGATGTTGGTGACTTGTCTCCTTATTATAGTGATGAAAATTTGAGGGCAAATTCTTCTCAACTTTAGGAGGATGATGCAGGATCATCTAATGACTCTAATATTCCTATTGATTCTCAAAGTAATGAAGAATTAGCTTTCTTAATATTGGAGCCAATCATATTAAATGTTCTTGTTAATATGTCTACTATTAGCATTGAAAACAATTCAAGATATTCTTGTAGGTATGTTACATATTTGCAAGGAGAAGATGTTAACACACTTTAAGTGTAAAAGCCTTCAAATCATGCAAGACTATGGCATACATGGGATGATACTTTACAACAAGAAGATATGGTGATGATTAACATTAGTTATATTAACTTGTTGTAAACCCTAAGTATATTTTATGTAACCTCGGGTTTGATGTAATTTCATGTGTGTATCATAGTTGATTCTATGGCTTTGTAATGTTATTCATTAGTATCATTTAGATGATGATATTATGATTAATCTTAGATGTTATATGGGCTTAATTCAAGTAATTAAATGGGATTAAATTAAGGGGGAACTTGGCTAATTAAGGCGTGTATTCGAGCCTCCCCCCTTATATATATATATCTTCTTTGTACACGTCGAAGGCATAATGAATAATGAATAAATAATAGAATATTTGAGCTTAGAATATATCGAGCTTGGCAGCGTGTATCTTCCCTGTAAGACTCATTTGATCAAGTAAAACCTAGGGTTTAACCTTCATCATTCGAGCCTTTGAATGATTGATATCATTCAAAGCAACCAGCAACACTTTGCAACATCTACTCAAGTATAACCTACAACAAAACGTGTTTTCCTCTTCGAGATTCAACTGGTTGGAGTTATATCTCATGGAATGATCAATCCAACACTTCCCTCCACATTTATTCACATCACTAGGCCTATGCTCCTCCTTGAGAAAATGAGAAACACCCCTAAGGTCTCCCCATAGGCTCCTTAGGCTAACCATTTGCTAGGGTTGGTTCCCTCTACTGTTGTTGCGGATAGTAGGGTCACTATTGATAGTCTTATTATTAAAGTATTGGTGGTAACTATTGCTAATAATGACCTAGATGACATGGGAACCCAAATTACTTGTGGCTTAGTTGACCATACGTCCTAAAAAAAAATTATAGTTCCTCGATAACCTTGTTCTAGATGGTCCTAAGCACAGAATTTGCACATGAAGCCCCTTGTGTGACCCCAAAACCTACTTAGAACTCTTGAGTTATCTTGTATTTGCAAATCACCTATTTGAGGCTGGATCTAACATCAATATGGATGTTCTAGAAGGCTGCATCCCTGATATTGGATCCCACCTCCAAAACATTATATATCTAGTTTTCAATTACGAAAATTGACACCTACTCTTGAACAAGTGTAGTGGCGACACATGCCCCCTTGTATAACGTGGCTAAGTATTGAGAAGGCACGATTTCTATCATCCTTCTTATTCAAAAGTGGTTCCCCTACTAAAATTAGTAAACCAATATTAACTCACTACTTAGCATCCCTAGCACAAACATCAATAAGTTTGTAAAATGGGCATAGTATTGCCTCAAACTCATGCCTCCCTAAGTAAGCTCCATGAACTCCTTCAACTTATCATTCGTAAGAGCCTTGGTATAAAACTTAGCAAGAATCGATGCCTTTAATTCCTCTTAGTACATTGGTTACCCTCCTAGTGCACAATGACTAACCCACTAGGTGTTGGTGTCTTCTTGTTGAAATAAAGTTGCATTATTCACCCTTCGAGTAAGTGGGTAGTCAAATCCATTCCTCTAAGATCATCGAGTTCTCATCATCGATGTAGTTCAGGCATTCATATCTCGTATCCTCTAAAGAATTGATTTTATTAGAAAATATGAAATATACTAATGAAAAAAAATATCAGAGATCATTTGAAACCCAAGTTTAAAATGATGTAATCAAAACCAAAAGCTATGATACCAAATTTTAATACCCCAAATTGTACTACTGAAAATATTTTGATTATCAGTGGAAGCATATATTAAAAGTATTAGGTTTTATCACCATAATTGAAATAATTCTTATTTATCATACCATCCTTCAATCGATCACAAGACTAAAACCATTCATAGTATAATAATGAAATTAGAAATGATAGAAGATTTTATAAATACATTTTTGGTGATTAAATTTGGGTTAAAATAATAGATACAGACTAAGTGATACTATGGATTAAAGATTCCAAAAGGTATCTGGGTAAAGCATCATACAGATACAAACTGAAGGATACCAAGGACTAAAGAGGCTAAGTTTATGGTGTAAATTTTTAACATAAAATATAAGGAGAAGGAGGTAGGTTAAGTATAAAATGTAACTTATATATACATACATGCACATAGGAAAAGGAGATGACAGGTAGTGATCGGGTAAAAATTCCACCTTGACCCTAAAGCTAAGTAGGGGAAAGTTGATGTGTGTACGCACTAGGCTTGGTTAGTGTGGCATGTATACAAGAAGAAGAGAAGAGGAGAGGACCAAGAAGGGAAGAAAATAAAATAAAATAAGGAAAGGTGAAGCAAAAGGAAAATAAAAAGTGTTAGTTTAGATTTAGGTTTATGTTAAAATAATTTAGCTTAAGGTATTAGGATATTAAATTAGATGATTATCGAAGATTAAGTTTAGGTTAGAAAAGATATTAATAACTTAGAATAAAAATTAGGGTTAAGCTAAGGTTTAGGTTTAGATAGTTAGGGTAAGAGATAAATGTTAATTTATTGAGATTACAATTGGATTCCGATATTATTTACAAGGGATCAGGGTTGGCTAAAATTTGAGGTTTTATAGTTTTGTTTGACTAAAGCATGTTATTGCTTATAATTAGTATATTATTTTTAATACATAGCAAGCTTTGATGCGAGTATGTTTTGGATCTTTAAATTATACTTAAAGATTTGATGATTTTTGGTTTTTTGAGCATCTTGCATCAAATTTGATGATCTTATGTTTTTAACTTAAAAATTTTTTATGATGATGTTAGTTTTAATTTATGCACAAAATTTGATAAATAACCTGATAACTAAAACTCATAACTCAGAGCTTGTATGGTTTGTTAAAAGTTTGAATTGTTTAGGTATTCATGAGAGTTTGTGCAGATCTCAATATTTTATTGAATAAAAAACACTAATTATGCTAAATAGGTTTTCATCTTTGCTAAACATATTTTTTGGATAATTAATCATAAAAATGGCTTATTTACTCCTAAAAGGATAATAAATTATACTAGAGTCAATGGTTAACTACAACCTTTGACCTTTAAGCCTTGTTACTAGTAAATTAGTATGAATACCAAACCTTAATGAATAGCCATTTTGCTTAAAAAAATATTCTTGATTTTATTTTTGAGCTTCTAGAAATCAACAACATTTTTTTCCATAGTTGAGTATTAATTTTTGAATGGGAAATTTTCTTAATTTTATATGGGACCTTATTTTAAGTTATTTAAGTTATTTATATTTTTTTATTAACTTTTTTCACTTTGGGAAAAGGTCATTTTGGCATTTCTACTCTAATTTTGGGGTATCTAAACCTTTGGAAATGATTTTATGTCTTTAAAGTGTATTTTAAAATGCTAGGGGTTACTAGTCATGTCGTAAATTAGTGATTTTTCTACTCTAGGTGGCCTTCAAACTTTATGTGCGCTATGTGTTCTTAAGGTTAGGGATACCATGGTGAGACAGCCTCAGTTAGAGTCCATTTGTCATGGGTGCGATGTCTGACATATAATGGCATTTATAGTTCTAGGTTGGGTGAGTGTTAAAGTCCTTATATATACATTAGTTTGGATGCCCATTTGTAAAAAAAAACAAGATACTCGGATGATTATTATCCATACTATTATAGCTTATATGATTATCCTTTCTCATGTCTTTTTGTCCATATATCCTCATGTGAATTGGTATTATGCATACACCTTTGCCAATGTGTCCATGTTACTAGGGAATATGCCCTTATATGAGTAAAATGCATGCTAGATATGCCTATTGGTTTTGCTTGATTATTCTTTATGCTTGTTGATCCCTTTGTGATTTAGTGTTTTTAACTAGCATACCCTCACCATATAATAGGTTGAACATTATATTCTTACATAGAGTTCTTTCTTGAGCTACCCTATGTGGTTAGTTATCATTTTGTATCATATATGCTATCTTATCAGCATAATATATGAGTATTTTTTTCAACTCATCATGTAATATGTACCATGACTATTTCTCCATTTCAATATGTACTACATATATTATGTTTGTATGTTATCACTTATAGTAATTTATGTGTACTTTCTACACTAAGTGTACAAATACCACACTATTTTAGACTTTTGTATGTTCCTCATTGTTTGCTTGTGTGGGGTATAAAGTCTCTAGTCATTAGTCACCTTCATAAGCTTTTCTGTTTGGATCCTCAATGTCCCAGATTCTATTTCATTTTTTGTTTTATTAAGCTCTATTAATTTTTTTTATATTATGTTTAATTTTTATTTATTTTTATAAGTCTTGTATCATACTTGAATCAACCTCAGAGTATATGAGTTTACATTTTAACATGACACTCAACATAAATAAGGTAGTAACTATACCTGTTATAAGTTGGATGCTTCCATAACACCTTGCATTTCCTATTTAGCTTCCATAAAATGTCTTAAAAAGAAAATTCTTGTTATGAAATTGGGGTTGTAACAAGTTTGTTAATATCAACCAACTGATGCAACTACTACATCTTGCTTTGGATTTGTAAGAACCAACCAATTAGTTCTAATAAATTAATGTACTTGTGAAACTAGTTGATTGGTTTTGTTAGATTAGTCAATGAATTTTTAGAACCTAAATGTTCTTATGGTTGATTTAATTTTAAAATTATTTCAATGATTATGTAACTATGTAATTTGGCTTTGAGATGATTATAAATTATTTTAAAATGTTTTATAACCATGACTTCAAATAATATTTAACCAAGAATGAGTTTATGTGGTAAATTTCAAAAAGGGCTTTAGATAACTTCATCCTTTTTCTTGTTTTTCATCCCCTCTTGTTACCATATCTTACTTGTTGATGTTATATGGGATTTGGTTCTTGAACCAACTATTATTCCCTTTTCTATCCTTTGGTTAAGTGCTTTTTCTTTATCCTTTTCTTTATGCTTGTTTATGTTAACCTTAGCCTTCAATCCAAGGTATTTACTCCTCATTTTTGGTAACTTTGCTTTTCTAGCTTACATCTTCCCTTCACTTTCCCCTTATATACCAATGTATAGGAGAGGATGAGTGGAGTCCAGCAATTTTGCCTCATACTCCTTAATCCACTTAATTTTAAACCATAATTCTTCTTATGTAGTTATAAACCTCTCCATTTCTCTACCTCTCACAATACAAACAAAATTTATGTTCTACCTTCCTTTTTGTATGTTATAGATTTTTCAAAATTCATCTCTTCCTCTAATCCCTAATGTAATCTTATTTAGTTTTCTTAAATATGAAAAAATAGGTTTGAGAGAAAGTTGAAGTTTGAGCTCTCCTCTATTGTTTTCTACATCTTTAGAAAAAGGCTGTGTATTTTCAACTTTTCTCTAATTTTAAACCTTACTATAGTGATTTTAGGGTTTTTTCTAGCATTTTTATTTAGTTGCATGTATTTTCTTTCATGCTTGCTCATAGGTTTTATTGAGGTGAAGCTTCTAGTGCAAGGCTTTTATCTTTTCTTTTTATTTTACTAGTTAGGATAGCAACTAGTCATTATTACCTTTAAGATGATTAAAATAGCATGCTTCAATATAGATTTTCTAATTTTGTAAGATGGTATGTTGGTGAAATTTATGAATACGAGCATGCATTTTTGAAATATATACAAGCAAGAGTAGAATAGCATGGAAATTATTATTATTTTACATTTTGTAAGATATATTCTCTTTAGAATATTATATATTTGGAGGATCCTAATTTTCTAAATATTTAAGTTAACTCACTATGTTTAATAATAATAATGAAATATTTTTCTCAGTGTTGGAACTTGTTAAAGGATTTAGTTATTTTATTATAGGATTATAAGGTGTAAATCAAGAAAATTTATAATTCTTTGGAAACCTAACATGTTTTGGGTGTGACCATGATTAATCTATGACTTCTAAGTATTAGATGATATGTATACACCATGGTCAATGTTTGGGTTAAGAAAGAAATCATGTCTTAATCTTAAACATAATGTGAGCTTGAGTCACTAAGTAAACTTGTTGATTGGATGTGGTTAGAATGAGTATATTGTTCATTCCAATCAACTAGTTTTCCATACTAATTGACTTTTTGTAGGATGTGTCATCACTAGATTTCCTCTAAAATATAGTTTATGTAGGCCATCAATCAATGTTTTTGGCAAGAGTAGTATGGTCTTTACACTAATTGACTGGTTATATTATTTTAGAATGTTCACCATTTTGTTATACAACTTGGACTAGTTTTCTTGTTTTATGGACCTCTTAACAAGTATCCTAGGGGCATTATGTAATATTTTACTTTTTTACTCTTGGTGGTTAACAATGGCTTTCATTTTAGTCTTAGTTTTTGATATAGACATTGACTTTTGAATAATTGGAAGAAAATGATGGTTTTAGATATATGTGGATATTAGTGAATGCTTTAAATTCCCTTTTAAGAATATAATGGTTGAATGATGGTGATTATTACCTTAATGACTCTTAAAGTAAATGGTGGATAATATAAGATATATAAGAAAATACTTTGGAATTTTTTATGATATGTGGAGTTATGTTTGGCATATATATTTGATATAATAAAATATTAATCCCATAAAGTGGAAGAAATATTAAGTCTTATGCGAACTTGATTATTCAATCCTCAATTAGCTACTAAAGGATAGTCAGCTTCAACCAAGATTAATGGGGCCAAATTTATTCCTAGTATTTTTCTTACCCCAAGCATTGATGATGTTCTTAGTGTATCTATAATAAAGGGTTTAGCAATCGAGGTAGGATTCTTGGCTTAAGGTTGTAATAACCCATAATTTTTGTGAGATTAATAAAATGGAAAATTATTATATTTAAATAAATTTTGATGCTTTCTATCTTGATTCGAAATTATACTTTCGATTTTATATAATAATGAATTTAGAAAGTATAGAAAATTAAATAAATTGAGTTTTCCTAGGGAAGAAATCGACTAGTCTGTCATTTCAACTAAGGTTTCTAATGATGGAATCGATCAACTTATTTTGGAAAACAAATTGATTGCTTTGTAGAACAGTCATCTTGTCAAGGAAAACTAATCAATAGATTTTTTAGGCTAAGTATTTTTCAATGCTTGAGATTCTTGGAAATTTCTTACAACAAAATGGAAATTTGATAATCAAACTCCACACTATTCACAAGTGAACTTTAACACTTTTAACCATTTATCCAATATCAATTTATGATTCAAATATATTTGAGGGCTTGATTTTAATAGATTAAGGGGAGGATGACATCACTTTTGACTTTTATTTCCTCTCTCCTCTACACACTTGTAGAAGTATGCTTTAATTTTAGGTTATCATTGCATGACTAGGAAATTTACTTTCCGCATTGATTTGCCATTTATCTTCTTATGTTCAATATTTCTTCATGAACATGACCCCCATTCTCTTAAAAATCACCATTTGAGCTTTGAAATATAATTCACCATGTTATTGATAAATTCATCTATTCCTCTCATATAGAATTGCTAAAATTATGGTTTTATAATATGTTTCATATCCTCACTTGTTCTCTAATCTATTTGTTGACAATAAAAAAAACCCAAATCATTTCTATTTCTTACCTTTCTTCTAAACTATGATATAACATAGTTCTCAAATACTTGTGCTAATTCTTCTATACTTCAAGATTTCATTTAAATTTGATTCACTCTTCTAGTCCTTTCTTTAGCTCTATCTTGTTTTTATTATTAAGCAATAAAGATTTTAATTGAAGAGGGAGTTGAGCTTTGCTTTTAGTTAACTCTTCTCCTATTTTTCTCTTTGAAGTTGTATTTTTTTCTTCCCTAATTTTATTTTCTTCATTTATAAATGCTATTTAATGATTTTTGAGTTTGAAACATTTATTTTTGAGATGATGGAAGTTGAAATCTTTCAACTTAAAGTTTTTTCCTCTTGATGGAAAATATTGCTACCCTTTAAGTGAGTTACTCTTACATTTGAATTATGGAATGAATAAGCATGTGAATCACAGTACTTTGGACAATTTGAATCTTTATGCGCCTACATGAGGATTTGGCATTGTTGTGATGCATGTTAAACTAATTAATATTTTGGGAAAATAGGGCTTGATTTATGAGAAATAGTATCGATTGCCTGAAAATGAAGTAAGATTTAGTTGACAAGCATGTTAAATCTTGGTCTTAGTTATGTAATCTTACGATTGAGAAGTGGTAACATTTTAGAGTTTTAATTATGTTAAAAATGTATATTATGTTCTATCTAGAGGCAAACCATTCGACTATTTAAGCTAAACTAGTTGAAGATAGACCTAATGGAATGCTTCTATAGGTTGTTAGTTGAAGTGCCTAGTAGGATATAGAATAACTTGTAATTAGTTATATTTTCTATCAATAATATCTATGCTATATTACTATGCTTGATTTTCCATGAATTATCTAAGTCCTTACATGACATGAAATCCTGATGCATTATTAGATTATGATAATACATGTACACCTAAGTTTGATGTGGAAGTATTCTATTATGTTTAATATGAATTTTATTGTTTCTAGTGGACTTTAAGATTTGTGACTCTAATTAAGGAGGTAATTTGGGTTACTAAGTACATAACATACTAATGTGCTCATTCATTTATTCACCTGCTCAATCCCATGAACAGAAGATCATGTGTAAGTTTTTAAGGATGGTTGGTAGTGGGCCTACTTCATATTCAGCTTGGGGATCATGGAAATTAGGGTATTGTTGTTTATTCATTAATGGAATATGTTTTGGGGCTATGCCCTACCAATATTTTGAATTCGCATTGTAGCTTCTTACTTTTGGTTTAATCATTTTGTCAAGTATTTGAATCTTTCAGGGACTCGTTGTGGCCATATTTTGTAATGGTTTTCTTTTAGTTTCTATATATCATGTTTTTTTTTACACTCTACTCTTTTTTTTCTTGATTTTGTTTCCTTTCCTTATATCTAATATGTGACAGATGACAGACGTATATCATATGATTAATATAGTGGTAAAACCAAATTTGTTTTAGTTGTGTTTGGTGTTTGTTGTTATCGCACATTTTTTTGAAATGAATTTTTCAATAGTTGATAATGGGTGTGTTAAAAACCTAGAATTTATGTCCATTGTGCCTATTTAGTTTTAGTCATACTTATATCTATTTGGTTATTCGCTTCCATGGGTATTGAGAGACCATGGGGGATTATTCAAGCAATTCTTCAAAGTAATTAAATAAGTTAAACCTTAGATATAACATAAGTGAGTTACATTCTTAATATATTTCCTACATGTACATGAGTTATGATCCATAATTACATGTTTATCTTCAAGCATTAATATTCATGCATTAGCATGAAATATTATGTATATTATATGAACTTAGTATGTAATTTTGGCATGTTAACGCATGTGTGTATGATATGTAAGTTGAACATGATCTATGTGCAAAACATTATATGGTAACTTAGTTTAGTTTGTATATAGCTTACTGATGGGAAATGTTTTTTTGTCACCTACATGATAACATGAGTAGAATATATTGTGTAGGCTAGTGAGGATGGCCAATAGATGCAGACTTCATTTGTTTAGATTGAGGCACTTGATATTATACCTTCTATAGACTTTTTCTTAGCAAGATGAGATCAAATTCAATGATTCATTCACTTTTGAATGGAAGTTTTTGATCATCCTTGATACCAAGCTATGGGCGATCTGCATGAAAATCACAAAATCCAATAAAATTCTTTAGAGCCACCATGGAGTGGAGTACGCTACATATGAGATAAAGGTAGAAATGTTGATTCTTTAATATAAGCTAGGGTTCTTCTAAAGTCGTAATGCCCCCTTTTGCATAAATTAGTTTCATTGATCATTATGTGAATGATTGATTATATCTAATCACAATTATTTTTGTGAACATATTGTTTTGAGTTTAGAGACAGTTTTCTTTTAACACAAAGTTTTCTTTTAACAAGTAAGTGATATAATAACCTCTATGCGAAAACCGATTTTCTTTAGAAATATTTTAATGTTAAATGAAACTATTAATGCTTCCAAAGAAGTATACCAATTGATTAGTTTTTCATACTAGTTGATTATATTGTTAAACAACTGGACTAGTTTGGAAAACAAATAAGCTAATCAGTTTCTTCTTTTTTCTTTCTTTACTTTTATGAACAAATTAACTAGTAGAAAAAAAAACCCTTCTCAAATAGTTACAATGAAATTGACATTTCTTAATTATTTTGTTTTATAACTTAATCTTGTGATTATTAAACTTTATAAATTTGATTGTTATAGATTAAGCATATCATTAGGGAATTTAGGGATATCTTCTTCATATTTAGGATAATTATCCAATCAATATTCACAAAAAAATATTCTTAATAGAAATTCTACAGCCTCCCCACATGTTAACTCTCTTACCTTTTCTCATATCCTTATTCCTCTACTTTTGACAAAGAGTAAGATCAATCAAGTGCTGATTATCATATTCCATGTTCCATCTTTTCTTTCCCAATATTATATCTTACAATCCACCTTCTTCAACCTAACCTTGCCTCTACCACTTCCACCTTTCAGACTTATATATAGGAAAACAATCCTCCCTCTTTTTTCTCTTTTTAGAAAATAACCATAGCTAATGATTTAGATTTTCTTAATTTATTGGCTCCATCATATCCTCACAATTTTTCATGCCTTCATTTCTTTAAAAGTTAAAGGTATTAGAGGTCATCTCATCCCTTTATTTTTTCCTATACTCTAGCCACCAATTCTTTCCACTCTCGCTTTCTGTACTCAATCTATTATCTATAAAATTTATATCACTACTACTTACCCTAAGTATATGAGAATTAAGATTGTTATTTGATGTGCTTTCCCTTTTTTTCTTTATTTTTTGTCTCCTTCCTCTCTTCTCCTTGTGTTTTAATGATTCTTACTATTCTTGATTTTTTCCTTTGATTTAGATGAACAAGTTTTGTTAGTGTAAACTTAGAACATTTTCTTTTTCATCTTAGAGCATAAATTTTTTAATTCCCTACCTTGATTTTTTTTGCATACTTTTGCATACTTAGGATCTTCAATATGTAAACAAAAATATTATTTTATTTTACATATTTTCTTAAGAACTTTGAAAGTTTAGAAATTGTTGTTACATTTTTGGAAATTTTCATTTTTGTATTATTGCTTTTTTCCAACATTTTTTTCCTCTTATGAGACTTATGAGCTACTTATTACCTTTTCTAACATGAATTTTTAATTTTCTCATATTTTTAGTGTCTTTTTATACCATTTCTATATGTCAAAATGAGTTTTTTTGGGTGTTGGCATGACCCTTTTAATCATATAACATTAAAAAAAATTATATTTAACCATTATGAGGCTCAATCTTAGTCACCCATTATGGATGAAAGTTATAGAGACACACTTCTTTTTATCCCTTATGTTAGTTAGTGCCTCTACACATTCTTCATGAGATATTTTTACAAAAGTCTAATAACTATGTAAGCCCTAAGTCTTTATGATGTGTATCTCAATAATTTGTATTTAAATAATTCTATTGATACTTGTAAATTGCATTGTACATATAATTAATTTTCTTATTCTATGAATAATTAGGGAAAATCTGATTATTGGAAATGGACCATAATGTTGGTTGTTGTGAGTAGATGTTGCTGGTTGCTACTGCTGACAAGAAATTGCTACATAAGTTGATTTTCTTTGTTGATTATATTAGATAGGGAAAATTATCACTCCCATTTGATGTATTCGCGGGCACATCTTAGTTAGTGGAATTAAGCTAGCCACATAATCAGCCACCCGACCCATATTTTTGGGTTAGAAGGACTGCAGATTATGCAACCCTTAATCTCCATAATTAGCTACATAAGTTAGCTAATGGGAAATAAGTTGTAATTTAATTATGTGGGAATAAATGTAATCTTGTATTTGTAATTGGGCTGAATTATTATAATCAATACCAATGACCTTATATTTTAGGTTAATTGTTTCAGCTGATTTGTATTTGGGTTGTTTGGTTGTTGTGATTAAATCCCACCAAACCGTATGTATTTGAGCATTGTATAGGCGCATATATAAGGGCGTATATGGGAGGTTTGTAAGATAATTTTCGGCAAATTATTACAGATATCATTTTCGATCGTTCTTTCTAGAATTCTCTCTCTTGGCTTCTCTCTCTCTCTCTGAACTTCTCTCTTGTGAAACCCTCGCTCACTCGAATCTCTTATCTATTGATCTTCATGCTCGATTCTCTCTTCTATGAATCAATCTCATTTGCCATTGAATATAATTATGCCCTGAGTTTCTTGATCTTCCTTTGGTTTAATTTCCTTAGGCTGATCAGTATTTTGTTGTCGAACCCATCACTCGACTCACGATCTGGTGAAATTTCTTTCAAAACCTATCCAGGTTTCATCACTTTACCCTAAGTTATCCATTAATCTTTTAAACACTTAGCCAATTTCGGTCATCACCCTCCTTTCTTCATTCCCTTTAGCTATAGCTAATTTTCATCTTCTCATTCATTTTGTCACCACTTTATCCTTCAATTTTCCACCAATTTTTGTATCTTCGTTTTCTTATAAACTTTGTAATTTGGTTTATGTTATATCCTCTTTGTTTCTATCACATTTGTTTTGGTATTTAAAGGATTTATTTTCTTACATTTCCATCAAAATATTTTATGTTTCAAGAAGGCTTCTTAAAGAAGTTTTAATAATATTTTATTTAAATATTATTATTTTTAAATATCCCAAATATCCTAATTAATTTAATTAATCCAACCCATTATTTTTTTCCCTTTTCCCTTTTCCTTTTTCCTTTTTCTTTCTTCCTTTTTTTTATTTTCTTTCTTTTCTTCCTTTCTTCTTTTTCTATTCTTTTTTCCTATTGGGCCTGCACTTTCCCTCAGCCTAATCCCCTCCCTATTTCTTTTCCTTCGGCACGGCCCAACCCACGTGACCGCTTCCTTCCTTCTCCCTCGTTGCGTCATGTTTTGCTTCTTTTTTTCCCTGTATGTCGTGTTTCATTTAATTTCACCCCCTCACCATGCTCAACCAGCCCGATCTGCCTTTCTTTTCTTTTCTTTCTTTCTTCCCCGAACTGCCAGGTTCCCCCCACCTTTCTTCTTCTTCTTCCTTCGCACTCGCTGTCGACATTGACCTATACCTGCAAGACCGCCTCCAAGCCAAAAATTTTGCCACCAACTTCGCCAATTATCTGGCCAATCTTTCTTCTCTATCCCTAGCCAACTCAACAGCCTCATCAACCTAACCAAATCTCCCCCTTCTCACACGATTCCCTCTCCTTTCCCTACACAACCCCTGCCCCGAAATTTGTTGAATTCGGCCAACCATCGCCGCCGGTGACCCTAACTCTACTTTCATTACTCCCTTGCCGACCCACAGAACCCTAACCTCTCATTTACACTCTATAAATATCCCCATAGTAGCCCTATATCAAGCCTTTGAATTCTACCCAGAAAATCAACCTTGTTCGCCACCACCCCTTCAAACACCAATTCTGCCATATCCGACCAACTTCGCGGACCATTCTAGCTACCTAAGAACTCCTTGCACCTCCCTCTAACTAACTACACCTCCCATATCCCTTGATTCTTCCTACACAAGCCACCCCAGCTATGCGTATTATCCTTCCCAACCAGCCCTTCCTTTCATCTCCACCGCCCCTCGATCCACCATTAGCCACCTCTTCCATAACTACCGCAGCTTCTTTCACCTCCCATTCTATTCTACAAACCCTCCTCTACCCTCTCCTACCTTTCTTTTCTTCTTCCGCCCTCTCTTCCTCTCTTTCTCTCCTTCTTCCCCATTCGACCACCACCACCGTCGTCGTGTGCCGCCACCTTTATTCTACTCCTCCCCCTCTAGGCAGTCTCAAACACCCTTACTTCCACCCTCCTTCTTCTAACTTTGTTCCTAGCCTTCAAATTTTCCCCTTTTATCCTCTTTTTCCGGCCACCGCCAGTGCCGCCCATCACCTCCAGCCTAAGGTTGAATTCTAGACCCTCTCAACCCTTTTCCATATTTTTACAAGCCTTAATTTATTTTATTTCATTTATTTGAATATAAATACTATTATTATTATTATTATTATTATTATTATTATTATTTCCATTATTAATATGTATTATTATTATTATTACAAGTATTAATGTTTTTATTATTATTTCTGTTGAGGGCCGAAGCCTTATTGTAATTTTTATTTCGATTTTATCATTATTACTCTTATTATTTCTATTATTACTATTATTACTATTATTATTATTATTATTATTATTATTATGTGATTATTATTATTAATATTATTACTATTTCAAAATTATTATTATTAATATTATAACTATTTCAAAATTATTATTATTATTATTACAACTATTTTACCACTAGTGCTGCTATTATTATTATTATTATTGTTGTTGTTGTTGTTGTTGTTGTTGTTGTTGTTGTTGTTGTTGTTGTTATTGTTATTGTTATTGTTATTGTTATTATTATTACTTTCAAGTGTTAGTATTATTATTTTATATAGGGCTGAAATCCTATTGTGCCTATTTTGAATTATAGTAGTGGTATTATAAATATCAAGTCTTATTATTATTAATATTATCATTATTTTTATCGTTATCATTCATTATTCTTATTAGTATTATTTTACTATTATTATTATTATTTAATAAGTTTACTATTATTCAATGTGGGGTAGAAACCCTACTTTATTTTATCATCAAATATTATCCCTACTATTATTACCATTATGATTATTATTATTTTTTAATATTATTATGGTTTTTATCATTATTATTATTACTATTTCATCATTATTATTATTACTAAATTTTGTTATTAATCTTATTGATGTTATTATTAGTATTATTTTGATAAAGGGGCAGAAGCCCTTATTTCACTTTGTTTTTGAATAATGTCCTTTTTATTATTATTGTTACTATTATTATTCTTATTCTTATTAATATTATCATTATTATTATTATTAGGGTAAAATTTTCAACCTTATATTATCAATTTTTATAATATTACTATTATTTCTTATACCTTTAGCAAAGTTAGAAAATTTTATTGTTAATTTTATTAATATGTTATTATTTTTTCAAAACGCTAAGGATAGCATGCTCTAAGACTAGTGTCCATTTAGGTAAGGGTGTTACTAAGGCCTATTTTGTGTTGATTTGCACTAAATGCCTTGTATGTTATGCATATTATGTTTATTATTTTAATTATTTTGTATATGGTATGTCGTGGAATTCAAGCATAATCTTGTGTTGTTATATGGCATGTGTATTATGTATATATGATGATATGTGTTGTGACCCCGTAAGACATGCATGTGAGGATGTTAATATGGTTTGTGTGGGGGAAAGGATGAAAAAGGAGAATGGGGAAATAAGTTGGACAAAGGGATGTGAGTTTATCTAAGTATTTTAATGATCCATGAGTGGAAGAATAAAATGGGAAATTTTAGGGTTTTGTGTGAGAGAATATAATTTATGGTTTTGTATGGGAGAATCTAATTTATGATGTTATATGGGAGAATCTAATTTATGGTTTGTATCGGAGAATCTAATTTATGGTGTTATGTGGGAAAATCTAATTTATGATGTTATATGGGAGAATCTAATTTATGATGTTGTATGGGGGAATGTAATTTATGATGTTGTATGGGAGAATCCAATTTATGATTTTATATAGGAGAATCTAATTTATGGTGTTATATGGGAAAATCTAATTTATGGTTTTATGTAGGAGAATCTAATTTATGGTATAACATGGGATATTCTAATCTATGGTTGTGCATGGAAAGATCTATGGTTGTGCATGGGAGAATATTTGGTTTCATATGGATGGACTTAGGGTTTTGCATGGCATAATTTATGAGGTTGTATGGGAGAATCTAAGTTATGGTTTTGTATAGGTTTAATTTAAGGTTTGGTATGGATGAATCTTTGGTTTTATATGGTTTGAATCTAGGGTTTGGCATGGATGAATCCTTGGTTTTGTGTGGATTGCATCTAAGGTTTTGAATGACGGAATATTAGGCTTTGCATGAAAGAATTTAGGGTTTTGTATGGATGGACTTAGGGTTTTGCATGAAAAATTCAAAAGGTTTCATGAGGTGTATAAATTCTGCATGGGAGTGAAATTTACGTATGAAAAGTTGATTTGGGATTTGAGGATGGTAATGTAAGTGTTGTTTGGGTGGTTGAACACTTTGGATAGAAAATAGTATGTGGAGCATTATATGGGTACGTGGGAGACTGAGCTACGGTTTGGAGTGGCTTATTATGGGTTGTTGTGATTTACTAGGGTTTGGAGTCGTTAACTATGGTTGGTTGTGGATAACTAGGGTTTGGAGTGATTTACTATGGGTTGTTGTGGTTAACTAAGGCTTGGATATGGCTAACTAGGGTTTGATGGTAGCACGTGTGTAATTGGTGAATAAAGTATGATGATGAATATGACATCTATGATTTGTGATGTGTGTAGCATAAAGAAAATGATTCATGCATGTCTAGGGCGAAAGCTTTTGAATAAGATACTTAAGACACTAATCATTTAAATTGAAAGACTGTTGAACTGGGTCCAGACCGATCCACCGGTCAAAAATAGTGGTGTGGACTATTGTCTCACAATTTACCGGCCCACCGGTAATAATAGTGGGGTGACCTCAAGCTCAATAAATACAACAAGAGTTTTCTAAGGCACTTAAAAGATACTAATTAATTACAGTAGAACACCATGTAAGCAGGAACCAGATCGATCTACCGATCAGAAATAGTGGTGTGGACTATTGTCCCGCAAGTGACCGACCCACCGGCTAAAATAATGGGTTGTTCCTATACTTACATGGATTTTATAAAAGGCATGGTGTGTATCAACTTTTGATAAAATATTAATTAATTAATTAATCCGGACAATAAATGAGCCTTCATATATCTAACCGAATGATTGTATGATATTATATTATCATGATGGATTATGCTCTTTTATTTCTTCTGCATTATTTATATTATTTTATGTGCTTATGTGTTGGCCTTAGTGCTCGGTTACCTTGCTTAGTACGTAGCGTACTGATCACCCTTTTCATGGGTGCTGCTCATTCCCACGAGTAGTATGCCCTTCTAACATTATGCAAGGAGGCGAGACATCAGTCAGGTCTGAGTGTTAAGCATGTTTTGGTTCGAAGTCCAAGAGTAGTGTGGCCAGATCCGCTCTTCTTATTATCTTATTTATTTCTATTATTCTTTTTGTATCAGATTCTTTCCTTTATGAGTGAACATTTTGTATTGAGTTTTCTAGATGAACATTTTATCTTATGAAAGTGTTATTTATTCTTTTTCTAGAATTTTGACCATGTACTCTGATTCATGATTCTTTTACGCGTACTCTAATTATTGATGTATGATTTTTCCTAGTTATTTTATGCACTCTTGGTTTAAATTTAATGACAATCTTTTCTCTAGCCTTAGCACTTGGTACTGGAATAGTCAGAGTGAACCGGTCTAGTATTAAGTGTGGCGGTAACATCCGCTAAATTCATGGGTTTTAATTTAAATATTTTTATTTTAATTACTTCCGCTTTAAAAAAAACTTTTACCCTTAAAGGCATAGTATAAAAAACTTTATCTTTGAAGGCCTTGAGTAATATATTAGCATTCTACGATATACTAATGATTGTTAATTTTTACCCTTAAAGTAATAAATAAGAATGAATTGTATTTTAATAGTTAATAGTAATTCCACATAAAAGTTAATTGATGATATAGTTATATACCCTTCTCCATAAAAATTAACATTTCCCTTTAATCAAGAATAGTGTTTTACATAAATAGTAATAAAATGCTCCGAAAATTCTAATTTTATTATTTAGTATTAAATAAAATTTTATTATGAAAATTAATTAAATAAGTTATTTTTATTAAACTAAAAGGAAATTAATTAGGGCGATTTAAGAAGAAAATAATAAATAATTCTTATTAGAAAAGTTTTGGTATTTTAGCCAATTAAGTATTTTATTTTTGAAATTAATTAAATAAATTATTTTATTTAAAATAAGAAGGATAAAACAGTTTCAAATTAATATTAATTTTATAAATAATTTAATTAGAGAAAATTAAAGTGATTTGCTAATTAAAATGGAATTTTTAGAAAATCTTTTAAAAATCCTAATTTAGCCTAAAAAGGGATTGAAATATTATTTTAATTAAATATTATAATTTTTAACTATCCCAAATATTTTAATTTATTTATTTAACCCAACCCTCCTATTTTTATTTTACCTTTTTTCCTTTTTCCTTTTTCCTTTTCTTTTTCTTTCTTTTCTTCTTTTTCTATTTCCTCTCCTTTTTCCCGTTTGGGCTGCCCTTTTCTGCAGCCCAGCCCCTCCCTTCTTCCTTCTTCGGTACGGCCCAGCCCGCGCGGCTGTCGCCCTTCTTTTGCCCTCAACGCGCTGCGTTTCTTCCATTTTATTCTCGAAACTCGTCGTTTCATTTAAGGCACCCCTCCTTGCGCCCGACCGGTCCGGTCCGCCTCCCTTTTCTTTTCTTTCTTTTTTCCCTAAGCTGTTGGTTCGCCTCCCACCTTTCTTTCTTCTTCCTCCCTTTCCCGACGTCGAGTACCTACAACCTCCGCAGCCACCCAGCCGAGATTTTCGGCACCGATCTTGCCCCTTTAACTTGCCTTTTCCTCCCTTTCTCTTACCCTTGTTTCGGCAACCTCATGAACCCAACCAAATCTCCCCTTTCTCACGTGATCCTCTCTCTCTCTCCTACGCATTCCCCTGCCTGAGTTTTGCTGCGACAGGCCAACCAACGCCGCCATCGACCAGAACCCTATCTCCCCTATTTCCTAGCCGATCCACAGAACCCTAGCCTCCTTCTAACCCTATAAATACCCCCCATAATAACCTGTATCGAGCCTTTGATTTCATTACCCAAAAAATGACCCTTATCGCCGCCTCCACTTTAGATGCCAGCTCTGCCGCCGTCGGCCAACGCCGCCACCTAATCCTCATACCAAAATCTTCCTTCAGCGCCCTCTAACTAACCAAATGTCCCATATCTCTCTATTCTTCCTACACACGCCACACCGGCTGTGCGAAGTAACCCCGTCGACCAACCTGTTTTCTAGCTCCGCCACCCTTGTGCCGCCCTTATCCACCTCTTCCGCCGCTTCCACCGCTTCCTTCACCACCCAATTTTTTCTGCAGACCATCCTCTACCTTCCCCTACCTTTCTTTTCCTTTTTCTCCCTCTCCTCCTCTCTTTCTCTTCTTCTCCTCCATTCGGCCACCACCACCGCTGTCGTGTGCCGCCACCCTAATTATGTCCCTCTCCTTTTGGGAAACTCTAAACAGCTCTACTCCCACCTTAATTCTCCCTATCTTTTTCCCATCATCCAAGTTTCCCCTCTTTCTTCTCTTTTTCCGGCCACCACCGCAGCCGCCGTGCACCACCGCCGATGCCGCCTATCCCCACCAGCCTAAGGTTGAACCCTAGACCCTCTCAACCTTTTTCCCTAATTTTATAACCCTTAAATTATTTTATTTCAATTATTTACATATAAATACTATTATTATTATTTTTTTTAATATGTATTATTATTATTAGTATTAATGTTTTGATTATTATTTCTGTTGAGGGTTGAAACCCTATTGTATTTTATTTTTGATTTATTGTTATTATTCTTATTATTTCCATTATTACTATTATTAATATTAATGTGTTATTATTATTATAATTATAATTATTTTTATTTTTACTATTTCAAATTACTGTTATTATTATTTCATTATGAATATTACAATTACTCTAATATTAGTTTTTCTATTATTATTATTATTATTATTATTATTATTTTGTCATTATTATTATTACTAATTTTGGCTATTTATTTTACTAATGTATTAGTAGTATTAATTTGGTAAAGGGGCTAAATCCCTTATTTTACTTTGTTTTTGAATAATGCCTTTTATTATTATTGTTACTATTATTATTATTACTCTCATTAGTATTATCATTGATATTATTTTTAATATCTTTGCTATTATTATTTTATTATCAACATTATTATTAGAATAAAGTATTTAACCCTGCATTAATTATCAACTTTTATAATATTTCTATTATTTCTATATCTTTAGCAAAGTTAGAATTTTGTTAATGTTATTTTTATTAGTATGTTATTATTTGGTCAAAGCCCTAAGGAGGCGTAGGAGCGTGCTCCAAGACCGGTGTCGCTTCAAGTAAGGGGTGCTAAGGCCTTTGTGTGCTTATATGCATTATGTGCTTCGCATGCTATATATCATATGTTTATCTTTATTAATTATTTCGTATATGGTATAACGTGGAGTTCAAGCATGTTCTTGTATTGTTATATGGCATGTGTGTTATTTATATATGATGATATGTGTTGTGATCCTGTAAGGCATGGATGTGAGGGTGTTGATGTGGTTTGTGTGGGATAACAGATGAAAAAGGAGGATGGGGAAAGAGGTTGACCAAGGGAGGTGAGTTGACATAATTATTTTAATGATTCATGAGTGGTAGAATAAAATGGAGAATTTTAGGGTTTCGTGGGGAAGAATCTAATTTATGATTTTATGGTTTTGCGTGGGAGAATATAATTTATGGTTTTGTATGGGAGAATCTAATTTATGGTTTTCTGTGAAAGAATATAATTTATGATTTATATGGGAGAATCTAATTTATGGTTTTGTGTGGGAGAATATAATTTATGTTTTGCTTGGGAGAAACTAATTTATGGTTTTATACAGGATAATCTAATTTATGGTGTTGTATGGGAGAATCTAATTTAGGGTTCGGTAAGGATGAATCTTTGGTTGTGTATGGATTGAATTTAAGGTTCTGTATGGAGGAATCTAGGGTTTTAATTATATGGAAGGATCTAGGGTTGCATGGTTGAATTTAGGGTTTCACATGGGATTTTAGGGTTTGCATGAAGAAGTTTGAAGGTTTGCATGGGGAGGTTAATGTTTGCATGGGTATGAAATTTACATGTGGAAAGTTGATTTGGGATGTAACGAAGGTAATGTAAGTGTTATTTGGGTGTTTGAACACTTTGGATGAAAAATAGCACGTAGGACATTATATGGGTATGGAGGAGACATAATTAGGGTTTGGAGTGATTAACTAAGGTTTGGAATGGCTAATTATGGTTGTTATGGTTAAATAGGGTTTGGAGTGGTTAACTATGGGTTGTTGTGGTTGATTAGGGTTTGGTGTGGCTGCTTAGGGTTTTTGTTGTATCATGTGTACTTGGTGATTAGAGTGTAATTATGAGGATGGTATTTATGAGTTGAGTTATGTGGGGTGTTAAAATGATTTGGGTTGTGTGAGGTGGACTAAGATGGGCCACCGACATCTAAATTAGGGTCTCGGGATAAAACCCTAGAGTGAGATGTGGAGTGGATTTGGAGGATATGTGTTAAAGGAGTGATTCATGCATGTCCAGGGGTAAAATTTTTTGAATAATATATATAAAACATTAATGATTTAAAGTGGAAGATTGTTGAGCCGGGCCCTGACCGGTCCACCGGCAAATAATAGTGGTTAGGACATGATGTCCTATGTGTTTCTGGTCCACCGGCTATAATAGTGGTCAGGCTTTGTACCTGTGCGTTTCCAATCCACTGGCTATAATAGTGGGGGATCCCATGCTCAACAAAACTAAACATATTTGTGCTAAGACATGGGAAAGACATTAAGTACTTACAGTGGAACACCGTGCGAGAAGGGGCCAGACCGGTCCACCGGCAAATAATAGTGGTCAGGAGCTTTATGCCGTGCTATTTTTCATGCGGGTTCCTGTACTCGCATGGACTTGATAAAAAGCATGATGTAAAATGAGTTCTGATCAAATATTAATTTAAAAAGTAATCTGGACTATAATTGGGCCTTTGTACTTTTACTTGGATGGTCATATGCATTTATGTTAACATGATTAAGCTCTTTTATTCTTATGCATGGTTTATGTGCTTATGTGTTGGCCTTAGTGCTCGGTGACCTTACTCAGTACGTAGCATACTGATTACCTTTTCATGGGTGCTGCTCATTCCCACGAGTAGTGTGTCCTTCTGACTTTGTGCAGGTGGGCGAGACATCAGTCGAGGCTGTGTGTTGAGTTTGTGGCTGGCTCAAGTTCGAGAGATTTGTGGCCATATTTCAGTCTTTATGTGATTCTATTTCCTTTTATTAATCTTTTATCGGTTGTAACTATTTCTCTTTTTAAGTTGAATAATAATTTCTTATGCGTACTCTAATTTTTGTTTTACAACCGCTTAATGCTTATTTGGAATTTGGATTATATTGATTTATAATTGATTATTTTTTTTAGCCTTAGCACTTGGTACTGTAATAGTCGGAGAGAACTGGTTTGGTACTAAGTGTGGCGGTAGCATCCCTAGAATTCATGGGTTTTAATTCGATTACTTCCACTTTTAAAAAAAATTAGTGAATTTTGGGGCATTACAAGTAAAAGTTTTAAAATTAGTGTGCAACCTTATTTTATGATGCTTAAGATGATTCCATTTAATATTTTTTCCCATTGAGCCATATATGGTCTTCGAAATAAAATTACTAATTTTAGAATATTTTATCTACAAATCATATGTTATGCTATATTTTGTGGTATCTATAAACACCAAGGGTCTTTTATGTTCGGTGTTATCTACAACTACTAATGTTGTGTTATATTTGGTGTTATCCATAAATACTCATGTAATGTATGTTTTTTGTTAGCTACGATCATTTTTGTTCTTTAATATTTGGTGTTATCTACTAAAATACCCATGTTATATTTTTCTTGAAATAAATAAGAAAAACTCAATTTACTTGATTTTTTTGACTAATCAACATCCATTTTACATTTCTTGTCTAACTAACAAACTCATATAGAATTTGTTTGTGGAAAACAATAAACATCTATTTTACTTGTTTGGTGTAACAAAGAAACACCCATTTTAATGGTTTGGTATAACCAATAATGACCCATTTACTTTTTTGGTGTCAATAATAAATTTCCACTTTGGTTACTTTAGTTTGTGTTTCATTCCAACACTTAAAAACACCCATGTGTGTTTAATAATTGAAATTATGTTGTCATGTAATGAGCTTAAAATGCTATGGACTGTTCTTATTTCTAACACAAGAGTTTGCTTTACAATGAAAATGTATCATGGTTATGTGGTTAGTTATTATTCTTACACCAAAACATCACATGATCCATGGTATTCCATTTATCTTTAGATGTTTCTTGCACCCAACCTAATTGTTATCATTTTTACTAGAATACTAATACATATTGATATAATACCAAGTTTAACACTAAGAAATTTCATAACCTTATTTCAGATTTTTAGCTCTTCAATCCTTCTCTAACCCTTAACCTTAGGTTAATTATCTTATTTTAAACACTCCCTATGAACTAAGGTTTTCCTAGTCTGGTTAAACCTTAAATAGACCCATACTAAGCCTACCACTTTACTCAACCTCTAACCTTTTACTCAATTTCTTAATGCTAACTTGAACCATAACTCCATTTAATTTATTCAAAAAATTTGCAACATCAAACCTCCCTTTCCTAGATCCCACTAAAAACTTCTTCGTTTCATACTTCTTATCATTTTTTCTATCATTTACTTCAATTCATATATGTCCACTCTTTTACTATCCGATCTTCTCAATGCAAAACCAACCTCCCAACTCATTCTCTTCATCCTATACTAAGTTCATGTTTTTTCCCATCACATGAAAGCGACATTTTACACTTTTCCTTTATAAATGACATATTTCTTACACCACCACCAAACACTGCAAACCCTTGGTTGTGCCTTCACTACACATAAAATACACTTGGTTGTGCCACAACATTATACAACAACCTTCATTAAAACATGAACACCCATTATCTCCATCACTATCTCACATAGCTTAATTTAGCTTCACCATTCTTAGATATAACTCCCCTAGCCATACACCAACACTTCACCATTATTGTGTGGAGATAAATGTAACCATTTGTGTGGACACAAAACTCTTGTAGTCGGCTATTCTTTTATTTGTGTTTACTATTATATAAATCTCATGTTAACATCTTTGGATGCTAAAAATAATTTTTAGGTTTTGAGCTAATATTTACATATTCTTGTGATTTCATGAAGAGTATGTAATTTCATATATTTTATGTGAAATAGCAAGTTCGATCATACTTAATTATTTTGCAAATTAAAAAGATGATGATATATGTTTGGATCATTTTTTTCAAGCATGTTATTAACTGCTAATTATTGAGTTTCAATATAATACCCCCTAAGTTGAATAGAGTGTTATAAGGATTGATATGAATACATCTATCAACGTTATATACCATCTTTTTGTGATTCCATCCTAATAATTCCTTAATTAAGTATTAAGTGTGTTATCCGTAGAATAATTTTTATGATGGGTAACCCTCTTGAGAAATTATAGAAAATTTTCAAAAGTTTCTTATGAAGCATGAGTGGGGAAAAAAGTATACTGAAAGGATTGTTGTTGATTTATGGGGCTAGTTACTTAATCTAAAATTGCTCTAGGGATTTGGATTTTCCATAAAGCCACTGGCCAAAAATCATTCGAAGTTATATTACGCACTTTGAGACAACAAATAATGAATTAAACAAAAAAATATAGTAGACCTATTGAAATCATTTTCAAGTGAAAATGAATCTATCATTTAGTGAGATCAAGACAATGAAGATTGGGATATCCATTTTTGTGTTCTCCTGTAATGCCTTATAGTTTAATAGAAGTACCATGAGTTTGGGTAAAGACATGGAGTATATCTAGGAATGTTATTGTGTTGATATGGATAAGATCATTAGGAGATGAAATTCCCCATAGATAGATGTATGACTATGACATAATGTGCCAAGGATACTTCACCTAGTCCCTTTTCTACACAACTTATTGATGTTTCACTTTTATTTTGCTCAAACATTTATTTAGATAGGTTTTGGATTTTGGTTTCTTATTTGAGGCTTTCATTCCCTTTCTTGCTCCCATCTTCTCCATTATTTACCTTTCCATTGAATTATGTTTCTATAACCCTTTTCTTCATTTTTTACCGTTCGGTTTTATCTTTATTAAGAACTATTTAAAGTGGTAGTACCCTAATTTGTTGATTTAGATCCCTTTATATGTGTTCGTTTCCTTGTTGACAATCATCAATTACCTTTAACACTCTACTTCTAACCATTATATCCACTTACTTTTCCTTTAAGCTTGTTCTTACCTTTCTCTTATTCATTTATTCTCTAATTTTTATTACTTTTTTATCATTAACTTGCCCTTATTGTTCTCTTTTTTTTGTGGGATCCACTTGCTATCATCCTTATTTTTATTAAATTTCTTCTTTGTTAGATCAATTTGGATTATAACACCTTTTCTATCCATCTTATTTTTATTTATTCCTTCCTTTTAGAATTTTTATCCCTTGAAAAAGTTTATTATAGATATAGTCCATTTGATCATACATGATGAGATTGATCTCAAAGATTCACTGTAAGGAAGTACCATTATAAAATTTTGACATCATGGTATGACATAGTTATACAAGTTCAGCTTGACTTAAAAAAAATACCTTTGACATTCTCATAGAGCAAGATAGGTAACCTAAGAGTTGAAAAAGATCATCCGCATCATACTTTCTAAGATCTTAATCACGTTTCCTCTTTTACTTCCCTTATCTTTTTTCATACCCATAGACTTAGGGGAAAATTTCACTTTTATGGGAGTTATAATATAACATCGCAAAATTTCCTAACAATAATCATCGAATATTTAGCTTTTTAAACCATTCTTAGCCCTTAACCATGGATTAATTAACTTATTTTAACAACCTCCCTTACCAATAGTGGTTTTCCAAGCTCAGTTTAACCATAACTAAATCCCAACTAAGCCTAATTTCATACTCAATCTCTCATCCTTATTCAAGTGTTTAACACTAAACTCAACCATGCATCCTTATTAATCACACCATACCTTTGCAGCATGAAACATCTATGTCCCTAAGCCATCTTGAACCTTCCTCATTTCATGCTATCTCAACTTGCCCCAATCTCCTTTCCTCTATTATTTTTTTTACCTAGTTTGATCATATGTTCTCTCCCTCTTATACTCTTTTAACTTTTCCATTCCCAACTAACATCCTAACTCACTCATTTCTTTCTTCAACCTAGGTTATCATTTTTTGCATAGTGTAACTCTTCTTGCTCAACCACCTATCTCCTACATTAAAACTTTATGGTACACGCCCTTGGTTGTGCCATAACCTCACACTACAACCATTATTACAATGCCGCAACTTCTAAACACCACCCCTATCTCCATCGCATCCTCATGTAGATATCCTTCAGCTTTACCACCTTTCAACACAACTCCCCTTTATTTTTCATTAGTTCTTAATGCTTACATACTCTAGCTACAAAAACTTATCATGTTACCAAGATCCACATGCATTAGTTGATCGAGGTGAATAACATAACGTGATTAAGATTACTGTTACTAAAAGTCAAGAGTAACCCTTTATAAGGATACACAATTTTGTGTTAAGTCTCTTTGTTCATTTGTATTCTGTTTTATGTATGTATCATGTGAGTATTTTTTTTTCTATAACGCATGTTTTGGTTTTGAGCTTCTATTTATATACTATTAAAATTTCTTGAATAGAGTGTATTATTGTGAATTCGTTTTGTGAAAAATAAATTTAGGTCATATGAGAATTTATGGTAAATTCTCAACTATGATTATTTATGTTTTTTCATTTTTATTAAGCAAGTTATTAAGTATATACCATGAGTTTTGTTATTTTGTAGATGTTTTATGGTGTAGCTTGATTTTCGCATTTTCAAGTCTTAGCATCTCTGTGTTACACTGATATGAATGAGTGTGTGTTTGAGGCTTTGGGTTGAATTAATTTAAATAAATTATATATTGTAGTGTCTTATTAAATGTGGTGTGAGAGTTGGAATTTGGGAGTTGAGTGTTAATTTTGTTCGAGGGTAATTCGATCATATTGTGAGTGTTTCATAAAAGAAGTATAGAATTATATTCCTTGATGATTTACATAAAATTTCACATATAATATGTTAGGTATTTGTTGTTTATGGATGAGGTTAAGTTTAATTTTTGTCCTGAGTTTTTTAGGTGACATAGGGTAATTTTTTTCTACATTAAAGTTGGTTTAGGATATTTGATGTTATGTAAATGTTATTGGGGGTAAAAATGTAATAAGTATGATATATCATTTTTTTGGGTTAGTATTGTTAACATAAGTATTAATATTGTGGTGTAATATCTTAAAATAAGCTTAGTAATCCTAGGGACATGATTATTAATTTATATATATCATATGTTAGTGTTTAATTCTTATTTTTCGATTCTTTTGTAAACATGGTATGTTAATGTATTATATCATTTTTGGTGAGTTTGTGAGTTTTATGGATGTGGTTATGCATTAAAAGAGAATTAGGGTTTTATGAGGGTATTTTACTCTTTTCACATTATTTGTAAGATAATGGATGAATTATCTTTCACAATGCATGATCTTTTTGCCTGAATTGTTGAAAAATAATATTGTTCACGATGGAAAGGATTTCAACATTGTGGGCATCTTCAACTAAACATATAATTGGAAAGTTTTGATCTTATTCGAGATCAAAAGATTTATAAAGAGAAAAAACCAATTTCTCTATAGAAAAATTTCTAAACTCGCTTAAGATTAACCTTAATTGAAGAGGAAGGAAGGAAGGAAAGTCGAAGATACAAAGAGTTTTTACTCAATTTTCTTTCATGCCATTCATTATTTCTTCTCTATTTTACCAAATGTATAAGTATATATATATATATATATATATATATATATTTATATGTATGTATGTATGTATGTATATATGTGAGTCTAAGCTTAAAGCCCATTAATTAAGCCCAAATCAACCACCCTAATTGATAAAATGTTAAACTAACACATTTTCATATGGTACTATAATGATTTACAATTACAATGATAAGACATTACAATGTTCACATAAAGTATCAAAGCTAAATAAAACCTAATGTAATACCCAACATTTTCATAGAGTTTTTGAATGAGAATTGTGCCAATTGTCGGACCTTTGGTTTTGATTTAAAGTTATAATTTTATTTCAAGTAAATTTTATTTTGAAATGGGATTGGAAAATGAACTTTAATAAGCTTTTCAAGAGAACAGATAGACTAGTTCAATAAACCAATTGACTAGATTTTCAATTAGTCAAATATGTTTTCTCAACTAAACTAATTAAATGGTTAGGGAATCCAACCAACTGGTTTGTAAAAAAAGTTGACTTTTTGCCCAAATAAGTTGATTGACATTCTATCAAGGCATATTTTTCAAAATCGATTTTATACATAATTTTTTATACTAAAATGGAACCATACCAATCCATACTTAATTGGCTCTAAGAGATTCTTAACCATTTTCACGATACATTTAGCCCAAAATATTGCATCAAATCTATTTGGAGGTCGATTGGATAATTGAGGGCAAAAGATAACATTAGCCTTCTTCCACCTCTCTCCTCTACATATTTCATAGATCAATGCTTTAATCTCAAGCATGATTCCAAGTAGCTGGAAGGTTCCTTCCACCCTATCATTCCTTTTCCTCTCTTATTTATTCTAGTTTTAGCCTAATTGACCTGTGTCCTCTAAAGGCACCATTTGAACTCTTCTGCATAGGTCAGTATATATTAGATAAAAATCATATATTTAACTTCAATTCAAATGGTAATTTATAGGGTTTTTTCCTAAACCCTCTACTATTCCTCTCAATTAGTTGGCTATAAATAGCCTTAATCACCTTTTTTCTACACCTTTCTTTCACCCACAAAAATCCTAAAGTCTCTATATTCACATTCCCTCTTCTCTACATTTTTAACCTTGTGGTTGAATTTCTTACACTCTTCTGATCATGTTTCTAGCTCTCTCATGTTTTGATTATTAAGAAAGGAAGAGTTAGACTTGGGAAAAGATTGAGCTGTTCATTTGAGCACTTTCTTGTTTTTCCATAAGTTGTTATGTTCCTATTTTTCCATCTATTTTAAGTTTGAAAAATTTATAATGTTTTATGGAAATTCTAATTTTAAGATTTGTTGTTGTATGGTTTTAAAAGTTAAAAATTTCATACACTAAATTCTAGTTTAAGGGGAATTGTCCCTACCTCAAGTGTGTGATTCCTACTTCTAAAATGATTAATGATTATCTTGCATGTTATGAGTTCCATTATGTTGATTCTATAACTTATAATCAATGTTTATAGCTTACATAAGTGATTTTCATGGATATACTATACACTTTGAGTAAAAAAGCATGAAAATTGATAAATAGGATATGATGATTCAGTATTGAGATATGCAAGTTAAGTCCGTTGAAAAATGTACTAGACTATGTTGATACAAGTTATCATGTGGTTAATGATGATTTATAAGTATGATTTTTCCTAATACTAAAGGTTTAATGCTATTATAAAGCAAAGAGATTGAGTGGCTCCTATAATAGTCAATTGGTTGACCCAACCCATCGATTGGTAAGCTTATACATAATTGGTCTTTCTCTTTACTTAAAACCCATCAACTAGTTAGTCATGCTTGATTGATTGGTAAATGAACAGTTGATAAGTTTTCCCAGATTGATTAACAAGTTTGAGGAAAATCATGGTCTAGTTGAGTCAAAATGATTGAATGGTTATCAACTTGTTGGTTTTGTTTAGGTTTGGTTATGCCTTGAGACTACATTCAGGACCCTCCTTTGATTATTAATGGGATAAAATATAAATGTTATAATGGATTAATGAAATAATAAAATGATTAAATGGTTATTCCACTTATGATAAGTAATAGTATTGAGAAAAGAGTAATGATACACAATTTGGGCTTGAATGAAATAATATTGTGGATATGAATAATATTAGAAAAGGATAAATGGAAATCTACATGGTTGGGAAAAATAGAATGAAAAGGATTGACAAGAATAAATATGGAAATGCCTTGCTTGATTCCGTTTGGAACTTGTATGATAAGAATTTCTATCTTATCTTAGTACGAGATAACACCTCATTTTTTCTAGGTGTGTTTTTATCTTTCGTAAACTTTTAAACAAAATTTTTTGGTAGTGAAAAGTGGAGGTATAATAGATTGGTATCACAAATTATTATCAAAGCTTTTCTTAAAAACACACATTTATTTTGTTATTCCCTTATTATCTAATGTGAAAGCATGTGCAATTTGTATCCCTATTTCAATAGTATTGTTCCCTTTCTTAGTACGTAGCGTACTGACCACCTGTTTTATGGGTGTTGCTCATTCCAATGAGTAGGAGGACTTAAATCTTATGTTCATGTCTCAGAAGATCAGCTAGATGATTATGCTACCTATGATGCCTTATGTGGGGATGAGTGACTTCATCTATAGTGGGGCTTGGGAGAAGAGTAATTGTTTTATGGTCAATGTATCTAATTGGATACTCTTTTTGGACTCTTGATCCATACTATCCCCTCTTTTGTATTTTATATCATTAAACTCAGAGTTAGGCTCTAAATTCAATATTATACTATAAATGTTCTTTTGATTCTAATTTCCTTATGTTATTTTAAATGTTTTAGCCTTGTGATTGATGTAAGGATAGTTGCAAAAGACATAATTATGTCAATCATAGTAGTAACCCCTAATATGTTACTTAATGATGCAAAATAAAAGTTTTTAGTATTAAAAATTGAAGTGTTACAGCCTACCATTTGGGCCTCCTTCCTTGTGGTGTTTCAAGCCATATTCTACACCATTCCTCTTTACATGAAGAAGTATGATGATTTCATGGCCCTTTAGTAAGGGGCATGTTAATAGAAAAAAACTATATGAGGTTCATGGACTTTATCTAGTTTTCTCTTGAGGTGGAGACAAATGAGGTAGGCTCATTGATTTAAGATGGTTGGGATGTACGAGCAGGCTTTGAAGGCTTATTCAGTCATTCAAGCGAAGAGTGCCTAGTTAAGGGTAAGAGGAAATTTTAGGGTTTTCACTATCTCTACGATTAAGAGAATACCTTCTCTAGAGGTAGCATGTTACCTAGGTATGGTTAGAATATAGGGTTAACACCTCAATCGAGAGGTTAGTATAGAGGATGATTTGAGGAGACACACTACCATTGTAGATGTTGTGGATCATAGCATCCAAGAGTGGAGGCTTACAAGTGTCATATTGGAGGTGGTAGTGTTTAGATGAGTCAATCTCATGCTTAAAATACCAAATCTATCAAGTAATAATAGCCACAGACTTAGAGAGTTCCTCTATCTTCAGCTAATGTTATCAATGATACAAGTCATACCAAGGGTCAGATGGTCTGCATATTTTAACAAGGTCAAGGGATAGGCAATTTTACAAGAATTCCTTTAGGTGAACATTTGAACATGGTTATCAAGACTGAGGTGGAGCATCGAGCTAATGTGGTAGCTAGTATGCTTACTATTTCCACCATTTCAACATGCATACTATTTGATTCTAGTGCATAGTGATCTTTGCGGTCTTCCAAATTTGTGTCTAGAGTTGATTTACCTCTAGTCTAAAGTAGTTCTAGTTTTGTTATCTTACCTTTAAGGGATAGGATTGTATCCTATAACATTTATAAAAGGGTAGCCATGATAGTTAAGGGAGTAGGGTCTCCCTTATATTTCATGGAGCTAGAGTTGTGTGATTTTGACATTATTGTAGGCATGGATATGTTGGGAAAGTATCAAGCATTAATAGATTACATATAAGACCATATGGTTATTTGAGGACCAAGGGCATTAGGGTCACCTATAAGAAGTATGAACTTAACCCCTCTATAAAGGTTGCATCAATACTCATGTTGAGTACCCTTCTTTGTAAGGGTTATCCATTCAAACTATGTAGTTTTCAAGATACTAAGGTTAATGATGAAATGCCCCAAAACCTAATTCTTAAGAATTTTAGTTAAATAAGGATTTATTAGGGAAATTAATTAAATAAATTATTTCTATTAAAATAAAAGGAAATTAATTAGGGAAAATTAAGAAGAAATTTAGAAATATTTTAATGAGGAAAAATTAAGGTGATTTGCTAATTAAAATAGAATTTAGGAAAAATATTTCAAAAATCCTAAATCAGGCAAAAAAGGAAATTTAATATTATTTTATTTAAATATTATTATTTTTAAGTATCCCAAACATCCTAACTAATTTAATTAACCCAATCCACTATTTCTCTTTTTCCTTTTTTCCTTTTTCCTTTTCTTTATTCCTTTTCTTTCCTTTTTCTTTCTTTTTCTTTTCTTTCTCTTACCTTTTCCCCGAACTGGCCTGTCTTGTGACCCAAGACCCATTCCTCTTTTTTTCTTCCTTCGGCATGGCCCAAGCCTGGAACGTCGCGTTTTGGCCCTTTCTTAACTCTCAGCCAACTGGTTCAATTCTTCCTAATCTTTTTTTTTCTTTTTCTTCCCAACCACCCAGTCTGCGCACCCCATCTTCTTCTTCTTCCTTCTTCCCTCCTCCCTTCAACCTATAACTATCTAAAGCTCCCACCACTGGCCATGGCCAATTTGACAGGCCATTTTCCCCTCTCTCCCTCCCTAATTCAACGGCCATGTTGACCCAACTAATGCATCCCCCTCTCTTCTTGCACTATTCCTCCTTTTCCTATGCGAATGTCCTGCCAAGACCTAAATTTTTGCTAGATAAATGAAGCTGTCAGTGACCCTAACCCTATCTGCCCTATTCCCTACTCGACCCACAGAACTTACTCTCTTATTTAAACTCTATAAATACCCATAACTAGCCTGATCTTTGGACTTTTTCCCGCAACCCAACAAAATCATTCCTCTTTGCCGCTTCCGCCACTTCAGACACTTCTTCCACCTCCATCGGCCAACTTCACCACCTACTCTACCCATCTAAGAACTCCCTGTGCCACCCTCTAACTAACTATACCACCCATCTCCCTCAATTCTCCCTGGACAAGCCACCCCGGCTGTGCAAAGTAGCCCCCTCGACCAACCCCTTCTTACTTATCCGCCGCCTTTCACCGTACCTCTAACCACAAATCCTACCGCTACCACTGCCTCCTATACCTCCCAAAACCACCTACAGACCCTCTTCGACCTCCTCCTAATCTCCTTTTCCTCTTCCTCCCTCTCCTCCTCCCTTTCTCTTCTTCTTCACCATTTGACCACCACCGTCGTCGTCATGCACCGCCACCATTGGTTGAGCTGCCACCCTCATTCTACTCCTCTCCTACTAGGGAGTCACAAACACCCTAAATTCCATCTTCATTCTCCCTCTCTTCTTCCCAGTCCTTAACTTTTTCCCTTTTCTTCTCTTTTTCCGGCCATCGCTGCCACCGCCATGCACCACCGCCGATGCCACCTGTCACCACCTGTCACCACCAGCGTAAGGTGGAACCTAAACCCTCCCAACCCTTTTTCACTATTTATACAAGCCTTATTTTTATTATTATTATTATTATTATTATTTTAAAGTAGAGTTGAACCCCCACTTTATTTTACTCTCAATTTATGATCCTATTACTACTACTACTACTACTACTTCTTTGTAATTACTATTATTATTTTATTATTATTATTACTATTTTTATTATTAATGTTACTAATATCATTAGTAGTATTATTTTGGTGAAGGGTCGAAGCCCTTATCCCACCAATTATTTCAAAACATATTGTTATTATTATTAGCATTTTTAGCATTATCATTATCATTATTATTTTTTTTACTATTATTAATATTATCATTATTATTATTATAAGTATCACTATTTTTATTATTAGGGTAAAATCTTCAACCTTATATTATCAATTTTTATAATATTACTCTTATTCTTATATCTTTAGTAAAATTAGTAATTAGTTAATATTAGTATTATTAATATGTTATTATTTTATCCAAAACCTAGTCTTAGAATAAATTAATAAGTAATAGTATTTTTGGTAGGAGGGAATCTAATTTTTATCTTTTTCCTTATACAAGTGAGACTAGTCGAAGCCCTAAGGAGGCGTAGCAGCGTGTTCCAAGACCGGTGTTGTTTTTGGTACGAGTGTAGCTAAGGCCGCTTTTATGTAATGTGTTTTTACATGCCTTGTATGTCATGTGCCATGTTATATGATGTATTTTATTTGTATTGTTATAACTAATTTACGTGCAGTATGACTTGAAGTTGAGCTATGTCCTTGTGATATTCTATGGTATGTGTTTAATATGTATAAGTTATGTTTTTAATGTGTAATGATGTGGCCCATAAGACATGCATGCTAGGTTATGGTAATATGTTGATATGGAGTGAACTGAGGTAGAGTTGACCTAAGGGTTGCACGGAGGAAAATAGGGTTTGCATGGGGAAGTTAGGGTTTCTTGTGGGAGTTTTAGGATTTGCATGAAAAGTTCAAAGGTTTGTATGGGGTGTGAGAAGTCTGCATGGGGATGAATTTTACATATGAAAAGTTGATTTGAGATGTGAGGAAGGTGGTGGAGGTGTTGTCTAGGTGTTTGAATGCTTTGAATGAAAAAAAAAGTATGTGGGATAGTATAAGGGTACATAGGAGACCAATCTAGGGTTTTGTGTGGTTGGTTAGGGTTGATGCGGATACTTAGGGTTTTTTTGGTCGTACATGTACTTGGTGAGGAAGGTGTGATGGTGAAGGTGGAATCTATGAGTTATGATGAGAGTTGTGTTAAAATAATTTAAATTGTGTAAGGTGGAGTAGGATGGACCATTTAGGTCTAAACTAGGGTTTCTGGGTAAAAACCCCAAAGGGAGGAAGCGAGTGGGTAGGAGGTGAAAAAGTAGTGGGCCTTGACTCACACACGTGGAAATGGGTTCTAGTGAGAGTAAAGGTAATGAGGGAAAGATGTAGGGTCGATTTAGGTGGTGTTTAAGTCTCACGATGTAGGACGGGGCCTTGGGAGGATAACCTAGAGGGAGTTAGTCATGCATGTTTAGGATGAAATTTCTAAATAAGACACTTAAGACATTAATCATGTATAGTGGAATATTATTGAGCCGAGTCCCATCGATCCATCGGTTAGAAATAGTGGTTAGGATGCTTTATCCTATGCGTGTCCGATCCACTAGCTATAATAGTGGTTAGGGTATGTCACCTTATGCATATCCGATTCACTGGTTATAATAGTGGCAGATTCTGAGCTCAGTACACCAAACCTTAAAGTTGTTAAGACACATAAAAGACATTAAGTACTTACAGTGGAGCACCATGTGAGTTGGGGCCAACAAATCCACCAGTAAGAAATAGTGGTTAGGGTATCATGCCCTATACGTGACCGATCTACCACCTAATAATAGTGGTTTGGTGCATTGTATCCTGTTTTTCTCAGCTCCACCAGCTATAATAGTGGGAGCTTTCGTACTCGCATGGATTTAATGAAGAGCATGGTGTGAAATGAGTTCTTATCAAAGCTTGATTACTTAATTAATTCAGACTATAAATGGGTCTTTATGTAATTACGTGAATAATTATACGATATTATGTTATCATGATGGATTATATGCTTTTTTATTTTTCTACATAGTTTATGTGATTTTATGTGTTGGCCTTAGTGCATTGGTTACCTTACTCAGTACGTAGCATACTGATCACCCTTTTCATGGGTGCTGATCATTCCCATGAGAAGGACGCCCGTCTAACTTGTTGTAGGTAGATGATGTCTATTTTGATGCCTTTGATATCCATGAGGCATCAGGCGAGTCTGAGTGATGATCATGGGATGATTCGATTCTTGGAGTGTCGTGGCTGGTTTCTATTCTCATGATATTATTAACCTTTTTTATCATTTCTTCTATGTAATGAATTTTTAGGATCGACTTTATTGTTCGTAGATATTATTCCTTTTCAAAGAACTTGCTTTCGTACTTCGAATTATCTAAACATTCATGCGTACTCTCATTTATGTGTTTGTGAACTTTTGGTTTATGTATAAATTTGAGTATTGAGGGTAATATTTTCTTAGCCTTAGCACTTGACACTGGAACGGTCTGAGTAAACCGGTCCGGTACTAAGTACGGCGGTAACATCCCTAGAACTCACGGGTTTTAATTTAAGAGTTTTTGTTTAAAAAAATAGTAAATTTTGGGGTGTTCCAAATGAGACATCGCTCGAGAAAATTCTAGTGATCCAAGAGTATCCTAATGTGTTTGCTTATGAGATTCATGACATGTTGCAAGTTTGAAATGTTGAGTCTACCATGGATAAGTTACCAAGTATGAAGCCAGTATCTAAAGCAATATAGCACATGGCACCTATAAAGAAGAAGGAGCTTAAGGCTTAGCTAGAAGAATTATTGGAGAAGAGATACATTCTACCAAGTATATTACCCTAGGGAGCAGCGATCTTATTCGTTATGAAAAATGATGGGAGCCTGAGGTTATGCATCAACTACTGAGAGTTATAGAACTGTTATTTAATACGTAAGATAAACAATCTATTTCACTAACTTAAAGGAGCTACAATGTTCTCTACCATTCATCTTCAGTCAAGTTACTATCAATTGAGAATAACGAAGCAAGATATTCTAAAGGCACCTTTTTGAGCAAGATATGTCCATTATAAGTTCATAATAATACCTTTTGGACTCACTAATATGCCATTACAATTCATATATCCCTTGAACCATATTTTTTTTATGGTTTTTGGATTAGTTTGTCGCGGTGTTTATCGAAGACATGCTCATCAAATTCAATAATTAAGAGAAACATGAACAAGCGTTGCCATTGTTAAGAACATACCAATTGTATACCAATCTTTTGAAGTGTTAGTTTTGGCTTGGTCAAGTGGTTTTCTTTGGACATGTAATTTAGAAGGATTGTGTGTCAATGGATCCCTCTAAGATTTGAGTAGTTTCTTAGTGGTCAATACCAAGATTTTTCAAGGAGGTGTAGAGTTTTTTGGGATTAGTTGATTACTACCATAGATTTGTTTTACAGTTATCCAAGATAGTTTAGTTGATGATTAATTTGCTAAATAAGGCTAAACAATTCCTATGGGATGTGAAGTTTGGTAAAGCATTCGAGGATTTAAAGAGGCAATTTACCTCAACTCCAATGCTCACATTACCAAGTAGATTGATGTTTTTGAAGTGTATGGCAATGCTTCTAAGCACGGACCAGGTTTCGTGTTGATGTGGCATAGGAGAGTATTGGATTATGCTTCTTGACAACTAAAGTAGCATGAGAAAACTATCTAATGCACTATGCAGAGCTTGTTTCAATGATGTTTTCTTTAATGATTCAAAGCCATTATATCTATGGTGTTTGGTGCATGTTTTACGCCGATCACAAGAGCTTCAAGTATATTTTCACACAATGAGAGTTAAATTTGAGATAACTCTAATGGTTGTAGTCGGTAAAGGATTATGATCTAGGATTGTCCTACCATGATGGTAAGGCTAATGTAGTGGTTGATGCTCTTAGTCATATGACATCAAATTCCTTTAGTATGATTATGTTAACTAATCATTTGTGTTAAGAGCTCAAAATATGTATATTAAGTTGACCACCGATGGTAATTTGGAAGAAAGGATGTGTGCACTCACTATCACATCTTCAAACTTTAATTAGATAATATCTAGTAAACTTGGTGAAGTTAAAGTTGAGAGGATCAAGCATAGTATTACAAAAGATAGAGCCGAATAATTCTAGATCTATGAAGATGCTGGTGTTGGGTATCATTATAAGTGGTGTATATTATGATGTGTTGACATTAAGATGGTTATTCTACTCCCTATTCTATTTATCCTAAGGGGATAAGTTGTATAAGGATATGAAGAAGTAATATTAGTATCCCCATACGAAGCGAGAGGTTGTAGAGTTTATCAATCAATGTCTTACTTATAAAAGGTTCAAGATCAAGTATAAGAGACTAGTAGGGTTCGTACGACCACTAGAAGTTCGAGAGGGGAAGTGGGATAATATGTATATGAAATTTGTGATTAGTTTTTTGAAGACCTGTAGTGGTTTCATTTCCATCTAGATTATTGTGGATCATCTGACTAAGTCAATAAGGTTCCTGCCAATTAAGATAACATGGAGTATGGAGCAGTTAACTAACACTTAAAAAAAGCAAATTATAAGACTGCATGGGGTCCCTAAAGACATGGTGTCGGATTTAGGCTCTATATTCTTGTGCCTCATTAAACACACTTAAGCCAAAGAAACATAGAAATTCGAAATACTCATAGAGACGGAATTAAAGTGTGAAATCAAAGCTTTAATACAGAATTAAAATAGATACAAAATCAAACCCCTAAGGGAAGAAAGTTATTTAATGATAGAATAAAACTAGAAAAATGGTAGAGAGTCCAATGGGCACTTGCTCTCAGCCTCAAGTAAGTCCAATGGTTATCACACATCCTCTCCTAATGCATCCGGTACATCATAGGCATCAAACACAGTACCTCCTACCTACATAAATTTATAAAAGCCCTCTACTTATGGGAATGAGCAGCACCAATGAAATGGGTGGTCAGTATGCTACATACTGAGCAAGGTAACCATATGGGTAAGGCCATGCAAGAAAATAGATAAGTAAGGCATACAAAGCATAATTTGGGTTCATATCATCAAGCCAACTTGGGCTAATATTTTTGTCTTACACATTTCTCATATTAATTCCGCATGAATACAAGAGCCCCACTATTATAGCTAGTGGACCGGAAAAACTGCACAAGGCAAAATGCACCTAACCACTATTATAGCTGGTGGACCGAAATCACTCCACAAGGTAAAACACACCTAACCACTATTATAGTCGGTGGACCGAAAAATAAACCTCACTAGCCCTGACTCACATGGTGTTTCACTGTAAGTAATTAGTATATGTCCATGTCTTATTACCATGTAATGTTTTGTTTATTGAGCTCAAAATCCCCTACTATTATAGCCAATAGATTGGAAACATTCTATAAGATAGAATGCACCTGACCACTATTATAGACAGTGAACCAAAAAAGTACATCCTCACTAGGCCCTGGCTTGATAATCTTTCACTTTAAGTGCTTAGTGCTTTATTAGTATCTTATTCCACACACAAAACCTCAACTAGACATGCATGACCCCCTAGACTTCACCTCCTTAGATTCCCAAAAATACTATCCCATATATTTGGGCTTCTACACCCTTTGGTATGTCCATACATTCCTCCCCACTCTTTCCTCATTACCACGAATACCTAAAATAGGGTTAGGTAGTTCTATTGGTCCATGTTAAGGTATTATTATCAATATTAACAATACTAAAGATAATAACTTTAATATTAATAATAATAATAGTAACAATAATAATAATGACAATAATGATATTAATGATAACAACAGTAGTAGTAGTAGTAGTAGTAGTGATAAAGATGATGATGATGATGATGTTGATGATGATGATGATGATAATAATACTAATAATGATAATAATAATAATAATAATAATACTAGTAATAATAATAATAGTAATGATAATGATAACAACAACAACAACAACAACAACAATAGCAATAATAATAATAGTAATAGTAATAAGGATAATATTAATAATAAGAATGATAACAATAATAATGATGAAGATGATGATGATAACACTAGATAAAATAAAATAACAATTAAATTAATTATACTTAAAGTTCAGGGAGGTTAGGGAAAAACCTAGTGGTGGTCGTAACTAGGAGGCAGCAGTGACGGCGGCGGCGGTGGAGGAGAAAGTGTGATGTGAATCTTATGAATTTATATTTAATTAATTTTTAAAATTGCTTTGAATTAATTACTTATAACTGTTTATCTTATTTTATGAATTAATAGGAATATAATGCAGCATATGGATTCTGTGGACTTTGGATACAGTTAATGGGAATTGCAGAATATGTATTGGAGTGTACAGATTATGTAATTTTTTTGTTAATAACTTGTAATCCCATATGATGTATTCGCCGGTCGGAATAGCTAATGGAAATTAGGACCGTTGTATAATCCGCCACCCGGTCCTTCATTTGGACTAGATGGATTGTGGATTAATCAATCCTTAATAACCATGATTAGCTAAAGTTGTTATAGCTGATGGGAAATTAAGCCTTAAGCTTAATTGTATTTGGGACATTTTGATGTTGGGTTGAAATTAGGCTAATCGACTTCATTTTGGCCCAAATTTTGTAACGTCCGTTCTATTCAGGCTTGTACTTGTTCTGTATGTATGAGTTGACATATACGGTCTTCTGTGTACATATAAATAGGAAGAATACATGTAATACGCACAACTTTTTGACAGAAAAAATATCGACTGATTTTTCTTGAGCTCTCTCGCGACTTCTTCTCTCTCTCTCGGCGATTCTCTCTTTCGCTCGTCTTCTTTGATTCTGTCTCGTTCTCACCTTGATCAATCTTGATCATTCACCTTCAAATTTCAGTTGCCATTGTAACATTTGCGCTTCTGAATCTGTGGTCTTCCTTTGGAAATTTTCCTTAGGCTATACCGGCGAAATCGAACTTCGCGCTCAATTAAATCGTTCGATCCTGCGTGAAACCCTATTAGGTTTCCATCATTGGGTATCAGAGCCTCGATTTCTAGAGTACTCGTAGTTTCTGTATTAGTGATTAAGTTTTCTTCATTTTTCTGATTTGATTTCTGTAATTCGGTAACCCTAGCTTAAGGTGTGAAATTTTAGGGTTTGCAGCGACGAACTCAGTATCGATTCTTATCGTTCTTAAACTGGCGATTAAAGTGTTTGTTCCACTATTTTCGAAAGTCTGAAGAGAAACCCTAATCGACCTAGGGTTTGGTCAAGAACGTGATTCTTGACTGACAGTGCGTCAGATTGTTGTTGGTAACCTTCGATTCGTAAATTTTCTTGTTTAATACTACTAACTGCTATACTTAATTTCCATTTCTTCGACAATTACCTGTTGTTAACAAGTATACAGGTTAAGAACATAACCGGCGAACCATTTTGGTTTCAAGAAAAGGGAGAGACCTCCAAGAAGAGGGGTTACCCTAGATAAGTAAATTGATTGTTTAAGCAGACGCGGTAATATCGTTCCCTTTTTACTTAATTAGTATTGTCGAATTATTATATACATTGAATAAATCTGAGTAAGCTTTACTGTTGCTATTACTGTTAATATTTGATACTGTGATATTTCTTGAGACTATACTGTGTGTTCTAATATCTGAAATTCTTGAATAAGTTGTTTCTGTTGATTAAATTGCTGTTGTGTTAGCTGTTTAAACTACTGTTAAATTTCATTATGTCTAACAACGGCCAGTCAGTGAATCAATCTGTGTCTAGTAATGATCTTTTAGAAACCCTTAGGACTTTTCAAGAACAAATGATTGCACAATTTGCTGTTTTATCTGCTAACTTAGAACAAAGACTAGGGGAACAGGAAGTAAGACTCAATGAATTACAACATAACAGAGTAGAAACTAATCAGGAAGGAGTTTTAGGAAGGGCTCCAATGGAACCTAGGATTAGAGTTCCATCCATGGCTAATCTAGAGGAGCTGGAAGACCAAGTATCTCACAATAGTGATAGGATGCGTAGACAGAACAATAGGCAGGATAGGGAAATAGAATTCATTGATAGGAATTTGAATAATCTTAAGCTTAGTATACCAGGGTTTAATGGCAGGAATGACCCTGATTATTATTTTGAATGGGAAAGGAAAATAGAACTGGTATTTGAGTGTCATAATTACTCTGAAGAAAAGAAAATTAAGGTGGCTGTAGTAGAATTTACTAAGTATGCGTCCTCTTGGTATCATAATTTGGTATTAACTAGACGAAGGTGTGGGGAACCACCTATACAAACTTGGGCAGAGTTTAAAACTTTAATGAGGAAGAGATTTGTGCCAAATTATTATTATAGGGAGTTGCATAAGAGGTTGCAAACTATTAGTCAGGGAATGAGATCAGTGGATGACTATTATAAAGAGTTAGAAGTTTTTATTATTAAGACTGGAGTTATTGAGGATGAAGATGCTACCATGGCTAGGTTTCTGAGTGGGTTGAATTTAGAGATAGCTGATAAAGTAGAACTGTATCCTTGTGGAACCTTAAATGAAATGGTGAATATAGCTACTAAGATAGAGATTCAATTAAGGAAATCTAGGCAATATAAACCCCCTGAGATTGGGTTTAAGACTACTATGAGGATAAATTTTGGGGGAAATACTTCGGGAAACTGGAAGAACAATAGTAAGGTAGAATTTAAGGGAAGAAACAATGAAACTAAGGTAGGACAGAAGTTTGAAAAGGGCAAGAATGTGATGACAAATCCTGTAACTGGGTCAAACAGGACTAGGGATATTAAATGTTTTAGGTGTGGAGGCTTAGGACACATAGCTTCTGAATGCCCAAACAAGAGAAACATTTTGATTAGGGAATCTGGAGAAGTAGAATCTAAATCTGAATCTGAAGAAGAAGAAGAAGAGGTTAACATAGTTGGAAAGAATGATAGTGACCTAGAAGAAGAAATAGAATTACCAGTGAATAGGGATCTTTTTGTGGTTTGAAGAGCTTTAAATAGTAATAAATTACCTGATTCCAATGCTATACAAAGAGAAAATATAGTCCATACTCGATGTTTAATTGATGACAAGTTCTTTAACATGGCCATAGATAGTGGTAGTTGTATTAATGCTACTAGTACCCTATTGGTGTCTAAATTAGGATTAACCACTACTAAACATCCAAAACCATATAGATTGCAATAGCTTAATGAATTGGGAGATGTTAAGGTTAGTCAACAAGTTTTAGTGAATTTAAAGTTAGGAAAATATGAGGATTCTGTTTTATGTGATATAGTTCCTATGCATGCTGCTCACTTGTTGTTAGGTAGGCCTTGGCAATATGATAGGAGGGTAGTACATGATGGTTATAAGAATAGGTATACAGTACAGAAGGATGATAAGAAGATTGTTTTAGCACCTATGACCCCAAAAGAAATATTTGAGGATCAAACCAAAATTAAATCTGATTATAAGGAGTTATCTAAATCTAATTTAGGAAATGATCTTAGTACAAAGGATATGAAAGGAACTTTTGGATTTTATGCTAAAGGAAAGGATGTAGGAAAAGCAATAAAAAGAAATGCCAATGTGTACTTGATGATTTTTAAGGACTGTTATGAGTGTCAGAGAGGAATAATTGAAGAAGTACCTAGTACAGTGAAACTGTTATTAGAGGAATATAGTGAGTTGTTTCCTGAGGATATACCTAGTGGATTACCTCCATTAAGGGGCATAGAACATCAAATAGATTTTATTCCAGGAGTTGTTATATCAAACAGACCTGCTTATAGGGCCAATCCTGAAGAGCTTAAGGAATTGAAAAGACAGGTTTCAGAATTGTTAAGTAAAGGATATATTAGGGAGTCTATGAGTCCTTGTGCAGTACTAGTGTTATTAGTACCTAAAAAGGATGGCAGTTGGAGAATGTGTGTGGATAGTAGGGCATTAAATAAGATAACTATTAAGTATAGATATCCAATTCCTAGGCTGGATGAAATGTTGGATCAATTGCATGGTGCTGTTATATTTTCTAAAATAGATTTAAAAAGTGGATATCATCAAATTAGGATGAAACCAGGAGATGAGTGGAAGACAGCTTTTAAAACAAATTTTGGATTATATGAATGGTTAGTAATGCCTTTTGGGTTGTCAAATGCTCCTAGTACTTTTATGAGACTTATGAACCATGTATTAAGGGAATTTATTGGAAAATTTGTGGTTTTTTATTTTGATGATATACTTATATATAGTAAATCCTTAGAGGAACACTTGGAACACTTAAGGATTATTTTGAATGTGTTTAAAACAGAACAGCTTTATGCTAATTTAGCTAAGTCTAGATTTTGTTTGGAAAGTGTGGTTTTCTTAGGATTTGTGGTAGGCAAAGAAGGTGTATCTGTAGATGAAGAGAAGGTTAGGGCTATTCAAGAGTGTCCTGTGCCAAAGAGTGTAACTGAAGTAAGAAGTTTTCATGGGTTGTGTTCTTTTTACAGGCGATTTGTGAGAAACTTTAGTGCTATAGCTGCTCCTTTGACCGCCATAACAAAGAAGGATAATGGGTTTATTTGGGGATTAGAACAACAGCAATCTTTTGAGACACTTAAATCTAAACTAACCCAAGCACCTGTGTTGAGTCTTCCTGACTTTGAAAAAAATGTTTGAATTAGATTGTGATGCTTCAGGGTTAGGAATAGGAGCTATACTTTCTCAAGAAGGAAAACCAATAGCTTATTTTAGTGAGAAATTAAATGGTAGTACATTGAATTATTCTACCTATGAAAAGGAATTGTATGCTTTAGTAAGGGCTTTGGAGGTATGGCAACATTATTTGTGGTATAGAGAATTTATAATTAATACTGATCAGGAGGCTATTAAGTATTTAAAGAGTCAATCAAAGTTAAATAGGAGACAAGGTAGATGGATAGAATTCATTGAAAGTTTTCCTTACATAATTAAATATAAGAAAGGTAGTGATAGTATAGTTGCAGATGCTTTATCCAGGAGATATGCCTTATTAAATGCTGCTGATACTACTTTATTAGGGTTTTCCAGTATTAAACTATTATACTTAGAAGATATTGATTTTAAAGAAATCCATAAAAGATGTGAAGTTTCTTCTCAAGGGAAATATTTTTTTAATGAAGGATACTTGTTTAGGGAAAATAGATTGTGTATTCCTGCATGCTCTTATAGAGGATTATTAATTCAAGAAGCACATAGTGGTGGGTTAATGGCACATCTAGGAACTCAGAAAACTTTAGATGTTTTAATTGAACATTTTTATTAGCCGCACATGAAAAAGGATGTTTTGAAACATTGTGTCAATTGTATTAAATGTAGGCAGGCAAAAACTACTTCAAAACCTTTTGGATTATATACCCCCTTACCTGTATCTAAACATCCTTGGGTTGATGTATCTTTGGATTTTGTTTTAGGATTACCTAGGACTAATAGAGCTAAAGATTCAATAATGGTTGTAGTATACAGGTTTAGTAAGATGGCTCATTTTATACCTTGTAATAAAACAAATGATGTTGTAGCAGTGGCTGAATTATTTTTTTCTAATGTGGTTAAGTTACATGGAATTCCTAAGACTATAGTGTCAGACAGAGATGTTAAGTTCTTAAGTCATTTTTGGAAAGTTTTGTGGGGAAAATTAGGGACTAATTTATTGTTTTCTACAACTTGTCACCCTCAAACTGATGGTCAAACTGAAGTGGTTAACAGAACTTTAGGAAACATGTTGAGAGTTGTCCTTGGAAAGAATCTTAAACAATGGGAATATGTTTTACCTCAAGTGGAATTTGCTTATAATAGGACTTTACATTCTACAACTAATAAAACTCCATTTGAGATTGTGTATGGTTTTAATCCATTAACTCCATTAGATTTAAGTCATTTATCTCATGCTGATTTGCAAAATTTTGATGCTGAATCTAGAGCTGAAAGTATAAAAAGATTACATGAGACTATAAGACAATAGATTAATAAGAAGGTACAACAGATGGCTGAACATGCTAACAAAAGAAGGAGAAAAATGATTTTTAAACCTGGAGATTTAGTCTGGGTTCACCTAAGGAAAGAAAGATTTCCAAATTTCAGAAAGTCAAATTTGGACCCTAAAGGGGATGGACCATTTACTGTATTAGAGAAAATTAATGATAATGCTTATAAAATTGATTTACCTGTTAAATTTGGAAATGTGAGTAATTCTTTCAATGTGGCTGATCTTAGTCCATTTCTGGGACATAATCAGGTTTCAGAGGCGAAACCTTCCCAAGAAGAGGGGAATGATGTGAATCTTATGAATTTATATTTAATTAATTTCAAAATTGCTGTGAATTAATTACTTATAATTGTTTTTCTTATTTTATGAATTAATAGGAATATAATGCAGCATATGGATTCTGTAGACTTTGGATACAGTTGATGGGAATTGCAAAATATGTATTGGAGTGTACAGATTATGTAATTTTTTTGTTAATAACTTGTAATCCCATATGATGCATTCGCCGATCGGAATGGCTAATGGAAATTAGGACGGTTGTATAATCCGCCACCCGGTCCTTCATTTGGACTAGATGGATTGTGGATTAATCAATCCTTAATAACCATGATTAGCTAAAGTTGTTATAGCTGATGGGAAATTAAGCCTTAAGCTTAATTGTATTTGGGACATTTTGATGTTGGGTTGAAATTGGGCTGATCTACTTCATTTTGTCCCAAAGTTTGTAATGCTCGTTCTATTCACGCTTGTACTTGTTCCGTATGTATGAGTCGACATATACGGTCTTCTGTGTACATATAAATAGGCAGAATACATGTAATACGCACAACTTTTTGACAGAAATATTATCGACTGATTTTTCTTGAGCTCTCTCGCGACTTCTTCTCTCTCTCTCGGCGATTCTCTCTTTCGCTCGTCTTCTCTGATTCTGTCTCGTTCTCACCTTGATCAATCTTGATCATTCACCTTCAAATTTCAGTTGCCATTATAACATTTGCGCTTCTGAATCTGTGGTCTTCCTTTGGAAATTTTGCTTAGGCTGTACCGGCGAAATCGAACTTCGCGCTCGATTAAATCGTTCGATCCTGCGTGAAACCCTAACAGGTTTCCATCAAAGTGGGGGTTGGAGAGGTGGATTTTTAGGCCTGAAGAAGGAGAGTGAAATGGTGGTTGTGGTGGTGGTGGATTGATAAAGTGAATATTTCCCATAATTTTACCTCTCTTTACCTTCACATTGGGACTTTTTTTAATCTCTTTTACATATTTTACTATGGTTCTAGTCTATTATTTACACTACTACTTTATTGAGTTTTGCATTGTAAGAATTTTTGTAAAAATTCCAAATCCAAGAAAGAATCACATATTTTTAAAGCAAAGGACCTAGCAAGGAAGGCTTTAGAGGAGAGCACATCGACCCAACATATTTATGGAAGTGTATTGAAGTAAGAGACCCAAATATGTGCCAAGAAAGTCTTAATAAGCAAGAAAAGGGAGCTACATAGTTGGCTACACACCGAGCTACATAGCTATGCAGCACTTCCTTTGTAATTTTAAAGAAAACATAACCATAAAACCAAGCAGTGCATGGATCTCACAGCCATGTGGAATTCATTATTGAAAAGTAAAGGTTTAAAATCTTTTATAGCCAAGCAGTAAGCATCTAGCACGGCCATGCAAGATCCAAAATTCCATCAATTCGAGAGCTGAGAAACTACATGGCTAGGCCATACAAGGGTTGCACAGCCATGCAACGACGGTCTTCCCCATTATCTATGTGCATGACATGGCTGGCGTAATGGGATTTTTCATGGCATGCCTCAACGACTTCTTAAGGAGAGAGAGGGGAGGTTTTAGAGCATCTTTAGACACCTCATTATGAATCTTTTACTTCATGTAATTTTTTATTTCCATTAGTTTTGATTTTTCAGAGATTCAAGTGTATAATTCGTGTACAATCGACTTGAAATCAACATTGCTCTCTTCTAGATTATGATTAATTCAATTTAATTCTTCTTCTTTGTATCTTTATAATATCGTTATGATTATGATGTTATTTATTTCATTAATTTCATTTGAAGATATGCCTCAGTAATCTTCTTTTCTAATATTGAACTAGGTACAATTTTAGTGATCAATATGATGAATTGAAGTATTATATTGAATGTTTGATTCATTTTTTCTGGTGCATATGATAGGGTTAATTGTTTTAAAGGGGATTTGAAAAAATATAACCTATTTAGATGTAATCTGCAACTAAAAGGCTTAGATTATTAGTGGAAAGTGGCATGTGCATAGGAATTTAAGCAATCACGAAAGTAGATGTTTAATTATTAGGGACTTTAGAATTGGTGATGCTTAACGGGTTTAGTTTAATCTGTGATTCACAAAAGTTGTTAGCAAATTAGATTAAATACGTTCTTTGACCTTGAAAGAGGCTAATATATATATAATAAGACCAATTATCCATAGTTAGTCAATTAATCTATGACACATTCGTTGTTTCATTATTGATTATTAATTTGGAGACCAAAGTTTGATCCTAGGTTTCACTCCTATTATTTAGCATTTACAATTGGAAAGCTTTTTGTAATTATTCTCATTATCCGCTAGCATACCCCTGATTTATATAGGTTTAGATAGTTAAAATAATAAAGAGGTGTACTCAATTACGAAGTCTCTATGGGATACGACCTTGAAAAGCTATAACAAATCTGTGCACTTGCGAAAATAGCACAACATGGATTCTCTAGGTTGAGAGGGTTATAATGGTGGTTGTGGTGCAGCAAAGGTGGTGGTGCAGGTGATGGTTGTGGTGGAGATGGTGGCGCATGATGGTGAGAGAGGTGGCAATGGGTGTAAAATGGGAAGTTAAGTAGCCAACTTAGCACAGTTGAGGCAACTCTTGTAAGGGGGGATTAGGGGTGGTGAATGGTATGGTTTGGTGGAGGGTAATGCAAGGAAGCTTTTGGGTCGTGTTTCTGGCAGCAGCATTAGGCAAAGGAGCAGGGACGGTGTCTGAAATCGTGGTAAAGTAAGGAGGGATGATTTTCTAGACAAGGAAAAAGAGGTTGAATGGGATCCATTAGGGGTATTTATAGGCTATTGGAGGGAAGATATAAAGGGGGGAGAGGAAAAAGGGGAAGGTGAGGAAAGGCTCACCAGTCGGTGGTGGCACGGTGGTATGAGCTTACAAAATGGCAGTTACAGCTTTGGTCGGGAAAAATAAAAGGAAAAGGGTGGAGGCATGTGTGAGAGGAGATATAGGGCTAGTTCGAGCTAGAAGAGGAAAGGAAAAGGACAAGCGAGAAGGAAGGAAGAGGGAGAGGTGGGTTGACCAGCCGGTCTAAGGGAAAAGAAAAATAAGAAAAAGAATGGGAACAAAGCGAATGAGGGGGAGGGGAAAAAAAGAGGGTTGGAGGGCTAGGCCAAAAGAGGAAAGAAGAGGGAGAGAGGAGTTAGGATGAGAGGGGTACAGGCCCAAACCGGGGAGTAAGGGAAAAAAAGAAAAAAAGAAAGGAGGAAAAGACGACAGAAAAAGGAAAAAGGAAGAAAAAGGAAGAATAGGTTGGTTGGGGTATTTAATATATTGTGGTATTTTTAAATATTTAAAATTAATAAAAACTAATAAAATAATAATTAAATTCCTTTTTATATTAATTTTAAGATATTTTTGGGTAATTTTTCCTAAATTCTATTTTAGTTAGTAAAATACCCTAATATCCCCTAATTAAATTCTTTATTATTTTCCTCTTATTTTTGTCTTAAATACTCCCCTTATCTTAAAAAATTAATATATTTAGTTAATTTTTATAATAAATTCCTATTTTATCATAATTTTCTAAATTAGATTTTTGGATTAATTCACTTTGCCTAGTTATCCTCTCTAGGTTTATGATACTAAAATCTCAATTATCTCTCTTAGAAATGCAAGATATAATACCACTCATCACTTGTGTTTGAGATGTCGAGTTTGAATTAATTCATTAAAAATATTCACTATATAGTATATGAAAGTGATTAATCACTAGTGAAGATTTTTATCTAGATAGAGAAATAATAATTACACTTTTATGAGAGCACTCTAGCTAAGATCAAAACTCTCTTCAGTTCTTTGTAAGATGTAAAAATTATGATGTTAGAAGACTTGTGCTAACTTGATTAATGTTTGTTAAAGTCTAAAAGCTATTATTTATAATGCTAAAAGATGGGGAAAAAATTGGCACTATCCATTAGATGTAAAATTTCTTCAAGGTCGAATTAGAATGGGCAAAAAATCTCTAAAATGTCCTCATCAGTTAACTAGTTTTGACAAACCAATCGATTAGTGAAATAGTTTTTTGCACTATGCATCTTTACAAAAAAGACCATAACTTGAGCTTGAGAGTTTGAAATTAAATGCCGTATTTTTTTACTATAACGTAGACATTTTAGTCTTTCCAATGAGGCATTATAAATCTAAAAATAATGTCTATAGAATTTATGGGGAATTTTTAAAGTCATATCATATGCAAAACTACTTAAAATAAAATCAATTTAAGGCAACCTTTTACACAAATAATTAAAAATAATTTCAGTGAATGGAATCATTTGATGATCTTTCAAAAAGATTTTTGAATAGGATTATAAATATCAAATCATTGAAATATCTATGTGCTCAACATTTAACTAATATGTACATAAAATATAATAATGTAACATAATCTTTGAAGTTTAAGTCTTGGAATCTTGAACACACTTACTTATCCTTTCATGGTTTGTATATTACATATATGAAATTGAAGTAATTGAAGCTAGAGTATTATGTTAACCTCCTTTTGAATCTTTAGCATGTACTTGGGATATGATTTTCAAACTTAGTCTCCTTAGCAATCCTTGACTTAGTTAAGTATTGAATACTTCACTCTTTTCTATGATACACATGTACACTTAACAAGATAAGTTAAATTCATAATTGAGTTAGTTATCATAAAGAAAAAAGTTGATTGACCTATGAGGTTAACAATCTCCCCCCTTTTGAAGATAACAAAAAAAAGATGCCAATATATTGAGAGATGATGTATAAAGATGTGAAAGTGAAAATTAATATTTTTTCTTCAATTATATCGATCATATATTACTTATTTTTTAATAAAATCACAAAAGTATCATATTAATAAGAAAAAACTCAGTACATAGAATCTTTTCACCCTTTCTTCTCTTTTGTCATCAATAAAAGTAAAGGGATCCAGGTAATAATATCTCCAACTAAAATATAAGTGCAAGAGAAATTAAATACATATGAAGTGAAACTCTCCTTCTAGACGTGTACATTCTTAATTGAAGTAAAAAAAATATCGGTTATACTCAATATTATCAATGAATAGCATGAGTGAAATAAATATACCATATCTTCCCTTTAGGCTATGCCTTTGTAATAACACAAGTGATCAAATAAAACAAATATGCTCTCTATAAGGGTATGCATCTAACTACAATAAGATCAAGATCACGATATGATCACTTGAGATAATATTATCTTAAACAGCATAAGTAGTGGAAGAAGAGATATGAGTATCAATATTCATAAGAATAACTCAAATATGATATAACTAAAGGTTGTGAGATTTCATAATTGCGATATTTATAGCAATAAGGCCTGGAGTATTTAATGAGTCAAAAATATACGCAAGTAACAAATATGATATGAAAATAAATTTCATAGTTACATATATAACTAAGTCAACAAGTAGGAGGGTGAGCTCGACAAGGATTATGTAAATATATGAGAGTGTCCCACATCATGAACATAGATCAACATGAGACTACAATAACAATTTTATCTTAAAAGTTATGACAACATACCTTATAATATGTTTCCCTTTTATATGGTGGACATAAAGCATAAGGAAAACAAGGAATGTGATAAATGATTCATTTAATGAGTAAATTTTCAATAATATGATAAATTTTATATCAAGACAAGCATATCACTTAAATGCAAGAGTATTACTCATTTGTACTAAGTAATACATTTAAGCACAATGAGGATACATTTTAACATGATGTTGAGAGATGGTAATGATCGTGTACATTAGATATCATAAGTGAATTTTGTAATGAAGTCATGTAAATAATCAATTTCATAATTACATTTATCAACCTAGCCAATAAATAAGAAATTTTTTATGTGGTTAAGATTTATACAAAAGCATGTAGATAAAAGGTCACATTATAATGATCTCAAGAGTTAATGTTTATGATCAAATCATATAGGGGTATAACATCACTCAAAAGTCAATAACATGAGTAAAGGCCAAGGCATATCTTATAGAAGCACATGTTATAACACTCCCCAAAATTTACTATTGGAGGATTCATTTTATTTAAATATCAAAAGTAAAAATTATAAATTTTAGGAATTTTACTGGTGCACATAGTACCTGACATGTTTCCTCTTATCGTTCCTATACCAAGTGCTAAGGCTAGAAGAAATAGAATACAATTTATATGAATTCAAGTACCTTTTAAATCAGAGTAGCACATTAAATTCATTACAAGAATAGAACCCACTATTAGCGGTTACAAAGATAACGGTATTATAAATAAGGAAATAAAAGGTTAAAGAAGAAATCCTAAAAATTTTCCTAGATAATACTTACACTCGTACCCTACTAGCTTGAATAGCACCGATAAGGGATATTACGCATTAAATAGGCAAAGGACCACAAACAGAACCCTTTAGTACTATACTCATGAGTATCCCTTTATACTATACTGAAAGGCAGGGCCTACATGTAATATATCATATTTAAAGGATATAAAGATGATAATATATGTGGGATTAGGGAAAATCACAATCGACATAAAACTATTACACAATGCAATGCCATGTACCATAGGAAATGCAGAATATAAAGTACATGCACTTAGCACTCCATCACATACCAAAATAGGGATAGGCACCCAAGCCAAACTTATACCATATCAATGGATCACAAATGTGAAATCAATACTTTTAGTCTTAAGTCATTAATTAAATATTAATTCACAGCATCTCTCAAATTATATCCATGTGAGTGCGAAAACTTATGCGTGCACAGTTAGAGTATTAGATTTAGATGGAGTTTATATGGAGTATTTGATGAGTATGGATTATGGAGGTTGATGATGGGGAATCGAAGGGGTGGATAATGATGGAAAATGAGGTAGAAGGATAAATTAATCTTTAAACCACACAGAAATAAAGATTAAGGTTTCGAGAACAAAACTGTTCACACAGATTCAGTTTTGTTTCGAGATGATTCGAAACAAATCGTTCACACAGATTCGACTTCTTACGAGATGAATCCACACAGAATTCGGGTTTAAGCAATGCTTAATGTTGTTCTTCTTATTCAAGTTGTGTCTTTCTACTCGGGTTTCTATGGTTTATATAGCCAAAGAACCGAGCATCTTTTCAAAAGATTACAAGCATATTCCCTCCCAAAAGTATTAATTCCCTTAAGACTAGCTAGTTAATGTTTAGTCACTAATTGACTAAAAGTAAATAATAGTAACTCCCTTCCCAAACCATTAATTCCCTTAATACTAGTTAGTTAATATTTAGTCACAAATTGACTAAAAGTATAACTCCCTCCCAAAAGCATTAATTCCCTTAAGACTAGCTAGTTAATATTTAGTCACTAGTTGACTAAAAGTAAATAACAATAACTCCCTCCCAAAAGCATTGATTCCCTTAAGAGTAACTATTTAATATTTATTTACTAATTGACTAAAAGTAAATAACAATAACTAGTACTTAGACATAAATGTTACGCTAGCTAACAAACGTTGCATGAAGCCATGCATACTCCTCCATGTTTATGTATCTACGTAGAGTAGCGTAGCCATCTTAGTTGGTGATGTGTCCTGCAACTCTGCTCCCGCATCATTCTCCCCAGGTTGGTTTGAATTTTTCCTCAAATTCACAACTTTGATGAGGAATAAGAAACACCAAAGGACATATTCTTCAACGTGATACTAGTCCTTGTATTCTTTGAATATCTCCTTCACACTAAAGTTATCTTTGAAAATCCTCCAATGCCTCTTAAGCCTTGACATTGGATCTTCATAAGCGCACATCAATGAACATAAACCGAATGCATGGGGTGCATTATGGTTCATTTGCTTCTTCACATCACATATGTCTTCATGTACATTATATACCTTCGAACTCACCATGTTTTTTTCTTCATTTTGCTTCGAATGATACAAGGGTTCCATGATAACATTTTCTCCATAAAAACACAAGGAAACCATGGGATAATAATGCCCATCATTCTCCACATAATCAACGTGATGCATGTAAAAACTTGGTTTCCCTCCTTTCGCTTCAATAGTAGTAATAACATGATTGTCTTCATCATTACATACTCGATTTTCTTCCTCATTCACACTTTCCTTTTCTTCCCTTTTAATCTCCTCAATTTCTTTACTCTTTTGGCTCGAATTCTCTTCTTTCTCTCTTACCAAACTCTCCTCATCCTCGTTTGGTTTTAATTTGTACTTCTTCTGATCTTTACACACGATGTGTTCGTTGAGGACCCCATCATGTGTAACCTTTCTATCATACTGCCACGGTCTCCCCAATAGAATATGACAAGCATCCATAGGCAGGACATCACATCGAATAGTATCTATGTAATTTCCAACTTTGAATGAGATAAGAGATTGTTTTCTTACCCATATGCCCTTGTCACGATATAGCCATTGCAGTGAGTATGGCCTGGGGTGACTCGTTATTTCCAATCCGAGCTTGTTGACCATCTTCTCACTGGCTACGTTGGTGCATGAGCCACTATCAATGATGATCTCACATGCCCGATCTCTAACTCGGCACTTGGCCTTACAAAGTCTTTCCCGCTAAGTAGGTAGAGGTCGGGTTTGCACTTGGAGAACTCGTCTCAGCACATAACAATCTACGATTCCTTCTTCCAAGGAATCCTTCGGTTCTTTGGTTTCATCCTCCTCATGGTCTTCACTTTCCTCACATGTCTCCATATTGGCGATTTCCTTCAGGGATAACACTTTTTGGTTTGAGCAATCCCAAGCGAAGTGACCATATCCTCGGCACTTGAAGCATTGCCTGTGGACCTTCTCCTCCACTTGCTCCTTGCCTTCTTCCTCCCAAGTGAATCTTCTAACCACATCGGTGTTTGTGGATTGCACCATTGGTGGCTTAGATCCTCCTTTCAAATTTGACCCGTACGGAACACTGATGGACTTACTTGGATCCTTGTCCCGCTTCAACTGTTTTTCGAACTTGATGGCTAGTTTAGCCAAAACTTCAAAAACTTCGTATGGGTACACTTCTACCTTCTCTCAGAGATTCATATTCAAACCTCCTATGAAGCGTGCACATCGCTGCTCTTCTCGTTCTTGCACGTCACATACAAGTGTTAGCCTTTTGAATTCTTGGATGTACTCTTCAACTCTGAGTAGGGGCTGCCTCAGAGTGGTCATCTTGATGAAGTTCTCTTGCTCATATTCTATCAGAATGAACTTCTTCCTTAGATGCTTCTTCAACTTTTCCCTTGATCGGATTTTTGTTTTCCCTTCTCTTTCTCTTATTCGTTTTAGATTTTCATACCATACTCTAGCAAATTTCTTCAACTTCAAGATTGCTATACGATATCTCTTCTCATCATCGATCTCCTTATACTCAAAGATCGACTCCACGTTTTGCAACCATTCAAGGAACAACTCCGGGTCGAGATTACCCTCAAAGTCGGGTAAGTCGAAATGGATCCCCTTCTCTACGTCATCATATGTCCTCCTAGAGGACTCATGTGCCTTTCCGTAGTCTCCTACACTTTCTTCTTCCCCTTCCAACCGATGCAATGTTCTCCTTATATGCTCTACTTCGATTGGCTCTCTTCGGTAGGGTTGTTGCACATATGACCCTTGTGCTTGGGAAGCTTCGATTCTTCCCATACGGATCTTGACATCCTTAAAATCTTTCGCCAAGGCTTTGAGAATATCTCTCAAATCTTCTTCTTGACTTGTCATGGTTGGTCTTAAAGAATTTGTTAACTCTAACCACAACCTTAGCTTTGATACCAAATTGATGCGTGCACAGTTAGAGTTTTAGATTTAGATGGAGTTTATATGGAGTATTTGATAAGTATGGATTATGGAGGTTGATAATGGGGATTCGAAGGGGTGGATAATGATGGAAAATGAGGTAGAAGGATAAATTAATCTTTAAACCACACAGAAATAAAGATTAAGGTTTCGAGAACAAAACCGTTCACACATATTCAGTTTTGTTTCGAGAGGATTCGAAACAAATCGTTCACACAGATTCGACTTGTTATGAGATGAATCCACACAGAATTCGGGTTTAAGCAATGCTTAATGTTGTTCTTCTTATTCAAGTTTTGTCTTTCTACTCGGGTTCCTATGGTTTATATAGCCAAGGAACCAAGCATCTTTTCAAAAGATTACAAGCATATTCCCTCCCAAAAGCATTAATTCCCTTAAGACTAGCTAGTTTATATTTAGTCACTAATTGACTAAAAGTAAATAATAGTAACTCCCTTCCCAAACCATTAATTCCCTTAAGACTAGTTAGTTAATATTTAGTCACAAATTGACTAAAAGTATAACTCCCTCCCAAAAGCATTAATTCCCTTAAGACTAGCTAGTTAATATTTAGTCACTAGTTGACTAAAAGTAAATAACAATAACTCCCTCCCAAAAGCATTGATTCCCTTAAGAGTAGCTATTTAATATTTAGTTACTAATTGACTAAAAGTAAATAACAATAACTAGTACTTAGACATAAATGTTACGCTAGCTAACAAACGTTGCATGAAGCCATGCATACTCCTCCATGTTTATGTATCTACGTAGAGTAGCGTAGCCATCTTAGTTAGTGATGTGTCCTGCAACTCTGCTCCCACATCAAAAACCCCACTATTATAGACAGTGGACTAGAATACACTTCAGGACAGAACACACCTAACCATTATTATTCATCAATGGACTGGTCTCTAGGGCACCTTGAACCTACTGGTGGATCGTCTAGCCCCAACTCACATGGTGTTCCACTGTAAGTGATTAGTGTCTTCCCATAATTTATTACCATCCAATGTTTGGTTTATTAAGCTAAGGATCCCCTAGTATTATAGTTAGTGGATCGGAAAACACTTCAAGGCAGAACACACCCTACCACTATTATTCGTCGATGGACCAGTCTCTAAGGCATCTTACACCTAGCTACTATTATTTGAGGGTGGATCGGTTTGGGCCCTGCTCAATAATCTTTTATTTTATGTAATTAGTACTTTATTCATATCTTATTCAACAAGTCCATTTAATTAATTTGAGGGGGGTCACGAATCTAGAGACACAAAGATATACCAACCATAAAATCAAGTATTCTACATCAAGGATCATGGAACACACAAAACCCTAATAAGTTCTTCAAACATATCTAACACACATTTCTATGCATACTTACAAACCAGGCACCTCTTGTATGATTTGAAATAAATAGCATAACATACCCATAATCACCCATTTAATCCTATACCACACATTATCTTTATAATATTCACCAATTTACCAAAATACTCTAATCCTTATAGTATACATGGATATACTTAAACAAGTATTCCTAAGGCCATTAACCTTTATTAATAGCATTTATGTCTTATTATAGAGGCTTATTTAATCCATTGTCATCTCATGAGAAATTTACTAATTTATCCATTCATCCTTACAAAGTTACTGAGATGCCCCTTATTTGTAAAGTTACTAAGTTACCCAATTTTACTTGCCAAACTACCATATTATCCTTCATGCATGTATAATGACCAACATAGCCCCTTGTACTCATTAAATTACTAATTTACCCTCCATACTTATTAAATTACTAAACTTATCCCTCATACTTGTTAAGTTACCAAATTACCCTTCCAATTGATTAAATTACCAAAGTACCCCTTAATACTTTTAAAATCATCAAATTGCCCCCTCGGGTTTATTAAATTACTGAATTCCCCTTTTTTTAGATAATTTACCAAATTACCCTTCACACTTATTAAAATTACCAAATTACCCATTGGTTAATTAAATTACCAAATTGCCCTTACTACTTATTCAAATCATAAATTGCCCCTTTTAGTTGGTTAAATTACCAAACTGCTCTTTTATACTTATTAGAATTACCGAATCACCCCTTTGGTTGGTGAAATTACCAACTACCCTTTATACTTAATAGAATTACGGTTTTACACTTTTTGTTGGTCAAATTACTAAATCACCCTTCATACTTTACCATTTTACTACTTTTTACTAACAAAATTACCTAGTTATCCTTCTTTCATAATAAATTACCAAGATGCCCTTCCTTTATGCCAAGTTACCAAAATACCCTTCTTCTTTATTAAATTACCACTTTACCCCTTTTTCTCACAAAATTACTAAGTTATCCCCCTTAATGTAAAATTACTAAGATTCCCTTCTTATTCATTTACTATTTTACCCCCTTTACTCTTATAAATTACCATTTCGACCTTATTATACCAATTTTATAAAAATACCCTCACCATATAAAATATTAATATCCATGGTCCATATACATTATCCAACACCACCAACTATTCTCATTTATTATTAATGCTCATTATCACCTACCACACATGCTTATTAGGCCATATCTTTGTATGAGAAAATTTGCTAAAATACCTCTAGAGCTTATATGAACATTATCCATGGCCACATTAACTTATCATGTCATATGTAAGCATTTAACATTATCCTTAACAATAAGGATCCTTCCTTAACTATCATTTCTACACATGACACATAAATTAACAAGCCTTTCCATTTCAATAGCCAACATATGCCACAAATTATATTATACTTAACATCATACATCATGTACATAAACACATTAAAAACCCTAATGTGATAGCATATGTATATCCACACGTTTTGGTAGGATATAATGGTTACCTTATTTCCAATAATAATTTAACCTTACTGGTACCCCCATTAAAGGTTTGAGCTTTTATTAGTAAAAATCGATACCTAAAAATAATATCAAATTTTAGAATATTAAAAGTTGAAAATCAAGAGAATAATCTTTTGTCAAAAGCTGAATTAAGTACATACTAATATTAACCATTGTTATACCTCAAAAATCAATCAAGATTACTCAATGAGGTGTAACAGACTCATATTGTATGGCATTGTGAGCTGCATGCATAGTATGGAAGAGGTTAAGGATCAAAGAAAGGGATAGGAGAAGGGAGGAGGGCCAGTTCAAGTAGGGGTTTTGGGGGTTGGTTGAGGGCTTATGGAGGGGAGTGAGGGTGGTGGCTGGGTGTAGGGAGGGAGTAGGGGTGTAGGTGGTTGTTAGGGGTTGAAGGTTGGTGCCTTAGGATGGCAGAGGTGGCATTTGTAGGGCTAGAAATATGGGCGTAAGGTTGGGCAAAGGAGAAGAATGAAGGAAAAAGAAAAGAAGAAGGGAGAGCTAGAGGGGGAATTTCGGCCAAAGGGAGGAAGGGTGGTGGTAGAAGAGGTTCCAAGGAGTTTATGAGTGACTTTGTTGGCGGTAGAAGAGGGAGAATGGTGGTGCATGGCGATGGTGTAGGGAGGTTGTCGAGAAGGGGAAAAGAAAAATAAGGGAGGAGACAAGTGGTTGTAGGGGCATGTGAGGGTGATGGGGTGGTGTAGAGAGGTTGAAGGGGTGTTATGAATGGCTTTAGTGGTAGATTGGGTGGTAGCAACTAAAGTTGAGAGTGTTGGAGTAAAAACAAGGGATAAGGAGAAGAGGGGAAGAAGGGAGAAATGGGAGAGTGTACAAGGAATTAAGGGAGGTCGAAAATGGGTAGAGAAGGGGGAGATAAAGAGAAGAAAAGGAAGAGGGAAGGGAGGTTGGTGTAGCCAGGTTAGGTGGCTGTGGTTGTAGGTAGTAGGGTGTAGGGTGGTAGGGAGAAGGAAGGGAGATAATGAAAGAAAGGCCACAGAAGAGAGGGTTGTGTGGGACTCAAAAATGGAAGGAAAAGGGACAGGGAGAGATGTGAGGGAGAGGGAAAGGACGGAGAGGTTGAACTAGCCCAAATAGGGGGAAAGAGAGGAAAGAAAAAAAGGAGAGGGGGATAAAAGGAAAAAGGAAAACTAAAATTAATATAGTTTTTTAAAATAAAGGTATTTAATTATTTAGATAGATAAATTAAATCTAATAATTTAATTTATTAAAATTTAATATATTAGTTTAATAGGGTAATTTTAATAAAATATGGGTTTGAAAATTTATTTAAATAAAATGAGTATGATAAAATAACAAAATAATTATTTTAATTTATTAAATATTCATATCCATTTTTATACACCAAAAATCCATAAAATAATTAAATTTAATAAATTTAAAAATTAAATTATTCCAAATAAGGGTTATTTATTAAATTTCTAGGTTTTAATTTTTGGAGTATTACCCATGTCATCAAGTAGTAGTATAAAATTAAAAACAAAATATGAAGTGAAAAAGACTATAATAGTTGTAAGTATATGTCCAAGCAACAGATTAGTGTTTTTGTGTTGCAATTTGCTATGCAAAAGTAAGACTAAAACAAACATGTTTAGGCCATATATTATTTATGCACTAGTCTAATCAAGCAAGGAAGTGTATCAACTCCCTATTATACCCATATTGTATGACTAGTTTCCATTTTAGAATAATGAATGGAAAAAAATAGGATGGAGCGTGCACATAAAAAAATGTCAAAAAATACATGGTAATTTGGTGAGCTTGACAATTGTATCAATTTTAAAACATAAAAGATCATTCATTTATATCAATTGTGAGCATTTAGTCATCAAAAGGAGACACTTTTTTAGATGTATGGATGCAAAGATAGAAAGGGAAATATGTCCTAAGCACTTCCCATTGCATGGAATACACATGAGTGGAATAAAATATCAAGTTATTACAAATAGGCATTAGCATTCACACTTTAATGGCAATTAATTTATAAGTTCTCATTCGTAAGACATCCATGAATTGCTTCTCGATGTATAATCGAGAAGGAGAAGGAGGGAGATGATGTGTACATCATAAAAGTTGTTTTCCCAATACATATGACATGAATGATTTGAATTTTTTAGGATAAAAATAGAGGTTTATCATTAAGATCAACATTTAGAAAACTTATTAAAATTGTCATGTATGCTCATAAGATATAAACAATTTATGACAAAATTGAGAATAAGTCAAACCATGCCCTAGATAAAGATGTGAAAGTGGAAGAATAACTAGAATGATGATTATAAAATGACATATATTCATGAAATGATAAATTATATATAAAAAGAGGTTCATGTATCACATAAGTCCAAAACAAAAAGTGCAAAAATATGTAAGAAAATAGGATTATGCCCAAATTTTTTATTATCAATGGAGAAATGTGAAGTGCATGCTATAAATAATTTAAAGACTAGTTCACACATAAGAACCAAGGTTTTATGGAATTTAAAATTTAAGGTGGACAACATATAACTCATAACATATATCTCATCATGCAATTCATAGAGTCATATGAGAGGGACCAATAAGTTCAAGTTTACAAATCCAAATCCCTTGCATAAATATGCTAGATTACCTAGAAAGATTAGCAAGATATAAGACATGGTATTTATAGTAGAGTATATCATGCAAACTCTCATCATGTTACATATTTTAGAAAATCATAAGAGAGAGTCGATGGAGAAAATATAATAATTTAAGGCATATCACTTGTGAGAAGAGACAATATCTAATCATGTATATTGGATTGTAACCAATAAAAACACTATGTTCTCATATATATCAAGTTATCAAAAATATACACGATTTTGAATAATGAGAAAACATAAGCATACTTAGAAAGATAAAGCAAAGTAAGTCATGATGTTGACAAGGGTAAGTAGTATGAGATGGTCCAATAAATCATAAAAAGAAAACATTAAATCTAAAGAATCTAAGAATTATATTATGCTCACAAGCAAGTGTACCTAGTGAGAAATTAAATGGAATCAAATGAGAAAAATATAAAATATCCTCTTAACCATATAAGCTATACTTGTTTAAGCATGTGGTGAATAACTTGAATCATATAAAATAGTTTAACGCATATCAAGTTGTTTGGTTAGAGTTTACCACATATGGATAACTAATGTGAGTAAGGTAGAACTCTTCTCCAAGTATCTTTTGAATATCTCTCATGCTAAATGGTTATGGTGGAATCGTAAGGGTATATCTAATGTGAAATTTGGAGACTTCATTCAACTTGTAACCTATATTCAAGTGTAGTAGAGAAACTTTATTTTTCTAATGAAGATAGTACTTATCAAGATAATTTGATCATAGGTAATTATAATTATTATGATGATGAAACTTCTTAATAAATGTAGAAATGCCACCAAAAATATTGAGAACATATTTTAAAATCATACTTAAGTGAAGGACTATCTCAATGATGTAATATTTCAATCAATTTCTCACAATGAAACATTCAAACCATACTTGCATAAGAGATATCATTAGATGAGTTAACTTATTCATGTGTGAGATAAATCATCAAAAGCATGAAAGAGGAGCATATGCATAAGTCACATTAAGTGTGCATCATAGCGTATTGTCATTACTCATCAATCTATTAGGGCATGAAGAAATTAAATACTTTTCATTCAATTAACCAAATATGAGTTAAAAACATATAAGAGTAATTCTTCTTGATATATGAGTAAATTAACCTAGAAAAATGTGCTTTATGAAGATATGACAAAAAAGATCATACAAGGTTAAAAATGAGAGCATAAGTACAACAAAACAATATCATCAAAATAAGCAATATGGCCCAAACACTAATATGACCATGGACTAATGAGCACTAGAGGTACCTAGATATTAACTAGATGTAGATGTGAGACTAGACTCAAAAGGTGTGGATGTAGATGGGTGAGGAATAGTGGTGAGATAAATCAGAAGAACATTTGAATTTGAGTAAAGAGAATCATATAACATTCTATCTTCCGAGAGCTCTATATCTACATAGTCCAACTTAGTGTTAACAACATCTTGAGTGCCTAGTGAACACTCTAGATCCTCAGTATTGTGTGGAGGTACAGTCTCATTAGTTTCATTAACCTTAACACCCTAATCGCTAGTAGCAAAAATAGAGGTAACCATGTTACCCTCAAATATAGTAGACTATGGAGCTATAGATATATCTTGTACCCAATTATATGTTGTAGCAACTATAGAAGTATACACATGAGTCTATAGACTCAATGAACCCTCAACAAAGGTAGTTCGATTCATGAAATGAATCAGTTTCACAATACTAGAAAGCTTGATGCCATGATCTATCTTGTGTATAATTTATACATATAAAGATCTAGTCAACCATATGAAAGCCAAGGATAAGCAAGTCTTACTAACCTTAACTTGTAACTCTACCCTATGGAGTTGATGGATGAGAGAAATGGATATGGATGAAGCATATGATATAGCAAGCAAAATTGTGGGGCATGTAGCGAGTGGATCATGAGTAGTAAGATGAATGTACTCATCATATATATCATGAGCATGAGGAGCTTGAGTACCTATTATTGTACTAGTGCATTTTAATGAAGCTCTATCCATTTTAGTAAGTATGAGACTTAGACCATCTTCGCTCAACTCATATCCTCTTGGTCATAAGGTCATCTTATCAAAGATATCCAGTCCATTCCTGAAATGGAGAGGAATGGAATTTAAATCTCCAAATGATACCTAGTAATCCTCCAAAATCCTTATGATGAGAGAATAATACCCTAATAAAGTGTGTATATGACTATCCACGTGTGCTATGTTTTGAGATATCTCAATCCTAAAGCACATGGAAAACACTAATGAGATGTGGTAAACTTCATACTAATTTCTAAGAATCATATCAGCCCTTGATGTCACATGAGGGAATAATACTGTGCAAATAGAATAATGCAATACTCTATTGTAAGGTTGGAGATAGTAAGAGCTAATGGTGCCTCGAAGCACATAAGTATGCCTAGTCACATCCTACATAACCATGTCATGTATCCTTATGCTTATCCAATTCTTATATGTAATCCGCATAAAAGGTGACCACTTAAATACCTAGACTCCTAAAAAGTCTAGTCTAATCAACCCAAATAGGAACACTTAGGAATTTGGTGGTGATAATGGAACCATTTGTATAAACAATCAAATTCTCATAGAAAAGTTAAATAATATCAAAGTAGATAGGATTATAGACCTCAAAGAGTGGATGAATGTGAAGATTAAAGAAATTTTGTGTATAAGGGCATATTGATAATGTTGGAACCAATGTAAAAATTCATGCATTTTTTCCTCAATTATTTTCTTCCCATAGAATCCTATGAACCTCAACCACCCTAGTCTTATTCAAGTGTGTCACAACCCTTCTATCATAACAAGTTATCATTAGGGTTATTTTATCAAAGGGTTAGTTTTTCTAGAAGAGTTTGACTAACTCATGATAAAGACTAACCCTGTTAGGGTTTCCCAAAAGGATCGAAGAAAATAATCGAACGCGGGGTTCGATTCGCCGGAATCAGCCTAAGGAACTTCCAAAGGAAGATTCAAGAACTCAGAAGCACAGTTTAACAACGGTCACTAAATTTGAGAGACAGGAACAATCAAGAATCAATCGAAGACAGAGAGCAGAAGTAGAAGAAGATGCGAGTGAGAGATTCGTAGAGAGAGAGAGAACGCGAGAGAGAGAGAGCTCGAGAAAAGTAAGAGTGAGATTCGTATTCAGCCAAAACTATCCTCCAAATGCCGTATATGCCATATTTATATGGCGTACAAACCGTATAAAAATACACAACGCATCCATACAATCAGCCCAACCAATACTCGCCTATAAAGCCCAAACAAACAGCCCATATACACAAAAGAGGGAAGGGTCGTTGCTGGACAATTCGACCAGCCCAAAAATACAACACCAAACCCCCCAAATTACAAGGAAATATTTATACATCAATTCCCATAAACTAATATTAATTCTAGCTAATCATGGTTATTAAAGGTTGATTAACCCACAATCCAACTAATCAATTATCCATGGACCGGGTGGCGGGTTATACAACCAACCTAATTTCCATTAGCCAATTTCTACCGACGAATGCATCACATGGGATTATATAATAAAAAAAATACATTTTTGCAACAATGTCAGCAACTACAGCAATTTAAATCCATCCTCCATGTGCTGCATTAATATTTCATAATCAATCACACAAAAAGAAAAACAATTATAAGTATAAAATGATTTACAGTAATTATCCAAATTAATTAAATACAAATTTTGGAGATTCATATCATTCCCCACTTCTTGAAAAGATTTCGCCTCTGAAACCTAATTAAGACTCATAAATAGACTAAGATCAGCAACATTAAATGAATTACTAGCATTCCTAAACTTAGCAGGTAAATCAATCTTATAAGCATTATCATTAATTTTCTCTAACACAGTAAAAGGTCCATCTCCTCTAGAATCTAACTTTGATTTTCTAAGGTTTGGAAACCTCTCCTTCCTAAGATATACCCAAACTAAGTCCCCAAGTTTAAAAACCATTTTCCTCCTCCTTTTATTAGCATGTTCAGCCATTTGATGCACCTTTTTATTGATGTGTTGACTTACAGACTCATGCAGCTTCTTTATATTATTAGGTCTAGATTCAGCATCAAAATTTTGCAAATCAACATTAGGTAAAGGACTCAGGTCTAAAGGAGTCAAAGGATTAAAACCATACACAATTTCAAATGGAGTCTTATTAGTTGTAGAATGCAAAGTTCTATTATAAGCAAACTCTACCTGAGGTAAAACATATTCCCACTGTCTAAGATTCTTTCCAAGGACATCTCTTAACATATTACCTAGTGTTCTATTTACTACCTCAGTTTGTCCATCAGTTTGAGGGTGAAAAGTTGTGGAAAACAATAATTTAGTTTCTAATTTTCCCCACAAAACCTTCAAAAAATGACTCAAGAATTTAACATCCCTATCTGAAACTATGGTCTTAGGTATGCCACAAAACCTTTTATTAGCATGTAATTTTACTAAACCTGTTTACTAAAACCATTATTGAATCCTTAGCCCTATTAGTTCTAGGTAAGCCTAAAATAAAATCCAAAGAAACATCAACCCAAGGTTGGTTAGGTATAGGCAATGGAGTATATAACCCAAATGGTTTTGAAGTAGTTTTAGCCTGTCTACAAGACACACAATTGACACAATATTTTAACACATCCTTTTTCATGTGAGGCCAATAAAAATGATCAGTTAATATGTTTAAAGTTTTCTGAAATCCTAAATGTGCCATTAATCCACCATTATGAGCTTCGTGAATTAATAATCCCCTATAAGAACATTCAGGAATACATAACCTATTTTCCCTGAACAAATATCCTTCAGTTATAAAATATTTTTTCTGTATAGAGATTTCACACTTTATATAAATCTCCTTAAAATCAAGATCTTCCAAATATAAAGGCTTAATACTAGAAAAATCTAACAAAGTAGTATCTGCAGCATTTAATAAAGCATATCTCCTAGATAGAGCATCTGCAACTACATTATCACTTCCTTTTTATACTTAATCATGTAAGGAAAGCTTTCAATAAACTCAATCCATCTACCCTATCTCCTATTTAACTTTGATTGACTTTTTAAATACTTAATAGCCTCTTGATCAGTATTAATCACAAATTCTCTATGCCATAGGTAATGTTGCCAAACTTCTAAAGCACTTACTAAAGCAAACAATTCTTTTTCATAAGTAGAATAATTCAGAGTACTACCATTTAATTTCTCACTAAAATAAGCTATTGGTTTGCCCTCTTGAGAAAGTACAGCCCCTATTCCTAACCCTGAAGTATCACAATCTAATTCAAACATCTTTTCAATGTCAGGAAGGCTTAACACAGGTGCCTGGATTAATTTAGTTTTAAGTTTTTCAAAAGATATTTGTTGTTCTAAACCCCACCTAAATCCATTCACCTTCTTTGTTATGGCATTCAAGGGAGCAGCTATAGTACTAAAATTCCTAACAAATATCCTATAGAAAGAACACAACCCATGAAAACTTCTTACTTCAGTGACACTCTTTGGCACAGGCCATTCTTGAATAGCGTTAATTTTGTCTTTATCCACAGATATGTCATCTTTTCCTACCACAAATCCTAAGAAAACCACATTTTCCAGGAAAAACCTAGATTTCGTTAAGTTAGCATAAATTTGTTCTGTCTTAAACACATCCAAAATAATCCTTAAGTGTTTCAAGTGTTCCTCTAAAGATTTACTATATATAAGTATGTCATCAAAATAAACAACCACAAATTTTCCAATAAAATTCCTCAAAACATGGTTCATAATTCTCATAAAAGTACTAGGTGCATTGGACAACCAAAAAGGCATCACCAACCATTCATACAATCCAAAATTAGTTTTAAAAGATGTCTTCCATTTATCTCCTGGTTTCATCCTAATTTGATGATACCCACTTTTTAAATCTATTTTCGAAAAAATAAGAGCACCATGTAACAGATCCAACATCTCATCAAGTCTAGGTATGGGATATCTATACTTTATAGTTATCTTATTTACTACCCTACTATCTACACACATCCTCCAACTACCATCCTTTTTAGGTACTAATAATACTGGAACTGCACAAGGACTCATTGATTCCTTAATATATCCCTTAGTTAGTAATTCAGAAACCTTCCTTTTTAATTCCTTAACCTCCTCAGGATCAACCCTATAAGCAGGTCTGATTGGTATAACAACTCTTGGAACAAAATCTATTTGATGCTCTATTCCCCTTAATGGAGGTAATCCACTAGGAATTTCCTCAAGAAACAACTCAATATAATCTTCCAATAGTTGTTTCACAGCAATAGGTACTTTTTCACTTAGTCCTAACTGACACTCATAACACTCCTTATAAACCATCAAATACACATCGGCCTGTCTCTTAATAGCCTTTCCTACATCCTTACTCTTAGCATAAAACCCAGATGTTCCCTTAATTTCCTTTGAACCAATCTCAGTCTCCAAACTCGGTTTAGATAATTCCTTATAATCAGAATTAATTTTAATTTGATCTTCAAAAATCTCTTTTGGAGTTATAGGTGCTAAAACAATCTTCCTATCATCCTTCTGTAACGTATATCTGTTTTTATGACCATCATGTATTACCTTTCTATCATATTGCCAAGGTCTACCTAATAACAGGTGAGCAGCATGCATTGGAACTATATCACACAAAATAGAATCCTCATATTTTCTGAATTTTAAGTTTACTAAAACTTGTTAGCTAACTTTTACATCTCCTAACTCATTAAGCCACTGCAATCTATATGGTTTTGGATGTTTAGTAGTTGGTAATGCTAACTCAGACACTAACAACGTACTAGCAGCATTAATACAACTACCACTGTCTATAGCCATGTTAAAGCATTTATCATCAATCAAACATCTAGTATGAAATATAGTTTCTCTCTGTATAGCATTAGAATCAGGTAGTTTGTTACTGTTTCAAGCCCTGCATACTACTAAAAGGTCTCTAATTACTGGTAGTTCTATTTCTTCTTCTGAATCACTATCATCTTCTCTAACCAAACTAGTCTTCAAATCTTCCTCTTCAGATTCAGATTCTATGTCTCCTGACACTCTAATTAAAATGTTTCTCTTGTTTGGACACTCAGAAGCTATATGTCCCAATCCTTCACATCTAAAACATTTAATATCTCTTGATCTGTTTGAACCACTCACAGGATTTGTTATCACATTCTTACCCTTTTCAAACTTATTTCCTGCCTTAGCCTCATTATTTCTACCTCTAGACTCAAATTTATTAGTATTCCTCCAATTTCCAGAAGTAGTTCCCCCAAATTTCTCCTCACTCTATTCTTAATCCCAATCCCAGGGGGCTTATATTGTCTAGACTTCTTAATTGAATCTCTATCTTAGTGGCTATGTTTACCATTTCACCTAAAGTTCCACAAGGATATAATTCTACTTTATCAGCTATCTCAGAGTTTAATCCACTCAAAAACCTAGCCATGGTAGCATTATCATCCTCAATAATTCATGTTTTAATGATCAAGACCTCTAATTCCTTAAAGTAGTCATCCACTGTTCTCATTCCTTGACTAATTGTTTGTAATCTTTTATGTAGCTCCCTATAATAGTAACTTGGTATAAACCTTTTTCTCATCAAAATTTTAAACTCTTCCCATGTCTGTATGGGTGGTTCCCCACAGCTACATCTAGTTAACACAAGATTATGATACCAAGAGGAGGCATATTCAATAAATTCTACTATAGCTACCTTAATTTTCTTCTCATCTGAATAATTATGACATTCAAACACTAGCTCTATCTTCCTTTCCCATTCTAAATAATAATCAGGGTCATTTCTAACATTGAACCCAGGTATACTAAGCTTAAGATTATTTAGATTCCTATCAATGAATTCTAAATCCCTTTCTTGTCTACTGTGCTGTCTAGGTCTCCTATCACTATTGTTGGATACTCGGTCTTCCACTTCTTCTAGGTTAGCTATGGGTGGAATTCTGATCCTAGGGTCCATAGGAGCCCTTCCTTATACCCCTGCTTGGTTAGTTTCAACTCTATTATGTTGTAATTCATTAATTCTTACCTCTTGTTCTCCTATTCTTTGTTCTAAGTTAGCAGACTACACAGAAAATTGAGCAGTCATTTTTTCTTGAAAAGTCCTAAGAGTTTCTAATAGATCATTACTGGAAATAGATTGATTAACAGATTGCCCGTTGTTAGACATTATAAGATTTCCTTAATATAATCAATTAAACACAATCACAGACAGTTAAACAAGATCAATTTATTTTAATAGAACTCTGACAGACAGTAATCACACAATCTAGTTATAATAATATTACAGTATCAACGAATATCAGATATATCAACAACACATACTATACAGAATTTCCAGGTAAATATTAGATCGAAAAATGATAGATAAGTGAGAAAGAACGATATTACCCCGAGCACTTAAACAATTAACCCAATTTAATAAACGACCCCTCTTCTTGGAGGTATTACTCCTTTCCCGAAACGAAAAGGGTTCGCCGGTTACCTAACTTGTACACTTATCAAGCAGGACAGAATAACATTTCGAAAGAAATTGGTAAATTAATTATCACAGATAGTAGTATATAGCAAAATACGGGTCGAGTTTACCAAACAGAAAGTACGTCTCAAGAATAGTCAAGATCCAAATTCTTGACCGAACCCTAATCAACAAATTGCCAACGATTTAGGGTTTTCTTCCAAGAACTTCGAAATAGCAGACAAAACACTCCGATCGCCGGCTTAAGTGCGACGGAAATCGTCAAACCCTTCGTTGTTTGCAAACCCTAAAAATTCGCACTTCAGAAGTAGGGTTAGCGAAAACGACAAATAATGAACCACAAGTAAAAAAGAACTTAGTAGAAACAATTAAACCACGAGCACTCGAATAATCGAGGCTCTGATATCAAAAGGATCGAAGAAAATAATCGAGCGTGGGGTTCTATTCGCCGAAATCAGCCTAAGGAACTTCCAAAGGAAGATTCAAGAACTCAGAAGCACACTTTAGAAACGATAGAAGTAGAAGAAGATGTGAGTGAGAGATTCGTAGAGAGAGAGAGAACGCGAGAGAGAGAGAGCTCGAGAAAAGTAAGAGTCAGATTCGTATTCAGCCAAAACTGTCATCCACATGCCGTATATGCCATATTTATATGGCGTACAAACAGTATAAAAATACACAACGCAGCCATACAATCAGCCCAACCAATACTCGCCTATATAGGCCAAACAAACAGCCCATATACACAAAAGAAGGAAGAGTCGATGCTGGACAATTCGACCAGCCCAAAAATACAACACCAAATCCCCCAAATTACAAGGAAATATTTATACATCAATTCCCATAAGCTAATATTAATTCTAGCGAATCATGGTTATTAAGGGTTGATTAACCCACAACCCAACAAATCCATTATCCATGGACCGGGTGGCGGGTTATACAACCAACCTAATTTCCATTAGCCAATTTCTGCCAGCGAGTGCATCACATGGGATTACATAATAAAAAAAAATACATTTCTGCAACAACTTCAGCAGCTACAGCAATTTAAATCCATCCTCCATGTGATGCATTAATATTTCCAAATCAATCACACAATAAGACAAACAATTATAAGTATAAAATGATTTACAGCAATTATCTAAATTAATTAAATACAAATTTTGGAGATTCATATGAGAGGACTTTTAAGGATGATAAGTGAGAACATGTGAGAGTCATGTAGACGTTGCATAAAAGATAAATGAAATTAATTGATTCCAACATCAATTTCAATGCAACATATAAGTACAAGTTTGTTTTCCTTAAAGCCACTTAGCCATTTTTTTCTTATAAACAGACGGAAAGAAATGGTGGTTGAGAGTGTATTCTTTGGTGAAGTGAAGTTTGTAAGATTCAGTGGTAAAAATGAAAATGAATTGAGGTGAGGAGTTGAGAAAAGTAGTTTGGGTTCAAGCAGCCCATAGAAGGAAAGTAAATAAAGGTCAAATGTTGTATTTAAAAAACAAACTTGTATACACTAGACAGACTAGTTGATTGGTTTGACAAACACATCAACTATTCATAATCAAATCATCATTTATCTAGCCTATCCAAACATAATTTTAACATCACTTTCAAGCATCAAACAATGACATTGAAAGAGTGAATAATGTTCAATTTTTGAATGTTAAGGTTAGTTAAGACTTTTTAGCAAACATGTTTGTCATATACTTATGCAATATTTCACAATAAAGATGGCATAATACAAAAAGAGAGAATACTAACTTGAAATTGGCAAAAATCACATGTATTCCTTTTTTTTTATGAAGATGTAGAGGAGGCTTTGATGTTGAAACTTTATTTGATCCTTCAAGATATTTCTCCTCTTCTTCTTTTCCCCTATAATAAATTTTCAAATAAATGCTTTTGGTACCCATATCTTTTTAGGGACATAGGGGTTAGTCTGTAATGAAATATCAATAACAATATAATTTTCTAGAATCTAAATCATTTTTAAAAAAGGGAAATGAATCCTTTTTTTGTATTGATGGAGGTTTCTTCTAAGATTTTCATAGTTTATTAAATAATTAATTTCAATCATTTCAAGTTTTATATCCAATTCAAATTTTAAGTTTTAAACCATGGATGCAAACAGTTCATTTTCATTCTTCAATTTTACATGCTTTGAGAATAAGTGGTAAAACATGTTATTTAACTCAAATTTTTGACAATCCATAATTAAAAAATAATTTCCTCATCTTTTTTACCTAAAATGCCATCATTTATGAGGATGAAACAGGGATATGGAATTTATTCTTTCTCTTTACCCCCATAAGTGATATTCGATATTTCCTAAAATTCTTTAGTAGTGGTGCATTCTAGAATATGCTTGAATACACTTTCTCCAAGGCTGTAATGGAGAATCAAAATAACTTTGTTACTTAATGTGGCCCTTTGTTTGTTAACTCCGTTCATTCTTCAACTAGCTTATCAGCTAATCCATTGATGGTAGATTTTGAATCTTCATTACACCATGTTGAATGATGAACCACAAGTCTTGATTTTGCGCACAAAAGAAGCTTCTAATCGTAATTTTTTAAAGCCAAAATATTTTCCAATAAACAATGCAGCCTTTGAAGGTGTTATATCTTCACCAATGTTGTTATCTAACCTTAAGGATCTTAAGCTTTTGATTGCTGGATCAATTTGATGAAGTCCCAAGCTTTGATACCAATTGAAAGACCGTATGGATACTTTGGAGGGAGTAAATAGAGTATTTTGTGATAATAATGTCAAATTAAAATTTTGTGAGAAATAATTAGAAGGATGGCAAACAATACCCATGTGATTTATAGTGGTTCAAGAAATTATACTAAGTTTCTCTATATCCGCTACCAAAAGGTTTTACCTTTTGGATTTGAATCTCTATTTATTATAGTGTGTGTTTGATGAAGATCACTCCTCTCTTAGTTTATGAGCCTATAATCTCAATGACCATCTAAGAGATGATTTAGACTTTACCTATTTATCCTCTCTAGGTTTATGATACTACAATCTCAATTAGCTCTCTTAGGAATGCTACACAACACACCACTCTTCACTTGTGATTGAGATGATGAGTTTGAATGAAAATAACAAGAATCTTCACTAGATAGTACATGAAAGTGAGTAATCACCAGTGAAGATTTTTATTTAGCTAGAAAATTAGTAATTACACATGCATGAGCACTCTATCTAAATATGAAGAACAAATTGAGCACTTTAGAAGTTTCATTTAGATTTGAAAGTGTAAAATTAAAACTATCTTTAGTGTTTTGTAATATATAAAAATAATGATTTGAGAAGAGTTGTACGCTCTTGGTTGATATTTATTAAGGTCTAACAACTCACATATATAGTGATAAAAGACTGAAAAAAATAAGCACTGGTCATTAGGTGTAAAATTTTCTCCAAATGTCAATTTATAATGGATAAAAAATCTCATAAATGCCCAAACTAGTCGATTAGTGGAATATTTTTTAATATTGTGCATCTTTACAAAAAAGACCATAACTTGAGCTAAAAATCTCAAAATTGAGTGTAGTATTTTTTTTATTTTAAATAATACATCTTAAGATTTCCAATGAGGTATTATAAATCAAAAAATATTTTCCATAGGATTTATGGTGAAATTTTCAAGTCGGGTTATATTCAAAACTACTTAAAATAAAATTAATTTAAAATAACCTTTTTCACAAATAATTGGAAATATTTTTGGTGCATGTAATTGATTTAAGATATTTCAAAATGATTTTTGAATAGAATTATAAATATCAAATTATTATAGTATCTGTGTGCTTAATATGTAAATCATATATACATAAAACCTAAGACTGTAACTTACTTTTTGAAGTTTGAGTCTTGGAATCTTAAGAACATTTTCTTATCCCTTCATAGTTTTTGTGTTACACATATGAAATCGAAGTACTTGAAGCTAGATTATTATTTTAACCTTCTTTTTAATCTCTGGCTTGTGCTTGAGATATGATTTATAAACTTGATCTCCTTAGTACTCCTTGAGTTAGCTAAGTGTTGAATACTTAGCTTTTTGCTATAATACACATGCACACTTAAAAAGATAAGTCAAATTCATAATGGAGTTTGTTATTATCAAAAAAAAAATTTATTGGCCTATAAGTTTAAAAAAATCATCTATATTGTTTTGGTGAGCATGATGAGTATGAGTTGTCGAAGTCATTACATGGAATAAAATCCTAATGTATTACATGACCCTGGTATAGTAACTAAATATAAGTATATAAGTTAAGTATGATTGATATTTAGAATGATTTACCTTTTTATCTTAGTCTTTCATGCATGTGACTCCCCTTGAGGAGGTAAATTGCCTTTCTCAATATGTAGCATACTAACATGATTTTTTTTCACTCACTGTCTCATTCCTACTAGCAGAAGATCATGTGCATATTTTTTAAGATGGCCAATATTGGCCTACCTCTTGTCATGCTTGGGGGCATGAGAGCTTGGATATCTAAAGTTCATTTGTATGTCCTTAATGGACTAAGGTTTCGGGTCCTTTCCTTTTTTTTGTTTTATCCCTCTTGGACATCCTGTGTTAGGTTCCATAATAACTCCCTATTTTCCTAGGTCTTTGGTATTTTTCCTCTTTTTCCATGTTTTAAAACAAAATTTTTTGGTAGTTAAAAATAGGAGTGTTGCACAAATATAAGAATAGAGCCAAGAATTTAGGTAACTAAAATAAAAGTGTCCCAACATAATGAGAAACCTAATGGAACCAATTAGACTAACTATTTGATACAATGAATATTCCTCAAGCAATAACCATACAAAGACCCACAACAAGTTTTTTAAACCTACAAAACGACACCTACTCCCCGGAACAAAAGATAGATCAACACAATGACTACATAAGGTAGTATCATTACCATAAAGTACTGGTAAGAAAAGTCTATTATATAACATGGGGAGGGTTTATGCTGCACCTAGAATTCACATTAATCATGGTATGTTAGACTCGCTAAAGCACATTATCATGGAATGATAACAAATAGAAAATAATTATTATGTTTGCAATAAGCATAAATAACCCATATTATCATTCTTTTTTTACATGACCATATAATCCAATTATTAAGATAATCAAACTACATACCTAAAACTCTACTACGAATATGGGCCATGGTAGTAATGTAAGGGTACATAGGTCCCTAACATGTTCATACCCTATAAAGTGGAGCATTGATCATAATATTAGTGCTTAGGCTATCACACCTAATGCAAACATGCACATACCCTCTAAAGTGGAGCATATATACCAATATGGATGTTTAGGTGATCACACAAAATGCAAAATGATCCAATCCAAAATCCTAGTTAGGTGTTTAGGTGATAACACCAAACGTAACAAGGTATGCATATCCTAGGCATCCATGCCTTCCCAAATTGAGTGCTTATGAGATTACACCAAACATATGGGATAAACACACTAATCATGGCATACCCTATACACATGCACTGACTCTATGATGGTCTACCATAACATTATTCCTAATCCCTTGATGCCACAACCTAGTGAGACAGGAGAGATGCTAAGTGAATGGAAAGTAAATACCACATGTTAACCCAACTACTAACTCCCAATAACCAACTTGAGAGCTATAGAATAAGGCTTGAATGATATCTTATTTTCATTATATAATTAATTGGTGATTTCAAATGTGAAAAAATATCATAAAAATCCAAGTGGATGATTCCTAATATTGACACCAAAAGCAACCTAAGGTTATAATCCACCCAAATAACTATTTTATCATCCATAATTTCATTATTATTTATTACCAAGTGATATCACACATCAAAATTACAATTTTATTAATAACCAAATGGTTTTCGCCAAGTGATAATACCAAACACAACATAAGACATATAAGCCACCATTTTGGGTATTTAGAGGTGACACCAAACTTAGCACTCAAGGAACTATAATATTATCATTATTATACATACTAATTTTAGGTTAAAATAGTTGAAATCATGATTAAATTTTTATATGTACAAATAAATATTAATATGGAAATCCTAAAGGAAGAACATTAAGTATCAAGCAAACATGACAAAATTAAGGGGTAGTCGATAGGTCCCTAAGACTTGTCTAGTCGCATCAGACCCAAGGAAACAACACACATTGAAACCAATCTACTGGTTATTCCAACTAATTAACTATTTATAGAAACCATTCCATGGGTTTGGCCAAACCAATCGATGGTCTAAGTAAAGACCAGACCACTCAAGTCATGAGGTAATCAGTTGATGGTTTGGCAAACTGATCGAATGCTCTTGGAAACCATTTGACCAGTTCATCAAATTATTAGACTGTACTTGCAACAAAGTGATCAAAAATTCCAAACAAAATGATTTTTCATACAAAGAGTCAATCAGGCTAACAAACTGATCAACTAGTTTCAGTGAAATAACACCAAGACCTATTATCCACTCTTAACAAAACATCATAAAACTTTCCCAAATTAATCTTGGTATGCTTCTATGTTATAAAACACATGAAGAGACATGATCTATGCAAAGAATAATAGGTTATATAGTAGAAATTGATAATCTACAAGATCGTGTATTATAATTCATGCTTGAATATAATAAAAATCATAATTCATGCCTCAATTCATCAATATGGATAAAATAATATAAAAATCTTATTAAAATCAATATGTGCTCCAATAAGTAAGAAAAACATGCGTTGTGCTATGAAAATGCATATATGAACATCCTTAAAATGCTAAACACATGGGTCATTTGTCGATATCAAATTAAAAATTCTAATCTTATATTATACTCACCGATTCCGTGTAACACTATGTGGATAAATCATGTTCAAATTCCAATAAATTACATCCTACACATGGTACTATTGACTATAAACATGTATACATCCTAAACATGTTCATTAATCAATTACATAGCAATTTCATGCTTATTTCATCAAATTCAAGCTTTGAGCCAAAAATAAAAATAAAACATTGTCGCATGCTCAACATCATGGAGGAATCAACGAGAACCATGTTAACATTTAAATCAAGATTATAATATCATGCCTACATCAACCATAGAAACATATCTAAGATTCACTAAAAAGTTCCTAATGACCACATGCTACTAGACCCAATCGAACATGTGACAAATAGATAGAAAGCTAAAGTCACATAATTAATTAAGCATATCAAGCATGTTTGATACATAGAACCTCCTTAATTTACTAACCAAGATAAAATTCTAATGTAGACACAAGTCCCATGCTTATACCATCCATACAGGTGACCCATATCTTAATCAATTATATATCTAATAACTCATGATTTTTTTATAGGAAAATGATGAAAAATTTAGATATCAACTAATACAAACATGAACACCAAACATCATCACAAAATAGAGATTTTTCTTACCTCAAAGTGAATCTTTTAGGAAAGAGAAAATGCTTGTAACTTGATAGCCCACTACAAGACCCATGATTATCTAAGAAAATTAGGGACCTAAAATAGTAAAACACACTTTAAAACTTATTTTAAATAAAAATAAATAGAAAAGAAGGTTAAACGTAATAACTTTCAACCTTAACTCACAAGATAGATAGTCGAAAGTAGCAAAGAGTAAGAAATATTTGATACTTTAAAAAAAATTATCATTCTTTGTTTATAAAAAAAATAAAGAGGAAATAAAGTAAAGATTAAGAAGAATGACTAGAAGGGATAATTGGACCTAAATATGAAAATAAGGTGAGGAAAGGTTAATTTTACTCTTAGTATAAGAAAAAGGAAAGCAAAGAAGATAGGTTCTCAACACTTAACAAAATATGCCAAGGGAAGAAGAGAAAAGGGAGAATGGGCAAAGAGAATTTAATGAGTTTGTTAAAAGGATAGGGAAATCATATGATAAGGGATAGAAAGGGTTTATTATTCGACCATAAAGGAAGGAAGATAGAGGATCAGAAGCTAATGTGTAAGGGTGGAGTGGAGTGTTGGGTATAATGGTGTAAGAATAAAAATGATGAAGCATAGGGTTGGAAAGGTGAAGTCAAGGATAATCAAACCAAGAAAAAGCAACAATAGGGGTCAGGAGTTTTATACAATTCATATGAGTGAAGGAGAAAGGAAAGATAGTATGTCAGGAAAAGTGCCTCAAAAGTGCTTTTGAAATTGTTAGCCAAATAAAATCATAAAATGGTCAAATTAATGTGAAAATAATCCCAAATTATCCAAATATGATAATTAGCACCAAAAGAGTCTAATTAGAAGTTTTCATAAATATTAGAAAGAGAATAAAAGTAAAATAATAAAGGATTCTAGAATTGTAGCCCAACTAGTTGATGGGTTTGGGGAAACTAGTCAATTAATTCTACAGGAAATGAAAATGTTGATCATTGGACACACCATTTAATTGGTTTAATAAACTAGTTGACTTATATTGCTAAAATTTCACATTTTCATCCCATTCCAAGTCTTTCCAAAACCAAAAACTATTTTAGTTTATACTAATATAATTGTTAACACATTTTTGAAGAATTTTAGGATTGGGTATTATGGGTAAACTCACTTAAACATCTATTAGATAGAAATTGTATGTTAGTGTGATGTTTTCCTCTTATTAAATGATATAATGGTGCATGTTAATTTCAAATGCAATCATAATAGTTGAGCAATAATATGTGTTGAGCTTAAATGGTTTTTAGTGAAGTAAGGTATAATGAGTATGATATATGTGGGAACTTGATAAGAGATTGAATATCCCCTTATTGCATGTTTAAATATGTTTGTTGTGTATTATCAAGTGTCGATATGTTAAAATTATGGAATTAATATGAATAAATATTCTACAATTTACTAATAACTCAAGCGTAAGGTTGATATTAGGATTTATGCGAGCAACCTTAGGATAGCCTTTGAGGTGGGCTATGTAGTGGCTGTATTCCCTGCTTATATACATTAGTGTTTAGAGAGGCATCTTTCTACTCTATAGATAACCTATGTGTCTTATAAGGGGGTATGCATACTTAAGTTTAAACTTTTCCCTACTGGTTTCATGATGCTATCTTAGGTGGAGTGCTTTGGGTTGATGTCGTAGTCATTAGTGCTTCACTTTTAGTATTATTCCCTCTCAAAAAAAATTTAAATTATGGTGGATTGTGTGGATTCTATCATTTATGTGCTTTGTATCACATTATGTGTGGTTAATATGATTCTAAGTGCTTTGCATGAAGAGTTATAAATATTACAAATCATAGTAAATAGAGTGGATAGTTTTTTAAGTAAAATTAACTATGATTTATGTGTATAGTGTGATGTGGAAGATAATGGATTAATTATCCTTAACAATGTAGGATATTTTTACTTTTGTTATTGAGGAAGAATGTTGATAAAAATGGAGAAAATTTCAAAGTTGTAGAAGCCTTCAACTCAAACACATGGTTAGAATTTTTTTTCTTCGCCAAGATCAAAAGGTTTCAATAATAATCACTCACACATAATTGATTATAAATGAGAACTCACATAGACTTCAAATAAGGAATAACTTGTATTTCATTTAATTTGGCTATGCATACCAACATGTAACTCTAAGGCTTCTATAGCCTATTTACACCTCCTAAATATTAAAAGATAATTATAATTAATTAGGAATATATATATATGATCTAATTAGCCCCATGAAATGCCTTGTTTCCCACTCCAAGCACATAAACCCTATAAGATAGAATCCCCTTAAAAAGCTACTTTATGCACTAGCCAATCATAATACAACTATTTAAAAAAAATAAGTAAATAACCAAATAAATTAATACTAAAAACATGCCACTTAAGACTAAAAAATGGTTCTCATGCATCCCATGAATGTCATACACACACCTCTATTACTAGTGACTTATTTTGCAAGTTTTTTCTATAACTAGCAATGTAGTCACCTATTTGTCTTCAAATTCCTCGGGTATCCTCTCTAGATAAAGGAAAATAGGCTCCATAATAATAAATGCTAATTCTTGATCACTTGATCCTACGTCAATATGACCACCCTAAGTAAGTAAGAGTATAAAATATAATTATTAACTATATCATATATTACCACCAAAAGTAATAAGAGTGTAATATAAAATTGAAAAGTTTTGGATATCTTCATCTTTGATAATCACACGTTTATATGGTCATCTAACAAAAATGCCCCTATTAGTAAGAAAAGTATGAGCATAACCACTTCTTCACAATTATATGCCATACTAACCAACATTGACTCCATTAAGTATTCCTTGAAGACATTATAATTTAAGACCCAATTTTCTCAACCCCTAATGGCTAAGTATGCATGGTTGAATTGGACTCAATAAATGTAATTCACAAGGATAACAAACCTATAATTATAGATAAAATAATCAAGTTAAAGAAAACAACACTCAAGTAAATAGAGTATAGTGTATTATATTACCTTATTAATTTATGGAAAGGGTGTAGGGACATTAGATATAGATGGTTAAATAGGAAATTATGAATATGTTGACATACTATCTAACCACTTAAGGATTGCCTCTTGTGATTCTTTTTCACCCCGCCACTACTTTCTCCATCTTTTCAAATTTATCCTTCAAAGGGTAAGAAATAGGCTAACATTTAAATACCTTAGATAGGTTAAACCCATAATTATATGTTCTATATTAACTACCATGGTCTTAAGTGTCCAATGCATGTGATAAAAGTTTTTTCATACCTTTTGTCAAAATTATTGGCCAAATGGTCCTTTCCCATACCCTTTTATTTAAAGTTAGAAACATAGTTAGGAATGAGTAACCATATTAAACCAAGTACATAGAAATATTTTGCACCTTATAATTTTCTCAAATATCTATTAAGTTGGTTTATTGGTGGAATTTCCCTTCTTTAACATATTATATATCCAACCATCAGCTCACTTCGAGGGTATATATGGGGTATGTGTTAGCTTTACCCCCCCCCAATCAATTATTTCTTCTATTGTATAAAGTAAAAATACTTAGTAAAAATATTAGATTATAAAATAATGGCATGTATATATATTCATACCACGGCCTCTCCAACTACCTTGTTTCCTCTATACCCTATCTTGTGAGCATAAATGATTTTCTCTTCATTAGCTATGTTCTTAGAGCTCTTCACCAATCACATTTTTTTCAATAAGTATAATTTATTACTATCAAAATAGAGATTATATGGTAGCAGTACACTTAATATCATCAAGCAATCCTAACCATCTAGCATACTTAGCAGAAGAAGTATGAATGACAAGCCTCCTAGATACATTCATAATAATGATTCTCAAAAGAACACATAGCTACCTAGTACTATTTTGAAAAACTCTAGGATTCCTTTCATGCCAAAGATTTGCAATGTAAGTGACAAATAAAGCACCTAAAATGTGTTTCTTCTTTGCTGCTTGCCTAGTTCTTGAAGTTAAGGTCTTGAACTCCTGTTCCCATCCTAAAATGGGATCACTTCTTCCAGCCGCTCTCCTAATGGTCCTCCAAAGTATGGATGTATTAGGACAAAAACAAGAATATATGGTCTCTGGTTTCATTATGATGATGACAAAAAACATAGACTGCATCCACTGCCATGCCTATCTCCCTCAGTCTTACTTTGAATTATAAGCTAAGTACAATCTAGTTATATTAGAAAGCTAATAATAATGCATTGCTACATACTTTATAGTCCTCTAAAGTCCTTCATGAATAGAACTCCCACTACTCATCAAGGGTGATCGCATCCCTATAGCTATCAAGAGGTGTAGACATGAGAGTACTATCAACTGTGTACATATGATTTTTACCTATTCAAGACTTCCAATTCATCCAAAACGTTGTAGCTTGACTCATAATAAGTTTCTTATGTTGTTTTCTAATATTAAATATGTGCTATAATATTAAAAAATCAAGCATTTAGTATGTATATAATTAAATTATCATATAATAATAAAAAACAAAGTCATATCTATTCCTAATATTCAGATCATGCCATAGTGCCATCGCACACACTATCCTTCAACTCTTTTAAGGTATCGCTCTAAGTTTAATAAGTGATGGGGATATGCGCATAAGTTCTAAAGTTGTAATAATTAATGAAAAAATCCCTATTCTTATCCATTAAATACTATGATTGATCAAAATCAACATTATACAAAATGCCCTTTTCTCTATATCTAATAATTTATGCCAATCTGATCATCTCCCATCTTGTTGTCTTTTCAAACTCTTGAGCACGTATATCATCTTCATATGGATCCATACCTAAAATAACAAACAAATTTATAGATTATAAAGTAATTAAAGTAATATGTTATGTGATATAGTCAAAATATAAAAAATAAACCTTTTATGTACAAAATAAAACAAAACAACACATATGAAGTAATTAAAGCAATATGTGATGCAATATAGTTAAAATATAAAAAAAAATTATGCACAAAAAAATAACATATAGGAAGAAATTAAACATTTTATCTACAATGCTTTAATATATAGTGTGTGCCCTTTCTATGCACAACCTCTAATTCAAGAACATATAACCCTTCTTCGTGATCATCTCACTCATAGAGGTTATCAATAACGTCATCATGGTTAGATGAGAAAGGTAAGTTAGTAGTAAAACACCCTCCCCTTATATGTCATCTTCCATTTCTTTTTCTTTTTTTGCATTAAAGATAATAGACCACCATTTATTAGTTAGGTTAGTAACATAGAACACATGTTTCACTTATGAGGATAATATAAACAGGTCTTGCTTATGACTAACCCTCGAAAGATCCACCCTCATAAATCCATCTTCTTTAGTACAAACCCTATTTTGATTTTAAAACCATTTGCACCCAAATAAAGGAACTCCAAAAGTAGTGCAATCTAATAGCCATATGAACTCTATCACCATAATAGCCATTTCTTATGTGCAAAGTATAACCATTGATCACATCTGAGTTGTAGGGCATCACTCTTTTATGAGGAGGGTGTGACAACTAATACAAATTAGTATCATATTTAAATGATTGAGATGAAAACCACTCTAAAAAAGAGCTATTATGTCTATCTAATATCCATTTCTCTCTCCTACATGGATTGGAAGCCCACAAATTATCCATGTCTTGATCCACATATCATTGAATATCATCTCAATTGTGAAGGACACTGATAGATGAGATTTATTGATTATTTTCATGTCTAAAAATATCATTTATCCCTCATAAATTCTACTAGATTTAATCTTTTCGTCGAGTTTTCCTCCTTTGAATAAGTGTTACAGGAAAGAAAAGAATTGAAGAAATTCAAGGAGAAAGCAATGAGAAGAAGAAATCAAGTAGAAAACACATCAAGAAATGACGAATCAAGGAGAGCAAAGTTGGAAAAGGAACAAATATATCAAGAGAAGTGAAGCTCAAACTTTCAAAGGAATTGAGTGGAAGAGAAGAAAACACGGGGGTCCCGTGTTTCCATAACACGGACCGTGTTATTAGTCCCGAATGGCGGTCGGTAAAGCTTTGTCAGCAGAACGGTTGGAAGAAAACACGGGGGTCCCGTGTTTCATAAACACGGACCGTGTTTTCAGTTAAAAATGTATAACTGCCACGCAACTTGTTTCTGATAAAAAGGGGATATAAAACAGAGTTCGGGATATCGAGAGAGGGGGGATCGAATGTATTTTTCTTCCATTATTCCTTTAGAACATACATGTAATGCACAATTCCAATCTTTGATCTTCTTGAATTCTATTGATGATTTGACATTCTACACTTCAATTGATAAGTTTCTCTATTCCTTTGTTAATTTTTGTATTTCCATTTTGCAGAATTTAAGTAGTTTTTATGCAATTTTACTTGTGATCCTTTCATTGTTATCTAATTGTTGAAATAATAGAATTTGTGAATGTGTTATTGTCATTAATTTTTAATATTTCTGTATAATTGTATGAATTGTGAATATGCAGAAATTTGAGTAAGTAGAACAGGGTAGGATGAATTGAAGATGGAATCATAACTTACTTATCATTTCATAATTTAAATGTTTGATTCTACATGATGTTTAATTGAATTAATGGTCTGAATTGACTGATTCCATATCATAGATTAAGATTCTTGAACTGATTAGATTGATCACCTATTTGGTTTAGAATTTAGTCTTTGCTAAGACAATGAAATTAATCCGTAATTGTTAATTAATTTGTCTATAGTAGCAAAAAGACCATTAATTCGTGCAATTGCATGATCCGAGCTTTTGTGATTATGATTGTAGTTGGCTACTTCCCGTTCATAATGCTACCATTAATTGAATCTAGTGTTCGTAACCTAGGTTATTAATTGGATGCAAAAATAAATTGAGAGCATATTCAATTTATTAAGGTCGAGAGGAAGTATAGAAATTATTATTCTGAATTTCTTAAGTCAACATTAAACTATTTAGAATCATTCTTTTATGTGAATGTATGACATTTTAATTCCATCATCAATTCAATCCTCCCCTAATTGTAAAGTCGTGGTTAAAGCTTTAGTATAATTGAATTTAGTTAGGAATCAATGAAATTGTACAAACGGGTTTATAACATCAATAGAAAAATTAGTGATTAAAACGTCATTCCTTGTGGGTTCGACTCCTTCTTGCCATATACTACGTATTTGGAAATTAGGATTTATTTATTAAATTTGTTGTGCATACGACAGTGCATCAAATTTTTGGCGCCGTTGCCGGGGAATTGGCAATTATAATCTCTAGTTTTGTTTTTGTTGTGGTTTCTTATTTTAGTTTTTGATAAATTCTGCACGTGACCTCATCTAATCTTTGATTGTGTGTAATCTTCAGGCATTCACAATTGAGATCATTTGCGATCGAGCATCAAGGACAAATTATTCCAGCCATAGATCCAAACTCATCTTCTCCAATTGCAACTAGGACAAGAAGGAAGTTGGAACAAGCTAATCAGATTCCATCACCTTTTGAAGAAAGTTCCACAAACTTGGAAGAAGACGACATAGAGGATTTGTGTAGTACACCTTACTACATTAATCCACCGATGGCAGAGCGAACTCTCAAGGAGCTAGCTGCTCCTATCTTCAACCCTAATCTTTTATGCATTAATTATCCTGCTGATAATGATACTTGTGAAATCAAACCTGGACTAATACGAGCCTTACCTATTTTTACAGGTTTTAAAGACAATAATTCCATGGGTTCAAGCTGTTTCACCGACCCAAATAAATTTCTCAAGGAATTCCATATAGCTTGTTCTGGTATGAAACCGAATGGAGTAAGTGTAGAAAAACTTAAACTCAAAGCTTTTCCTTTTGCTTTGGCTGATGCTGCTAAGGAATGGTTATATGATCTACCAGCGGGCTCAGTAAACACTTGGACTGATATGCAAAAGGTTTTCCTTGAAAAATATTTTCCTTCATCAAGAGCAACTAATATAAGAAAGGAAATATGTGGTATTAGGCAAGATGGAGGAGAATCTTTACACGAATATTGGGAACGTTTCAAGAAATTGTGTGGTAGTTGTCCTAATCATCAAATTAGTGAACAATTATTAATACAATATTTTTACGAAGGTTTATCTCCTATGGATCGCAATATGATAGATGCTGCTAGTGGTGGTACTTTAGTTGATAAAACACCCATCGAAGCAAAAAGGTTAATTGCGAATATGGCATCTAACTCACAATATTGTAATAGGAGTAATACTTCTATGTCTCAACAGGTGAAAGAAACCAATATTGCTGAATTAAAAACGCAAGTATCAAATTTGACAGCTCTTGTGGAAAGAGTTGTAGGAGAAAAGATTCCTGCCAAGGTATGTGGAATTTGTTCTTTTACAGGTCATCCAACTGATATGTGTCCTACTTTGCAGGAAGAACAACAAGTAAATGCCATTGGAGGACAACCATTTCCAAAAAGGAATGATCCATTTGCTCCAACATATAATCCTGGATGGAAGGATCACCCAAATCTAAGGTATGGAAACACTCAACAAAGTGGTAACTCATATTTCCGACTACAGATGTATCAAAATCAGCAAGGAGCAAATCCACCTCCCGGATTTTTCCAAATTCCACCAAATCAGCAAAGACCACCATTTCAACCGATGCCTCCACCACAAGTTTCACAACAATCGAGTGGTATGCCTTTGGAAGATTTGGTAAAATCTTTAGCTACAAATACCTTACAATTCCAACAAGAGACCAGAAACGGTATTAAGAATTTGGAAAATCAAGTGAGTCAACTAGCAGATTCCCTTGGAAAAATGCAAGCACAAGGTTCTTCAAAATTTCCTAGCCAGACTGAACGAAATCCCAAGGAAAATGCTAGTGCTATCACAACTCGCAGTGGAAAACAACTATCTGATCCAAGAAAAGTGAATGAAGAAGAAAACACAAACAAGGACACAGATGAAACAAAGGTTGAAGAAGAAATTAAGGAAGATTCAACACAAACGGTGAAGAGTAAGTCACATTCTCCTATAAAAATTCCTGCTCCTTTTCCTAGCAGGTTGGCCAAAAACAAGAAGGTAAATCATGATAAGGAGATATTTGACATATTCAAGAAGGTAGAAGTTAACCTTCCTCTCATTGATGCGATCAAACAAGTACCCAGGTATGCGAAATTCCTCAAGAACTTGTGTACAAATAAAAGGAAACTTAATGAGAATGAGAAGGTAAGTGTGGGAGAAAATGTATCAGCAATGTTGTAAAGAAAGCTTCCACCAAAGTGCAAAGATCCAGGTATTTTCACTATACCTTGCAAAATTGGAAACACGAAGTACGAAAAATGCATGCTTGACTTAGGTGCTTCAATAAATGTCATGCCTTTATCTATCTTTAACACCCTAAGTCTAGGTCCTTTAAAGGAAACTCGTGTTATTATCCAATTGGCTGATAGATCTAACACATATCCTGAAGGGGTTATTGAAGATGTCTTAGTTCAGGTTAATGAGTTGGTTTTTCCTGCGGATTTCTATGTGTTAGATATGCAAGATAATGGCTTGACTAATCCATCACCTATATTGTTAGGGAGACCATTCCTAAAAACTTCAAAAACAAAAATTGATGTCCACGATGGAGTGTTAACCATGGAATTTGATGGTGAAATTATTAAGTTTAACATATATGATTCCATGAAATTTCCTGCAGATGGTGAAGAGGTATCTATGATTGATGTCATTGAAAATTTAACTGAAATGGTGTACCAATTATCATCAGCTGATCCTTTAGAAATAACTTTGACACAAGGAATAGCAACTGAAAAATTGAAAGAATTAAGCAAATTGTATGACGTTGATGAAGAAATCAAGGAGGTAGTGGATGCTTTGGGAACATGTCCGAGTAGAATTGGAAAATTTGTGGATTTACCATTGACAGTGGATAGGCCTGTACCTTCCATAGAACAACCCCCTGAAGTGGAGTTAAAGCCTTTACCTGACCATCTCAAATATGCATTCTTAGGAGATAAGAATACCCTTCCGGTTATCATATCTAGTGAACTAACATCTCATCAGGAAGAAAAACTGGTAAACGTGTTGAAGAAATACAAATCAGCTTTGGGGTGGATAGTTGCTGATATTAAGGGTATTAGTCCTTCAGTTTGTATGCATCGGATTTTAATGGAAGAATATGTGAAGCCTTGTAGACAAGTACAACGTAGGTTGAATCCGATAATGATGGAGGTTGTGAAGAAAGAGGTTCTAAAATTGCTAAGTGTAGGAGTCATTTACCCAATTTCTGATAGTAGTTGGGTAAGTCCGCTTCAGGTTGTCCCAAAGAAAACAGGCATAACAGTAGTGGAGAATGATAAAGGAGAAATGGTTCCTACTAGAGTTGAAAATGGTTGGAGGGTATGTGTTGACTATAGAAAACTGAACTCCATGACTAGGAAAGATCATTTTCCTTTACCATTTATGGATCAAATGTTAGAACGGCTAGCGGGTCATGCTTATTATTGTTTTCTTGATGGTTATTCGGGATATGTGCAGGTTCCCATAGCTCCAGAAGATCAAGAGAAAACCACATTTACATGTCCCTACGGTACGTTTGCATATCGGCGCATGCCGTTTGGATTATGTAATGCTCCAGCTACATTTCAAAGGTGTATGGTAAGTATATTCTCTGAATATCTGGAGAAAATTATCGAGGTATTCATGGATGATTTTAGTATCCATGGAGATACTTTTGAAGAATGCCTAGGTAATTTGACCCTTATCTTGAAAAGGTGTTTGGAAACAAATCTTGTGCTAAACTCTGAAAAATGCCATTTTATGGTCCAACAAGGAATAGTTTTGGGACACGTCATTTCATCCAAAGGAATTGAAGTAGATAAAGCAAAAATTGATCTTATTTCTTCATTACCTTATCCATCAACTGTCAAAGATGTGCGATCATTTTTAGGGCATGCCGGGTTTTACCGCCGATTTATCAAGGATTTTTCTAAAATAGCCCAACCATTATGCAAGCTTCTTCAAAAAGAAAATGAATTTCATTTTGATGATGCATGCCAAAAATCATTTGACTATTTAAAGGAAAAATTGATAAGTGCACCCATTCTTCAACCACCTGATTGGAATTTTCCATTTGAATTGATGTGTGATGCATCTAATTTTGCTGTTGGTGCGGTGTTAGGTCAACGAATCGGGAAAGAGCCACACGTGATATATTATGCCTCACGCACATTGAATGAAGCTCAACTTAACTACACAACTACCGAAAAGGAGCTTCTTGCTATTGTCTTTGCTTTGGATAAATTTCGTTCTTATCTGTTAGGAACTGAAATAATTGTTTACTCTGATCATGCAGTGTTGAAATATTTGTTAGCAAAGAAAGAGGCAAAACCACGACTGATTAGATGGATTCTTCTACTTCAAGAATTCAATATACGCATTAAAGATAAGAAAGGAACCGAAAACGGAGTAGCAGATCATCTAAGTCGGTTAATTAAACAAGTTGAAGTTTAAGCACCTATCAATGAAGCATTTCCGGATGAGCAACTTCATGTCATTGGACATGAGATACCATGGTATGCTGACATGGTCAATTTTCTCGTAGCTAAGGTATTTCCCTCTCACTTTACAGAAGCACAGAAAGATAAAATGAAAAGTCAGGCAAAATATTTTGTATGGGACGATCCATACTTGTGGAAACAATGTGCCGACCAAATCATTAGAAGATGTATTCCTGATAGTGAGGTCTTTTCTATTTTACATTTTTGTCACAGCTATGCTTGCGGGGGACATTTTGGTCCCAAGCGAACAGCTTATAAAGTTCTAGAGAGTGGATTCTTTTGGCCTACATTGTTTAGAGACTCTCATGAATTTTGTAAAACGTGTGAAAACTGTCAAAAGACTGGGGGATTAGGTCCTAGAAATGAAATGCCACAAACTCCTATCATAGCATGTGAAATCTTCGATGTTTGGGGTATGGATTTTATGGGACCCTTTCCATCTTCTTTCGGGTTTAAATACATTCTTGTTGCTGTTGATTATGTGTCAAAATGGGTGGAGGCTAAGGCCACCCGTACTGATGATGCAAAGGTTGTTGCAGATTTTCTTCAAACTAACATTTTTGCAAGGTTTGGCATACCAAGGGCCATCATCAATGATAAAGGTTCACACTTCTGCAACAGAACCGTAGAAGCTCTATTAAAGAAATATCATGTGACACATCGAATATCTACAACATATCATCCACAAACCAATGGTCAGGCCGAGGTATCTAACCGGGAAATAAAATCAATCTTGGAAAAAATGGTGAAACCGACAAGAAAGGATTGGAGCTTACATCTTAATGATGCACTCTGGGCCTATCGTACAGCTTTCAAAACTCCAATTGGTATGTCTCCATATCGTCTGGTATACGGTAAGCCTTGTCATCTACCAGTGGAGTTAGAACATAAAGCTTTTTGGGCCGTCAAGAAATGTAACATGGAGTCAACTGAAATTGGAAAACATAGGAGACTCCAATTACAAGAATTGGAAGAAATAAGAAATGAGGCTTTTGAAACTGCATTGAGATATAAAGATAGAACTAAGGCAGTTCATGATAAGTTCATTCTTAGAAAGAATTTTGAAATTGGTCAAAAAGTTTTATTATATCATTCTCGATTGAAGTTATTTCCAGGAAAATTGAGGTCCAGATGGATCGGCCCATTTGTTGTGACTAATGTGTTTTCTCATGGTGCAGTTGAAATTAAGAGTGAGAAAACAGAAAAAATATGGAAGGTCAATGGACATCGCCTAAAACCTTACTACGAAGGACATCAAGTGCACAATTTGGAAGTGGTTGATCTAACCACTCCCAATTATGAGAGCTGAAAGACTTGCATTTTGTCACTTGGGACACCCAAGTGTTGTATATAAGTTTTCTTTATTTCATATTTTTCTTTTTACATATTTGGTATGACTTTGTATGTACATATTGTGTATATGTGGGGCAAAACATTGGTAGTTTATTTTCTTACTAAAAAAAAAAAAAACAAAAACAAAAACACGGGGGGGTCGTATTTTTAAACACGGCCCGTGTTTCTTCTTCTGCAGAAAATTTTAGAATTCCAGAGAGCTCAAAATTTAACACGGGGGGTCCGTATTTGTTAACACGGCCCGTGTTTCTTCTTCTGCAGAAAATTTCAGAATTCCAGAGAGTTAAAAATTTAACACGGGGGGTTCGTATTTGTTAACACGGCCCGTGTTTCTTCCTCTGCAGAAAATCTCAGAATTCCAGAGACCTTAAAAATTAACACGGGGGTACCGTATTTATTAACACGGTCCGTGTTTCCTTCTCTGCAAAACTATTTCAAATTCCAGAGAGCCAAAAATATAACACGGGGGTACCGTATTTCAGAAATACGGACCGTATTTTTCTCCAGAACCCTTTTTCCCCCCGTGTTTTCAGATCTAAAAAAACACGACCCTCTCTTCGTTTCTCTCCCGTTTTCGCAGCATTCCTCTCCTTCGATTTCTCCATTTTTTTTCTCACTCAAATCTTCAATTCATCCCAAATCCTACTCCATTTTCATCTCAACTTCTCTTCCCACCTTTAATTTTCTTTCCCCTGTCAACTTTATTTCTGTTATTCATAAACAGAGCAATCGCCGTTCGTCTCAAACCCTAACTTCCTCCGACCATTGTTTCATCTATTTTTTTTTGCAATTTGACTTAGGGTTTTCGTGGGATTTGATATCTAGATATCATTCTTCCGATTTCTACTTTTTTCTAACCAATTTTCACGAATTAAGGTAAGTATTTTTCCCTTATGACAGCAATATTCATTCGGTTTCAATGCCCTCTTACATATGTTGTTTTCCCAAATTACTGAATTTACAAATCGGGTGGTTGACATAATGACAGCATATGTATGCATTCAGTGCAGCTTTGTCAAATATTATCATTGTCAAATTCGATTAATTTTTATGTATATGCTGCAATTTCATGCTTTCACCACTGATTTTTAACTGAGAGTAATCTTTGTGTAGATGGCACCGAAAAAGAAACAACGTGCTGAAGGTGAATCCTCGAGATCCCGATCATCACCAACGCAAGCAAGACAACGACGTAATCGTCCAAACGATTTAGGTATCATTTTTACCTCCCCCGAGCAACAAGAAAGGTACGATTACTTATCTCAGAGGCGTCTTACTGGTACTAGATATCTAGATGATGGATGTTTACATACATTGGGCATTCATAATCAAGTCATGCGTATGCTCGAAACTATAGGTTTGCAAAATTTTGTCTATTGTACTAATCACACCTATAGACGTTTGACTTTAGAATTTCTAAGTACCTTTGAATTGTGTGCTGAAATTGGTGATATTGGTGATACAAAGAATAATCAAGGGTATATTTCTTTTCGTCTTTTTAATGAGGATAGACAATTAGCGCTGCATGAACTTGCCCACATTTTCCTGTTACCTTCACAGGGAGTTAGATTCATGTTACCCTTGTTTTATGCCAACCATTTTTTCGCAAAAATAGGTGATACCACGAATATGCCTACTCCCGATACATTCCGCATTTCTGAAGCCAAATCCTCTAGGATTTTTAACCTAGTTTTCCGATACATTCAGAGGCTTTTGGCTACTACTATATTTGGGAGAGGAGATAGTACCGGAGTCGTTCGTTCAATTGAACTTTTCTTTCTCTACTCCATGCTTGAACATTATTCTGTTGATACTGCCTATTTTATTGCCAAACAATTTCAAAGGGTCAGTAATTCCAAACAAGGGGACATTGTTATCGGGGGTTTAATCACCACCATCTGTTTGAGTTTGGACATACCCCTTCCGGAGGATATGCCTATTGAGGCCATGAGTACCCGCATTGATATTGAACATTGTCGCCTTACGCATCTTATTGAGCGTAGGAATAATGCGTGGTACCTTTCTTATCAGGGGCGTGTTTTCTTTCCTCTTCCTAACCCTTCCAAAACTGATCCTTTAAATCCTTTGAATTGGCAACCAAATGAAGATGAAGATAACCCTACCCCATTAGCAATTGAACATCCTATTCTACCTCATGGTGCTCATCCACCACCACCACCACCCCGATCCCAAGCCAGCTCTTCCTCCTCCTCCACTTTTGTTCCCGAATGGCATCTCCAATTTCAAAATCAGGTGTATTCCCAATTGGATTCCATTCGCGCTAACCAAAATCAAACGACTCTCTATGATTTCCATCTCGGGAGCCGAGATCCTCCTCCACCTCCCTCTTGAATTCAATTCTTCATTTTTTTTCTCTCTTGCATTTGTTCATTAGGGACAATGAACACATTAAGTAAGGGGGGTGCATTGGTGTATTCATATTGTAGGCTTGTGATTACTTTTTCGTTGAAATAGTTAGTAACTGTTATTTATGTTTGTTATGTGGTAGTTAGTTAATTAAGTATTAGATTTGAGTAATCCATATACGAAGTAAAACAAAGTATGGGACTGAATTATTTTCAAAACGGATAATTTTATATACTTATTGTATGTTTTGATCAACATCTTTTGACACCTTAAAGATAGAAATTGAAGATGTGATAATAGTGAAGGAAAGAAAGTTAGAATGATTAGAGATCAAATCATGCATTGACTAAGAATGAGATACAATGAAATTCAAATTGGTGATTATAACATGGTGAGCGTTTGGGCCTAATCTTTGGATACATTGCTTATCCAAAATTATATTTCTCTTTTGTATGGATTCTCCAATGATATGTGAAACTAGAATTTGCCATTAGTCTCTTCAAGACTGCATAGAACTTTAGAATATTTGAAAATGATAAAGGCACTCTTCTTTCTTTGTTAGCTACAAGGCCAAATAACCTACCTTGAAAAATTGTTATCCATTGCATACCCCTTTGAGCCTATTGACCTGTTTTTATTGATTTAAACTTTATTAACAACTAATCTCCATATGTTTTTCCCTTCCTTACTCTACGACTAGTGGAGCAAAAATATTTTCAAGGATAACTTTTATTTTGTTAATAAGGTGAAATCTAAGTATGGGGGTGTGGATATGTAAAAAAAAAAATAAAAAAAAAAGTATATATAAAAAAAATAAAAAAAAATAAAAAAAAAAGAATAAAATTTCATGTCTTTTGATGTTGTTTGGTTGAATGGAAGGGTTTCAAAAAAAAAAATAATAATAATAATAAAAATAAAAAAAATAAAAAAAATAAAAAAAATTTCTGCTCCTCTAGTTGGTAGAGTCTAGCTACAATACCAAAATTCCATCCCACCTCAGAACCCTAGCCCCATTACAACCAAATTTAAGACCTTTTGATTCTTATATAATTTAGTTCTTTTAGTGGTGGCGAATTGAGAATAATGGCAAACATATGGGTGATCATTATCATTTGGAGAGAATTTGAGAGTAAACACATCTTACCGTTTACACTAAAGAGTGAGCGTTCCCACATTCCGAAAGTAAGAATTTACCAAATTGAATTTCATTAGTCTTGATCTAATTTGCATGATGAGATACTAATTATTATAATTTTCGTTCTTAAACCGTTTGAGCATTTGATAAGACTGTTTTTAAGGTGATTTAAGATGTGATCCAAAAATATTTCTATCAGTGATATTTCATGATTTACAAGTATTTTTCAGTCCCAGTCCGAGTTAAACTTCGTACATGAATAATTCCAATCTAATAAATCTTGTATTCCATGATCTGTTTCTCTTACGTTTCTTGATGTATTCATTGCATGTTATGATATTGCTTGAGGACAAGCAATAATTCAAGTATGGGGGTATTTGATAGATGAGATTTATTGATTATTTTCATGTCTAAAAATATCATTTATCCCTCATAAATTCTACTAGATTTAATCTTTTCGTCGAGTTTTCCTCCTTTGAATAAGTGTTACAGGAAAGAAAAGAATTGAAGAAATTCAAGGAGAAAGCAATGAGAAGAAGAAATCAAGTAGAAAACACATCAAGAAATGACGAATCAAGGAGAGCAAAGTTGGAAAAGGAACAAATATATCAAGAGAAGTGAAGCTCAAACTTTCAAAGGAATTGAGTGGAAGAGAAGAAAACACGGGGGTCCCGTGTTTCCATAACACGGACCGTGTTATTAGTCCCGAATGGCGGTCGGTAAAGCTTTGTCAGCAGAACGGTTGGAAGAAAACACGGGGGTCCCGTGTTTCATAAACACGGACCGTGTTTTCAATTAAAAATGTATAACTGCCACGCAACTTGTTTCTGATAAAAAGGGGATATAAAACAGAGTTTGGGATATCGAGAGAGGGGGGATCGAATGTATTTTTCTTCCATTATTCCTTTAGAACATACATGTAATGCACAATTCCAATCTTTGATCTTCTTGAATTCTATTGATGATTTGACATTCTACACTTCAATTGATAAGTTTCTCTATTCCTTTGTTAATTTCTGTATTTCCATTTTGCAGAATTTAAGTAGTGTTTATGCAATTTTACTTGTGATCCTTTCATTGTTATCTAATTGTTGAAATAATAGAATTTGTGAATCTGTTATTGTCATTAATTTTTAATATTTCTGTATAATTGTATGAATTGTGAATATGCAGAAATTTGAGTAAGTAGAACAGGGTAGGATGAATTGAAGATGGAATCATAACTTACTTATCATTTCATAATTTAAATGTTTGATTCTACATGATGTTTAATTGAATTAATGGTCTGAATTGACTGATTCCATATCATAGATTAAGATTCTTGAACTGATTAGATTGATCACCTATTTGGTTTAGAATTTAGTCTTTGCTAAGACAATGAAATTAATCCGTAATTGTTAATTAATTTGTCTATAGTAGCAAAAAGACCATTAATTCGTGCAATTGCATGATCCGAGCTTTTGTGATTATGATTGTAGTTGGCTACTTCCCGTTCATAATGCTACCATTAATTGAATCTAGTGTTCGTAACCTAGGTTATTAATTGGATGCAAAAATAAATTGAGAGCATATTCAATTTATTAAGATTGAGAGGAAGTATAGAAATTATTATTCTGAATTTCTTAAGTCAACATTAAACTATTTAGAATCATTCTTTTATGTGAATGTATGACATTTTAATTCCATCATCAATTCAATCCTCCCCTAATTGTAAAGTCGTGGTTAAAGCTTTAGTATAATTGAATTTAGTTAGGAATCAATGAAATTGTACAAACGGGTTTATAACATCAATAGCAAAATTAGTGATTAAAACGTCATTCCTTGTGGGTTCGACTCCTTCTTGCCATATACTACGTATTTGGAAATTAGGATTTATTTATTAAATTTGTTGTGCATACGACAGTGCATCAGACACATAGGTAAGCTTGAGAAAGAAATTTATAATCATAAATGATGACCATGCAAAATCCTTTCCACCATTTCCCTTATTCTTCTACACCTAAATGTTGTGGTTTAGTAAGGCCTATCGTATTAACATTAGGTAAGAACTCACAATAGTTTTTTTTTGCCTCATTCATTAGATAACTCTCAATAATAAACCCTTTAAGATTGTTTGAATTCCACACGTATCCTGTTAATAATTTAATATACCTTTCCGATTGATACATCCACTGTAAATGAACTAACCCACTTAATCTAACCTCACTAATTAATTAAAATGTGAAATTAATCCTAATTATAAAGAATGATGGAGGAAAATATATCTCAAGCTAGCATAATATAGTCACAATCTCACTCTACAATTTATATAACCTTGTAGGTAATATTACTACATAATTACTTGAGAAATAAACAAAATATGGTGACAAAACTTCAAACTTGATTTGGTAAGATATGATATATAGAAATTGGGAAAAAATTTTGAATGAGAATATGATGATCATGATATTTCATACACTAACTTCAAAACTTTTATCAAAATAAGTTTATTGATGTTTGATGAATATCCTTCAGGAACATTAACTCCACGTAAATACTCATAGATGAAGATCTTCTCTCATATTAAGATAATGTTGTGTGTGCAAGTTCTTCCAATATGGAAGGTCAAAGAGGATTGATCTCTTCCTTTACTAGCATAAAAGGACACCTTTCTTATTGTATTTTTTTGAAACACACATTTAAATCTTCTACTTTATCAAATACTTTAAATTTCATAACGGAGATATTGTGTATTCAACTTTTCCATTAAAAGATGTTATTACCATAATGATGATTGATACACAAGAATCTATGATGTCTAAGAGAAGTATTCCTCCTACTCTTTGGTAGCTAGATAAAATTTGTGTTATCTTCACAAATTGGATAAGCCTTGTATCTATATATGCTATAATAAAAATGTAATGGCCCGAAATTTTAAAACCTATAATTTAATAAATAATCCTTAATTGGGATAAATTAACTTTTAAATTTATTTAATTTAATTATTTTGTGGTTTTTTGAGTGTGTAAAAGTGGATATGAATATTTAATAAATTAAAATAAATATTTTGTTATGTTATCATACTCATTTCATTTAAATAATTTTCCAAACCAATATTTTACTAAAATTACCCTTTTAACCAAAATATTAAATTCTAATAAATTAAATTATTAAATTAATTTATCTATAAAAAATATTAAATGCCATTATATTAAAAATTATTTTATTTTATTTTTCCCAATTTTCTTTTTTCCTTTTTCTTTCTCCCTTTTCTTCATTTTCCTTTTCCTTTTTTTCATTTTCTTCTTTTCCTTCTTTGAGTGACCAGGCCTGCTTCCCTTCTCTCCCCCTCGCGTTGGGCCACCGGCCCACTTCATCCCCTCCTTCTCCCTCTCCCACGTTAATGTCCTAGCCCATCTTTCCCCTTTCTTTTTCCTTCCTTCATTCCTCCCCTGGTTGGGCCAGCCTAGCCTCTCTTTTTTTCTCCCCAATCCCTCACGCATAAGCTAGCCTGATTCCCCTCCTTTCTTCCCTCGCCTAGCCAACCTAACTCTTCTTTCTCTCCCTCTTCTTCTCCTTCCCTTCTTCTTCTTCTTCTTCTTCTTCTTTGACCATCTAACATGCACACCATGGTAGCCTCCTATATAGCCTGCCACTTCCACCTGCCACCACCTGCCTCCCCCTATAGTCCTACTCCCTCTCTCTCTCTCTCCCCCATCCCTTTTCCCTTCTATTTTTTGCCATACAAAAACCTATAACCCTCCCCTGCATGCCTTCCATTTTCCTTCTTTTCTCCTTGAAACCGCCACCCTACTAGCTACAACTAGCCACCTAGCCGGCACCTTACCTCTCCTCATCTCCCTCTCCTTTTTCTTCTTTTCTGATACTTCATTTCTACCTTACTCAAGTCACACTTCTCCTTGTAGAACTCCCTTTTTTCTCCCTTCTTCTCCTCTTCTCCCCTTCCCCTAGTCTTGCCCTGCCACTTCCAACAGCTGTTGTTGTTGCCCAACCAACCACCACATCTACCTCCTATTATCCTTTATTACCTCCCTACACCACCAAGCCACCACCACACACCCTTTTAGCCACCTATCTCCTCCATTTCTTTCTCTTTTCCCTTCTCGGCCTCCACCCTACACCACCACCGTTTACTACTGTTCGGCCTCTTCCGCCGCCTCTAAAGCCACCAATATACTCCCCAACACCTCCTTTACCACCCTGTGTCCTCCCTTTGGCCAAAAATCCCCCAATAGCCCCTCCTTTTTCTACTTCTTTTCCCTTTCTTCTTCTCATTTTCCACATTGCATCTAATTTCATAGCCCTGTAGTTGCCGCCTTCACCACCCTAAGCTGCCAATCCTCGACCCCCAGCAACCACCAATACCCTACTCCATCCCTGCACCCAGCCACTACCCTAACTCTCCTCCACCTACTCTCCACCTAACCCCAAAAACCCCAACCCATCCCTTCTTCCCACTTGTCTCTCTTCGACCCCATTCTTCCTTATTTTATGCATGTTTCTCACGATTCATGGCAGCATGAGTCTATGCATCCTTTTAGCCCAATCTTAGATAATTTTAAGGTAGAAAAATAGTTGACATTAATATATATTAATTAAGGATTTTGATAAAAAATTATGCTTTTGATTTTCTACTTCTAATATATTAATTTTATGTATTATTTTTAGGTATTAATTTTTACTAATCAAAGCTCAAAATTTTGACCAGGTACCGATAAGGTTTAATTTTTGCTAGAAATAAGGTAACTATTATACCCTACTAAAATGTGTGGCTATGTGTATGCTAGCATATTAGAATTCTTAATATGTTTTATATGCATGATGTATGTTGTTAAGTATAATGTGTTTAATGGCATATGTTGGTTGATGAAAAGAAGAGTATGTTAATTTATGTGCCTTGCATAGGAATAATGTTTAAGGAAGGAGCATTGTTGTTAAGGACATAGTTAAATATATATATATGTATGATATGACATGCTAATGTGGCCATTTGTTGCATAGATAATGTGAATATGAGTCATAAGGGCATTTTGGTAATTTTTCTTGTATAGGGGTATGGCTTAAATAAGCGTAGGTGTTATTCTATAATAATGGTTGCTGTTGTGGATGATGTGTATGGATGTAGTGAGGATATTTTGGTAAAATTGGTATAATAAGGAAAAAATGGTAAATTATAAGCGTAAAGGGGGTAAAATGGTAAATGGACAGGTAATGAGGTCATTTTAGTAATTTTATATGGAAAGGGGATAACTTGATAATTTTTGGGTGTAAGAAAATGTTTCAGTAAATAAATAAAAAAGGAAAGGGTATTATGGTAATTTTGTGAAGTAAAGGGGTAAAATGATAATTTAATGAAGAAGAAGGGAATTTTGGTAATTTGGCATAAAGGAAAGTGTATTATGGTAATTTTGTAAAAGTAAAGGGATAAAATGGTAGTTTAATAAAGGGGAAGGGTATTTTGGTATTTTGGTATAAAGAAAAGGTTATTATAGTAATTTTATGAAGTAGTGGGGTAAATGGTAATTTAATAAAGGAGAAGGGTATTTTAGTACTTTGGCATAATGGAAAGGGTATTTTGGTAATTTTGTAAAGTAAAGGGGTAAAATGGTTATTAAATAAAGGAGAAGGATATTTTGGTAATTTAATATAAAGGAAAGGATATGTTGGTAATTTTGTAAAATAAAGGGGTAAAATGATAATTTGATAAAGCAAAAGGATATTTTGGTAATTTAGTATAAAGGAAAGGGTATTTTGATAATTATATAAGTAAAAGGGTAAAATGGTAATTTTGTATCAATGAAGGGTATTTTGGTAATTATGTAAAGTAAAGGGGTAAAATGGTAATTTAGTATAAAGGAAGGGTATTTTGGTAATTATGTAAAGTAAAGGGGGTAAAATGGTAATGTGATCAACCGAAAGGGAAACTTGGTAAATTTTAATAAGGAGAGAAAATTGATAAATTAACCAACTAAAAGGACAATTTGATAATTTTAATAATTAAGAACGACAACGTGGTCAATTAACCAATCAAAAGGATAAGTTGGAAATATTGATAAGTGAGAAGGGTAATTTGGTAAATTAGCTAAGTGGAAGGGTGATTTTATAAATTTGATAAGTATGGAGTATAATTTAGTAATCTAACACATATTAGGGGTAATTTGGTAATTATACAAACATGAAGGTTAATATGGTAAATTAGCAAATGAAAAGGGGTGACTTGGTAATTTTGAAGATAAGGGGTATTTTAGTAATTTTGCAAATATGATAGAGGTAAATCAATAACTTGTGTTTAACATGTCAATGGATTAAATGAGTTTCATAATTAGACATAAGTAATAGTAAATAATAAGATAAGGGTATTCAGTAAGTTGGTGAGTCTCATAAGAGCAAGGCATAACCTAGGGTTGGATGGATAGGTAAGGGTGTGACGTGGTTTTTATCTCATAATCATGCAAGAGGCGTCTAGTTTGTAAGGATGCATAGAAATGTGTGTTAGATATGAATTAGGGGTTAGGTTTTGTGTATGCCATGATCCTTGATATGGAATGCTTGATTCTATGGCCAATATATCTTTATGTCTCTGGATTTGTGACCTTTTTCCTTCTCTCGAATTAATTAAATGAACATATTGAATAAGACATGAATAAAGTACTAATTATGTCAAGTGAAATATTATTAAGCCGGATCCAAACCAAGCCACTAGCATAATAGTGGCCAAGTGCAAGATGCCCTAAAGACCGATCCACTGGTGAATAATAGTGGTCATGTGTGTATTATTTTGTATGTTTTCGATCCACCGGCCATAATAGTGGAGTATCCTGAGGTCAATAAACTGAACATGAGATATTAATAAATTATGGGAAGACACTAATCAGTTACATTTGAACACCATGTAGGTCAAGGCTAGACCGGTCCATAGCGAATAATAGTGGTCAGGTGCATGGAGCCCTAGAGATCAATCCACCAACGAATAATAGTGGTTAAGTGCTTGTTACCCTATATGTTTTCGATCCACTAGCTATAATAGTAGGGTTCCCTAACTTATATAGATATAATTTGAAAGATGATAATTGAATAATGATTAATTAATTGTTTAAGAACAAAAGTATCAATCTCACATTATGATCTATTGATATGACATGAGTTTGGCTTCAATGCTTGCCTCTGCTTAGGCATATGACAGAATTGCTAAGTATACAGATTGTGTGTTATGCCTCTTTTATCGTATGTGGTGTTGCCTTGTGTATTAGTCCTAGTATTGATTGTGATTTTCCTAAGCTTGCGAATGATTTTATCTTGTATCGTTTATGTATTATGTGTTGCATGCGAACCTTGACTTTCGATTTGGTATAAAGGGTTACTCAGTACCATATTACTGAAGGGTTCCATTTGTGAACCCCTGCCTATTCAATGGGGATTGTCCCTTACAAGACTATTGTAGGTGCTATTCAAGCAACTATCGGGTAAGAGCATAAGGATTATCCAAGAAGATTTCAAGGTTTTTCTTTTCACCTATTATTTACATGTTCACACTATTTTACTTCTATAACCACTAATAGTAGATTTTATTCTTGTAAAGTGTTTATAGCACTACTCTGATTAAATAAAGTCTGATTTTGAGCAAACTATATTTTATTCTTTTTACCCTTAGCACTTATTACTAGAACAGTAGGATGAAACCTGTCTGGTACTAAGTACGGACGTAATATCCCCGAAATTCACTGTTTTTTGCTTTTTGCTTCCTCTATTTTTTTATATAAAATGAAAATTTTTAATAGTGAATATTGGAGATGTTACAAAACAAGATTACCATAAGTAAAAAAATCATTTATAGTATAAAATAACATCGCTCTCAAGTTAAAAGATCCACATGTATTGTAAATCCCACATGTACTTTAAATCCTTAGTAAGGGGAACCAAATAAACATCAATATCATTACTTGACTATTTTGGACCAGATATTAGTGAAGATAACATCATCAATTTCCTCTTCATACATAATGATGGAGGAAGATTGTAGAACATTAGATTAAACAAGCCATAAACTATAGTTTTTTCTTCCATTAAAAGGTTTCATTCCATTTAAACATAGTGCAATCCACAAGTTTCTAGCTTCACTACCAAAATTACAGTATATAGAATTAATAAGCTTCAATCTATCCAATGTCTATGATTTTCATTATAAACCCTTCTTTTAACATGCCATACAAGGTTATCTACAATCTTCTTATTACAAAACATGTTTTAGAACTGTGATATGATTAGAAAGTACAATAACACCTTATTAGTAACCTTTTCCCTTTTGTATCGTGACATTCATTATTGAGGAAAAATATATAAGGATTCATATTCATTATGATACAGAATGTAATTATTAGGATAAGTATGAATCTTTTCATAATTCAAACCTATATAGCATATAATATTCTTAGCCTCATAAGTATAGGGAGAAAGCACATTATCCTTTGAAAGCATCTCTTTTAGGAGTTCAAGAAGAGAAGTGAAGCTTTTATCACTCTATCTATTACCTACCTTCAAGTTGTACAACCACAACACTACAGATAATTTTATAAATTTAGTACAACCATTATATAAATGTGTATCCGAATTACTTACTAACTTTTCAAACATTTTCATATGGTCTCTAAAATATTAATCAACACTATTAGTCAGGGCCTCCATGTAAGCAAAGTTATTTGTAGCTTCAACATCATCATGGTCAACCACACTAGGTTCATTAATAATTGGTTATCCATGTCATATCCACCTAGCATAACTCTTATTAATTCCATGGATAATGAAATGATCTTGTATCTCATTTATGCCTCTTCTTTTCATATTTTCAAAATCAACACATGGAAAAGATATAAACAAAGTATCTTCCGAATGTTCAATGGCTATCTTAAGAAAGTATTAAACACCATCTATATATTCTCTAGAAAACCTAATTACATGCATCCACTTATCCAGAACACATATGCACCACATAACATTTGAACTAGTAATAATACCATGATTTCTATATATTTTATTTCTGCATTTTATTTTTAGAAATAGTTTGATAATATATCTAGTAATTGATTTTCCATCTCCACAAGATATAGAAACTCAAAAAGTAACAACATATAGTGTACAAGCATACATCACAACACTATATGCAATATAAATATACATGAAGGAGTTCAAATGAGATAGACACAAGCAAAATTTAGAAAAGAGAGAAATTTATACAATAAGCTTCAATTGTAAAGAAAATGGAAAAGAAAATAATAGTGAACATATTATGAGAAGTGATAAAGGGAATCACCGGTGATGAACTAAAGAGGAGGAAAATGAAAAAAAGTGAAGAGAGAATATAGTGGGGATTGTAGAGGTATGTCGCTTCAAATGACTGTTGTATGGTATCAAGAGGTAAAATGAAAAGTTACAAGTAATTCTAGGTTAAAGAAAGGTGAAGTGAAAAAAATGGGGGGGGGGGGAAGGGTATCCATGACAGTTTTAATTTATAACAGTTGTGTATACTTTGTTCCATATTAAAAAATAAATAAAACGATGCACACCGTGTTATAGAACAAAACCGCCTAGTATAACTATCATAAAATGTACTATCATAATTTATAATCACTATGTATATGTCCCGCTTACAATGCTAAAATGCATGCTCCATATGCTTTTTTACTGGGCAATATAATAGATGGAGGCTTAGTTTTAAACTCCCTTATGTTACCTATCATTTATTTCAATTCGTGTACTCGTGGTACGTAAAAAGTACTCGACTGGTAAACTAATGAACTAGTTTAGTCCTAAACAATTTGGCTAGTTATACCAATAAAAACATAATTTGAAGCTTTGCATGCTTTCAAACTTAATCTAAACACATTCATAACTAATGAAACTATAACACCCTAAAATTTTAAAACAAAAAAATTTAAATATTTAACCTTTTATCTAGAATAATTTAATCTTTAAATTGTTAAATTAATTACTTTGTGGACCTTTGACTTACAAAATAAAAAAAAAATATTTAATAAATTAATATAATTATTTTTATTATTTTATCTTACCATTTTTATTTAAATAAATCTCAAACCCATAATTGTATCAAAATTATTTCATTAAATAAATACCTTAATTTTTGAATAAATAAATTTCATATTTTTCCAATAGTCCATTTTAGCCTAATTTCTAATCCTAACTCTAAAACATTTTCCTTTTCTTTTTCTCTTTTTCCTTTTTCCTTTTTCCTTTTTTTTCTCTTCATTTTCTTCATTTCTTTCCTTTTCCTTTTCTTTCTTTTCTTACTTCTTCTTCTTCCTTGGGCTAGCCCGACCTACCCCTTTCTTTTCCTCTTTTCTCCCTTGCACGGGTTAGCCTAGGCCTTTCCTACTTTTATTTCCTCTTATTTTCCCATAGGCTAGCCCAACTCTCCCCATATTCCTTTCTTTCTCTTCTTTTCCCCAGGGCTGGCCCAGCCCCTCATTCCCCTTCCTCCTCCCCTGTGCGACCTATTCCTCTCTCCTTCTTCCCCCATTTGCACCCCCATGCCAAACAACCCCCTTCACATGTCTCGCCCCCTTCTTCCCCCCACACCCTTACATATCTGCACACCCCTCTACTCGGCTAGATGCTTTACACCGCCCTTCTCCCATGTCATCCTTTCTTTCCATTGTTGGCTTTACAACCATTGCTCCCTTTCCCCAACATGCGCTTCACACTCCTTGCCTACCATGCCCATCTACACCCCCTGCACCACCTACCTCACACAACCAATAGAGCCCCCCTCTCCTCTTCCTTCTCCTCCTCTTCTTCTCTTCCTCCCTTCCACTCATCTCCCTTATGCCTTGCTCTCTCTCCTTTTATCCTCTCTTCTCTTTTATCCCCTCTTCTCCCTGTCCTTTATCTTCCTCATTTCTTTTATCTAGAGCCACCACCAACCATCATCGATGCTTCCACCACCAACATAACCTCTGTCATCATCCACCACCCTTTTCTCCTTCTTTCTTTCCTTTCTCCTCCTCCTCTACCTTCCACCCCCTCCTTCTTTATCCCTGTGGTAACACTTGGCAATTTTTCCTACCTCCACCCTTTCTCCCTAGAGCAACCCCTCCCCCATCACAATCACAGCCATCTCCTTACCCACATTCTCCCTGCATGACCAATAGCCAACCTAGTCTCCCCAACAACCTTGCTTTTCCCCCTTCTCTCTCTCATCTTCTCCTTTCTTCCTCTTTTCCCTCCCTTCTCTGCACTACTCCTTCCTACAATCCATGACACTACCTCTGTCACCTTTGAGCTACCTACACCACACCCTCCAACCACTGGCCACCTCCTCCATCACCTCCTGCACCCAACAACCCAAGGTCACATCCCCACCAACCCTTACCTGAGCCCCCTTTTCGCTGCTTCCATTTAGTTACCATAATTTGCATAGCTCATGCTACACATGTAGCATGAGTTATGCAATGTTCATTTATGAGTTATGTATGATAATTAAGGTATAATTGCATTTTGATAATCTTATATTTAATAAATATTTCTAATAAAAATCATTATCTCATTTATCTAATGTTAATATGGTATTTGTGTCATTAATTATAGGTACAAAATTTTATTAAACAGAGCCTATGCATTTTTAATTGGATACAGGTAAAGTTTGATTATTTCTAGAAATAAAATAACCATTATATACCCCTAAAATGTTTATATTATTGCAATTTAGCATGCTAGAGTTTTTGGTATATGATTTGTGTGGATATAATGTGTTATAATTAATTCCATATTTATTAATGCTATCTTAGAAAATTAAAAAAGAATGTATGTTATTTTTTTATGTGTGTGAAATGGGTGATATTATTTTTGGGTAGTAATGATGTATGTTATGATAGGTATGCATGGACACTTGTAATAAAAATATTATTACCATGAGCTTTAGGGGCAATTTGGTCATTTAAACACATCATGATATTTAACCCTAGCTAGGGGTGTCAAGTGTGTTATAAATAATGTTAGGAATGGAGATATGAGTTTAGTGTATCATAAGCACATGATTTAGCATGAATGTTAGTATTTTAGGATCTAGGGTTATTTTGGTAATTTTTATATTATGATAGTGATCATTCTAATAAATGTGATGGCTATGTGTTATGTGGGGTTGCAAGTGAGAATAGGGTTTTTGTGTCATTTGTGATACCTGTTTAGGCATAAATAGTGATATTAAATGGCCTAGGGGAATTTTAGTAATTTTGAAGGTGTAAGCATGATTATCCTTATATGTGCATTCTAATTAATAATTGGTGTTAGTATGACAATAGGGTTTTGTGGCATTAGTAATACATATTTGGGCATGAATACTATTATTACATGGCCTAGGGGTATTTTAGTAATTTTGAGGGTACAAAAGTGGTTATCCTAATAAATGTGCATGCTAAGTAATAATTAGTGCTAGTACAAAAATAGGGTTTTGTGGCACTAGTAACACATGTTAGGTGTAAAAGTTGATACTGTATGACCTATGGGTATTTTGGTAATTTTAAAGGTGCAATGGTGGTTATCCTAATAAATAGGCATGATAAGTAATAATTGGTGCCAAGTGTGAAAAAGAGGCCTTGTGGTATAAGTAACTTATGTGAGAGCATGAACATCAAAGATTTTGGTAATTTTACATGTACTAGAGTGAGTAATGTAATGAATATGCATCGAGCGAGTCAAACCATGGGAGTTATGACCATGAGCGAGGAGAGTGGGGGGTATGGTTGCTATGAGTGGATATGGGGGTAAATGATGACATGGTTGAGTAGCTTTGCAATGTTGGGGGGTCCATAAGGTGCTAAAGGCTGAGAGGTTACCAAAAGTGTAGTGAAATGCCCCAAAAATTTTTAATTTTAAAAATTATAGTTAAATAATATTTTATTAGAAAATTAATTAAATAAATTATTTTTATTAAAATAAAAAGGAATTAATCAAGGATATTCAAGAATAAAATAATAAATATTTTTATTAGAAAACTTTAGGTATTTTAGCTAACTAGGTATTTTATTTTGGAAATTAATTAAATAAATTATTTTATTTAAAATAAGAAGGAGAAAATAGTTCCAAATTAATATTAATTTTATAAATAATTTAATTGGAGAAAATTTGGGTGATTTTCTAATTAAAATGAAAGTTATGAAAAATATTTAAAAATCCTAAATTAGCCTAAAAAGGGATTTAAATTTTATTTTATTTAAATATTATTATTTTTAAATATCCCAAATATTCAAATTAATTTAATTGGCCCTAACCCGCCTATTTTTCTTTTTCCCTTTTTCCTTTTTCCATTTTCTTTTTTCTTTCTTCTTTTTCTTTCCTTTTTTCTTTCTTCTTCTTTTCTTTTTTCTCCTCCTCGGCCTGGGCCAACCGCGGTCGAGTCTTCCTTTCCCCCTTCCTTTCCTTCAATGCGGCCCAGCCCGCGCAGCCGTTCCCCCTCTTCCTTCCTTCTTCATGTTGTGTTTTATATTTTTTCCCCTCTAAACCCTGCGTTCCATTTATGTTTTTCCCCTCACCACGCCCGACCGCCTGGTTCCTCTTTCTTTCTTTTCTTCCCCCCTAAGCCAATCGATCCACACACCCCTCATCTTCTTCTTCCTTCTTCCCTCGTCGACGTCGACCTACACCCCCATAACTACCCTTGGTTTTTCGCCGCCGGTCATGCCCTTTGATCGGTCATTGCACCTCTTTCTCTCCCCCTTACTCTCAAAATAAGTTGACCTACCCCATCTCCCATTTCTTGGGTAATTTTTCCCCTTTTCCCTATGCATACCCCCGCCATGTTCTTCCTAGATTTTGTCGGCAATTTCACCGCCGGTGAGCCTGAACCAACCTACCATATTCCCACGCCAACCCACAGAACCCTAACCTCCCTTCTAAAATGTATAAATACCCCTCATTAGCTCAATCTCGAGACTTTTTCCCGCAACCTAGAAATTCCTGACCTTGTCGCCGCCACCCCTTCAAACGCCATTTCTGTTGCCTCCGGCTAACTTCACCACCCACTCTTCCCACCTAAGTCTTTCTTGCACTACCCTCTAACTAACTACACCTCCTATATCCTTCGATTCTTCCTACACAAGCCCTATGGCTGTGCAAAGTTTGCGTCTCAACTAGCCCTTGCTTCCATATTTGTCACCCTTTACACTACCCTTAGCCACCACTTCTACAGCTGCTGCCACTCCTTTCACCTCCCAAATTATTCTACAGACCCTCCTCTATCTCCCCTACCTTTCTTTTCCTCTTCCTCCCTCTTCTCCTCTCTTTCTCTTCTTCTTCCCCATTCAGCCACCACCACCGCTGTCGTGCACCACCACCTTTGGTTGCGCCACCACTTCCATTCTGTTCCTCTCCTTCTAGGCAACCATAATCACCTCTACTCCCACTTTCATTCTCCCTATTTTGTTCCTAGCCTTCAACTTTTCCCCCTTTTCTTCTCTTTTTCCAGCCACCTGCGCACCCACCGTGCACCACCGCTGATGCCGCCTATCACCACCAGCCTAAGGTTGAACCCTAAACCCCCTCATTCCTTTTTCACTATTTATACAAGCTTTATTTTATTTTATTTCATTTATTTGAATATGTATATATTTATACTATTATTATTAATATTACTATTATTATTGTTGTTATTATTATTATTCTTATTAATGTTTTTATTATTATTTCTATTGATGATCGAAGCCCTATTATATTTTTATTTCAATTTTATTTTTATTATTCTTATTGTTTCTATTATTACTATTATTATTATTAATATGTGATTATTATTATAAGTATTATTGTTATTATTACTATTTTGAAATTATTATTATTATTATTATTATTATTATTATAACTATTTTACTATTTGTGTTGCTATTATTATTGTTATTGTTATGCCATTTTTATTATTGTTTTTGTTGTTGTTGTTGTTGTTGTTGTTGTTGTTGTTATTTTCATTGTTGGTATTATTATTCTATATAGTATTGAAACCCTATTGTGCCTCTTTTGAATTGTAGTAGTGGTATTATAAATATCAAGTCTTATTATTATTAATATTATCATTATTTTTATCATTAACATTTATTATTATTATTAATGTTATTATTATTATTATTATTTAATAATTTTATTATTATTTAATATAGGGTTTAAAGCCTACTTCATTTTATCTTCTATTATTATAATTACTATTATTACCATTATGGTTATTATTATTTTTGTAATATTATTATTGTTTTTATGATTATTATTATTACTATTTCATCATTATTATTATTATTATTACTAAATTTCATTATAAATGTTACTAATGTTATTATTAGTATTATTTTGGTAAAGGGGCCGAAGCCCTTATTTCCCTATGTTTTTGAGTAATGCCCTTCTTATTATTATTGTTACTATTTTTATTATTCTTGTTAATATTAACATTGATATTATTTTTACTATCTTTGTTATTGTTATTTTGGTATCATTATTGTTAGTATTATTAGGGTAAAGTCTTCAACTTTATATTATCAACTTTTATAATATTACTATGATTTCTTATATCTTTAGTAAGATAGTAATTAGTTAATGTCATTTTTATTAATATTTTATTATTTTATCAAAAGCCTAGTCTTTTAATAAGTTAGTATTTAATAGTATTTTTGGTAGGAGGGAATCTAATTTTAGTTCTTCCCTCATATAGGTGAGACTAGTTAAAGCCCTAAGGAGGCGTAGGAGTGTGCTCCAAGACCGGTGTCGTAAGGGTATTACTAAGGCCTTATTTGTATTTATGTGCATTATATGTCTTGTGTACTTTATATTATATGTTTATCATTATAATTATTTCATGTGTGGTATGGCGTGGAGTTAAAGTGTGTTCATGTGTTGTTATATGGCATGTGTACTATGTGTATGTGATGAAATATTGTGGCATATGATGATATATGTTGTGACCCTGTAAGACATGCATGTGAGGATATATATAAGTATTTTTGTGTGGGATAGAGGTTGAAAAGAAGAATGGGGAAATAATTTGATCAAGAGATGTGAGTTGACCTAAGTATTTAATGATCCATGAGTGGAGGAATAAAATGGGAAATTTAGGGTTTTATGTTGGAAAATCTAATTTATGGTTCTGTATGGGAGAATCTAATTTATGGTTTTATATGGGAGTATATAATTTGTAGTTTTATATGGGAGAATTTAATCTATGGTGTAACATGGGATAATCTAATCTATGGTGTAATATAGGAGAATCTAATCTATGGTTTGTATGGATTGAATTTAGGGTTTTGTATGGAGAAACCTTGGGTTTTGTGTGGATTGAATTTAGGGTTTTGTATCAACGAATCTTGGGTTTTGCATGAAAGAATTTAGGGTTTTGTATGGATGGACTTAGGATTTTGCATGGCAAATTTTATGGTGTTGCATAGGAGAATCTAAACTAGGATTTGGTATGGATGAATCTTGGGTTATGCATGGAGGAATCTAGGGTTTTGTATAGATGAATCTAGGGTTTGCATGGGTGATTCTAAGGTTTTTACATGGGAGTTTTAGCTTTTTAATGAAAAAGTTCAAAGGTTTGCATGGGGAGGTTAGCATCTGCATGGGAGTAAAGTTTATGTATGAAAAGTTGATTTGGGGTATGAGGAAGGTAAAGTAAGTGTTGTTTGAGTGTTTGAACACTTTGGATGAAAAATAGTACGTGGAGCAATATAAGGGTACATAGGAGACCAAGCTAGGGTTTGTGTGGATAATTAGGGTTTGGTATGGTTGCTTAGGGTTTTTGTGGTATCATGGGTATTTGGTGATTAAAGTGTAATTAAGAGGGTGGAATTTATGAGTTGTGATGTGTGGAGTGCTAAAATGATTTGGTTTGTGTGAAGTGGAGTAAGATGGGCCACTTAGGCCTAAATTAGGGTTTCTAGGAAGTTATAAGGTGCAGGGTTCTCATAATATGATACAGGTTAGTTGGAGGATAAGTGTAGGGGGAGTGATTTATGTATGTCTGGGGGAAAGCTTCTAAATAAGATATTTAAGACATTAATCATATAAAGTGAAAGATTTTTGAGTCAAGTCCAGCCGATCCATTAATTAGGAATAGTGGTTAGGATTTTTACCCTACAAGTGACTGATCCACCAACAAATAATAGTAGTTTGGATTATTGTCCTGCAAGTGACTTGCCCACCGACAACAATAGTAGGGGATCCCGAGCTCAATAAACACAAACCAGAGTTGCTAAGGCACTTAAAATATACTAATTACTTACAGTGGAACACAATATGAGTAGGAACCAGCCGATCCACCGCTTAGGAATAGTGGTGTGGACTATTGTCCCGCAAGTGACTGATCCACCACCAAAAAATAGTGGTGTGGACTCTTGTCTCATAAGTGACCGGCCTACCAGCTAAAATAATGGTGTGGACTCTTGTACTCATATGGATTTGATAAAAAGCATGGTGTGAATCGATTTGCGATAAGAGATTAATTAAGTAATTAATCCGAATTATAAATGGGCCTTTATGTATCTACCCGAATGATTGTACGTTATTATGTTATCATGATTGATTATGCTCTTTTATTTCTTTTTCATTATTTATGTGATGTTATGTGTTAGCCTTAGTGCACAGTTACCTTGCTCAGTACATAGCGTACTAATCACCCTTTTCATGGGTGCTACTCATTCCCACTAGTAGTAGGCCCTTTTGACTTTGTGTAGGTGGACGAGACATCCGGCAGGGCTGAGTGTTGAGTTTGTGTTTGGCTTGATGATTGGGAGTGACGTGGCTGGATTTTCTCTCTATGATATTTTATTTCCTCCTGATATTTCTTTCCTGTATTAGATTTTCCTTAATTAAATATTAATGTTTGTAGAGATAATTCCCTCCAAGGAATTTTGATTTTGTACTCTAATTTCTATTTTATTATTGATTATAAAACCTTATGTGTACTCTGATTTCTAAGTGATGATCTTTTTAATTCATTTTATGAACCCTCGGTTTAAGTTTGAAAATAATCTTTTTAGCCTTAGCACTTGGTACTGGAACGGTCGGAGAGAACCGGTATAGTACTAAGTGTGGCGGTAACATCCCCAGAATTCACGGGTTTCCAATTTTAAATTCTTCCTCTTGTTTTTAAAAAAAAAAGTAGTGAATTTTGGGGTATTACATGTAGAATTAGGGTTCTAAGAGGGGCCTAATTTTGAAGGTTAGTATCAAATGAGAAAAATGGGGGAGTTAGGCTATAAAACCTTAGGGGATGGATAATCATGGTAAAATATGTGTGGTTGTGGGAGTTTAGATCGAAATAAGTAGTAGAGAAGGGGTTAGGCCCATTTGGGACAAACTAAGTTTATGAGGAGTAACCCTAGGGGACAATGGTTATCATATGTGAGGAATGGGGAAATGGACTATGACTCATGAGTAATAGGGTTCTAATGGCATGTTTGGGGACTCAACGGATCATTAGGGTGTGAGGGAACCTCGGACTTAGGAAATTATGATTTCCATGAGGTTAGGGTTGGCCCGGGGTGGTAGTAGTCTAAGAGTCATACATGGTTTGTGCATAGTTATGTGTGTGATATATAAATAAATAAGATACAAATAAAACACTAACTACTTAAAGAGGAAGATCACTTGATTTAAGCCTATGTATATTATGTTTACTAGTCCACCGGTGAGAATAATTATCAAGAACGTGCTACCCTTGATTGCATTATATTTACCAATCCACAAGCAAAAATAGTGGGACTCCTGAGCTCAAATAATGAAACCTTTGGATAATAATAATGTATAGAAATATACTAATTACTTATAGCAGAACACCACGTGGGTTGGGACCATGTGTATTATGTTTACAAGTTCGATGTTGAGAATAGTGATCAGGAGCGTTTTTTCCTAGATTTTATTATATTTACTGCTCTACTGGTGAGAATACTAGTTAGGAGTGTGCTACCCTAAATTGTATTATATTTGTTGGTCCATCAGCGAGAAAAAAAGGTAAGGAGCATTCTACCCTAGATTATGTTATATTTATCAGTCCACCAATGTTAGGAGCATTCTATCCTAGATTGCGTTATATTTATCAGCCCACCAATGTCAGTAGCATTCTATCCTAGATTGCGTTATATTTACCAATCCACTAGTAAGAATAGTGGTCAGAAGCGTGCTTGTAATACTCCATCCCAAAATCCTTCAAATTTTATTTAGAATTATGTTGATATAAAATCAATGAGTTGTGGTTTTAAAATGGGCATAAAAATCTAATTAAAATATGAATTTTAGGTGTACTAGTTAACTAGTTTACCAAACCGATCAAATGGTGCATTTGGGAAATTTAAGTTCTTGTTATCAACAAACTAGTTGACTGGTTCGCCCAAACCAATCAAATGATTTGATTTCTATTTTAGATGATTTTGATTCAAATTTCTCTCTAATGATTATGAACACTTCTAATTTGAATTCAATTATGCTAATAAGCATATTTTAGTGTTCTAGTATTATTTTCATATTAATTGAACCATTATATAATTTTAATTAGCAAAAATTTTCCAAAAAGCCACTTATGTAGGAAAGCCTCCCTTCTCCTTTTTCCCTCACCTCTCCTTCTCTCTTGTTGCAATCAAGATAGTGATTATTAACTTAAGATACTCTCCCCTGACTTGCATACCCATCTCTGACTGCACTCGACCCTTCACCACCCCATCAAGTTATCCTTCACTTCTTGTCTTGCCTATACTCAACCTCATCTATCTTATCCCTTCTTTTCCTTGGGGATGTTAGGCAACTTGCCCCTGTACCTCTTATTCTGCTGATCTATCTTCATTCCAAACTTGTTTTCTTACTCTCTTCTCCCTTCTTCTTGTGAAAATCTCATCAAGTGTTGAACATCATTCCATTTTTCCTCTCTCCTTCCTTATGCTAAGAAGAATAGAGTTCCTCTTTGGTTTACTCCTTTGAATTGTGGAAGCATTGTGTTCCTTTCTCTTCTCTTATTCATGGTTTTAGTTCTCTCTTGCTTTCCTTAAGCAAGAAAGAATTAATGTTGAGAAAATTTGGGTAATTCAACATATTTTTTAACACTATTTTGAATCTAAAGGTGGTGCTTTATGTTTCTCTCCTTCTAATTTTCTTGGTTTCAATGAAGTTTTGGAAGAGGATTTTGAATGTTTTTTACTTTGATTCTCTTAGGAATTGAATTTCTGCTAGATAGGCCATCCATTAGGAGTTTTATTCTAGAAGAATTACTTCAAGGTAAAGCATTCTCATCTTTAACATAATTAGGTTGATATGGTATATTGGGATTCCATGTGTTAGTGTTCATATAAGTATGATTTAATTGTGTTCTATAGTATGTGCTTGTGGTATAATCCTTTCTAAGTAAGTGCTGTGAGTTTCTTGATTTTTAAGCATGAAATTGGTTATTGGGTATGATTTGGTTGACTGTGTATATCACCATGTGTCAATATGATTCTATTCGTAAAGCATGTACTTTTATGTGTGTTTTGACATAGACGCATGCTAGAAGTAATATAATAAAGTGTGGCAAATTTTGGTATGTGTTTCACAAGTCTAGGTTGTATTTTACCTACACCAATCAAATGGTTTGGAGTTTTGGATCGATTAGTTACGAAAATAGTCAATTGGTTTATCAAACTGGTTGATTGGTTTCAATGAATAGTAGATCAATTGGTCAAATCCATCGATTGGTGTCCTTACAGACCGAGGCAGTTTGGTCTTAAAATACCCTAAAACCTTAATTTAATAAATTATATTAAAATAGTGATTTATTAGGAAAATTAATTAAATAAAATTATTTTATTTAAAATAAGAGGGAATATTAATGCAACATCAAGAGGAAAATAATAAATAATTTATTTAGGAAAAGTTAGGGTGTTTTGGCTAATTAAAATAGAATTTAGGAAAAATTATTCAAAATATCCTAAATTAATCAAAAAAGAAATTAAATTATTATTTTATTAAACATTATTATTTTAAATCATCAAAAAATACCAAAATATTCTAAATACCCCAACCAGCCTATTTTTTCCGTTTTTTCTTTTTCCTTTTTTTGTTTTCCCTTTCTACCCCTCTTCCCCCGGACTGGGCTAGCCCCTCGCTGCCCAACTCTACTCCCTCTACTCACTCCCTCTCATGGCCCAGCCCGCGTTGCCTCCCCCATCCCCCACACTCAGTCACCAGTTCACCCCTCTCTCTTTCTTTTCTTCTTCCCCCAGACCAGTCGGCCTACCATTCTTCTTCTTCCACCCTCTCCCTCCACACGTTGCAGATGACCTACAACTCTACACCGTACCACCAGCCTAGCCTCTCTCTCCCCCATCCCTTTCCTTTCCTTTTCCAACCCCAACCTGCCCTATACTCCTCTCACACGTGCCTTTCTTCCCTTCCTTTTTCTCCTCCCCAACCCAACCAAACTTGCAAATCGCAGACCTATACCAGCCTAGCACCGCTGACCAATGACCCTGCCACACTTTCCCACTCTGATCCTCTTCACCCTCTTTCATATCCACCCCCATTAGCCTATAAATACCCCCAATTGACCCCTCAATCAGCCTTTTTTTCCTACCCAAAAAATTTATCTCCCCTTGCTCCACCACCAATTTAGATGCCTCCGTCGGCGCTTATACCTAGCGGTGTTGCCTATAATGCTTGTCAAACTCCTCCCTACATCACCCTCTAATTCCTACCGAACCACACCACCCACCACCTCTAATTCCTCCTACACGAGCCACCAGTCATGCAAAGTTGGTTGCCCAACTCGCCATTCTCTTCCATCGTCACCCTTCTCACACCCATGCACTGCCATCCCCATTGCACCCATGACCTGTCGTACCTCCCACACCACCCACCACCTCTACCTCCCCTACCTTCGTTTCTCCCTACCTCCCTCTCCTTCACCCTTCCTCACCATCCACCACCTTCGGCCACCACAACAACCACCACCTCCGCCGCCCCTTTTGATGTGTCACTACCACTATTCCAACCCTCTCAACCCAAAGCATCGACCACCATCTCACTCCCCCTCCCCTAGCCTAGAAATCCACGTCTCCAACTTCCCTTCCTCCTCCACCACGACCAGCACTGCCTAGTCACTACCACCTTTAGGTTGTGCCCCAACCTCCCTAACCTTTAAAAATAATTTATTTAAATGTTAATTATTTTATTTAGGTTAAAATCATCATCATCATCATCATTATTATTATTATTATTATTATTATTATTATTATTACTATTATTATTATTATTATTAGTATTAGTATGAGTATTATTATTACTAACTTTGGGCACTATTATTACTAATGCTAATATTAACATGATTATTCGAAAACCTATCATTATTATTACTAATATTTGAAGTATTATTTTTTGTTTGGTCAAAACTTGCTATATATATATTCAACCAAAATGTCATATGTACATTGACCGTCCTAGGTATGACAGACCCATACCTTAGGCTCTCACATATATGGCTTAGCTTAGCATTTATTATTTAGAATCCGCCCCTTCTTTTTTGTAGCATGATACATTACTCTGTTCCTGACATTAGCCTTGATCCATTCAGCTACATGGGAACTTGGGTTACAATTTGAAGTGTGCATAAGAAGGTTTCTTTGTCTCCAAATGTGATAAATCAATGCTGCTAGGGCAGCAATGGGAATTGCGTCATTCATCTTCCACCCACGGCGAGATTGGATCCATTGTATCCATTCCGCATAAGGCTTTGGCCAAAAGTTGCTACCGATCCACTCTTGAATATTTGAAGTATTATTATCATTATTATTATATTTTATTATTATTATTATTATTATTATTAACGTTGGTCGTATTATCACTAATGTTACTATTATTATGATTATGAGAACCTTTATTATTATTATTATTATGAAGATTCAAACTATTACTAATACTAATATTATCATTATTATTATTTTTATCATTATTGTTATTATTATCTATATCACTAATATTACTAGTACTACTATCATTATTATTAGTAGTAGTAGTAGTAATAGCAGTAGTAGTATCACCATTGTCACTATTTTTAGTATTACTAATACTATTATTATTATTGTTATGATTTGGGTTATTATTCTTATTATTGTTGTTGTTGTTCTTAATAGTAAATTTATTATCTTTAGTAATATTAATATTACTAATGATACTTTAACATGGACTAAAATAACTACCAAGACTATTTAGACTAGTACTAGTACGATTAGCTACTTTAAGAATAGTGCCCTTACTTTTATTTATAAAACTACTATTATTATCATGAACCCTAATACTAGGCTATGATAAGGTTAAGGTAGGAAATAATGACAATTTTGGTTAGAGGGAAATTAACCCTTAGTATTTTTCCTCTTATAGGTGAATAGAGTCAAAACTCTAAGGAGACATAGGAGTGTGCTCCAAGCCTGGCATCATTTTAGGTAAGGATGTAGGTAAGGCCGCTTGTGTGTATTATGTTCCTTGTATGATATGTGTTATGTTATGTTGGGTACCTTATATTATTATGACTGCGTACTTATAGCGCAGTGTGGAGTTAAGATACATTTATGTGACTTCCTTATAGCATGTGTGAAAAGATGTGTATGTTGTGCTTATGGTATTATGTGATATGACCCTCTATGACATGCATGCTAGGATGGTTTAATGAAATGTTATGGGGTGAAAGGATGAAAAGGGGAAAAGGGGAAATGAATTGACTAAAGGAAAATGAGAATGACCTAATTATCAAATGACCCATGAGGGAACAAATAAAAGGAAAATATGGACAAAATAAGAAAGTGGAGTGGATCTTGCATGGGGGAGTCTAGGGTTTGCATAAGATGGATGGTGTTTGCATGGGGATGATCCTTATGTGTGAAAAGTTGCCTTGGGGTGTAACAAAGGTAAGGGAAGAGTTGTTAGGGTGATTAGAGTCCTTGGGCGGAAAATAGTACGGAGGTTGGTATAAGGGTGTATAGGGAACATGGCTAGGGTTTAGAGTAGCCAACTAGGGTTTCATGGTAACATGTGTAAAAATGGGAAGTAAGATGAAATGTTTAGGGTTGAACCTAGGTGAGAGGATGAGTTAACGATAAAGGAGAATGAGTTTTGTGGGTTAGGGCAAGGATGGACCATAAAGGCTAAATTAGGGTTTTTGGGAAACCCTAGAGGGCGATAGTGGGTTGTCCTTAGATGGTATAAGGAAGTGGGACTCTACCCACACCCTTAGGAGTTGGGTATTGGTGGTAAGTAAGGAAAAGAGGGAAAGGATGTCTAGATTTGTTGGTAGGACGAGCCCCTCTCAAGGGAATAGGAGTAGACGGATTGTGTGAACTGGTAATCCAAGGGACATACATGTCAAGGGTGGAAATATTTATTGAATAAGATATGAATAAGATTCTAACCATTTAAAGGGGAAGAGTGTTCAGCTAGGCCCAAACTATTCCACCAGCAAATAATAATGGCTAGGAGTTGGGGTGCCTTAGAGACCGATCTACTAGCGAATAATAATGGCTAGGAGTGTTCTGCCCTGCATATTTTCGATCTACCAGCTATAATAGTGGGGGATTCCGTACTCAATAAACCAAACCTAATGTTATCAAACCATGAAAAGATACTATCTACTTATAGTGAAACATTATGAGAGTCGGCATCAGACCAGTCCACCTACAAATAATAATGGTTGGGTGCCTTGTGCCCTAAAGATCGTTCCATCGGCGAATAATGGTGGCCAGGTGTGTTCTGCCCTGGGTGTTTTTTTGATCCACTGGCTATATTAGTGGGGTTCCTATACTCACATTGATTGATAATAAGCATGGTGTGAAATGAGTATACTAACTAGAGATTTAAAGAATGAGCTTAACCGTACTATAACACAGCCTCTATAATCTACATTGCTTGTATGTTTATCTATACGATCATGCTTGTATTATATGCCTTTTGTGTATGGCCTTAGCTACATTGTTACCTTTTCTCAATATGTAGTGTACTGACCACCCGTTTCATGGATATTGTTTATTCTCACGAGCAGAGGGCCCTACTGAGTTTGTACAGGCAGGAGACAACATCTTCTATACCTATGATCTTATAAGGCATCGAGCAAGGCTGAAAGCTTAGCTTTGGACTGGGCATGGGGACCCGGGAGTGACATTGGCCAGACTCTCTCTCTTTTACTTTAGTTTACTTATGTATCATTTTATTTTTGTTTTATCGTACTATGTATTTTACCATTCATGGGAACTTTGATTAAGTACTTTATTGGGTTGTATAACTTTTAATGTGCACTCTGATTTCCATGTTATGAGAATTCTAGTTTTATCTCTGTTTTAAGTTGTTTACTAGTATTATGAAATTATCCTTTACCTTGTCGTTGGTACAAGACTAGCTGGGGGCCAGACTTGTACTGATCATGATAGTAGCACACCCGTGCTCGTATTTGTTTTAATCAAACGAAAATTTTCAACTGTAATTTTTGGATGTGTTACAAGTTGGTATCAGAGCATTGGTTATGGTAGCCATGCTTATTTTGAAAGAAAATTTTTATTAATAAAGTGTTTTCAAATTTTAAAGTGTTTTCAAACCTAGAAAGACCTTTTCATTTTAAGAATTCCAAGTTCAGGCCATAGTGAGGAATGAAAGGGTAGATTAGGGATTTCTTAGAAGTGGAAAATAGTGTAAAATAGTTTACATTGAACCAGTGGGTTTGATTCTAACATCCCTTTTCTGTTTCAGCTTCCATTGACGATGAACACTCAGGTAGGATGCCTAGAGGAGACATTCTAGGCTTTCATAGAGTTCATCCAGCACTAGCCCCTAGTGTTAAATTCGTACCCCCACCACTCTGAGGGCGCTGGTGAGGACTAGCTCTAACGGGTCACTGAGTATCAACCTCTGACCTACTCTGGTGAGGAGGACCCAGTGGTCCTTGAAGGGTATATCTAGGACATGGATTGCACCTTTGAGGCAGTGGGCTACCCACCAACTCGGCAGCCCAGCATAGTCACATTTTTGTAGAGAGGCATAGTAGAAGCCTAGTGCATGGAGTACCATGCTCAAGATGGTCCTTTAGTGACTTAGGAGGCATTCAAGACCGCCTTTTGCTCCAGATTCTACCTTGAGAGCCTAAAGAGGGACAAGCTCTAGGAGTTCATGCAGCTCACTAAGGGACCGATGACAGTCTGCTAGTACCATACTCGCTTCACCGAGTTGCTCTGTTTTGCCTCAGGGATTGCAACTAATGAGTCAATGGTGGTATTCCAATTCGAGTAGGGGCTGAACTTCAGCATCCACCGGATGATGAGTGTAGCATTCTTCACCAACTTGACCACCTTATATAAGCGTGCCTGCATTGCTGCCATCCTAATCGAAGAGTAGTTCACCATCCTCAAGAAGAGAAAACTTGAGGGTTAGAGTTCTTAGAGTAGGACCCAACCACAGATAGAAGGACTAATAAGACCCCGTCAAGAGACCGTAGTAGAAGCCAAGGGGCCCTGGGAGATTCTCGTGCAAACGATGAGGCCATAGCTACCCCAACCGAGATTATAGAGGTAGACTCATGACCTACCTAAACTGTGAAAAGCATGGCCATAGAAATTTTGAGTGTCGGGGATCATCTCACTCCTAATAGTATGAGACTTGGTAGTATCAGGAGAGGGGCACCCTGATTCCCCAGTAGCAGACATACGAGCACCTACCCTAGTCGGTGCCCCAGTTCAAGAGGCTAAGGGAAGGCCTTAGGGACCCAAACCCTTTCACCTAAGAGGAGGTCAGTCAGGTGCACACCTGAATGTAATCAGTTAGGCGGAAGCTGACTGTCAGTTGGACGTCATCACGAGTATATTTACCATCCATTTTCTACTAGTGTATATCCTTTTTGATTTGGGTGCTACCTTATCATTGATTTCATCTTCATTCACTGCTATGGCTAAATTGTCGCCCTCTACTAGAGTAGAGTTTGTGATGCTCCCATCGGATGATAGGATGGAATGTAATTAGTTGTTCTCATATGTGGCCTTAGTCATAGGCGGGGTAGACTTCTTTGTAGACCTGTTTGGGATGGAATTAAAGGACTTTGACGTGATTTTAGGTATGGAAAATCGGGGGAGGTACCAAACTACAATTGACTGCAATCAAGAGAGCGTGATTTTGCGAGGCCTGGAGGGAACTAGGGTTTCATACAGAAGGACTCAACCTAACCCCACTTCCAAGGTGGTATTGGCAGTTACTCTGCACGCTTTGGTCTAGAAAGGGTATCCCCTATATTTGTGTAGTGCGCAAGAGCTGAACAAAGACATAGCAACTCTAGATAGCATCCTAGTGGTCAGAGAGTTTCCAGATGTATTTTTGGAGGAAATACTAGGTATGTCCCCATTTTGAGAGATTGACTTCAAGATTGAGCTAGTGCAATGCGTTGAGCACATCACAAAGGCATCCTACCAAATGGTACTAGTTGAATTGAAGGAGTTAAAGGCCTACCTAGATGAGTTATTGGAACAAGGGTACATCTGGCCGAGTGTGTCACTCTAGGGTGCACCTATCTTGTTCATGAAGAAGAAGGATGGTAGTCTCCATCTCTACATTAACTACCAATAGTTGAATCAGCTGACAGTGAACAACCAGTACCCACTCACAAGAATTGATGATTTTTTTAACCAGTTGAAGGGTGCCATAGTATTCTCTACGATTGACCTAAATTCAGGGTACCATCAGTTGCAGATCGTCAATGTTAACATTATAAAGACTACCTTCCAAACCTTGTATTGACACTACGAATTTGTAGTGATGCCATTTGGGCTCACAAATGCACCTGTAGTCTTCATGGATCTAATGACAAGAATATTTAAACCCTTCCTCGACCAATTCATAGTGCTATTCATTGATGATGTTCTAGTGTACTCCTAAGGGAATGGGGAGCATAAGCAGCACCTCCACATCATTTTGAGCCTATTGAGAGAGCACCGCTTGTATACGAATTTATCTAAGTGCATATTCTAACTTCAAGAAGTGGCCTTCCTTAGACACATAGTATCAGTTGGGGGAGTAGCTATGGACTCAGCCAAGATCATGGCAATCACATAGTGGAAGCCTCCCATGAACATAGTAGAGGTTCACAGTTTTCTATGTTTCACCAGCTGTTACAGAAGGTTTGTGCAAAATTTCTCCAAAATTGCTCGACCATTAACCAAACTTCTAAAGAAGACTAAGAAGTTCTAGTGGGATGAGACTTATGAGGGATCCTTCAAAGAGTTGAAAAGGCGATTGACCATGGCACATTTGCTAACTCTGCCAGAGGGTTCAGAAGGGTTTGAGGTTTACAATGATGCAACCAAGCATGGGCTTGGGTGTGTGATGATTTAGAATGGTAGAGTGGTCACATATGCCTCCCGATAGTTAAAGTAGCATGAACAAAATTATCCTACTCACGACTTGGAGTTAGCTGTGGTGGTGTTCACCTTGAAAATTTGGAGGCACTACTTGTATGGGATGAAGTGTAGGTTCTTTACAGACCACAAGATCCTCAAGTACATATCCACCTAAAAGGAGCTCAACATGAGGCAAATGAGGTGGTTAGAGCTTTTTAAGGACTACGACATCGAGTTGACCTACCATGAGGGTAAGGCCAACATGGTGGTAGATGCTCTGAGCAAGAAGACGTCACATTCTACACTTTGTTGTGTGGTTGTTGATCGAGTGATAGGAGAGTTTTCAATCTTAGAGACTGAACTAATTTAACAAGGTGACCTTGAGGCTTGCATGAGCACCCTGACACTCACTCCCACCATATTTGAGGAGATTTGAGCCAACCAAGTAGGAGATGTCAAGCTTAAAAGGATCTGATGGAAGATGTAGGAAGGTTGGTTAGAAGGGTTTAGAATTCATGAGGATGGCAGCCTTCGGTTCAAGAGTCGCTGGTTTGTACCATAGGAATGTTCACAGTTGAAGCATCGTATTATGGAAGAATAACATAAGACCCCTTACTCAGTTCACCCAAGAGGGTAAAAGCTATACAAGAACCTTAGGAAGGTGTATTATTAGCCGTGCATGAAGCGGGAGGTGGCCGAGTTTGTGTACCGGTGTCTGGTCAGAAGGTCGAGATCGAGCACTAAAGACCTACGAGGTTACTTCAGCTCTTAAAAGTGGTAAGATGGACATCCATGGACTTTTTCATTGATTTGCCAAGGACTCGAAGCGGCTATGATACCATTTGGGTTGTGGTGGACCAGTTGACTAAGTCGGTCGTGTTTATACCGATGAATTCCACGTGGAGTATGGATCAGTTAGTAAGTGCCTACATGAAGTACGTGGTTAGCCAACATGGGGTTCTAGAGGACATCATATTAGATAGGGATTTTAGGTTTCTCTCTCACTTTTGGGGAAAACTACAGGAAGGCCTAGGAATGATTTTGAAAATGAGCATAGCTTTCCACCCTACCACTTATGGGTAGATGAAGCAAACCATACATACCCTAGAGGATATGTTAAGAGCCTATGTGTTGGATTTCCAAGGTTATTGGGAGGGGCACCTACACTTGATAGCTATAGGAAGTCCTAGGAATAAATTTGAAAATGAGCACAGCTTTCCAACCTACCACAAGTTGACAGACGAAGCAGACCATACAGACCCTAGAGGATATGGCATGTGTGCTAGATTTCCAAGGTTGTTGGGAGGAGTGCCTGCATTTAATAGAATTTCAATACAACAACAACTACTAGGGCAGCATAGGGATGGACCTCTTTGAGGCTTTGTATGGGCAGAAGTTTAGAACTCCCTTGTGCTGAAGTGATATCAGCGAGATAGTGGTATTGGGGCTTAAGATGATTAGAGAGATGATTAGGCAGGTCCATCAAATTCAGGATCGAATGAGAGTGACCTAGAGAAAACATAAGAGTTATGATGATCAAAGATACTGGGATAGTGACTTTAAGCATGAGGAAAAGGTATTGTTTAGGGTTTCCCCCATAAAAAGCGTGCAGAGGTTTGGTAGAAAGGGCAAGCAAAGCCCGAGATACATCGGCCCCTTTGAAATCCTAGAGCATGTAGAAGAGGTTGCTTATCGTTTGGCTCTTCCTCCAGAATTGGCGCGAGTTCACAATGTGTTCCACATCTCACAGTTGCGAAAGTACGTCACTGATCCCTCCCATGTGATCCTATTGGATGAGATAGAGCTTGATGAGTCCTTAACCTATAAAGAGATACCTGTGAGGATCCAAGCTCTGAAAGACCCATATAAGTGCAGTTCCCCTTGTAAAGATTCTATGGAGCCAGCATGGAACTGAAGAGGCTACAAGGGCACCTAAGAAGAACATGCACAAGGCATACCTAGAACTCTTTGTTGTAGGTACGACAACCCTTAGTAAAACCCTTTTCTTTAAGGGGTAGTTGTATAGTTATTAATGATAGTTTTGTTCTTATCCACTTAGAACGTCTTAGCCTTAACCCAAGAATTAGCAAGTGACCTCAGCGACGGAGTCTCTCTTTAAGGGGGTAGTGATAAAATACCCTTAAATCCAAATTTACAAAATTATATTAAAATAGGAATTTATTAGGAAAATTAATTAAATAAATTATTTTATTTAAAATAAGGGGGGATATTTAAGGTAAAATCAAGAGGAAAATAATAAATAATTTATTTTGAAAAAATTGGGGTGTTTTGGCTAATTAAAATGGAATTTAGGAAAAGTTTTACCAAATATCCTAAATTAATCAAAAAAAGAAATTTAATTATTATTTTAATTAAATATTATTATTTTAAATATACAAAAATATCAAAATATTCTAAATACCCCAACCAACCTATTATTTCTTTTTCCTTTTTCTTTCCTTTCTCTCCTTTCTCTTTTTTCTTTTCCCCCTCTTCCCCCAGATAGGGTCAACCCCCTTCTAACCCAACTCTCCTCCCTCTCTTATCTCCCCTGCATTGCCTATCTCACATCGCCTTCCCCACCCTTACGCTCAACCATCGGTTCACCCATTTTCTTTTTTTTCTTTTTCCCCTAGACCGGCCAGCCAACCCTTCTTCTTCATCCTCCCTCTCCCTCCCACGCGTTGCAGACGACCTGCAACTCTGCACCGTATCACTAGCCCAGCCACCGTACTACCATCCTACCATCACCTCTCTCTCCCCCCATTCCTTTCCTTTTCGTTATCAACCATAAGCTGCCATGTACCCCACTCATGCGTGCCCCTCTTCCCTTCCATTTTCTCTTCCCCGACCCAACCAAACTGGCAAATCACAGACTTGTACTTGCCTACCACCACCAGCTGGTGACCCTACCACACTAGCCTCCTCTTTTCTTCTTCCCCCTCTATCGTATCCACCCCCATTAGCCTATAAATACCCCCAACCGACTCCTCAATTGGCCTTTTTTTCCTACCCAAAAAATTTACCTCCCCTTGTACCACCACCACTTCAAATGCCTCCTCCACCGCTTGTACCCAGCGACGCCACCTGTAACTCTTGCCAAACTCCTCCCTACATCACTCTCCGCCGAACCACACTACCCACCACCTCTAATTCCTCTTGCATAAGCCACCAAAGCCGTGCAAAGTTGGTTTCCCAACTCGCCATTCTATTCCATCATCGCCATTCTCACCGCTGTGCACCGCCATCCCCATGACAGCCACCATCTTTCCAACCTCCCAAAACACCCAGCAAAGCCTCCTCCACCTCCCCTACCTTCCTTTGTCCCTGCCTCCCCCTCCTTCACCCTTCCTCGCCCTCCACCACCTTTGGCCACCACAACAGCCACCACCTGCACCGCCCCTTTCGTTTTGCCACCACCACCATTCCAACCCTCTCAACCTAGAGCATCCATCACGATCTGACTCCCCATCTCCTAGCCTGGAAATCCACTTCTCCAACTTTCCTTCCTCCTCCATCTCTGTTGGTGTCGCTTAGTCACTACCACCCCTAGGTTGTGCCCTAGCATCCTTAACCTTAAAAATAATTTATTTAATTGTTAATTATTTTATTTATGTTAATATCATTATCATCATCATCATTATTATTAACTTTGGCATATTGTTGTGCTATTTCCGCAAGTGTACAGATTTATTATAGCATTTCAAGGTCGTATCCCATAGGGACTTTGTAATTGATTAAACTTTTTACTATTTTAACTATCTAAATCTATATAAAAAGGGAGTATGCATTCAAATAAAAAGAATAATTACAAAAAGCTTTCTAAGTTGCAGATACTAAACAATATGAGTGAAACCTAGGATTGAATTCCGGTCTCCGAATTAATAATCAATAATGAAACAACATTTATGCCGTAGATTAATTCGCTATCTCTGGGAAATTGGTCATATTATATTCATTAACCTCTTTCAAGGTATAAGAACATATTTAATCTAATTTGTCGACTACTTTCATGACTCACAAATTAAACAAAGCCCATTAAGCAACACTAATTCAAGAGTCCCTAAGAATTAAACATCTGCTTTTGTGATTGCTTAACTTCCCATACATATGCTAATTTCCAATAATAATCTTATCCTTTTAGTTGTAGATTACATCTAATGAGGTCAGATTTCATCAAATCCACTTTACAACAATTAAATCTAGCATATATAACAGTATAAATGATCAATCATATGACATAATACTTTAATTCAAAATAATGATCACTAAAATAGTACCTAGTCCAATCCTAGAAAGGAGACTATTACCTCATATTTTTAAATGAAATTAATGGAATAAAATCAAAATAACAATGCAAAGATACAAAGAAGAAGAATTAGATTAAAATAACTGTAATATGGAAGAGAACAATGTTGATTCCAATTTGATCGTACACGAATTACACAATTGAATCTCCTAATTAATCAAAAATATAGGAACCAACAATTACATGAAGCTAAGCTCAGTAATGAGGGGTATAAAGGTCTCCTAAAATCCCCATCACATTGGCCATGTCGCACACGTAAATAGTGGAGAAGACTGTTGCTACACTGCTGTGTAATTTCTCAACTCTTGGCATTTTAGAATTTTCGACCTTACACGGCCATGCAATTTTTTTAGCCTCAACTTTTCAGCTTATATTTTTGCAAGGACGTGCAACCATGCACTGCCTGGCTGTGCGATTCTATTTTCTTCCATAACAATAGGGGAGTGCTGCATGGTTGTGCAACTAGGTGTGTTGCCGACTGTGTAGCCCCCTTTTTAGTCTTCTTAGGGATATCTTGGCACATATTTTGGCTCTCATAGCTTCAATATACTTCTATACATATGTTGGGTCGATGTACTCTCCTCCCAAGCTTTTCTTTCTAGGTCCTTTGCTCCAAAAATAAGCAATTCTTTCTCAAAATTGGTGTTTTTATGGGAAATCCTACAATACAAAGCTCAAGAAAGTGGTAGTGCAAATAATAGACTACTATAATAGACAAAATATGTAAAAGAGATAAAATAAAATCTTAAAGTGAAGGTAAAGAGAGGTAAAATTATGGAAAAATTCACTTCATGAACTACCCCATGCTTATTCTTTGCTTGTCGCTAAGCAAACACAAAAACACAAAACAACAGAATGAGCGGAATGATAACAAAGCCTCAAATGATAGGGCCAACAACATAAAAAAATAGGGCATACAAAGTCTAGTTCAACCCATACTACGAGTGGTAATAGTATTATAAAAAATAAAGCAAGAAAACTCTTTTACGTAGACACACAAATTAGAGCTATTATGATACTCTAAGGTGGTTTAGGGGCATGTAAATGCCATCCCAACAAAATAGAGGTTAAACATGGCTGCAGAATTACTCTCTTTAGTTAAGTATAGATACTATGCGCTCATGTGTGTTTGTAGGGATAATAATGTCACTTAATACTCTCCCATCTAATGATGATCGACCATATGCTTGCATGAAGTCTTCTTCTTCGCCACTTAAAGACATTACGCATTAAAAAAATCAAGAGGTCATAACAGGGTTGTAATGGGGCCAGGGTAAAAGGTAGGATAAATCTAGGATTGGAGCTATGGGTCAAAAACCAAAAGGGCGGTAACTACAAATCCATATCAGAATTGTAAGCTTTCTAATCACTCTTAATAACATGCCAAGGCTCCCTTTTCTCTTTTTTTTTTAAAAAAAAATAAGAAGAAGAAGAAGAAGAAGAAGAATTAGAGGATACAAATGGAAATATATACAAATTTTCTATTTTTATTTTCCTTTTATTTTTCTTTTCAATAAAATACCTCCATGCTTGTCGTTTTACACTATTTACCATAATTGAATCCCTTAGCTACCACTCCCTAGTTTTTGGACCAAGGTTGGGTAGTTTCTTGGGAAAAAATCTAGCATGTAGGTAAAGGAAGGAAAAGGCTTAGGCTCAAAGGGGTTGAACAAAAGGAAAACTAGTGCTATTTGGTAGCTTATGGCTAAAGTAGCTATCAAAGAAAACACATGCCTCTAGCACACTAATGAATGCATAAGTCGTATGCAGTTTTGAAGAGAGTGTGTGCAAGTTCTAGTTTCTCATGTTAGAGGAGAGAACACACAATTAGAAAAATTAAGACTACATTAAAAGTGGACAGTCTCTAAAGCTCAAAGTCTCAATGGTTCTTTGCTACGAGCCTTATTTCCTAAGTTTTAGTCTGGATGGGTAAGTCTACGAAGATAAACTATTAGAGTCTTATAATAATAAGTGGTTTGAGATTCTATCACTTGGGGGTTTGTGCTATAAGCATTTTTCAAATATATCAGTTGTAATAGCTCGCAATTTATGGGTTTTACTAGTGTATGATTAGGTTATGTAGAAGATTTTATGATTTGGTCATCATAGGCATTCATTTTGCAAAACAACGGAACAAGCAATAGAAAACAAAACAGAAAACATAAAATGAAGGAAAAGGAAAACAACAAAACAAGTAATAGCTAAGGCAGAAAAGAACGACTCCCCCATGCTTAAATAACACAGTGTCCACAATGAGGAAGTGATGAACGAGGGGAGGGAAATCTCAATCACTAGGGCAGTGGTGGAGGAGGATAGTCGTGCTTCAAATTCCATTGATACATTTGATGTATCATGGTGTTCATTTGGTTTATGGGAGCAACAACCTCCATAAGATTAGAAAATTGAGCATCCAACATATCAAATCGGTCATCAATATGTTGGAAGAGGGTATCCAAAGAGGTTTTCAAGGAAGAAGGGCTAGAATCGGTGCCAAAAGAAGGAGGCGCTAGGAGAGTAAGTAGTGGTAAATGATGCTCTTATTCCTGTACGTTAAGGTTATCATCCGAGGGAGGTGGCATTACCTGACCTTGACATGGCATATTAGGAGAAGGCAACTAGTTAGTTCAACCAATTCTAATGAGAATGGTGAAGGTTGGGTTGGGCAGTGAGTACCACACCTCCTGGTTATAATATAATATGTATTGTCGTCAATCTTGCACAATTAACTTTATATTTGTGTAGCTCGCCAGTATGAGGTAAGTTAGTGGGAAATCCTCATGGATGTCATCTAAACTATAACCTAGCCTAGTGGTAATGTACGTTATGATACCGCCTATGACGATATCACCGGTGAGATTGGTGCTCACCGTACTAATATGATCAACAAGATAATACCCTGCATCGAGGGCACTATCCCAGAGCACACAAAGAAGAGCAAAGAGCTCCAATTTGTGTACATTTCCTTAGCTTTCCCCCACCCAAAAATTGAGCCAAGAAGAAGCCATTGGACATAATGCAAAGCCTAATTGTAAATTAGTGTGGACTCCGCATGATGTCCACTATACGGTTTAGGAGGACAACCCTTCTTTGGTAAGGCAATTTCTCCCTTGAATTCTTGAGGATCCCACATTTGGTAACCCTTGGAAAGTCATTAACCATAAGTGGGAAAATGAAGTAAGGATGAGAACCTAGACAAAGACATTTGGTGAGTCTAATTAAAGAGTTGAAACATGATGGACTCATTGATACAATCGAAACAAAGGAACTGAGGAACTCAAGAGTGATTCCTTTACTTGCAGGAAATGTATTTGAAAAGAAACGGTATAGACCACTATGAGAACACAAATACACAACATCCTCTTTAAGCCCTAGTGCTTCGAGATAATCCTAATCGATGAATTGAGTTGGGGTAATGTTTTGATTTACTAGCCCCTCATAGAGATCCTTATCATTGGAATCAATAAAAATAAGACAGTAAGGATTTGAGGGTTGTGTATTTGCAGCCTTACCTTTCCCTTTTGATTGGCATGGCTGGGTAGGGAGGACTCACCTTCCTCCTAGTTTGATTTCAATCGTTTCTTGGGGGTCATTGTTGCTTTCTATCTAAAAAAATAAAGTGTTATAAATTAGATTGGACATAACACACCCCGTAATTGAGATTATAAGATATATAATGGAATTTTAGCAATAATTATAAAAGAGCTAAAATTATAATGAATGGAACTAGGAAAAGAAAAGGCAAACTGAGAAAGACGCTCGTGTGTGCAACTGGTGAAGAAACAATGAGTGGGAGGAGTGGTGTGTGGTGGTGCACTGGTGGGTGGTGTAAATATCTGCATAGGTAGAACGTGCAAGGGTAGTGGATGTACTTTTGAAACAAAGGATGGTGGCAAGTTTAGGAGATGTGGTGGAATGGTTGATCAAGTGGTTGTTTGATGGTGGAAATAGTGGTAGGAGGTGAGGTTGTGTAGGTGAAATAGCTATTAAAAGGGTGGTGTGCTGAGGTACGGTGGGTTATTTTTGCTCAGTTGAGGAAGGAGTGTGGAAACAGTGTGTGTAGGGGTTGCACTGCCCAGCTGTGCAATGTGATGTAGGTCGTGTGGTGGTTGGTGATGGTGGAACGGCGTCAAGGGTGATGGAATGGTGTAGATTTGGGAGGAAATAGGAGGTGGAAGAGGTTGGGGAGGGTAAGGGTTTCAAAATGAGGGAGTATGACGTTGAGAGAAGGGGAAAAGGGGATCACAGGCATGTGTATATATGTGCAGATAGGTTTGCACGACCATGTTCCATTTGCACAGGAAGGTCGTGTTGAGAAGGTAATGGGTGTGCATGGGCATGCACATTGTGCACGAGTAGAGGGTGTAAAAATTTTCCTACCGACCCAATAATTATGGATTGGTATGGGCGTGCAGGTCTAGCATAGCCAGACCGTGCAAAATCTTTACTCTCACATTTTTCCAGTTTCCAGTGACAGGGTTATGCACAGTTGTGCAATAAACCATGCTTAGGTCGTGCAACCCTGTATTCTTCATTTCTCTTGCTCCTTTTTATCATGTAATGCATTATAACCTCCTATTATCCATTAGATAGATTAGATAAGCAATATTTCCTACTAAAAATCTACAGCAAAGAGGGAAAAATATAGGAAAGAAAAGAAACAAAAGAAAAGGAAGAACACACAAAACAAAAGAAATACACAAAACAAAAGAAACATAACAAAGGAAAACATAAAACATGGGTTGCCTCCCATGAAGCACTCACTTAGGGTCATTAGCTTGACATCTATGTTCTTCATACTTATGGTACCTCAAGAAGGGTGATGGAGCCCAAATTATCAATTGGAGACCCGAAAACATAATGTTTTAAACATTTCCCATTAACTTTGAACCTTCCCAAAGATTCACTCCAAACTTCAACTGCCCCATAAGGATATACTTTAAGCACTTGGAATGGACCGACCACCTTGATCATAGTTTTCTGGGAAAAGTTTCAGATAGGAGTTGAACAGGAGTACCAGATCTCCCTCCTTAAATTCTTTTTGGAGAATACGTGTGTCATGCTCCTTCTTCATTCTTTCCTTATATATTTTGGCATTTTCATAATCATCTAACCGTAACTCATTGAGTTCATTGAGTTGAAGCATTCTCCACTCGCCTAATTCCTTCAAACCTAGATGAACAGTCTTTATGGTCTAATATGCCTTGTATTCGATCTCAATAGGGAGATGATATGATTTTCCATATACCAAATGGAATGGTGTGGTGCCGATAGGGGACTTATAAGGTGTTCGGTAGGCCCAAAGAACGGCATCTAGCCAGGAGGACCAGTCTTTCATTGATTTAGATACGGTCTTTTCCATGATCCCTTTTATTTCCCTGTTATTAATCTCCACTTGACCACTCATTTGAGGATGATATGGAGTGGCCATTTTGTGAGCTACGCCATATTTCCTCAAGAGCTTTCTTAAGACCTTGTTGGCAAAGTGGGATCTTCCATCACTAATCACAACACTCAAAAGTGTAAAATGGGGGGAAATAACCTTCTAAAATAGCTTAATGACTACCTTCATGTTATTCGTCGGACACGCTAATGCCTCTGCCATTTTGAAACATAATCCACTGCGATTAGTATGTACTTATTATTATGAGACAAAGGAAATGGTCCTATGAAATCAATCCCCCACATGTCGAATAATTCTACCTCAAAAATATTATTCAGGGGCATCTTATTCCATCTCAAGATATTCCCAGTTCTTTGGCAGTGATCGCATGCCAGCACAAAACTCCTCATGTCTTTAAAGATACTTGGCCAATAAAATCATACGAGAAGTACCCTTATAGTAGTCTTGGAGGTGCTAGCATGACCTCCATATAGTGATGAATGATAATGGGTAATGATATCCAAAATTTCATCTTCCAAAATGCATCACCGAAAAACTTCATCTACACAACACTTGTAAAGACAAGTATCTTCTCATAAATAATGTTTGACATCAGAAAGGAATTTCTTATACTATCGATAAGACAGGTCTTCAATTAACACACCATAAACAATATAATTTACAAGATCCACAAACCATGGGGCTTGGAGGCTCTCAACGGCAAAGAGATTGTCATCAAGGAATGAATCATCAATTAGGCATTCATCCTTTTCTTCTTCATGCATCTCTTGCCTCAGCCTAAAAAGGTGATCCGCTACTACATTTTGAGCACCTTTCTTGTCTTTGATATCTAAATAAAATTCTTACAAAAGGAGGATCTACCTAAGCAATCTTAGTTTCACATCTTTCTTTGCCAAGAGAAGCCTAAGACTTGCATGATCAATGAAGACAATGACTCTCGATCCAACAAGATAATATCTTAATTTATCTAAGGAGAACACCATAGATAGGAGTTCCTTTTCAGTTGTAGTGTAATTCATTTGTGCATCATCCAAAGTTCTGATGGCATAGTATATGCATAAACTTTCCCATCCTTCCTTTTCCCAAGAATAGCCCCAACAGCATAGTCACTAGTATCACACATTACCTCGAAAGGAAGGCTCCAATCGGGAGGTCTTATAAATGGGGTAATGGTCAATGCTTCCTTTAACATGAGAGAGGAAAGGAGAGGTCTTATCTTTACCTTAGGTGTAGCTTTTTTCGTACATGATGATTCATGCAATTCTCTTTTAATTGGGGTCACTACACTTGGTCGTTTTGCATAGGCATGATCTTCTTCGAGCATGGTAGCATAAGCAACTGATTGTTCATCCCCTTAATGGATTAGTCCGTCTCTCATTAAACATTTCTCCAATGGATCATGTAAGATCAAATTACCAAGATCTTCTTGAATCATCCTATCGACCGTATCAATCCCGCAACAAGTATCATGAATTTCACTATGGAACGTAAGTCGAAATCTACTTTCTCTTTCCCTATGTTAAGGGAGAGTTTTCCATTCTTCACATCTATAACTACTCTTGCAGTAGCCAAGAAACGTCTTCCCAAAATGATGGGGGATTTGAGGATCTTCCTCTATTTCTAAAATGACAAAACCAACCAGAACATAAAACTTACCGACTTGGATAGGTACATCTTCTAATATACCTATTAGGTGTTTTACTGACCGATCTACTAATAGGAGGTAGATGGTGGTAAGCTTCAAATCTCCCATCTACAGCTTCTTACAAATAGAAAGAGGCATTAAACTAACACTATCTCCAAGATCACAAAGTGCACTATTAATGGATATGTCACTGATAGTGCAGGGAATAGAGAATGAGTCAGGGTGTTTGAGCATAGGTGGAAGCTTGTTTTGAATAATATCACTACATTCCTACGTTAGTGCTACCATCTCATACTCTTCTACCCATCTTTTATTAGAAAGTATTTCTTTCAAAAATGTGGCATAAGCAAGCATTTGTGATATGGCTTTCACAAATGGAATATTAATTTGTAATTTCTTTAAAATTTCTATAGAACTTTCAAACTATTTTTCTAATCCCGATTTTGCTTGTTGCTGAGGGAAAGGTAGGGGAGGTTTATATGGTGGTAGAGGGACATATTTTTTTACCTTGTTATCATTCCCTAAGGTGGTCTCATTCTCAACATGCACATCTTCTCTATGTGTTTCCACTTCCTCTTCGACTCCTCTACTTCCCCCTTCTATTTCCTTCTGTAAAATAGGGCCCTCCAACTCCTTTCAACTTGAAGGGCTATAGCATTAGCGGATCCCTTAGGATTTGTCTTCGGCTATTGGAGAAGCATTCCAGTGGGTTGAGATGAAGATTCCGATTGTTGAGCTACTTGGATGATTTGATTTTCTAGCATTTTATTGTGGGTTGCTAGAGATTCAACCTTAGAGATTAAGCTTTTAATGAAAATATTCAAATCCTTTGTTTGTTTGTTTTGAAAGGATATGAAGTTCTCCATCATCAACTTAAGATTTTACTTGGGAGGAGATGGAAATGTTGGTCTAAGGTTTTGGAAACCTAGGGGCTGAAAATTCGATTAAGGGATGGGATACTGTGGTGGGTTCTTATAAGATAAAGTTTGGATGGTTTTACTATCATGGGTTGTAGGTGGGGGCAAATGGATCTCCCTTTTGGTTGAAGTTATGGACATAGTTAATGTGGTCCTCTAGGGTTGCTTTAGGGGGTGGAGGTGTAACTAACTAACATTCAACCAATGAGTGTCCTGTAATGTCACAACTCTCACAAACAGTAGGGGAGGTTGTTAATGTGTTAACACTTAGTTTATCAATTTTTGGAAATAATGCATCAACTCATGAAGATAGATGATCCAAAGTATCAATGTAATACCTACCACTCTTCCTAGCTACAGAGCGCTCACTTGATCATTGGTAATGATTCTGAGCTATATCTTCAATTAGTTGCTTGGCCTCCGGTATGCCTTTGCTCGTAACGGTACCTTCTGTTGCTGCATCCAGAGTCAACTTGGTGTTTTAATGCAAACCATTATAAAATGTGTGGACCAACAACCATTCTTCAAACCCATGATGTGGGCACATTCGCAACATGTCTTTGTAGTGCTCCCATGAATCATAGAGTGATTCACTATCCTTTTGGCTGAAGCTTGTAATAAGGTTTCTTAATTGAACTGTTTTGAATGGTGGAAATTGTTTGTTGATGAAAGCTCGAGAAAGTTGATCCCAAGTGGTAATGGACCCAAGGTGAAGTGATTGCAATCAGGACCTTGCTTTATCCCTCAATGAGCACGGAAATAATCAAATCTTTATCGCGTCATCCGACACTCTATTCATCTTCAATGTGTCACAATACTCAAGAAAAATAGAAATGTGTAAGTTAGGGTCATCCGTTGGGCTACCACTAAATTGATTTTGCTAAACCATCTTGAGCAATGTAGGTTTAAGCTCGAAATTGTTGGTAGCTACATTTGGCTTTTGGATGCTCAATTGCGTTCCATATGCATTTGGAGATGCAAAGTAGCAAAAGATTAATTATTAATCTTGTCTATTAATTCATACGATTGCATGTTCCGAGCTTATGTGATTATGGTCGTAGTTGAGTTCTTTACATTTGTAATGTTGCCATTAATTGAATCTAGCGCTCTTAACTTAGAGTATTAATTGGTTAGGTGATAATTGAGAGCTTATTCAATTTATTAGAAATACAAGAAAGCAAAGAGATGAATTATCATGAGTTTCTATAAGTCAACGTTAAATCATTTAGAATCATTCTTTTCTCCATGATTATTTGATATCCTAATACCATATTCAATATCTTCCTATCCTTATTCATTAATTGGTGAACATGTTTTATTATTTATCCATAGTATAGAATTTAGTGATAGAAATTAACGTTATTGAATAACCAGAGTTTTAACATTGATTACTAAATCAATGATTATATACCATTTCTTTTGGGTTAGATACCTTCTTGCCATCTACTATGTATTTAGAATTAGGATTTATTTATTAAATTTTTTGTGCACACGGCAGTGCATCAAATGTCCCCGGCAACATTGCTAAAAATTTGATGTATTTTCGTATGCACAACAAATTTAATAAATAAATCCTAATTCCAAATACGTAGTAGATGGTAAAAAGGAGTCGAACCCATAAGGAATCGTATATAATTAATAATTCTATAATCAATGTTAAAACCCCGGTTATTCAATAACACTAATTTCTATCATTAAATTCTGTATCATAGATAAATAATAAAATATGTTGCTCACCAAATAAAGACTAAGGATAGGAAGATATTGATTATGGTATTAGGATATCAAATAATCATGGAGAAAAGAATGATTCTAAATGATTTAATGTTGAACTATAGAAACTCATGATAATTCATCTATTTGCTTTCTCTTAATTCTAATAAATTAAATAAGCTCTCGATTTATCACCTAACCAATTAATAACCTAGGTTAAGAATGCTAGATTTAATTAATGGCAGTATTATGAATGAAAGGCGATCAACTATGACCATAATCACATAACCTTGGATCAAGAAATGGTATGAATTAATAGACAAGATTAATAAGTAACCTTTTACTACTTTAGAAATATTAATTAACCATTACGTATTAATTTTGTTATCTTAGCATTGATTAGGGTCTAAACTAAATAGGTGATCAACTTAATTAATATAAATTCTTAACCTATTATGTGAGATCAATCAATTCCATCCATTAATTCAATTAAATTTCATTTAAAATCATAAATTCAAGTTATGTTGTCTTATTTGAAACCCTAATTCTGTCATCAAATATTCTTAACATATACTCTCTACACTACTATCCTCGTAATTGCAATAACTTATAATTAAATACAATAATCTATAATTAACATCAATAATTACTAATAAATTAACAATGAAACCCTAAAATTAAGAGAAATAATAATGCAATAAAGAGACTTTACTTGCATTCAATCAAAAATTAGAACTTACAACTAAGAGAGGAATGGAGAAGACTTTATTAACTTGAATTATAGAGTATTACTTGTTCGATTGAATACTATGGAGATAAAGAGAATTGGAATTGTGAAGTATATGTGCTTTATAAGGAATATAAAGAAAAAGAGAGAATTTAACTCTTGAACTACAAAGAATGAATTTCGAATCTTTAGAATTGTTAGAAAATATATCAGAAAAAAGTTTGTGTGAGTGGTTACAAAAATTAATAAAAACACAGTCTATATTTTGGAGAACATGGGACCTCCGTGTTTTCCCCTAAATTCTCTGTCAATTGCTGAATTTTGAAAATTGAGATTTTTGTCTTCTGGAAAAATAACACAGCCTGTATTTAGGAAACACAGGGGTACCATGTTTCTTGTCCCTTAGCTTTCTCTTTATGAAATTTCAACACAAGCTTCCCTTGATGTAAATTCTTCATTTTTGGTCTTTTCTTCCATTTATTCCATGTCTCTTGATGTGTTATTTACTTTATTTCCTCTTTCCTTTGATATCAAATACCTCTATGCTTAAATCATTGCTTGTCCTCAAGTAACATCATGTCATGTGCAACAAAAATAGCAAAGATTATAAGTGAGATGAGTTCTGAATTACAAGAACCGTAAGGTTGGATATACTCATTAATAGAGTTCAACAATGTATTAGGACTTAAAACATTTATAAATCACAAGATAAACTTTGAAAATGTTTTGGATCACACATCTAACATGCCCAATAAACAATTTTATTAAATGCTCAAGTGGTTAGAGAACCATAATTAGGATAGTTAGTATCTCACTATACAAAAATAGATCAAGATTAATGAAAGTTAAGTTGGTAGGTTCTTACTTTTGGTATATGGAAACACTTACTCTTATATGTCTAGGGTAAAATGTATTTACTCTCAAATTTTCTCTAAATGACAATGATAGCCTTTATGTTTGCCATTACTCTCAATTCACCACTGCTTGAGAGAAGTAAAGTATATAAGAATCAAAGGGTTTTAAATTTGGTTGTAATAGGGCTAGGGTTCAAAGGTGGGATATAATTTTGGGATTTTAGTTAGGCTCTTCAAACTAGAGGAGCAATTTATTTATTTCAGTTAAATCATAATTCTTTTTCTTCTCCCTTATTCACTTTCCCCTAAAAAATATAATCAATTATACATTCAAACCCTTCCATTCAACAAAATAAACAACAAAATACATGAATTTTTTTTATTTGTTTTAGAAGAAGAAAAATAAGAGAGAGAAAAGGCACTTTAATATATACAAATGAATTCATCTCTCTCTTATTTTTCAAAATTTACACCTTTTTTCTTTTTTTGTACACACCCCTGTGCTTAGATTTCACCTTATTAATAAAACAAACTCTCTCCTTCAAAATCTATTGCTCCACTAGTCATAAAGTAAAGGAGGAAAATACATATGGAGATTAGTTGTTAACAAATGTTAGATCAATAGAATAAGGCTTTAGTCTTAAAGGGGTTATGTAATGGATAACAATTTTCAAGGTAAGCTATTTGGATTTGTAGCTAACAAAAAAAGAAGAGTGCCTTTATCATTTTCAAATATCCTAAAGTTTCACATATCATTGGAAAACACACACAAAAGAAGTATATTTTGGATAAACAATATATCCATAGATTAGGCTTAAGTGCTCACAATGTTATATCTACCAACCTTGAATTTCATGTCATCACATTCATAAACAATGCATGGATTGATTTCTAACCATTCTAACTCTCGTTCCTTTACCACTATCAAAATCTCAATTTTTGTTTTTAAGGTTTTGGAAAATGGTGATCAAATCAAATATTATGATTTTAAAATAGTATTTGTCAAAAGATCTAGTCCCATTACTTTTTTCCTAATGAATGGATAAATCAAATCTAACACTTATTATTTAGGTTTGAATCAAACTAACTAACACAATATCACATAATTAGAAAACACGTTATATCAATGCAAACAAAAAAAGATATAAAAATAAAAATAAAAATATATATGCAAACAACACCAAAAAAAGACTACATTAATTATATATATATCGCCAAAAGTGCATCCCCCCTACTTAGCTTGTTCATTTCCCCCAATGAACTAACCCATATAAAAGAAGAGAGGAATGAGAAATGATTTATGAAGGAGGTGGTGGTGGATCCCTATTCCCAAGATGATACTCATAAAGATTTTTCATCATCTCCATCATTTTATCTCGAGTAGTCCGCGGGGAATCTAATTGAGAAAATACTTGAGTTTGAAATTGGAGGCGCCATTTGGGTACATAAGTAAAAGAGGACGAGGATCCAACATTTGGATGAGGAGGAGGATGTGGTGGTGCTTGGTCACCATGATGGGAGTAAGGATGTTCAATAGTAAAAGGGGCAGGAGCATCTTCATCATATGAGGGTTGCCAATTTTGGTGGTCTAAAGGGTTAGTCCTAGTAGGGTTAGGTATGGGAAAATGAGCACGTCCTTAGTAGGAAAGGTACCACACATTACCCCTACCCTCAATGAGATGCGATAAATGATAATGTTCAATTTCTATTCACGTGCTCATGGCTTTTATTATCATTTCATCTGGATTAAGAAGGTCCATACTTAGACAAATTGTGTTAATTAAACCACCAATAATAATATCTCCCTACTTAGAGTTGCTTATTCTTTTAAATTTTTTAGCTAGAAAATAGGCAGTGTCAATTTGGTCATGATTTAGCATGGAATTAATGAAGAAGAGCTCTATGGACCGAACTACACCTGTACTATCCCCCTGACCAAAAATTGTGCTAGCTAAGAGTATTTGGAAATAGAAAAAATAATATTAAAGATCCTGAAAGCTTTGGATTCCAAAATTTTGAAGGTGCTAGGGGTTAGCATATTATAAACATCACAAATCTTAGCAAAAAAAAAATTATCCACATTAAACCAAGGGGGTATAACACGCTCTCCTCCTAGAGGTAACATAAAAACATGGGCTAATTTATGCAAGGAGATTTGCCTATCCTCATTAAAGATGCGAAAGCAAATATACCCACTTTCTTCTATAGATGAGCTAGCATGTAATTCAAAGGTACTCGGAAATTCTATGGTTAAACGTCTATGTGTATGATTAGTACAATAGATAAAGTTATGCAATCCATCATTTCTCACCATTTGTGTGAATTACGCATGAATACCTTGTGTATTAAGATAACCATCATCTAAATAACATGTTCTAGTAAAGCGCCTTTGAGATAAATAACCATACCTTTGTTGTTGTTCAAGTGTGGTAAAGGTAATACCTAACTCATTTAGCCTGTTCCTTTTTTTTTGGATTGGTGATGCTCGTTACCTTGAAGATTCTCCCTCAATTCTTCATTTCTTTTTGGGTGTCATCTGTAAGGATAAACAAATACATTTATCATGTTCATTTATATACTACAAAATACAAATTCAATAGCATTAACTGGAGGGAACAAGACAAGTTCCATTCTGTATTTGCATTGAATCTTAGCAACACAAACAAGTTTATCTTGCAACATTCAATGTCAGTAACATAAACATATTTTTCAGCATTCAATCATAGCAACACAAACAAGGTAATATGTAGCATTCAAAAGAAAACCTAAACAGGTTCGGTCGAGGTAAACAATGAAAGTGCACATATCTTTGATTTGCGACTTTGGAATTGTTTCTATAGAATAAAGCTCAAATAATGCTTAAAAAGATTAACTAAACAAAAGACCTAAGCCAATTAGTTGATATTTGGATGGGATTCCAGTAAGAATTGAAGTTAGGGTTTTGAGTGTAGTGTCATGAAGAACAATTGATTGGGAATGCTTGAAGTGATTTCAAGGCCGAAAATTAGTTGTAGAAGTATGAGAGATGATGAATCAAAGACATGATGAATGGTAGTAGAGATTTGATGCAAGATAATAGGATATTTGAAGAGGTTGGAGATTTTAACTATCGTAAGATAATCAAAGGCAGAGTCACTAGAATTTGAGAATTTGGTTGTGTTCTATAATGTCAAAAACATGGGCACTTGTAGGGCTTTTTTCGGTAAAACATAGAACCTCCATGTTTATTTTAAAACATTCTACCAAGCGGTAAAAAATCCTAACAAAAATACATGGTTTATGTTTAATAAACACAGAGCCCCCATGTTAAATTTGAATCATTCTATAAAAGGCTAAATTTCCTTATAGGAGTACATGGTCCGTGTTTTATAAACATTTATTTTGGATCTTTTTACCTTTTTCTATTTTCGTAGGGAAAATTCTAACTGTAAAACACAAGTTGTGTTTTCGGAATACGGTGCCCCCGTGTTCTTTTGTTCTTCTTATGTTTTCCTTCAAACTTTTCCTATAACAAGAACACAAAGAGTCTTCAAAATGTGATAAGGTCATGTTGATTTTTTTTCCAATTATGTGAATTCTGTTTTCTTCTCAAACCTTCCATTATTTACATTACAAAACAAGAAAAAAACACACTCAAATGACACACAAAATAAGCGAAAGTTATGAACACACATAAAATGGAAAGTATTCACAAACATAGCACACATGAAAAAAAGAAAAAATCACAAGTATAAGATAAGAAAAACTTATGTACAACACTTGGGTATTTCCTAAGTAGTAATGCCCCAATATTTCAGCCTTCATAACATGGAGTGTTAAGACCTACCACCTCTAAGTTTCTTACATAGTGTAACCCATAAAAAGGTTTGAGACGGTGCCCATTCACTTTCTATATTTTTCCTTCATTCTCACTTTTAATCTCTACTGCACCATGAGGAAACACATTAGTCACAATAAATGGACCGATCCATCTCAACCTTAATTTTTCTAGAAATAAATTTAAATGAGAATGGTATAATAAAACTTTTTGACCGATCTTGAAATTATTCCAAAGAATTAACTTATCATGAACTACCTTAGTTCGATATTTGTATCACAATGCGGTTGTAAAAGCGTCATTTCTTATTTCCTCAAGTTCTTGTAGCTGAAGTTTCATATGCCTTCTAATTTCATTTGACTCCATGTTACATTTCTTTATAGCCCAAAAAGCTCTATGTTCTAATTCAACTGGAAGGTGACAAGGCTTACTGTAGACTAGATGATATAGTGACATACCAATTGGAGTTTTTAATGCTATGCAATATGCCCAAAGAGCATCATTAAAGTGTAAGCTCCAATCCTTCCTTGTCAGTTTCAACATCTTTTTCAGAATTGATTGGATTTCTCTATTAGATATTTTGGCTTGGCCGTTTGTTTGTGGATGATATGCTATAGAGATTCGATGTGTCACATGATATTTCTTTAATAATGCTTCTACCGTTTTGTTGCAAAAGTGTGAACCTTTTCTTTTTATTATAGCTTTTGGCAAGCCAAAACTTAAAAAAAATGTTAGTTCGAAGAAATTCTACCAAACATTTAACCTCATCAGTACGGGTAGCCTTTACTTCCACCCATTTTGACACATAATCTACAGCAACAAGAATGTATTTGAAACCAAAATATAATGGAAAAGGACCCATAAAGTCCATACCCCAAACATAAACAATTTCACATGCAATAATAGGGTTTTGTGGCATTTCATTTCTACGACCTAATCCTCTAGTCTTTTGACAATTTTCACATATTTTGTAAAACTCATGAGCATCCTTAAACAGGGTAGGCTAGTAAAATCCACTTTCTAAAATTTTATGAGCTATTCTTTTAGGACCATAATAACTCCCACAAGCATAGTTATGACAAAATGTTAAGATAAAAAGAATTTCACTATCAAGAATATACCTTCTAATGATTTGGTCAGCACATTGTTTCCACAAATATCGATCATCCCATACAAAATACTTTTCTTGATTCTTCATTCTATACTTTTGTGCTCTAGTAAAATGTGAAGGAAATACCTTTGTGACCAAAACATTTACCATATCAACATACCATAGTATTTCATTTCCAATTACATGAAGTTGTTCGTCCGAAAATGCTTCATTGATTGGTGCCTCAACTTCAACCTCCTTGATTAATCTACTTAGATGATCTACTACTCCATTTTCTGTTCCTTTTTTTATCTTTGATGCGTAGATTGAATTCTTGGAGTAGAAGTATCCATCTAATCAATATTGGTTTTGCTTCCTTATTTGCCAATAGATATTTCAAAGCCGCATGGTTAGAATAAACAATAATGTCAGTGCCTAAAAGATAAGAATAAAATTTATCTAAAACAAGTACAATGGCGAGAAGCTCCTTCTCCGTGGTTGTGTAATTAAGATGGGCTTCATTCAAAGTTCATGAGGCATAGTATATCACATGTGGATCTTTCCCAATCCTTTGACATAAAACATACTTCTACTAGGCCAAATGTACTATAAGAACATGTGAATGTGGTCTTCCATTAATCTTCTAAAGCTATGGGAACCTGAACATATCTAGAATATCCATTAAGAAAAAAATAATAAGCATGACCTGCTATCCTCTCTAACATTTTTTCCATAAATGGTAGAGGAAAATGATATTTCTTAGTCATGGAATTCAACTTCCTATAATCTACACACACCCTCCAACCATTTTGAACTCTAGTAGGAACCATTTATCCCTTGTCATTCTCTCTACTATAGTGATTACTATTTTCTTGAGTACTACTTGGAGAGGACTAACCCAACTATTATCAGAAATTGGATAAATAACTCCCATAGATAACAATTTCAACGCCTCTTTCTTTACTACCTTCATCATAATTGAATTTTTCCTACGTTGTACTTATCTACTAGGCTTAACATCATCCTCCATTAAAATATAATGCATGCACACTAAAGGATTAATACCCTTGATATCAGTAACCGTCCATCCCAAAGTAGATTACTACTTCTTCAAAACATTAACAAGTTTTTCTTCCTATTTGGGTGTTAGGTCACTAGAGATGATAATAGGAAGGGTATCTTTTTCTCTTAAAAATGCATACTTAAGATGGTCAGTTAAAGGTTTCAATTCCACTTCTAGTGCTTTCTCTATGAAAGGTAAAGGTGTATCCAATGTCAATGGTAAATCCATAAATCTTCTGATTCTACCTAGACATGCTCTTAAAGCAGCCATTATCTCTTTGATCTCCTCATCAAAATCAAACTTCTCATTCAGTTCTTCCAAAAATTTAATTTATATGCATTGAGTTAAGGTTAATTCCAAGGTATCTTCAAATGATAATTCGTAAACCTTTTTAGTCAAATTGTTAATAATATCAATCATAGAGATTGATTCACCATCTGCAAGATATCTCATGGGGTCATATATATTAAACCTAATGACTTCACCATCAAAATCCATAGTTAAAACTCCACCATGTACATCAATTTTTGTTTTTGAAGTTTTCAAGAATGGTCTACCTAACAATATAGGAGAAGATTTAGACGAACCATTATTTTGCATATCTAACATATAAAAATCAGTAAGGAATACCAACTCATTCACTTGAACTAAGACATCTTCAATTACTACTTCAAGATATGTCTTAGATCTATTAGCCAACTGAAGAATAATACAAATTTCCTTTAAAGGACCTAGAATTAGAGAATTAAAGATAGATAATGGCATCACATTAATTGAAGCACCTAAATCAAGCATACATCTTTCATTCCTCATGTTTCCAATCTTGCAAATGAGGGTAAAATTACCTAGATCCATACATTTCGGTGGAAGTTTCCTTTGCAAAATTGCTGATACATTTTGTCCCAAACTCATCTTTTCATCCCCCTTTAGTTTCCTTTTGTTAGTACACAAATTATTAAGGAATTTTACATACCTTGGCACTTCTTTAATTGCATCAATGAGAGGGATATTGACCTCCACCTTTCTAAATATGTCAAACATCTCCTTATCATAATTCAACTTCTTATCTCTTACCAACTTGTAAGGAAAAGGAGCAGTAATTTTAATAAGAGTAGGGAATCATCTTTAGTTACTTGTGGATAATTCTCAATTTCTTCTTTTTCAACAACTGTCTCATCTTCTTCTTTACTTATTTCTTACTCTTCACTTGCTTGCCTTGGACCTACTAATTATTTCCTACTTCGAGTTGTGATAGCACTAGCATTTTCCCTAAGATTTCTTTTCGTTTGGCTTAAAAATTTTGAAGATCCTTGTGCTTGTAATTTCCCAAGTGAATATGCTAATTGTGTCACTTAATTATCTAAGTTCTTGATACCATTTCTAGTTTCTTGTTGAAACTGCAATGTATTGGTAGCTAAATATTTTAGCAGATCTTTTAAAGGCATTCGTCCTAATGGTTGTTGAATTAGTGGTGGAGGTAATGGTTGAAATGGTGATCTTTGGTGGTTTGGTGGAACTCGAAAGAATTCAGGAGGTGGATTTGATCCTTACTGATTTTGATAAGTTGGTGGTCGGAAATATGAATTACCACCTTGTTGATTGTTTCCATACCTTAGGTTAAGATGATCCTTCCATCTTGGATTGTACGTTAGAGCTTAAGGATCATTCCTTTTTGGTATTTATTGTCCTCTAATGGCATTCACTTGTTGTTCTTCTTGTAAAGTAGAACACATATCAATAGGATGACCAGTAAAAGAATAAATTCCACATACCTTTATAGGAATTTTATCACCCACAACTTTCTCTACCAAAGCTGTCAGATTTGACACTTATGTTTTCAATTCAACAATACTATCCTGTTTCACCTATTGAGACATAAAGTACTACCCTTACTACATTATTGAGATTTAGATGCCATATTATCAATTAAACTTTTAGCTTCAGCAGGAGTTTTATCAACCAATGCACCACCACTAGCAACATCTATCATGTTTTGATCCATAGGAGATAATCCTTCATAAAATTATTATATTAACAATTACTCATGAATGTGGTGATTGGGGCAACTACTTCATAACTTCTTGAAACATTCCCAATATTCATGCAATGATTCTCCTCCATCTTTCCTAATACCACAAATTTGTTTTCTTATGTTAGTTGCTCCAGATAAAGGAAAATATTTTTCAAGGAAAACCTTTTGTATATATGCCCAAGTATTCACAAAATTCACTAGTAAGTCATAAAACCATTCTTTTGTAGCATCATCCAAAACAAAAGGGAAAGCTTTAAGTTTAAGTTGTTCTACACTTACTCCATTAGGTTTTCATACTAGAATATGCAATATAGAATTCCTTAAGAAACATATTGGTATCAGTGAAACATCCTAAACCCATTAAGTTGTTGTCCCAGTATTCTATTAAAATCGGTAAAGCATGTATTAAACCATGTTTGATCTCACAAGTATCATTATCTGCATAGAAGGTTAGAGTTGAAAATAGGAGCAGCTAGCTCCTTAAGAGTTTAATCTCAATAGATGGATCAATGTGACAAGGTGAAGTAAACAAATCCTCTATCTAATCTTCTTCCAAATCTGTAGAATTTCTTTCAAAAGGTAATGGAATATGAGGAGTGTATTCCACTATTTTGTATTTTATTTTAATTCAAATTAATATATAATAGTTAGAGAGCTAATTGAATTCATTTGACAGTGTCCACAACAGCAAAACAGCGATGATTGTGGATACTATGTATGTAGAACAATGGATCTTATAGTCTAGAATAGATCGGTCAACATAGATCCAAGCCATGTATGTTTGCTTTTCCATATTTTTCTATTAATGAATCATGACATATATATTTTTGACCTAATGTCTAACTGTATATTAATTGAAACATGTGTGTTGTAGTTTTTCACCGATGACTATGCACGAGGCCAGCAATATAATATTGATGAAATTGATGAAGTTAGAGACCAATGGGCCAAGCACGTGCACTCATTCATTCGGTATTAGGTAGCGATCTATATATTCTACATGCATTTTCAGGTTTGTATTTTGTCTACATCTTTCGTTCTTCCAGCCTAGATTTGTGAACTCTTTACTTTGGGGTGTAGAGCTACCAAGTTGTGGTATGCCCACTTATTTTTATTCCTAAGTATAGTTGGTGTATTGAGACATGCATACTAATTATAGATTGATTGAAATTATGGTGTGATACCCTGCTGGTATGAATTGATGTTGTTTTACATTGCAGATTTGGTAATTGTTTGAACATACAACTGTGTATGTGGGCAGGAACAAAACAGAAAAATGCTAAAAAAAAAACATACACTTTTAATAACGGTTCTATTAAAACTGTTATTAAAACCATGTTTTAATAATGGTTCGTAAACAAAAACGTTATTAAAAACCAATGCTTTAATAACGGTTCTATGGGAAACCGTTATTAAAACCTTAGTTTTTAATAACGGTTTCCCATAGAACCGTTATTAAAGCATCGGTTTTTAATAACGGTTTTGTTTACGAACCGTTATTAAAACATGGTTTTCAACAACGGTTTTTTCTAATGAACCATTATGAAAACCTTATTTTTAACAACGGTTTCCCATAGAACCGTTATTAAAATCTCATTTTTAACAACGGTTTTTAAGTAAAAACCGTTATTAAATATGAAGTTTACGCACATATTCGTGGGTTTTTGTGTATTTTTAATGACGGTTATGAACCGTTATTAAAGATATAATAACGGGCGATTCAATAACGGTTGAAAACCGTTATTAAAACTCGAAAATAACCGTTATCAAAAGCTGTTTCCGTGGTAGTGCAGCCAACACATTCAACAACACATTTTCGAATGAAACCCTGGCGAGCGACATGCATTTATATAAGTAGATAAAAAGAGTTACGAGAGGAAGAAAAAACACATACATAAAGTGAGCTAGCTACAAACACGACGGTGAGAATGTTGTGAGAGGTAAGGGCTTCAAACACGACGGAGGATGAAGGTGCAAGTGCCAGCTAGCTTTGGAATAATGGCAGAGGCGTGGTGGAGAGTTGGCGGTGCGAGGGTTTCCTTTACTTGAGAGGAGCCTGGTGGTGCAAGTTGGTGGTGCACAGTGTGGCGGTGCGAGGGTTTGCAAGGAGAAGGAAGGAGAGCAAGAGAACCAAAGTGCAGAGAGTCTGAAAACTTTGGCACGAAACAGAACCGAGCGAAATAAAAGTTTGATTTTGAGGTTTTAATAACGGTTCTTCCAGGAACCGTCATTAAAAGCTTCTGACTTTTGACAATGGTTCTAATATGAACCGTTATTAAATCCTCTTTTAATAACGGTTTATATAAAACCGTTATTAAAACATCCGTCCAAATTTTAACGTTTCCCTTTTAATAACGGTTTTTAATTAGAACCGTTATCAAAACTTCCCGCCGATTAATTTTCACGTGTTTGATAACGGTTTTCGAACTACCGTTATTAATGTCCCGTTATTATTTCCCGTGTTTGTAGTAGTGTGATTCCTAAAACAATCAATAGGTTGACCCAAGTATCGAATGGTAAGCCTACAAAGACCTTAGCTACTCTCTACTTAAACCAATCAACTAGTTTGGTAGAACTAATTGATTAGCCTATGAATAATAGGCTAGCTTTTCCAAACTGATTGACTGGTTTGAGGAAGAGCATCGTGTGGTTGAGTCAAATTAATCGATTGGCTAACCAAAATAGATTGACTATTTAGATGGGATCAAAGTACAGGTTGACATGATTTGTTTCCTTTTTGTTTGGTTATGCTTTGAGGCTATATTTGGGATTATACTATGATTATTAATGTGATAAACTACCAATTCTATCATGGTTTATTCGTCTGATAAAAGGATTAAAATGGATCCTTATTTTTAATATAATTTATGATTAATGTAAAGACCATATAGGTATTTTTCTTATGATATGTAATGGTATTGATAAATGATTAATGAAACTTAACATGGAATTGAAATAAAAATAATAATATAGGCATGAGTAATATGGTGCAAGGATAAGAAGAAACCCACATGGTTGGAAAAATGGAAAGAAAAGGGATTGAAATGGAGTAAACATGGAGATTACCTTGCTTGCATTTGTATAGACCTTGTGTTATCACTTATTTATATGAATAATATACTAATAACTTAAAGCGAAAGAAAGTTGAGTTGAGTATGGGTTTGGGTTACACTACTACGGAAACAGGAATTAATAACGGCACATTAGTAACGGTGGTTCGAAAACCGTCGTCAAATCCGTGAAAATTAATGCGCGGGAATTTTTAATAACGGTTTTACGTAATAACCGTTATTAAAAGTGCAACGTAAAATTTTGCACGGGAATTTTAATAACGGTTGACGTAAAACCGTTATTAAAAATTGATTTAATAACGGTTCAAACAAGAACCGTTGTTAAAATTTCCAAAGTTTTAATAACGGTTTCTTTTAAAACCGTTATTAAATCTTGTTTTGATAACGGTTCTTGTAAGAACCGTTATTAAATCAATTTTTAATAACGGTTCTTATAGGAACCGTTATTAATATCTCCTTTTATTTTGTTCTCTTTTGTTTCGTGCCAAAAATTTCACACTCTGCCGCTTCCCTCTCGTACTCTCTTTCTATTGCGAACCCTTGCACCACCGCTCCGGCTCCTCTGAATTAAGGTAAACCGTCGCACCACCATCTCTCCACCACCCCTCTGCCATTCTTGCGAACGTAGCCAGCATTTGTACCTTCGTCATTGCCGTTCTCAACTTGTACGCCGTCGCTCCCTTTATGTATGTGTTGTTCTTCCTTCAATATTGCTTAATTTGTCTCTCTACTGATATGTATATATATATATAAATGCATGCATGTTGTACCGAAGATGTTGTGTTTGATGTGTTGTTCGAAAATCTGTCGTTCGATGTGTTGGTGAAAAAATTTGCTGTGGCCTTTTTGATTGTGGCCGGCCGAGACCTTAATATATATGTATATATATATATATATATAAATGTGTTTATAATCTATTTTATAAAAATATGTATTATTATTTTAAGAGAATCCACAAGCGTAAAATATATATTATTATCATAAGATATGTACGTTCTAAGTATAAAATTAAGGTGTATATATTTTTTTAGCACTCACATTATTATATATGCAGATGATCATGTGTATTTATATGCTTTTTTTAATATATATTTTGTAAGACGTGTATGTTTGTTTTTCGGTAAAATGTGTGTTTATATGTGTTCTATTATATGTATATATATTTATAATATATTCATATATAAGATGTGTATATATAATCTTAAATAATTGTGGTTAGGGTTAGGGTTAGCTATAGGTTTAGGATCATTATCTTATGAGGTTTAGTGTTATTTTTTATTATAATTTATTAGGGTTAATTATTGTTAGGGTTAGTGGGAGGGGGGAGGGTTAGGGTTTATCGTTTATTATATTAAATATAAACTAGGGCTATAAGGAAAAATCCTAAGGATAAGGGTATTGTGCCTGGGGAAAAGTTGAGGAGGTTGGTTGGGCATCGGTGTTGTGATCGATAAAAATTAAATAGAGATGAATAATTGTGTATAATAATAATAATAATAATAATAATCATCATCATCATCATCATATAAGATTTATTAGATTGTACTATATATATATATATATATATATATATTATCTTATTAATATCTACTTGATTTTACTATGCGTAGCTTGAATGATTTGATGATAGTTTGATGTTTAGCCAGTTTGTTAAATATATAACTAAAGATTATGTCCTTATTTTAAATAGTTTGATGTTGTTAGGTTTACATAGTTGGTTATGATCTGGTAGAATATATTTATGATTTGTCTAGCTAGTTGAAGATCACTTTATATATTCTGTAATTTAGATCCTTTTAATTTCGAGAACAACCTTGATGATAAGATTTAGTGGTTCTCATTTGTAGGTAGTGATCACATGACATACCCTCCACTGTATTTTCATATGGCGCCACATAGAGATGTACGGACTCATGTGATATGGTTATATAATGAGCTATGTCATTTGTACGTGAGTGGCTCATCCTATCACCCCTTCCATTTCAGATCTTATCACCTTCTGTTGACCCTGCCTCAGTTAGAGCCATGGGCATCGGCTACGTCTACTTTTTTGCAGTGGTTTGTCTACCACAGTGATGCACCACACCCGAGATTTATTGAGGGTGAGATGTTTGCTAGAGAGTATGATAGGATATCGAGAGAACTGATGGTCATCGATGACGAGTGGAGGTATCGTCATAGCTTGCCTCGGAGTATCCACCTCAGTTACCCTAGAGTATCCGTGAGTAGACTCTCATTTGATGATGTCAGGGATCAAATGATATATCGTGATGAGTGGACATTTAGAGTTATAGTTTTTAGTCGGGCTCGACGAGGCTATCGGGGGATTTAGTTTTAGATATGAGTTTTCGTTTTTTAGGCATTTGAGTTGTAGCAACATTTTGATGTATATAGTGCTTCTATTGCTTAAATCTTGTAGTATGCATATCTTTTGTAAATTGAACTATTAATTGTATAATATTTTGCTACGTTTGTATGTATGCATATATATATATATATATATATATATATATATATATATATAATGAACTCTTTGTAAGTATGAGGAGTTTCATTGATCAGCATTAATATAATTTTGGAAACTTGTTAGCATGATTCGTATAATTTTGAAAATTATTATACTTATAATTCAATTGATTTTTAATATATAATTAATTACTTTCATGTGGGATATATCTAGATTCAAATAATATGGATCGGAAATGGTTGTCTGCAAATCGTCTGTCTAGAGAATATAACGAAGGAGTGGAGTTTTTCATCAAGTTTGCAGTTGAACATGCTCGGGACAATAGTAGAATAGTCTGTCCTTGTTTGAAGTGTGCTTATATTCAGCGTGTCAACGCTAATGATTTGAGAGATCATTTATTTGTGTATGGAATTGATACAAGCTACACTTGTTGGATATGGCATGGGGAAACAGAGTCTAAATATGAAAATGACGATGCTGGGAGGGATAGTAGTGGATCATCATTTGATAACTATGAGGGACATTCGTTAGAGGAGATGACTCAAAAGGTTGAGGAAAGTGTTCGGGATTGTCCAAAAATGTTTGAGAAGTTATTGAATGACTCGGAGAAACCTTTGTACGGTGATTGTAAGACGTTTACGCGATTATCCGCTACTTTAAGGTTGTACAACTTAAACGCATGTAACGGATGGAGTGATAAGAGTTTTACAGAATTATTGTCGCTTGTGAAGGATATGCTTCCTGATGATAACGTTCTACCCGATCGTACGTATGAAGCGAAGAAGATTCTATCCTCTATGGGCATGAGTTATGAGAAGATACATGCATGCCCTAATGATTGTATTTTATATCGCAATGACAATGCATCTTTGGATAGTTGTCCTAATCCTGAATGCAAAGCACCGCGATACAAGAAGAACAAGGTGCCCGCTAAGGTGTTATGGTATTTTCCTATAATACCAAGATTAAGGCGGATGTTTAATGATATTGAAGATGCCAAGAACCTAAGATGGCATGCTGATGACAAGATAGATGACGGGCTTCTTAGACATCCATCCGACTCTCCACAATGGATGACGATTCATGGGTTGTTTCCTGAATTTGGTAAAGAAGTAAGAAATGTGCGCCTTGCACTTTCAGCAGATGGAATGAATCCGCACAATCAAGGCAGCTACAGTTTATGGCCAGTGATTTTGGTTATATACAATTTACCTCCGTGGCTCTATATGAAACGCAAGTATATGATGTTGTCTTTACTCATTTCCGGGCCAAACCAACCTGGGAATGATATTGATGTTTATTTGGCACCTTTGATTGATGATTTGAAGTTCTTATGGGACATGGGCGTTGAAGTATTTGATGCATATGGTCAAGAAAATTTTACTTTGAGAGCATTATTATTCTGTACTATAAATGATTTTCCGGCATATGGCAACTTGTCAGGTTATAGTGTGAAAGGCCATTATGCATGTCCGATATGTGAGGAGAATACTTCATTTGTTCAGCTAAGACATGGCCGAAAGACTGTGTTCCTTGGGCATCGTAGGTTTTTACCGAAGAATCATCATTATCGTAGGCAAAGAAAAGCGTTCAATGGATTCCGAGAAGAAGGGCAGGCACCAATCCGGTTGACGGGTCGACAAGTGTGGCTGAAGATGAAACATTTGAGTGTCAAGTTTGGGAAGAAGAATAAAGATAAGCCTCCATCAGTTGGGTGGAAGAAGATGTCAATATTCTTCAACCTTCCTTATTGGGAATCTTTCTACGTGAGACATACCCTTGATGTGATGCATATTGAGAAAAATATATGTGACAGTCTTGTTGGCACATTACTTAATGTTCCACGCAAGACTAAATATGGGATAAATGCTCGAATGGATATGGAAGAAATGGGTATTAGACAAGAACTGAAACCGCGAGACAACGGAAGAAGAACATATTTACCGCCGGCGTGTCATACTCTTTCCAGAAAAGAGAAAATTGCAGTTTGTGAATTCTTGTATGGTGTCAAGGTTCCGGAAGGGTATTCTTCAAATGTCAGAAGGCTCGTGTCGATGAAAGAGTTGAAATTAATTAACATGAAGTCTCATGATTGTCATATCTTGATGCAGCACTTGTTGCCGATAGCTATACGTGGAATTTTGCCAAAACGTGTTCGAATTACTATCACAAGGCTTTGTTGGTTTTTTAAAGCCGTCTGCTCTAAAGTTATACATCCTGATAGTTTGGATGCCTTGCAAAAAGGGATTGTGATTATTTTGTGCCAACTTGAAATGTATTTTCCACCGTCATTCTTTGACATTATGGTACATCTAACTGTTCATTTAGTTTATGAGATAAAGATGCTAGGACCTGTTCATGGGCATTGGATGTACCCCTTTGAACGGTTTATGAAGTTGATAAAAGGTTATGTGAAGAATCGATATCGGCCAGAAGGATGTATTGTTGAGAGTTACCTGGTGGAAGAGGCAATTGAGTTTTGCACGAAGTACTTGTCAAATGCTGAAGCTCTTGGTATTCCTAAGTCTCGACATGCGGGCAAATTTGAAGGACAGGGTATTAGAGGCAGACAGCTTGGGCGTGTAGACCCTAACATGTTCCGTGCAGCACATCTATATGTATTACACAATAGTGATGATGTTCAGCCGTACGTTGAAGAGCATATGACTTCTTTACGGATTAAAAATCCATCCAAGACTGAGAAATGGATTATCGATAAACATAATCTTTCCTTTATTGATTGGATAAGAGATCGCATCATTCCACTCATCGGTCATTCCCCAACTTTAATTTCCGAAACGCTGCACTGGTTGTCTCAGAAACCTCGTTATGAAGTTTTTCAATATACCAGTTATGTGATCAACGGTTGCACTTTTTATACAAAAGAACAAGATGGGAAGAGTACAATGCAGAACAGTGGGGTGACTTTAGTAGCTGAGGCAATGCATGTTGCTAGTGCGAAAGACAAGAATCCAACTTATGCAGATATGAATTATTATGGTGTGATTGAACATATATGGGAGTTAGATTACACTGTATTTAAAATCCCTGTATTCGGCTGCAGATGGGTTGATAACAGCAGTGGGGTTAGATATGAAGATGGATTCACATTAGTAGATCTTAATAGGGCAGGGCATAAACAAGACCCATTCATCTTAGCATCACAAGCGACACAAGTATTCTATGTCACTGACCCTACTGATAATGGATGGTCTGTAGTACTATCTACGAAAAGAAGAAATGCCAATGAATGTGATGATGAAAATGATGCCAATTGGAATAACGAGTGTGTCTCAGCTGTGCAAGCAACTCAATTATTGAACGATGATAACAATACAATTAATGAGGAGGAAATATATGTCAGGGATGATCATCGTGAAGTAATATATATATCAGATCCTAAATCTAATCCAAAAACAAGGGGGAAAAAAAGAAGGAAAAGAAGGCAATGAGGGTAATAATATTGTAACATATAATATCTATGTTGGTTTTTTTCAACTCAATTATGCTCAATACATAACATTCTAACATAATTTATTTATTGATTTCTTTTAGAGATATGGCCAATAAGAATATTGATAGGGACAGCAGTGATGAAGAAGGGAAAAGAGGGCCGACAATTATGAGAATCATCACAGATATGAGGAATAAAGGAGAACTAGTCGAGTTTGGATGGAATACTTACAATCTTCCCATTGGCCCTTATGCAGACATGTTTTTGACTTACATTTCACTTGTGACACGTAACCGTGTTCCTATCTCCTATAATAATTGGAAGCAGGTTCCAACGGGTCATAAGGAGCATATTTGGCAGGAAATCACGGTAAATATACAATTTTATGTAATCATTTATGTATGTAAAATTTTATTAATTTTAATACATTAATATCGGTATACATTTGTATGTCTTACAATGCAGAGAGTATTTAATGTGCCAAAGAGTAGGAAGAAATGGCTTCTTAGACATTGTGGGGAGCGTCTAAGAACATTTAGGTCATTTTTAGCTCGTAGGAAAATGTACAGAAAGAGTGATGGTTCTCTACGGCAGAATCCACCCAAACGATACGGTTTCATCGATCAAGAAAGTTGGAACCAATTTATTGCATATCGTCTTACGGGTGATTTTAAGGTATTTGTTAGATAGCAATTAAATTTTTATTATCGATCCTAGTATTGTGCATAATATTGAAATAACTATGTCACTATGTTTTGGCTGGTGACATAGGAAAAAAGTGCCAAAAATAAAGAGATTGCGAAGCAGAATAAATACCGGCATAATATGACTCGCAAAGGTTATGCAGGCCTTGAAGAGGAGTTGGTATGTATTTTGTGATTTATCTATTTACAGCGTACTGACGAATTTTATAATATTGGTACATTATAAGAATATTTTTTGATTTATAGCTCATAGCCCAAGACTTAGACCCATGTACCTCGTCCATTAATATTGGTACATTATGGAAGAAGGCTAGAGCAACAAAAGATGGATATATTAATAAAGATGTAGATGTTGCAGAGAAAAAAATTGTAAGTTTCTAGATATTTGGAACCCTGCTTACTTTTCTTTTAGAAAACTATTATATTATGCTTATTCATGCAAGCTAATTTTACATATATTATATACATTACAGGACAAATTTCAAGCGTCAGATGGTGAGGAGGGGGTAGACCAATATAACATTGTATCACAGGCTATAGGAATTGTAGAACACCCTGGAAGACACAGGGGTCTTGGATTAGGTGTTACGAAAACGAGCGTACGTGGTCGATCTCGTGGTTCTCGTAACACTGATGAGCAAGTCGCCATCCTTACACAGAAATTGAACGTGGCATTTGAACGGATGGCAACAATGGAGCAAGAGTTGTCATTTATTAAATTTCAAGGGTATAAGCCATCCGATTTAGTCGACCATGATCAGCTTCACATACCTAATGTAAATAGTGTCAGAGACAGTTGTGAAGCTGATACACGTCTTTCTTCTCTTTCCGAGGTAAGCATTACATAACTTTGAATTGTTATTAAATGTATTCGGTGTCATAAATAGTTAATAATGTGTAATATTTTCGTTTAGGGTTTGCATAAATGTGATTTGTTAGCGAATGATCTTTCAACTCTTTTGGCGAAAGGAAGGGTCCGCATCAGTCACAGGACCCAAACGCAAACTGTCTACGGGTATAACTTAGCCCTACTTACAAGGCCGGTGAGTATTGACACTCCAATCATTGGTAGTGCGCCCTTGCCTTGTTATAAAGAGGGCGATGAGGCAGCCACAGTGGTAGAAGCTCATGGAAGCTTCGTGCCTTGGCCTGTGGATCAGATACGTCTCACTACTGAAGAGGTATATATTGACATTCAATATCTTCATTAGACCTAGTTTAGTAGTTACATTGTTTATACCTTTTTCATATATATATGCTCAATACATATTTTGTTTATTATTATTATTTAAGGAATCAAAGAAGAAGACTGCTCCTGCTAGTAAAACTAAGAGAGGTACTAGTAGAACGAGCAACACAAAAGACAGCGCTGCCAAAAAAAAGAGAGCTAAATCTGAAAAATCAATTGCCCCACAAAAGATTCGTTCTTCGGAAATACGCCAACCTCCACCAGCATTAGCTTTATTGTATTTCTATGCCCAAAACTACCTCGGGAATAATTATATTTCCATTGATTGTCGTCCTGAGTATGTTGGAAGGGACGATGCTACTTACATGGTATCGACAGTTGACATAAGCGACATTTATAATCAGGAATGGATGTCAACCACAAGTGTCGCCGTTTATGTCACGTAAGCATTATTTCATATTTCAGATTTTAGTACTCTTGGAGACATAGAATTTTTACGACCTCTTAAGCTTATATGAGTTATTATTTATTAACAAATATCCATTATTATTGTCGTCCATATATAGGTTGGTAGCTAGTCGCGCTGCGTTGGAGGGAATGCTTTCCTCTATTCTTTTTGTGTGCCCATACTACATAGCTGACAGTAGTACAATAACAGAGGGTAGGCACATAAACTATTTAGCGGATCACATTTTGATTGAGGGACACAACAAGCTCTATCTCATTCCTCACCTCGCAACTGAACATTGGGTTTTGTACGCCGTCCGACCTGATCTTAATAAAGTTTATGTGTTTAATTCCCTTAGAACCTATGACGTGCCTTTTGAGGTCGCTCGTCGTGGTGGGAAGGAATTTATAGACATGTTAGTATATTTTTCACTTCTTACTTCATTAGCTTATTTATACATATATATATATATATATTCTATTTTCATTATTTGAGGTATATATACTTACAATATTATGTATCCAACTCTATTTATTAGGGCACTACGGACGGCATATCAAAGGAGAGGTGGGAATGGTGTCCCAGACCCAAAGAATCTTCAATATGAGCCTATCATGGTAAGTAGGAAGACAACTATTTTGTATTTTGTTTTAATTCAAATGAATATATAATAGTTAGAGAGCTAATTGAATTCATTTGACAGTGTCCACAACAGCAAAATGGCAATGATTGTGGATACTATGTATGTAGAACAATGGATCTTATAGTCCAGAATAGATCGGTCAACATAGATCCAAGCCATGTATGTTTGCTTTTCCATATTTTTCTATTAATGAATCATGAAATATATATTTTTGACCTAATGTCTAACTGTATATTAATTGAAACATGTGTGTTGTAGTTTTTCACTGATGACTATGCACGAGGCCAGCAATATAATATTGATGAAATTGATGAAGTTAGAGACCAATGGGCCAAGCACGTGCACTCATTCATTCGATATTAGGTAGCGATCTATATATTCTACATGCATTTTCAGGTTTGTATTTTGTCTACATCTTTCGGTCTTCCGGCCTAGATTTGTGAACTCTTTACTTTGGGGTGTAGAGCTACCAAGTTGTGGTATGTCCACTAATTTTTATTCCTAAGTATAGTTGGTGTATTGAGACATGCATACTAATTATAGATTGATTGAAATTATGGTGTGATACCCTGCAGGTATGAATTGATGTTGTTTTACATTGCAGATTTGGTAATTGTTTGAACATACAACTGTGTATGTGGGCAGGAACAAAACAGAAAAATGCTAAAAAAAAAATATACACTTTTAATAACGGTTCTATGGGAAACCGTTATTAAAACCATGTTTTAATAACGGTTCGTAAACAAAACCGTTATTAAAAGTTATGTTTTCATAACGGTTCTATGGGAAACCGCTATTAAAACCTCAATTTTTAATAACGGTTTCCCATAGAACCGTTATTAAAGAATCCGTTTTTAATAACGGTTTTGTTTACGAACCATTATTAAAACATGGTTTTCAACAACGGTTTTTTCTGATGAACCGTTATGAAAACCTTATTTTTAACAACGGTTTCCCATAGAACCGTTATTAAAAGCTCATTTTTAACAACGGTTTTTAAGTAAAAACCGTTATTAAATATGAAGTTTACGCACATATTCGCGGGTTTTTGTGTATTTTTAATGAACGGTTATGAACCGTTATTAAAGATATAATAACGGGCGATTCAATAACGGTTGAAAACCGTTATTAAAACTCGAAAATAACCGTTATTAAAAGCTGTTTCCGTGGTAGTGTTACCTAATCCTCAATTAGCTACTAGGGGTTAGTTTGCCTTTGGGATTTTTTAGTACCATCAAGTTGGATTATGAGAGGCCTAGGTGCCTTATTTACTTTAGACACTAATGATGCACTAGAGGGTATCTATATTAGAGGATTTGTTTACCTAGGTGGTTGGCTTTGGCTGGGAATTATGTCCATATTGGTTGGCTTCAGCCTAGACTTATGTCGAATCTGGTGATTTGCTTTGGATTAGAATTATATCCACATGGTGATTAGCTTTAGCATGGACTTTATGTTTCTTATTTGGATAGGCATCCATAAGGTGGTGCACATAATACAATATAGATCATAAGTAATCAGTTGATCAAATATGATGAATGCTTGTGCTCAATTTTAACCTTCTAGCCAGTAAAGCACCAAGCCATAAAGTCTACAAACTCCTGACTCATAAGGAGTTACCAATAGACATACTTTAGAGCCTTATACAACTTATCACCACTATAATCTTCATCTTATGCTCCTTACAACTCTATTAAATGCACAATCTGCCTGAAAAATAGATAATACCATCATTAGAATTTTGAAACCCCACTACTCTACCCTTTGACTTAGTCTTCTTGATGCACTCTAGCTTGACATCTCTTGGCTGACTATCTCATATCTCATCAAAAATGGTTAGTGTGATTAAGAGAGTACTCATCCTCATATCTAGATCCCTGAACCCAATGATCTCAATGCCTAAATCCTAAAGCTCCTGTCAAATCTAATTTGAAACTAACAGAAAACCCAAAGAGTGTGGTGTCTTCCTAGCATTTACTATGACTTTGGCCTTACCCTCAATGTAGGTTAACTCAAAATCATAGTTATTAACTGACTGTAGCTATATCCATTATCTCACGTTCATTTCTCACAACATGAAGATGTACTTGAGGCTCTTATGGTTAATATAGAACTTACACTACATTCCATACAAATAATATCTCCAAATTAGCAAGGAAAAAACCACTAAATATGGCTTAAGGTCATTAGTAAGATAGTTCAAATTGTGCTCATTCAACTACAAAGTAGCATAAGCCACCACCCTCCTATGCTACATCAATAGACACCCTAGACCATGCTTGGACACATCACTATACACCTCAAATTCTATGTACTCAATGGTAGGCTAAGCATTAGAGTTGAATTTAATCTCCTCTTAAGCTCCTTAAAAGCCTCTGTGCATATATTATCCCACTAAAAGCATGCTATTTGCTTCAATAAGGTAGTTCAAGGATGAGTAATCTTAGAAAAATTTAAGATGATTCACCTAAAATTTTCTACTAACCCTAGAAAATTTCGTACCTCCTCGACATTCAATGGTGTTTACCACTATAATACTTCTTGAATATTTGATGTATCCACTGAAACACCATCCTTTGAGATGACATGACCAAGGAAACTACCACAATTAGCCAAAACTCACTTCCAAAGTTTGTCATACAACAAATCTTTCCTCAACAAAGTAAATGTTTTTCTCAAATGTTGCTCGTGCTCCTCTCGAGTCTTGGAGAAAATAAGGATATCATTGTTTATAAGTATGACAAACAAATTGAGGTTTACTAGAAAATGTAGTGCATGAGAGACACAAATGCCACCAACGCATTCGTGTATCTGAAGGACATCACGATGAACTTGTAGTGGCCATACCTCAAAATAAAAGTTCTCTTCAGTATGTACTTCTTGGAGATCCACAAGTAATGATACCTAATTTGAGATCTATCTTCGAGAACATTGTGGCCCACAACATCTAATCAAAGAGGTTGTTGATCAAAGGCATTGGATAATGATTCTTCACTGTAACTCTATTTAATCCTTGATAATTGACGTAGAGTCTAAATCCACCATCCTTTTACTTGATAAAAAGGAATGGTGACCCTAAAGTTATACCCATTGGTTGAATGTATTACTTCTCAAAAAGTTATTCCAACTGAGCACACAACTCTACTATTTTCATAGGCACTAGATGATAGGGTGCCTTTGACATATGCTTTGACTATGGGAGAAGATCTATCGTGATGTCTATCTAACACCATAATGGCATACATGGAATCTCATTGGTAAACACATCTAGAAACTCTTGTATCACGAGAGCATCCTCAGTTAGCAACACCTTGACACCAAATTCTTAAATGTGACGTAGGAAGAGTGAGTAACCTTTTTGTACCAATGTACAGAGAACAACTATGGACACTATCCTCACAAGGGCTTAGGCTTACATCTTCAGTAAATAACCCTAACACCCTTTGGTCCCTTAAGAAACAAGTGCTCTTATGGATAATTGATCATAACTCAATATCTTGCGAGCATATCCATCCCAAGAATAATGTTAAATTCCCAAAGTTCAAGCTTTATGAGGTCAGCTAGTACCTCAATTAGACTAATGACTATGTGTAGTATGATAAATCTTGGCAAACATTAATCCTAAATAACTAATATTATAATCTCATTCTAATCTCAAGAAATTAATATTTCTATCTTACCAAAACTCCCTAATCTTAAATTTCGGCATAGCCCTAATTTGTATTTCCTATTATTAATATCTTTTCTAATATAAATTGAATCATGGATAATCATTTAATTATACTATCTTAATTTATTTTAATCTAAACCTAATTCTAAACACACACTTTTTCCTTTTTCTTCTCCTTTCCTTATTTTATTTTATTTTATGCCTACCGATCTCTCACCTCACATCATGATTCTTCTCCTCTTCTATTCTTCATGTGTGCATGTCTTCCCTACCAAGCGTATCCCTCTACCCCCCATCAACTTGTCCATCCTCAATTCTGGGGTTGAGGGTCGACATTCTTATCCGATTGCCTCACCTCTCCTTTTCATTTTTCTATGTGCATATGTGTATATAAGGCACATTTATTACCTACATATACCTCCTTCTCCCTTTCTTTTTCTATTGAAATATTACATCCCAAACATAGCTTCCCATTCCTTCTTTTTTCCCTCCTAACCTTCACCAAAATAGCCTAAGATCATCCCCACTGGCAAGCCTAAGCATGTCACTAACACGTTGACTGAAAACATTTTCTATACCCTCACCCATAGCAATAACCACCTTTTCCAATTACCTCACGCCAAGCACTAGCCAAAACCACCAATAACTGCCCCCAAGAACTAGAAAAAACCACCATTGAAAACTGTAACACCCATAAATTTACTACTGAAAACTTTCTTTTTATTTGAAAATTAGCGAAAGAAAAAACTGTAAATTTTAGGGATATAATCATCACACTTAGTACCAGACTAGTTTTCTCCTATCATTCTAGTACCAAGTGCTAATCCTAAAATGAAAAGAATATGATTTGTATAAATTCAAATTCCATTTAAATCATATTAGTGCATTGAATTCATTACAAAAGAAATAAACCCATTATTAGTGGTTACACGTGAAATACCCCAAAAATATTAGTTTTGAGAATTGTAGTTTAAAAGGATTTACTAGGGAAATTAATAAATTAATTAATTTTATTGGAATAGGAAGAAATTAATTAGGAAAAATTAAGAAAAAATTTATAAATATTTTTATAAGGGAAAATTTGGGTGTTTTGCTAATTAAAAAGAAATTTAGGAAAAATCTTTTAAAAATCCTAAATTAGCCTAAAAAGAAAATTTAATATTATTTTATAGAAATATTTTATTTTTGATAAACAAAATATTTAGATTTATTTAATTAATTATCAACCAATTTCTTTTTCTTTTTCCCTTTTTCCTTTCTCTTTTTCTTTCTTCCTTTTTGTTTTCTTTTTCTTTCTTTTCTTCCCTATTCCCTTCTTTTCTTTTTTTGGGTGGGCCTGTTGTGGCCCGTTTCCATCGCCCCATTCCTTCGGCGCAGCCTAGGAATAGAACAACACTCCTTCTTCCCTTTTTCCTTGGAATGCTACATTCCATTTAAAACTTTTATAATCGGCACCAGCCTGGTTCACCCTTCTCTTCTCTTTTCTTTCTTGTTTTCTTCCCAGCCGGCCAATCCAACCCCTTCTTCTTCCTACCTCCTCCTCCCCATCGACCTGTAACTCAGTCAGCCCGAAAATGGTGCCGCCAGCTACGCTCATTGTGACCGACTATTTCTCCCTTCTTTCTCTTCCCCTGAATCGCAGTTCAACAATCCACCTTCCTTTTCTTTCACGCAAAATCCTTCTTTTCCTATGCGAATGGGTTGCCATTATTTTAACTTTATACCGGCCAATTGGCATCGCCAGCTACCCTAATCCTACCTGCATTAACCTCCTGATGACCCGTAGAACCCTACCCTCTCCTCCAAACTCTATAAATACCCCTTATTTGGTTGATCTCGAAACTTTTTCCCAAAACCCTAAGCATTTACCCCTACACACCATTGCAACTTCAGACACCCTTTCCTTAATTTTCAGCCACTTATGCCGCTTGCTCTACCTACCTAAGTCTTCCCTGCACAACCCTCTAACTAACTGAACCACCCATCTCCCTCAATTCTTTCTGCATGAGCCATCATAGCTATGCAAAGTTCCTTGCCCAACCGGCCAAATTTTTACACCTGCCGCCCTTCGCACCACTGCCCACCACCACATCCGCCTCTATTACTGCCTCCTACACCACTCAAAGATAGCTACCAACCCTCCTCTGCCTCGCCTTACCCTTCTTTTTCCCTTCCTCCTTATCCTCCTCTCTTTTTCTTCTTCTCTTCATTTCACCAGCCGGCATGCACCACCGCCACTTGCTATTCCACCCCCTCACTTTAATCCCCTCAGTCTAGACTACCACCAACACCTCAACCTCCACCCTTATTCTCCATCTCTTCTTCTCAAATCTCAACTCTTTCCATTTCTTTCCCTTTTTTTGGCCACCGCCGCCACCACCGTGCACCACCGCCGGTGCCGCCCATCTCCACCAGCCTAAGATGGAACCCTAAGCCCTCTCATCCCTTCTCCCCTATTTATTTAAGCTTAATTTATTTTATTTCATTTTTTAACTATTATTCGAGTGTTATTATTATTATTATTATAATTACTATTATTAGGTTCAATATTATTATTATTATTTCTTATCAAGGTCGAGGCCCTATTTAAATTATTTAGATTATTACTTTTGTATTATTAATAATATTAGTATTATTATGAGTTTTATTATTATTATTATTACTATTATTATTATTATTACTATTAGTATTATTATTATTCTTACTATTAGTATTATTTATTTAAAGGGCCGAAGCCCTATTTTATTTAAATAGTGCGAATACTACTAATTTTATTATTAATATTATTATTACTAATATTATTAGTATTATTATTATTATTAATGGTACTTTTACTATTTTGAAGTAGGGTCGGAAACCCTACCTTAAATTATTTTTGGTTTAAGTTTTTTTATTGTTATTATTATTATTATTATTATTATCCTTATTAGTATTGCTATTTTGTATTTCCGATCATTATTTCATTACTATTATTAGTACTATTTTTATTAATAATGTCTTAATGATATTATTAGAATTATTTTGGTAAAGGGTGGAAGCCTTATCTCACCATCCATTTTGAATCATATTAATATTACGACTAGTATTTTTAATATTATTTCCTATAATTATTACTAGTATAGTATTATTTTATTAAATCCTAGTCTTAGAATAAGTTAGTAAATGATAGTATTTTTGGTAGGAGGGAATCTAATTCTAGTTTTTTTTCCTCATATAGGTGAGACTAGTCAAAGCCCTAAAGGGGCATAGGTGCGTGCTCCAAGATCGGTGACGTTTTAGGTAAGGGTGTAACTAAGGCCGTTTGTGTGTAATGTGTTTTACATGCCTTGCATGCCATGTGATATGAAATATGATGTATTTTATGTGCATTTTATAACTATTATATATGCAGTATGACGTGGAGTTGAGGTATGTTCATGCAATATTTTATGGCATGTGTAAGGTATGTAAAGTTGTGTTTTTATTGTGATTTGGTATGGCCCATAAGACATTCATGTTAGGTTGTGTAATATGATGTTAAGGAGTGTAATGATGTGGGGTTGATCTAAGTGATACATTACCATATATGGGGTGAATTTAGGATTTGCATGGAAATCTAGGGTTTCACGAGGGAACGTAGGGTTTTTGCATGAGATAGTATGAAGGGTTGCATAGGGGATATTAAGTTTGCATGGGGGTAAATTTTATGTATGAATAGTTAATTTGAGGTGTGAGGAGGGTGATGAAAGTATTGTTTAGGCATTTGCATATGTTGAATGAAAAATAGTACGTGGGATGGTATAAAGACATATAGTAGACCGATCTAGGGTTTGGTGTGGTGGTTAGGGTTTGGTATGGCTTTTTGGGGTGTATGTGGCTGTGTCTATGTCTGATGAGGTAAAGTGTATCAGTGAGGAAGTGAATAGGTAGGTGGTGAAAAAGTATTGGGCTTGGGTCCACACATGCACTTATTATCCCTTGGGAAAGACACTAACTACTTACGGTGGAACACCATGCAAGACGGGTCCTTTGGGGGGGAATAAGCATGAAGTTAATGATGCATGTCTAGGGTTAAAAGTTGTGAATAAAATACGTAAGAAATTAATCATGTAAAGTGGAAGAGTATTGAGATGGGCCTAGATCGATCCATCGGCATATAATAGTGGTAGGGCATGTACCCCAAGTAACCGATACACTGGCTATAATAGTGGGGGATCCCGAGCTCAATCAACCCTATCCTACAGTTTGCTAAGATATGGGAAAGACACTAATTACTTACAGTGGAACACCATGCGAGCAGGGGATAAACCGATCCACCGGCATATAATAGTGGTAGGGCATGTTGTAACACCCCCAAAATTTACTACTGAAAAATTTCGTTTAAGACAAGGGTTTTAGCGAAAGCGAAAGAATTAAAACCATAAACTTGGGGGTATTACCGCCACACTTAGTACTAGACCGGTTCACTCCTACCGTTCCGATACTAAGTGCTAAGGCTAAACTAAACAATCATTAAGTAAGAGTCATCAAAACATAGGTCCATAGTTAACATAGACCATTCACGAAAACCACGAGTCAACAACAGTTAAAATATCGTTTAGGAATACAACTTCGAGTACGGTTTCAAAACAATAAGCGTAGTACAAAATATAGCCAAATAAAACAGATCCCAATGGACCAATATCCGGACCGCCTACTTACTAAAGCCAAGCCTTCCACCCCACAATTTGTAACCGATCAAACCTGCATAGGAGGTCTGCTCCCCACCATTGGTGGATCATCACAGGACCCATTCAATCAAGGTAGTATCAGTACGGGTCCAATACTGAGTAAGGGCGTTGGTGCGCTAAGGCCAAGCATACAATCATACCACATAGCACGCATAGCACAATCATATCAGTAACATGCGATAATACGCAAGATAAGGCCTGAGCACTTTCCGGTGACTTATTCTTTATCCTCGTTAATAATAATATGTCCATTTCACACATATTCTTTAATAATCCATGTGAGTGTGGGAACCCCACTATTATAGCCGGTGGACCGGAAAGTATACACTCAGGGCAGAACGCTCCTGACCACTATTATTTGCCTGTGGACCGGTCTCCAGGGCAAAATGCTCCTGGCCACTATTATTTGCCGCTGGACCGGTCTGGCCCCGACTCACATGATGTTCCGTTGTAAGTACTTAGTATATTTCCCATGGTTTAACTTACTTAATTTGGTTTGTCGAGCACGAAATCCCCCACTATTATAGCCGGTGGACCGGAAAGTATACACTCAGGGCAGAACGCTCCTGACCTCTATTATTTGCCGGTGGACCGGTCTCCAGGGCACCCCGGCTCCTGGCCACTATTATTTGCCGGTGGACCGGTCTCCAGGGCAAAATGCTCCTGGCCACTATTATTTGCCGGTGGACCGGTCTGGCCCCGACTCACATAATGTTACGCTGTAAGTACTTAGTATATTTCCCATGGTTTAACTTACTTAATTTGGTTTGTCGAGCACGAAATCCCCCACTATTATAGCCGGTGGACCAGAAAGTATACACTCAGGGCAGAACGCTCCTGACCACTATTATTTGTCGGTGGACCGATCTCCAGGGCACCCCGGCTCCTGGCCACTATTATTTGTCGGTGGACCGGTCTGGGCTCGGCTCAACAATCTTTCACTTTACATGATTAGTGTCTTATCCGTGTTTTATTAGATATCATTCCACCCTTGACATGCATGTCATCGATGTTCTACCACCGCTCTCTCAAGAGGGCCCGTCCATATTTTGAGACTCGTACCTCTTCTCACACCCGACATCCATTCCCGTAGACTTAGGCATAGTGGCATATAGTAAGACAAATCTCCAAGAATATAGGCCATCCCATTACATATGATGTCGACTCCGCATGTCCTCCTCCCTCTAGGGTTCCTCCTCGGAGACCCTAATCGGACCTATGTGGCCCTACTCTTTCTTACTTACCCAAACGTTACTTTATTCTCTATCTCGCACCTCATTCTTTTATTAGGAAATTCCCCAAATGTGTTAATTTATCTCCCAAGTTCACGTGTGACCGACAAAACCCTAGTTGGCCATTCAAAACCCTATCTGACCACGCCAACCCTAGTTGGCCGCACCAAACCCTAACACTTTACTTCTTCAACAAGTAACCTCCCTCTTTCACCCCAAAATCTCTTCTCTCATTTAGAAACCCCCGCTCATCTTTTATAGAAGTGAGTCCTCACTCTCAACCCCTTACTCCACCATGCAATCATTAATACCACCATACAAACATTAATGCCTCCATAAAATCATAAATGCCACCATACAACCCAAATACCACCATAAGCCATTAATACCACCATGCAATCATTAATACCACCTTACGATCATTTATACCATCATACAAACCCTAACACCACCATAAGCTATTAAAACCACTATGCAATCATTAATACCCCCATACGAACATTCATACCACCATACAAACCTTAATACCACCATACAACATTAATACTTCCATAAAATCATAGTTACCACCATACAACATTAATACTTCCATAAAATCATAATTACCACCATACAACATTAATACTTCCATAAAATCCTAAATACCACCACACAACCCGAATACCACCATACGAACCATTAGTACCGCCCTAGAACATTAATACCATCATACAACATTAATACTTCCATAAAATCCTAAATACCACCACACAACCCGAATACCACCATGCAAACTTTAAGACTCCCATGCATGGTTCCCAGCTCTCATTTAATTCGGACATTCCTCCCACTTAAATATTCTCTCATAGATCATGAGGTACTTAGGTCAACCTCATATCCCCCTTAGTGGTCTCACTTCTCATTTATTTCCGGTCATCCTTATATTCCCAACTCATATTACCATTTACCCTAACATGCATGTCCTAGAGGGCCATAACGTAATACATCATAAACATCATACATATAAATGTCATGCTCATGTCACGGAAGCACATACAACATACCTCAATCTCCAAGCTGCGCTACACATAAGACAAGTTATCCACAAATCATATAATACATGGCATAGCATGGCATACACAACATTCAACACATCCACGTCACACATAGCACAAGGCCATTAGCTTCGTCCTTACCTAAGGCGACGCCGGGCTTGGAGCACGCTCCTCTAACTCCTTAGGGCTTTGGTCGGGGTTACCTATAAAAGGGAAAAATGCTAAGTATTAGTTTCCCTTATAATTACTATCAATCCTCGTTCTAGTTTAAGGTTAGGGTTTTTATTACTAAAAAGGGTTTTATACAAAAACTAGGGTTTTTACCTTAGAATTAGTATACTAAATATTAGTAGTCAAAATATGTTTATTTTTAATACCTATTGTTACACTTATATTATTAGACCCGTTAGCCCTATTCTTATAATAATATTGTTCATGCTAACCATAGAAAAATAGTGATAATAATAGTAATAAAACTAAGACTAGTGACACTAATGTTTATAGTGAGAGAAACCCTAGCATTTTTAAGGCTAAGACTACTAATGGTGTCATATTAATGAGGTTAGGGTTAATGTTAAATGGTATGGTAATAAGGTTCAAGTACTCTTCTTAGTTAACAACCAAATGATATTTACTAGCTTGAGTTAAGTAACATGGGTAAGACAAGGTAGTATTATTATTAACAATGGTGACAAATGTGTTAAGTATAATAGTAATAACCATAACAATAATAATAATAGTAATAATAATAATACTAATAATAGTAAAAATAATAATAATAATAATAATAATAATAACAATAGTACAACCAAGTAAGGTTAAGCAATAATAATAATAGCCATAGTAAGGATAATAGAAATAATAATAATAAAAATGTTAATACTAATTATTATAAAAATAAGACCAAAGTTAAGTATAATATAGGTTAGGGTTTAAAAGGGATGTTAGTATTAGTAAGAAAATAAGAACATTAATAATAAAGACAATAATATTGGTAATAATGATAATAATAATACTAATAATAATAATAATAATAGTAATAACAATAATAAAGGTAATAATAATAATGATAATAATAATAATAATAATAATAAGTATATTAGTATTAATATTAGTAGAAAATGGTAGCAGCTATATAAAAAGGGGGTTAGGGTTTGGATGGGTGGAGAACCACCTAGGGTCGGTGGTGGTCCGGCGGCGGCGCGTGGCGGCAACGGCGGCGGCGGTAGAGGAGGAGAAGAGGGGGAAAGATGGAGGTAGCGGTTAGATGGGAGGGGGAAAGGAGGAGTTTGAGGTGGGGAAAGAAAGAGCAGGTGAAGGGGAGTGGAGTGAGGGTGGTGGCGTGGCAAGGGGCGGCGACGACGGCGGCCGAGGGTGGTGGAGAGAGGTGGAAGGTGAGGGAGGAAGGAGGAGAGGGAGGTCTGCTGGGCATTTTGGAGGGTGGAAGGGTGGCTGGTAGCGGCGGAGGAGGCGGCAGAAGGTGGCGCAAGGCGGCGACAGGCTGGAAGTGGTGGTTTCCGGGATAGGAACTTTGCACGATGAAGGCGGCACGTGCAGGGCAAGGCGGAGGGTGGTGGTGGCTTGGTTTTATCGAGGGAGGTGCAGGGATGGTAATGGTGGCCAGAAGTGGCGGCGGTTGTCTCCGGTGACGGCGAAAATCCCGTCTGTTTGAGGCGACGGAGAGGTAGGGTTTTGGGAAAAAAAAACAAAAAGGGAACTGATCGGGGCTGTCAATGGGGGGTATTTATAGGGAATTGGAAGGGGAAGACGACAAGGGGAGAAGGAGGCGTGCGAGGCAGGTGTGCAGGTGGCCGGCCGGTGGCAGGTGTGCAGGTCCTGCCATGGCAGGCTGGGTCGGGGAAGGGGGAGAAGAAAGGGAAAGAGAAGGGCACGCGGGAAAGGGAGAGAGGGACTTTGTCGGGGTCGAAAAGAGAAAGAAAACAACTGGAGAGAGGCAGGGAAGGACGGTCGGCACTGAGCTGGTGGCTGCCGGCGAGTTTCGGGCTGCAAGTCGAGTTGCAGGTCGGCGTGTAGGTCGGGGAAGAAGACAGGGCGGGGTGGACCGGTCGGTCCAGGGAAAAGAAAGAAAGGAGAGAGGAGAACCGGCCGGTTGGCAACGGTTACCTCCTACTAATTGAAACGCGGAGTTTCCGAGGATATCGGGGCAAAACTCAGCATCGCGCCCTGCGATGTGGGCTGGACGCGTTGGGCCACGGGCGAGAAGAAGGAAGGAGAGGCGGGGGCCCGGGCTGCGCAGGCCGGGCGCGCGAGACGGGGGGGGGGAGAAAGGAGATTTGGGCTGACGGCTGGCCCAAACCAGGGGAAGAAGAAGAAAGAAAAAAAATGAAGGAGGAAGAAAGAAAAAGAAAAGGAAGGAGAAAAAGGAAAAAAGGAAAATGGAAAAATGGAGAAATGATAAAATGGTTGGGTTGGAGGTATTTGGGTATCTATTTATTTATATAATTAATTTATATATATAATTTTAATAATAATTATTTTAATTATAATAATTAAATCCATTTTTAAATTAGTTAGGCTATTTTGGATAAATTTCCTTAACCTCCATGCTAATTAGAGAAATACCCAAATTTTCTTCCAATTAAATTCTTTATTATTTTCCTCTTAATATACCTTAATTAACTCTCTACATCTTAATAAATGAGTTTATATAATTAATCTTCCTAATAATTCCTTATTTGGCCATAATTTCAGAAATTAGGATTTTGGGATATTACACATGTACCCTAAGTGATCGATCCACTAGCTAAAATAGTGGGGTTCCTGTACGCGTGTAGACATGATAAAGAGCATGGTGTGAAATAAATTCTAATAAGGGATTAATTAAGTAATTAATCTATATTAAAATTGGACCTTTGTAAGTTTACCTAAATGATCGTATGCCTTTACGTTATCATGTTGGACTTTATATCATTCTACAAGGTTTATGTGAATTTTGTGTGTTGGCCTTAGTACACAGTTACCATACTCAGTACGTAGTGTACCAATCTCCCTTTTCATGGGTGCTCCTCATTCCTATGAGCAGGAGGCCCATCTGACGTGTTGCAGGTAGGAGATACCTTCTTTGATGCTATTTGTAACACCCCCAAATTTACTACTGAAAAATTTCGTTTAAGACAAAGGTTTTAGCGGAAACGAAAGAATTAAAACCATAAACTTGGGGGTATTACCGCCACACTTAGTACCAGACTTGTTCACTCCTACCGTTCCGATACTCAGTGCTAAGGCTAAACTAAACAAACCTTAAGTAAGAGTCATCAAAACATAGGTCCATAGTTAACATAGACCATTCACGAAAACCACGAGTCAACAACAGTTAAAATATCGTTTAGGAATACAACTTCGAGTACGGTTTCGAAACAATAAGCATAGTACAAAATATAGCCAAATAAAACAGATCCCAAGGGACCAATATCCGGATCGCCTACTCACTCAAGCCAAGCCTTCCATCCCACAATTTGTAACCGATCAAACCTGCATAGGAGGTCTGCTCCCCACCATTGGTGGATCATCACAGGACCTATTCAATCAAGGTAGTATCAGTACGGGTCCAATACTGAGTAAGGGCGCTGGTGCGCTAAGGCTAAGCATACAATCATACCCCATAGCACACATAGCACGCAAGACCCACATTCAACACATAAATAACATACGATGACATGCATGAATAGATCTAATCACTTTTTGATGTCTTATTCTGTATTCTCATTAATGAAATAAGTCCATTTCACACATTCTTCAATAATCCATGTGAGCACGGGGATCCCACTATTATAGCCGGTGGACCGGAAATAAAAACACAGGGCAGAACGCCTCTGACCACTATTCTAACCGGTGGATCGGACTGGCCCCGCCTCAACATGGTGTTCCACTGTAAGTACTTAGTATTTTTCCCATGGTTTAACTTATTTACTTTGGGTCTATCGAGCCGAGATCCCCCACTATTATAGCTGGTTGTTCGGAAATAAACGCACAGGGCTGAACGCCTTTGACCACTATTATAGCCGATGGACCGGAACAAAACGCACAGGGCAAAATGCCTCTGACCACTATTATAGCCGGTGGACCGGAACGAAACGCACAGGGCAAAATGCCTCTGACCACTATTATAGCCGGTGGACCGGAACGAAACGCACAGGGGAAAATGCCTCTGACCACTATTATAACCGGTGGACCGGAACGAAACGCACAGGGTAAAATGCCTCTGACCACTATTATAGCCGGTGGACCGGAACGAAACGCACAAGGCTCGGCTCAACAGTCTTTCGCTTTACGTTATTAGTGTCTTATCCGTGTCTTATTGAATCACACATCACCCTTGACATGCATAAATCATTCTCTTTATACTGTAATCAACACAACTAATAAAATCTCACATACATAACTACCCTTCAATCAATCGATACACATGATAACACCGAACAACTCTAAGTAGCCATAACCAACCCTAGTTGTCCACACCAACCGTGGTTAGCCACTCTTATCCCTATTTTACCATAACCACCATACTTAGCCATCCCAAACCTTAATTGTCCTCAATAATCATGATTAGTTACTCCAACCCTACTTAATCACAACACCTCAGAGTTAACCACTCCAAACCCTAATCCCGTACGATCGTTAACTCCCATGCAAAACCCTAATACCGCCATACCAACATTAATACCACCATACAACCCATAACACCACCATGTAAACCCTAATACCACCGTAAGTCATTAATACCACTATACAATCATTAATACCGCCATACGAATATTAATACCACCATACAAACCCTAATACCACCATGCAAACCCTAATACCACCATACAACATCATTACCTCCATAAAATCACAAATACCACCATACAACATTAATACCTCCATAAAATCACAATACCACCATACGAACCCGAATACCACCATAAGCCATTAATACCACTATGAAATCATTAGTACCACCATGCGAACATTTATGCCACCATACAAACCTTAATACCACCATACAAACCCTAATACCACCTTACAAACTTCAAGACTCCCATGATGGTTCCCAACTCATATTACCATTTATCTTAACATGCATGTCCTAGTGGGCCATAACATATTACATCATAAACATCATACATATAAATGTCATGCTCATATCACGGAAGCACATACAACATACCTCAATCCCCAAGCTACGCTACACATAAGACAAGTTATACAAAAATCATATAATACATAGCATAGCATGACATACACAACATTCAACACATCCACGTCACACATAGCACAAGGCCATTAGCTTCGTCCTTACCTAAGGCGACGTTGGGCTTGGAGCACGCTCCTCTAATTCCTTAGGGCTTTGGTCGGGGTTACCTATAAAAGGGGAAAATACTAAGTATTAGTTTCCCTTATAATTACTATCAATCCTCATTCTAGTTTAAGGTTAGGGTTTTTATTACTAAAAGGGTTTTATACAAAAACTAGGGATTTTACCTTAGAATTAGTATACTAAATATTAGTAGTCAAAATATAGTTATTTATGATACTTATTGTTACACTTATTTTATGAAGCCCATTAGTTCCATTCTTATAATACTAGTGTTCACTAGTCATAGTAAAATAGTGATAATAATAATAATAATAATAATAATAATAATAATAATAATAACAACAATAATAATAATAATAAGACTACTAATAGTGACACATATGTTTCAAGTAATAGAACTCTAGCGTTTTTAAGATTAAGTCTAACAGTAGTGTTAGGTTTGAAATAATAATATTATAAGGTCACAATATTACAAGTAAATTATTTTTAAGGGTGATAATGATAATAGTAATAATACTAATAATAATGATAATAATACTAATACTCCTAGTAGTAATGATAATAACAATAATACAACCAAGTAAGGTTTAGCAATCACAATAATAACCTTAGTAAGGATAATAGAAGTAATAATAGTAATATTATTAATAATGTTAATACCAACGATTATAAAAATTAAGATTAGAGTTAAGTATAATAAAAGTTAGGGTTCAAAAGGGATTTTAGTATTAGTAAGAAAATAAGACATTAATAATAGAGACCATAATAATGATAATAATGATAATAATAATATTAGTAATAATAAAAAAAAAGTAATAATAATAATGATAATAATAATAATAATAAGTATATTAGTATTAATATTAGTAGTAGCAATTATAAAAAAGGGTATTAGGGTTCGGATGAGTGGAGAACCACCTAGGGTCGGTGGTGGTCCAGCGGCGGCGCGTGGCGGCGACGGCTGCGGTGGTGGAGGAGGAAGAGAAGGGAAAAGATCAAGGTGGGGGCTGGATGGCAAGAAGAAAAGAGAAGTATGAGGTGGGGGAGAAGCAGCAGGTGAAGGGGAGTGGAGTGAGGGTGGTGGCGTGGCAAGGGGAGCCGGCGACGGCGGCGGCCGAGGGTGGTGGAGAGAGGTGGAAGATGAGGGAGGAAGGAGGAGAGGGAGGCAGGGGAAGTTGAAGGCAGGGAAAAGTAGAGGGAGGTCTGCTGGGCATTTTGGAGGGTGGAAGAGGCTCTGGTGGCGGCTTGGCTGGCGGTGGGAGGCGGCGCAAGGGCGGCGAAGGCTGGAAGAGGTGGTTTCGGGCAGTGGACTTTGCACGGCTAGGGCGGCACGTGCAGGGCAAGGAGGAGGGTGGTGGCGGCTTGGTTTTTTCAAGGGAGGTGCAAGGATGATAACGGTGGTTTCGGCGGTAGGAATGGCGTCTGTTCTGGCGGCGGCGGAACAGAGTTTTAGCAAGTTCCAAAGGGAGGGACTTGTTGTGGCTGTTCGGGAGGGGGTATTTATAGGCCAAGGGGGAAGGAAAACGACGAAGGGAGGAGGAGGTGTGCGAGGCAGGTGTGCAGGTGCCCGGCCGGTGGCAAGGGGTGCAGGTCCTACCATGGCAGGTTGGGTCGGGGAAGGGGAGAGGAAAAAGGGAAGGAGATGGCACGCGGAAAAGGGAGAGAGGGACTTGGTCGGGGTCGAAAAGAGAAAGAAAACGACTGAAGAGAGGCAGGGAAGGGCAGGGGAGGACGGTCGGCGTGTAGAGGTGGCCAGCAATATTCGGGGGTTGCAGGGTCGAGTTGTAGGTCGGGGAGGAAGAAGGAAGGGGAAAGGAGGAGGACAGGCGGTCTAGGGGAGGAAAAGAAAAGGAAGGGAACTGGCCAGTTCGGCAGCGTTATAAAGTTTTAAAACAAAACGCGGCGTTTTGAGGATTGTGGGAGGAAAACGTCGCGTCGCGTCGTAGGCTGGCAACGGTCATAAGGTCGTTTAGCGTGACGCGGCGTTTCGACGGTACTGAGGGCAAAACGCAGCGCACGGGCGCACGGGGGTTGGCGTCGCACGGCGCTGGGCTGCGGGCGAGAAGAAGGAAGGAGAGGCGGGGAGGGGGTCTGGGCTGCGCAGGCCGGCCCAGTTTGGGGGGGAGAAAGAAAAGAAAAAAAAGTTAAGGAGGAGGAAGGAAAAAAAGAGAAAATAAAGAAGAAAAGGAAAAAGGAAAAATGGAGAAATGATAAAATGGTTGGGTTGGAGGTATTTGGGTATTTATTTATTTATATAATTAATTTATATATATAATTTTAATAATAATTATTTTAATTATAATAATTAAATCCATTTTTAAATTAGTTAGGCTATTTTGGATAAATTTCCTTAACCTCCATGCTAATTAGAGAAATACCCAAATTTTCTTCCAATTAAATTCTTTATTATTTTCCTCTTAATCTATCTCAATTAACTCTCTACATTTTAAGTAAATAAATTTTAATAATCAATTTTCCTAATAATTCCTTATTTGGCCATAATTTCGAAAATTAGGATTTTGGGATATTACACTATTGATGTCCTTAGGGCATCAACCAGGGGCAAGTGTTGATCATGGGTTGGATCGAGTATTTGGAGTGGCATGGCGGGTTTTTCATTTATGATATTGTTATCCCTTTTCTCCTTTAGTTATGTTTGAATCCCAAGAACAATTTTAATGCCGTAGTCATCTTTCCATTTTTTAAAGAACTACCTCTCGTAATTCGAATTATGTAATAATCCATGCGTACTCTGATTTTCGTATTTATGAATCTTGGTTTATATATTGTTATGAGTTGATGAAATTCTCTTTCCTTAGCCTTAGCACTTGGTACTGGAATGGTAGAAGTGAACCGGTCTAGTACTAAGTGTGGTTGTAGAATCCCCAAAATTTGCAGGTTTTAAATTTAGAGGTTTTGTTTTTTAAAAAAAAAGAGTACATTTTGGGGTGTTACAATAAGAGTAAAGATCATTTACCAAGGAATTAAAAAGGTGGAAGAGAAACCCTAAAAGTTTTCTAGATAATCCTTACGCTCGTACCTGATACCTACTTAAATAGCACCTGCCATAGTCCTATAAGGGACACTATCCATTAAATAGGCATGGGCCCAAAAATGGAATCCTTCAGTACTATTGTACTGAGTAACCCCTTATACCAAACCGAAAGGTATGGCCCGTATGCAAGACATAATACATAAATGATATAAAATGATAACATATGCAGGATTAGGAAAACAATTAGGGACATCAGAACTAATACTGATGTGGTTTTTATCAAAGTAACTGAAGGTTGGATCCAAATTTGTATTAGAAGCTGTCACCCACGATCTAATGCAAAAAGAATGAAGTAATTTGGTGGATTATAGACGAAGAAATTGATGTCACAAGATGAAGGTGTTTTAGCAGATTTGAAGGTGTTCAAATGTGTCGTGTGAAGATAGATTTGAGGAAGGATTAATCCCAAATTTTCCTTGCTCAATACAGACCCAAATGGGAGGATTAGACTTTAGCTCTCTTGCTGAAAGTTTTATCAAAATTCTTATTATTCATTCTATTCAATTCTCTATACAAATATTGTGCACCAAAGGTATATATAGGAGAAGGAATGAGCTTGGTGGTGACTAGCTTAAACCATCCGAGTTTATTCCCTTAATTCAGTCCATTAATCATGGTTTAATTAAGCCCGTATTAACCTTAATCCAAAGCATAATATCATTGGTTAAATGATACAAGGGATTAATATTAAAAAGCTATACAATAGACTAAGATACATACATGAAATTATAGCCATACCCTAACTTACATAAAATATACTTAGGGTTAGGGTTTACAACAAGTTTATAAAAATAATGAATACCATCACTCTATCACTTGTTGTAATGTATCATCCCATGTATGTCATAGTCTTGCATGCCTTGGAATACTTGTACACATCAATGTGTATGAACATCATCTTCTTGCAAATATGTAACATACCTACAGGAATAACTTGAATGGTTTTTAATGTCAAGCATATTAGAATTATCAAGAATATTTAACATAATAGGCTCCAATATTATGAAAGCTAAATCATCTTCCTTACCTTGAGGATTAGAATGAATATGACAATCATTGTGTTCAATGGATGCTCCTGCATCAAATACACAAGGCAACACCACATACGATAAGAAATGCATAACACAAAATACATGTACTTAGCAATTCCATCATATACCCAAGCAGGGAAAGGCACTAAAGCCAAACATATAATACATCAATGGATAATAAAGGTGAAATCAATACTTTTGGCCTTAAGCCATTAATTAATTATTATTCAATCATCATATCTAGAATTATATCCACGTGGGTGCAGGGACCCCACTATTATGCCTAGCGAACCGTAAACACTCCACAGGGCGGAACGCGCCTAACCACTATTGTAGTTGGTGGACCAGATATCACTCTATAGGGAAAATTGTACCTGACCACTATTATAGTCGGTAGACTAAAACTTATCCACATTTTCCCTGAGTCACATGGTGTTCTAATGTAAGTAATTAGTATCTTCCCATGATTTAATACCATGCAAAGTTTGGTTCATCGAGCTTAGAATTCCCCACTATTATAGTTGGTCGATTGAAAATTACTCCATAGGGAAAAACGCTCCTGACAACTATTATAGCCGATGTGGATTAGAAACACTTCATAGGGTAATCCATTCCGGACAACTATCATAGACGGTGAATCAAAAATAATCCTCATTAAGCCCGACTCGATGATCTTTTACTTTACGTAATTAGTAATTTTTTGTCTTATTTAATAGGCCTATTTAATTAATTTGAGGGAAGGAAAAATTTCATGAATCTAGAGACACCAAAATCTACTGTCCATAAAATCAAGCATTCTATATTAAAGATCGTGGCATACATAAAACCCTAACATGTACTTCAAACATATCTAATGCACATTTCCATGCATACTTTCCAAATAGACACCTCTTGCATGATTATGATATAAATACCATATCACACCCTTAATTATCCATCCGACCCTAAGTTATGCCATGGTCTTGTGATACTCCCTAACTTATCAAATTGCCTTATTTTATTATTCACTGTTACTTATGTTTTATTATGGGGACTGATTTAATCCGTTCACATGTTATATGCAAGATATTAATTTATCCCCATCATCCTTGCAAATTACCGAAATACCTTTTGTTTGTAAAATTACCAAGTCATCCCTTTTTATTTGCTAAATTACTATATTACCCTTCATCTTTGCATAATTACAAAATTACCCCTTATATTTTTTAGACAACCAAATTAACCTTTATATTCATTAAGTCACCAAATTTACCCCTCATACTTGTTAACTAAAAATTGACCATTCTAGTTGGTTAAATTACCATATTGCCCTTTATACTTGTTTAAATTACCAAATTGCCCCTTAGGCTTATTAAGTTACCATATCACCCTCTATACTTGTTACATTTACCAGATTGCCCATTTAGTTAGCTAAATTATCAAACTTCCCTTTATAATTATTAAATTTAGCAAATTTCCCTTTTGTTTGGTTAAATTACTAAATTGCCCATCTTATTTACTAAAACTACCAAATTACCCTTTTAGCTGGTTAAAGTAAAAAAGTGCCCTTCTTACTTATTCAAATTTACTAAATTGACATTTTAGTTAGTTAAATTACCAAATTGTTCTTCTTACTTATTATAATTACCATTTTATCCTTCTACTTATAAAATTACCAAATTACCCTTCTTTTATGCCAATATACCAAAATACCCTTTCTTTAAGCCAAATTACCAAAATACCCTTCTCATTTATTAAATCACCGTTTTACCCCTTTACTTTACAAAATTGCCAAAATAATCTTCCTTTATACCAAATTACTAAAATACCATTCTTCTTTATGCCAAATAGCTAAAATACCCTTCTTCTTTATTAAATCACCATTTTACCCCTTTTTCTTATAATTTACCAAGTTATACCCTTTTCGATGTAAAATTACTAAAATGTCCTCCTTACTTATCCATTTACCATTTTATCTCCTTTACTTTTATAAATTACCATTTTTCCTTTACTATATAAATTTTACTAAAATAGCCTCCCCATATATAATATTAATATACACGGTCCATATACATCAGCCATCGCCACCAACTATTCTCATTTATCATTAATACTCATTAGCACCTACCACACATAGTTATTTAAGCCCCAATTTTGCATAAGAAAAATTACCAAATGCCACTAGGGCTCATATTAGCATTATCTATGCAATAATTGGCCACAGTAGCATATCATATAATATATGTATATTTAACATTATCATTAAGGACAAGGCTCATTCCTTAAGCATTATTTCTACACATGAAACATAAATTAACATACTTTTCTTTTCATCAACCAACATATGCCACTAAATACATTATACCTAACAATATATATATATCATACATATAAACATATTAAAAACTCTAATGTGCTAGCATATGTATATCCCCATATTTTAGTAGGGTATAATGGTTACCTTATTTCTTGTAATAATAAAAACTTACTAGTACCCCAGTTAAAGGTTTGAGCTTCGATTAGAAAAAATCAATACATAAAAATAATATTAACATTTACCATTTTAAAACTAGAAAATTAAAAGAATAAATTTTATCAAAAACTTAATTAAATACATAATAATATTAACCATTATTACACCTCAACAAGATTAGCCAAATTTTCCAAAAGGGAGGTAATAAGCTCATGCTACATGAGCAACATGAGCTGTGTGCAAGAAGGAAGGAAGAAGGGTTGATGAGGGAGAAGTGGGGAGAAGGGAGTTGGTGGTTCGAGTAGGGGTTTTGGGTGTGGGGTAAAGGGTTTATAGATGGGAGTTATGGGGGGGGGGGGTGGCTGAGTGCAGGGATGGAGTAGAGGTGTAGTAGGTGGTCGGGGTGGATGATTGGTGGCTTAGGGTGGTGGTGGCGGTCACTACAGGGCTTGAAAAATAGGTGTAAGGTTGAGGGGAGGAGAAGAAATAAGGGAAAAGAAGAAGAGAAGGGAGGGGTTTATGGGGGATTTTTGGCCAAAGAGAGGATGTGGGGTGGTAGAGGAGGTGTTAAGGAGTGGATAGGTGGATATGGAGGTGATAGAAGAGGAAGGAGGGTGGCAGACGGTGGTAGTGCAGGGTGGAGGTTGAGAAGGAGAGGAAAGAAGAGGAAGGAAGGGAAGGGGGTTTCAAGGGCTAGTAGGGGTGATGGGGTGGTGCAAGGAGGTTTATGGGGTGTCACGACGGTGCTTGGGGTGGTTGTCTTTGTGGCAATAACAATGGTTGGAAGCAAAAAAGTGAAAACAGGGGAAGGGGATAAGAGGAGAAGAGGGGAGAAAAAGGGGAGGTCTGTAGGGGAAAGGGAGGCTCAAACTAGGAGGAAAATGAGCAAGTGAGAAGAAGAAAAGAGAGAGGAAGAGGAGGTAGGTGTGGTTAGGTTAGGTGGAGGGTGTAGGGTGTAAGGGTGGCAAGTGCATGCCCTACGGTGGTAGGGAGAAGAAGAAAAGAGGGAAAAGGAGAGCATGTGGTGATGCTGCAGGGCTGTGTTTGGTCTGAAAATGGAAAGAAAGGTACATGGGAGAGAGAGGGAGAGAGAGCAAGGTTATAGGAGGAGGTAGGTGGCAGAGAGGAGTTCCATGATGGCCATAGCATGTAGTGTTGAAAGAGATGGAAGGAAGATGAAAAAGAGAAAAGAATGGAGAGGCGCAAGTCAGCTTGTGAGGGAGAATGAAGGGGGATCGAGCTGGCTCACGTGTGTGTGGGAGAGCGAAAAGAAGGAGAGAGTTAGGCTAGCCCAACCGAGGGGAGAAAGAAAAAGAAAAACAAGGGGGGATGAGCTAGAGTGACTATACGAGGAGAAGGGGAGAGGAGAAAAGAAGTGGGCTGATGGCCTAGAGTGAGGGGAGAGGAACACAGGTTGGTGGCTTGAAGGGGAAAGAAGAAAGGGAAAAAGGAAGAAAAGAAAAAAAGAAGTAAAAGGAGAATGACAAAGGAAAAAGGTTAAAAGGAAATAGAGAAAGGGGAAAAATTAAATAAAATAATTTTTGGGATAATGACATTTAATATTTTTGATAGATAAATTAATTTAATAATTTGAAATATTATCATTTAATACAATGGTTTAAAAAGGATAATTTTAGTAAAATATTAGTTTGGAAAATTATTTAAATAAAATGAGTATGATAAAATAATAAAATATTTATTTTAATATAAAAATTATTCATATCCATTTTATATACTCAAAAATGCACTAAATAATTAAATTAAATAAGTTTAAATTTTAAAATATTGCAAATGAGGGGTATTTATTAAATTGTAGGTTTTAAATATTTGAGGTATTATAATAAACCCTTCCAATCAGCCATTTTCACCAAACCAAATACATACTACCTACGCCAACAACCACTACAAACCACCACAACCTTTTGGCCATTTGTGTCGCTTCCTACATTGTTCTTTGGGCTAAAATCACCATTCCTCAACACCCTCTTCAGCCAAACTTAATGTTTGCACCTACCTTATTTTGCCTCTTCAACCAATCTCCTCTTTTTTACACAAAACTTGGTCGATATTCCTTTGAATTTTGGTTTTGTTTTTCCCATTCTTTCACCTTTCCATCACTTTAACCCCTCATTAATTATATCATTAAATATAATTATATTTTTTTAATTGTTATTACATGATACTTCAGTGATCCAGGAAGTGGTGGGATAGCATAAACATGATTAGAGACTATAGCCTTTTCTATGAGGATACTAGTTGATGTTTTAGAGTATTGAATAAATACTTATATGGCTATGTGTATTATCATGATATTTTTATTATATATTTAAATTCATGATGTTCATGATATGATATAATAATATGGATTATGTGAAAGAAAGAGAGTATGAATAATGCAAGATGTATCGATATGATTGTATTATGCTCGATTGTATTTTTCTGGATGAGTAGTAATTATGGAAGAGTAGTATCGGCATAATAGATTATGATAAGTGATAAAGAAGTATATTTATTTTGTATCATGATAAATATATGATTTGGGAATAATGATATTAGGGATAAAATATTTTTGTTAAATAAGGGCTTTTGGCTATCTATAAGGATAGTTTGGTCACCATTGGCTAATATAACATTTTTGGTATTTTTATATGTTTGGAGTATTAAAATATCCGAATAACATCATGTGTAGTTATTAGAGTGATTATAAATGTTAGAAGATCCCCAAAATGATAAAAAAAAGCCCTTAATTGGGAATAATATCATTAAACAGTAATCTTATTATCATATATGTAAAATGTTGGAGTAAGACAAATAATTTTAGCTAAGTTGTTAATATTTGCATTTGAGGGATGTATATTAAAATTTGTAATTTGATGAATATTATGGGAAAATCTACGAATATGAGATAGGACTATAATTGCATATGTAAGACATGACAATTAAACTTTGAATTTTGAGTATGCTAATACTAATAATATTTTCGGAACATATACTAAATTTTGTTGTTAAATGATCAATATAGGATAATTCATGACTAAATTATGAAATTAGGGTTTTTGAGGAAATAAAGTTCATAACTTGAGATTATGACACGATGTGCTTACCTACTTTATTGTGTTTTGTACCTGTGAATCATTCTTTAACAAAACATTGATCCTTTAAAGTGAAAGATGATATGAACTCAGCTAAGGTAGTGTCTTTTAAATATGTTCCACTAGATGATTTAGTAGCTCATGAGCTTTTTTTCTTACAAAAGGTGATGTTTTTAGATCCATTCTACTGAATGATAATAGTGCCTCAGGCGTGCCTTCTCAACAAATGTGCTTTATCCCATTCCATTGGAATTAGAATAGTGCAGCCCATGATCATCGTAAATAAGAATATGAATTGAGTGACCTAATGGATAATACACTATTACTTTAAATTTGAAGAGTAAGTGAGTTAATACTAATGTGATGTTTTCATATCCATTCCACTGGATGATTATAGTGGTTCGGGAGTGTTTTTCCATTAGGAGGTGATGCTTTTATATTTTTTCCATTGATTATAATAGTAGCTTAGGTGTATTTTCCTTGAGAATATGCTTTAGTTTGTTCCATTAAATTATGAATAGTGGGGGTCCTTGAACCCAACATAAATAAAAGAATGAAAATGGATATATCTAATAAAGAATCTTGAATCAGTATTTGCATTAGGAGACTTTTCGTAAATTTTATGTGTTCTTATCATATGTTATGAGTGTATATATTTATCTATATCCCTGATTTGATACTATTATTTACTTATTAGGTACGTAGTGTACTAACCATAATTTTTATGGGTATTGGTCATTCCCACCAATAAATGGCTGGGATGCTTTTGTGTAGGTATTTGAGGACCACCTAGTTGACTTTTTAGCTTTTGATGCAGTATGTGGGGAGGATTGAATTTTATCTATACTGGGTTTTTGGGTGAAGAGTTATGTAATTTAGATAATGTTTTTACCTGGACCTTTTACACTATTTGAACCATGGTATCCATTTGTTTGTATTCTATTATTATAACTCAAAGTTAATCTCCAAACTAGTATTTATATTTATAAAAGTTTTCTCTCATTTCTAATTAACTTTTTTTTACTATAAATGGTTTTAGCATGTTGATTAATGTATTGATGGTTTGGTAAACAACATTTATGTCAATTATGTCTCTAAAACTTAATATTTTGATTATATGCTTCCATTTTAAATCAAAAGATTTCAATTATAAAAATTAGGGTGATACGAGTTGGTATCATATATTTTGTTTCAATAAATACATTTTGAATATCATTTTCAAATAATCCCTCATCTAATTTCATATATTTATTTTATATTTTAAAAAAATTAAATTCTTTATAAACCTAATTGAATTTATGAGGAATCGAGAATGGGTAGCCTAGGTGGCCCTTGAATATGATTATATATATAATGTGTTAGTAAGATAGGAATATCTTTTTCCTAATGCATCTCCTATTTTGTAACAAGTTCAGCATGACACTGAATGCTTTCATTGTTCATTTAGAGAATACTTTTGAGGCATCCATTAGATTCGTTTGACACTTTCCTTAACCTTAACAAGAACCATTATATCTATGTTACCCACTAGAGGGTATCAGAGATGACTGGGTCTAGAGGGTTATGGAACATCACCCCCGACCTATGCTAGTCATCAGGAATTAGCCATATTTGGGGGATGGATTTGGGACATGGATAATACATTTGGCAAAGTTGAATTTCATCCTACTTAGAAGGTGAGCATTGTTGCCTTTGAGTTATAATGAGTCACCGACACATGGTGGATAAGTCGTCATCCTTAGGGAGGTAGCAAATGTCTTGGGAGGATCTTAAAGTAGCGATTCATTCTAAGTTTTACTCAAGGAGTTTTAATAGGGATAAGTTGAAAGATTTCATGTAGTGGACTTGGGGGAGCATGACTGTGAGGTAGTAACACACCAAGATTAGTGAGTTGTTGATGTTCACAATGAGGATCACAACTAGAGAATCAAAGGTGCTCTACCAATTTAACTAGGGGCTCCACTTCAGCATCTATTGGATGATGGGTGCATGGCTTCTTAGTACCTGTCCATGTTCTATAAGAGGGCACATTAACTATTACAATGGTACAGGAGTAGGCCTCCATTCTTGTCAAGACGAAGCTAGAAACGTAGGGTTCTAGAGGCACAATCTAGTTTCAAGGAGGCTAACTTTATGATTTTAGTAGCGGGGTTAGATTTAGCCTTAGTGATGTTACTTTTGATACCAAGGTTAGGCAGATAATTAGAGAAGATATTTTTTTTCAACATACTCAATTCTTGTGTCTTTTATATGGTTGGGATCATCTAGGGAGAGACTGTAGGGCACCTAAATTCCATGGACGTGTGGCCAAATGAGACACCGCTCATATGAGCTCCAACATTAGTAGGGTAAGTATTAGTAGCTACCATTCAGTAGTGACCCTACTAGCATAGTAGTAATAGTAGAGGGAACTTGCCCCAACCATTTGAGAGCCTAGAGAGGCTAAGTAGAGATCGTAGGGGCCTTACCCATTTTTTCAAGTAGGAGGATAAACCTAGGGTTCTTGAGTGTATCATATAGGATATTAGGGAGAAAAGTCAAGTGGGCTCTTGAATGTCAATTGCACGGCAAAGGCTGAATAGTAGTTAGATGTGGTTACCGATACATTCTCCATCCTCTTACTAGCAACTTATGTATTATTTAATTTCCTTTTGTTTCTATTACGTTCATTTCTAGATTTTCTCTATCTCCATCTTCTTCTATATCTATTTCTATGATGTTACCTTCGAGAGATAGATTGGATTGTATTAGGCTTTACTGGGATGTGGCTTTAGAGATAGGTGGGGTAAAATTAGTGGTACACTTGATTGAGATAGAGCTTCATGATTTCGATATTATCCATAGGATAGATATGTTTGAGAGGTACAAGGTCATGATATACTAAGCCTAGGAGCGAGTCATATTGCAAGGATCGTAGGTTGCTAGGGTCTCCTTTTAGACATATAATCCTAAACCTAAGATTAAGTTCAAATCTACCTACATGTTATATTTTTTGGTGCAAAGAGTTTACCCAATGTATTTGTGTGAGGTTTAGGAGCTAAACAAGGACATGTCAACATGGAGGATGTTTTAGTTACCTGAGAGTTTTCAGACATGGTTTCTAAAGAGATTCTAGGTATATTACCGGTACATGAGATAAAATTCACTATTGAGTTGGCACTAAGGGCTAAACCTATTTCGATGATGCCTTGCCAGATGCCACTAGTATAATTAAGGGAGATAAAGGCTCGGTAAGAGGATTTGTTAGCTAATGGGTACATTCTCTTGAGTATGTTCTCATGAGGAGTAGCATTTTTGGTTGTGAAGAAGAAAAATGGCAGCCTTCGTCTATAAATTAAATATAGGGGTTTGAACTAGCTCACGGTGAAGAACCATTATCCGATTATGAGGATTGATGACTATTTTGACCAACTTTAGGGTGCTTCAATCTTCTTAATGATTACCTTAAGGTCAGGATAACATCAGTTGTGCATTGTAGAGGTAGACATTATGAAGATGGTCTTTAGGACACGGTATGAGTACTATGAGTGTATGGTGATGCTTTTGGGCTCACCAATGCACCTATGACCTTTATGGACTTGATATAAAGGAATTTTGGCCTACTCCTTGATTTGTTTATTATGGTTTTCATAGATGAAATTCATGTTTACTCGAGAATAGAGAGAAGTAAGAACAACATCTTCTGATGACATTTTCACTCCTTAGAGAGCATAAGTTGTATGTCAAGCTCATTAAATGTGAGTTTTAGCATTAGAAGGTTAAATTTTTTGGTGGAGTTACGATAGATTCAATGAAGGTTTTAGTAGTAACTAAGTGGAAGGTGCCCACTAGCATTCTATAGGTCAGTACGTTCTTGGGTTTGATGGGGTACTATAGGCACTTTGTTTAGTACTTCTCCAAGGTAGCTCATCCCTTGAAAAATCTCCCAAAGAAGATGAATAAGTTTCCTTGTGACGATGCATGTGAGGGAGCAATTTAGAAGTTGAAACTACAACATAAGTTTTGACTCTTCATTAGGATCATATAGGTTTGAGGTGTATAATGATGCATTAAAGCATGAACTGGGTTGTTATTTGATATAGCATGGTAATTTAGTAGCTTATGCTTCTCGTCAGTTGAAGAAGCATGAGTAGAAATATCTAATGCATGACTTGGAGTTGGTAGTAGTTGTTTTTTATGTTGAAGATTTAGCACCATTATCTTTATGGAACTCTGTGCAAATTCTACATGGGTCATAAGAGCCTTAGATATATATTCATTTAAATGGAGTTGAATATGAGGAAGAGGAGAGGCTTAGAATTGTTGATGGAATATGATATCAAGTTGACCTACCATAAGGGTAAGTCCAAGATTGTTGCATATGCCTTAAGTGGGAAAACATCACACTCTTTGAGTTCTATTATGGTCTCTAGTCTGTTGCTCGAGGAGCTTAGTGAGATGGGGATAAATATGATCTAGCATGGTGACTTAAAGGTCTGGATGAGTGTACTCTATGTTGATTATTTTTTATGATATCTGTGTAGGATAATCAATGGATGTTAAGCTCAAGAAGATTTAGCAGAAGATTTAAAATAGTCAAGTTAAGGGATTTAGGATTCTTGAATATAGTAGCATTCACTACAAAGGTCAATGGTGCATACCTTAGAGTTATGCTGATCTAAAGTGCTTGATTTTAGAGGAGGGTCACTATACTTTGTATTCCATCCACTTAAGAGGGAAAATTTTTTGTAAGGACCCCCTCTCATGTAACGTGAGGTATTAGAATTTGTGTCAAGATGTCTAATTGACCAGAAGGTCAAGATTGAGCATCAGATGCCTTCAAGGTTGACTTATCCCTTAGGTATTTTGATTTGGAAGTGGGATTCCATCTCAATATATTTTGGGAGAGGGATACCAAGGACTCGTACCTGGTGTGACACAATTTAGGTTATCATTGACAGGTTGACTAAGTTAATAGTGTTTGTGCCAATGAAGTCAACTTAGAGCATGAATTAGCTAGTTAATGCATATTTGAGGTTGTTTTCTTGGTTTTAGGGGAACTTTTAGGAGATTATGGCCACAAAAATGAGGATGAATACCACTGTCCACTAATCTACAGATTGGTAGATTGAGGGGATAATTCAGACACTCGAGGATATGCTATAGGCTTGCATTTTGAACTTCTAGGACAGTTGGGAAAATCGTCAACATTTGGTTGAGTTCTCATATAACAACAGTAATCATCTTAGCATAAAGATGATACCCTTTGAGGCACTGTATGGATGTAAGTTCTAGACACCCTTTTGTTGGAGCAACATCAGTGGGACTATTGTGTTTGGACTAAATATAATGAGGAGATAAATTAGTGGTTTTAGTTGATTTTGGCATATGATGAAACCAGCTCATATTCACTAGAAAATCTATGTAGATAAGAGGCAATATAATGATGGATTTAAGAAAGGGAATAGAGTTTTATTGAGGGTTTCACCCACAAAAGAGGTGCAAACATTTGGTCGGAAGGGTAAGTTGAGCTCGAGTGACATTAATCCGCATAAGATTCTTAATAGTGTTGGTGAAGTTGCATACCACCTAACACTTTGACTAAAGTTATCCCAAGTTCATAATATCTTCTACATCTCCCAACTTGGGATGTATGTTGTATATCCCTTTCACTTTATCATACCATATGAGATAGAGTTTGACAATTCATTACGTTAAGTGGAGAGGCTTTTGCGGATTCTGAACACCAAGGTTCAGTTGACTTGGACGAGTTCAAATCCACAAGTGAAGATTCTTTGGACCTGACATGGAGAAAAAGAGGCGACCAAGAAGGACATACATGTGATGAATCCCAAGCTTTCTAGCATATTTGTGTTAGGTTTGGGGTCCTCTTTCTCTTATAGGGAGGCATTCCTCTGTAGTATTATAGCAACTTTGGTAACGTTAACCACTGATATAACCTTCTTTTCATCCTTTTTCTCTTCTTTCCCAATCTCAACTTCTTGTTTTCAGGGATGAAGTCTCTTTTAAGGAAGTTGTGGTGCAATACAAAAAATTTTAGCTAACCCAAATCTCAAGTAGTTAATATTAAAAAATCTGATATCAAGAAATTAATATTTCTATCTTACATTAACTCCCTAAACCTAAATTTCGTCTAACCTTATTTTTTATTCCGAATTATTAATATCTCTTTTAATCTAAACTGAATCTTTTACAATCATTGAATTAAATTTCTCTAATAACTAAACTAATTTAGTTTAATCTAAACCTAAATCTAAACACAAACGTTTTCCTTTCCTTTTTTCTTTTTTTCTTCCCCTTTCCTTATCTTATTCTATTCTATTTTTCTCTCTAGCAATCTCCTCACCTCACATCACATTTCTTCTACTCTTCTATTCTTCTTGCATGCATGCCTTCCTTTCCATGTCTATCCCTCTAGTCATGAACTCATTCCTCCTCAGATTTAAGATTGGGGGTTTAAATTCTAGCCCGATTACCTCACCTGTCTTCTCCATTTTCCTACATTTATGAGTGTGTATATGGCATATTTAATGCCTAAATCTACCCCCTTCTCCCTATATTTTGAAACTATCAACATATGGCACCCCAAATATAACTTTGTAACACCCCAAAATTCACTATTTGTTTTTAAAAACGGAAGTAATCGAACTAAAACACCTGAATTCTAGGGATATTAGCGCCACACTTAATACCAAACCGGTTCTCTCCGACCGTTTCAGTACCAAGTGCTAAGGCTAAGGAAAGATTCACAATCAATGATAAAATTAAGACAAACTAAACTTCAAATAAGAATTAAACAGTTGTAAAACAAAGTCAGAATACGCCTAAAGAATTGTAATTAATTTCCAAAAGAAAAATAGGCTTATAACCGGTAAAATATTCATTTAAAATATTCGATCGAGTAATAAATCATAAGAGAGTAAATTTTAAACAAAGGAAATAGAAAAAGAAGATAAAATAACAAGAAGAGAGAATCCGGCCACACTACTCTCGAACCTTGAGCCAAACATGCTCAACATTCAGCCTCGACTGATGTCTTGCGCACCTGCACAAATAAGAAGGGCCTACTACTCGTGGGAATGAGCAGCACCCATGAAACGGGTGATCAGTATACTACGTACTGAGTAAGGTAACCGAACACTAAGGCCTACACATAAGCACATAAATCATGCACAAGAATAGAAGAATACAATCATAAATGCATATGATCAACCAGGTAAAACTACAAAGGCCCATGAATAATTTGGATTAATTACTTAATTTATCACTGATCAGAAGTCAATTCCCACGATGCTTTTTATCAATACCACGCGAGTACGGGAGCCCCACTATTATAGTCGGTGGACCGGAAAACACACAAGACATATAGCTCCTGACCACTATTATAGTCGGTGGATCGGTCTCCAGGATACCGTAGTACCTAGCCACTATTATTCGCCGATGGACCGGTCTGGCCCCTACTCGCATGGTGTTCCACTGTAAGTAATTAGTGTCTTTCCCATGTCTTGGCACAAATATGTTCAGTTTTGTTGAGCATGGAATCCCCCACTATTATAGTTGGTGGACCAGAAACGCACAGGTACAAAGCCTGACCACTATTATAACCGGTGGACCAGAAAAACATAGGACATCATGTCCTAACCACTATTATTAACCGGTGGATCGCTGTAGGCCCGACAAAACAATGTTCCACTTTAAATGATTAGTGTCTTAAGTATCTTATTCAAAAGCTTTCGCTCTGGACATGCATGAATCATCACACATCACAAATCATAAATTATGCCATCATAATTACACTTTAATCGCTAATTACACATAATACAACAAGAACCCTAATCAGCCACACCAAGCCCTAATTAACCACAACAAACCATAGTTAATCACTCCAATCCCTAATTCAGTCTCCTCCATATCCTTATAATACTCCATGTACTATTTTCCATCCAAAGTGTTACACCAACCAAGCAACACTTACACTACCATCCTCACATCCCAAATCAACTTTTCATACGTAAATTTCACTCCTATGTAGACTTTACACATCCCATGCAACCTTTCGAATTTTTCATGCCGAACCCTAAGTCCATCCGTATGAAACCCTAAATTCTTTCATACAAGCCCCAAGATTCCGTTATACAAAACCCTAAATTCAATCCACAAAAAAACTAAAGATTCATCCATACCAAACCGTAGATTCAAACCATGTAAAACCCAAAGATTCATCCATACCAAACCCTAAATTCAAACCATAAAGATTCATCCATACCAACCCTACATTCAATCCTTACAAAACCAAAGATTCATCCTTACCAAACCCTAAATTCAAACCATATAAAACCAGAGATTTATCCATACAAAACCCTACATTCAAACCATATAAAACCCAAAGATTCACCCATACCAAACCCTAAATTCAAACCACATAATACCAAGGATTCATCCATACAAAAGCATACATTAGATCCTCCAATAAAACACCATAAATTAGATTCTCCCATATAAAACCATAAATTATATTCTTCCACATGAAACCATAAAAATCATAAATCAGATTCTCCCACACGAAACCCTAAAATTCCCCATTTTATTCTTCCACTCATGAATCATTAAAATAATTAGGTTAACTCACATCCCTTAGTCAACCTCTTTCCCCATCCTCCTTTTTCATCCTTTCTCCCACACAAGCCATATCAACACCCTCACATGCATGTCTTATAGGGTTACAACATATACCATCATATATAAATAATACACATGCCATATAACAACACAAGAACATGCTTGGACTCCACATCATACCATATATGAAATAATTACAATAATAAACATAGGATATATAGCATGTGAAGCACATAATGCATATAAGCACACAAAAGGCCTTACCACCCCTTACCAAAAATGACACCAGTCTTGAAGCACACTCCTACGCCTCCATAGGGCTTTGATTGGTCTCACCTATTATGAGGTAAAAGCTAAAATTAGACTCCCTTCTATCAAAAATACTATTAAACACTAACTTAATATAAGACTAGGATTTTGATAAAATATTAATAACAAAAATACCAAAAATAATATTAATATTAATATTAACAAGAATAATAAAAAATAGTAATAATAATCATAAAAAGGCATTAGTCAAAAACATAGTGAAATAAGGGCTTCAACTCCTTTACCAAAATAATACCAATAATAATATTAGTAAAATAAATAACCAAATTTAGTAATAATAATGATGATGAAATAATAATAATAATAATAATAATAATAATAATAATAATAATGATAATAATAATAATAATAATAATAATAATAATAGCTAAACTAATAGTAAAGTAGTGGTGACATTAATAAAGAAATAGTAATTCGAAATAGTACAAATAAAATAATTATAATTATTATAATAATAACATATTAATATTAATAATAGAAATAATAAGAAGATAATAATAAAGTTGAATTAAAAATACAATAGGGCTTTGACCCTCAACAAAATAATAATAAAACATTAATATTAATAACAATAATAATACATATTAAAAATGGAAATAATAATAATGATAATAATAATAAGATTTATATTAGAATAATTGAAATAAAATAATTTAAGGCTTATAAAAATAGAGAAAAGGGTTGAGAGGGTCTAGGGTTCAACCTTAGGCTGGTGGAGATAGGTGGCACAAGCGGTGGTGCACGGAGGTGGCGGCGGTGGCCAGAAAAAGAGAAGAAAGAGGGGAAAGTTAAATGCTGGGAAAAGATAGGGAGAATTAAGGTGGGAGTTGGGAACTTCTGAGTTGCCTAGAAGGAGAGGGATAGAATGATGATGGTGGCGCAACCAAAGGTAGGGGAAGGTCAAGGAGGGTCTGCAGAATAATTTGGGAGGTGAAAGGAGCAGCGGAAGCGGCAGAAGAGGTGGCTAATGGTGGTTCGAAGGGTGGCAGAGGCAGAAAAATAGGTTGGTCGAGGGGGCTACTTCACACAGCCTCGGTGGCTTGTGAAGTAAGAATGAAGAGATATGGGAAGTTTGGTTAGCTAGAGGAAAGTGCAAGGAAGATTTTAGTGGCCAGAGATGGCAGCTAAGTCAACCAGAGGCAGCGGATGAGGCATCTAAAAGGGCGACGGCGAAAAGGGATGATTTCTAGGTAAGAAATCAAAGGCTCGATAGAGGGATATAATTGGGGGTATTTATAGGGTTAGAAGGGAGGTTAGGGTTTTGTGGGTCAGTATGGGAATAGGCAACTAGGGTTTTGGTCACCGGCAGCGATGGTGCCGGCGAAATTTAAGAGCGATGTGGCAAGGGTTGGCGGGCTGGGAGAAGGAATCGCGAGAGAAGGAAGGGAGGTGGATGGGTCTGTGTGATCGCCGAATTAGGGGGAAGATAAAAGAAGAAAAGCAGCCGGTCAATAGTTCGGCTGCGTAAATCTCGGCTATGGCAGTTGTGGTGGAGTTACAATCGACCGGGCTGGGGAGAAGAGAAGAAGAAGAAGAAGGAGGTAGGGAACCAGGTGGTTCAGGGAAGAAAGAAAAGAAAAAGAAAGGTGGCAAACCAGGTCGGGCACGACGGATAAAAATGTTCAATCAAAACATAGAGGTTTGGACAAAAGAAGAATGACACGTAATGCAGAGAAGGACGAATAAAGGTGACAGCCACGCGGGCCGGGCCGTGCCCCAAAAAAGGAAGCAGAGGCAGGGAGAAAACTGGGCTACGGGCTGGCCTAGAAGGGAAAAAAAGGATAGGAAAAAGAAAAAGAAGAAAAGAAAGAAAAAGAAAGGAAAAAGGAAGAAAGAAAAGGAAAAAAGGAAAAAAAAAGAAAAGAGAAAAATATTTAGGTTGGGTATTTATATTAATTAAAATTTTTGGAATATTTAAAAATAATAATATTTAAATCCCTCTTTAGGCTAAAATAGGATTTTTAAAAGATTTTTCATAAATTCCATTTTAATTAGCAAATCACTCTAAATTTTTTTAATTAAAGTATTTATAAAATTAATACTAATTTGAAATATTTATTCTTCTTATTTTAAATAAAATAATTTATTTAATTAATTTCCAAAATAAAATCCTTAATTAGCTAAAATACCAAAATTTCTCCAAATTAAAATACTTGTAAATTTCTTCTTAATTTTCCCTAACTAATTCCCCTCTCATTTTAATAAAAATAACTTATTTAATTAATTTTCATAATAAAATCTTATTTAATAATAAATAATAAAATTAGAATTTTTTGGGCATTTCAAACTTCCCCCTCCTTCTTTCCACCTCCTACCCATCGCTAAAACTGCCTAATATCACAACCTCTGGTGATCCAAATAGAGTCACCAACACCTCCACCGACACCATTTTCCATGCCCTCACTCATGGCACCAGCCACCTTTGCCATTACGTCACCCCACAAACTGACAAAACAACCACAACGTTGTCCTATACCCATGTAAAACCCACCGTTGCAACCCCCTTCCAATTAGCCATTTTCACTAAACCAAACACAAATTATCTACGTCACCAACCATTATAGCCATTTCCAATCCATTCTACCTCCTTCCGTCAAAAAAAATCATAAGTCCTCATGACTACCCTTCAGCCAAAAGTATAGTTGCCACCCACCTTATTTCACGTCTTGAGCTGAGCGGCTCTTTGTTTCACATAACTTGGCTGAGACTCCTTCGAACCGCAGTTTGGTTTTCCCACTAATTTACCATTACATTACTTTAAATAATCATTAAATCAAATTATGTTATATTAATTGTTCTTAGGTTATACTCCAAAGGTCCTAGAAGATGCAGGATAAGATAAGCATGCTTAGAGATCAAAGCCTTTTTTTGTAAGGATACGAGTCAATGTTTTAGGGTTTTGTGTTAAATAATTCCATGGATATTTTTAGTATCATGATATTGTTATTATATGGCTAAATGCATTTCATTAATGATATGGTATGATAATATGGATTATGTGTTAGAAAAAGAGTATGAATAACGTAAAATATGCTTATATAATATTACTATGCTATGTTGTATTTTTTTGGACTAGTATAAATTGTGGAAGATTATTATGGGCCTAATAGCATATGATAAGTGTGAAATAAGTATATTTAGCATGTATGATGATGAATAAACTTTTTGGGAATACTTATGTTGAAGATATAAGATTTTTGTAAAATAAAGTTTTTTAGCTATCTATAAGGGTATTTTGGTCAATATAACTAATATAGAAATTTGGTATTTTAACATATTTAGAATATTAATATATGCAAATAATTTCATGTGGAGTTATTAGAGTAATTATGATTGTCATAAGTTCCCCAAAATGAGAAAAATTCATAAATTAGGAATAAGAACACTAAATGGTAATCTTACTATCACATGTATAAAATGTTAGATTTTGACCACAAATTTGGGATATGTTTTTTATCTTGTCATTTTAGGGATGTATGTTGAATTTGGTAATTTTATAAGAATTATGGGAAAAGCTATGACGTATCTGTAAAATGAGGATTTTTAAAGCTTTGTGAATAGTAACTTTTGAGACAGGGTTATCATCACATGTGTAAGACATGAAATTTAGACTTTTCACTTAAGTATGTTGATAATAATAATATTTTAGGGAGACATACTGAATTTTGTGGGTAAAATATCAATACGTGAGAAGTTATACCTAGATTTTTAAATTAGTTTTTTTTTAAAATAAGGATCTTAACTTTTGATTATGATGTGATATGCTTACCTACTTGAATGTGTTATGCAGCTATGAATTAATGGTGAATAAGAAATTAATCTTTTAAAGTGAAATACCATGCAAGCTAGGCTAAGGTGATGTTTTTCAGATGTTTTCTACTAGATGATAATAGTGGCTTAGGAGCATTTTTCTATGAGAAAGTGATGTTTTCATATCCATTCTAGTAGATAATAATAGTGGCTCAGGTGTGTTGTCCTTGAGAAGGTATTTTAGTCCATTCGACCAATTACAAATATTGTGGTGTATGATAATCATGTAAAAGAATATAAATTGATTAACCTAATGGTTACAACAATAATTATTTAAAGTAGAAGAGTACGTGAGTTAGGACAATGGTGAAATTTTTATATCTATTCCACCGAGTGATAATAGTGGCTCGAGAGTATTTTTCCTTAAGGAGATGATGTTTCTAGATCCATTCCATAGGATGATTATAGTTGCTTAGGCGTGTTGTCCCTGAGATGATGCTTTAGTTTGATTAATAGGATTAAGAATATTGGATTCCTTAAACTCAATGTAAATAAAAGAATGAAAACAAATATATGTAATAAAGAGTCTTAGATCAGTATTTAGCTTATGAGAATTTTCATAAATTATATGTGTAATTATCATATGTTATTAGTGTATGTATTTATCTATATCTTTGATTCAATAGTATTATTACCGTGTTCAATATGTAGCGTACTAATCATCATTTTCATGAGTGTTGCTCACTCCGATGAGTAGATGACCCTAGAAGTTTTTGTGTAGGTCTTTGAGGACTAGCTAGATGACTTTGCTAATCTTGATGCAATATTTAGGGAGGAATGAATTTTATCTTTACTAGGTTTTGGGGTGAAGAGTTATGTTATTAAGGTAATATTTTTAGGCAGATACCTTTTAGACTATTTGATCCATAGTATCTCTTAGTTGGTATTTTGTTAATGTAACTAGAAGTTAATCTCCAAACTTATATTTATATTTTTAAATATTTCTCTCATTTCACATTACCCTTTTTTATTTATTTTTATGAATGGTTTTAGCCTTATGATTGACGTAAGGATGGTTTGGTAAACTAAATTTATATTAGTTACGGTGGTAACACCTAATATTTTAATTATATTATTCCCTTGTAAATCAATTTTTTTAAGAGTAAAATTTGGGGTTTTAAACTAAGGTCAGATCTCTATATAGCCTAGTACTAGGTAGGGCTGTGCAAAATCGGATATCCGTATCCGATTAGATTTTTTTTTTGGATATCCGATCCAATCGGATATTTAGTAACCTATATCCATATCCGTATCCATTAATAGCGCATATCCGAATAGTCGGATATCCGAAAAATCAGATAGGGATATCGGATATATCCGGTACATCCGATTATCCGAAAAATATTTATTTTTCAACAAAAAAAACTTGTTTATGACCGGATATTCGAAAATTTGATAATTTAAATTCGGATATCCGATATCTGATATCCAAACATCCACATTGAAATATCCATATGTGGATATTTTAACCTGCTAGAATTAAATTAAATTAAAATCTAAAAATCCAAAGTCCATAACAAATACAATAAATGAACAAGAATCTACATATGCGCATTGAAATATCCAAATGTGAATATTTTAACCTGTTAAAATTAAATTTAAATAAATTCTAAAAATCCAAAGTCTATAACAAATACAACAAATAAAAAATAATCCAAATATCCGAATTGAAATATCCAAATGTGGATATTTTAACCTGCTAGAATTAAATTAAAATAAATTTTAAAAATCGAAAGTTCATAACAAATATAACAAATCACCAATAATCCAAAGTCTAAATTCCATAACACAAATTCAACAATAATCTAAAGTCCATAAATCCATAATTTCCATGTTAAATAGTTATATATATATTTTGTTTAATCAAAATATATTTATATATTTTATTTAAAAAAATATATTTTTCTTATACACCGGATATTTTAAATGGATCGAATAATCCGGAAAAATATCGGATCGGATATCCGCTCCGATTTATAAAATCCGGATCGGATATCCTAAAACTCATATCGGATTTTCGGATTACGGATTTTTTGCACAGCCCTGGTACTAGGAAGTTTATCCTCAAATGGGACCATAATAGATGTCTCCATACAATCAAAGGGAACAATAGCTACCCTAGTTAAGAAAGAAATAGACACAAAAGAATGTGAAGCACTCAAGTCGAATAACAAACATGTAGTAAGGGAAGAAACTATAAAGAAACCTGTGATGACATCTACCTACCTTTCTGCCTCTGACTGACTCATTACAATCAAGCAATTTCCTGGAGGTGGTCCTATAGCACTGCATGAACCATACCCTTGAGTAAAAGCACGGGGCCTTTGAATCCTCTACTACAAAGCAGTCTAGCAAGTTCCATTATCTATCTATTGAGCCCTTTAAGCTAGTGGCGTATGGGCCATAGTACATTAAAAATGTGCTTGTCCCTACTAGATACTATCATTTGTAGTCCATCACTCAAACTAGTGATGCCCCAACATACCACAACTGTGACATTTAATGTAACACTCCTAATTTTTGAATAAGAAAATATTATTTTGAAGACAATTTGGAAGTATTTAGAAAAAACAAAATTGAGGAATGTTACTATTACATTAACTCTAAGAGAGGTGTGATCGTCATCTAACCCATGCTTAATGCAAAGTAAAATAAAATAAGGAACAAAATAATGCCTTATATAGTAATACATGCAATTTGTACAATATAAACTATATTGGAATTTCTCCTTTAGTCACCACACAAGTTCCAGTTAGTAAGATAGTTCGATCAGCCACACCGAGTTCTCCACCATGAATAAAAATCATGGCATCACAAATAATTTCAATTGGATGTCATACACATCACATAAGGTCAAGATACATCGAAGGGGATTTCTTTAGGGACACCACACCCACCACACATCAGGTGCACCTGCCACAAATAGGGATAGCACACCCACCACATATGGTCTAAGTATACGAATGGAACTTGTATTAGGATACATTACCAAGAAACCTTGAATTTCTCCACCGTAAGTGCTAAAAATATGGATTACGACATCCACTTAAGTAATGGACAATACAAAGCACTAGGAGGTTTGTATTGAGATACCTATAAAACCCCCAAAATTTACTACTAAAGAATTTCATTTTGTTTAAAAAGATAGTGGAAGCGAAAAACAAGAATCGTGAATTTCAGCAATATTACTGTCACATATAGTACTAGATCGATTTACTCTTACTGTTCCAGTACTAAGTGTTCAGGCAAAAAGAAACAGAATACAATTTATACAAATTTAATTTAAAATAGAGTAACACACTGAATTCATTACAAGAATAAAATCCACCAATAGTAGTTACAAGAATAGAGATCATTTTAGATAAGGGAATAAATAACGTAAAAGAGAAGACCGTAAATCAATTCTGGATGATCCTTACCCTCTTACTCGATGCCTACTTGAATAACACTTGAAATAGTCCTACAAGAGACACTACTTATTGAATAGGTATGTGTCCATAAATAGAACCCTTTAGTACCATGGTACTGAGTAACCCCTTTAAATCAAACTAAAAGGTAGGCCCACAAGCAACACATGATACATAAACCATAAAGAATGATAACATATGGAATAAGGAAAAGGATGATGAACATCAGGACTAATACACAAGGTGACACCACATAAGATAAGAAATTCATAATACAAAATCCATGTACTTAATAAATCCATCAGATACCAATGTAGGGACAAGCACTGAATAAAAACTCAAGTCATATCAATAGATCATAATATGAAATCAGTATTTTTGGTAAGCCATTAATTGATCATTATTCAGTCATCATCTTTGAATTATATCCACATGAGTGCGGGGACTCCATTATTATAGCCGATGGACTGAAAAACACCCATAGGGCAACACACATCTGACTACTATTATAGTTGGTGGATTGAAAATTATCCTCACTGGCCCCGACTCACGTGGTGTTCTACTATACCTAATTAGTATCTTCTTATGATTCATTACCATGTAAAGTTTGGATTATCAAGCTTGGAATCCCCCACTATTATAGCCGATGGGCAAAAAGCACTCCACAAGGTAAAACACACTTGACCACTATTATACCCGATGGATAGGGAATTTATCCTCACTAGGCTAAGCTCGATAATATTTCACTTTAAATAGTTAGTACTTTATTCATGTCTTATTCAACATGTCCATTTATTTAATTTGATGGAAGAAACAGGTCACGAATCTAGAGACACCAAGATATACAATCAATAGAATCAAGCATTCCATATCAAGGATCTTGACATATACAAAACCCTAACACATACAAGAAAAATATTTGACACACATTTCCATGCACACTTACCAACCATGCATCCCTTGCATAATTATGATATGACACCATATCACCCCCTTAATTATATATCCAACCCTAGGTTATGTTATGTTCTTGACATACATACTAACTTATCAAATACCCTTATCTTATTATTCAATGTTACTTATGTATTATTACGAAACTCATTCAATCTATTGACATGTTAAACACAAGTTACAGATTTATCCCATCATCCTTAGACAATTATTGAAATACCCCTTATTTGTAAAATTACCAAGTCATCCCTTTTTAATTGCAAAATTACCATATTGCCCTTCATGTTTCGTAATTACTAAAATTATCCTTGTATGTATTAGATTACCAAACTATCCTCCATACTATTAAATTCATCAAATTGCCCTTCTTCATTATTATAATTACTATTTTTCCCCTTTTACTTGTAAAATTGCAAATTTATCTTTTCTTTGTGCCAATTTACTAAAATACCCTTTCTCCTTTATTAAATTACCATTTTACCCTTTTACAAAATTACCAACATACCCTTTCCTTTGTACCAAATTACCAAAATGCCCTTCTCCTTTATTAGTTACCAAGTTACTCCTTTACTTTATAAAATTACCAACATACCCTTTCCTTTGTATCAAATTACCAAAATGCCCTTCTCCTTTTTTAATTACCAAGTTACTCCTTTACTTTACAAAAATACCAACATACCCTTTCCTTTATATTAAATCACCAAAATACCCTTCTCCTTTATATTAAATCACTAAATAATGCCATCATACCCTTTTACTTTACATTATTACTAAAATACGCTTTCTTTATACCAAATTTCTATTTTGTCCTTTTACCTTACATATTTACGAAAATACCCTTCAGTTATGTCAAATTACCAATTTACCCTTTTTCTTTACATAATTACCAAAATACCCTTCTTTTATGCCAAATTACCAAAATAACCTTCTCCTTTATTAACTCACCACTTTACCCCCTACTTTATAAAATTACCAAAATGTCCTTCCTTTATTAACATACCTTCTTACTCCCAAATATTACCATGTTATCCCCTTTTCCATGTAAAATTACTAAAATGCCCTCCTTATTCATATTTAATTTTATCTCCTTTTACTCTTATAAATTACCATTTTACCCTTATTAAGCTAATTTTAAAAAAATACCCTCACCATAACAATATTAATATACATGGTCCATATAAATCATCAAACACTATAAACTATTATTATTTATCATATTACTCACTAGCACCTAGCACACCCACTACATTAGCATGAGCAAATTTACTAAAATGCTCATAGGACTCATATTGACATTATTTATGCAACCAATGGTCATATTAGCATATCATATCATATTATACATATGCATTTAATATCATCATTGATAACAAGACTCCTTCCCTTAAGCATTATTTCTACATGTGGCACATAAATTATCATACTTTTCTTTTCACCAACCAACATATGCCACTAAACACCTTATATTTAACAACATATATCATGCATAATAACATATTAAAAATCCTAATATGCTGGCATATATATATCCATACATTTTAGTAGGGTATAATGGTTACCTTATTTTCCACAATAATCAAACATTACCGGTACTCCGGTTAAAGTCTTAAGCCTTGATTAACCAAATTAATACCTAAAAATAATACCAATAATTATCATATTAGAAGTAGAAAAACCAAAATGATAAACCTTTATCAAAACTTAATTAGATATATACTACTCTTAACCATTATTATACCTCAAAATTTAATCCTAACATGGCTCAAATTGAAGGCAGGTCTCACGTTGCTCATGCAGCATAAGTTGCATGCATGGAATTTTAGGGAGACGGGGTGGAAGAGGAAGAAGTGGGAAGAAGGGGGTTAGCTCGGATGGGACATTAGGAGTTAAATAGGGGGTTTGTGGAGGGGAGTTAGGTTGGAGGCTAGGTGTAGAGATGGACTAGGGGTGTAGGTGGAGGTTTGGGGTGGATGATCGACTACTCAAGGCGGCGGAGGTGGTGGCTGCAAAGCTATGAAAAATGGATGCAAAGGTGGATGATGGAAGAAGGAAGGGAAAAGAAGAAGGAAAAAGAGGGGCTACAGGGCTGGGTTTCGGCTAAGAGAGGCAAGGTGGCTGTAGGGAATGTTCTAAGGAGTGGACTAGTGGTTGTGATGGCAGCGAAAGAGGTAGAACGGTGGCTGATGTTGGTGGTGTAAGGTGGAGGCCAAGAGGTGGGAAAGAAGAAGAAGAAGAAGAAGAAGAAGAATAAGAAGAAGAAGGATGACTATAGGGGGCATGTAGGGGTGGCTTGGTTGTGCAAGGAGGTAGAAGGGGGTGGTAGGAGGTGGTACGGGTGGTTAGTTGGGTGGTGGCAATGGCAGTTAGCCATAGCAAAGTGAAAATAGGGGAGGGGTAGAATAGGGGAAGAAAGGAAAATGGGGGATTGGTAGAGAGAGATGTGTGGCTCGAGTAGGGAAAAAATGAAGCATAAGAGAAGGAAAAAATGAGATGGAGAAGGAGAGTTAGGGCACTTGATAGGTGGCTATGGTGGTAGGTGGTAGGTGGTAAGGTGGCGGTTTCAAGGAGAGGGAGAAGGAAAATGGAAGGCATATGGGGAGGGTTGTAGGCTCGGGTTTTGTTTGAAAATGGGAAGAAAAGGACAAGGGAGAGAGGGAGAGTGAGAGTAGGTTGCAGGCTATAAAGGGAAGGTGGTAGAGGTGGCGGTTGTAGGCTGTAGGAGGGGCAGTCATGACGTGAGTGACCAACAGTTAGGGAAGGAGGGAAGAAGAAGAAGATGAATAAAGGAAAGAAGACTGGCCGGCCGGGCAAGGATGAGAAAGAAAAGCAAGCCGACCCTTACGTGAGGGAGAGGGGAGGAAAGGAAAAACTAGGCCAGCCTAGCTCGGGGGAAAAGGAAGGAAAGAAAGAAAGAAGAGAGGTGGGTAGGGCACCGTGTAAGAGAAGGAAGGAGGAAGGGGAAGTGGACGGGCCAACTACAAAGTGTAGGAAGGAGGGGATTGCTAGCCTGGTGGCTTGAAGGGAAAGAAAAAAGAAAAAGGAGGAAAAGAAGAAAAAGAAGAAAAAAGAGAAAGAAAAAGGAAAATAGAAAATGTAAAATGGGGAGAAATAAAATAAAATAATTATTACAATAATGGAATTTAATATTTTTGATAGATAAATTAATTTAATAATTTAATATAGTAGTTTAAAAAGATTATTTTATTAAAATATTAGTTTGGAAATTATTTAAATAAAATGAGTATGATAAAAGAAAAAAATATTTATTTTAATTTATGAAATATTCATATCCATTTTTATATACTCAAAAATCCATCAAATAATGAAATTAAATAAATTTAAAAGTTAATATATCCTAAATAAGGGTTATTTATTAAATTCTAGATTTTAAAATTTTGGGGTAATACAATACCTCACCAACTCATACTGAACATCGATACCATGCCGGCTTGCAATAGTATAATCCAATACCTTAAAGATATATGTGTACCCCCTACTGACCAAAACCTAGTAGAGAAAAAAATAGGTACTTAGTGAAAAATATAACCAAGGGTGACTTGCCTATGACCTTTTGATTACTATTCTCAGAGTTAGAGAAAAAGGCTTGACCAAAATGTTAAACACTTAATATATATAAGTGATATCATAAATAACAACAATGCCCACACATAACCAAATTGTGTGCTTCTATGTGATAGCACCAAACACTAATAAAATATGTTATTTAACCAAATTGGTTGGTTCCAAGTGAAATCATCAAACATAATAAAATCCATTATTTAACCAAATTAGGTGTGTACAAGTGATAACACCAAACACATCAAAAGGGATTAAAACCACAATTTATGTTTTTAAAGATGACACTAAACGCAACCACAAGGCATAAAAGCCACAAATTAGGTATTTAGAGATGACACCAAACTTAACAAAAAATAAGTCTCAAATACCATCATGGTGATTCATATTAAATCAGGTTAGTAATTGTTGAAATTATAGATAAAATGATTTATATTCATAAAAGTATCAACTCAAAAGGCCCAAGATAAACATAAACATAAAAAATTACAACAAAATAGATGACTTCTTGCTGGACCAATCAATCGATCCTTCAGACCTATTAAATGGTCTAGCTATAACAGACCAAGACTAAAACAATATTAGAGCACAAGTTGATTAGTTGGACCCCCTAATCAATTGACCAATGAACTGGTTTGGTCAAACCGCTTGATTGGTGTAAGCAGAAACTAACAATTTTGGCCTGTAGAGAAGCCAATGGATGGGTTTGACCAACTGATCGACTCCTTATGATAACTAATCGACTTGTTTGGTCCAATCGGTTGATGTGCCTAAATAAAGACCAATCCATTTTTGTCTTTAGGGAAACAAGTCGATGGGTTTGACCAATCGATCGACTGTTCATCAAAACTAGTCCACTCGTTTACCAAATCATTTGGCTACTCTCACTTCTAAACAATCCAAAACTCCAAACAATTAAAATACTCGCAAAACCAGTCGATGTGTTCGAGGTACTAATTAACTGGTTTTGGTAAAATAAAACCAAAACTTGCTAAACACACACCAAATTTTACCACAATCTAGAATCTTAATCCTAAAATGCTTCTATGTCAAAACACAATTACAAATACATGATGCACACATAGAATCACATGGATACATTTCAAAATACAAACTTAAATAAATCATGCCAAAATAACCCATTTTCATGCTTGAATTCATAAAATTCCACCAACACTAACTTGGGGAGACTTATACCACATGATCATAAAATGGAACATGATTAGATCATACTCATATAAGTACCAACACACAGAACCTCAATATACCAAATAAGCCTAACTACATTAAAGATAAGAATGCATTATCTTAAAGTAATTCTTCTAGCATAAAACTTCTATAGGATGGCTTATCTTGAAAAAATTTGATTTCTAAGAAAGTTAAAGTAAAAACCATTAAAAATAATTTCAAAAATTTATTAAAACCTAACGCAAGTTAGAAGAAGAAGAAAAAAAAAACACTACATTTGACACAAAAAAGGATGTCAAAGAAAAAGTTGGAATCTGCAACCTTTCTCAACCTTAATTCTCCCTTGCTTAAGGAAAGAAAGAGAGAACTAAACCTAATATTAGAAGAAGAAAAAGAACACAATTGTGGCATAATTCAAAGGAGAAAATCTGAAGACCCTTTATTTAGCTTGTCAAAGGGAAGAAGGAGGAAAATTGAAGGATGATTAATACTTAGGAAAAATTTCCACAAGGAGAAAGGGGAAGAGAGAAATACACAAGGCAATAATGAGAATGGATGAGGAATAAGAAGTGTAGAGGTAGAGCTGATTGACATTATTCGTGAATAAGGGGATGAGACCAGTGTGGTTGAGCATGGGTAAGCCAAGAAGTGAGGAATGACTTGATAGGGTGGTAGGGGGTTGATTGTAGTAAAAAATTGGCATGGTAGTGGGTTCGTAAATTAGGGGAGGGTGGACAAGTCAAGCTCGCCGCCCAATTTGCCAAAAGAGAGATAGAGAGGTGAGAGAGAAGAAAAGGGGGAAGCTGGCCTCCAAAGATGCTTCTTTGGAAAAATTTTCCTAATTAAAATTATATAATAAGCTAATTAGTATGAAAATAATACTAGTGCACTAAAACATTCTTATTGGCATAATTAGACTCAAAATGGAATTGTCATAATCATTAGAGAAAAATTTAAACCAAAATAAGAAATGGATGTAAAATCACAGGCAAATGATGCGATTGGTTTCTGGAAACCAATCGGCTGGTTTGCCAAGAATAAGAATGTTAATTTCCCCACCACACAAGTCGATTTGTACGATAAAAATTCACATTTTTATTTGAATTTCTAGACCATTCCAAAACCAAAAATCATTTATTTTATATCAACATAACTCTAAATATATTTTGAAGGATTTTGCGATAAGGTATTAGAGAACTATCCCTTTGAAGTTTAAAAAAGAAACAAGACTACAAGATCAAAACATAAGTAATCCCTATGCCATTAATAATATATTATAATAACTAATGGTTAATACACAAGAAAAAGGGTAATACCCCCTTAAAAGAGGCAGCATTATCCACAAAAAGAACCTAAGAAAACAATATTAAATACTTTTCCTTGATCTACTCCTAGGACTCTTAAGTGGCATCCTCTTTCATATGATGTGACCACAAGACCTTTATGAGTGGAATGATCTTCGAATGTGACTCTTGACTCTTGGAATCTAAGATCCTCGGTGGACACTCCTGGCAAATCACTGATGTGTGATAGATTTGACATGTACCTCCTATACGGAGAGATGTAGAGAACTTTATGCATGCATGAAAGCTCCACTGGTAATGCAAGATGTTAACAAGCGTCTCCAAACTGATCCAAAATCGCTTACAATCTAATGAACCTTGGACTAAGCTTTTCCTTACAGCTGAAATGCATCACTCCCTTAGTTGGTGATACCTTTAAAATCAATCTATCATGTACCCCAAACTCATCTACTCTCCTTCATATATCTACATAACTCTTTTTTCTAACTTAGGCTGCTTTCATTCGGGCTATAACCATTCTGTTCTACCTAGCAGTATCTCTGGTCCCATTACAACCATCTCAGTAGAGTTGCCACATTAGATTACAACAGTTTTGTCTATAAAGGGCCTCAAAAGGTGCCATCGTTATACTTTCATGATAACTATTGGTGTAGGAAAACAATACCAAATCAAGGTAATTCTCCCAAATACCCTAAAACTCAAGGATGCAAGCCTGAATCATACCCTCCAAAATCTAAATAATACACTCAACGCAAACGTCTATAGCTAGATGAAGAGTTGTGCTCATCTTAAGCTATGTCCCAAAATCATCTTGCAACCAAATCCCAAATCGAATCATAAAGTTTGTCAACATGCTAACCCGTTTCTACTCAAGGATGACCAATGGCCGAATTTAACTCGTTGGTCACATGTGTTCCACCTTGACCCTCTGACATGTCAAGCATTAGGCCACAAAGTCTGGAACCTCCCGCTTCATATAGATTAATAGATCTATCTCAAATTCATATATAGCTTATCCCCTCAAGGATGAATGGAATAAAGCACAAGATGACCCTCCTTCAAGATCTACTTCTTAAGCTCCCCTCAGCTCTGCAGAACACACCATCATCCTCATAAACAGATGTTACCATTCTCAAAAATACAAACCCCACTACTCTACTCTCAAATATCACCTTCTTAATCCTCTCAAGCTTGACATATTCTATTTGACAAGCTTGAATCTCATTGAAGATGCTTATGGTAATCAAGAAGGAAATCATCCTCATCTAAAGATCTTCGAGTCCAGTGATATCAATGCTCAACCTCTATAGATCTTGTTAAATCCTATCTGCCACTACCAATGAATCTAACAAGTGTGAAGTTTTTTTTTTTACTGAAAGCATATGCTAAAATTGTTCCCTTACCCTCATGGTAATTAAACTCTAAATCATAGTCCTTAACTAACTCCACCCATTTCCCCTATCTCATATTCAATTCTCACTATGTGAAAATGTGTTTGAGGCTCTTATGGTCCTTATAGAACTTTCACTATACCCCATACATGTAAAGTCTCTTGATCTCTACAACAAAAACCACCATAGATAACTAAAGATTATACGTAGGAGAGTTCTATTCATGCTCCTTCAATTAGGGGGAATCATAGACCACTACCCTTTCGTGAGACATCAATATGCACCCTATAGCAAACATGGATGCATCAATATACACCTTTTATCCCTCCACACCCAATGATAAGGTAAGCTTTGGAGCTAAATCCAACCTCCATCACACCATTCTTTGAAATGATATCTAAGAAGATCTACCTCATCCAACAAAAACTCACAATTTGAGAACTTAACATACAACTAATGATTCCTCAACAACTAAAAAGCCTATAAATGGTTCTGGAAGATGCCATTAATGATAGCAATGAATAGAGCTGGCACATTTGTGAGTCCATAATAACATTACAGTGAACTCATAATTGCTATACCAAGTTCTGAATGCTATGTTTCGTATGTCATTCTCGTCAATCCTCACCTGATCATACCCTAATTTGAGATCTATCTTTGAAAACATTGTATGCCCATCCAATTGATTGAAGAAGTTGCTAATCTGTGGTGAAGGATAATGGTTCTTTATAGTAACTTGATTCAACCCATGACAATCAATGCATAGCCTCAACACATTATACTTATTCCTCATGAAAAAGACTTGTACTCCCCAAGGTGATACACTAGGTTTAATGTACCCTTCTCCAACAACTCCACCAAGTTCATAACTTTTCCATCTCATTCAGCATCAGGTGATAGGGTGCCTTTGACACAAGCTCTATCCTTAGTAGAAGGTGTATCATAAAGTTTATCTCACATATTGGTGTCATCCACATAATCTCCTTGGAAAACACATCTAGGAACTCTCACACTATTAGAATCTCCTTAACTAACGACTCCTTGGAATCTAGATCCTAAACGCATCATAAGAAGAGCAGGTACACATTTTGCACTAGCGTATAGAGCACCACCGCAGACACTATCCTCAATATAGGCTTAGACTTGCATCTCCGATAAAATAACCTAGCACCTTATGGTCCCTTAAGAACCACATGCTTCTGTGCACAGTCAATCATCGCCCAATGTCTCATGACCATTTCCAACCCAAGAATAATCCTGATTTCTTGAAGCTTAAGCTTTATGAGGTCTGCCAAAATCTCAATCCTACTAACAACTACAAGCACATCTCTATAAAGCTAAGAACTTGGAATTATTTCTGTGGACAGGATCATAATATAAGTCTTTACCCTATTAGATGGAACCATAGCCATTCTAGCTTTGAAAGTAGAAGACACAAAGGATTGTGAAGCACACGAGTCAAATAATAAGTAAACAAGAAAGGACAAAACCGGGAATGTACTTGTGATGGCATCAACCTACTTATTAGCCTTTGACTCCTCATAATGCTTAAGTGAATTCTTAGAGGTGGTCCTGTAGCACTACCTCAGCCTTACCCTTATTGAAAAGAATAGGGCCTCTATATCCTCTACCATAGATTAGTGATACTAGCTCCACTATTATTTGGTTATGCCCTCTCAAGAGTGGTGTTTGTGCCATAGTACCCTACAAACGTGTATGTCCTTGCAAAGCACTACCCCCAATGGAACAACAATCAAATTGAAGATGCCTCAACCACCCACAATAATGGAACTAAACCAATTACCCAACACAATCCTTCCTTGGGTGGTTTTTACCAATTTGCTAACAAATGAAATGCCTCAAACTAGGATAACTCATCTACCATCCAAAGAGGGGTACCACTCCTGACTGATGGTTGCTTGAGGTGTGGAATGTCTTTTCTCCCCCGTGGTGTTAACAACCCTCAAACCTCTACTTGGTCTTGGCTTAGACACTATGGGCCTAAGCAATCACTGATGCCTCCAAGCCATAATCGTAAATAGCCTGCAAGTCCTGTCCACAAGTCTCGACTACTATCTCTTAGAGCCTTTGACCTAATCCTAGTTGGAAGTGATGCACCTTCATCCTCTCGTTGGTGTCAACCATTAGAGCAAAGCATACTAAGTCCAAATAACAACTGTAGTACTCAACCACCGATGACATCCCCTAACGCAATGCCATGAACTTATTATAGTTTGCAATCCTTAGGTGAGTGGGATATAACCAAGGCCTAAGCATCTTGAAGAAGGTCTCTCACTAATCTGTAGTGGCTTCCCTCAGCTGTTGACCTCTCCACCACTCATTAGCATGACCATGTAGATGGAATACCCCAATATCTACCTGCCTACTCTCTAGGCAACCATTGGCCACAAAAGTTTTCTCAAAATCCTTAAGCCAGTGCCCTAATATATCCAAGTCCTACTTGTAACACCCCCAAATTCACTACCAAAATTTTTTGTTTTATTAAAAGAAATAGCGGAAGCAAAATATCAAACTATATATTTCTAGGATATTACCGCCACACTTAGTACTAGACCGGTTCACTCCTACCATTCTAGTACCAAGTGCTAAGGCTAAAGGAATAAGATACAATTTGCTAGAATTTCAAAACATGTTTAAATCAAAGTAGCGCAATACAGTTTACAAGATTATAATCCACCGGTGGTGGCTACAAGAACAAGGAATACATTTAAACTAGAAAGTAAAAGTGAAAGGGAGAAACCCTAAAATTCTAGATAATCCTTACACTCTTTCCCGACGGCCACTTAGATAGCACCTGAACAAACCTACAAGTTTCATTGCCCATTGAATAGGAAGAGTCCCATGAATGGAACCATTCAATACTACAGTACTAAGTAACCCTTTTAAAACACACTTAAAGGCAGACCCGCAATGTAACACAAGATACAACACTATATACATATATAATAAGAAATGCATAAGCCACAATCATATACATAACAAGTCCATCAAATATTAATAGATTGTAATGGACAATCAATATTTTTGGGCTGTAAGCCATTAGTCCATCATTATTCAAGAATATCTTGGATTTTATATATCCATGTGAGTGTGAGAACCCTACTATTATAGTCGATGGGTCGGTCACATTCAGGGTAGAATGCACATGACCATTATTATATGTTGGTAGATTAGTCTCCAAGGCAGAACACTCATTGCCACTATTATGCCGGTGGATCATTCTAGCGCTGACTCTCATGTTGTTCCACTGTAATTACATAGTATTTTCCCATGAGTTATTGTAACTTATGGTTTGGTTTATTGAGCTTGAGATCTCCCACTATTATAGCTGGTGGATCGGTCACTTATAGTGTAGAATGCACCTAACCACTATTATAGGCTGTTGGATCAGTCTCCAAGGCACCCCGGCACCTGGGCACTATTATACTGGTGGATCGGTCTACGCTCGGCTCAATAATCTTCCACTTTAAGTGATTAATGTCTTATTCATATCTTATTCGAAAGTATTTCACCCTAGACATGTATGTCACCGACCTCTAATTCTATCCTCCTAAGATGGCTTGTCCTATATCTTGAGACTTCTGTGCCTCTTATCACACCCCGATATCCACTCCTCCTTCCATTTACTCAGAAAAAAATCCCAACTCCTAAGGGTGTAAGTTAAGGCCCATCACCTTATGACATTCAAAATTTTCTCACTACCACTCTCTAAGGTTTTCCCTTAAAACCCTAATTAGACCTATGTGGCCTAACCTTTCTTTGATAGTCCAACATCTCATCTCATTTAGATTCAACCCAAATCCTATCACTCTACTCACCAATTATACATGCGACCATGAAACCCTAGTTGGCCATTCAAAACCCTAGCACCTTTCTTACATAAGATTCATCCCATGCAAACTCCATCTAGCCTATACAAACCCTAGAAATCTCCCATGTAAGAGTTACATCACTCATTCATTTAGATCATAACCTCCTTTCATTTTCTCCCTAATGGATCATGAGATAATAAAGTCAATCTCATGTTCCCTTAGTCAATTCACTTCCCATTTGTTCCTTTTTATCCTTTCACCCCATATGATATCATCAAACATCCTAGCATGCATGTCCTAGAGGGTCACATCATATAACATTGTAAGCACAACACATATTATCATGGTACACATGCCATAAGGAATTCACATAAGCATACCTCAACTCCAAGTTGTGCTACAAGTAATTAGCCATTAAGCATAAAGTACACGACATGGCATAATACGTGGCACACAAGGCACTTAACATATAGATGTTCTTAGCAACATCCTTACTCGGTTTAGGTTACCAATCACCTTTCATAATTATTACACTTATCCTATTTCCCATTTGGTTGGTTACGTTACCAGATTGTCCTTCTCCTTTGTTATAATTACCAAATTGCTCTTTACTTGATTAAATTACCAAATTGCCCTTCTTCATTATCATAATTACCAATTTACCTTTTAGTTGGTTAAATTACCAAATTACCCTTATGCAATCTCATAATTACCAAATTGCCCTTATACATTATCATAATTACCAAATTACCCTTCTGTTGGTTAAATTAGCAAATTACCTTTCTCCGTTTTCATAATTACCAAGTTGCCCTTTAGTTGGTTAAATTACCAATTTTCCCTTTTCCATTATCATAATGACCATTTTACCATTCTCAATTATTATAATTACCATTTTACGTTTCTCCATTATTATAATTACCAAATCACCCTTTTCCACTATTATAATTACCACTTTATCCTCTTATTTATACAATTATAATTTCGTCCTTTACTTCAAAAATTACCATAATACCCTTAACTTCCAAAATTACCATATTAGCCATTTACTTATAAAATTACCATAATACCCTTTTAGTTATAATTTACCATTTTTCCCCTTATTTCCCAAATTACCATTTACCCCTTAACTTACAAAATTATCATTCTTTTTTCTCTTCCAAAATCACCATAATACCCTTTACTTACAAAGTTATTGTTTTTCCCTTCTCTTTTAAAATTACCATAATACCTTTTTACTTATAGAATTATCATTTTGCCCCTTCCAAAATTACCATAATACTCTTTAACTTATAGAATTACCATAATACCTTTTTTTTCTTATAAAATTGCCATAATACCCTTTTACCTATAAAATTACCATTATGCCCTTCTCTTCCAAAATTACCATTTTACCCTTTTCTATTATTATAATTAACATTGTTATAATTACCAAATCACCCATTTCCATTATTATAATTACCACTTTATCCTTTTATTTATAAAATAACCATTTTGCCCTTTACTTCAAAAATTACCATAATACCCTTACATTCCAAAATAACCATAATAACCTTTTACTTATAAAATTACCATTTTACCCTTTACATCCAAAATTACAATTTTACCATTTTCATACAAAATTACTGTTTTACCCTATTCTTCCAAAATTAGCATTTTACCCCTTACTTCTAAATTACCATTTTACCCCTTACTTCCCAAATTAATATTTTAACATTTTCACAGAAAATTACAATTTTACCCTGTTCCTCCGAAATTACCATTTTACCCCTTACTTCCAAAATTACCATTTTTTACCCTTAATTATACCACTTTTACTAAATTACCATCACTACAAAAAATATTAATATCAATACTCCATTCTCATCATTCAACTCCACTAACTAATATTATTCAACATTATACTAATTAGCACCCACACATAATATGCCACATTATTGCATATAACATTTTACTAAAATGCCCCTAAGGATTATAATAATATTGTTCTTGCATTAATTATCACATTAACATACTCAACATTTTCATTACTAACCAAACTCTTTCCTTAAGAAATATTTCCACACATATCATATAAACTAACATGCTTTCCTTTTTATCAATCACTATAAGCAACTACATATAATATATTAAACAACATATATATCATGTAAAATAACATATTAAAACCCTAATGTGCTGGCATGCGTTTATCCATATATTTATGTGAGGTTTAATGATTACCTTAATTCCTGCAAAAATCGAACTTTACTGGTATTTCGGTTAAAGATTCAAGCTCTAGATAACAAAATCAACACCTAAAAATAGTATCAAAACTTATCATATTAGAGATGAGAAACCAAAGAATAAAATTTTTTAAAATTTAATTAATGAAATTCTTAACTTAAAATATTATTGTTATATCCCAAAATCCTAATTTCCGAAATTATGGCCAAATAAGGAATTATTAGGAAGATTAATTATATAAACTCATTTATTAAGATGTAGAGAGTTAATTAAGGTATATTAAGAGGAAAATAATAAAGAATTTAATTGGAAGAAAATTTGGGTACTTTTCCTAATTAGCATGGAGGTTAAGGAAATTTATCTAAAATGGTCTAAAATAAGCGAAAAGGAATTTATTTAATATTTTATATATATTAATATTATAAATAAACCAAAAATACCCCAATTTCCCCATAAGTTATTTTATTTATTTTCCCTATCCTATTTATTTCCTATTTTTCCCTTTCTTCTTTTTTTCTCCCTCCTCTCCTTTTTTTTCTTTCTTCTCCCCCCCGGCTGGGCCAGCCCATCGGCCCAAACCCTTCTCCTCTCCCCCATCTCGCGCACAGGCCGCCCAAACCCCCGTCCCTTCCTTCTTTCCTTTCCCGCGGCCCAGCGTCGTTTGACGTCTCCCCGTGCATCCAAACGCAGCGTTTCGGCCATCCTTCCGCTGAGACGCTGCGTTCCGATTGTTGAAGATAGCCGTTGCCAAACGGGCAACTCGACGCAGCGCTCTGTCCCCCATACTGTTAAAACACCGCGTTTTGGTTTAAACCTTATAAACATCGCCGAACCGGCCGGTTTCCCCCTTCTTTTTCTCTTTCCCCTGGACCGCCGATCCACCCTCTTTTCTTCCCCCTTCTTCTTCCCCGTGCAGACGGCAACAGCAACACATGCCTGCACTATCGGCGCTGCCCCGACATTGGCGAGCGTGCTTATCTCTCTCTCTCTCTCTCTCTCTCATGTCGTTTTCTTTCCCGTTTTGCCCCAACCAGCATTGTCCTCCCTCCTGAGCAGCCTGCAACCCTTCCTTTTTTTCTCTCCTACAACAGCCTGCCGCCTGCCGCCTACCATGGCAGTTGCCGCCTGCCGACCACCCTGGCACCCGCACCCCCTTGACTTCTTTCCCTTGGCCTTGCCCGACCACCCTGCCTATAAATACCCCCATTGATCACCTGGATTCGGGATTTGGAACCCCGAAACCCTGGGTTTGCTCCCTCTCGCCGCCGCCCCATCAGACGCGTCGACTGCTGCCCTCCCCCGACGCCGCCGGTCGAGCGCCGCCCAGAACCCCACCTTGCACCACCCTCCACCTAACCAAGCCCTCCTTAGCCCTCGATTCGCCTTGCACGAGCCACCCCAGGCCGTGCAAAATCGCCACCCCGAGCAGCCCATTCCAGCCCGTCGCCGCCTTGCGCCACCTTCTGCCGCCTCCTCCGCCGCTACCAGCCACCCTGCCACCTCCCAAAATAACCGGCAGGTCCTCCCCTACCTGCCCATACCATCCTTACCCCCTACCTCCTTCTCCACCAGCCTCCACCATCTCCCACCACCTTCGACCGCCGCGTCCACCACCGCGCGCCGCCTCCTTTCTCACGCCACCACCCTCACTCCACTCCCCTTCACCTGCTGCTTCTCCCCCCACCTCAAACTTCTCTTTTCCCCCTGCCATCCAGCCCCCACCTTGATCTTTTCCCTTCCCTTCCTCCTCCACCACCGCCGCCGTCGCCGCCACGCGCCGCTGCCGGACCACCACCAACCCTAGGTGGTTCTCCACCCATCCAAACCCTAACCCCCTTATTATATAGCTGCTACTATTTTCTACTAATATTAACACTAATATACTTATTATTATTATTATCATTATTATTATTACTTTTATTATTGTTATTACTATTATTATTATTATTATTATTATTATTATTATTATCATTATTACCATTATTATTGTCTTTATTATTAATGTTCTTATTTTCTTACTAATACTAACATCCCTTTTAAACCCTAACCTATATTATACTTAACTTTGGTCTTATTTTTATAATTATTAGTATTAACATTTTTATTATTATTATTTCTATTATCCTTACTATGGTTATTATTATTATTGCTTAACCTTACTTGGTTGTACTATTGTTATTATTATTATTATTATTATTATTATTATTATTATTTTTACTATTATTAGTATTATTATTATTACTATTATTATTATTTTTATTGTTATTATTATTATACTTAACACATTGGCACCATTGTTAATAATAATACTACCTTGTCTTACCCATGTTACTTAACTCAAGCTAGTAAATATCATTTGGTTGTTAACTAAGAAGAGTACTTGAACCTTATTACCATACCATTTAACATTAACCCTAACCTCATTACTATGACACTATTATTAACTATTACTATTATTACTACTATCACTACCTTATTGTTGTAATCAAAAGCATTTGAACCCTTTTATTATTCAAGAATATACAACTATTATCATTATCACCCTTAGGAATAGTTACTTGTAAGATTGTGACCTTATAATAATATTATTTCGAATATGACACCATTAGTAGACTTAGCCTTAAAAATGCTAGGGTTTCTCTCACTATAAACATTAGTGTCACTAGTATTAGTTTTATTATTATTATTATCACTATTTTTCTATAGTTAGCATGAACATTATTATTATAAGAATAGGGCTAACGGGTCTAATAATACAAGTGTAACAATAGGTATTAAAAATAAACATATTTTGACTACTAATATTTAGTATACTAATTCTAAGGTAAAAACCCTAGTTTTTTATAAAACCCTTTTTAGTAATAAAAACCATAACCTTAAACTAGAATGAGGATTGATTATAAGGGAAAATAATACTTAGCATTTTTCCCTTTTATAGGTAACCCCGACCAAAGCCCTAAGGAGTTAGAGGAGCGTGCTCCAAGCCCGGTGTCACCTTAGGTAAGGACGAAGCTAATGGCCTTGTGCTATGTGTGACGTGGATGTGTTTGATGTTGTGTATGCCATGTTGTGCCATGTATTATATGATTTGTGTATAACTTGTCTTATGTGTAGCGCAGCTTGGAGATTGAGGTATGTTATATGTGCTTCCGTGACATGAGCATGACATTTATATGTATGATGTTTATGATGTAATATGTTAGGGTAAATGGTAATATGAGTTGGGAACCATCATAGGAGTCTTGAAGTTTGTATGGTGGGATTAGGGTTTGTATGGTGGCATAATTATTCGTATGGTGGTACTAATGATTTCATAGTGGTATTAATGGCTTATGGTGGTATTGTGATTTTATGGAGGCATTAATGTGGTATGGTGGTATTTGTGTTTTTATGGAGGTATTAATGTTGTATGGTGGTATTTGTGATTTATGGGGGTATTAATGTTGTATGGTGGTATTAGGGTTTGTATGGTGGTATTAGGGTTTGCATGGCGGTATTAGGGTTTGTATGGTGGCATAAATGTTCGCATGGTGGTACTAATGATTTCATAGTGGTATTAATGGCTTATGGCGGTATTCGGGTTCGTATGGTGGCATTGTGATTTTATGGAGGTATTAATGTTGTATGGTGGTATTTGTGATTTTATGGAGGTATTACTGTTGTATGGTGTTATTTGTGATTTTATGGAGGTATTAATGTTGTATGGTGGTATTAGGGTTTGTATGGTGGTATTAGTGATCTTATGGAGGTATTAATCTTATATGGTGGTACTAGGGTTTGTATGGTGGTATTTGTGATTTTATGGGGGTATTAATGTTCTATGGTGGTATTAGGGTTTGTATGGTGGTATTAGTGATTTTATGGTGGTATTAATGTTCGTATGGTGGTATTAATGATTGCATAGTGGTATTAATGGCTTATGGTGGTATTAGGGTTGCATGGTGGTGTTATGGTTTGTATGGTGGTATTAATGATTGCATAGTGGTATTAATGGCTTATGATGGTATTAGGGTTTGCATGGTGGTGTTATGGTTTGCATGGTGGTATTAATTTTGGTATGGTGGCATTAGGGTTTGCATGGTGGAGTTAGGGTTTTGCATGGGAGTTAGTGATCGTATGGAATCAGGGTTTGGAGTGATTAACTCTGGGGCGTTGTGACTAAGAAGGGATGGAGTAACTAATTGTGACTGTTGAGGATAATTAAGGTTTGGGATGGCTAAGTACGGTGGTTATGGTAAAATAGGGATGAGAGAGGTTAACCACGGGTTGGTGTGGACAATCAGGGTTGGTTATGACTGCTTAGAGTTGTTTGGCGTTATCATGTGTATTATCGATTAAAGGGTAGTTATGAATGCGGAATTTTATTGGTTGCGATGTGTAAAGCATAGAGAGAATTATTTATGCATATCCTTGGTGAAAACCTTTTGAATAAGATATGTTAAGACATTAACTACTTACAGAGAAAGATGTTGAGCCGGACCCAGACCGGTCCACCGGCAAATAATAGTGGCAGGGTATGTTACCCTCGTGACCGGTCCACCGGCTATAATAGTGGTAGGGCATGGCCCTCGTGACCGTCCCACCGGCTATAATAGTGGGGGATTCCGTGCTCAACAAACTAATCAGAATGATGATAAGACCTGGGAAAGATACGAATATTTATAGTGGAACACCTTGTGAGTCGGGGCCAGACCGGTCCAACGGCAAATAATAGTGGCAGGGTATGTTACCCTCGTGACCGGTCCACCGGCTATAATAGTGGTAGGGCATGACCCTCGTGACCGTTCCACTGGCTATAATAGTGGGGTTCCCGCACTCACACGGACTATTAAAGAATATGTGTGGAATGAACGTAATATTATTAATGAGAAATAAGAATAAGTCACCGGAAAGTATTCGGGCCTTATCTTGCTGGTTATCGCGTGTTGTCTATATGATTGTGCTACGTACGTTATGTTGTATGATTGTATGCTTGGCCTTAGCGCACCAACGCCCTTACTCAGTATTGGACCCGTACTGATACTACCTTGATTGAATGGGTCCTGTGATGATCCACCAATGGTGGGGAGCAGACCTCCTACGCAGGTTTGATCGGTTACAAATTGTGGGGTGAAAGGCTTGGCTTGAGTGAGTAGGCGATCCGGATATTGGTCCCTTGGGATCTGTTTTATTGGCTATATCTTGTACTACGCTCCTTCCTTTGAAACCGTACTCTAAGTTGTATTCCTAAATGATATTTTAACTGTTGTTGACTCGTGGTTTTCGTGAATAGTCTATGTTAACTATGGACCTATGTTTTGATGACTCTTACTTAATGATTGTTTAGTTTAGCCTTAGCACTTAGTATCGGAACGGTAGGAGTGAACCGGTCTGGTACTAAGTGTGGCGGTAATACCCCCAAGTTTATGGTTTTAATTCTTTCGCTTCCGCTAAAACCTTTATCTTAAACGAAATTTTTCAGTAGTAAATTTGGGGGTGTTACAATTATTATACCTTAAAATCATTAACTAAATAAACCAAGAAATGCAGTAACTCATGCTCCTCATGCAGCTTGAGTTGCATGCAAAGAAATGAGGGAGAGGGTCTTGAAATGGTATGAAAGTAGGAAGAAGTGGTATTTTTGGGTTAGGGTTTTGGGGCTACGAAAGAGGGCAGATGGGGGAAGATTTAGGGTAAGGGAAGGATGCAAGAGTGAACACAGGGTGTAGGTGGTTGTTGGGAATGGGTTGTTGGCGTCCAAGGGTGGCGGTGGTAGAGGCAGCAAGGTTGTGAAGGTGGGTGTTGAGGTGGAGGGGGTTGAGAAGGAAGGAAAGGAAAGGGGAAAATGAGGGGCTACAAGGGTTAGTGTTGGCCAAAGGAAGTGTGGGAGTGGTAGAGGGGGTTGTAGGGAGTAGTTTGGTGGCTTAGGTGGTGGTAGAGACAGTAAGATGGCAGCGGACATAGGGATTGTAGGGAGGTTGTCGATATAGGAGAAAAAGAAAGGAAAAAGGAGGGGGGAGGAAGAAGGGACTGCAAGGGGCTCGAGGGGGTATTGTGGTGGTGCAGGGTGGTAGTAAAAGGTGGAAAGAGGGGGTATTGTGGTTGGTGTGGCGGAGGAAGCGGTGGAGGGATGGTGGTGCAAAAAACATGAATGGAAATGGAAGGAGAAGAAAATGAGAGAAAGGAGGCCGAGGAAGGTAAGGAGCTCAAACAATGGGTCAAGAAAGGGGTGGATGAGGAGAAGAAAAAGACGAGGTGGAAGAAGGCAATAAGTGATTGATCGGGTGGCAGAGTGTAGGGTGGCAAGTAGGTGGCAGGAAGAGGAGACAAAGAGGGGGGAAAATAGGGCATGTGAGGTGGGTTTGCAGGGCTAGCCGGGTCCGAGAATGGGAAGTTAATGATGGGAGAGAGGGAGAGGCAAGTGGTTGTAGGCAACAGTGGCTAGGCATGGCATTCGGGGTGGCAGTTATGGCAATGAAGACAGGTCGGGGGACATTAGATGGGGTGTAGAAGAGGAAAGAAGGGGAAGGGGGAAGCACCATGCCAGTCGGGGGGAAAGGAAGAGTTGTGTAATACCCCATTTTTCAAAGCCATGATTATAAATTAATAATCGTATAATTAATTATAATTATTAGTTTAGAGGGATTAATCTTAAAAGTGTTATTATTTTTCGTATTATTTCAACAGTTTAAGTATAAATTTAATTAGGTTTAAATTTTGATAGATATTAGGTTACTTAAATTAATCCTAATTTTTACCCATAAATCCTATTTTAAATTATTTTATTAATAATCTTTTGCTCTATAATCTAAAAATAATTTTCTAAGAATTGTTTTTGATTATTTTACTCTTTCCGATTATTTTTAAAATCTATCCTAATTCGAATAATTTTTCCCCGAACTATTTTTATATTTGATATTTTAATCTACCTAAATTAAATTCAAAGCTAAATAAATAAACTCTTATCAGGTGCTATTAATTTACCTTCTACTCTACCCTCCGCCTGCCCAAATATTTCTTCGGAAGATTTTTCTACTTCCTCGTCTGTGCTATTATATACAGATATCCATGTTACATACTTACACACTCTGCATATTATACACATATACACACGCACACATCACCATCACCGAACCAACCCCGACCAACCCAAACAGCCCCCCCTTTTCATTTCATATATACACACGCACACAACACCCTTACACATCATATAACACCTCATTGTCCAGCCCTTGCACCTCCCTCACGTCCCATGCAGCTCGCTCGAACCAGCAACCACTCACGCACACCCTACCCTCTCCTTCCAACCGTGCAAGCCCAGCCACCAACCATCACCACCCAGTAGCGCACCACAACCCGTCTCTACAGCCCTCCACCTTCTTCTTGCCTCCCCTATTTTTCTCCCAACCTTCGACAACCGACCCCCTCTCTGCATGCACCTTCTCCCAGCCATCCCTCCAACCAAACAAGCCCTTATCTCTCCTGCCTCTCCTCCTACATCACCCAACAGCCACAAGTCCCTGCCTTTCCCGTCGCCCCGCAACACCCCCAAACCTACACTAGCAACCAATCCAGCAGCTTCCCCGTCGCAACCCATCGCAGCTCCAGCCCACCTCCATTCTCCTCTTCCCTACCTCAAACCATAGCCTCTACTCCCCTCCATTTTCGACCATTGCAACCCCAGCGAGCCAGCGCCGATCACCACCACCTCCACTTCCTCGAGAGAACCCAACCAACCTCTCGCAGCATCCTCCTAGTAGCCCGTCACCCTTGACCCAGCCCTGCCAACCTCCAGCCGCCCTGCACCGCTGGCCAACCACCACCTTTGCCCCCTTTTTCCTTCCTTGGCCTGCCAGCCAACCGCTGATGCCCTTCATGCTTTTTTCATGCATGCATGGCTCATGCTGCTCATCAAGTGTGAGTTGTGTGTATTTAAAAAAAAGTATATATATATATATATATATATATATATATATATATATATAATATTGGTACCCATTTTAAGTTTAAGGGTATTTTAGTAATTTTTGAAAAATAAATATTTTTATATTATAATTATTATTTTACTTGATAGATATTAATTCGATAATTTTGGTATTATATTTAGGCACGAAAGGTTGATTAGCGAGATCCTATAAATTTAGTAGGATATCGCTATTTTTATGTTTTTGCTGGAATTCAGGTAATCGTTATACCTTACTAAAATTATAAATATTGCATGATAGCACATTAGGGTTTTTGGTTGATGAAATATGTTAATTATTATTATTATAAAAACCGATAAAATGAGCATGTTATCTAATGTAAATTATGTCGGGTATGAAAGTATGATTAAAATGATGCTATTGGTGGAAAAAAAATTTATGGTAGTTATGTATAAAATAATATGCTGAGCATGCTTAGAAATAAATATGAATTAATTATTATGGACATGTGCCCTTGGGACAATTTAGTAATTTTTATGTATTATGATATTTGTCTTGAAAATCATGTATAATATGTATTAGCTATTGTTGAGTATGGAAGTATGTATTTTGGATGGATTACATGTGAAAAAGGATTTTATGTGTAAAGTTATGTATAAGGGCAAAATGGTCATTTGACATATCTAATAATTTAAATTGTGTAATGAATAATTTATTTATGGTTTTTTAGCCTTTTCATGACAAATGAATAAATAAAATGGAATTAGTATTTAAATAGATAATAATCTAGGAATTTTTAGTCCTAGGGGTATTTTGGTCTTTTTGACCTAAAGTATCCAGATGTGAATAATTGAGCCTAGGATGGCCTTAGTATATTTTAATGTTGGCTTCAAACTTGACCTTTATTATTGTTGTCTCGGATGATTGGAAATAGGTAAGAACGGTTAAGTATGAGAATTGAATTTATCTGTATTATATGCGATTTCGTGGTCACCTAAATAAAATACTAATATTTAAAGTGAAAGACCTCAAGATCGGGAATGGTGGCTCCTAAGGGTCACTACCCTAAGGACATGGTTTAGCCCAAGGTTGATATGGATTTTTGCTGGTGTGCCTTAGTACCCCAGTCAGGCCCTACATCTTACTCTATTTTGTTCTCCAGACTAATAGGGGGTATGCATACTTATGGATTAGGTGTCCTTGTCGGTAGGTTATTGTGTTACCTTCGTGTACCAGGACGATCAGGTTACCTTTGCGTCCTTGGGTTGATAGTCGGTAGGATACTATGTTACCTTGTTACTCCGGTATGATTAGAGTACTTTTGTGTCTTTAGGTTGATTGATCTCCCCTCGAGAAAGTAAATAAAATGGAAATGATATGATTTGATGGAAATGATGATTATCGGATTATTGGATTGTTCAGTAGCAGCCTTCGTTCCTACCAGAGTTTTCGGTTGTAGCCTTCGTGCCTACCTGTGGTTCGGTAGTAGCCTTCGTGCCTACCTGAGGTTTCGGTAGTAGCCTTCGTGCCTACCTAAGGTTTTTCTGTGGTTTCGGTAGTAGCCTTTGTGCCTACCTGTGGATTTGTTAGCGGCCTTCATGCCTACCTATGTTGGTTTTATGTCTGTGAGCATACTTGTGATATTATGGATCTTATTATGCTATATCTGTAAGTTTGCTTGTGACATTATGGATTTATTATGCTGTATCTGTAAGTATGTCTGGGATGATATGAATCTTAGTCAATTATACCTGTGAACATGCCTGTGATGTATGTGATTGTTTGGGATATATGCTGAGACATGAATTATGCTAAATTTGGGTTTCAATTATTACTCAGAGAGTATTTCTAGGATGTTCAATAATAAGTTCGGCTGTTTCAGATGAATGGAAATGAATAGTACATGACCTTGATAGAAATTGATCATTTGAGTGATTATTGTATCTCAATCATCATATTTATATGCATATATCTTATACTATGTTGATTGTGTGCCTTACATGTGTTCCATGCTGATTTATCGTATTAGTTTGGTATAAAGGGTTGCTCAGTACCGTAGTACTGAAGGGTTCATTTTCGTGGGCCCCTGCCTATTCAATAGGCAGTGGACATTGCAGGTCAGCCTCTGAGCTCAATCAAATGCTGATAGTTCGGATTTGGGAGCGTAGGACTATCCGGTGTTTCTTTTGTTGTCTTATTTTCGGTTGTATTCAGATCCTTGTGTCCTCCTATAATTTCTCTCTCGAGTTTTGTAAACTGCTAATGTCGTTTTTAATTAGCAGTATTTATCTAATGTTCTCTCTATCCTTATTTCTGTAATCATGATATTAATTTAAGCGGATTAATTATTTTAGCCTTAGCACTTGGTATGAGAATGGTAGAGGAAACCAGACTTGTACCAAGTGTGGCGGTAACACCCTTTGTTTTTATTATTTTAGCTTCCGCACGTAACTCTGTAAACGAAATTTTTCAGTTGTAAATTTTGGGGTGTTACAAGTTGGGTCGGCCCGGTCGCTGTGGGAGGAATAAAAAGAAGGGGGGAAGATGGGTTACGACGTGCACAGGGGAAGGAGAGGAGGGGAGGGAAGAGGGCCGGGAGCCTAAGCACGTAGGGGGCAAGGGAGCAAGCCGACCTAGTGGCCCAAAGAGGAGAAAAAAAGGAGGAAGGAAGAAGGGAGAAAAAAAGTGGAGAAAGGAGAAAGAAAAGAAAAAGAGAAAAAGGAAAAGGGAAAATAGGAAAAATTAAAATAATTTAATTTATAAAACAATAGAGTGTAATAATTGTGGGAAATAAATTTATTTAATAATTTAATTTAATATAGTTACATATATGGGTTTAAAAAGGATAATTTTGGTAAAATATTGGTTTAAAAAATTATTTAAATAAAAGGAGTATGATAAAATAATAAAATATCTATTTTAATTTATGAAATATTCCTATCCAAATTTGTATACTCAAAAAACTATAAAATAATTAAAATTAAATAGTTTTAAAAGCTAAATTTATCCCAAATAAAAGCTATTTATTAAATTATAGGTCTTTAAAATTTCGAGGGATTACACTACTGACCTCAAAGACTAAATGGTGATGAAGATTGACCTGATGAAGACAATCCTTTGGTGGCTACATCAGAAAATGAGGTGGTGGTTACGGCTATGGAGCCCCCTCTTGCTGAATCTATGTCTGCATGAATGCTCTAACTACCTCCATAAAATGCTCGACATGCTATTTAACAACCGTCAAAACCCTAGAATACTATGATGCATCATTAGTATATATGAAGGCCAACTCCAAACCTAAGCAATGCTCACTCGTAAAGTAAATCAGATTCTACTAGTTTGGATGAAAGCGGAGAAATTCATTTTCACAAAGCAACTTTAGGATTTAAAACTATAGGCTTTGATACCAACTTGTAACACCCCCCATTTTTTCAATCAAAAAAATTTATTTTAAGACAATGTGGAAACATTTGAAAAAGAGTGCATGATCATAGTATTAATGTGATAATAGAAGAAAATAAAGACTAAAATAATATCATAGATAGAATGAATTTGATAGTCTAAAAATCAAACACACAAAATCTAGCCAAGATATTAAATAACGGAGAACATAAAAACATCCTAATGGAGTGGGAAAAATACAAATAACTAGTTAGCCTAACTCTAAGATGAAAACATAAACCTCTAAACCTAAGTAATGGCCTGGTAATGTCCTATACAATCATCCTCTACATACTCTAATTGAGAGTCATAATACTGAAAATCTTCCTTTGTTCCCTAGATAAGAAGTAGGATCCTCATGTTGACCATACAAGTGTAGTATTAGTATAGTAAAGTATAAGTAAGACATACTATCTAAAATATGTTAAGGCTCATGCAACACATTGAAGTTACATAATAGCATAGTGATATCATAACATATAACTCAAGTACAACATGGCATGCTTGTATAGAAATCATGGGTGTATGAAAATATAGTATTACATGTAATTTGTATAATATAAAAAAAAATATATTTCCTCCTTTAGTGACCACACAAGTTCTGGTTAGTAAGATAGTTCGCTCGACCACACCTAGTTCTCCACCATGAACAAAACTCATGGTGGCACAAATAATCATAAAGGGATACCACACACATCACATATAGTCAAGATATGTCGAAGGGCTTTCTTTAGAGATACCTCATCCACCACACATCAGGTGCCTTTACCATTAATAGGGATACAACACCTACCACACATGGTCAAAGTACACCAAGGAGGCTTGTATTAGGATAGCTAACCCACCACACCTTGAATGTCTCTACGGTAAGGGCTAAAAAGTTCATATTCAACACCCGCTCAAGTAATGGACAACATGAAGTGCTAGGGGGCTTATATCTAGATACCTAACACACCTGTACTTGACAATAATTCCATGTCTCCCTACCATAAATAATCCTACACCTTAAAGATATGCTCATATCCCCTACTAACCGCAACTCGATAGAGAAGATAATAGGTACCGAGTGAAAAATATATCCAAGTGCAACCTATCCAATAACTCCTAACAACTACGTTAAGAGTTAGATAAAAAAAGGTTTGAACAAAATCTTAAACCATTAATATATGTATAAGTGATATCATGAGTCACAATAAAGTGCACACATAAAAAAATTTGGTGTTTCCATTTGATAACACCATACATCAATAAAATCAATTATTTAACCAAATTGGATGTTTCCAAGTCATAACACCAAACATAATAAAATCCATTATCTAACCAAATTGGGTTTTTCTAAATGATAACACTAAACACACCATAAGGAATTAAAGCCATCGTTTGTGTGTTAAAGATGACACCAAACACATCCATAAGGCATACAAGCCACCAATTTGATGTTTAGGGATGACACCAAACTTAACGAAAAATATATTCTTATATAACAATATGGTGATTCATATTAAATCATGTTAATAATAGTTGAAAGCAGAATTAAAATATTGTAAATGAATGGAAGCATCAACATAAAAAGTCCAAGAGAAACACAGCAAAATACAATAAAATAGTTAGCTTCCATCCAGATCAATCGATTAGTCCTTAAGAATAGTTGAGTTGTCTGATTATACCAAACCTGACCAAAACAATACAAGAGCACTAGTTGATTGGTTAGAGACATAGATTAACTATTCATGTGAACTAGTATATTGGTTTGGTGCAATCAGTTTATAGGTTTAAGCATAGACCAACACATTTTATCTTCTACGGAAACCAATTGATGGGTTTGACCAACTAATTAACTTATTAAAGTTACTAGTCAACTATTTTGGTCCAACCAATCGATGGGTATAAGCAGAGACCTAACCATTTTGGCTTCACGGCACACCATTTGATGAGTTTGAGCAACCATTCAACTGTTCATCAAAACTAGTCGGCTAGTTTACAAAACTAACGGACAGATCTCTCTACTAATCAATAGAAAAATCCAAACCATTCAACTACTCATAAACCTAATCAATGGGTTCGAGGAACCAATCGACTAGTTTGGGTAAAATAAAATCTAAACTTACAAAACACACACCGATGTTTACCACACCTTAGAATATTAATCTTACCATACTTCTATGTCAAAACACACTTAAAAATACATGCTCAAACATAGAATCACATGGATACATGGTAATATACATACATAAATAAATCATGCTCAAACCATGCATTTTCATGCTTGAAACCATAAAATTCCAACGACACTAACTTGTAAAGAGTTATACCACATGCTAATAAAATGGAATATAAATAGCTAATATTCATATAAGAAACAACACATGGTACCCCAATATACCACATAAACCTAGTTACATTAAAGATAAAAATGCTTTACATTAAGAAAATTATTCTAACACAAAGCACTAATTTAATGGCTTATCTAACAAAACATTGATTCCTAGGAGAATCAGAGTGAAAACCATTGAAAATCTTCTTCAAAACATTATTATAATGCAAGGAAAGTCAGAGGAAGAAGAAAAACACAAAACATTATCTTTGACTAAAAAATAGAGTGTTAAAGGAAAAACTAGAATCTTCAACATTTCTCAACCTCAATTCTTCCTTGCTAAAGGAAAGAAAGAGAGAACTAAAACCGAGATTCGAAGTAAAGAAAGGAACAAAATTGCTCACACAATTTAAAGAAGAAAAATTAAAGAAAGCCTCCTTTTTTCTTCGTAGAGAGAAGAAGGGGGAAAGATAGAAGGATGCTGAATACTTAGGAAAAATTTCCCTAATGAGAAGAGAGAAAGGTGCAAGTATGGAATGAGAATGGCTTAGTAATGATAAGTATAAAGGGGGAGAGGTGAGCGAGAGTAAAAAGGGGAATCTTGCCTCTAGAAGTAGCTTTTTTTAGAAAGTTCTGCTAACTAAAATTATATAATTGATCAAATTTTTGTGAAAATAAAACTAGAGCAATAAAGCATGCTTATTAGCATAATTGGACCCTTATTGGATATTTTCCTAATCATTAGAGAGAAATTCAATTCAAATTTAAGAATAGGTCTAAAATTGTACACAAACTAGTTGACTATTTAGTTAAGAACAAGAATGTTAAATTCCTTAATGCACTAGTCAATCAGTTATATAAAACTATTGATTGTTATGCTTGAATTTCATTATTTTCTTAGAATTTCACCTCTATTTAACAAAAAAACTCAGTTATTTTGTATGAACGTAATTATGAATAAAATTTAAAGGATTTTAGGACAAGGTATTACACTTTACCATTTAACTTATACAATGGGCCCTCGGATGATTCTTACCATACCTCAGACATAAAAAGTACATCCCTAATGGCCGACTCAATTACCCTCCATTATAAGGTGTAGATCCTAACTGATGAGTACCTATGGCCTTGAATAGCTTCTATCCATCCTAGCACCAACCACCTTCAAACCTTCACTAGGGCCCTGAGTGGGCGTTATGGGCCTCCACAATCATACATGCCACCAATGCATAGTTATACATGGCATGCAAGTCATGTGCAGGAGCCCCTATCAATGTCTACTAAAGTCTCTGGTTCAGTCCCAACTAAAATTGATGAACCATCATCCTATTATTGGTGCAAACCTCTACAGCAAAACTGACTAGATGAATATAGTGCTTATAGTGCTCCTCCACTATAGATGCACCCTGATGTATTGCCATAAACTCAACAAAATTTTCTCATTGATCTATAAAGGCTCTCTTAGCTGCTAACCTCTGTACCACTTTGTCCACATGACCCCACAAGTGGAACACTTTGATCTCCATGCTCTTATCCCTCATGAAACCAGTAGTTATAATGATCATCACAATGTCCCTTAATAAGGGTTCTAAGACTTCATAGTTCTCCTAACCATCAAAGGCCGATGGATGGCTAAAATCAATCCTACAAATGCAGTCTTATAGTGGTGGTACTAGGAAATGAGGTGGAAATGGAGGCTTCAGAGCCTCATCACGCTAAATCTGTCATTCCATTTAGGCTCCAACTATCTCCATGAAAAGCCTGAGTCATCTATTTGCAGCCACTAAAGTCCTAAATTACTAATTTGTGTTAGTACACATGGAGTTAGAATAATACACATAAGACTATAAGTTAGTTTTCTTTAAGAAATTAAGGATAACTCCTAACCTAAACCAACACTCGCTAGAAGATCAATTAAGATTCAAAAAGCTTGGAAAAATTCAAGGAAATTCTTTTTCATAAATAATAATAGGATTAGAAACCATAGTCTTTGATACCAACATCCCCAATTTTTAGACCATAAAATTTCATTTTGAAGAAAATACAAAAGCACATAAAAGGAAAACAAAGGTGGCATTGTTGCCAACTCAATCATGAGAAAGGTGTAATCATCACATAACCCATGCTTGATGTAAGGTAAAATAGAATGAGGAACGAATAATGCATGATTTACTATATTACAACAATACTAATAATGATAATGAGAGTAATAATATATAAAAATTAGGAGTATACAATATTCAAATATAGGATATAAAGCCAATAATTTAAATAACCAAATAGAATAATAGCATCCCAACATAGTGGGTAAAATCATCTAACCAATTAGAAAAAACTATTAACTAAATAGGAAGGTAATTATTAATCTCCAAGCTAAGGCTAGTTACTAGCCCAAGATATAACCTTTAACATACTCTAGCTTAGAATCATATACCTATAAATTATCCTCTACTCATCATACTAGCAACCATATCATCACAGTGAGAATACAAATATAGTATCTGTATTGGAATTACTAGTAAAACAAACTACTTAAAACATGGTAAGGCCTTATGTGGCACATTAAGGTCATACATTAACGTGTTATGCAACCCACTTAGAAAGATAATCCATAAGAGCATGGGTAACATATACATATCATAGCAATGCCCTAAAGTACACATTTACACACATGCATAATTCTCCACAAAAGCCATCTAAAAGTGGAACTCATAATGGTAATATTTGCTTATGAGGTTAGCGTGAGATTGGTTGACCCATAACCACATCACATTAGTAACAAGGGGCTTTTCTCAAGGATATTCCTTATCCACCACATTTGGTCTTCAAGGCAAGGGGCATATGTTAAATGTCTTGTCTATATTACTCAAATTACATTTCCATAGAATCAAAATTATTGCTAATATTGCATGACTAGACAAATGTCAGACTACAACTCCCAACACTACATCACTTTAGTACCGAGGGGCTTTTCTCGAGGATCTTCCTTATATACCACACTAGCTCTAGTGCCAAGGGGATGTTGTTAGGGATTTCAACATCCATCACCTTTTATCTCCTATGCTAGGGACACAAAAGAAAACCAAACCCTAAGTACACATACTGGAATGACCTCAAGGATTCCATGATCAAATTACAAGTATCAAAAGAATTAGGTTTTTAAAGTGTTGAAACCAAATGCCAACTAAGGTATATAAGACATTAAATTGGGTATCATAAGGGAACACTAAACTCCACAAAAAAGGCACCATAATATCATCATTTTGATTCATATTAAATTTAGATTGGACATAGTTAAAATCATTTTCTAGATGTTGTAATGAAATAGAACCATTAATATTGATGGCCCAAAAGAAGAATTTTTAGATAACAAATAAACATGGCAATAATTAGGTAGAAAAGTTGATCAGTCTCTAAGACATGTCGACTGGTCTCATTGTACTACACATGAATAGAGAATAAGACTAGTGGATCGATCATCTATTTAGTTTCATCAATCAACCATTTATGGGAGAGTAGTTGATTTGTTCAGCCAAATTGGTTCAGCGGTCTAAGCAGAGGCCATACCATTTTGGTTATAGGGTCATTCGTAAATGAGTTTGACAAATTGATTGTTTGGTTCACCAAACCAATTAACTATTCTCAAGTCCAACCAATCAAATTTTCCAAACTCATTGGTTGTTCACAAAATAATTCGGTTGGTTCAACAAATCAATTTACTGATCTTGGTAAAACAACACCTAGAACTATAATCCACTTCATAAAACTTCATCGAACCTTACTAGATTAATCCTAGTATGCTTGTATGTTATAAATTGCATAAGAGACATGTTCCTGAAATAAATTCTCATGAAACATGATACAAAATGAATACTCAATAAGATGATGCATGGAATTGGCCAACTCATTCATGATATCATAAATATCTAAACATTCTACCAACTATATAAATTGAAATATGACAACATGCTCATACTATAGAACTCAATATATTATATAAACTTAATAGAACATACCAAGCACACAAAACCACAAAAAAGAAATGAGACCTTATTTATATTAGAGATAAGGAAGCCTTACCTTAAAGAAAAACTTCTAGTATAAATTGCTCCTAATTTGATGGCTGTCAACAAAGGTCTCAAATCCTAAAAAAATTAAGAAGTTAAATCATTAAAATTCCCTTTCAAAACACCAAAGAAATTCAAGGAAGAATCAGAAGATGAAAAACAGAACAAGACACAATCTTCCCTTTCCTCAAACATAGTACAATAAGGAAAAGAAGATGAAATACTTTCATGCTTAAGAGAAATAAGGGAGAACTAAAACAAAAAAAAAGATGAAGGAAAAGGAAACAATGCTGGACCAAGGAAGGAAGCTAAAACAAGCCTATATTTTTTTGTTTATAGAGAAGAAGAAGGGAAAGAATGAAGGAATGTCCACACTTAAGAGAATTTATTGCTAAGAAAGTGGATAAAAGGATAAGAACAAAATATGAGCAATGAAAATAGGTTAAGAATAGAGAGTATAGTGGTGAAGGCTAGTTGACATTTAGAGGAGAGAGGGAGAATAGACTGCTATCGTTGGGTATGGGCAACCAAGAAGTAAGAACATACACGATAGAGTGATAAAGGTTGACTGTAGTTAGAAAGTTATATAGCAGAAGGTTAGTGAGTTAGGAAATGGGTGCACAAAGTTAAATAACCATCCTAGGTGCTGAAAGAGGGAATGATAGGTGAAGCAGAAGAGAGAACGTGAGGCATGACTCAAAAGTAATTTTTGGGAAAATATAACTAATTAAAGTCATAGAATGATCTAAATAATGTGAAATAATCCCAAAACATGAAGATATGCTAATTATAATTTTATTAGAATAAATAGAGTCTAATTGGAAATTTACATTTGCAAATAAAAATTAGAAAAGGATATTAAATGAGCGAATAAATAGTAGATTGGTTCAAGCCAACTAGTAGATTGGTTTGTCAAGTATAAAAACTATAAATCTCAAAGTGTACCATACAATTGATTAGGAAAACCTATCAATCAATATGCCAAAAATTCCAATTTGTTTTATAATTTCATGCCGATCTGAAAAAAAACTAATTCATTTTATTTTAACATAATTTTAAACATATTTTTTAAGGATTTTAGGACTAGGTATTGTAGTTTTCTTGTTATATGTTGGATTCTTTACATTAGACAAGAATAGTGGCATAAGTGTGTTGTCCTTGAAAAGGTATTTAAGTCTATTCCATAGATTAAGAATATTGTGTATGTGAACACAACATAAATAAATGAATGAAATATGTTATATCTAATTATGAGATTAAGAATTAGTAATGATCTAACATTTTTTATGTATATCATATGTATGCTTATTCTTAGAGGGGAACTCGTGTAATTCTTTGTATCCCTTACTTAGCTATATTGTTACCTTACTTAGTATGGAGAATATTGATCATCATTTTTATAGGTATTGTTCATTCCTATGATTAATGACCTAGATGCTTATGTGCAAGTTAATGAGGACCCATTTGATTACTTTACTACTTATGATGCCTTATTTGTGGAAGAGTGACTTTATATATTGGGTTGGGTGTAAAGTTATGGTATCCAATTATTGTTTAAGCTCGAATACCCTTTTGGAATCTTATTCCTAATGTTTCCCTTTTTTAATTTGATATTTTACTTAGATTTAATCTCCAAAAAAATATTTAAGTTTTTGAAAGTTCTCTCATTTTTGTTTTATCATGTTTTAATTTCTTATTCCTTTAACTTATGATTGATGTGAAGATGGTATGGTAAGCCAAACTTACACTACCCCGGAAAGGAGTTTTAATGACGGTTATTTTATAGTTTTAACGATGGTTTTCAACCGTTATTGAAGAGCTCGTTATTAAATCTTTAATAAAGGTTCAAAACCGTCATAAAAAATATACAAAAACCCATGAATATGCTAAAACTTTATATTTAATAACGGTTTTCAAGTAAAAATCGTTATTAAAAAAGGTTTTAATAACGGTTCTTCAATAAAATCGTTGTTCAAAAAAAGGTTTCAATAACGATTTTTAAGTAAAAATCGTTGTGGAAAACCAGGTTTTAATAATGGTTATTACAAAAACTATTGTTAGAACATAATTGAATTAGGGTTTTAGTCATTGATTATGCATTTATTAAACTCTAATACATATTAAATGAGTATAAATTAAAGATTAACTACATAGTTTTCATAAGAACTCTTATTAAAACCCACATTTTAATAGTGGTTTTCATCAGAACCGTTATTAAAACCTATGTTTTAATAACGGTTTTCATAAGAACCGTTATGAAAACTCTATCATCCAATTAGGGTTTTGGTGATTGATTATGCATTTATTTAACCCTAATACATATTAAATGAGCATAAATTTGAGATGAAATACATGGTTTTAATAACGGTTCTTAATAATAACTGTTATTAAAACTACAGTTTTTTTTAATATTTTTGCTATTTTTTTCATGCCCACATACACAGTTGTATGTTCAAATAATTACAAAATGTTCATTGTAAAACAATATCAAATCATAGCAAATCTACAATCACATCATAATTTCAATCAATCTCTAATTGGTATGTATGTCTTAATACACCGGACATACTTAGGAATCAAAATTAGTAGGCATACCATAACTTGGTAGCTCTATACCCCAAAGTAAAAAGTTCATAGATCTAGCCTAGAACGCTGAAATACGTAGATGAAATACAAACTTGAACATGCATGTAGAATATATAGATCCCTACCTAATACCTAATGAACGAGTGCCCGTGCTTGGCCCATTCGTCTCTAACTTCATCAACATTGTATTGCTGGCCTCATGCATAGTTATCGGTGAAAAATTACAACGCCCAAGTTTCAATTAATATATAATTAGCACTTAGGTCAAGTACCAAATATATATGTCATGATTTATTAATGGAAAAACATGGAAAATCAAACATACATGGCTCAAATCTATGTTGATCGATATGTTCTAGACTATCAGATCCATTGCTCTACATATATAGTAGCCACAATCATTGTCGTTTTGCTATTGTGGACATTGTCAAATGAATTCAGTTAGCTCTCTAACTATTAGATATTAATTTGAATTAAAAAAAATACAAAATAGTTGTCATCCTTCTTACCATGATAGGCACATATTGAAGATTCTTTGGGTCTAGGATACCATTCCCACCTCTCCTTTGATATGCCATCTATAGTTCCCTAATAAATAGAGTTGGGTACATAATATTGTAAGCATATATACCTCAAATAATGAAAGTAGAACATTTGTATAAATAAGCTAACGAAGTAAGAAGCGAAAAGTATACTAACATGTTGATAAATTCCTTCCCACCATGACGAGTGACTTCAAAAGGCACGTCATAGGTTCGAAGGGAATCAAACACATAGACTTTATTAAGATCAGGTCAGACAACGTACAAAACACAATGTTTAGTTGCAAGGTGAGGAATGAGATAGAGCTTGTTCTGTCCCTCAATTAAAATGTGATCCCCTAAATAGTGTATGTGCCTACCCTCTCTTATTGTACTACCGTCAGTTGTGTAGTATGGGCACACAAACACAATAGAGGATAGCATTCCCTCCATCATAATGCGACTAGCTATCAACCTATGAATGACATTATTAACGCATATTTGTTAATAAATAATAACTCATACAAGAGGTCATAAAAATTTTAATTGTACAAGAGTACTAAAATCTCAAATATGAAATAATACTTACGTGACATAGACGGTGACACTCGTGGTTGACATTCATTCCTGATTATAAATATTGCTTATATCAACCGTTAATACCATGTAAGTAGCATCGTCTCACCCAACATACTCAGGACGAAAATCAATGAAAATATAATTGTCCTTGAGGTAGTTTTGGGCATATAAATACAATAAAGCTATTACTGGTAGAGGTTGGCTTTTCTCCAAAGAAGGAGTATTTTATGGGCCAACTGATTTTTTAGATTTAGCTCCCTTTTCGTTTGTAGCGCCCTCTTTTGTACTGCTCGTTCTGCTAGTACCTCTCTTCATTTTATTAGCAGGATTAGTCTTATTTTTTTTATTCATTTTTTGATTCCTTAATTTATAATAATAATAAAAAAACATGTATTGAGCATATATATATGAAAAAGGTATAAACAGTGTAACTACTAAAAAAGGTCTAATGAAGATGTTGAATTTCAATACCTCTTTAGTATTGAGATGTTTTTTTATCGCAGACCATGGCACGAAGCTTCCATGAGCTTCTTGCACTATGGTTGGCTCGTTTCCCTCTTTATAACAAGGAAAGGGTGCACTACCAATGATTGGAGTGTCAATACTCACCGACCTTGTATTTAGGGCTAAGTTGTACCCGTAAACTATTTGCATTTGGTTACTGTGACTAATGCGGACCCTTCCTTTCGCCAAAAGACTTGAAAGTTCATTCTCTAACAACTCACATTTATGCAAACCCTAAATGAAAATATTACACATTATTAATTATTTATTACACCAAATACATTTAATAACAATTTATAGTTTTTAATGCTTACCTCGGGAAGAGTAGAAAGACATGCATCACCTTCACAATTGTCTCTGAAGCTATTTACATAAGGTATGTGAAGCTGATCATGGTTGACTGAATTGAATGGCTTATACCCTTGATACTTAATAAATGACAACTCTTGATCCATTGTCACCATCTATTCAAATGCCACGTTCAATTTCTGGGTGAGGATGACGACTTGCTCATTAGTGCTACAAGAACCACTAGATTGACCACATATGCTCATTCGCGTAACACCGAATGCAAGATCCCTATGTCTTCCAGGGTGTTCTACGATTCCTATAGCCTAGGACACAATGCTATATTTTTCCACCCCCACCTCACCATCTAACGTTTGAAGTTTTTTCTATAATGTATATAATATATGTAAATTTAGCTTATAGGAATAAGCATAATATAATAGTTTTCTAAAAGAAAACTAAGTAAGGTTCTAGATATCTAAAAAATTATAAATTTTTTGGCTGCACCATCTATATCCATCTCTTATTACTCTAGCCTTCTTCCATAATGTACCAATATTGATGGACGAGGTACATGGGTCCAAATCTTGGGCTAGGAGCTATAAATCAAAAAATATTCTTAATTAAGAATATTACTATAAAATTTGACATTTACATGTAAATAGATAAATCACAAAATGTATACCAACTTCACTTCAAGGCCCGCATAGCCTTTGTGAGCCATATTATGCTGGTATTTATTTTTCTTCGCAATCTCTTTATTTTTGGTACTTTTTTCCTATGTGACAAGCAAAGACATAGTCACATGGTTATTTTAATATTAAGCATAATACTGGGATTGATACAAAAAGTTTAAATATTATCTAACAAATTCCTCAAAATCTCCCGTAAGATGATATGCAATAAATTGGTTCCAACTTTCTTGATTGATGAAACCGTATCATTTGGGTATGTTCTGCCACAGAGAACCATCCCTTTTTCTATACATTTTCCTACGAGCTAAATATGACCTAAATGTTCTTAGACACTCCCCACAATGTCTAAGAAGCCATTTCTTCCTACTCTTTGGGACATTAAACACTCTCAAAAAAATAAAACATGTAGATGTATACCGATGTTAATATATTAAAATTAATAACATCTGACATATAAAAATGATTACATAAAAGAGCATATTTACAGTGATTTCCTGCCAAATATGCTCTTTATGACCCTTTCGAACCTGCTTCCAATTATTATAGGAGATAGGAACACAGTAATGGGTCACAAGTGAAAAATAAGTCAAGAACATGTTAGAATGTGATGATTATGTCTGTGATGATTCTCATAATCGACTAATTTTGCTTTATTCCTTATGTCTGTAATGATTCTCATAATCGTAGGTCCTCTTTTCCCTTCTTCATCACTATTGTCCGTATCAATGTTTTTGTTGGCCATATCTCTACAAAAAATCAATAAATAAATTATGTTAGAATGTTATGTATTGAGCATAATGTACCATTATATTATGAATACGAATCATGCTTAGAAAGAATGAATCTCAAATGTATCATGCTATTATATGTATACACAAATCATGCTAGCACGTTTCCAAAAAGATATTAATACTCAATGAAATTGCTTATACTTAGAAAGAGTTCATATATATATATTAATATATATACATACATGCATACGTAGAAAAACATTGTACAATGGTTCAAATTACAAAAGATATGTATACTACGGGATTTAAGCAATAGCAGCACTATACACATCAAAAGGTTGCTACACCCCAAACACCTATAAAACGAAAACTCATATCCCTAAAACAAAATCCCCCGGTAGCCTCATCGAGACCGACTAAAAACTATAACTCTAAAAGTCCACTCATCACGATATATCATCTGATCTCTGACATCATCACAAGAGAGTATACTCATAGATACTCTAGGGTAACCGGGGTGGATACTCGGGGGCAAGCTATGACGAAACCTCCACTCATCATCAATGACAATCAGCTCTCTCGATATCCTATCATACTCTCTAGCACACAACTCACCCTCAATAAATTTTGGGTGTGGTGCATCAGTGTGGTAGAAAAACTACTACAAAAAAGTAGACATAGCCAACGCCCATGACACTATCTAAGGCAGGGTCAACAGAAGGTGATATGATATGAAATGGAAGGGATGATAGGATGAGCCACTTGCGTACAACCAAGATAGCTCATTATATACCCATGTCACATGAGTCCGTAGATTTGTATGTGGCGCCATACGAAAATATGCTGGAGGGTATGTCATCTCACTACTTATAAATGAGAACCAGTAAATCTTATCATAAAGGTTGTTCTTGAAAGGATCTAAATTACAGAATATATAAACTGATCTTTAATTAGCTAGACAAATCATAAATATATTCTACCAGATCTTAACCAACTATGTAAAGTGAACAACATCAAACTATTTAAAATAAGGACATAATATTTAGTTATATATTTAACAAACCGGCAGAACATCAAATAATCATCAAATCATTCAAGCTACGCATAGTAAAATCAAGTAGATATTAATAAGATAAAATATATATATATATATAATAAAACTAAGCCACCTATAATTAGACCCTAATAAATCCTATATTATTATTATTATTAGTATTATATTATACACAATTATTCTTTTCTATTTATTTTTTCACTTTTATATTTAGTATAATAAATGCTAAACCCTAACCCTAACCCTAATTAATCCTAATAAATTATAATAAAAACTAACCCTAAACCTCATAAGATAATGATCCTAAACCTGGCTAACTATAATTAAACCCTAATAAATCCATTATTATTATTATTATTATTATTATTATTATTATTATACACAATTATTCATCTTTATTTAATTTTTCACTTTTATATTGAGTATAATAAACGATAAACCTTAACCCTAACCCTAACACTAACCCTAACCCTAACGTTAATCCTAACCCTAACCCTAACCCTAACCCTAACTCTACTACACTATAATAAGTTATAATAAAAATTAGCCCTAAACCTCATAAGATAATGATCGTAAACCTAGCTAACTTTAATTAAACCCTAATAAATCCTATATTATTATTATGATTATTATTATTTTACACAATTAATCATGTCTATTTAATTTTTCACTTTTATATTTAGTATAATAAATGATAGTCCTTAACCCTAACCCTAATTAACCCTAATAAATTATAATAAAACCTAACCCTAAACCTCATAAAACCCTAATCGTAAACCTAGTTAACTGTAAACAAACCCTAATATATAAATCCTATATTATTATTATTATTATTATTATTATTATAAACAATTATTTCTCTCTATTTAATTATTCACTTTTATATATTCCTTATTTTCTATATCTATTTAATCCTCATCAAATAATAATCATTGATATATGCATCTCTAATTGAAATTTTCTTTTAATGATGTGCATATGTAAAATATATTTTCATTTTATTATATGACATTTCCTATATCTTATAGCTAGTGTCCTATACTTTTTAATGAAAATGTATATATATATATATATATATATATATATATATATATATACATATATAGTTTAATGAGTGATGTTATTAATAATTTGAAGTATTTTATTTCTTTAGCTTCGTATATAATTCTACACTCTCATGCATGTTATATATATATATATATATATTTGGCCATAACTTCTTAAATTTGGGTTTTTGGATATTTTATTTACTATATTTTTTATCTTTCACTTCTCCTACTCTCTTGCCTTAATAGATAGGGCGTTGTTAACATTTATCAATGGGAGGACCTATCTTAGTTATTATATTAGTATGTTTTTATGATATATTTTATTTTTAGTACTAAGTAATGCATTACACTTTTATGCTTTCTATTTGTATAGGGTTTTTTTTTAAGTTTTTCAAGATGACTGATATACAAAAATCGTAGCACCAAAGATATCGCCAACACATGCATTTATTGATATATAATAGTAACATGACAAATTCAACAACGAAGAGCAATATTCTTCACCAACACATTTTTGAACGCCAAACCACAATTTTTTAATAACAAACAAACGCAACCCTATAGTAACATGCATGCATATATATATAAGTAGAGAAAAATATACAAGCAGAAGAACAAACACATATGTAAAGGGAGTGGTGGCAAGCAAGAAACTAGCAGCGAGCAATTTGAGAGCAGCAACGACCTACAAACATGGTGGAGGATGAAGGTACAAGTGCTTGCTAGGTTCGGAACAATGACAGCACACACTTACAAAGCCGGCAATGGCAGAGGGTGGTAGAGAGTTGGTTGTGCGAGGGTTTCCCTTACTTGAGAGGAGCCAGAGTGGTGGTGCATGGTGTGGTGGTGCGAGGGTTTGCAAGGAGAAGGAGAGTAAGAGAGGGAAGGTGCAAAGAGTGTGAAATTTTTGGCATAAAACAGAACTGAATGAAATAAAAGGTGGATTTTGGTGTTTTAATAATGGCTCCTAGAAGAACCGTTATTAAAACTTTGAGACTTTTGACAATGGTTCTTGTATGAACCGTTATTAAAAACTCTTTTAATAACAGTTTTACTTGAACTGTTATTAAAACATCCGTGCAAATTTTAACGTTTCCTTTTTAATAACTATTTTGAACTATAATTGTTATCAAAACTATCCCGTGCATTAATGTTCACGCGTTTGAAAATAGTTTTTAAACAACCATCATTATTGTCCCGTTATTATTTCCCATTTTCATAGTAGTGTTATGTCATATTTGGTGGTAATAGCTAGCTATTTATGTTTCACACTTCCACTAAAAACAATTAGTGCTAAATTTTAGGGTGTAATAGGATCTAATGTGAAGGGTTGAAACTCTTGTACAATGAATAAAGTTAACCCCATTTAGGAAGATCTCATTTTACGCCGGTTTAGATAAAGAAGTACTAAGGTTTCCACCTTCTCCCAAATTACTAAGGCTCTTTTATAAACTTATAGCTACCCCTTTTGGAGGGAATAGAGCCCAAGGCAAATGGATGACTTAAAAATATCAAAAAGTGATTTCATAACTTTATAGTTATTCATACATCCACCAAATAACACCCAAGAAAAATCTACCCCTATCCTCTAAGCATTAAGAGAAATTAGGTGTGACTTAGATTACATGCATGGATTAGTTTCCTAATAAAGTGCTTCACAAGCTAACACACCCTACTATTAAGGTCTTGACATAAAATATTATGCACCTCTTCGGGGGTAATTAGCTTTGTGATATGGAGAAGGCTATATCAACTTAGTGTTGGAAAGGAAGTGGTATTGAGCGTAGAATTTATCAAGCTAGGTGCTAATGATGTGTCTAGGAAAAAGATCATTTGAGTCTTTGGATTGGAAGTCATCAATGTGAAGTAGGATTGTGGAATTTAATCAGGATGGGGTACATAATGGTTTTGTGGGAAGAAAGGATGGGGAGTTTTGGTTATCATCCCAAATATATAGTTTTGGTTCATTCCACTAGCCCTCCATCTCCCTAGTATAAACTCCACTATAGAATATTACTTTGGTAGTTTCTTATGTCACCCAAAATATAAAGTTTCAGTCAATGCCCAAAATGTATAAATATGGCTATTACCTTAAATATATAGTTTTGGCCATCGCCCCAAATACATAGTTTTTGTCATCACCCAAAATGTATAGTTTTGGCAATATCCTAAATGGTATATTTTTTGTTGTTTCCCTTCAAATGTGTATTTCATTGTTGGTGCCAAGTACACCCAAGTATTTACAAATGTGCCTTTCTAGGTTGTTGCACAACTTACTTGCCTAGAGGAGTCACTTAGGTTGTAGATTAAATTTTTAAGGGAGTGATGATATGAGGGTTTTTTGAGCCAAACTATTGGGCATTGAGATACCATCTCAAGAGAAAATACTATTCTCAGAAGCACAATAGGTTTGTCTCAGAAATTCCCTAACTAATCTGGCCTTGCCTTGGACAAGTCCCAAGATGCTACTAGCCCATAAACCTCCGTCGCTTAGGCCAATAGTCCTTGTAGCACTAGAGAAAACCTTCTTACTTTCTACCACCCCATACTCATTTTTTCTATAACTCTTATTTCACCTCTTTAAATAGGGGGTCTTATATTTATTTTAGGAGAAGAAGAAAAACAAGTATGTTCCACGTTTTCTCTTTTCTTTCTCTTCATTATCTTACCTATGCTTATTACCTACCCCAACCACCAAGAATAAAAAGCTCAAAAAACTCTTAAAACATGTGTATTTCCATATTAAATTTTATAAATAAAAAAATTATATTACTTATGAAATTAGGTGAATTTTTATATTTGATGATGTATATTAATAATTTCTGTATTTCTCCCTTAAAATTGTGTATTTATGATATTTATTTTTTTCTCTAGGTTTATTGATAATTCAAAAGATGATTATATTTATTTCAAAAGAAATGCACTTAAATCCTATGATTTTTATATTTATATCCTTAAAGATGTGTATTTATATGTATATTATTTTCCTAAACGATGTGAATTTTAGTTTTGGAAGACATTTATTTATATAATAAAATATGTGTATTTATATAATAAAATATGTTTATTTATATTGTAAAAGATATTTATTATTATCCTTAATGATGACTATTTTTGTTGTGTAAGTTGTGTATTCTTTTTCTAAAAAATGTGTATTATAATAGAATATGGGTATTATATTAGTGACATATATGGTTGTAAGATATGTATTTATTTTTATATACATGCTTGTACAATATGAATTTATTTATATATGTGGATGTGTTGTAAGTCATATATTTGTTCATATATATATGCTTGGTGACATGTGCATTCCAGCCATTTTGAGCATACACCAAGGAAACATATCCATAGTGTAAATGCCGAGAAAATAAATTATAGATTGGGAGAACCATGTTTGTCTAAGTTTTAATGTTTTATTACTAGATAATATTTAAAACACTTATTACTTATAGTTTTATAAATACAAAACTACTTTTCTATAATAAAGAGAATATTTTCATGCAATGAAACAATTAGTTTTGTTTAATAAATGACTCTTTTTTCAAATAAAACTATCCATTTATTTATAAAAAGTTAATCACTTTATTATACGAAATTACTCATCTAATTATATGAGACTACGTTCATGTTTATATAAGACTTTAAATGTCAGATGTCTAAAAAAATTAACAAGACAAAAATTCTACAATTTATTAAAATTATTCACTTCAATATATAAAATTACTCATTTTATTATTTGAAATTAGGTACGCCACATCCATATAGTGACATAGTGCCCTTACTTTATGTAATAATTTCTCCATATAACTAGTACAAAAAAAATGAGAAAAAAGTTTGTGGAGTCACATTTATAAATGTGTCAAGTTTTTTTTTTTTATTATCAAAAAGTTTTCGAGGGGAATATTTTTTTTATTTTACTTATTAGAAATATAGATATAATAAAATATTGTTGGACTTTTTCTCTATAGGTAGACACCCTAGTTCTTATATGTGTTCTGGTAAATATTTTTATGGTGAAACATAACCGCAGTATTGGTACAAATATCAGTAAATAATAATTGTGAAAGATCCATGCAATAATGGTTAACAATGATGAAAATGAACATAAATTTTAAAACATATGATAAATATATAATGGTAAAAGAAAAAACTATAATTATGGTAAAATATAAAGATAGCTATACAAAACATGAATTTAATAATAGTAAAATATGAACACAACTATAATGAAATATGATAATTTAATTTTGATAGAACAATTACAACTATTAATTATAAAATATGATAAGGGATATAGTGAGTCATGAAGACATCATTAATTAAAACGAATATAACAATTATGAAATAATAAATTTTTTGTCAAATATATAAAAAATTATAATGAAAATTTTTAAATAAATTCAAAAGGAACATAGATGAAATATAACAAATATGGTGGAACATGCAACCAATCATGGTGGAATATGAAAGCAACAATTGTGAAATATGAATGGAAGTACGGTGAAACATGTTGACAACATATAGAAGCATTAATATTTTATATAATAATAATTGAGATCAAGAATATATCAGAAAAATGTATTTTATTTATGCCTTTTTTCTTTTGTAGATTTAACTTACTTGATACCCACTCTATTCATAAAAAATAAACTGTTTATAGCAATTTACACATTATTTTAAAGGGTAGCAAATATACCCATAATATGACAATTAAACCCCTTTATTGAAAATTGATAAGACAATTGATGCTTAAAAGATGGAAGTGATAAAGTAGTGGTAAATAAGAAATTAAGCATTACCCTTTTTGAAAATAACTTTCATTTTAAAACAAAAGACATGAGCTAAAAAGAATTCAGTTAATAGTCAAAGGGAGTATATTAAAGTATATAAGAAACATACTTATACCTATATAAGGTGATACAAATCTCATATAAAAATTTTTCATTTTCCCATGAGGTTCTAAGTAGAAGATAAATAATTAGAAATGGATGTCCTATCCTTTTCCATTTCTAATAGATCCAATTCTAAATCAATTCTAAATGTACTTTTTTTTAGAATTATAATTCATTATGGAGTATTATTATTAGAAAAAATCATTTATTCCATTTTATATATTTAGTATGTCTTTTAAAAAGATTGAAATGAGTGTTACATTGTTTTTAAAAAAAATTCTTGATTTTTTTATTCAACTTTTCATAATTTTGATCCCATAAGACTTAGCTATGTTTGGCCATCAAATTTTTTATTTGTAGATATTGGAACTTCTTAAACTATTCTAAGTTTTCTGCTCACTTTTCTAAATGATGAAAAGATATTTTGGAAAGACAATCCTATTTGGTATACTAAACTACATTAATCAAGTTTTAGGCATGTAAGAGAATTTTAAGCTAATATAAATTTACAAAAATTTAAAACTATAATATTTTAATGTTCTTGAGTTAAAAATGGTTTTAAAAAACCATATAATAATTTGTTTTTGAAATATTTAGCCCATTTTTACATATTTAGTCACCTAATAGGACTTTTCTTCAACTATATATTTTTAATTTCCTCTAAAAAAAATTTCAACCCTATTAAAGGATATGATTAATTGACAACTAATTTTTCTTTATCTAACCTAAACATTAAAATAATCAAATTCCTCCATACCTACACCATCACTAGTAAAAAGAAAGCTATAGACGATGGTCGAAGATGGAAATATACATTGATAACTAATAATCGTGTAAACTACAACCATCTATGATAGAGAAGATTGCAACACCCCTAGTTTTCAGTATTAAAATTTTTTATTCTTAAGACATTGTGGAAGTTGACAGAATTCCAAACACCCCTAGGAAAAGAAGTATGTTGCCACCACACGTAACATAAGATTGACATCTACAACCTACTCTATGTAAGATACAAGACTAAGAAACTAAAGCAACAAAAAACAAGAGTAGTGTGTGCAAGAAACATGATATACAAATACTATAAGAAAAAATTTATTAAACAAGATCTTGATGCATCCCTAAAATATTGAAATACAGGAAAGAAAGATGAAAATACCATTATAGAGATACAATAGGAATGAAATGACAATAGGACATATTCCCAACCCTGATCCATTAAGGATGGAACAATAGTCTCTAGTTGTTTGTGCTCTTAAGTCCCTAAGCCCAAAATAAGGTAGGCCAACTACTAACAATCCAAAAGAACTTACACATGGTCTTCTACTCGTTAGATTAAGCAAGTGATAGAACAAAAGGCACATTATTTCACTATATATTAAGGAAGCCAAATTACCTCCTCTAAAGGAGTCATAAGCATACAAGGCCATAAGTAATACTAAAAGTCATAATAAACACAATAGTATAGTTACACATCATACTTAGTTGTACATGCATTATCATGCTCATATAAAGCATCCAAATTTTATTCCATGTAAAAACTCAAACAATTCTTGACTCATAATGCATAGAAATTAAACATAGATATTATGAATAAAAATGTATAATTAATAGCAAGTTATTTTACATCTGATAGGAGTATTCAATTAGATCCACTAACCGCTTTACATGAACTATTTATAAGCCATCATTATTTTTTTCCCATTTTACTCTTATATTACCCATATCCTTATTCTTATGCCTATTAGTGGATGGATTGTTTACCATCTCATGGTCTCATATACCATTGAAGCCTATCCAAAATAGAAGATATAAATTCTTACCAAAGCCAATTGAAACACCAGTGGACATAAAGTCTGTTGAAAGTCAAGTAACTATTAATGGACATAATGTTTGGCCAAAGCCAAAAGCCATCTAGGTGATAAGACCCTTTAGTGTTGATGCCCCTTAGTACGTCATCAATGTTAAGAGTAGGTAAGACATTAATTTTTACAAGGATTCTGCCTAAAGGTAAAGCCCAAAGGCACTAATAAACAAAAAAGCTAGACTAATCCCCAATATTTAGTCATGGATCAGGTAACCTATATCCATGAATAACTCAATCATCTTTCACTTAAAGTGATTTATATTTCATTTTCCAAGTTTATGTTATCATATAAGGCCCATGTAACATCCAAATAATATATCCATATAATAATTTCATCTTAACCATTATTACCCTTTCACCATGTTAGGGGATCTCCATTAGCGCTTAACCAAGATTATGTTAACCTATCAAGATAATCCATTTAGGCTAAGAATTTAGACTACATTATTCTTTTAGAGTTATAACATAATCATTCTCAATTTTCTGTTGAGTCCTTCGAAGCACTTAGAGAGTATACCATGAATTACAAACCATTTAAACCATCATTTATGTTGACTAACTCATGCTAAGATGTGTGTTCTAGTTATTAAAGAATCTTGTTATAACATTTTACATAGTATTAAAGCATATCAAGTTCAAAAGAAAAAAATAGCACAATCAATTTATACTAGTCGATAAATTTTGTCTAGGCTAACCCTAAACTTCTCTTGAACTAGTCGATCTATATGGTTGGACCAATCAAATGTTTTATGACTAGTTGATTTATTGTCACAAACTAGTCAATGGATTTAAGAAGAGAGCATTAAAGGTACCCAATTACCATTTGCTTGATTTGTTTTGGCTGACCACGCTACCCCGAAAAGGTGTTTTAATAACGGTTATTTTATAGTTTTAATAACAGTTTTAAACCATTATTAAATCACCCCTTATTAGATCTTTAATAACGGTTCCTAACTGTTATCAAAAATATAAAAAAAAAACCCGCGAATATGAGAATAAACTGTATATTTAATAATGGTTTTTAAAAGACAACCGTTGTTAAAAAAACTGTTTTAATAACGGTTACTACAAAAACCATTGTTAAAACATCATCGAATTAGGGGTTCAAACATTGATTAAGCATTTATTAAACCCTACTATTATTAAATGAGCATAAATTAAGATTAAATGCACATTTTTAATAACAGTTATTGTGAAAACCATTATTAAAAATTAAGTTTTAATAACGGTTTGCATAAGAACCATTATTAAAACCTAGGTTTTGATAACAGTTTTCATAAGAACCGTTATTAAAACTCTATTATCCAATTCTGGTTTTGGTTATTGGTTATACTTTTATTAAACCCTAATACGTATTAAACGAGCATAAATTTGAGATAAAATACGTGGTTTTAATAACGGTTCTTAATAAGAACCGTTATTAAAACTATAGTTTTTTTTAATGTTTTTGCAGTTTTGTTCCTGCCCACATACATAGTTATATGTTCAAATAATTACCAAATGTGCAATGTAAAACAACATTAATTCATAACAAATCTGCAATCACACCATAATTTCAATCAATCTCTAACTAAAATGCATGTCTTAATACACTGAACATATATACTCAATAATCAAAATTAGTAGGCATACCACAACTTGGTAGCTCTACACCCCAAAGTAAAAAGTTCATAACTCTAGCCTAAAAGACTAAAAGACATAGACAAAATACAAACCTGAACATGCATGTAGAATATATAGATATGTACCTAATATCGAATGAATGAGTCCATGTGCGTGGCCCATTGGTCTCTAACTTCATCAATTTCATCAACATTGTATTGCTATCCTCGTGCATAGTCAATGGTTAAAAACTATAATGCCCAAGTTTCGATTAATATACAGTTAGCACTTACGTCAAGTACCAAACATATATGTCATGAATCATTAATGAAAAATATCAAAAAGAAAACATACATGTCTTGGATCTACATTGTTTTGCTGTTGTGGACACTGTCAAATGAATTTAGTAAGCTCTCTAACTATTAGATATTAATTTGAATTATAATAAAATAAAAAATAGTTGTCTTCCTACTTACTATGGCAGACCTGTATTGAAAACTCTGTGGATCTAGGATACCATTGCCACCTCTCCTTTGATCGGTTGTTTGTAGTGCCCTAATTTATAGAGTTGGATACACAATATTGTACGTATATATACCTCAAATAATGAAAGCTAGTAGAATATATGTATAAATAAGCTAATGAATTAAGAAGTGAAAAGTATTCTAACATGTCAATAAATTCCTTCCCACCACGATGAGTGACTTCAAAAGGCACGTCATAGGTTCAAAGGTAATCAAACACAGACTTTATTAAGATCAGGTCGGACGGTGTAAAAAACCCAATGTTTAGTTGTGAGTTGAGGAATGAGATAGAGCTTGTTGTGTTCCTCAATCAAAATGCGATTCGCGAAATAGTTTATGTGCCTACCCTCTCTTATTATATTAGTGTTAGCCAGTATGGGCACACAAACACAATAGAGGATAGCATTCCCTCCATCACAACGTGATTTACTACCAACCTATGGACAACAAAAATAATGCATATTTGTTAATAACTAATAACTCATATAAGAGGTCATAAAAATTCCAATTGTACAAGCTAAGAGTACTAAAATCTCAAAATGAAATAATACTTACATGACATATACGACAAAACTCATGGTTGACATCCATTCCTGATTATAAATGTCGCTTATGTCAACCGTCGATACCATGTAAGTAGCATCGTCCCTCCCAACATACTCACGATGAAAATCAATGAAACTATAATTATCCCTGAGGTAGTTTTGGGCATGAAAATACAATAAAGCTATTGTTGGTGGAGGTTGGCTTTTCTGATCTAAAGAAGGAATCTTTTGTGGGGCAACAATTTTTCTGATTCGGCTCTCTTTCCTTTAGCAGCACCCTATTTTGTATTACTCATTCTACTAGTAACTCTCTTGGTTTTACTAGCATGAGCAGTCTTCTTTTTTTATTCCTTAATTGATAATATTAAACAAAATATGTATTGAGCATGTAAATATATATATGAAAAAGGTATGAATAGTATAACTACTAAAAAAGATGTAATGAAGATGTTGAATGTCAATACCTCTTCAATAGTGAGATGTATTTGAGCCGCAGGCCAAGCCACGAAGCTTCCATGAGCTTCTAGTACTATGGTTGCCTCATCGCCCTTCTTATAACAAGGCAAGTGCTAACTGCCAATGATTGGAGTGTCAATACTCACCAGCATTGTATTTAGGGCTAAATCTTCTTGTGGATTATTTGCGTTTTGGTACTGTGACTGATGCGAACCCTTCCTTTTGCCAAAAGTGTTGAATGGTCATTCGCTAATAAGTCACATTTATGCAAACCCTAAACAAAAATATTACACATTATAAATTATTTAATACACCGAATACATTTAATAACGATTCAAAATTTATAATGCTTACCTCGGAAAGAGTAGAAAGACGTGTATCAACTTCACAACTATCTCTGACGCTATTTACATTAGGTATTTGAAGCTGATCATGGTCTACTGAATCGAATGGCTTATACCCTTGAGATTTAATAAGTGACAACCCTTCCTCCATTGTTGCCATCCGTTCAAATGCCATGTTCAATTTCTGGGTGAGGATGGCTACTTGCTCATTAGTGATACGAGAACCACGAGATTGACCACATATGCTCATTCTCGTAACACCTAATCGAAGGCTCCTATGTCTTCCAGGGTGTTCTACAATTCCTATAACCTCGGACATAATGTTATATTGGTCCACGCCCTCCTCACCATCTGACGTTTCAAGTTCGTCCTGTAATGTATAAAATATATGTAAATTTAACTTATAGGAATAAGAAAACTAAGTAGGGTTCTAGATATCTACAAACTAACAATTTTTTTGGCTGCAACATCTACATATTCATTAATATATCCATCTCTTGTTGCTCTAGCCTTCTTGCATAACGTACCAATATTGATGGACGAGGTACATGGGTCCAAGTTTTAGGCTAGGAGCTACAAATCAAAAAATATTCTTAATTAAGAATATTATTATAAAATTCAACATTTACATGTAAACATATAAATCATAAAATGAATACCAACTCCTCTTCAAGGCCCGCATAGCCTTTGCGAGCCATATTATGCCAGTATTTATTTTGCTTCCCAATCTCTTTATTTTGGGAACTTTTTCCTATGTGACAAGCCAAAACATAGTGACATGATTATTTCAATATTAAGCATAATACTAGGATCGATACAAAAAGTTTAATTGTTATCTAACAAGTACCTTAAAATCTCCCGTAAGACGATATGCAATAAATTGGTTCCAACTTTCATAATCGATGAAACCATATCATTTGGGTGGGTTCTGCCGTAGAGAACCATCCGTCTTTCTATACATTTTCTTATGAGCTAAATATGACCTAAATGTTCTTAGACGCTCCTCACAATGTCTAAGAAGCCAGTTCTTCCTACTCTCTGGGACATTGAACACTCTCTTCAAAATAAGACATGTAGATGCATATCGATGTTAATGTAATAAATTTAATAACATTTAACATAAAAAAATGATAACATAAAATAGCATATTTACGATGATTTCCTTCAAAATATTCTCCTTATGACCCTTTAGAACCTACTTCCAATTATTATAGGAGATAGGAACATGGTTACGGGTCACAAGCGAAATGTAAGTCAAGAACATGTCTGCGTAAGGGCCAATGGGAAGATTGTAAGTATTCCATCCAACTCGACTAATTCTCCTCTATTCCTCATGTCTGTGATGATTCCCATAATCGTAGGTCCTTTTTTCCCTTCTTCATCACTGCTGTCCTTATCAATGTTTTTGTTGGCCATATCTCTACAAAAAAAATTTATTTTTGAATGTTATGTATTCAGCGAATGTTATGTATTGAGAATAATGTACCATTATATTATCGATATGAATCATGCTTAGAAAGAATTAATCTCAAATATATCATGATATTCTATATATATATATATAAATATATACAAATCAAGCTAACACGTTTCCAAAAAGATATTAATACTAGCCCTAACCCTAATTAATCATAATAAATTATAAACCCCTAACCCTAACCATAATCCAAACCCTAACCCTAGCTAATTAACCATAATTTATTATAATAAACCCCTAATCCTAATCCTAGTTAACTGTAATTAAACCATAATATATAAATCATATTATTATTATTATTATCATCATCATCATCATCATCATCATCATCATCATCATCATCATACACAATTATTTCTCTCTATTTAATTATTCACTTTTATATATTCCTTATTTTCTATATCTATTTAATCCTCATCAAATAGCAATCATTAACATATACATCTCTCATTGATATTTTTATTTAATGGTGTGCATATGTAAAATATATTTTCATTTCATTATGTGACATTTCCTATATCTTATTGCTAGTGTTCTATACTTATTAATTAAAATGTGTATATATATATATATATATATATATAGTTTTTATGAGTGAAAATGTATATAATTCTACACTCACATTCATATTATATATATATGTAAAGGTCTCGGCCAACACATGCATTTGTTAATATATTACTCTATTTATATTATGTTGCTAGGTCATGTTGATCGACATTCAACCTGGCTAGGTTGTGTTAGTTATCTATTTTCATATTTTCTACTAATACGAAGGAGATATGCATCTATATTATGGAATATCTTTATAAACCTAATAGAACATGGCATAAAGGAGATTTTCAGAGGGTTTAGTTCATCTTTTAGCTATATCTTTTCATCTTGATTCTCAGTTAGATTCAATTTTAAAGCTTTACTAGTTTTTCAGATTCGGAAATCTATTCTTGATATCATTAACAAATTGGTTCTATATTCTAATATATTACTCTATTTATATCATCCCTATCTAATTTATCTAATATGTCTATTTATATAATAGTGAGTGAGTAGATTCCTTTGTAAAGATTAGAACTAGTCTAAATTGTTGATGAATGATAAATAAGTTTAATTCCTATTTCAATTACTTGAATTCATAATTTTAATTGTTAAGTATTTCATTTATATTTGAGTTTCTTGATCACTAATTTCACGAAATATCAGTGTTAATCTAAGAAATGAAAGTAAGGATTAATAATTGAAAATCTAAATAACTGAATGATAGAATGAAACAAATAAAGTAAGCTAGAGTCTCTTAGGGATTTTACTAATTTAAGATAAAATTTAATGGATTAATTTCAATTTAATACTAGGAAAATAGGTTATTAATCATGATTAGGTATGCCTTATAAACATTAAAAGAAGCTATTAGTTAATTTAGGTTGTTTCAACCTCTGAAAGTTAAGTAATTAATTGGAAATTATATTAAATATTTAAGAATTACTAATTTATGATGACAACCTAATCATAGGATTTTAGTTCACTTTCCTTACTACCATGACCATTACTAATTGATTTTATTTTTTTTAGGTATTTTCCACTATCTAAATTTATTTTATCTAGAAAGATAAATTAGTAAATATTTATTACTTGTTAATGAAGTCTCTGTGTGTTACGACCTTTATGTATAAAACAAATATCTATGCTTGCGAATTTATCCCATTAAGTTTTTGGCGACATTGCCAAAGACTTCAACAATTGATATTGAATCATTTATTATTTCACTAGATTATATTCCTATTTTTATTTTATTTTATTACTTTGATATCTGATGGATTTTCATATACTTTTTTAGGTACTTTATGCAATGATCTCTTCAATATGGTACTACAGTTGAATTAAATCATGAAATTTATAGAATGTCAAGCTAGACATGGAAGTGAGTATATGAGACCCAAGCAAGCACAAGTTAATACATCATGTATAACCAAGAGGAAGTTAAAGATCAAAATTTCTCTATTAAGTATTTTACATCTCCGAATGTATATGGGATGTAATTGTGTATATGGAAGCCTAATGTAGCCACTCATAATATAGAATTGAAGCTAGCGCTTCCTAATATGGTGTAGTAAAATTAGTTCAATGGAAACCCAATAAAGGATGCACTTTTGCATAAATCTATATACCTTGATTATTATGACACTTTGGAGATGCATTTGGTATCAGATGATGTGATTAGACTATGATTATTTTCATTCTCATTAAGGGACAAAGATAAAGTTTGGTTATGATCACTCTCTCTCGGGTCCATCACTACTTGGGACCAAATTTCATGAGCTTTAGTGGAAAAGTATTTTCCTCCATTCAATATTTATCAACTAAGGAATATCCTTAACAACAATAGTAAAAAAGAGGGAGAGTCCTTATATGATGCATGGGAATTCTAGAAGGATATGTTGAGAATATTCCCATACTTTGGGTTGGAGGAATGAATCCTAGTTTATACTTTCTATAATGGTCTCCTTTACAACATAAGGATGACAATGGATGTAATATTAGAAGGCACTCTTATGAACAAAAGCCTATTGGATGTAAAATAATTAATTAAGGGCATGGCTCAAAACCACCACCCGTGGATAGGTGAGCTCTCCTATGCAAATAAGGGTCTAAGGCATGAATCTTACTTCTATGTTTGATACATTAATTTAAGATTTTGTTTAACTAAATGTGAATATGCTAACTTGTGAATCAACTTCTTCTAATAATTCTGGTATTTAAGGACACTCATTATTTGAATATCAATTTTTTCTTCCTCAACCAAATTATCCAACTCTCATAGATCTCATGAATTATGTGAACTATATAAAAAAAATGAGAACCCTTCATTTCTTACTTACAACTCACGGTGGATAAATCATCCAAATCTCTCACACAAGAACATGCCACCAAAGCCCATTCCTCAATCGAATATTAGGCCCCTAGGTTTTCAATACACTAGACCACATTTTATTAAGCTTTCAACACACTATAAGATATTGGAAAACCAACACATTCAGGTGGACCAATAAGCTCATTCAACTTTGAAGGCATCAAAAATGCTTCCTTAGCGACCTAAAACTAACGGTAATGATTCCATAAATGCCATAGCACATAGAAGTGTGAGCAAGAAAGTTGAATTTTTGTCAAAAAAGAGTGATGAATCAATGAATACTAGGAAAGAGACCAGTTTAGGAATGGAGTATATGGATGAGAAACATGTCTCTCCAGTGCCATATAAAACTCCATTAGCCTTCCTCAAAGGCACGATGAGGCAAACTTGGAAAATGAATTAGGGAAATTTGTGGAAATTCTAAACAAAAAACTCCATATTAATATTCCATTTATTGGTGCCATTTCCCAAGTACCCTCATATGACAAATTTTTGAAAAATATTATTTCTAATAGGAGGAAGTTAGTGGAATGTGAGGCCATAAACCAGCCTCAATAATGTAGCATAATCATTGAAAACAAGCTACCATCTAAGCTCAAAGACTCAGGCTCCTTCTCTATTCCTTCTATTATTAGTGATTTATTTATTAACTGTGCTCTATGTGAACTTGGTGCTAGTGTATTTTTAATGCCTCTATTTATTTATAAGAAATTATAGGCGAGAGACATGAAGCTGACAACCATTTCCTTCCAATTGGTAGATTAGTAAGTAAAATGTCTAGTCAGTATATAGGAAGGTGTAGCTATTAAGGTCAATGAATTTTACATTCTAGTTGATTTAATCATGTTTGAAATAGAGGAGGATGCTCAACTTTCCATTATATTTAGTAGACCTTTTTTAGCTACCACTAGAGTACTAATTAATGTGAAAAATGGATAACTTTCTCAATATTAGTGATTAAAACATGAATTTTGACCTATCTTCATTAATCAATGGAAACTTCCTATATGATTGATTATGTGGATGTGATGGTTAGAGAGAAGCATAACAGCTAATCTCAAATGATTCACCTAAAAAATGTTTGCTAAATATGGAGCAACTAATGACGATAAGGAGGAAGTGGCTACTTATGCTACCATACTTAGGAAGAACCCACTAAATACTAATGGCTTTGAGACATTGGTTCAAGGTGAGAAGGATTTGAATGACAAATTCATGAAGAGAATACTACACCTAAAATAGAACTAAAACCAATACCTCCATCACTTACATATTAATTCTTCAAACACAATGGTAAAGATCCTATCAATGTGAATGTTAACATGAGTAATGAGGAAATTAATAAGTTATTTGAAGTCCTTCGGTTGTATAAGGATGTGATAGATTATTTCATTGATGATATAAAAGGTATTGGACCCTCTTTTACATGCATCAAATTTTCACAAAAGAAGCACACAAATCCTCAATCAAACATCAAAGGAGATTGAATCTAAACATGAAAGGGATTATAAAGCAAGAGGCGCTAAAATTACTCAACTTGAGGATAATTTAGCCTATCTTAAATAGTGAATGGGTAAAATTGGAGCAAGTGGTACCAAAATAGGGACATATGGTAGTTATTTCAAATGAGAAAAATAAAGTTATTCCAACTAGAATGATAACTATATGGAAAATGCACATTTATTATAGGAAACTTAACAAAGTCACTTCGAAGGATCATTTTCCCCTTCCATTTATTCACCAAATGTTAGAGAGGTTGGCTAAATACTCTCATTTTTGTTATCTTGATAGATACTTTAGATTCTTTAAAATCTCCATTCATATGGGCACTATGATGAAGATGAAATTTAGGACACTATATGGGCACTATGAGTTCACAGTGATACCTTTTTAGACTAAATAGTATTCCTGTTGTGTTCATTGATTTGATGGTGAAGACCTTTTGACCATTCCCTAACTAGCTCGTGTTCATGTTCATATATGATATTTTGATATACATTTGAATGAGAGACAACCATTTGTTCTATCTTTTCACCTTTTTGTCACTCCCTAGAGAGCACATGCTATATGCAAAATTATATAAGTGTGAGTTGTGGCTTTAGGAGGTTACCTTTTTGGGACATGTGACGACAGTAAGAGAATTCATTATGAATTAGTAAATATTGTGGTTGTTATAGAGTGGAAGGTACCTACTGACACTCCCAAGGTTTTTTGTTTCTTAGGCTTAGTAGGGTGCTATAGCTGCTTTAATGATGAGTTTTATAAGGTAGCTTGTCCCCTAATGAATCTTCTAAATAAGACCACAAAATACCATTGGGACAATACATGTGAGGGTGCATTTCAAGAGTTGAAGCAATGCCTACCTACAATATCAGTTTAAACACTACCATTGGGATTCGACAGATTTGAGTTCTATAGTGAATTGTCGAACCATAAACTACAATGTATGCTTCTTGTCAATTGAAGCAACATAAGCAAAAATACCCAATGAATGATATGGGGATTACGTAGTTGCCTTTCTATTGAAGATATGAAAGAACTATCTACATAATGCATAGTGTAGTTTCCTCACTAACAATAAGAGCCTAAGGTATAAATTAACTCAATAGGAGTTAAATATGAGATAGAGAAGATGGCTAAATTTGGTGAAGGATTATGATATTGCATTAACATACCACGGGGTAAGGGAAACAACATTATAGATGCCTTGAGTAGGAAGTAACTTCATTCCTTGAATTCTTACATGGTGGCTAATTGATTGCTTATTAAGCTTAATGTGATGAGGATAAAGGTGACCATATAGGGTGATTTGGGTTTCTTGATGAGATTTAAAGATTATGCCAAGTATGTTAAATGAGATTAGAGTTTGGCAGCTTAGGAATGTTAACCTCAATGAGATTCAATAGAAGATATGGGACATTTGAGTTAAAAGAATTCAGGTTCATGAGGATGGTAGTATTCACTAAAAGGGTTATTAGTGTGTAGTCTAGAGTTTCTCTAATCGTAAGTAGAAGATTTTAAAGAACGATCATTGTACTCTTTATTCTCTCCAGCTGAGAAGGGGATAAATTATAGATGGATCTTTAACATATTTATTTTTTACCTCACATTAAGTGAGAGGTTGTGAATTTTGTGTCAAGATATCTGATCTATTAGAAATTTAAGATAGAGCACCATAGATTTGTGGGATTATTTAAACATTTGGATGTTTTGAGATAGAATTGGATCTATATATCCATGGATTTTATGAGCTCATTCACGCATGAGGTTTGAGGTGGGTAGAAATGATACACCTACTAGCATAGTCTCTAATAAGAATTTAAGGTTTCTTTCACACTTATAGAGGAAGTTGTAAGAGGTAATAGGGATAAACTTAAGCATGAATAATGCCTTTCATCTGCCTACAAAAAGGATCACTAAGAGGATAATTTAAACAATTGAGAACATGCTATACACTTTTGTGTTTGAAATTGCAGTTGGTAGGATCTTCTAAGTTTTAGTTGGTATGATCTTCTATGTTTTATGGACTTATAGTACAACAACAAATTTTACCTTTTATGGTACTGTGTGGACACAAGTGGAGGAAAAATTTATGCCAAATCAACATTATCAAGACAATTGGAATTTAGCTAGAGTTGATTAATGAGATGAATGCATAGATTTGGTTTATCCAAAATAGGATAAGGGTAGCTCAAAGTCTATAGAAGAGTTATGTAAATTAGATATGTCCTTGTGATAGTTTCGTAGAAGGGGATTGAGTTTTGTTGAGAGTCTCCACCACCAAGTGGGTGTAGAGATTTTAGGCATAGTTCCAATGGTCGGATAGTTGAAATACCCAACATTTCTAAATATAGAAATTATAGCTAAATAAGGATTTATTAGGAAAATTAATTAAATAAATTATTTTATTAAAATATATAGGAGTTATTTAGGGATAACCAAGAGAAAAATGATAAATAATTAACTAGAAAAATTAGGGAGTGTTGTTAATTACAATGGGATTAAAAAAATTATTCAAAACTAGCCCAAATTAATCTACAGATGAATTAATTAATATTTTCTAAATATATTTATTTTAAATAACCCAAAAACACCAAAATACCCAACCCACCTATTTTTCCCTTTTTTTTCTTTTCTTTTCTTTTCTTTTTCTTCTCTTTTTCCCTTCTTCTTTTCTTTCTCTGTTTCCCTTTTCTTTTTTTCTTCTCCCTCCAACCTAGGCAAGCTTGCCCTACACGGCCCAGCTTCTCTCCCACCTACGTGGCCCAAACCAGCACCACACCTCCCATTTTCCTTTTTTTTTCCTTTCTTTCCCAGCCGGTCCAGTTTCTTCTTCTTTTTTTCTTTTCTTTCCCCTAGACAACTGGTTCACCCCTTTCCTTTTTCTTCTTCTTCCTATGCGACCTGCACCCCGATCCTGCAACCCTGCACCAGCTGGTAGTCACTTGCACCTGCACCATCTCACCATCCCCCGCTCCCTCTCCCATAGCTTTCTTTCACAAATTTGACCCCCAGCCGACCCATTTCCCCTCTCCCGATCACCCTGCCCCTTTCCCTGTCCCTCTTCCCTCAACCTTGCCACCCTGCCATAGTAGCACTACCTCGACTGCCACCATTGGCCTGCATGCCTAGCACTTGCACCCCCTTATCTTCTTCCCCTTGTCACTTCCTCCCAATTTAGTCTATAAATATCCCCATAGGAATCCATATTCTGGTCTTTGTTTTCGTAGCCAAAAAATCCCGATTTTTGGCCACCGCCTAAATAGCTCCATATTCCTCCACCGTTAACGATATCTCCCTCCAACATTGCCCACCAAAACCTTCCCTACACTACCATCTATAGAATTGAGTCACCCTCCTCCCTTATCTTGCCTGGCACCAGCCACCTCGGCTATGCAAAATCACCATCCTGATCAACCCACTTCGACCTCACACCGCCACTTGCACCGCCGTCCCTTGCTGATTCTGCTGCAACCAACGCCACCTCCACCCTCCAAAAAAACTAGGGGACCTTCCTCTACCTCCCCATACGTCCATCTTTCTCTGTCTCCCCCTCCTTCTCCCTTCTCCATCTCCCACCACCTTCGGTCACCACACTCGTTGCCCCGTGCCACCACTTCTAGTAGCACCACTACCTCCATTCCACCCCTCTCCACCTGAGACACCTTCCACTACCTTAAACACCCTCTCATTCCCTCTCCTCTAGCCTATATGCCCATTTCTCCACGTCTCTTCCTCCTCCACCCTCGCCGCCGTCACCGCCGCACACCGCCTCTGGTTCCACCACCAACCCTAGGTGGTATTCTAGATTCCCTAGCCCTTAAACTCTTTTTCTATAAGTGTTAATAATTTTTAGTAATATTAATAATATTGCCATTAATATTATTGTTTTTATTATCAACGTTACGTTATTATTATTATTATTATTATTCTATTATGCATGACCACATTATCACCAAGACTACTACTAAGATGATTTCTCGGACCTTTATTAGTATTATCCTCAAGATGAGAACTATTATTAATATTATCACTATTATTATTATTGTTATTATTATTATTTAATACTATTATAAAATATTATTATTGTTAACTTGTATTTTGTTAATATTTTATATTCACTAACCTATTATCACTACTAGCATTATTAATATAAGAATCATTATGGTCACTACTTCTATAATACTAATAATACTATTACTATTATTATTATTATTATTATTATTATTATTACTACTAGGGTTGGGGTCGATATTAGCATTATCCCTAAAACTAATAATAATAATATTATTATTATTAAAACTATTACCTTTAACAATACGAATACCACTATAAATACTTTAACATAAATCATGATTGCTACAAAGACTTATTTTAGTTAGTAGTGGCACGATTAATTATTTTGAGAATAATAACCCTACTTTTAATTATAAAATTACTATTATCAGTATTAGCCCTAAAAGTAGAAGATGATAAGAGTAGGGTAGAAATGATAGTGATATTTGGTAAGAAGGAGATTAACCTATAGTATTTTCCCCTTATAGTTGAATCAAGCCAAAACTCTAAGTAGGCATAGGAGGATGCTCCAAGCCCGGTGTCGTTTTAGGTAAGGATGTAGCTAAGGCCCACGTGTGTTGTGTGACTTGTATGCCATGGATGTTATATATCTTGCTATGCCGTGTATCATATGATTGTCATTAATTTATCTTATGTGTAGCTCAGCTTGGAGTTGAGTTATGTTTATGTGTTCCTTAAGGCATGAGTATGATGCGTATATATGGTGATTATGATGTGATATGATATGACCCTCTAAGACATGCATGCTAGGACGATTAATAATATGATATGGGAATGAAAGGATGAAAAGAAAGAAAATGGGAAGTGAGTTTACTAGGGGGGATATGAGGTCGACCAAAATACCCTAGGATCTATGAGAGGAAAATAAAGAGGAAGAGATGACCAAAATGAAAAAGAGATGGGAATTCTAGGGTTTGCATGGGGACTTCGAGAATTGCATGGGGTGGATGAATCTTGCATGGGGATGATCTTTACGTGAGAAAAGTTGTTTTAGGATGGAAATTAGCTAAGGGGAGAGTTGTGGAGTGATTGGAGACTAAGGATGAAAAATAGTACATAGGTTGGTGTAAGGGTGTATAAGGGACCTGATTAAGGTTTTGAGAGTAAGCACTAATCTAAAAAAAATGTGGAAGTAAAAACAATTAAGGGAGAGTGGAGTACGAGTGAAGAGTGGGAATTTATTTTATGAGGGGTGAGTATGGGTTCCATGGGAGTGAAGAGATTTTGGGTGAAAAAGAGAGAGGTTACTTGTGGGGAAGAAAGGTACTAGGATTGAAGTGGCCAACTAGGGTTTTTAAGTCACATGTAGAATCGAGGGGTAAAGTGATATGATTTGGGATTGGATCTAAATGAGATAAGGTGTGGGGTGATAAATGAAGTAATGGTAGTGTAAGTGAGAGAAAGTTTGGCCACATAGGTCCAATTAGGGTTTTCATGGGAAAACCCTAAAGTGTGATAGTAGGTGGAGTTTGATGTCATGAGGTGTTGGGACTTAACCCATTCCCTTAGGAGTTGGTTTTCATTATGTGTAGGTGTAAGGGGGAATGGATGCCGAGGCGTGATAAGGGGGAATGGATGCCGAGGCGTGATAAGGGGGAATGGATGCCGAGGCGTGATAAGGGGCGTAGGAGTCTCAGGATATGGGACCAGCCCCCTTAAGAGGATAGAGGTAGAATGTTGGAGACATGCATGTGAAGGGTGAAATGCTTATAGAATAAGACAATAATAGATACAATCCATTTCAAGAGAAAGATTGTTGAGCCGAACCCAGACCGGTCCACTAGTGAATAATAGTGGCCAAGAACAAGGGTGCCCTCCATGACCGGTCCACCGACGAATAATAGTGGCCAAGCGCATTTTTCCTTGCATGACTAATCCAACAGCTATAATAGTGGGGGTTTCCGTGCTTAACAAAACAAACATAATGATGATAAGACATGGGAAAGACATGAAGTAATTATAGTGAAACACTATGTGAGTCAGGGCCAGACTAGTCCACCAATGAATAATAGTGGCCATGAGCATTTTGCCTTACTTAACCGATCCATCAGTGAATAATAGTGGCCAGGAGCATTTTCCCCTGTATGGCCGGTCCACTAGTTGAAATAGTGGGGTTTCCACACTCGCATGGATTGATAAATATTATAATGTGAAACGATTATATTTACCAAAGATCCAAAGAATAAATCTATTTGAACCATATTTGGCCTTCACTACCTTTATTATTAGATGTTGCTTATTTGATCATATCATGTTATATGCTTTGTTTGTTTGGCCTTAGCGCATGGCTACCTTATTCAATATGTTGCGTACTAATCACCCGTTTTATGGGTGCTTCTCAGTCCCACGAGTAGAAGGCCTATCTGAGTTTGTGTGGATAGAGGACGATGTCTTTGATGCCTACGACACTTACGAGGCATTGGGTGGGGTTGACGGTTAAGCCTAAACTTAGCTTGGGGATTGAGAGTGACTGACCAGACTCTATCTTACTTTTACTACCTATTGTTTTAATCTAGTCATATTCTGTTGTACCGTGTTTGATGTATTCAAAAAACTTATTAATTACACCTTGGGTTATAACTCTCTTTAACCGCACTCTAATTTCTATATCGTGAACACTATCATTTCTTTTATGAAAGCTTGTTTCAATTATCGACTTATATTTGAAGTTAATCCTATTTAGCATTAGCACTTAGTACTAGAACAGTAAGAGTGAACCAGTCTAGTATTGAGTGTTGCGGTAATACCCTTAGATTTTATAGTTTTGTCATCTCGCTTTTGTTTAACACTTATCATTAAACGAAATTTTTCAATAGTAAATTTTGGGGGTGTTACAATAGTGCTTAGCACTTATGTTAAAGTTAACTTGAGTTTATAATGCCTTCCATATCTTACACCTACGGAATTATGTTTTATATCCTTCCCATGTGATTAAACTTGACATGATCAATCTTAATGATTCATTATGTTATGAAGAGATTCCTTAGTAGATTCTAGATACTAACATACAACGGATATGTACAAGCTTAGGCCTATTCATGAAAACTCTATGGGGCGACCATAGAGAAGAGGAAGAAACTTGGGAGATAAATAAGTGCATGTTAACCGAAACCTTGACTTGTTGGCATAAGTAAGTTAGGTTTCTGGGTTATCTCTATAATAAGAGGGTAGTAACCGGTTATGTAGGGTTACCTCCTATAGAATTAACCCCTTAGATCACATTTCCTTACATTATTTTTCCTGTATTTCCCAACTTTGAATTTATAACTTCAACAATGTATTAACGAGTTAATGATGTAATAATCTAAATTTTTTCTAATACAAATTGAGAGAAATTAATTTTTTAATTAAATCTTATTCTAAAGTAATTGATATTTTTATTTTACACTTATTCCTTAACCCTGAATCTAAACCTAACCCTAATATTATTTCTAGGTCATTAATATTATAACCTAACCCTAACTCTAGATGATGGATAAAATAATTTTCCTTAAATCCATAAAAATATTAAATATAATCCTAATCCTAACCCAAAATGCTATTTCCTTTCCCTTTTTCTTTACCCCTTTTCTTTTTCCTTTCTCCTTCCTCTGTATATTAATATCATCTCCTTTTTCTCCTTCAAACCATTAAACATTCCATCGCATGATCCCCATCATTTATCCCTTTGTCTCCCCCTAAAATTCCCTAAACATACCTATACTACATCAAATAGCCTATAACATAAACCATTCTAAGTTATCATCCTTCCCTTTATCTTAGGTGAGAGAACATAACCCATGCCAAACACCCTTGAAAACTCACCATTCTACTATTTCCATTTTGCACACTCAACCTCATTCCTCCTATTAATACCCATCATCTCCACACTCACATAAATTTTATGGCCTAGAGACTTCCTAAGACCTCCTACCTCGTTCCATCAACACCTTTGTCCATCATTCAAAGTCACTCCATCGTTTTTCTTTCACTAAGGCTTGCGTAGTTTTTACATCCTCACATAGTGATGTGGTTTTTTGTCAAAGTAACGGAAGTTTGGATCGAAATTTATAGTAGAAGCTGCCACCCATGATCTAATGAAAAACAAATGAAGTGAATTGGTGGATTATAGACGAAGAACTTGATGTTACAAGATGAAGGTGTTTTAGTATATTTGAATGTGTTCAAATGTGTCAACTTGAAGATAGTATTGAGGAAGGAGTAATCCCAGATGTTCCTTGCTCAATGTATACCCAAAAGGGAGGATTAGACTTTAGCTATCTTTCTCAAAGTTTGATCTAAAATTTCATTCAATATTCTGCCCACAAACCATGCACACTAAGGGTATATATAGGGGAAGGGAGACTCGGTGGTGAGCTAGCTTAAACCGGCCGAGTTTTCCTTCTTAATTCAGCCCATTAATCATGGTAGAATTAAGCCCATATTAACCTTAATACAAAGCATAATATCATTGGTTAAATGATAATAAGGATTAATATTACAAAGCTATGCAATTGACTAAGATACATACATAAAATTATAGCCATAACCTAACTTACATAAAATATACTTAGGGTTAGGGTTTACAACATGTTTATACAAATAATGAATAAAATCACTTTATCTCTTTTTGTAATGTATCATCCCATGTATGTCATAGCCTTGCATGCCTTCGAATACTTGTACACATCAATGTGTATGAATATTATCTTCTTACATATATGTAACATACCTACAAGAATAACTTGAATGGTTTTCAATGTCAAGCATATTAGAATTATCAAGAATATTTAACATGATATGCTCCAACATTAAGAAAGCTAAATCATCTTCCTTAACTTGAAGATTAGAATGAATATGATAAGCATTATGTTCAATGGATGCTCCTGCATCACATAACATAGCTTTGGCTACATAAAATTTATGTGCTCAATTGCTATGTTTAGTATTCACATCATCCCACCCCATCCATGGGAATCACCTCCTACAACAACCCTTACCTTATCTTCTCTACCCTATTTTCATCAACCACCAAGGCACACTCCCTTGTAGCTACATAATTTTTGTACACTCCATAAGCATTGCTAACATCAAGAATCCATACGAGAAACCCCTAAGTTTATATGACTTTATTTCCTTTATTTTTCTTTGATTTCCACCCTCCATTGAAATTTACTTAGTTTTTTTTCTTACATTTTGATGATTTATTTATGTTGATTCTTGGGTGAGTTTTTAGTGGTTTCAAAGGAGGCACTTAAACTTCTACGTTCTTAGAGATTGAATGCATTTTTGGTAAGGATATACGTTGTAATGAGGTTTTTGTGTGCAATTTGTATATTTGTATAAAAGCTCATGTTTTATATGGTCATATGGATAGTATCATTGTGATAGTGTTGTTGTATGATATGTTGTGTTGTATGAAGAAAAAGTGAAGAAAAATCTGAACGCATGTGATTGCATATATTGTGGGTTAGGTTTAGTTTTATAACTGAAGAAGGTCAGCATGAATCAATATGTAAATTGGGTTATGATGCATAGATATTTGTTGTTAAATATTTTATTAGGTTATGTGTTGGAAATTGAAGACCAATCTTATTTTGATTTCTAGGGCTTTATAAAAACATGGGCATTTAGCTTTGTTAATTATAATTTGTATAATATAGGTTAAATATGAAATCCTTGGTGTTTTGATGTGTTAATTTATTCAAAATACGCTAAATATGTTGAATGTTTGGAGTGATTATGAAATGGCCTAAGACAAAAAGATAATAATGGTGACTTAGTGGCATTTTGCTCTAAGTGGTACTTTAGACCGTTTCACTAGCTTAAGAAGTGTTGTCGGGAGCATATTACCCTTATATATGTTAGCTCTGCTCCATTTAATGATAATTGTGGCTCTGGAATATTTTTTTCCAAGAGGTATTTCAATTCAATTTATTCCATTAGATTAAGAATATATGAGTCCTTAAACTTAAGTAAGAATATGTATTATGATTATATCTAATATTGGGTTTTGCAATCAACTTTCATGTTACATCATATTATTCTAATCTATATTAAGGTTTATTCCATCATGGAACCTTATAATATTATCTAACCTTGTTATGACAATATTTTTTTCATTAATCATCATGTACCACACTAATCAACCTTCATATAAGTGTTGCTCATTCTTATGATGAGTGACTTTCTAATGACTTTGCACAAGTTAGAGAGGATCCCTTGGATGACTTCACTGCTTATGATGCATTGCTTGGGGAAGAGTGAATTTATGAAGCCATTCTTTAGGTTGATTAACGTTAAGTAAATTCATAGTTAACCATGCTTAACTTGGAGAAATTTAAGGATGGATGACCTCCTACAATGTTTTTTGAAAAGTATATGAGTGAGGATAAAATATGCTTGTCACTACTACAAAAATGGAAAATATTAATGATACATTAATAACAGTGGTTCAAAAACCATTGTCAAATGCGTGAAAATTAATGCGCAAGATAGTTTTGATAACGATTATAGTTCAAAACCATTATTAATAGCCCAATGTTAAAATTTGAAAGGAAGTTTTAATCACAGTTCAAGAAAACCGTTATTAAAAGAGTTTTTAATAACGGTTCCTACAAGAAACGTTGTCAAAAGTCTCGAAGGTTTAATAACGATTCCTACATGAACCGTTATTAAACGATGTTTTAATAACGGTTCTTGTAGGAACCCTTATTAAAACCTCTTTTACTTCGTTCAGTTCTATTTTGTGCCAAAATTTTCAGACTCTGCACATTCCCTCTCTTACACTCCGTCTTTTGCAAACCCTCGCACCACCACACCATGCACCACCACTCTGGGTCATCTCAAGTAAGGGGAACCCTCGCAGCGCCAACTCTCCACTACACTTATGCCATTTTCTACTTTACATCTGCATGCTATCATTCTTCCAAACTTAGCCAACACTTGTACCTTCTTCCTCCCTTGTGTTTGTAGGTGGTCGCCACTCTCCTCTTACTCGCTACCGATTTTCTTGCTCCCACCGCTTATTTTATGGATGTTTTTGTTATTCCACTCATTGCTTTTTCTCCACTCCACATATATATATATATATATATATATATATATATATATATATATATGTATATATAAATAAATGCATGCATGTTACTACAGGGTTGCCTTGTTTGTTATTGAAAAATTGTGGTTTATCATTTGAAAATGTGTTTTTTAATGCATTTTTGAATGTGTTGGTGAAAAATGTTGTTGTTCATTGTTAAATTTGTTGTGGTACTGTTATATATTAGCAAATGTTTGTGTTAGCCGAGGCCTTTACATATATATATAGATATAGATATAACATGCATGAGTGTAGAATTATATACGAAGCTAGAGAAATAAAATACTTCAAATTATTAATAATGTCACTCATAAAAACTATATATATATATATATATATATATACATTTTTATTAATAAGTATAGGACACTAGCTATATGATATAAGAAATGTAATATAATGAAATGAAAATATATTTTACATATGCACATCATTAAATTAAAATTTCAACTAGAGATGCATATGTTAATGATTTTTATTTGATGAGGATTAAATAGATATAGAAAATATAGGATATATAAAAGTGAATAATTAAATAGAGAGAAATAATTGTGTATAATAATAATAATAATAATAATAATAATAATAATAATAATAATAATAATATAGGATTTATATATTAGGGTTGAATTAAAGTTAGCTTGGTTAAGGATTATGGTTTTATGAGGTTTAGGGTTAGGTTTTATTATAATTTATTAGGGTCAATTACGGTTATGGTTAGGGTCAGGGTTTATCGTTTATTATACTAAATATAAAAGTGAAACATTAAATAGAGAGGAATAACTTTGTCTAATAATATAAAAAATAATCATAATGACAATAATAATATATGATTTATTAGGGTTTAGTTATAGTTAGCTAGGTTTAGGATCATTATCTTTTGAGGTTTAGGGTTAGTTTTTATTATAAGTTATTAGGGTTAATTAGGGTTAGGGTTAGGGTTTGTTGTTTTTTATACTAAATATAAAAGTGAAAAATTAAATAGAGAGAAATAATTGTGTATAATAATAATAATAATATAGGATTTATTAGGGTTTAATTATAGTTAGCTATGTTTAAGATCATTTTCTTATGAGTTTTAGGGTTAGTTTTTATTATAATTTATTAGGCTTAGGGTTTGGGTTAGGGTTTAGCATTTATTATACTAAATATAAAAGTGAAAAATTAAATAGACAGGAATAATTGTGTATAATAATAATAATATAGGATTTATTAGGGTTTAATTTTAGGTAGCTAGGTTTTACTATATATATATATATATATATATATATATATATAATATCTTATTAATATATACTTGATTTTACTATATGTAGCTTGAATGATTTGATGATAGTTAGATGTTCTTCTAGTTTGTTAAATATATTACAAAAGATTATGTCCTTATGTTAAATAGTTTGATGTTCTTATCTTTACATAGTTTGTTAAGATCTGGTAGAATATATTTATGATTTCTCTAGCTAGTTGATGATCAGTTTACATATTCTGTAATTTATATCAGTTTGAGAACAACCTTGATGATAATATTTAGTGGTTCTCATTTATAGGTAGTGAGATAACATACCCTCGACCATATTTTTGTATGGCACCACATACTGATCTATGGACCCATGTGATATGGTTATACGACGAGCTAGGTTAGTTTTACAAAAGTGGCTCATCCTATCATCCCTTCCATTTCAGATCGTCTCACCTTCTATTGACCCTTCCTCAGATAGAGCCATAGGTGTTGGTTACGTCTACTTTCTTTCATTGGTTTGTCTACCACAAAAATGCACCACACATGATATTTATTAAGGGTGAGGTGTTTGCAAGAGAGTATGATAGAATATTGAGAGAGGTGATGGTCATTGATGATGAGTGGAGGTTTTGTCATCACTTACCTCCTAGTATTCACCTTAGTTACCCTAGAATATCAGTGAGTAGACTCTCTTACGATGATTTTAGGGATCAGATGATATATCATGATGAGTGGACTTTCAAAGTTATAGTTTTTAGTCAGAATGGATGAGGCTATAGGGGGATTTAGTTTTAGGGATATGAGTTTTTGTTTTTTAGGTGTTTGGATTGCAGCAAACTTTTGATGTATATAGTGCTGCTATTACTTAAATCTTGTAGTATATATATCTTTTGTAATATGAACCATTATATAATGTTTTGATATGTATGTATGTATATTTATATATATATGAACTCTTTGTATGTATGAGCAGTTTCATTAAGTATTAATATCTTTTTGGAAACGTGTTAGCATGATTTGTATATATATATACAGAATAGCATGCTACATTTGAGATTAATTATTTCTAAGCATAAGCGATTTGTGAATTATTAAACTTATAATTAAATTTATTTTTAATAATTATTTTTTCATGGGATACATCTATATTGAAAAACTATGGATCAAAAATGGTTGTCTGCAAATCGTCTATCTTGAGAATATGATGAAGGAGTAGAGTTTTTCATCAAGTTTGTAGTTGAACATGATCGAGACTCTAGTAGAATAGTCTGTCCTTGTTTGAAGTGTTCTTATATTCAGTGTGTCAACGCTAATGATTTGAGAGATCATTTGTTTGTGTATGGAATTGATACAAGTTATACTTGTTAGATATGACATAGGGAAAAAGAGTCTAAATATGATAATGACAATGTTAGGAGGGATAGTAGTGGATCATCATTTGATAATTATGAGAGAAATTCGTTTAAGGAGATGACTCAAAAGGTTGAGGAAAGTGTTCAGGATTGTCCAAAAATTTTGGACAAGTTATTGAATGACTCGGAGAAACCTTTTTAGAATGATTGTAAGACGTTTACTTGGTTATCCGCTACTTTAAGGTTGTACAACTTAAAAGCATGTAACATATGGAGTGATAAGAGTTTCATGGAATTATTGTCACTTGTAAGTGATATGCTTCCTAATCACAACATTCTACCCAATCATACGTATGAAGTAAAGAAGAATCTATCCTCTATGGGCATGAGTTATGAGAAGATACATACCTGCCCTAATGATTGTATTTTATGTCGCAATGAAAATGCATCCTTGGATAGATGTCCTAATCCGGAATGCAAAACACAACCATATAAGAAGAACGAGGTGCTCACTAAGGTGTTAAGGTATTTTCCTATATTACCAAGATTAAGAGGGGTGTTTAATGATGTTGAGGATGAAAAGAACCTAAGATGGCATGTTGATGAGATGATAGATGGCAGGCTTCATAGAAATCCATCTAACTCTCCATAATGGATGAGGATTGATGGATTTTTCCCTAAATTCAGTAAAGAAGCAAGAAATGTGCACCTTGCGCTTTCTGTGGATGGAATGAATCTGCACAATCAAGGCACAATAAATATTCTTTGACCTTACTTATTGGGAATCTTTGTACGTGAGGCATGCCCTTGATGTGATGAATATTGAGAAAAATATGTGTGACAATCTTGTTGGTACATTACTTAATATTCCATTCAAGACTAAAGATGCATCAATTCTCAAATGGATATGGAAGAAATGGGTATTAGATGGAAACAGGCACTGTGAGACAACGGAAGAATAACACATTTACTACTGGTATGTCATACTCTTTCTAGAAAAGATAAAATTTTATTTTGTGAATTCTTTCACTATGTCAAGGTTTCAGAAGGGTATTCTTCAAATGTTAGAAGGATCGTGTCGATGAAATAGTTAAAATTAATTAACATGAAGTCTCATGATTGTCATATTTTGATGCAACACTTGCTGCTGATGACCATACGTGGAATTTTTCCAAAGTGTGTTCAAATTATTATCACAAGGATTTGTTGGTTCTTTAATCGTTTCTACTCTAAAGTCATACATATTGATTGTTTGTATGCCTTGTAAAGAGGGATTGTGATTACTTTGTGTAAGATTGAAATGTACTTTCCACCCTCATTCATTAACATTATAGTACATCTAACTTTTCATTTAGTTTATGAGATAAAGGTGCTAGGACTTGTTAATGGGCATTAGATGTACTCCTTTAAATGGTTTATAAAGTTAATAAAAGGTTATGTAAAGAATTGATATCGGTCAGAAGGATGTATTGTTGAAAGTTATCTTATGGAAGAGGCAATTAAATTTTGCAGGAAGTACTTGTAAAATGGTGAAGCTCTTAGCATTCCTAAGTCTTGAGATGCAAGAAAAATCAAAGGATAGGGTATTAGGGGCAAACAATTTTGGCGTGTAGATCCTGACATGTTCTATAAAGCACATCTATATGTATTACACAACAGTGATGATGTTTAGCCATACATTGAACAGTATAAGATTTCTATACAGATTGAAAGTCCATCAAAGACTAAAAATTGGATTATCAATAAACACAATCTTTCCTTTATTGATTGGATAAGAGATTGCATCATTTCACTAATCGGACATTCCCAACTTCAATTTCCGAAACCCTTCATTGGTTGTCTTAGAAACCTCGTTATGAAGTTTTTTCATATACTTGTTATGTGATAAAAGGTTACACTTTTTATACAAAATAACAAGATGAGAAGAGTATAATGCAGAACAATGGGGTGACTTTAATGGCTGAGGCAATGCATGTTCCTAGTACGAAAGACGAGAATCCAACTTATGCAGATATGAATTATTATGGTGTGATTGAACATATATGGGAGTTAGATTACACTATATTTTAAAGTCCCTGTATTCGGTTGTAGATGGGTTGATAATAGCTATAGGGTTAGATACGAAGATGGATTCACATTAGTAGATATTAATAGGGCAGGGCATAAATAAGAACTAATCATCTTAGCATCACAAACAACATAAGTATTCTATGTCACTGATCCTACTAATAATAGATGGTCTGTGGTACAATCTACGAAGAAAAGAAATGCCAATGAATGTGATGATGAAAATGATGCCAATTAGAATAAAGTGTGTATCTCAACTGTGCAAGCAACTCAATTATTGAATGATGATAACAATAAAATTAATGAGGAAGAAATATATGTCAGGGATGATCATTGTGAAGTAATATATATATCAGATCCTGAAACTAATCCAAAAAAAAAGGGAAAAAAATAAGGTAATGAGGGTAATAATATTGTTACATATGATAAGTGTGCTGGTTTTTTTGAATGCATTTTTTGGCCTTCATGATAGGATATTTAATGTATTGATAATATAGTGATACATTATGATCAATACATAATATTATAACATAATTTATTTATTGATTTTTTTAGAGATATAGACAACAAAAAATATTCATAGGGACAACAGTGATGAAGAAGGGAAAATAGGACCTACCATTATAAGAATCATCATAGATGTGAGGAATAAAGGAGAACTAGTTAAGTTGGGATGGAATACTTACAATACTTCCATTGGCCCTTATGCAGATATGTTCTTGGTGTACCTTTCACTCGTGACCTATAACCGTGTTCATATCTCCTATAATAATTGGAAGCAGGATCCAAAGGGTAATAAGGAGCATATTTGGTAGGAAATCACGATAAATATGCTATTTTATGTTCTCGTCGCTCTAATGAGAAAGTGGTCATCTTCACCTAGAAATTGAACATGCAATTTGAATATATGCTAACAATGGAGAAACGGTTGTCATTTACTAAATCTTAAGGGTATAATCCATCTGATTCAGTTGACCGTGATCAGCTTCATATACCTAATGTAAATATCATTAGAAACAATTGTGAAGTTGATGCATGTATTTCCTCTCTTCTTGAGGTAAGCATTAAAAACTATGACTTGGTATTAATTGTATTCGGTGTAATAAATAACTTATAATGCATACTATTTTTTTTTAGGGTTTGCATAAATGTGACTTGTTAGAGAATGACCTTTCACCTCTTTTAGCGAAATGAGGGTATGCATCAGTCATAGTACCCAAATGAAAATAGTCTACGGGTACAACTTAGCCCTAAAAACAAGGCCGGTGAGTATTGATGCTCAAATCATTGACAATACACCCTTGCCTTTTTATAAAGAGGGCAATGAGGCAACCACAATGCTAAAAGCTCATGGAAGCTTTGTGCCTTGGCCTACGAATCAGATATGTCTCACTCCTGAAGTGGTAATGAAATTTGACATCTTCATTAGACTTTATTTAGTAGTTACTCTATTTATACTTGTTTCATATATATATGCTCAATACATATTTTGTTTAATATTAGCAATTAAGGAATCAAAATAGAAGACTGCTCCTACTAGTAAAACCAAGAGAGGTACTAGTAGAATGAGCAACACAAAAGAGGGCATTGTTAAAGGAAAGAGAGCTAAATTTAAAAAATCAGTTTCCTACAAAAGATTCCTTCTTCGGAGAAAAGCTAACCTCCACCAGCAATAGCTTTATTATATTTCTATGCCCAAAACTAGCTTAGGGACAATTATATTTTCATTGATTTTAGTCTTGAGTATGTTGGGAGGGACGATGCTACTTACATGGTATTGAAGGTTGACATAAGCAACATTTATAATTAGGAATGGATGTCAACCATGAGTGTCACCGTCTATTTCACGTAAGTATTATTTCATATTTGAGATTTTAGTACTCTTGTATAATTGGAATTTTTTTGACCTCTTATATGAGTTATTATTAATTAAAAAATATGAATTGTTATTGTCATCGATAGGTTGGTAGCTAGTCACACTACGATGGAGGGAATGTTGTCCTCTATTGTATTTGTGTGCCCATACTACATAGCTGACAGTAGTACAATAAGAGAGGGTAGGCATATAAACTAATTAGCAGATCAAATTTTGGTTGAGGGACATAACAAGCTCTATCTCATTCCTCACCTCGCAACTGAACATTAGGTTTTGTACGCCATCCGACTTGATCTTAATAAAGTTTATGTGTTTCATTCCCTTTGAACCTATGATGTGCCTTTTGAAGTCGCTCATCATGGTGGGAAGGAATTTATCAATATGTTAGTATACTTTTCACTTCTTACTTCATTAGCTTATTTATACATATATTCTAATTTTATTATTTGAGGTATATATATTTATACATCAACTGAACATTAGGTATATATATTTACAATATTGTGTATCCAACTCTATTTATTAGGGCACTATGGATAACATATCAAAGGATAGGTAGGATTGGTGTCCTAAACCCAAAGAATCTTCAATATGAGCCTGTCATGGTAAGTAGGAAGATAACTATTTTTTTTTTAATTCAAATTAATATCTAATAGTTAAAGAGCTAACTAAATTCATTTGACAGTGTCCACAATAGCAAAACGGTGATGATTGTGGATACTATATATGTAGAGAAATGGATATGATAGTCCATAACAGATTAGTCTACATAGATCTAAGCCATTTATGTTTGCTTTTCCATAGTTTTCCATTAATGAATCATGACATATATATTTGATACTTGACCTAAGTGCTAAGTGTATATTAATCGAAATTGGGGCATTGTGGTTTTTCACTGATGACTATGAACGAAGCCAGCAATACAATGTTGATGAAATTGGTGAAGTTAGAAACTAATGGGCCATGCACATGCACTCATTCATTCGTTATTAGGTAGGGATCTATATTCCACATGCATGTTCAGGTTTGATTTTTGTCTATGTCTTTTGGTCTTCTAGGCTATGATCTATGAACTTTTTACTTTGGGGTGTAAAGATACCAAGTTTTGGGATGCCTAATAATTTTGATTCCTGAGTATGATCGGTGTATTGAGATATACCAATTAAAGATTGATTCAAATTATGGTGTGATTGCATATTTGGTATGAATTGATGTTGTTTTACATTGTAGATTTGGTAATTATTTGAACATACAGCTGTATATGTAGGTAGGAACAAAACTGCAAAAACATTAATTGTACTTTTAATAAAGGTTCTTATTAAGAATGGTTCTTAAAACCACGTATTTAATCCCAAATTTATGCTCATTTAATAGGAAATGTTATTAAAACAACATATTTAATCTCAAATTTATACTCATTTAATATATGTTAGGGTTTAACAAATGCATATTCAATCAGCAAAAACCTAATTTGGTGATAGAGTTTTAATAACAGTTCTTAAGAAAATTTTTAGTAAAACTTAGGTTTTAATAATGGTTTGCATTAAGAACTGTTATTAAAACTATGTATTTAATCTTAAGGTTATGCTTATTTAATATGTATTAGGGTTTAATAAATGCATAATCAATTAATGAAACCCTAATTGGGTCATATTTTAACAATGATTTTTGTAATAACCGTTATTCAAACCTCATTTTCCATGACTTTCTAACCGTTATTGAAACTTAATTTTTAAAAATGGTTTTACTTGAAAACTGTTATTAAAACGTTGTTTTTAACAACGGTTTTTACTTGAATAAGTACATATTCAAGGGTTTTTATATATTTTTTATGACAGGTATGAATCGTTATTAAAGATTTAATAACGAGCGGTTTAATTACAATTCAAAACTACTATTAAAACCATAAAATAACCATTATTAAAACCCCTTCTCAAGGAAGTGTTGAAAAATTTTGTGTTGGCCTATGTGTTCATTAATAGTTCATTAAAGTGCACTAAGTAATTAATTGAAATAAATATGAAAGGGTATTAAAATTATTCCTTAACTTGGATACATTTGTCATCTAAACATTCCCTCTCTTTATTGTTGCAGATTTTCCCACTTGATGTTTTAGAGAAACTATACCAGCTTCATGGAGTTAACAATCAAAGAAACAAATTTATTTGAATTTTGAGAGACATTGATCAACATCTTCTATTTTCACAGATGAAAGCATGGAAAAATCTAAATCCTAGCTTCTATTTCCTTATATTAAAATTCCAACATAGACCAAGAAAATAATATAGAAATTGCTGTAAATTTCACAAAGTTCTTCTTGATTAGTTTACCACATAATTAAGAAATGAATTTATCATAAATTTATATAACCACAAGACACTAAACAACACTTAATAAAAACTTTAATTAGTAACAACACTATAATAGAGTGTGTAACCACCAAACTCATAAGAATGAATATTTTTTCCTCCTTTCAGAAAAATAATAGCAACAAATAAAATTAAAGGGTTTGTAAATCATATATACTAGAGAATAATACAAATAAAATCAATAAAATTCTAAAACCACATGATAGTAAATAAAACTCCAAGAAGCTCTCAAAAAAAATTTTACATAGAATCTGACATACTAATGAGCAAAATTGAGAATCATATTTCAAGGAGATAAAACAATTTAAGAATAAAGCTTTGAGTCTTTATGTAAAATTAACAAGGAATTAAGGAAAAAAATACACACCTCAAGTAAATAGACGATGAACACAAAACATAAAAACAATTATGGCTACCATATAAGGTCTAAAGTGGAATAAAAGGTGGATGTTTTTATACTACTACAAGTTCTCTCATCTGTGCTCAAGTAAATTAGTGAAAATACATATAGTTCTAGGTTAAACTATTGAGTTAAACTTATTCGTTATAGTGTGATAATGGATATTGTAACACCCCTATTTTGCACTAACAAAACAATTTTGTTTAAAATAATGGGGAAGATGAAAATAAACTTAGAAAAAATAGAGTGTTACTATCATACACGACACAAAATAGAAATCCACCACCTAGCCTATTTTAGAGAAAATGCCAAAACAAAACAACCAATTTAAAAACAATAGTGTGTGAGAATATAAAATACATAAACATTTTAAAAGATTATTTACATCAAATGATCTTAATGGCCCCCAACCAAATCATTATTGAAATATACCTTGATAAAGTAACACGCTATATTAAAAAAAAAACTATTGTATGAAAACAAATTAGATTGACGGTCCACAACGAACCCCACAAAACTTCGAATGTCCATCATTTCAGGCCCAAACCCAAGCTCTGAGGTAGGCCCTCTACTTGTAATACATCAAAATTTTAAAAGCCTATAAGTTAACAAATAACTTTTATTTGGGATATATTAGCCTTTAAATCTATTTAATTTAATTATTTTATGGTTTTTTAAGTATATAAAACTGGATATAAATATTTAACAAATTAAATTATATATTTTGTTATTTTATCATACTATTTTTATTTAAATAATTTTTCAAACCATTATTTTACTAAAATTATCCTTTTTAAACCCTTATATTTTAATTTTATTAAATTAAATTATTAAATAAATTTATTACCCAAAAATATTGTATTTTATTATTTTATAAATTAATTTGTTTTATTTTATCCCATTTTCCCTATTCCTTTTTCCTTTTTCCCTTTTCCTTCTCCTTTTTCTCCTTTTTCTCCTTTCTTTCTTCTTCCATTTTTCTTCCCTTGTGCCGCCAGTCGGCCTACCTCTCCTGCCAACCTCGCGCTTGGGTCGTAGGCTCGATTCCTCTCCTCCCTCTCCTTTCTTCCCCGATCGGGCCGACCCGTGTCCATCTCCCCTTCAGCTGGCCTACACGCACCAGCCTCCCCCCTTCTATCTTTCTTCTTATTCCATTTTCCCCGACACCAAAACCCGACCACCTCAACCATTTCGCTGCCTCACCTACAACCCTCTCCCCCTACTGCTACCCATATATCTCTCTCTCTCTCATCATTTTCCTACCCTATTCTAGCCCCACCACCTCTCTCTCTTCTCCTCCCTCTCCCCAAAACTCCCATTCCCCTACCACCTTGCCACCACCTTACTAAGCCACCTTATCCCCTCCTTTCTCTTCCTCTTATTTTTCTTCTTCCTTCCTTGCCTCATTCTACCATTTTCTCAAGAGTCACATGCCTCCTTGACCCTCCTTTTCTTCCTTTCTTGTCCTCCTATCTCTCACCCTATTTTTTCTTCGCCGTCCAACTCCACCACTACCACTGCCGCACTAGCCCCTACACCACCTTCTGCCACCCTCTACCTCACCCCAAAATCATCACAGCACCCCTCGAGCCACCCCACATCCTCCTTCTTCCTCCCCTCTTCTTTTTCTCTTCTTTTTCTCCCTTCTCGACAGCCACCCTGCACTGCCCCTTTTCGCTGCCTCTACCCCCACCTGAGCCACCAAACTAATCCCTGCAACCCCCTCTACCACTCCTAAACCTCCTTTGGCCGAAACCACCACCCGTAAGCCTTTATTTTTCCCCTCCCTTTTCCTTCCTCCTCAGCCCCTCCATCTCAACCCATCTCAGTAGCCACCTTTGTGGCCTCACTACCACTGCCGCCGCCGCCCTTAGCCACCTTCAACATATCCTTAACCACCACCTACACCCTCTCTTCACTTCTACACCCTTCCTTTACCCTAAATCTTCCCCCATCTACCCTTTTACTTAGCCTAAAAACCTTAACCAAAAAATAGCCATTTTTCCTTCTTTTCACCCACCTTCGAGCTTGCCCCCCTCATTTCATTGCATGTAGCTTATGCTGCATGAGCATTATAAGTTGTTGCATGCTTGGTTATGTTTTTTTTAATAAACCTTAAGGTATAATAATATTTTAAGTTAATTATTTGATTAATTAAGTGTTATTAAGTCTTATGCTTGATTTTTCTTATTTCTAATATAATAAATGTTGATATTATTTTTAGGTATTGGTTTTGCTAATCAATGCTTCAACCTTTAATCAGAATATTGGTAAGGTTTTTTTTGCGGGAATTAAGGTAATCATTAAATCTCACTTAAATGCATGGATAATATATGTTAGCACATTAGGCGTTTTAATATATTATTATGCTTGATACATGTTGTTTGATAAAATATATGTAGTTTCTTGTGTTGATTGATAAAAAGGGAGCATGTTAGATTATATGCTATTTGTGAAAATATTGTTTAAGGTAAGAGTTTGGTTATTAATAAAAATTTTAAGCATTTATCCATGTTGTATTATGCTATTGTGATCTTTAATGCATAGTTAATATTATTGTGAGCCCTAGGCGTATTTTAGTAATATGTCTTGTGCAAGAATGTGGCCTAATAGGTATGGGTGTTAATGAGTATTGAATTAAATATGATAGTTGAAGAGTAGGGTAATGAGAATGGGGTGTTAATATTAATATTTCATGTGGTGATGATAATTTAATATAAGTGGAGTAATATGGGGAAAAATGGTAATTTTAAAGTGAAAAGGGTAAATTGGTAATTTTAGAAGTTAGGGATAAAATGGTAATTTGTAAGTCAAAAGGCTAAATTGGTAATTTTGGAATTAAAGGGTAAATTGGTAATTTTGGAGGTAAAGAGGTAAAAACTTAATTTTGTAATTAAAGGGTCAAATGGTAATTTTGTAATTAAAGGGGAAAAATGGTAAGTTCATGATTAAAGAATAAAATGGTAATTTTATAAGTGAAAGGGTGTTATGGTAAATTTTGGAAGTTAAGGGGTAAAATGCTAATTTTGAAAGTAAAGGGCAAAATGGTAATTTTGTAACTAAAAGGGTAAAGCGAAAATTGGAAAAGAGTAACTTTGTAATTAAAATAATGGAGAAGGGAAAAATGGTAATTTTAATAATTGAGAAGGGTAAAATTATGATTTAATTAAAGAGAAGGGTAAAATGATAATTTAACAAAAAAGAAGGACAAAAAGATAATTTAATAAAAGAGATGGGTAAAATGGTAATTCGATGTAAACGAAGGTAAGATGATAATTTGGTAATAGAGAAGGGGATTTGGTAATTTAATCAACTAAAGGGTAATTTTGTCATTTCGATAATGGAGACAGAAAGTTTGGTAATTATAATAATAGAGAAGGGTAATTTGGTAATTTAACCAATTAAAGGGGTAAAATGGTAAATATGATAATGGAGAAGGGTAATTTGGTAATTTAACCAAATAAAGGGTAATTTGGTAATTTTCATAATGAAGAAGGGTAATTTGGTAATTCGACCAACTAATGGGCAATTGTTAATCACAATGAAGGTAAAGGGCTAATTAGTATTCTAACCAACCAAATGGAGAATATATTAAGTGTAACAATTATGATGGGTTGTTGGTGACCTAATAAGTATGGGAGATAACTTGGTAACCTAAATCGAGCAAGGAGTAATTTGGTAATTATGCAACAAGGAGGGTAATATGGTAATTTGCCAAGTAAGGAAGGGATGGCTTAGCAATTATATAAGTAAGGAGTAAATGAGTGATTTATATCTAACATGTTGTTGTGATTGTGGAATTTCGTAATATGACTCAAACAACGCTGAATAGCAAGGTAAGAGTATTTGACAATTGGTAAGTATCACGAGAACAAATCCTACTTCAGAATTAGATGAGATTATGAAGGCCTTAATGATTCCTCCACTACCCAGAAAAGTAGTTTTAATAACGGTTATTTTATAGTTTTAATAACAGTTTTCAACCGTTATTAAAATGTCCGTTATTAAATCTTTAATAACGGTTCATAACCGTTATCAAAAATATAAAAAAAAAAACCGCCAATATGAGCCTAAAATGTATGTTTAATAATGTTTTTTCTTAAAAACTGTTGTTAAAAAGAGGGTTTTAATAACAGTTACTACAAAAACCGTTGTTAAAACATCATCCAATTAGACTTTCTGACATTATTTAGGCATTTATTAAACCCTAATACGTATTAAATGAGCATAAATTTGAGATTAAATGTAAATTTTTAATAACGGTTTGCATAAGAACTGTTATTAAAACCTACGTTTTAATAACGCTTTTAGTAGAACCATTATTAAAACTACAATTTTTTTTAAAAGTTTTTGCAGTTTTCTTCCTGTCCACATATACAGTTGTATGTTCAAATCATTACCAAATGTGCATTGTAAAACAACATCAATTCATAAAAAATATGCAATCACACCATAATTTCATGCAATCCCTAGTTAATATTCATGTCTTAATACACCGGACATATATACTCAAGAATCAAAATTAGTAGGCATACCACAACTTGGTAGCTCTATACCCCAAAGTAAAATGTTCATAAATCTTGCCTAGAAGACTTAAAGACATAGACAAAATACAAACATGAACATGCATCTAGAATATATAGATCTCTATCTAATACCGAATGAATGAGTGCACATGCTTGGCCCATTATTCTCTCATTTAATCAATTTCTTCAATATTGTATTGCTGGCCTTGTGCATAATCATCTGTGAAAAACTACAATGCCCAAGTTTCGATTAATATACAGTTAGCACTTACATCAAGTACCAAACATATTTGTCATGATTCATTAATGGAAATATATCAAAAAGAAAACATACATGGCTTGGATCAATGTTCACCGATCTATTTTGGACTATCAGATCCATTGCTAATGATGAAAGCTAGTAGCATATATGTATAAATAAGCTAATGAAGTAAGAAGTGAAAAGTATACTAACATGTCGATAAATTCCTTCCCACCACAACGAGCGACTTCAAAAGGCACGTCATAGGTTCAAAGGGAATCAAACATATAGACTTTATTAAGATTAGGTCGGACGGCGTACAAAACCCAATGATCAGTTGCGAGGTGAGGAATGAGATAGAGCTTGTTGTGTCCCTCAATAAAAATATGATCTCCTAAATAGTTTATGTGCCTATCCTCTCTTATTGTACTACCACCAGCTATGTAGTATGGGTACACAAACACAATAGAGGATAGCATTCCCTCCATCACAGCTAGAGTAGCTACCAACCTATGGACGACAAAAACAATGCAGATTTGTTAACAACTAATAACTCATATAAGAGGACATAAAAATTCCAATTGTACAAGTTAAGAGTACTAAAATCTCAAAATGAAATAATACTTACGTGACATAGACGGCGACACTCATGGTTGACATCCATTCCTGATTATAAATATCGCATATGTCAACCGTCGATACCATGTAAGTAGCATCGTCCCTCCCAACATACTCAGGACGACAATCAATGAAAATATAATTGTCCCTGATGTAGTTTTGGGCATAAAAATATAATAAAGGTAATGTTGGTGGAGGTTGTCTTTGCTGATCTGAAGAAGGAATCTTTTGTGCGGCAATTGATTTTTCAAATTTAGCTCTCTTTCCTTTAGCAGCACCCTATTTTGTGTTGCTTGTTCTCCTAGTACCTCTCTTGGTTTTACTAGCAGAAGCAGTCTTCTTTTTTGATTCCTTAATTGATAATATTAAACAAAATATATATTGAGCATATAAATATATATATGAAAAAGGTATAAATAGTATAACTACTAAACAAGGTCTAATAAAGTTGTCAAATGTCAACACCTCTTTAGTAGTGAGACGTATTTGATTTGCAGGCCAAGCCAGGAAGCTTCCATGAGCTTCTAGTACTGGGGTTGCCTCATTGCCCTCTTTATCACAAGGCAAGTGCGCACTGCCAATGATTGGAGTGTCAATACTCACCGGCCTTGTATTTAGGGCTAAATTGTACCCGTGGATTATTTGCATTTCGGTACTATGACTGATGAGGATCCTTCCTTTCGCTAAAATTGTTGAAAGGTCATTCGCTAATAAGTCACATTTATGCAAACCCTAAACAAAAATATTACACATTGTTAATAATTTATTACACCGAATACATTCAATAACAATTAATAGCTTGTAATGCTTACCTCGGGAAGAGTAGAAAAAAGTGCATCTGCTTCACAACTATCTCTAATGCTATTTACATTAGGTATTTGAAGCTGATCATGGTCTACTAAATTAGATGGCTTATACCCTTGAGATTTAATAAATGACAACTCTTGCTCCATTGTTGCCATCCGTTCAAATGCCACATTCAATTTTCGGGTGAGGATGGCGATTTGCTCATTAGTGCTATGAGAACCATGAGATCCACCACATATGCTCGTTCTCGTAACACCCAATCTAAGGCCCCTGTGTCTTCCAGGGTGTTCTACAATTCCTGTAGCCTGGGACATAATGCTATATTGGTCCACCTTCTCACCATCTGACATTTCAAGTTCGTCCTCTAATGTATATATTATATGTAAATTTAACTTATAGGAATAAGCATAATATAACAGTTTTCTAAAAGAAAAATAAGTGGGGTTCTAGATATCTACAAACTTACAATTTTTTTGGCTGCAACATCAATATATTCATTAATGTATCCATCTCTTGTTGCTCTAGCCTTCTTCCATAATGTACCAATATTGATGGACGAGGTACATGGGTCCAAGTCTTGGGCTAGGAGCTACAAATCAAAAAATATTCTTAATTAAGAATATTATTATAAAATTTTACATTTACATGTAAATAGATAATCACAAAATGCATACCAACTCCTCTTCAAGGCCCGCATAGCCTTTGTGAGCCATATTATGCCGGTATTTATTTTGCATCGCAATCTCTTTATTTTGGGTATTTTTTTCCTATATGACAAGCCAAAACATAATGACATGGTTATTTCAATATTAAGCATAATACTAGAATTGATACAAAATTTTAATTGTTATCTAACAAGTACCTTAAAATCCCCCGTAAGACGATAAAGAATGAATTGGTTCCAACTTTCTTAATCGATGAAACCATATCGTTTGGGTGGGTTCTTTCGTAGAGAACCATCCCTCTTTCTATAAATTTTTCTACAAGCTAAATATGACCTAAAGATTCTTAGACGCTCCCCACAATGTCTAAGAAGCCATTTCTTCCTACTCTCTGGGACATTGAACACTCTCTGTAAAATAAGACATGTAGATGTATACCGATGTTAATGTAATAAAATTAATAACATTTGACATACAAAAATGATTACATAAAATAGCATATTTACCACTATTTCCTACCAAATATGCTCTGTATGACCCTTTGGAACTGCTTCCAATTATTATAGGAGATAGGAACACGGTTACGGGTCACAAGTAAAATGTAAGTCAAGAACATATCCGCGTAATTATTCCTCATGTCTGTGATGATTCTCATAATCGTAGGTCCTCTCTTCCCTTCTTCATCAATGTTGTCCCTGTCAATGTTTTTGTTGGCCATATCTCTACAAAAAATAAATAAATAATGTTAGAATGTTATGTATTGAGCATAATAATGTACCATTATATTATAGATACGAATCATGCTTAGAAAGAATTAATCTCAAATGTATCATGCTATTCTATATATATATATACGAATCATGCTAACATGTTTCCAAAAAGATATTAATACTAAACCTAACCCTAACCCTAACCCTAAATAACCATAATTAACCATAATAAACGATAAACCCTAACCCTAACCCTATCTAATTAACCATAATTTATTATAATAAAACCTAACCCTAAACCTCATAAAACCCTAATCCCTAAACCTAGCTAAATGTAATTAAACCATAATATATAAATCATATTATTAATTATTATTATTATTAATTATACACAATTATTTCTCTCTATTTAATTATTCACTTTTATATATTCCTTATTTTTTATATCTATTTAATCCTCATCAAATAACAATCATTAACATATGCATCTCTAATTGAAATTTTCATTTAATTATGCATGTGCATATGTAAAATATATTTGCATTTCATTATATGACATTTCCTATATCTTATTACTAGTCTCCTATACTTACTAATGAAAATGTGTGTGTGTGTGTGTATAGTTTTTATGAGTGAAAACGTATATAATTCTACACTCACATTCATATTATATATATATGTAAAGGTCTTGACCGGCACTACCACGGAAAGGGGTTTAATAACAGTTATTTTATAGTTTTAATAACGGTTTTCAACCGTTATTGAATCGCCCGTTATTAAACCTTTAATAACGGTTCATAACCGTCATGAAAAATACACAAAAACCCGCGAATATATGCGTAAACTTCATATTTAATAACGGTTTTTACTTAAAAGCCGTTATTAAAACGTAGGTTTTAATAATGGTTCTGATGAAAACCGTTATTAAAACGTAGGTTTTAATAACGGTTCTTATGAAAAACTGTTATTAAAAACTCGAGTTTTAATAACGGTTATAGAAGAACCGTTATTAAAACCTACGTTTTAATAACGGTTTTCATCAGAACCATTATTAAAACAAGGTTTTAATAACGGTTTTTATAAGAACCGTTATTAAAACTCCACTTTTTTTCTTCTTTTTTTTTGCAGTTTTTTCCTGCCCACATACACAGTTGTATGTTAAAACAATTACCAAAACTACAATGTAAAACAACATCAATTCATACCAAATCTGCAATCACACCAAATTTCAATCAATCTATAATTGGTATGCATGTCTCAATATACCAACTATACTTAGCACAACTATAATTAGTGGGCATACCACAACTTGGTAGCTCTACACCCCAAAGTAAAGAGTTCACAGATCTAGGCTGGTAGACGAAATACAAACCTAAAAATGCATGTAGAATATATAGATTGCTACCTAATATCGAATGAATGAGTGCATGTGCTTGGTCCATTGATCTCTCTAACTTCATTAATTTCATCAACATTATATTGTTGGCCTCGTGCATAGTCATCGGTGAAAAACTACAACACCCATGTTTCAATTAATATACAGTTAGCCATTAGGTATGTCATGATTCATTAATAGAAAAATATGGAAAAGCAAACATACATGGCTTGGATCTATGTTGACCAATCTATTCTAGACTATAAGATCCATTGCTCGTCTTCTTCACTTGAACCCTTAAAAACTTCAATTTCATCATCATCATCTAAGTTCCGTGTTCTCGAAGATCTTCAATTTTGGAGGTACCTAAAGCTCTTATCTTATCCATAATTACAATAGAGGATAAAGAGATAAACAATAACTGAAAACATGTATTACTCTACATACAAAATAATATAAAGGTAGGCAACATGTAATACCACTTTAATCAATAGGTTATATAACACCCTCGTACCCTAGAATGTGAAAAAGGTTTTCAGGATAGTCTAAATTAAAGGTTCAATTTGTAAAAAGGGCCCTAAAGAGGTTGTATCACAAAAAAACCTCAATTTAGAGGCCAAAACGGCCTTTTTTGGGCTCCGATATTACCCAAACCGGCTCCGCCGCTTTGCCATGAAATACCGAGGTCCCATGAAAAAGTTATGACCCTCCAAAGTTTACAGTTGAATCTAGCTCTAAATAACCTCAATAATGTCTTCTCTTTTGTTTATTATGGTTGTATCTCTAAATAATGTTGAATCTATATTCTCCATACAAACAAATACAACAATAATATGTAAAGCTCTCGGCCAACACATGCATTTGTTAATATATAACAATAACGCAACAAATTCAACAACAAACAGCAAAATTTTCAGCCAACACATTTTCGAACGACAAACCACAATCTTTCAATAACAAACAAATGAAAGGAAGAACAAACACATAAATAAAGTGAGCTAGCTACAAACACGACAGTGAGAATGTTGAGAGAGGTAAGGGCTTCAAACACGACGGAGGATGAAGGTGCAAATGCCAGCTAGCTTCGGAACAATGGTAGAGGCGTGGTGGAGAGTTGGTGGTGCGAGGGTTTCCTTTACTTGAGAGGAGCCTGGTGGTGCGAGTTGGTGGTGCACGGTGTGGCGGTGCGAGGGTTTGCAAGGAGAAGGAAGGAGAGTAAGAGAACGAAAGTGTAGAGAGTCTGAAAACTTTGGCACGAAACAAAACCAAGCGAAATAAAAGTTTGATATTGGGGTTTTAATAACGGTTCCTGAGAGAACCGTTATTAAAACATCTTTTAATAACGGTTCTTCCAGGAACCGTCATTAAAAGCTTCTGACTTTTGACTACGGTTCTAATATGAACCATTATTAAATCCTCTTTTAATAACGGTTTATATAAAACCGTTATTAAAACATCCGTCCAAATTTTAACGTTGCCCTTTTAATAACGGTTTTTAATTAGAACCGTTATCAAAACTTCCCGCCGATTAATTTTCACGCGTTTGACAACGGTTTTCGAACTACCGTTATTAATGTCCCGGTATTATTTCCCATGTTTGTAGTAGTGCGGCCAACACATGCATTTGTTAATATATAACAATAATGCAACAAATTCAACAACGAACAGCAAAATTTTCAGCCAACACATTTTCGAACGACAAACCGCACTCTTTCAATAACAAACAAACGAAACCCTGTAGCAACATGCATGCATTTATATATATATATATATATATATATATATATATATATATATATATATATATACATATATAAGTATATAAAAAGTTACGAGAAGAAGAACAAACACATACATAAAGTGAGCTAGCTACAAACACAACGACGAGCAAGTTGAGAGAGGCAAGGGCTTCAAACACGACGGAGGATGAAGGTGCAAGTGCTGGCTAGCTAGCTTCGGAACAATGATAGCATGCACATGCAGAGCCGACAATGGCAGAGGCGTGGTGGAGAGTTAGTGGTGTGAGGGTTTCCCTTACTTGAGAGGAGCCGTAGTGGTGGTGCACGGTGTGGTGGTGTGAGGGTTTGCAAGGAGAAGGAGAGCAAGAGAACGAAGGTGCAGAGAGCCTGAAACTTTTGGCACGAAACAGAACTGAGCGAAATAAAAGTTTGATTTTGGAGTTTTAATAACGGTTCTTGAGAGAACCGTTATTAAAACATTCGGCCTTTTGACAACGGTTCTAATATGAACCGTTATTAAAACCTCTTTTAATAACGGTTTCAATAAAACCATTATTAAAACATCCGTGCAATTTTTAACGTTGCCCTTTTAATAACGGTTTTAAACTAGAACCGTTATCACAACTCTCCCACCCATTAATTTTCACGCGTTCGACAATGGTTCTCGAACCACCGTTATTATTTTTCATTTTCGTAGTAGTGCTCTGTGTTACTTAGGATAATCGTTGAATAAGAAATATCTAATGATATCACAACGATTGAAACTGAATAAGTACCTGATTGTTGTGCTTTTGTGATCACCTTAATTAAGACACTAATACATAAAGTGAAATACCTCAAGATCAAGAATAGTGGCTCTTTTGGGGTCGCTACCCTAAAGACGTGGTTCAGCCCATGGTTATTCTGGTATTTGTTGGTGTGACTTTGTGCCCCAGCTAGGTCCTATATCTTACTGTATCTAGCTCTACGGACCTATTTAGGGGGTATGCATACTTATGGATTAGGTATCCTTGTTGCTAGGGTACTGAGTTAGCTTTATGTACCAATACGACCAGGGTACCTTTGCATCCCTGGGTTGATAGTTGAAGGGCACTGAGTGGCTCATATGCACTTATACGACCGGTGTACTTTTTTGTCCTAGGATCTTGATCTCCCTATCGAGGGAAATAAATGGAATTGTTTTGCTGATTAAAAAGGGAAAATACTAATAATTAAAGTGAAAGATTAATGAGACGGGCCCAGTTGAATTATATTATGAGTACCGATCCACCGGATATAACTGTGGCCAAGGTGCGTGTTGCCCTAGATGATGTATATTTGTATTCCAAACCACCGGCTTCAATAGTGGGGGTCCCGAGCTCAATAAATTTGATTCAGTTGTAAATAAATTATGGAAAAATACTAATCACGTATAGTAACACCTTGTGAGTCGAGGCCAGACTGATCCACCGCCTAATAATAGTGGCCAAGAGCGTTCTGCCCTGGAGACTGATCCACAAGTAATGATAGTGGTCAGGAGCGTTCTACCCTGTGTGTATTCTGGTCCACCGGCTATAATAGTGGGGTTCCCTCACTCATACTGATAATTATAATCTAATATGATTGATAATGATGGACTAAGGGCTTAAGGCCCACAAGTGTCAATTGTTCTCTATGGCCTATTAATATCTAATTGATTTGTTAAGAATACGGACAATAAGTATTTACCTCTCATTATGTATGTATGTAGTATCATGTGTTGCATTGAGGGCCTACTATTAGGTGTGTTTTAAAGGGTTACTCAGTACCATAGTACTCAAGGGTTCCATTCATGTGGCCCATGCCCATTGAATGGGTAGTGTCCCTTGTAGGTCCTTTTCAGGCGCTATTCAAGTGGGCTCTTGGGAAATAGCATAAGGTACTATTCGAAATATCCTTGGAGTGTACTCTTTTTCCTGTAAAATTTATGGTTTCAATGTTTATGTTGATTTGTAACCACCACAGATGGATTTTATTATTATAAAGGGTTGTGTACGCTAGTATGATTTAAATACGTTTGAGTTTCTCGTAAGTTGTACTTTTCTCTTTTAGCCTTAGCACTTAGTATTGGAATGGTAGGAGTAAACCTGACTGGTACTAAGTGTGGTGGTAATATTCCCAAAATTCATGTCTCGTTATTTTGCTTCTACTGATTTTTTTAATAAAACAAAGTTTTTCAGGAGTGAATTTTGGGGGTGTTATACTACTAGTCATCCCAAAAATCCTACAAATGACCCTCTACATGTGTGAATGAGCAAGTAACTAAGCAAACGGGCACAATAGTGCACTACATATTCAGTAAGCCAAGTTGCCCCATCAATGGGAATACAAGCTTGCAATTCCTATCATACATGGATATAACATATAACATGGGTAAATAGATTACTTTCATATGTTGGCAGTTTGCAATTATTGAAATTAGTGATTTTTGGTACCATATATTGGAGTCAATTGTTCTTTCTCCCCAAAAAAATACTATTGAAGTTCACTAGCCTGTGTAGAGTGTTTATGTGGATAGGAAAGGCTTCCTCAAGCAAAAGAGCTCTTGTGGGCTGGAAGATGGCGTGTTTGCCTAAAAATGAAGGAGGGTTGGGTATTATTGATTTGTTTGCTTGGAATATAACAATTGGGAAGCATCTGTGGAACATATATAAGGATAAAAATTCATAATGGATAAAATGGATCCACACTTACTTGATTAAAGATTAGAATGTGGTAGATTTTAGGCTACCTTATACAGCCTCTTAGATTCTGTAGAATATTCTTGGTTTAAGGCCAAAGTTACTCCCAGCTTTCCAGCTTCTTTAGAGAGAGGGAAGTTATAGCATTTCAGTAGTTTATGATATGATTCGAATTAAAGCTCCTAATGTGTACTAGTAGAAGGCAGTTTGGAAAAGCCTAGCTGCTCCAAAACACACATTTGTATCCTGGCTGGTTACTCACTCAAGTATACCCACTAAGGACCTACTAGCTAAAATTTTTCCTGCCATAAGCCTGCAGTGTTATTTCTATCCTCAATAGTAAAGTATAAGCCATCTTCTATTCCATTGCCAAGGTCTGCATGAATCATGGCAGTCTTTACTGAAAGGCATTTCTTATTCTCAAAATAGAGGGGTTATTAAGGCACATTTCAAGGCTACTTTCTATGCTATTAGTATTTATGAGGTGTGGAAAGCTCGAAATGCATGTATTTTCACAAATGTAAGATGGGACCAAAAAAGGATAGCTTATCAAATTTCTCTAGTTATGTCATCTATATGTAATAACACTGCACACGGTGCAAAGTTTAGAGGCTTCTTAGGTCAAGTAGATCAATTCTATAGCCTTGGATGTAAATTTTCTCCATGATATAATATATGATTTTATTTTAATAATAATAATAACAATAATACATATATTATAAGTGTCTTTATTAAAAAATATCCTAAAAAAAGTATTATAACTAATATAGATAATTACCAGTTATAATTAGTGTTTCTAAGAATAAGGTATTACACTTAATGATAGCATCATCAACACTTGACAATGTTTATCTACTAATTGAGATAATTAATTCATGTTATGAAATTCAATTCAATCATCCAATAATCATATCATAAAATGGTATCAAATATCATACATTCACTTGCTAATAATAAACAAAATAAGAATTCTAGCTATAATCATTCAACAAGTTACTATTCTTGATGCTAATTGGGTGGTTTTACCAAACTTGTCAATTTTTTAAACCAATATAAAAAAAATACTTTTTCCATAGGAAAACTAATAAATAGTTTTAACTAACTATTTAATTGTTTAAGGTACTGGTCAATAAGGTTCTATAGCCATTGTGTTGTTATTACATCTAACCATAGCACATATATTACCTTTAAATTTTGAAGACTCCTAATTCTTTCCCACTAATTGTTGTTATATATAATTTTTTCAATGATGTTGAACACTTGATCATATCTCATACAAAGTAGGAAAGCATTTACATAAGCATATATAATGTTCTTTTTTTGAAGGTTGAGCCTATAGTAAAATGTCATGATTTGGAGCAAGTGTGGGATTTCATGGTTGGGACATTTCCTTAGTAGTTTATTGAATCGTATCCATGCATCATGAAAATTTAAATTATAATCTTTAAAAAAGGCATTGATACTAGGTCTCTACTTAATATTTTAATTAAGTGAGAAATATCTCATTAAGAGTTTCTATATAAAGTAATCAAAGGATGTAATAGACCTAGTAGGAAGAGAAGTTATTAATCAACATGGTATATGAGGGAATATGGAATAGCTTAATTTGCAGGTCATTTTAGGTACTTTAAGTATGTTAATAGTATCACTAAGTTCTACAAAAGCATTGACTTACAAATAGGGCTCTTTAGAGGATTGTTAATTAAAATGTCCTATGGCTTTTAAAATATGAAACTTGATAGGTTTAAACTCAAATTAAGATTCATAGATTTTATCTAAATAATTGTAGGGTGAATTTAGTACTGTAAAAGTACATTATAGTCTATAATGATATATTCCCTATCATTAGTTTTAGTCAAACATGGTAAATTTAGGTATATACATTTAGAATAAAGATAGAATAGAATCATTTCTTCTCTTGGTTGATGATTCTATTACCCTCATAGTGTGTTATCATTTTTTTTATTGAACTCCATTATCCATGATCCTATGTTCCGAATATGGAACCATCTCATGATTATATTAATAATGACGAATTAGCATACTTGACAATAGAATACATAATCCTATATTTTGTTATAATATCTCTACTATTATGATTTCACTTTGAGTTATTTTTTAGGTATGTAACATAGTTAAAAGAGTGATATACTTCAAATTTGAACACACTTGAGCCTTTTACATGTACAAAACATTCTCAAATATTCAAGTTATGGCATACATGGAGGACAAGATAATAAGCACATGTAAAGACCTCATTTTTGTACCACTTGTTGTCAATCCTATGTATCATATGTATTAAAAGATTTTATAGCTTGTTATTTCATGTATATGTATTAGCTAATTTAATATTTCTAATTTTTTAATTAATTTTATTTAACATGGGCATTAGTCAATGTTTTGTTAAGGTTTTCAAAAATAGAATTTACTAGTGTATAACCTAATGGCTATGTGTGTATTAGTCAGAGCTAACTCACGTAGTTAGAGTTTACTTAGCCACAAATAAATCGTTTTTTATTCTAAAGCATGGAATTGGTTTCCAAACAACTATTTTAGTTGTTCATTGGTTAGAATTAGTTGTAGTAACTTGGCATATGCCTTATATATACTCATAATCACCCTTTTTACACTATAGAAGATGATTTTGAGTTAAGTATAAACTAAGAAAGTTAGCTTCGTTTCTATTTCATTAGATATTCCTTCTTTGTACTAATTCCTTGGAGTAAACCTAATTAAAAACCCTCTTTCATTTTTTCCTTATAGAATATTCAAAGTTAACACCATTATTTAATGAATCTCAATAGAGGATTGATTCATTAATTACCATTTCTACAAAATTAGAGCAATTTTCACTTACAAAACTTTGTTTCTTTGAGTGAATATAAACAAAATGATACACGCATGAGGCTTCTCACCTTGATACATATCAATTTTTGTATCAAATATAGGTTTTTTTTTATTCCATTTTACTTTCTAACCTTTTCACATTAATCTTTCAAACCATCATGCACAACGGGGCTCATAGTCTTACTTCATCTCACATAGTCATGCGTAGAGTGCACCCAATTGGCTTGTCTATGAATAGTAAACTAGCTTGCCCAAATCGATCAACCATTTTGAGGAAAAGTATGGTGTGGTTAAGTCAACTGATTGACTTGTCGATCCATATAGATTGACTGCTTGGTGTAACCAATTAAGTAGTTCGGCCAGACCAATTGATTAATTCATCTGGGTTGTGTGCATTGTTTCATTCTAGTTTGGTTATTATTTGAGGCTATGTTTAACATTGTCCTATTATTATTAATGAGATAAAATACATATTTTTATCATGAACTAATGACTTAATGAAAGGATTAAATGAATCTTAGTTTATGACATACTCTATGAGCATTAAAAAGGCTAAATTAGTATTTCACTTATAAAAAGTAATGGCATTGTGAAAATATTAATGAAAAAAAACTTGGGCTTGAATAAAATAATATGGTGGACATGAATAATAATGGAAAAGGATAAATGAAAACCCATATGGTTGAGAAGCTGGAAAGAAGTGGATTGATATGGAATCAACATGGGAAATACCATGCTTTCTTTTGTACGGGCCTTGTATGATAACTTATCCCCACTAATAATATACTAATCACATAAATAAAAAGAGAGTCAAGTTGAGTATGGGTCTAGGTTACCTGATCCCTAATTAGCTACTGGAGGTTAGTTTGCCTTATCGGTTTTTGGTCTCTTCGTGCATTGCCTTTTGGCAGGATCTTAAGAGGTCCTGGTGCCTTACCTACTCTAAACATTGATGATGTAGTGGGGGTATTGATAATAAAGGGTCTAGTTATTTAGGTTGTTGAGTTTGGCCTAAACTTATGTCCATATTTGTTGGTTTTGGCATGAACTTATGTCCACTAAGGTGATTGGCCTCAACCTAAACTTATGTTTGTTTTTGTGATTAGCTTTTACCTGACTTTATATCCCTTATTTAGATAGGCTTCCATGGTATGTGATACTAATGGGTACTGCACAGTCCATCGCTTGATAATAAAGTATTGATGGTAAGTAATTGGATGATAAAATATGAATGACGACTAAGTGAATGGTTGATAATTGGTTGTTGAATGGAATATTAGTTGGCTTGCCAAAAATGATAAAAGATGGTTTGTACATTTGGAAGATGACCTAAATAATAAATTGGTTGTTGAATGGAATATTAGTTGGCTGATTAACCTATTTCAGATATGAATAAGGAAATGGTATAATCTAAAGAATTGAGTAATTGGAAATAAAGCCTAGCGATTGCTTGGATTTAATTTGCTATAACATGTGTGAGTACCTATATGATTATAATTTGAAGCCAAGCATTATATATTCTACATTATTTGAGTTATGCATTATAATGCCCTGAATTTTTGAATTAGAAAATTTTATTTTTAATACAATGTGAAAGCATTTCAAAACCAAAATTGAAAAATTTTACCGCCACATCAACCATGAGAGAGGTGTGATCGTCAGCTAACCCATGCCTGATGGAGGGTAAAATGGAAAAAGAAACAAGAGAATGGATGATCATACCATCAATGCGATAATACATGATAATAAAGGCTAGAAAATATTATAGATAGAATGAAATTGATAGTCATGAAATTTACTCTCGGCGAAGCTCTCTCGCCTCTCCATCTCCCATGGCTAAGATAAGGAGAACAACACGCTAGGGAAGAATTTGACTGGAAAGATTACCTTATCCCAATTAGGTGATATTGTAAAGGTTTTACCATCAACGTCTGCTGAATCTCCATTAATTCTTATTCTGGAAGAGAATTTGTTAAATCCGAATCAAAATTCTTTGAATCCTAATGTTGGTCTGGTGATAGAGGATAATATCATGAATCAAATATTGGATTGTGATTAAGAAACAACTCTTCAACCATTGAGAATTTCCCTTAGTCTTAATCCTAATTCTAAGGATGAAAATTCAGATCAAGAAGTTGTTGATGGTGATAATTCTGATCATAATACTTCTAATATACCGTTGCAGAAATCTTGGAGGGACACATACATTATGAATAGATCAACTTCAAACATGACTACCCTCAATTACATTCCACCACACTTGAAGGGGAATGGTGGAAGGTTTCTATCTTTAAAGAAAAGGTTGAGGAAAATTGTAAACAATGGATGGGCACCCTGATAGGCTATGTGATTGGTATTATTCCTAATTTGGGACAGATTAAGTCCTTTGTCCATAACCAATGGCCTACTCTTTAGCCACCACAAATCTGGTTACATGATGAGGATTTCATTGTGTTTAAATTCAAATAAAATCAAGAGAGGGACTGGGTATTAAAATCACATTTTTGGACTTTTATGAACAAACCATTCATTCTTAAACCATGGCATCATCAATTCTAGTTTTTCAAAGAATCATTCCAATTTATGCCATTGTGGATAAAACTCCCTAATCTTCCCCTTAAATACTGGGATGTGGATTCCATTAGCCATATTACCAGTGCTATAGGGCACCCCCTATAACTAAATTGGATCACTAAATCTAGTGAGCAGATTTCTTATGCCCGAGCATTGGTGGAGGTGGATGTGACTAAGAGATATGTATAACAAGTTAACATTGAAGATCCTTGGGTTAGCATAATCATGCATCTAGTTATCTATGAATGGAGACCCTCCTTTTTCAATTCCTATGAATCATTTGGCCTTAATTCATGGTCTTACCCCAAAAAAGAGAAATCAGCACAAGCAACTAGGGATGGCAACGGGGCGGGTCGGGGACGGGGACCCCATCCCCGAACCTGATAAGGAAAATAATCTCCGAACCCGACCCGATCCCCATTATTTTTTTATCGGGGATTCTCCGACCCGATCCCCGCGGGGATCAAATCCCCATACCCGACCCGATCCCCGATTTATTTTCCATCCCCAATTTATTTTCCGTTCTTAAAACCCGACCCAATCCCCGAAACCCGATTTTATACCGATCCCCGATCCCATCCCCGATCCTCAAACTATTTTTTTATATTATATTTTTAATTTATATTATATAAAAAAATTATATATATCATATATATATATATATAATTATATAAAAATATATATAAAAAAATTTTCGGGCGGGTTCGGGGATGGTCCCCGAAAAAATCCTCGTTAAGAATCCCCGAACCCGAACCCGATCCCCGAATTCCCTCCCCGAACCCGAACCCGAACGGGAAATCCCCGACGGGGCCCTGAATCCACGGGGAAAGTTGCCATCCCTACAAGCAACAACTATGGGAGATAACACATGTCATGGTTCCAATATAAGATATGACGTTGTCCCTCACCATGTGTTACCTAAGAATCCCAAACATCCTAATCATAATACAGTATATATGCACCCGAGGAAACTTATGTGGGGACCTTGGTAGAAACCTCTAAGGGTCACCTCTAATCAGACTTCACATCACAACACTATATGTAAAAAGTTGCTTGACATTTATATCCCATATACTCCTGTTAGTAGAAGATGCACTCACCAAGAAGAGGAGAATGGAACAATGGATGAACAAGGGAAGTAGTTTATTACTGTCTTTTCAGTTACCTCTACCTAATTATGTTGCATGTATGGAATGTGAGAGGCCTTAATAAACCTTTTAAACGAAAGGTATTAAGGCATTGGCTATATTTAAATAATGTTTCTCTTATGGGTCTTTTAGAAACCAAAATAAAAGCTTCAAAAGCTCCTCTAATAAGCAAGAAATTCCGTAATCATTTTGATTTTCTAGACAGCTACTGTCACCATCATAATGGAAGGGTTTGGTGTTTATAGGATGCAAGGAAGTGGCATGTGCAACTCTTACATGCCCATGAATAGGGTATTCAAGTTCATGTTACTTGCTACACTATAGGTATTGACTTCTATGCTTCCTTCATCTATGCATATAACCAGGGAAATAATAGGAAGGATCTTTGGTAGTGGCTTGAAACTATTACTATTTCACATTCACCTTGTATTATTCTTGGAGATTTCAATGTAGTATTGCATAATTATGAGAAGTTCCAAGGGGAAAGTCTTTCTATGGGTGATGTAGAGGAATTTAGAAACTTATTAAATAACATAATGGTAGCATATCTACATTTCACAGGGCATACATACACCTAGAATAATAGGAAATTGGGAACTTATAGAATCATGTGCAAGCTAGACAGGGTCCTTAATAATGTTACCTAGCTTGATAAGTTTACTAACTCCATGGTGGAATTCCAAATTACCCTATTCTCTGACCATTGTCGTGCAGTGGTAAACATGAACTTGATAAGACTTCAACTCAAAAATAGATTAAATTTTTATAATATACGGACATTTGATGTTGATTTTTACAACATTGTTACAGAGATATGGAAACACTAGCACCATAGCTCACCATCAACACATATCAAGAATTCTATGTATCAATTAAGGTATCATCTCATATTTTTAAACAAGACAAAGTTTGGCAGCATTACTAGTAAAGTTAATGCTCAAACAAGACATCTTGATAATATACATGGAAAACTGAGAGTTAATCCTTCTTGTACTATCCTCCACCAAGAAGAACAGGATTGTCTAAAAAAGAATGAATATTATGTAAAGTGTGAAGAAAGTTTCTTAAATCATAAGTTGAGCATAAAATGGTTTCAACTTGGTGACTCCAATAATTTATTCTTCTTTGCTAATATGAAAGCTAGAAAAAATAAAAGAATGGTTTCTAGAATTGAACTACTTAATGGTGATTGGACAATAAACCCTAATTCAATCAAAAATGTTTTTGATGATTATTACAAAAACATGCTAGGGAATAAAACTCCAAGTCCTACATCTCTTGTGGATACTCTTATTTTTCAAAAATGGCTAGTGCTCACTCTTGACCAACAACAAAATCTTTCATAACCTATTTCTTTCTCTAAAGTTAAAGAAGAATATTTCTCCATTGGTAACACTAAAGATCTTAGTTTAGATGGGTTCACTATAGGGTTCTTCAAGGTTTCTTGGGATATAATAGGCAATGATATTTGGTGTTTTGTCAAGGATATATTTTACTTGGGAAGCAAACTTTCTTTTGTCACTCCTACCCTCTTGGTGTTGATTCCTAATGTAGCAAACCCTAGTAAGGTAATAGATTTCAGACCAAGAGCCTACTATTTAGTTCTTTACGAGATTGTCTCTAAGGTATTAGCAACTTGGCTTCAGCCTTTACCTCCTAACATCATCAGTCTATTGCAATCTGCCTTTCTTAAGTGTCAGCTGATTGGAGATAATATTTTACTAGCTCATGAGCTTATCAAGATGTATGGTAGGAAGAATAATTCCCCTAGGTGCATGCTGAAAGTGGATTGAATGAAGGCATATGACTTTATTAATTAGAAGTCCCTTAAGAAGGTCCTTTTGGGCCTCATGTTCCCACCTCACTATGTGAAAATTCTTATGATTTTTGTAACACATGTCACATACACTCTCTCCATTTCTTCCCTTCCCTATACAAAAGGGACTAAAACAAGGAGGCCTTCTCTCACCCTATCTTTTTTCATTGCTCTTGAGTATCTCTCCAAGCTTCTCCATCAACATTGGATTAATAAGGAATTTAGAGGTCACCCAAAATGAAAAAGGTATCACATTATCAACCTTTCTTTTACTAATGACCTATTGCTTTTTTATAGAGGAGATCTATAGTATGTTACCCTACTTATGGAAAATTTTCACTACATTAGTAACACCTCGGGTCTTCATATCAGTCCTACTAAAAGTACTGTCTACTTTAGAGGTGTCTCAAAATTTATTAAGCAGCAAGTTACTGATTTCTTTTCTTTCCTTGAAGGTGCAATGCCATTTAAATAACTTGGAGTTCCTCTTTCTTCAACAAGATTTTGCTCTGGTCAAATGTCAGAGCTAGTAAGGAAGATGACCAACAAAATGCATTATAGTTGTTATCATATGGTGACTTATTACAATTACTAATATCTATTATCTATGGAATTTAGATGCATTAGAGCCAAATTTTTATATTACCTAATAAAATTTTACTCAAGATTATTGGTCTATGTATGGTTTTCTTGTAGACTGGTATAGCTAATCCTAGTAAAAGAGCTCTTATTAGATTTTCAACATTTTTTTTACCCAAAAAAGAAGGTAGACTAGGTTTGCTAGACATTCAGACCTAGAATATAGCAGTTGTTGGCAAGCATCTCTGGCATGATGCACAAGATAAAAATAGCTTATGGATCAAATGGGTTCATAGTTTTTATCTTAAAAGGAAGTATATTTAGGAAGCTACCTTGCCATTTACTGTCTCTTGGACTATGAACAAGGTATTTAAACATAGAGAAGTATTACAACCTACTATTCTTTCTCTTGATCCTTCCACATCCTACAAGATTAATGTGGTCTATGACAAAATTTGACTGAGAGCCTCTCCTGTCACTTGGTGGAAATCAATTTGGAGGAATAATGCAAGCCCTAAGCATAAAGTAGTTCTATGGATTGATGCTCACTGCAGACTTCCCACAAAAGACATCATCAGTAAATACTGCAACATTGTAGACCCTTCCTATGTTTTTTATGATGCAATTGTGACATTTCCTCATCTCCTATTTAAATGTCCAGTTATGAAGCACTTGCTACATAATACCTTTACTTACATTGGTCTTCAGGGTCCTGTCCATAGTTGGCCTCGAGTTCTTGATTTCTTGGCATGTAATACAAGAATATCTAGAATGAAAATTTAAGTTGCTAGAACTTTAAGTGCAACGTGCATCTATGACAGTTGGCATGCCTGTAACTCCAAACTCTTATCCCAATAAAATTGTCTTTGGAAGGATCTTCTTGATAAAATAATATATGTTGTCTTTGCAAGGTTTATATCCTCATTTGGAAGGATAAGTAGGGAGTCTCTTGAAAGTTGTTTAGAACTATGTAAATTTTCTTTCTTTCAAAAAAAAAAGAAATTTATAATCTTGTAAAATCTAATACAGGAAATCGTGCCAATATTTTAAATAAAATGAAATAGAAAAACATCCTAGAAAATCATATGGATATATTTTAATATACATATTTAAACAAATCATGATGCACAAACTCAATCTTACCGCCCCATCTTCCAGAAGAGAGAGGAAGAGGTGAGGTTTTGGGACAATTTGGCCAATTCAAATTATGTCCAAACAATGTGAAAATAATCCTAGTGACTTAAAACTTTCTTATTAGCATAATTTGACTATAATTGTAATTTTTCATAATCATTAGAGAGAATTTGAATCAAAATAATAAATGGATATGTAATTGTAGAACAATTAGCCGATAGGTTTTGGCAAATAAGGAGATTGGTTTGTTGAGAAAATAATGTTAATTACCCTAGTGTAATAGTTGCTTTTTATGCTCAAAATTCACATTTTTTATTATAATTTCAACTTAATTTCAAACTAAAACTCATTTACTTTATATCATGTTAATTCTAAACTCAATTTGGAGGATTTTGGGATGGGATAATACATGCATATTAGCATATCATGATGTAATCCTATCATTATGTATATGCGATTATCATGATGCATGTAAAACATTATACCCTTGTACAATAGAAATTTCATACTTGTGTTTCCATTGAGGGAGCAATTTGACTTACTTAGTACGTAGCGTACTCATGTACCCTTTTACTTGGTCACCTACTCATTCTCATGAGCAAGGGCTATGTGTAGGATTTTGAGTATGTGTAGTAAAGGAACTACCTCAGTTTGGTTTCAAGATTTAGAGCATGGACATATAAAGGTCTTGTATGATTCATAATGGATGGTAGGTTTTATCTTTCTATCGTACCCTGATTTTGTTTTAATGTATCCTATACTTTTATTAATCTATATTTCTATATTATGATGGTTGGGGACCAATGAATTCCTTTGATGAAGCCTGGATAGGTTTCAAGAAGTTTCGCCGGATTGTGAATCAAGCACGGGGTTTGACTACACATGATAATCAGCCTAAGGAGTTTAATGCAAAGGAAGATTAGTAAAACTCAAAGCACAATTATAATCATGGCTACTGAAGTTGGATTAGCAGCAAGAGATTCGAGAAGAAGATCAAGCAAATGAGTCAGTCGCGAGAGAGAGAGAAGAATCGAGAGAGAGTAGATTCCAGAGAGCAATACAATCAAATGTATATTCAGCCAAAAAGTGTTGTACAGACCTTCCTGTATATGCCTTATCTTTAGGCGTATACAATACATGCCCTTATACGAACGATGGGCTCAATTACAAGACCCAGCATATCAGCCCAATAACTCAACCGGCTAACATAAACAAAACAATTCGTTGGTGCTGGTTATAATAAATCAGCCCAAACTACAAAATACAAGTATACATTAATCCAAATGATGGATTTATAATTTAATTCCCATCAATTAATTTATTTAGCAAATTATGGTTATTAAGGGTTGTATAATCCACAATCTTTCTAACCCAGCAAATATGGGTCTGGTGGCAGATTACATGGTCAATTTAATTTCCACTAGCCAAGTCATGCCGGCGAATGCATCATATGGGATAATCAACAATTTAATACAGCAATTTCTTGTCAGCAACAGCAACTAGCAACATTTATACACAGTAGCCTCATCATGATCCATCTTCCATAATGTGATTTACTTTCCTAATTAACCACACAATGAGAAAAGTAATTATATGTGCAATGTAATTTACAACAATTAATAGAATTATTTAAATACAAATTATTGAGATACACATCATTCCCCTCTTCTTGGTGGGGTTTCATCTCTGAAACCTTGATAATACCCATAAAAGGACTTAGATCAGAAACATTAAAAAAATCACTAACATTTCCAAATTTCGCAGGTAAATCAATTTTAAAAGCATTATCATTAATTCTTTCTAATACAATAAAAGGTTCATCTCGCCTACCATCCAATTTAAATTTCCTAAGTGTTGGAAAAATTTATTTTCTAAGATGTACCTAAACTAAATCCCATGGTTGAAAAACCATTTTCTTTTGTCTTTATTAGCATTCTCAGCCATTTGTTGAACCCTATTATTAATCTGTTGACTTATAGATTCATGAAGTTTCTTTATATGAGGCCAGTAAAAATGATCAACTAATATATCCAAAGTATTTTGAAATCCTAACTGTGCCATTAATCCACCATTATGTGCTTCTTGAATTAATAATCCTCTATATGAACAATCAGGTATGCGTAGTCTATTTTCTTTAAATAAGTAACCCTCATAGATATAATATTTCCCTTGTGTAGCAGTTTCAGAATTTTTATATATTTCCTTAAAATCATGATCCTCCAAAGTTTAACACAAGAAAATCCCAACAAAGTAGCATCTATTGTGTTTAACAAAACATGTCTCCTAGATAAGGCATTTGCAACCATATTGTCACCTCCTTTTTTTATATTGAATTATATAGGGAAAAATTTTAATAAATTCAATCCACCTACCCTGTCTTCTATTTAATTTTGATTGGATTTTTAGATATTTTATAGCTTCTTGATCAGTATTTATAACAAACTCTTTAGGCCATAAGTAATGTTGCCATACCTCTAAGGCTCTTACTAAAGTAAATAATTCTTTTTCATAAGTACAGTAATTTAAAGTACTACCATTTAGTTTTTCACTAAAATAAGCTATAGGTCTACCCTATTGAGAAAGAACAACCCCAATTCCCAAACTTAAAGCATCACAATCTAATTCAAACATCTTATCAAAGTCGGGAAGGACTAATACAGGTGCTTGTGTTAACTTGGTTTTAAGAGTTTCAAAAGATTTATGTTACTCTAAAACCCATTTAAAACCAGTTTCCTTTTTTGTTATTGCAGTTAAAGGCATTGCTATAGTACTAAAGTTCCTAACAAATCTACAATAAAAAGAACACAACCCATGGAAACTTCTAACTTCAGTCATTGTCTTAGGTATAGGCCACTCTTGTATGGCTTTAATCTTTTCCTTATCAACAGATATGCCATCCCTACAAACAAAAAATCATAGAAATACCACACTCTCTAAAAAAACCCTAGACTGAGCTAAATTAGCATACAACTGTTCTTCCTTAAACTTGTGTTTAGTATTTAGCAAGTCACCTTTTAACTACATCTCGTCACTCATTGATCAAGTATTTCTTAGTTTTTAGGGCTTTTTTATTACCTTTTAAATCATATTGCTATGTTCAATATGATCTTCTATGATTTCTTGCTTGAGCAACTACTATATTCACACAAGTCTCTCTCATTGAGTTCTTTATGATAGTCCTAACAACACATAATATTCGAGGAAGCTCTATAACAAGCCCATTTTTCACTACTAAAAAAATTAATAATTGCGGAAGTATAAAATGACCAAACACTTAGGAAAAATAGGGGTTTAGCATCCTATCTACCATAACAGATACATCAAATGCCTTTCCTATGTCACATATAAGGCTGAGAAACCAAGGCAATTAAAAGTTTAAAGGAATAGAACTTTGACGATCCCTAAATATTTAAATACATAAAGGAAATTATACGAAACTATAGAATTTTATTTACATAAAACAAAATTAGGGTTTAGCATTAAACTTAATTAATAAAGGACTATATTGAAGTATCTAGATGTCCATGCTCTGAAAACCAATGTCCCACACTAGGTAGACCTATTATTTACCATCCCCAAAATTCTATATATGGTCCTTTGTTCGAGGAATTAGCAGGTGACCTAACAAATGAGAAAATTACTACGCTTTATACTAAGTGAGCCAAGTTACCTTCTATGCAAAAGTTACTAACAAATGATGTGCCAACATAGTGTATAGATCATGCTTTACCATGGTCGTATATTGTGTCAGAAATCTATACCATACATAGCTCATCATGCCTATCAATATACACAACATCATAGAAAGTAACATGCAATCTAATAAGCTAGTAATTCAATGTATTATTAGGGATTCTCTCATCCATTAACATAGTTTCAAATTGAGTCCATTTTTTGACTTACATAATCCATTAGGTAGTTAATTTATAAGCCATTATTTCTTTTAAAAATCTTTTCCCTTTTCTATTTTTTTTTTTATATCCACATTCATGCTTTGACTCTTATTGAGTAATGGATTGTGCACCTTCCCATGGTATCATATACCATGGAAGTTTATCTAGAAAAAAGGACATAAATTATGATCAAAGCCCAGTAACCACTAATGGACATAAGTTTGGCCGAATCTCAAAGCCACCTATGTGAACAGACACTTTAGTATCGATACTCCCTAGTACATCATAAATCACTATAGTAAGTAAGGTACAGGGATGTAATAGAATCCTTTAAGAAGGTAAAGCCTTTAGCTAAGGTTGGATAGAGGTGTGGGTAATAGTGAATGGTTTGATCTGTATCCCTTGACTAAGGTGCAGATAGTGTAGGACCCATTTTTCGATGATATTGCACTTGTGGTACAATGGAGTGGTACTCAAAATTTAGGTTCTAACCTTTCAAAATTTTGAATCTCTAGGTGGAGAAGGAGGGCTTTATGGACCTGATGCATAGGATCTACATTACAAATCTCGTGGAACCAAGGCTTATCAATGTGTTTGCATACTCAAATTACTAAATAAGAATTGAAAGAGTTTAATGTGGATCATTATGGGCATATTATCTAGAAAGCATTGGCCATATAAAAAAAAGATGGCAAGGTAAGGTAAGTGCACTGACTAAGTACCTATTTGATTAAGCTGTTATCAGAGTTGAGAGGTTTGCTCGTTTAGATTGGGAAAAGAAATCAAGAGATGAGGAGGCTCTTATGTAATAGAATGCACATATAAATTATGTTAGGCTAGGTGATCAAAATAATAAGTATTTTATGCCAGCTTGTAGAGTAGAAGATCATAAAATAGAATTATCTAGCTACCCAATGATCATAATAGAGTTCTATTGGGAGATATTGAGATTCAAGCTAATATCGTGGCTTTTTATAAAAAATTGCTATAATTTTCAAGCGCTAAACTGAATCATATCAATTTAGCAGTGTGTAACTTGGGACCTACCCTAACTTTGGAACATCTAAGAGCCTTGATGGTCATACCAACTAATGAGGAGGTTAGAAGGACAGTATTTTCAATGGGTAACTTGAAATCCCCTAGTCCAGGTGGGTTTCACTCTTTCTTTTACAAGCATACAAAAAAGCTCTTGAGACAACTTAATAACACTACCATTACTCTAATCTTTAAGGTACCTTGTGCTATTAGATTAAAAGAGTATAGACCAACTACATGTTTTAATGTTCTATACAAAATATTCTCTATAGTGCTAACCTATAGAATACAATAGTTTTTGCATTGTCTTATTGGAAATTCTCGGGAAGCTTTTGTAAGGGGTAGGAATTTGGGTGATAATGTCCTAATGGGAACAGAATTAGTGAGAGACTATCAAAAAAAATTCCTTAGTCCTCAGTTGATGTTGAAAGTTGACATTCAAAAAACATACGACTCACTAGAATGGCCCTTTTTGCAACAAACATTGATTGTATTTGGCTTCCCTTACCACTTCACACAAATGATTATGGAGTGTGTTACCACTTTTAGGGTTTCATTCAATGTGAATTGATCTTTAACTACACCTTTTGCATGCAAGAGGGGTTTGAGGTGAGGACACCCACTCTCTCCCTACCTCTTTATAGTAGCTATGGACTATATGCATGGAGAAATTCATTAGTTATGGTCTGTTCCTAGTTTTGTGGATCATCAAGGATGTTAAAAGTTCATGATCATAGATCTTTGCTTTGCTAATTACCTACTACTTTTGATGATAGGGGATTTTCATTCGACTTATCTCTTTAAACAAAAATAAGATGATTTTTCAAGATGCTTAGGTTTAAAAGCAAATCCTACCAAGAGCTCAGTCTATATGGGACATATTTCTTCTGATATTAAAAGATAAATTTTGGATATTCTGGAATCCTATGAAGGCTAATTTGATTTTTTGTATCATGGAGTGCCGCTTGAAATAGCTCGGTTGGGAATAATACATTTCCAACCTTTGATTGATAAGCTCATAGCCCGTATACAACTATGGACTAATAAAAACCTAAGCTATGCGAGTAGGATACAACTTATCAGTTTAGTTTTATTTGGTATCCAAAATTTCTTGTCTTAGATCTTCATTCTCCCTAGAGATGTAATTAATCATGTTGAGGTTGTGTGAATTTTTTTTAAGGATAGGACTCGGTTCACCTTCATGAAAAGCTTTAGTGTATTGGTAATTTACCTCATAAAGAAGGGGGTCTGGGTTTGAAAACTTTTATTACTGGAATGTGGAAGCTATTGGAAATAGATTGTGGTAGTTGGTGCATCATAAAGAGATTTTATGGATTCGTTGGCTCCACGGCTATTACATTAAAGTTGCAAATGTGAGTGAGGTTCAAAGTAAACCTCAACATTCATGGATTTTTAGACAAATTCTACAACTCAAACAATTATTACTTGTAGTGATCCAACAACATAGATGTACAGTTGGGGGAGTCTTCAAGATTAGTAAAATTTATGAGATCATTCGGCCTCAAAGAGATGTGAAACCATGGCATAAGATGGTGTGGGTGCATGCAAGATTGCCTAGACATAAATTTATTTTTTATCTTTTGTGCAGAAAAGCCTTAATTATTTTGCGTTAGTCTTAGTCATTGGGGTGTCATTACTTATTCAAAATGTGGTATTTATTCCTAGGAGTAAGAAAATTTGGATAATTGATTTGTACAATGCTCTTTTTCTCATGATTTTTGGCATCGAATGTGCAAATGGTTTGGCATTTGTCAACCATTTTCCACATGGGACCAAGATCTAATCTAGATTATTTATAAGAAGTAGTATAGAAGAGAAGAATAGGATATTATGCGAATGGTGATTGTTGCAATTGTCTACACAATTTGGCAAGCAAGAAATCAAGCTATTTGTCAGGCTAAGGTTCCTCTTTTGTGGACAATGACTCAAGAGATCATTATCCAACTATTCATTAGCCTTGGTACCTCCAAGAAGAAGGAGACCTATGGAGCTTTGTTATCTAGTCTTAATAGAATTGTTTAATCAATTTTGTGTTTCGATTGAATTTTGGATGTACATATTGCTCATTTTTGGTAATTCATAAAGATTACTATTACCTACCAAAAAAAGGAAGCCTCTATTAGGCAGTGTTTAAAATGCTGAGGATTTTGAAAATTTGCTTGCAAATGTCCCAATAAAAGGGTATTGTCCATATAAGAAATTGAACCTATAGAGACTTGTGAAGAAGACATTGTGTTCAAGCTTATTCAGAAAATTACTAATGAGTTAAAGGAGGAATAAAATTATTATAATGTATTAGAAATAGTGCCATAAAAATATTCAAGACTAAGGAAAGAGTGGGAGATACGGTTTGTTGAGTTATCATCGATAGTGAATATTATAAAAAATAGGTAATGAGAAGATGATGAAGGATTTGGGTTGATGACTACATTACATCCAAAGCCATTTTCTCTTCAATGCTTAAACAACGATAAGGGAGTCAAGGTAACTAAACAAACCCTAATATCATTTAAAATTGGTAGCTATCATGATGATATGTTATGTGATGTTTTACCTATGGATGCATTTGGAATATTATTAGGTAAACTATGGTAGTATAATAGATACTATTCATAATGGTATTATTAATGAATATCTAGTTGAGAAGGATAAAAAAAGGCATAAACTTAAACCTTCTAATTGTGATAATGAAAGCATAGTTGAGAATAAAAAGAGTGTATTCTTACATAAAAATGCTTTGGTCAAATGTATTTAAGAAGAAGGTGGCTTCTATGCTATAATTATGAATGAATCCCTACAAGGGGAGAGAAATAATGATAATTCTAAATTAGAAAAAATTCTTTATGAGTATCATGATGTTTTTCCTTATGACTTACGACTTGGATTTCCTTGTAAGAGAGGAATAGAATATGCCATAGATTGATTCCTACCATGTCTTTAATTAAGTAACCTAGATATGGATGTAATTTGGAGGAGGCTAAGGAATTAGAAAAACAAATAAAAGAACTCATAGGAAAATGTTATGAGAGGGAACACATAAGTCCATGTTCTGTGCCTACATTACTTGTTCCGAAATTGATGGTACCTTATGCATGTGTATTGACTTAAGAGATTCGAATAATATAACTATCAAATATTGATTTCCTATGCTAAGATTTATGACATATTATATGATTTATGTGGAGCATAAGTATTCTCTAAAATTGATATACCAACCGGATATCATCAAATTAGAATAATAGAAGGGGTGAATGGAAAACTGCTTTCAAAATAAAATATGGTCTTTATGAATGGACTATGATGCCTTTTGGTTTATATAATTCACCTAGTAAATTTATGATAATAATGAATGAAGTTTTTTGACCTTTTTTTGGAATTTTTACTGTGGTATATTTAGAAAATATACTTATGTATAGTAGAAATGAGCATGATCATCTTATTCACTTAAGGAAGTTATTTGATGCACAGAAGGAAACTAAACTCCATGGAAAAATGGAGAAGTTTGATTTTATGCTTTCATGTATTACTTTCCTTGGATATATTGTGATTACTTAACATATTATAGTTGATCCCACAAGATTAAGGCTATTAAAGATTGGCTCTTACCTAAGGATATCCATGAGGTGAGGACTTTTATGGTTTGGCAAGTTTTTTATAGGAGATTCAGTAAGGATTTTTCTGCTATGACTGTACCAATAACACAACTCATGAAGAAGGGTGAATTTAATTGGAGTGAGGATGCAACTAAATCCTTCCAAACATTGAAAAACAAGCTATGTAATTTAGCAGTATTATCTTTACTCAACTTTCATAAATTATTGGAGGTTACGTTTGATGCAAATGGTGTAGGGAGAAGAGGTATACTCTCACAAGAAAAATGGGTTATTGCATTTTTTTAGTGAGAAACTAAGTGTGTTGAAACAAAAATATTAAACATATAATAAGGAATTCTATACCATCATAAAACATGGAGCAATTACATAATACCCCAAAATCCTAATTAAGGAAATTATGTTAAAATAGGGATTCATTAGGGAAATTAAATATAGAAATTATTTTATTAAAATAAGGGGGAATATTTAAGGCAAAATCAAGAGAAAAATAATAAATAATTTAATTAGGAAAGATTAGGGTGTTTTGCTAATTAAAATAAAATTTAGAAAAAATTACCCAAAATATTCTAAATACCCCAATCAACCTAATTTTCTTTTTTCCTTTTTCCATTTTCCCTTTTTGCCTTCCTTTTTCCTTTTTCTTTCCTCTTTTTCTCCTTTCTCCTTTTTTCTATTTGCCAGTTCTTCCCCGAATTAAGCCATCCCTCCCCTTGGGTCCCAACCCCTCTCCCCCTTCTTCTTTGCCCACGCAGCCTAGCCCATCAACCCTCTTTTTTTCGTCTACCTCACCCGCCTGGTCTCCCCTTCTTTTTCTTCTTTTCTTTTCCCCCAAACTGGTCAGCCGACCCACCTATGCTTCTTCCTCCCACACCTTGTAGGTTGAAACCCACAACCCTGTACCACCTACAACCCAGCCACCATACTATCAACCTTCCCCTCTCCTTTCTCTCCCTATTCTTTTCCTTTCCTTTTTTTGGCAGCAACCAACACCACACTTACCTCCTTCTCCTTTCTCCTCCCCGACCAAACCTGCAACTACCACTTTATAAGCTCGTACTATCCTACAACAATTGGTCGATAAGCCCTGCCACACCTTGCCCCTTTTTCCTCTTCCCCCTATTTCTTTTCCTCCCTCTAATGGCCCATAACTACCCCAAACAATCCCCACTTGACCCTATTTTTCCCTACCTAGAAATGTAGCCATCCTTATACCACTCTCATTTTAGATGTCTTCCCCACCGTTGTTGCCCAACGCCGCCACCCGAAACACCTCCCAAAAGCTTCCTTGCATTACCCTCCACTAAACCATACCACTCACCACCCCTAATTCCCCCATAAAATCTACCTCAATGATGTAAAGTTAGCTGGTCAATCTGCCACTTTGCACTCATCACTGCCTCTCTTGCTACTATGCACTACCATCTGCGCCACAACTACCACCACTCCTACCACCCAAACCACTTACTAGAGTCTCCCCTACCTCCTCTTACCTTCCTCTCTCCCTACCTCCCTCTCCTTCACCCTTCCTCCTTCTCCACCACCTTCGGCCACCATAACAACCACCACCTATGTCACCACCTTTGCTGCACCACCACCACCATTCCAACCCTCTCAACCTAGATAATCCACCACCACCACAACCACCATCTCAATCTCCCTCTTCGAGCCTTAAATACCACATTTCCAACCCCCAATTCCTCTACCACTACCGCCAACTAGCTACCACCACCTGATAAGTGAGACTTTTGCATCTTATTCCTAACGTTTATAAGAGTTTTTACCACTAATTTCAGTTGGAATTCTCCCTTTTTGTTCTTGTTATTGCCTTGTGTTGTGAAAATTTGTAGGGTCTCAAGCAACAAAAAAATCATGAAGGATGAAAAAAATAATAAGCTTAAAGGGAGAAGAAAGGAGAAAAAAGGAGCAAAGAGGAGCCAAAGTTAAAGTGGAAAGAGATTTAGAGCTAAAATGTAAATTCTGCAATAAAATGAAAGCAAGAATGCATATTTAAACTATATGGGCCTAAAAGATGTGAAATTTAGACTAGGAAAAGGTCTGAATTTGGAGTAGCTTTCAACATCAAAGTTGTAGATCTTTTTAATAGGTTTTCAACGCATCTAAAATCCGCTTAATCAGAGTTATGATGAAAACGTTATGGTCAAAATACGCATCATTGTCAAAGTTGACACGGGAAGCTCATCTTTACCGAAACCCTAGCAATCCATGAGGCGGTAATATAAAAAATCTCATTCTAATATCTCGAGGCAGCCTCCACTCCCTCTATTTTCTCTCTTCTCTATCCTCTTCCCCAATTCATCAAGATCTCTCTTGTAAATTAGAGACCTAGGTTCAAGAAGTTAAATTTTTACAAGAATTTGTGAACATTAAGGGTATTATCTAATGATCTTTTCTCTATCTATGGAATCTCTTGTTGTTTTTAATATTCTTGCTATGAATTTGATGGGCTAGATCTTGTGCTAAGGTGAAGGGGAATTTTCCCAGATCCTAATGTGTTGAATTATTGCATCCTTTTTTATTCAATTCATAATGTATGTGTTGTGTTATTGATTGATTGACGGATTTTTGAACCATGGCTGAGTTTTGATTTTCGATGTGGGAAATACCGGTGAGATCGAAAGATAATCTAGTATTAGACCAAATAGCACAATGGGAGATTAAATTGTAGGTCAAGAGATGATCAATTTTACCTCTACAACAATAAAGGAGGAAACTTTATAGACTTTAATGCATTACATTCTATTAGACTCTAAGCTAGAAATAGTTAGGGCCATAGATATGTAATAGGGTGGTTGTGGCTTGAGAAAGCACAACACTTTCTATCCTTTTTGGCATGATTGATTATGATTGTTGAATTATTTTGTGATGTGATCTTCGATTACATGTGAGGATTGGGGGCGATGAACCGGAACCTTAGCTCTTCTGTTTATTTGAGTCACTTGAGTGCTATTTTCTTTTATTTTTAGCTTATTTAGTTATTTTAGCTTACAATTTATTATTTCATATCATCTCGTAGTCTAGACATAGTTAAGTTCTATCATTGTCCTAGTGGTCATTCACCAATCCTTGTGGGATCGACATTGACTACTATTCTGACCCTGTGCACTTGCGGGTAGGAACGTCTCAAGTTTTTGGCGCCGTTGTCAGGGATTGGCAGGAGTGACATTAGGACTCAAGGAATTTATTGTGATCTAGACATTTATTTTTTTTTCTCTTTTTACATTCTTTTTGTTGTGGTTGAATAATCTTGGGTGTAGGATTTCTTGATTTAGTGCAGGTGCATTAGTGCATGACCTGCCCTAGTGGGGGTGATCTAGTGCCACTTGATCTCGAGATTGAGAGGACCATCTCACATTTACGCAGGTCACACACTACAAAAATTGAAATGGAAACCAATACTCCACCCCATGATGGACTAATCCCACCACAAGGGCACATCTTACTCCAAGAACAAGCTCCTATCCAAGAGCAAGCTCCCATTCCTAGGTCACTTCGGGACTATGCTACACCAAGCCTTGATGACTCAACCTCAAGCATACGAAGACCAGCCGTACAAGCTAATAATTTTGAGATCAAGCCTGCCATTATCCAAATGCTACAAACATCAGTTCAATTTGGAGGTAACCTTAATGAAGATCCCCACTCCCACATTGCTAACTTTGTAGAAATCGGTAACACTTTTAAGCTAAATGGTGTTTCTAATGATGCAATTAGGCTTAAATTGTTCCCTTTTTCTTTACGTGATAAGGCTAAGAGTTAGTTACACTCATTAGCCCCAGGGTCTATTATTACTTGGGATGATTTGATGAAGACTTTCCTTTCTAGATATTTTCCACCATCCAAAACTGCAAAATTACGGAATGAAATCACTACCTTTATGCAAAATGACCTTGAATCACTTTATGATGCATGGGAAAGGTTTAAGGATTTGCTTAGGAAGTGTCTACATCACAGCCTGCGTATGTGGCTTCAGATGCAAACTTTTTATAATGGTATCTCTGCTACTAACCGTTCTATGATAGATGCAGATGCAGGAGGTACTATTATGAACAATACTCCAGAGTAGGTTTATGATTTCATTGAGGAGATAGCTTTGAATTCCCACCAATGGCACTCTGAACGTACCCCAATACAAAGGACTCCAGGAATTCACTCTTTAGATTTCATCACGGTAGTAGAGGCTAAGATTGATTTGCTTGCTAAAAAATTTGACAAAATTGGTAGTACTTCTTGTATGTAGGTACAAGCTAATGCACCTATGTGTGAGTTATGTGGTGGATCACACTTAAGCACAGAATGTCAAGTTGGGAATCCCTTCCAACAATCTTATGATCAAGTGAACTACATGGGAAATAGTTATGGGAGACCGAATAATCCCTACTCCAATGTCTACAATCCTGGATGGAGAAACCATCCAAACTTCAGTTGGAGAAATGAAGTTCCTACAAACCCTCCGGGATTCACACAACAACAACCAACACCTCCAGCTCCTTTACAGCCCCAACAACCTCAATCTTCTTCACTTGAAGAGATGATGTCCAAGTTCATCACTCGCACCAAGAGTACCCTTCAAAAACATGATGCTTAAATTCAAGCTCATCTTCAAAAACAATAAGCCCACCTCCAAAATCAGGATGCATCCATCAAGAACCTAGAGGCACAGATTGGACAACTTGCTAATGTCATTTCAGCGAGAGCACCTAACACTTTGCCTAGTGATACAATCATCAACCCAAAGAGTAAATTAATGCAATAGCCTTGAGGAGTGGGAAACCACAACCTGAACCATACCCTCAAGAACCCAAGGAAGATAAAGAAAAAGCTCCTGAAGAGAAAGTGCCTGAATCACAACCTAAGACAATCCACACTTCACCTTAAGAGGTAAATGCATATGTTCCTCCTCCTCCGTTTCCAGGTAGGATTGTACAACGCAAGTTAGATGCTCAATTTGTAAAATTTCTTGATATTCTTAAGAAAGTGCACATTAACTTGCTGTTACTTGACATTGTGAGACAGATGCCCAGTTATGGGAAGTTTCTAAAGGACATAATCACTCACAAGAGGAAACAGGATGATTTTGAAATAGTAAGTTTAAATGAGGAATGCTCTGCAATCTTGCAGAACAAACTTCCTCCTAAGCTTAAGGATCCAGGAATTTTCACTATCCCATGTGTAATTGGTGATTTAAAATTTGAAAAGGTATTATGTGATCTTGGTGCTAGCATTAACTTGATGCCCTTCTCTGTTTTCAAGCATCTAGATCTAGGGGAACCAAAACCCACCAATATGTCCCTTTAGTTGGCTGATCGATCTATCAAATATCCTAGGGGCATTATTGAAGATGTTTTAGTTAAAGTAGAAAAATTTATCTTCCCTATTGACTTTGTTGTGCTAGATATGGAGAAGACCACAAAGTCCCCCTAATTCTTGGTAGGCCTTTCTTAGCAACAGGATGTACTCTTATAGATGTCCAAGAGGGTAAGCTCATTCTTTATTTCCAAGGCGAAGAAGTCACTTTTAATGTATTTAAGAGCATGAAATACCCCTTAGATGATAACACTTGCTATTGTATTGATATCTTAGATAATGTAATTGATGATTGCTTTCAAGCAAGTGTTATGCAGGATCCCCTAGAAAGGTGTTAGGTTCAACAAAGAGAGTGGACGAATGAAGAGAATGAAGAAGAGGTTGTCCAATAATTGAATGCACATCCACCATATGGTCGTCACACTATGGTCCCCTTACAAGGGCTAGAGAGGGCCCAGATTCCAAAATTGAAGTCATCTATTGAGGAACCTCCCACACTAGAGCTTAAGCCACTACCTCAGCATTTGAAATATGCATTTCTTGGTCATAATGATACACTTCCCATCATTATTTCTTCATCTTTAACTAATTTGCAGGAAGAAAAATTGATGAGAGTGCTTAAGGAACGAAAGAAGGCCTTCAGATGGACCATTACTGATATTAGAGGGATTAGCCCTTCCATGTGCATGCACAAAGTTCTCATGGAAGACAACCACAAGAAATTGATCCAACCTCAAAGGTGATTGAACCCAACAATGCAAGAGGTGGCGAAGAAGGAGATAATTAAGCTATTAGATGCAGGTATGATCTATCCAATCTCTGATAGCTCTTGGGTTAGTCATGTCCAAGTGGTTCCCAAGAAAGGGGGAATCACCGTAGTCAAGAATGATAATAACGAATTGGTTCCTACTAGAACTGCTACAGGTTGGCATGTCTGCATTGATTTTAGAAAGCTGAATGATGCCACTAGAAAAGACCACTTCCCCCTTCCCTTCATTGACTAGATGCTTGAACACTTAGCGGGGCGTGACTATTATTGCTTTCTTGATGGGTATTCTGGTTATATGCAAATACCTATTTCCCTTGAGGACCAAGAGAAGACAACCTTTACTTGTCCTTATAGCACCTTCGCATATAGACGGATGCAATTTGGTCTTTATAATGCCCCAGCCACATTTCAAAGATGTATGATGGCTTTATTTCATGATATGATTGAAAAATTGATGGAAATTTTTATGGATGATTTTTTAGTCTTTGGGCCGTCATTTTATGCATGCTTAAATAATCTTGAGCTTGTTCTTAAGCGTTGTGAGGATACAAATTTGGTTTTAAATTGGGAAAAGTGTCATTTCATGGTCCAGGAAGGAATAGTTTTAGGGCATAAGATTTCATGCAAAGGGATAGAGGTAGACAAAGCCAAAATTGAATCCATTGAGAAATTGCCACCCCCTACATGTGTTAAAGATATACGTAGTTTCCTAGGTCATGCAGGTTTTTATAGACGCTTCATTAAAGATTTTTCAAAAATTTCAAAGCCTCTTTGTGATCTATTGGCTAAAGATGTGCCCTTTCACTTTTCTGATGCATGTCTGGCTGCCTTTAACACTTTAAAGACAAAACTTGTGGATGCTCCAATTATTTTTACTCCTAAATGGAATTTACCTTTCGAGATTATGTGTGATGCTAGTGATGTTGCTATAGGAGCAGTCTTAGGGCAGCGTAAGGAAAAAAAAATTCATACTATCTATTATGCTAGCAAGACTTTGAATTCAGCACAAATGAATTATGCAACAACTAAAACAGAATTGCTAGCTGTGGTTTTCTCCTTTGACAAGTTTCGTTCTTATCTATTGCTTAACAAGGTCATTGTCTATACTGACCATGCAGCCTTGAAGTATCTTTTTATTAATCAGGATGCAAAGCCTAGAATCATTCGGTGGATTTTATTGTTGCAAGAGTTCGACTTAGATATCAAGGATAGGAAGGGTAGTGAGAATCAATTAGCTGATCATCTTTCTCGTTTACCCTCTACCTACGAGGTCAATCAAGAAGCTACACCTATTGGAGATGCATTTCCCGATGAGACACTCTACGTTGTTACAAATCATCCTTAGTATGCTGATATAGCGAACTATCTTGTAAGTGGAATCCTTTCATCAAAGGAAGAAGTTCTTACATGATCTAAGGTATTACTTTTGGGATGATCCCTACCTCTATAGGATTTGTGCTGATCATGTCATTAGAAGATGCATCCCTGAGCATGAAATGCATTCTATACTATCTCATTGTCATAGTAAAGAGTATGGTGGCAATTTTGGCCCCACCAAAACTGTTGCAAAAGTCTTGCAATGTGGATTATATTGGCCTAAATTATTTCATGATGCATACTCCTTTGCTAAGACTTGTGATAGGTGTCAAAGAATGGGAAATATTTCTAGAAAACAAAAGATGCCCCTCACAAACATTCTTGTAGTGGAGTTATTTGATGTTTGGGGAATCGATTTTATGGGACCATTTCCTAAGTCTATGCTGAATGAATATATTATTGTGGTAGTTGATTATGTATCTAAGTGGGTAGAGGCTATAGCCACTCCCACAAATGATGCAAAAGTCGTCACTAAATTTTTGAAAAAGAATATATTTTCAAGGTTTGGGACACCTAAGACTATCATTAGTGATGGGGGTTCTCATTTTTGCAATAGAGCATTTAATGCTCTTTTGAGTAAGTATGGAGTTAACCATAAGGTTTCTACCCCATACCATCCTCAAGCTAGTGGTCAAGTGGAGGTGTCAAACCGTGAGCTTAAGAGAATTCTTGAGAAAATGGTTAGCTCTTCTAGAATGGATTGGTCCTTGAAACTTGACGATGCTCTATGGGTTTACCGAACAACTTTTAAAACTCCTATTGGAATGTCCCCTTATAATCTAGTTTTTTGGAAAATCTTGTCATCTCCCTGTAGAACTTGAGCATAAATCATTTTGGGCTACCCGTCTCCTTAACTTTGATATGCAAGCTGCAGGTGAGAAGAGGCTCCTTCAATTGAATGAACTCAATGAATTCCGGCTTAAGGCATATGAGAGTGCTAGGCTATACAAAGAGCGCACGAAAAGGATTCATGATCAACGGATCACCAAACGAGAATTTGAAGTGGGTCAACAAGTGCTTCTATTTAATTCTCATTTGCGATTGTTCCCTGGAAAGCTTAGATCCCGATGGTCAGGACCATTCACAATCAGACAAGTTTTTCCATCCGGAGCAGTCGAAATCTCTAGCCTCAATAAAGAACCTTTCAAAGTGAATGGGCAAAGGTTGAAGGTGTATGAAGGTGGCGAGGTTGCAGCCCTCAAAACCACCATTCTTCTGGATGATCCTAAGTGAAGTGAGAAAGTCAAGCTAATGACTATAAACAAGTGCTTTTTGGGAGGCAACCCAATTTTTTTATTCTATTTACTTTATTTATTTTTCTTATTTTGTTTTTCTTGGCTTGTTTGCTCTTTTTTTCCTTATGGATTTTTATCTCCCTCTTTTCTTTTGTGCTTCTTATTTCACTTTGAGGACAATGTGATACATAAGCATGGGGGAGAAGATGGCCTATCCTTGTCATTTGGTTAGTAATTTGTTCTTCCCTATTTTATTTTGATGAGTGTTGCTATCTTTTTCCTTGGTCATTTCTTTTGGATTTTTTTATCTAATAAAAAAAGCAAAACAAACAAAGAAAAGAAAAGGAAATGACCCTTCATTGATGATATTAAATAGTGTGTTTTGTCTTGCAATGGCATGAGTGTTTAGTTTAGCGTGATAAACCCTTTAAATCATCTTTTGAAAATGGATTTCTATGTGCTTAAATATTTTGGTTGCATTGTTATGAGACAAGTGTAATTGTGTTTGAGAACTTTACGATTATACATGCCTTAAAATTCTTGTGGCATTGTAGTTTGACTTATGCTGATTTACTCTTTGCCAAAAGGTGTTAGAATTAGAGAATTTTGGACCTTGTGAGACTTTGAGCCTTTAGACTGATACATCACTACAGTCTCTTATTTTTTCTTTTGTGTGTGTCTCCCACCATAACTTGGGAAACTAGAACTTGTAATGGTTTTCTTCAAAGCCGCATATGACTTAGACGTGCATTATAATGATGGAGGCACTTTTTTTTTGTCATAACCTACATTAGCCAAATAGCCTGACCTTCACATTTTATCCTTTGCTAACCCCGTTGTGCTTATGGCCATTTTTCTTGATTTAACCACACATGTAACCTAATTTCCTTTATCCCTCCCTAAGTCTAGAATCAATGGTTGTTGCGCAATTTGAAAAAAAAAAAAGAAGTTGGGAGTATGATGTAATTTGAGCATGAGGGAGGTGTGAAAGAGTAAATGGTTGTGTATGATAAAAAGCAAATCGATATATCTCTTATAAAAAGAAGAAGAAGAAGAAGAAGAAGAAGAAGAAGAAGAAGAAGAAGAAGAATAATCAATAAGGAGTTTGGGGTGCTTGTATTTCGTGATGAAAACTTGGGATGGTAAAATATATGTTATTAAAAAAAAACATATCTCATTGGTACTAGACTTTTAAATCCACTTACAAAAAAAAATTTCATCCTAACCTTTTAACCCATGGCCCCATTACAACCCTAATAAGACCTCTTGATTGTTGTGTGTTCTAAGTCTTTCTAGTGGTGGAGAATCGAAAAGCATTCCAAGCATATGGATGATCTTGATCATGACTGAGAGGACTAGTGCGGAACCTTCAAATAAAATAAAACACGTGAGAGGTGTGTCCACAAGACCTAAAGTGAGAATTCGAATTCAAAACATTGAGGGATGAGTGAGTTGGTATATGGCTGCCTGTTGTCCACTGTTGGATGTCGTCTGTTGCATGGCATGTCCCTAGAGCTTGATAGCACAGTTACATTTCTCACATATGGGGGCAACCTAAATATATTTCGAAAAAGGATTTTGATCTTTTAATTGTTATATTTTTGGGTCTTATTGCTCCTTACTTGACTCTTGTGTTATTAAAGGCTAAACACACTTTTCTGAGAAAGGGAACCTACTAATTTTCTTTTTCCTCATGGTGGGTTTCTTGTATTACTTTGCTTGGGGACAAGCAAATGTTTAAGCATGGGGTAGTTGATAAGTGTGAATTTTGCATCTTATTCCTAACGTTTATAAGAGTTTTTACCTCTAATTTTAGTTGGAATTCTCCCTTTTTGTTCTTGTTACTGCCTTTGTGTTGTGAAAATTTGCAGGGTCTCAAGCAACAAAAAAATTATGAAGGATGAAAAAAGAATAAGCTTAAAGGGAGAATAAATGATAAAAGAGGAGCAAAAGTTAAAGTGGAAAGAGATTTAGAGCTAAAATGTAAATTCTGAAATAAAATGAAAGCAAAATACATATTTAAAGTATATCGGCCTAAAAAAAGTGAAATTTAGACAAGTAAGAGGTCTGAATTTGGATAAGCTTTCAAAATCAAAGTTGTAGATCCTTTTAATAGGTTTCCAACGCAACTAACATCCGCTTAATCGGAGTTATGATGAAAACGTTATGGTCAAAGTACACATCATTACCAAAGCTGACACAGGAAGCCCATCTTTACCGAAACCCTAGCAATCCACGAGGTGGTAAAATAAAAACTCTCATTTTAATATCTCGAGGCGGCCTCCACTCCCTCGCTTTACTATCTTCTCTATCCTCTTCCCCAATTCATCAAGATCTCTCTTGTAAATTAGAGACGGAGGTTCAAGAAGTTAAATTTTTGCAAGGATTTGTGAACATCAAGGGTATTATCTAATGATCTTTCCTCTATCTATGGAATCTCTTATTGTTTTTAATATTCTTGCTATGAATTTGATGGGCTAAATCTTGTGCTAAGGTGAAGGGGAATTTTCCTCGATCCTAATGTGTTGAATTATTGCATCCTTTTTTATTCAACTCATAATGTATATGTTGTGTTATTGATTGATTGATGGATTTTTGAACCACGGCCGGGTTCTGATTTTCGGTGTGGGAAATACAGGTGAGATCGAGAGATAATCCAGTATTAGACCAAATAGCACAACGGGAGATTAAATTGTAGGTCGAGAGACGATCGATTTGACCTCTACAACAATAAAGGAGGAAACTTTATAAACTTTAATGCATTACATTCTATTAAACTCTAAGCTAGAGATAGTTAGGACCATAGATATGTAATAGGGTGGTTGTGGCTTGAGAAAGCACAACTCTTTCTATCCTTTTTGGCATGATTGATTATGATTGTTGAATTATTTTGTGATGTGATCTTCGATTACATGGGAGGATCGGGGGCGATGAATCGGAACCTTAGCTTTTCTATTTATTTGAGTCACTTGAGTGCTATTTTCCTTTCTTTTTAGCTTATTTAGTTATTTTAGCTTACAATTTATTATTTCATATCATCTTGTAGTCTAAACATAGTTAAGTTCTATCATTGTCCTAGTGGTCATTCACCAATCCTTGTGGGATAGACCTTGACTACTACTCTGACCCCGTGCACTTGCGGGTAGGAACGTGTCAAGCACCCTAGGTGAACTAAGATAAAACCCTAAGGAGGTATAGGAGCATGCTCCAAGACCAATGTCATTTAAGGTAAGGATATGGTTAAGGCCTAATATGTGTGAAAAATGTGTTATGCATGTTGATTTGATGTGTGTGTCTTATATATTACGGATTTTCTCTTTTAGTGCAGCTTGTTAAGCATGGAGCTTAGGTAAGCTAAATGTGGTTTATGACATGTGTAATATGGTATTGCTACTTGTGCTTGGATGTTCTTATGTGATATTGACCCTCTTGACATGCATAGTAGGAGACGCTAAATAGTGTGATGTGGTTGTGAGAGAAATGCAAAAGAGTGAGGTAAGTGAGTTGACTAAGAGAATGGTAATGATGGCCTGAGAATATTATGATCTATGGGTTGACAAAGGATTAATAATGGGAATAATCAAAGGGAATGGACCCAAACATACATAAGGAGTCTAGGTTTTGCATGAGATGGTTGGCCTTTTGCATGGGGATAACCTTTATATGGAAAATTTTGACTTGAGGGTTAAGTAAGGTAAGGGAAGAATTATTAGGGTGATTAGATTCTATATGTGAGAAATAGTACGTGTGTTGGTGTAAGAATGCATAGGAGACGTGACTAGGATTTTGGAGGAAACCTAAGTGAGAGAAGTATGCATGGAGGGAAAAACTAACAAAAATGGTTAAAATGGAGAATAAAGAATCAGAGGGGTGTCACATGGAGGAAAGAAGAGCCAAGTGAGGAAAAGTTATTTGGGTGTTGAGGGAGAGACATAAAAGAAAGAAGAAGTACTAGGGTTTAGAGGAGCGAACATAGGGTTTTTATGATCATGTGTGGGAGTTAGATAGTAAGGTTATGATGTCTAGTGTGGTTCAAGGGAAATGATGGTTTTGGTAACAAAGAAGAGTTTTGGGTTCTCATGGTGAGTGGAAAAGATGGGAAGGAATTCTTATGGTCATAGGTTGTACTAGATATGTGTCATGTGGAAGAGGGGATGGTAAGTAAGAGAGATGAAAGGATAACATTGTTTGAGGAAAGAGAGGTGCTAGGGTTTTAGAATTACTAACTAGGGTTTTATGGTCATATGTGCAAATTGGGAAGTAAAGTAGGGTGCTTGAGGATGAATCGAGTGAGGTGATGAATAGGGGGCAAAGGAGCATGAGTTGTATGGGATAGAGAAAGGTTAAGCTATATAGGCCAAATTAGGGTTTCTCGAAGGGAAATCCTAGAGATTGATATTGAGTTGACTGAAAGATATGAAAAGTGGGCCTCAAATTTGAGTATTCATGGTAATGAGGAAAGAACGTGAAGAAATTTCTAGATGTACTAGAGGTTGTAGAAGTCCTAGGATATGGGATAGGGTTTTGGGAAGCTGAGAGTAAAAGGGTTGAGCATGGGAATTCTAGTGGGTCATGCATGTCTAGTCTAGGTTTTGTGTGGAATAAGATACAATAAAATAAAAAACACTTAAAGTGAAATATTATCAAGCTAGGGCCTAATGATGATATATTTTACTAGTCCATCAGCTATAATAGCAGTTGGGTGTATTTTGTGTAGTGGAGTGATATCCGATCTACCGACTATAATAGTGGTCAGATGCGTTCTGTCCTATGGATTGTTTCTAGTCTACCAAGTATAATAGTGGGAGATTCTGGACTCGATAAACCAAACTTTATATAATAATAAGACATGGAAAGATATTAATTACTTATAGTGGAACACCACATGCGCCGGGGCTAATTAGGTTGATTTTTTGATATACTGGTTATAATAGTGGTCAGGTGTTTTTTGCCTAGTGGGGTGATTATGGTCCACCAGCTATAATAGTGGTCAGTTACGTTCTACCTTGTGGAGTATTTTTGATCCACCAACTATAATAGTGGGGTTCTCATACTCATGCTTAATTAATATAAGAAAAGTGTAAGATAAAAGATTGGTCTAAGTTTTGTGTGGTAATATGAACCTGAATTATGCTTTTTATGCCTTACTTATCTATTTTCTTACATAGCCTTACCGATATGGTTACCTGTTTTATAGGTGTTTCTCATTCTCACAAGTAGAGGCCTTTCTAAATATGTCCAGGTAGGAGTTACTGTTTTGATGCCTATGACATACTAGATGTGTTAGGTGAGGATATGTGATGATCATTGGACTTACGTGGGGCTAAGAGTGAATGCCAACTAGACTCTCTACTTGTATCTTATTTTACTTTATTATTGTATATCTTTTTCCCTTGGGGGAATGACTTTGTATCTGTTTTAATTATATATTAATTCTTTGCTTTCACTCTTATTCCCTCCTTATGAGTATTTTGAATTTCTATGTTTCTATACCTTATGTGTGTTTAATGATTGCGAAAATTTTTCCTTAACCTTGCGGATAGTGAGAGACTAGCCGGGGGTCAAGCTTATACTAATCACGACGGTAGCACCCCTGTGCTTGTACTTGTTTTAATTAAACAAAAAGTTTTAACTATGAGTTTTGGGGGTGTTACATAAGCTATTTGTTTTTCATTTAGACCATGAAAGTTTAAAAACTCTATATGGGTAAAAGAATATTATTCCTAGGCATGCCAAAAGGTTTAGTTTCTTACCATTCTTCTTCTCTTCTTTCAAACATTTTGATGATAAAGAATATGTCACGGTAGCTGCTTTTTCTATAATATCTATGGTATTGGTCATGTTGGATGTTAAATTATTAGGTTTTGATATGTTGAAGGAATTATTTTTTAAAGATGAAGATTTTATTAACATCTATAATGTAGGTAAGAAAGAATAATAGTTGTGCTAATTATATGCTATAAGTTGACTTTCTTTTCAAACATAATAAGTTGTGTATACCTCATTCTAGTGTACATGATTTACCTGTTAAAGAAATACATAAGGGGATATAGCTGGTCATTTTGATGTTCATAAAACCATAGAAATATTACAAGAGAGCATTTACTAGCAACAAATGATAAAATTAGTACAAGTTGATATACAACATAATGGCATTACAAGAATTACAAAATTTCATAGAAGAAAGGCCACTAGACATAAAATTTGATTATATATGTTAAATCATTATATCACATATTCAGAGTTTTTGTAGCTTTGTTATCTTGTTTTATTCTTTATAATGCTTGTAAAATATAATTGTAACTAATATCTGTATACTAATTCCATGCAAATAGATATGGGCTTATTAATAAAAGGTCTGCATATGTGTTTGTGTGTGTGTCTATATATATATATATATATTCTACATCATCATAGAACATGGAATAAGAAATCAAATTTTTAGAGAACCAGGACAAAAGAGATTTTTTTTGTTCTTCTTATTCTTTTCTTCTTCAAGTAAGGGTATTGGACAATCGTAGAGAGATTTCTTTAAAGAAATATAATATTTCTCTTTAGAAGTTTATTGATCTTAGAATAGATCATTGCCACCATCCCACCAAAGAAACAAGTACAAAATCAACAATTTAAAATCAAAGAAAACTTATGAAGACTTATATAACTTCAGGATCAAGAGAAATGTTCCTAGAACGTTGAAGATTATTTTTTGGTGATCTTCCACATTAGATAGTCTCCCTCACAAAACTAGTGATGAATTTTAACAAAAAAGGTAATTTTAGTTCAAGGAAAATCAACTCTTACATAGTCATAGAGTGAGTCATTGAGGTTGATATTTAGTTAAGCTTGCCTATAGAGTTGCCTTGTTTACACAATATCTTCCGCATTTCTTAGTTGACTAAGTTTCATGTAGACCCATCCACATAATCTTGCCATAGATGATAAAGCTTGATGAGGATTTTATATATGAGGTGCACCTAGTGTGCATCTTTGACATGAAAACCTAGGATATGCATAGAAAGACCATTCCACCAATCAAAGCTCTTTGGTCATGGGATGGTGCTAAGGAGGGCACTTTGGAGGTGAACGAAGAGATTCATGAGAAGAATCTAATTTTTTTCTCATAGGTGATCCATTCCTTTTCTTTTAAGGAGGTAGTTACTCCTTCAACCTATTATGTTGTTTATAATGTGTGCCTTAAGAATGTTACAAAAAATATTTTGATTAATTTACCATTTGGCTATAATAATAAAGCTATAATACCTTATATCAGAATCCTTCAAATTATTTTTATAATTACTTTAATGTAAAATAAATGGATTTTGGTTTTGAAATGGACTTGAAATTCTAATAAAAATGTGAATTTCAAGTATACCAATTAACTGGTTCACATAACTAATAAACTGGTGCACTCTACAAATCAATATTCTTGTTCTAGAAAAACCAACTAGCTCATTTTCCCAATCCAATTATGCTAATAAGCACTTTTTAGTGCTCTTGTATTATTTTCACATTAATTAGATCATTAAGTAATTTTAATTAGCAAAATTTTCTCTAAAAGGCACTCTTAGAGGTAGGCTTTCCCTTTTTCTTCTCCCTCACCTTTCCCACTCACTTTTGATAGATGGGGCTTTTAGATTGAATTTTTTCACCCTTTAAAGACTTTCCAACCCACTACCATTCCAATTTATAACTACACTCAACCCCCACCACCCATCAAGTCAGCCCTCACTTCTTGGCTTGCCCACACTAAACCGTACTAGTATCATCCCATATTTCTCTAAGAATTTTGACTAGTCTTAACCTCTATACTCCTCATTTCTAATCCATTATCATTCCTCACTTGTTTTCCTACTCTCTTCTCCCATCTGTTTGTGGAAATTGTCACTAAGTGTTGAGCACCCTTCCATTTTCCCCTCTTCTTACTTATATTGAGAAAAATAGAGGTTCTCTTTTATTTTTATCTTTGAACTGTGCAAGCATTGTGTTCCTTTCCCATCTTCTAATCTTGGTTTTAGTTTTATCTAGCAATCCTTAAGTATGGAAGAATTAAGGTTAGGAAAGGTTGAAGATTCCAACCTTTCTTTTAACACCCTATTTTGTGTCAAAGGTAGTGTTCTATGCTTTTCTTCTTCTTTTGAATTTCCTTTTGTTTTAAGGTTTTTGAGGAAGATTTTTAAAGTTTTTTACTTTGATTCTCTTAGGAATTGAATTTCTCCTAGATAAGCCATATAGTGGGAGTTTTGCACAAGAAGAATTACTTCAAGTTAAGGCATTCTTATCTTTAAGATAATTAGGTTTCTATGGTATATTAGGGTTCCATATGTTGGTACTTATATGAGTGTGATCTAACTATGTTCCATGTTATGAACATGTGGTATAATTCTCCCCAATTTAGTGTTGTTTGAATTCTATGATTCCAAGCATAAAAATTGGTTATTTGAGCATCATTTGTTTAAGTATGTATAGTACCATGTATCCATGTGATTATATGAATGAAGCATGTTTTTTTATGTGTATTTTGACATAGAATGATGCTCAGATTAATATAGTAAATGTTGTAAATCTTGGTGAGTGTTTCATAAGTCTAGGTTGTATTTTACATAGACCAATAGATCGTTCCTCAAAGCCATCAACTAGTTTTGCGAGCAGTCAAATGTTTTGGAGTATTGGATCAGTTGATCATGAGATTGGTCAATTGGTTTGGTAAACCAGTTCAGTATTTTGATAAACATTCAATCAATTAGTTAAACTCATCGATTATTATCCCTACAAACCAAAATTGTTTGCTCTCTACTTAAACCCATCGATCGGTTGGACTAAAGCAGTCAACTAGTTACTATGACCATTCGATTGGTTCCTCATTGATTGGTTTCACTTCATGCCAAAAACGTTTGGTCTTTGCTTAGACCCATCGACTGGTTGGACCAAACTAGTTGATTAGTTCATATGAACAATCAATTGGTGAGTCCAACAAGCCCACTAGTTCTCTGGTGTTGTTTTAGTCCAAGTCTAGTAGCAAGACAAGTTGAACGGTTTGAGGGGCTAATTAATAGGTCCAATTTGAAGTCACTCCATTAGTTGTAAATTGTTATGTTTTTCTTAGGAATTTTGTTTTAGTACCTCTATGTATTTACAACATTTTAATTTTGATTTCAATTATGATTGACCTAATTTAACTATGAATCACCATAATGGTATTCAAGGCTTGATTTTTGGTTAAGTTTCATGTCATCTCTAATCACCCAATCGGTGGCTTTTATACCTTGTGGATGAGTTTTTTGCCATCTCTAAACACCCAAATGGTGCCTTTCATGCTTTGTGATTTATTTGGTGTTATCACTTGGAAACATCAAATTTTGTTAAATATTGGATTATAATTGTGTTTGTTGTTATCACTTGGAACCAATTTAGTCATGTGTGGACTTTATTGTGATTTGTGACATCACTTATACATAAAATAATGGTATGAGATTTGTTTGGCCTTTTTCTTTAGCTCTCAGGGTAGCTACTAGGAGTTAGTGGGTGGGTCACCCTTATTTATATTTTTCACTCAGTAATTATTCCTTTCGCTATCAGGTTGTGATCAATAAGGGGGTATATACATATCTTTGAGGTATAAAATTATACTATGGCATGCCAACATTGCATCAGTGTCCAGTACAGTTAGGTGAGGTATCCCAGCACAAGCCTCCTAGCATTTTATATTGACCATTACTTAGATGGGTATGGTATTCCAACTTCTTGGCCTTCACAGTGACGACATTGAAGGTATAGTGGGTGATATATCCCAATATAAGCTCCTTTGGTGTACTTTGACTACATATGGTGGGTGTGATATCCCTATTTATAGTAGGTGCACTCGATGAGTAGTGAGTGTTATAACCCTAGAGAAACCCCCTTTGATGTATCCTAACCCTGTGTGAATAGTACTTGATTATACTATTACTACACTTGTGTAGTCTTCATGATGATCCAGCTTCTAGTCTGGGGAGTAGAGAATATTTTGTAGGGTTATGACTCTGAGTTAGAGTATGTTAAAATTGATGGCATGGGCCATTATCAAACCATTGCTTGGGGTTGGAGGTTTATGCCTTTACCTAAAAGGTAGGCTAACCAATTATTAGTATTTTGCCTGCTAAGTTGGGATGTTTTTGTAGTTTTTGCTATTTAAACCCTTAGCTCGATTCCTTATATTTGATTTTGTGAAACTATCAAGTTTATTCCATCTATGATATTCTTTTAGTCTTTAATATCTTTTATTATCACGTTATTATTATGATCATAAATTATTTTATTCCTTGTTATGTTTTTCCTTACATCAAGCATGGGTTAGGTGATGATCACACTTCTCTCATGATTGATATGGTGGTAACTATAATACCCCACACCATTGTATGATTGTTAAAAGCGAAATTTGTCAAATTTTAGGTCCTTGATTTTAAATCAATATTATGATTTAATTTAGAAGAAAAATTTATTTAAAATCAAGTCTAATAATTTTTATAGGAAAAATCATCGACTGGTTCTAGGTCTGTCATTTTAGCTAAACTGGGTTCCTGGATGAGCTGATTGATTGGTTGGGGGCAACCAGTTAATTAGTGGATGATCAGTCGATTAGCAGACCCAAACAAATCGATTGGTCTATCGAGTTGAGCACGTTCTCAAATTTGATTTTTTTTATGAAAATCCCTTACACTAAATTATAACCTTATTGACCTATGATAGATTTTTTCTAAGAGATTCCTAACTATTTTTATCATGCATTTAGCCTAAAATATTGCCTTGATTTAATCTAAAGGTTGATTAGGACACAAGATGCAAGAGATGACCTCAACAATTATCTTCTTCCTCCTCTCACTTATATGCAAATCAGAGGCCAAATGCTTTGATCTCATATATGATTATAAGCACCTAGAAGATTCCTTGCATGCTACCTTCCTAATGATCCATTTGTTAACACAAATTATGGCCTAATTGGCATGAATTATCAAGAGGCACCATTTGAGCTCTACAAAAGAGGTAAACAAATCCTAGACAAATCATCCTGTTCTAATAGAATTCAAATGGGTAAAGTGGGGTTTTGGATTGATCTCCGAACCTTCAGTAACTCCTTTTAATTTGTTAGCTATAAATAGCCCCAATTATCCCTTCATTTCACCTTTCTTTCATCCACCAAAATTCCTGAAGTTTTATTTTCCCTCTCTTCTCTCCACAATTCGAACATTGTTAATCTACTTCCACATACTATTCTAATCCTATATATAGATCTTTCTTGTTTTGATTATCAAGCATGGCAAATTTAGAATTTCAAAAGAGGTTGAGTAGTTCTACTGGCTTTTCTCTATTTCGACCTTAAGTTGATATGTTTTTACTCTCTTCTAATTTTATTTTTTTAGATTTCAAAACAAGATAAGTTTTTGATATCTATGATTGAGACCTTGATTTTAAGGTTTTCAGAGCTAAGAATTTCCCTCAGTGGAACATCTATTTTTAGAGGATTTTTACCAACATCATGTAATTTTTGCTCTTGAAATGTTTGGAATATGTTCCTACATGATAAGTGATACATTTAGTTAGTTGATAACTGTTGGCATTGTTTGCATGAATTGCATGCTGAAATGATGTAAATTGAATAAAGAGCATAAAAATGGATAAAATATGCTATGATGATGTTATGGTGAGAAATACATGATGATTTGTTTTAAAATAGGTTAGTTGATGTTGATATATGTTTTAACATGCCCAAAAATGATTTATATGATAGAATTTGCATGAAATTTTTTGTTTTATGCTATGTTAGGGTAGAACCATTGATTTATTATGTCAAACCGATCAATTAAATCCTAGATTAGTTACCTTGTTGACCTAACCCACTAACTGGTATGCCTATAGAGATCTTTGTCTTGGGCTCTACTTAAACCCATCAACTATTATGGAAAAACCAATTAGCTAGTCTATGAACAGTTGATTGGTTTGCCTAAACCGAGTAACCGATTTGAGGAAAGCATAGTCTGGTTGAGTCAAATCAATTAACTGGTCGACCCATACTGATTAATTAGTTGGTGCAACAGATTAACTAGTTGGATCAGACCAATCAATTGGTTTGACTAGTTTGCTTAATTTGCTTCCTTTATGCTCAATTATGTTATGAGATTATGATTGGTATTATTTCACAGCTATTAAAAGGATAAAATATAGATTTTATCATAAACTATTGGCCTAATTAAAGGATCAAAATGGGTCACAAATTATGGTATACTCAATGAGTAGAAAAAGAGACTAAATGGACATTCCATTTATTATAATTGAGACTAACTAAGAAAACAGTAATGAAACTCAATGTAACACCACAAGTCAATACAAACACATGGGGCTACCATGAAGCCCTTTTGAATTAATCAGCTAGCCCCATAGATCAATACTAAACATATAAAGAGGAAGAAAGTTGAGTTGAGTATGAGTTTGGGATACCCAATCCTCGATTAGCTACCTAGGTTTAATCTGCCTTTGGGAATTTGTTTTGCCTTTAGGTGGGATCCTAAGAGATCATAGTGCCTTACCTACTCGTGACACTAATGATATACTAGGAGGTATTTTTACTAAGGGGTTTGGTTACCTAGGTGGTTTGCTTCAGCCTAAACTTATGTCTATTATGGTGATTAGCTTCGGCCTAGACTTATGTCTACTTGGTGACTGGCTTCAACCTAGAATTTATTTCCCGTTTAGATAGGCTTCCATTGTATGTGAGATAATTAGGTGGTGCATAGTCCATCACTCAATGATAATAAAATATGGTTGCTAAATAATAGTTGATAATTATGAGTATTAATTAAATGGATGGTTGACAATTGGGTGTGAAATGGAAGTAGTGATATGGTTGACCAAGTGGTTAAAGATGGTTTATACACTTGACTAATTGGCTATAGAATGTAATATAGATTGAATTATTGGCCTATATCTTACATGGATAAATGGATGGAATATCTTAATAGAATTGGATAATGGAAATATCCCTAGGGTTTGTTGAATACTCTCAGCTATTACCTATGCAAGTTGTTATGTGAAAGTGTTATGATCCCTAAGCATGATGATTTTTACAATGCTAAAATTGTACATGATAGCATGTGTTATACACTCTTACTTACATGTACAGTCCTACCATAATGCATTTTGTAAATTATGTTCATGAATGATAGATTTGCATACTTGTTTACATTGAGGGAGAAACTTAGTTTACTAATTCCCACGAGTAGAGGACCATGTGTAGGTTTTTAGGGATGGCCGACAAATGGAATACCTCATTCAAGTTGGGGCTTGTGAGTAAGGACATCCTAAAGGTTTTAGTGGGGTCATGGAGGACCATGGCATTGTTTTTTGCATTATGCCCTAACCCATAATTTGTAATCCCGTACTTTTAGTATGTATTCTATAACAATTTGATTGAAACCTATTAGAGTCATTTGATGTAAAAAAATTTAGAACTTTTTCAATTAAATTTTTAATTGTACACTCTATTATTTTGTTGTTTAGTTGGCTTATCCTGGTATCTAATATAGGGTAGGTCGTAGATGTCTAATCTTGTAATACCGTAAAATTTATTTAGCCTAATCTTGTGTTATTAGTACCCTAATTTGATTCTAATCTAAAGGAATATTATTTTACAAAAAAAAACTAATTTCTTAATCCCAAAATTTTAACCAAATCCAAAACATTAACTCGAGTAAATCATAATTTGTAAACCAAAATCAAAACTTGCTAAAATTTTCACTAATTGTAATTACTTTTGGAAAATATAAAAAACCCCTAAATTAATTCCCCAACCCTTTCTCTTTTTCCTTTTCTTCCCTCCTTTTCCTTTCTTTCTTATTTTTATCTCATCAACCTTAGCCACAAAGTTTGATTTTTGTTTCAATGCCCCTGAACTTGCACTTCTCCTCTATAGCTTCCATCATTACCCTCATCCATCATCCATTACCCAATATTCTTCTTCTTATAATCTTATCATTTCCCAATCTACACACTACCATCACATCCCCCTACCATTTATTTTTCTTTCTTAACCTTACGTAACACACACACACAACCATCACCATCCATACTACACCCTCTGCCATTTTTTCCAACACTCAACCATCATTTCCCTACACCACCCCTCTTACCCGATCTGAACAATCACTCGTCACATGCCTCCCCTAATTTTTATTTCTTCCCTCATTCACACCACACACACACACACACACACATATGATCATATGTATATACTACACACTATTCTTCCCTTCTCTTTGTTTTGCCTCCATTCTGTCCATTTTGTTTCCAAAATCTTAAACAAGCACCCCCTTCTTTCTCCTTTCTTCCTTATTCTTTTATTCTCCTTCTTCCAACTTCGTCCCCCTATTTTCGTCTTGTGCACCACCATCTTCACCACATCAACCACTCTCCGCCCTTTCGCCAATGGACTAACCACTAAGGTTACCCCATCCTTCTCTAACACCGTCGCAAGCCATCCCTACCTATCACTACCTTTTTTTCCTTTATTCTTCTTGATGTAGGAGCAAATACTCATGATTTTGCTTTCATAATTATGGAACCAATTATTTTTTATCAGTAAAGTGTCTTTTGTAAATTTGAAGACCAAAGGATGGTTACATTACTCGAAATATAACAAACAAGCAATTTAGTGTCTACGTGCATATGCATAGCATGCAAGAAAGGAGTGACCACGTGCATGGGGAGTATATTGGTAGGATTTTTGAGCATTATTAAGTAAGTTAGCTAATTTATTAATTAAGTAATAGGGTAGGAGAAAAAAATTGGCATAAAGTGCTATAAAGTTAGCATAAAGTTAACATAATATCTTTTAGCTTGGAATGTTTTAAAATACGCTTTACCTAGTGGTAGAATGGTTATATTATACATGAATTTTGAGCATACTATAGATAAGATTGAACTGAATTGAATTTGAAGATCAAAATTGAATGAATTTTGTGTGAGTTAAAACACAAGCAAATCAAATATGTGCAAACGGTTTGGGTTAAAAGTTTTAATTTCTTCATCAATGTGAATTAGAGAATAATCTATATCTTTTCTAATATTTTTAATCTATATTTTCCTACCCTAATTGCCATCAAAATACTAATCTAATTCATGGTTAAATGAAGCATCAATCTAGTATACAAAATCGAAGCCCTAATCCATCACTTTAAAACCTGAAACCATCCATGCTAATCAAATGCCACCTTATTCCCTCTTTTCGAACAAAACCCTAATCCTAACCCTAAACCATGATTCTAACCTACATCCAAGCCCTATCTTTTTAATCTCAACATTATCTTCAATCCATCATCAAATGAATAGGCTAATTAGGTTGCTCCATTTGAACCACTATCATTGTTAACCCTTCTTCACCGAATCATCATCATCACTCTTCTACCATAATCAAACCACCATCATCATATTTAGATCACCTTTGAAGCTTTAATATTTTAACTCACCATCACCAAGCCTTTATCATATTATCTGTACTCCATTTGAACCTTAATTCCATATAATTAAATATTACACCCTCCCACACACATCACTTCTCTTTGCCTATAGCATTTTTCTTCAAAGAGCACGGTCATGCAACACAGAAATTTCCTATCATAGACCAATGCAACCTAGAACTACCGGGCCATGCACAATCTTTTCCCTCGACCGGGGCTGCACCACCTACAACATAGTCGTGAAACATCCCAATTTTATTCATATACCCTCATTTTAACCCCCAAACCTTTTCTAAACAACAACAAAAAAATTACCACGGCTAAACCAGATATTTTACTACTCATATACACATCCCAACCATCCATTTAACTATGGTTATTTCTCTTTTTGTCCTCTTTTCCTTAATTTCTCCTTCGATTATGCTCTTCAAGCCAAACTATGGTTTTTGTTCTTTTTGCAGGTGGTATTCCAGTAGCCTCAAAGGAAGAAGTCTAGGATTTGAGTGCTTAGAGCCCAGTATACTATTTGGTAAGGATTCTATTCGACGTTTAGGGTTGTTGAGTTAATTTTTTTCATAGTTAGTGTTTTCATAATATCGATGCTTTATGATTTGATATATGTTGTTCATGATATGTTTTGACATATGAATATTATATTGAAGGAAGTAATAATGGGTAAGAAGTTTGTATGTGATATTGTTATTAATGACATAATTGTGAAAAATAAATCTTATGGCATGAAATATGAGCTAATTGAGTTTTGATAAGTGGATATAAGAATTTTCATAAGGTATGATGATAATTTGTGAACTTAGAAAATAATATATGTGGAAGGTACAAATATTTTGTAAAATAAAGGTTATGGTTTGTGCTTAATGGTAATTTAGTCATTATGAAATAATAAGGAAATTTTAGTATTTTATTTGTTTGGAGGATTAAAATATGATAATGATATCATGAGGAATGTTTGGAAGTATTATTGATGTTTTTGGGTCCTTAAATGAATTAATGGATAATATAGGATAAAATATCATATAATGATAATATCATTATTCTATATTTAAAATATAGTGGTTATTCAGATTATGAATAAGTTTTTAATGATTGGCCTTATGAAGTTATTTATTAGAACTAGTAATCATGTGAATTTTATGGGAGGTGTTATGAAAAATATGTGGAATTAGGATTTTTAGAGATTTCTGTGAGTAATACCTTAGGATAAGATTATTAATGCATGCATATGACATTAGAACTAGATCGTACATTTTGGGTGTGATAATAATGATGAGATTCGAGGATGAGATAATATAATGTGTGGAGGAATAATCATTATAGTATAATGAATGCTAAAGGGTGTGTAATTACGGTTTGAAAGGATGTGAGAACTTTGACCTAAGTTATGTATATATATCTACTTTAATGTGTTCGATGCCTAAGAATCAATCTTGAATAAGACACCAATCACTTAAAGTAAAAGAGCACGTGAGTAGGGCCAAGGTGATATATGTTATACATACACACACACATACATTTTTGTTCCAATAGGGAGAATAGTGGTTTAGGAGAATTTTGTCCCAAGAAGGTGATGTTTTTAATTTTTGTTCCACCTAATAGAATAGTGGCTTTGGAGCATTTTTTTCTTGAGAAAGTACTTTAGTCCATTCCACTAGATTAAGAATAGTGGGGCCCTAGCTCATCGTGAAATAAAAATATAATAGTATAACTTATGGAAAAGACATTAATGACTTAAAGTGGAAGAATATGTGAGTCAGAATCAAGGTGGTGTTTTTATATATATGACCTATTCCACAGGTAAGAATAGTAGCTCGGGAGCATGTTGCTCCAAGAAGGTGATGTTTTCATATCCGTTCCACTAGATGATAATAGTGGCTCAAGTGTGTTATTCCTAAGAAGGTGCTTTCGACCATTCCACTGGTTAAGGATAATGGGGATCCTGCACTCAATGTATATAAAAGAATGAAAATGGATTATATCTAATAAGAAACCTGGATCATTATCTGTCTTAGGAGATGCTTCATTTATCTACTTGTATACCTTATTATCTATTGTGGAAGCATTTGTTAAATATAACCCTATTTCGATAGTATTGCTCCCTTAATTAATATGTAACATACTGACCACTTTTATTATGGGTGATGCTCATTCTCATGAACTAAAGACCTTAATTCTTATGTGTAGGTCTCAGAAGTTTAGCTAGATGATTATGCTGCTTATGATGCCTTATATGGGGATGAGTGACTTCATCTATATTAGGAGTTGGGTGAAGAGTAATTGTTATCCAGTAGATGTATTTATTTGGATACCCTTTTGGAATCTTGGTCCATGATATCTCTTGTTTTGTACTTTGTGTTATGATTAAGAGTTAAGCTCTAAACTATTGTATTATAACTATTTCTTTTGTTTCTAATTTCCTTACGTTACTTCAAATATTTTAGCCTTATGGATGATGTAAGGATGGTTGCATAAGCCAAAATTATGTCAATTATGGCAATAACTCCAATATTTTACTTATTTACTTCCATTGTAAAATGAAATTTTTTATTAGTCAAAATCGAGGTTTTTCATATCCTATGATGGGTATGATGGAAACACCCCATTTTTTCCTAAGTGTTTTTTGGTTCCGCAACTTGTTTTAGCGAAAACTTTTGGTAGTGAAAAATAGGGTTGTTATGGAAACATTACCTGGCTTTGTTTTTCAAATGTTTTCTTATTATGTTAAAAATGAAATTTTCTGGTTTAAAATTTGGGGGTGTTACAGAAGCCTCTTAGAGAGGGGTAGTATTATAATATCCCTTAAATATAGACCTACAATGTGTGACGATTCATGTCCTTGATGATGAAATGAGATTTTGTTATCTTGTTTTGGATTTATATTTTGGGTTTGATGTGCAAATGATTTGGAAAATTTTAGAAAAAAAAAGGTTCCTTTTGGCACACCAGCAAACATGTAGTATAAACTCGTCAACTAGTCGTTTGTTTTTTGTTTTATTCTTGGGGCAAGGTAACGAGTCAACTAATTTTAGGAAAAAATTAGTGACTTATAAACATTTGATAGGCATAAAAGGTAACTAATATACATGACCTAAACATTTTGCCTAGGTTATCACAATTTTTCTGGACGTAGGCTTACAAGAGACATTTTATAGTACATTTTTGTATACCTTGGAGGTAAACCCAACCTATCTATAAATGGAAAAATATGTGTGTGAGCATGAAAAGATTTTAAGGCTATTTATTATGTGAGGCTTTAAATATTGTAATATTTGGTACTTTTATGCTAATATTCTACTTTATGAGTTGATTATGAGATTTGATATATTATACGTAAAAAGTGCATGTGGTATTATATTTTATGTGCAATTTTACAAGTTCTAATATAATGTATGTTTAGCATGTTGATAATAAATTTGGTTATGCATATTTAAGGACATCAGTGTTGAAGTTGTAACATCTCCAAAATTTACTACTAAAAAATTTTATTTAATGAAAAAGTTTAACGAAAGCAAAATAACAAAACTGTGAATTATGGGGATATTACATCCACACATATTACCAGACTGGTTCACTTCTAATACCAAGTGCTAAGCCTGAAAAAGATTATCATTAAACATGAGTCAATACTTAAAACAAGATTTCATAAGAGAACTAGAAAGTTCATAACATGAAAATCAGAGTACACATAAAAAGGTTTACAATCCAAAGGAGTACATAATTAAAGTTCCCAAAGGAACAAAAAGTATAATACTATACAACAAGACTAAGGTAAAAACAATACAAGGTAAATGAAATGAAAAAGAGATCCTGCCAAGATAATCTCGGTCCCAAGGCCAAGTCCAAATTCAACTCTCAACCCCGCCTGATGCCTTATAAGTATCGTAGGCATGGAAGAACACATCTCCTACCTACACAAACTTAGGTGGACCCTATACTTGTGGAAATAAGTAGCACCCATGAAACGGGTGGTCAGCATGCTATGTACTGAGTAAGGAAAACATATGGGTAAGACTAGTAAGAAGCACACAAGTAAGGCCATGCAAGAAGATAAACATGTAAGGTGTACAAGGCAATAATTTAGATTTACAAGATCAGTCCTAACTTATGCTAATAATTTATCTACACCTCTTTTATATTAATTCCATGAGAGTATGGGAACCCCACTATTATAGCCAGTGGACGGAAAACACTCCACAGGACAAAACGCACATGACCACTATTATAGCCGGTGGATTAGAATCACTCAGCAGGGCAACAGGCACCTAACTACTACAATAGCCAGTGGACCAAAAAATATATAAAAAACCTCACTAGCCCCGACTCACATGGTATTCCTCTGTAAATAATTAGTATCTTTCCATTCCTTATACTTCTAGTTCACACATTTCTCATATTAATTCCACGTGAGTATGGAAGCCCCACTATTATAGCCAGTGGACTGGAAACACTCCATAGGACATAATGCACTGGACCACTATTATAGTCGGTGGATCGGAATCACTCAGTAGGGCAACACACACCGAACCACTATTATTGCTGGTGGATAAGAAAATATATAACCTCACTAGGCCTTGGCTCGATAATCTTTCACTTTAAGTGCTTAGTATTTTATTGTATCTTATTCCACACAACCTCGACTAGATATGCATGACCCGCTCTACTTTTCGAACTCCTATCCCATATATTTGGAGTTCCACTACCTCTAGTACATCCAAATATCCTTTCCCACTCTTTCCTTATTACCATGAATACTCAACTTCGAGGCCCAATTTTCATATCTCTAACACAACTTAATATCACTCTCTAGGGTTTTATTCCAGGAAAACCCTAATTTGGCCTATATGGACCAACCTACCTCTATCCCATACAACTCATACTCCTCCAATTTATCACCTCACTCAATTCATCCCCAAGCACAACATTTTACTTCCCATATAATATATGTGGTCACGAAACCCTAGTTGGCCATCCCAAAACTCTAGCACTTCTTTTTCCTAATATGATGTTATTCATTCATCACTTTTACTTACCATCACCTCTTCCACATGACACATATCCTACATAACCTATGATCCTGAGACTTCCTTCCATCTTGTTCCACTCACCATGAACCCAAAACTCTTCTTTATTACCAAAACCATCGCTTCCCTCAATCCACACTTGACATTACAATCTCACTATCCAACTCCCACACATGATCACCAAAAACCCTAGTTAGCTCCCCAAAAACTCTAGTACTTCTCATTTCTTTTATGCCACTCACTCCATACTAGGTTATTTCCGCAAGTGCATAGATTTGTTATAGCATTTCGATGTCGTATCCACAGGGAATTTGTAATTGAATAAACTTATTTATTATTTTAACTATCTAAATATACAAAAGGTGGAGGTATGCGTTCGGATGAAAAGATTAATTATGAAAAGAGTTCTAACTTGGTGATGCTAAACAATAGGAATAAAACATAGGATCAAAATTCGGTCTCCAGATTAATAATCAATAATGAAACAATAATTATGCAGTAGATTAATTCACTAATTGTGCACAATTGGTCAAATCATATTCGTTAGCCTTTTTCATGGTCTAAGAACCTATTTAATCTAATTTGTCAACTACTTTCGTGACTCATAAACTAAATTAAACCTATTAAGCACCACCAATTATAGAGTCCCTAAGAATTAAATATCTACTTTTGTGGTTGCTTAAATTCCTATATATATGCTATTTTTTTATAATAATCTTAGCCTTTCAGTTGTAGATTACATCTATGGAGGTCGGATTTAGTCAAATCCACTTTACGACAATCAAATCTAGAATATATAACAATATCAATGAATTAATCATATGATATAATTCTTTATTTCACCATTTCGATTACTAAAACGGTACCTAAGTCCAATCTTAGAAAAGAGAATAATCACTCATAATTGTAGATAAAATGAACGAAATAAATAACATGATGAAAATTAACAACACAATAGATAAAGAGAAGAAATATTAGATTGGAATAACCATAATTCAGAAGAGTTAAATGTTGATTTCAATCAACCGTCACAAATTATGTAATTAAATCATCCGAACAATTAAAACCAAGGAAAACAAGCTATTACAAGATGCTATCCTCGATAATGAGAGGTCTCTCCTCATCTAAAACATCCTCTCACTCATGTTAAGAATTCCCCGAGGTGTGCCATAAAGTTTCCCATCACACCGGCCATGTCACGCACAAAGATCTTGGGGAGGAATGCTTTTGCAAGGCCGTATGGCCCTTACATGGTCTGACAATATAGTTTCTTAGCTCTTGACAATTTGAAAAATACCATATTGCACGGCCTGCCCGTGCCATAGTTTTGGCCTTGACTTTTTAGCTCAGAATCTCATATGACTGTGTAGTTCTAGAACGGGTTGGCCGTGTGCTCAGTTTTCTTCTATAAATGCCTCGAAGTGTTGTACGGTTGTGTAGCTCTAGCACTGGCTGGCCATGCACTCCCCTTTTGAGTCTTCTTAGGGATGTCATGGAAATCATTTGGCTCTCATAGCTTCGATGCACCTTTATACGCATGTTAGGTTGATGCACTCTCCTCCCGAGCTTTCATTGCTAGGTCTTTAGCTCTAAATATAAGAAATTATTTCTCGTTCTTGGTGTTTTTCAGAGGAAATCCTACAACATAAGGCTCAAGAAAATAGTAGTACAACTAATAGGCCAAATCCATAGCAAAATATATAATAGTAATTGAATGAAATCCGAAAGCTAAGGTAAAGAGAGGTAAAAATATTGTAAAAATTCACTTTATCAACTCCCCCATACTTATACTTTGCTTGTCCCCAAGCAAACATAGAAACACAAAAACACAACAAGCAGAATGATAACAAAGCCTTAGATGATAGGATCAACAACATAAACATGGCATACAAAGTCTACTTTGACCTATATTGTGAGTGGAAATAGTAGTACAGAAAATAAAGCAAGGCAACCCTTTAGAGCAGACACACAAATTAGAACTATTATGATGGTTTAAGGTTGTTTAGGGTCTTGTAAATGTCATCCCAAAAAAATATAGGTCAAATAAGGTCATAGAATTACTCTCTTTAGTTAAGTATAAACACTATGCGCTCCTATATGTTTGTAGGGATAAAATTGTCACTCAATACTCTCCTATCTAATGATGAGCGACCATATGCTTGTAGAAACTCTTATTCTTCACCGCTTAAAAACATTATACATTACAAAAATCAAGATGTCTTTATAGGGTTGCAACAAGGCCAGGGTGAAAAGGTAGGGCAGATCTAGAAATGTAGCTACAGCCCTAAAACTAAAGGAGCGGTAACTACAAATTCAAATCAGAATTGGAAACATTCTAATCACCCATAAATACACATGAAGGCTCCTTTTTTTTAGATAAAGAAAAGAAGAATTAGATACAAATTGAAATAATGCAACTTTTCTCTTTTTCTTTTTGTTTAAAGAGAAGAAGAATTTACCCCCATACTTATTTTTTTACCTTGTCTACGATAATAAAATCCATTAGCTACCGCTCCCTATTTTTAAGACCAAGTTAGGGTAGTTTCATAGAAAAAAAAACTAGTATGTAGGTAAACAAAGGGAAAGGCTTAGGCATAAAGGGGCTAAATTAAAGCAAAACAAATGTTATTTGGTGGCTTATAGCTAAAGTAGCTAACAAAGAAGATACATGCCTCCCTCTTACCAAAATTACTATAGGTTAACCTCCCTAGGGTTTTGACTTGATTCACCTATAAGAGAAAAATACTATAGGTTAGCCTCCCTCTTACCAAAATTACCATTATTCCTACCCTACCCTTATCATAATCTAATATTAGGGCTAATAATAATAGTAGTTGTTTTATAAGTAAAAGTAGGATCATTATTCTCAAAATAGTTAATTATCCTACTACTAACCAAAATAAGTCTTAGTAGCTACCACGGTTTATGTTAAAGTAATCATAGTGATATTCATATTATTAAAGGTAATAGTTTCAATATTAGTAATAATGATAGTAGTAGTAGTTGTATTCATAATACTAATATCAACCCAAACCCTAGTAATAATAATAATGGTGATATTAGAAATATAAAAGTAGTGACCATAATGATACTAATAATAATAATGTTCGTAGTGATAGTAAGGTTAGTGATATATGAGATGTTAAAAATAATGACAAGGTAGTAGTAGTAGTAATAATAATAATAATAATAATAATAATAATAATAATAATAATAATAATAATAATAGTTCCAAACTTAAGAATAATGCTAATAAAGGTCCTAATAATCATAATAGTAGTAGCCTTAGTGATAATATAGTCAAGTATAATAATAATAATAATAATAATAATAATAATAATAATAATAATAATGTTAGGAATAATAATAATAATAATGATGATGATCAAAATGATAATAGAAATATAAGGGTTCAAATATTTACCATAATATTAAAGGTAATAATAATAGGCCAAAGCTAGCATTAATAATAATAGTAAGAATAATAATGAGGATAATAGTAGTAGTAGTAGTAGTAGTAGTAGTAGTAGTAGTAGTAGTAGTAGTAGTAGTAGTAGTAGTAGTAGCAGTAGTAGTAGTAATCATAATAATACTAAAGTTGTGGACCATTAATAATAATATAATTATTATTGGTTAGGGAAATTCTGAGGTAAGGTTAAGTAGTAGTAGCAATAATGATGATGATGATGATAATATTAAGGATAATACCATTAATATTACTAAAAATAGCTAATATTGTATAAAATGGGTTTAGGGGTTCGGAAGGTTAGAGTACCACTTAGGGACGGTGGCGGCACCGGCGACGGTGGTGGAGGGAGAAGAGAGGTGGAGAGATGGTTGTATAGGCTAGAGGAGAGGGAATGGGGGTGATTGAGCTGGTGGTGGATGCATGAGGTGGAGAGGGTTGGAATGAAAGTTGTGGTGCAGCCAAAGGTGGCGGGGCATAGAGGTGGTTGTGGTGGCCGAAGGTGGTGGAGGGAGGAGGAGGGAGAAGGAGAGGGGGTATAGGGAGGTAGAGGAAGCTCTCCTTGCAGTTTTAGAGGGTAGAGAGGGTGGTTGTTGTGGCAGAATCGGCAGCGGACAGTGGTGCGAAGGGCGGCGATGGTCGATGTGGGACTGATCGAGAGGGGGACTTTACACAGCCAGGGTGGTTTGTGCAAGGCAAATCAAGGGTGGAGGAAGGCATAGTTAGGTAGACGCTAATGTACGAGATGTTTTGTGGGTGGCGCTAGGAGGCGGGGACCAGGCGATCATCTGATCGGGCAGGGACCGGGCGATCATCTAATCGGGCGGTGGCGTAAAAGGGGCTAGTTTTCTAAGCTAAAATCAAAGGCTCGATTATGGCTGCCTATAAGGTATTTATAAGCTAAATAGAGGGGAAAACGACAGAGGAGGAAGAGGACAAGAGGGGGTAGGTGAGGCATGACCACCGGCAGGTGGTGGCAAGCTAGTGCAGGTCTACCATGGCAGGGGTTGTTTGTTCAGGGGGAGAAGAAAAGGAAAGGATAGGTGTGCACTAGAAGGGAGAAGACTTGGGTTGAAAATGGGAAAGAAAACGATGGGGGAGAGATGGAAGGAAGGCAGGATGGCGTGCGGTGGTGGCTGGTAGAAGAAGGGTTGTAGGGTTAGGGTGTACGTCGAGTAGGAGGGCTGGGGAAGACGACAAGCCTGGACCGCCTGGTCCAGGAAGAAAAAGAAAGAAAGAAAGAAAATGGAAGGGGGAATCGGTGGTCGGTATGGGGAAAAAAAGGGGACGCGGGCCTTAGGCCGTGTAGGATAGGAAGAAAAGAAGAAGGGAGATTAGGTTGTGTAGGCTGGCCCAATCCGAGGGAGAAGGTTAAAAAGGAAGGGAGAAAGGAGGGGAAAAAAAAGAAAAAAGGAAAAAGAAGGAGAAAAACTGAAAAAGAAAAGGGAAAAATAAAATAATGGGTTGGTTGCGTATTTGGAATATTTTAGGATTTTTGATTATTCAAAATAATAATAATATATATAAATAATAATAATAATAATAATAATAATAATAATAATAATAATTCCTTTTTAGGTTAATTTGGGGTATTTTAAATAATTCTTTCCTATATTCCATTTTACTTAACAAAACGCCCCATTTTTCCTAATTAAATTATATATTATTTTCTTCTTAATTTACCTTAATTAATTCCCTTTTATCTTAATAAAATAATTTATTTAATTAATTTCCTTAATAAATCCTTATTTTACCATAATTTTTTAAATTATGGTTTTAGAATATTTCAGAAGTAGTGTATACATTACTTAAATCACGTGACTTCTATTAAGTATTATGAGGAAGTTAGCAAATGTTATGCATAACTTAACGTTGTGTGATCTCTTCAACATAATGTGAAAGGCTTAACAGTTTGATCGGACTTAGGGTTATCTCCATGAATTGTTACTTTGGATTATGGGATCATATTCCATTCAAGATTTGATTATCACGGATTGATTTGGATTAGAGAACTATTGGGATACCTTTGCAATATCTTTTAGTTGTATTAAGATTTGGATATCTAGCTATTGGTAGAAGCCAATCCGATTGTATTTTCAGTAAATCATTCTTTTCGATAATCATGTAAAGTATTTAAGTACATAGAGAGTTCAAATAAAAACACTGATGTTTTCAGCAGATAAGAGGTTGAGATCTAGTGAACACAAATGCCCCACCACCACCAACAGCACGGCCTAAAAGCATGTTGTTGTCCAAATATGAAAGATAATACAATCCTCCAACGCTTTGCCTGCACGACATTTTATTCAATAATTATTTCATCTCAGACATCAGAGAAATTTGATTATTCACTGCGTACCTTTCAGGGTTTGTCACGGGTATTTGGACTTTAAATGTCCGAATAAATTGTAAGATCTGCAGAAAGCATTTGAAAGGAATAAAAACGTCAAATGCAATGAAGGTAACTGATGACCAGTCATATGCGAAGCCAATTAATAAACCATAGTACAACCACGTTACCTGTAAGCTCAGGAATGTACGTGGCACTATTGCAGGAGCAAGCACAGCTTGTAGCTGCTCGCTTATTTTCAAGTCTTGAAGTGATATCTGTGAGATGATGTCAGATGCTGATGGTGTTGGACACTAGGGGTGGGAAAGGGTAAGTAGGAGAGGGTTGCTAAAAAGTGAGTCTGAGGTTCCAAAACTATGATAAAAACGCAGAGATTAACCTGTTCAAATTTTAGATAGACATTACGCTTCGAAACAACAGAAAACTTAGCAGACACAACTAGAGTTCCACCTTCCTCTTCCTGTCAAGCAATAAGACACACATCATTTCAGGCCATAATTATTATTAAAGAGAGCTGTAACATACACAAAGTAGATTCTCTCGATTTTTCAGAGTTGTGTAATCAGCATGAGCAACACATATGCAAATGGCCTCTCTGGTGCATTGGTTCCTCACAAATACTGTAAAATAGCATCAACTTTTAAACAAATATACAGCTCTCTATCAATATTAATGGGAAAATCAAATAAACTGCTCACACAAAGGAAAAATCCTGCAATCATATGATCCAAGGAGACATCAACCTCCACTCACTTCTTTCAAACAAGAGAAGCACACATTCAGATGAAAATAAATAAATATTTGTTGGGCACGCCAGCAAAATTGATACATACTGCTAGCAATGTCTCCATTGCAAACTCCGAAAAAGCTAATGGTTCGTTTTCAGGAACAAGTTTAGTAAAGGCTCTTCCTGATCTGCTGACTATGTATTGGTTCTTGCTGCTGTCTTTTGGTGGATCCTTTACCAGGAAAAAAAGAGAGAGAAACATTTTACTTTCACATTTTTTCTTCTTTCACATTCCATGGGTCTGAACCCAGAAGATGGTTCATTTGTAATGCAATCTGTTCAGAAGTAATGAATCGGGATAGCCAGGAAACAGATTAATGCAGCACCAAGATCTTATGTCATCCTTTCTAGTGTCTGAATACTACAACAGACGGTGATTACGATCTAATAATGGGAACCATGAGCAAACGAGTCATACATAAGTAAATTCAAGTATCACTGAAAATATCATATCTGAGTAAAACTGAAGTGAAACTAAATTAGTAGAGAAGAGAGAGTTGCCTCGAGTAATTTTGGAGCACTCCATTTAACTACATTTTGTACAACACCACCATCAGATCCATTCATGCATTCAAACTTCTGGAAAACTTGCCCGACCTAACAGAACAACAGAGCAAAATAGGATAAACGGTCCTTGAACAACAAAACAAAACACATAACATGATATCGTTTCAACCCAAAGAGACAATGAGTCTAACAGAAATCTATTTGACCTCATTATTACACGAACAAGAGACCGTGTAATATGCAAATTTTTATGAGTACCTGAAAAATCGGAAGCCTGGCAGCAGCTTCAAATAGAACAAGAACATCTGGGGCAGAAGTATACTGCAGACGCCAAGTCCCATCTAGCTGTGACAAGTTGATTGCTTCACCTGCATCATATCCCTCCACATTCACCTAAAATATTAAAAACCCAAGTAAGATTGACTGGTATTTGTTACAATAGGGTTTAACTCATGTGGATCAGTTAAAGTAAAGATGGAAGCAGACAAGGGCCTCTTCAATGGAAGAACGCTGATCAGAAGTTGTATTAACGCCTCGCTTGGTCTCTTGAACTGCTTGCAATAGATCATATTTTTTATTCTCCAACTCATAATCGATCACCTGAAAAATAATAACATCGAATTTTTTTGACCCAGAAACCGAAAGGCAATATGTAAAGGAGAGAAAGAGATATATTAACTGGGGTTGCATAGGATGTGTAAAGGAGAGAGAGAGAGAAAGATATATTAACTGGGGTTGCATAGGTTCTCGTGCTTGCTAAGTATGGTAATACCTTTCTAACGGACCAATTTCTGGTGCTATTAGGGAAAGATATACCAGGTTTTGTCTCATAGGACGCTCTGATTTGCATTGGAACATGTGAAAATGAAGCCCATGCTAGCTCCATGTCTCGACTTAGCTGGAACTCACAGGACCTACATTGTCCAACTGATTATGAATATTGATTGTGCTCATTATCTCTTGGTAAAAAGTTCAAAAGTTCTACTTAATGGCCAACAACGAGAACGTACATCGTCATCAAAATTCTATTTATAGATTGATGTATGAATGATGGAAAGACAAAATGAATTTTGAATGACATTTGCCTGCATATTAAAGTAAAGAAGAATGTTGTTAACCAAGGGTTAATAAAACACCAGAAAAGATCAGTGTCAGAAATTTGATGCCAGAATCCAAAATTCACTCGACGGTTCAAACCCAATGCTATAAATAGAAATTAGCCACCTCAAAATAAAAAAGATAGCTTTTGAGAACCAAAATCCAAAAAGTTCCCTTGTAATCTTCTTCTTTAAAGAACACACAAAGTGTAATTTCTGAATATACTAATCCCTTAAACCCATAACGCCATCAGAACTTAAAATAACCCACAAATGCAGGAGTCACATTTTCCAGTGATAGAATTTTCACAGGAACGAGTAAAACTAAAAGTGAGATTGAGTAATGGAGTTAGTATTAAAACGAAAGAGAGAACACAGTCAATTGATTAAATTAAAATTAAGTAATGGAAATAGAATTACACAAACATAATTGAATTTCGCAGGATGTAAGTTAGGTTTTCCCAAATACCTTATAACAATTCTTTCCAGCGAATTGGAGTGGTGACAATGGGCGGAACCCAAATACTTGCAGAAGGCACAGTGAAGTTGGGTTCAGAAATGTGCTGCAGCTGAAATTTCCGTCCGTGAAAAGAAAATGCGGAACCCACAACCAAATTTGCATAGCTCAAGATCTTTCATTGACCGGCGCAAAAGAAGACCGAACGGACGTATGGTGGGGGTTGCGGGGAAACTCAGAATAGCAAGACAAAAATTTGCAGAACGCAGAGCGAATTTGACAAAACGCTATCTGTCCAATTTTCATGCTGAGTTTTTATCTTTTACTAGTTATATTTTCCCGTGCATTGTGATATATTGATTATTTATATATTATTATATAATAGATAAATAGTTTAACAATTTAATTAATATGCAGAAGATAAATAGTTGGTTGTATATGTTCAAGTAATTAATTAATAATATATTTAATTAATACTTGATTAATATGTATTGTTTGACATATGTGCAGTAGATGAATAGTTATATACATTTGTTGCATGTAAGAGATGAATAGTTGTACTGTATTAATAACAGAAAATGAATAACTATATGAATTTGTTGTTCGCATGAGATGAATAGTTGCATTTATATGTTCATTTGTTTGACAATTCAATTAATATGCAGGAGATGAATAGTTGGCTGTATATGTTCAAGTAATTAATTAAGAAAATGCTTGATTAATATGTGTTGTTCAACATATGTGCAGTAGATGAATAATTACGTTCATATATTTAATAGTTTTACAACTTAATTAATATGTAGGAGATGAATAGCTTGCTGCATATTTTTAGATAATTAATTAAGAAAATTCTTGGTTAATATGTGTTGTTCGACATATGTGCAATAGATGAATATCTCAATTAATAAGCATGAGATGAATATCATTTTATTGTTATGCAGCGTAAGAGATGAATAGTTTGACAAATCAATTAATATGCATGAGTATTTCATCATTTATTTAACCTTATTAATTAGTAATAATATATGACAGTGATAATATATGATTAGTAATAACATGTATAATTTAGGCGGAAAAATTTGTCTATATATTGTCTGCCAAACAACTCTATTTTTATATAATAACCAATGTTGTCATTTTGTTATTAGTTTTTTTTAATAATAATTATATTATTAATCATGATAATATTCATAATAGTAATAATAAATTATATTAATATTCATTATTATGATAATAGTAATTATCAAAATTATATAAATAATTATATTAGTATTAATTATATTAATAGTTATGTTAATAATAATAGTCATATTAATGTGTTGCACATAGGAGATAAATAGTCGCATTGTATTAATGAATATATGCACGTGAATCAAATGAATATGCACTTTAGTGTATTAATTATTTATATAATAATATGCAAGAGACGAATAGTTTGACAATTTAATTAAAACGCAGGAAATGAATAGTTTTCTGCATATGTTCATATAATTAATTAAGAAAATATTTGATTAGAAAATATATAGTTAATACTTTATTAAAATTAATTGTTTGACATATGTGCAGTAAATAAATAGTTATATACATTTAATGCACATAGGAGATGAATAGTCACATTATATTAATAAATAGTTATATTAATTATTCCATCCTATTAATTAGGAATAACAATAATTAGCAATAATATATGGCAGCAGTAATAATGGATATAATTTAGGAGGAAAAATTTGTCTGTATATTGTCTGCTAGACAACTCCGTTTTTATATATATATAGATAAGTAATTAAATGATGCAAACTAATGACAATAATAGACAATAAAAGAAAAATATATATCATTAACGACCCATTTGATAAATAGAAATGGAAGTTTGGGAATTAAAAAGTGGAAATGGGAATGAGAATTAAGAAGTGGGAATTAGTTTATTTAGTTTCATTTCCATATTTGCTATTTGATGGGATTAACTTGAAAATAACTTGGGAATAAAAGTTTATTGTGTTTGGTACGTAAGAATGAGATTGGAAATATAATTATAAATTTATAAAAATATCCTCCTTATATTTATAATATTTATAGTTTATATATATATATATATATATATAACCAATTATTATTATATTTTTCCATTATTCGACCTTATTTTTCTCATAATAAATCATATATCATCATATCAGTTCCGATCAGGTTAGATACGATCCGATCTGATCCAATCAAATTAGATAATAGTAATTATTATTATTATTATTATTATTATTATTATTATTATTATTCTCTTTATTATAATTATAATTATTATATTTTTAATTACAATTAATTATTATAATAATTAGAATTATAATACAGTTATAACTGTTCGCTTAATAAATGGGAATGAGAGTTTTAAAAGTAAAATTATTATAAAGATAATCATCATCATCATCATCATTATCATTATAGTTAATATAATTAATATAATTTTATATATAATAATATAAGGCCATTTTGATAATTTTATATTCTATTTCTATTCACATCCTTTTAATATCACCTCCCCCCCTAGGAATAAATTAATGGAAATTGGCACCTCTAAATTACATTCCCAATTCCATTTTAATTTCCACTCCCTCAAAACAAACAATAAAATATTTAAATCCCTCCTCAAATTCTCATTCCCACAATTTTATTTCCTCCAACCAAACAAGCTGTAAAAGTTCAAAACATTTCCTATAATAATAATAGTAATATACTTATTGTACTTTTTGTGCCATAACTTATTATTATTATTTTTAGTTTTGTATCACATAACATTAGAGGTACTTGTAAAAAATATTTATCCAAGTTATTTAAATTTTTTAGAAAATTCATGATCCAATTTTTTAAAAATAATTATTGTTACAATAATTATTTTTACAAGTAATTTTAAATATGTAATTAATTATTAATGAAAATAAAATTATTGTACTAATATATAGATAAATAGATAGATCTATGAGTTCAGATTTTTAGTTTTGGAGTATATCATTAATAGTGGTGAAATTGGGTTCAAAATAGTGCTGCACCTCAAATGCCATTTGGTAAAAAGTATGGAATTAGTGTTGTAAGTGAATCAAATCGAATATGAGTGGTATCAGACTTAGCTTGTTTAATAAATAATTCTAAAAACAAGGCTAAAGTTCAATATCTGAGTTTTTGTATTAAATGAGTCGATCATGTGAGTTTTTATATTATAAACATGCTTGAATCTAAATTCTTTATATTAAAGTTCAGCTCGCTTATTAAATAAGCCTAAAAAATTGGGTTTGACTTAGTTTGTTTAGGTAAAAGAATAATTTGAGTCGAGTCCCTTAACAAAACGGCCAAAAAAAAACTTGTAAGTTGTCTATGTTTATTTAGAGCCCTATAAGGAACCCAATTTATTGACTGTATAGTGTGGAAAAAGTCGAGATGATAAGCCAAGTTGAAGACCCATAATATATGGTACTCACTATTTTGAAGTCAAACATTAAATTTTGATTTCTTTTAAAATATAATAACTATATTTTTGATTAAAATTATTTTTAAAATATTTTTATTTTATAGTATCAAAAAAATATTAATGGTCAAACTTTGTTTATTTACTTCAAGAATGACTTATATTGTGAAGCGTATGGAGTATTCATTGAGAAACAAAATGAATTTGTTTTGAATAACAAACAAATATTTTTGAGTTAAGACATTTGTTTTACGGAAGAAAATGATACTATTTATTTATGAATATTATGTACTTTAGAGATTATATATATATATATGTGTTTACAAGATACTGTATTAAAAATTACCCAATAGAACCAATTAATTTTATATTACTTACATCTACAATTATTTCAATACTCATTTAATATTTTTTAAAATGAATAAATATAATATTAATTTACCTTAATAACCCTCAAGAGGCGTAGCAACGTGCTCTAAGACTGGTGATGTTTTAGGTAAGGGAGTACTGAGGTCATTTGTGTATTATGTGTTTTCTATGTCATGCATACCATGTGATATAAACTATAATATATTTTTAGGTGTATCTGTATAACTGTCATTTATGTAGCATGATATGGAGTTGAGGTAAGTTTGTGCAATAAATTATGGCATGTATATTATGTGTATGGGTTGTGTTAATATTGTGGTGTGGTGTGGCCCATAAGACATGGATGATAGGTGTTGTAATATGATGATAAAGAGTGTATTAATATGGGGACAGGTTGTTTGTTATTTGACCATGCATAGACGTTAGGGTTCGCATAGGAGTAGGGTTTGCATGGGAGTTAGAGTTTGCATAGACGTTAGGGTTTGCATGGGAGTTAGGGTTTTGCATGGAAGTTAGGGTTTGCATGGGAGTTAGGGTTTGTATGGAATTTAGGGTTTCACATGTGGGCGTAAGTTTTTGCATGAAAATTTCGCACATTTGCATGGGGGACACAAAGTGTGCATGAAAGAAAAATTTACATATAGAAAGTTGATATGGGGTGTAAGGGAGATATTAAAAGAGTCATATGGGGTTTTGAAAACATTAGGTGGGAAATAGTACATAAGATATTATAAGGGTATGGAGGAGGCTGAGTTAGGGTTTGTTATAGTCACTATGGTTGGTGTGGTTAACTTGGGTTGGAGGATGAGAATGGTAAAAGTCGGTCATGCATGTCTAGGTGAAAAGCTTTTGAATAAGATATTTAAAATATTAATCATGTAAATTGGAAGAGTATTGAGTCGGGTCCCACCGGTCCACCAGTTAGAAATTGTTGTTAGGATGTGTTGTCCTATGTGTGTCCGATCCACCGGCTATAATAGTAGTTAGGGTGTGTTACCTTATGTGTCATTGATCCACTGACTATAATAGTGGCGGATTCCGATCTCAATAAACCAAACACCTAAGTTTCTAAGACACTTAAAAGACACTAAGTACTTATAGCGGAACACCATGTGAGTCGAGGCCAACCGATCCATCAGTAAGAAATACTGGTTAGGGTATGATACCCTATGTGTGACCGATCCACCGACTAATAATAGTTGGCAGGAGCATTGTGCCCTGCTTGTCTCCGATCCACCAGCTATAATATTGGGGACTTCCGTACTCACATGGACTGAATTAAGAACATGGTGTGAATCAACTTCCGATAAGAGATTAATTAAATAATTAATCTGAACCATTTGGGCCTTTATGTGTGGGCTTGTTCATTTATAAGCTTTATAATACTCTGCATGACTTTATATATTATATGTGTGGGTTTGAATGTGTAAGTTGAATATTATCCTGCATGATTTTATGTGCTTGTGTGTTGGCCTTAGTGCTCGGTTACCTTACTGAGTACGTAGCATACCAATCACCCCTTTTATGGGTGTTGCTCATTCCCATGAACAGAAGGCCCGTCTGACGTGTTGTAGGTAGGTGATGCCTTCTTTGATGCAATTGATGTCTATGGGACATCAAGTGGGGTCGAGTGATGATTTGGGCTAGATCAGGTCTTGGAGTGGTGCGGTCGTTTTTCCATTTATGAGATTATTATTCCTGTTTCTTTTTAACTATATTTGAAACTCCAAAAATAATTTTAATATTATAGCTATTTTTCTTCTCTGAAGAACTATCTCTAGTATTTCGGATTATTTAAAATTTATCCGTACTCTGATTATTGGTTTGCGAACTTTAATTAATGTATTAATGTGTGATGATGACAATGTTTTTCTTAGCTTTAGCACTTGGTACTGGAACGATAGGAGTGAATCAGTCTGGTACTAAGTGTGGCGGTATCATCACCAGAATTTATGGGTTTTAAATTTAAAGGTTTTGTGAGAAAAAAAATGGTAAATTTTGGGATGTTACATAATTAAACTATGCATCTTGAGAGAAAAACATGAATTTTGAGGAATGATTAGGTTATGATGATTAATAGTGACATATGCAACTATTGTACGCTATAAATGTGTTATATGATGTTAGATCATATTTCAATGTCGTAGGATAAATAATTATAAGCATGATCCGCATAAAAATGACTATTTGGTTCTATTAGAGGTAACAATCGACTGGTTCACCCCAACCTATTGGCCGACAGCCTATTAGGACCTTGGTCTTACTCTCTACTTAAACCCATCAACTGTTCTATGAATAGCTAATTAGTTTACCCAAATTAATCTACCAGATTGTGGAAAGCGTGGATTGGTTAAGCTAAACCGATCGACTAATTGATCCAAACCAATCAATTGCTTGGTGAAACTAAAAGACTAGTTGGGCTAGAATAATTGACGAGTTCATCTAGTTTGTGTGATTTTGTTCTTCTCATCTTAGATATGATTTGAGATTGTGCATGGGACCATTTAGATAACTAAATAACTAACAATTTCCGAAAAATAAACAAAAGATCACACAAAGGTGCAACCGTGGTTTACCTTACACTCATCCGGTCCATCAAATATTACAAGGAAACGGAAATAGGGACAGGGTCCACTCACTCCCTTAGCCTAACTAATCGTCTGGATGATGCTCCTCAAAATTCTTCAACCATTGCATGCCACAGACGAACTCCTCTAAAACGTGATAGCATCAGTACGACTTCCTTGTACTGAGTAAATCAGAACGCCTCCGGAGAGGTAGCATACCCACATATACAATTATCATACAAATAAGGCATTCAAATAAAATATATGATCACATGCAAGCCACGATTTCACGACACAATTCCACATCACAATTAATGATACTAATTAGATTAAAATCTCTAGCAAAGGTATTGAAGACATGCTTATAAATCTCGCAACCATTTTAACTTACCAACGACCATACTTTAGAACATAAGAAGAAGAAGTGGTGACATTCTAAACAATCTAACCAAGGTCAAGTCATGCCTAATCCAATTATTACAGAAGTATTATAGTGAGTGTCTAATCCAGTTATATCATTTATATAAGAATTCTCAAGTAGAATACAATCCCATATCCATGACAATGATCATCAAGGAGGTGGTACCAAAATAATTCACTCAATTCTATGGTAAAGCTCGCCAAGAAAGCCACATGACATATCAGTCGTCCATACTAAACCTCAGAATTCAAGTCCTTAAGTACACGTACTCCCCTATAGGGTGTATGTAATACCTATAGAGTAGAAGTGAGCCCCTTGACCCGAAGGCCCAAACTATGCACTCGGCGGTCATGTCCGAGGCATGAGATTCATTTCCAAACTCAAGTCTTCCTCTTTAAGTGATTAGTGTCTTATAAAATTTCAGGTTATTAATTTGAGAACAATAAGGTTCACAATAATACAATTTAGCCATCAATCAATAAAACAAGGGACCACGAGGGTCATAACATTCAACCATCAAATTTCAAATCCAAAAGACCATGAGGGTCACAATAATTCCAAGTTAACACGACCTAGGGTTAGGCATCATGCCATAACCCAAGTAATTATCCAATTTAGTTATTTAATCCATTTGTCTAATTATTTCCAAAATTATTATGAGGCCAACACTTAAGTTAACTAGACTAATTATTCACTTTAATCACATTTTTGCCTTAATGACCAAAATACCCTTTGACCTATAACCACCACATTTTCCTTTACTTTATTAGCAGGGTTATCCCCATAAGATATTTGTTATGAAAAAGCTAACATAAAATAGCTAATGATAATTTAATGTACAATAATTTCTTTGGTACGACAAAAGATCATGTTACTCCTAAGCATTCACTATACATGGTACATGTATACACTCTTAGCGTGCATTTCAAGTATCTCATAAAATTCATACAATTTCCAAAAATAACTTTCAATTACAGACTATGCTATATAGAATTTACATTTTTACCCCTAGAACATGCAACACATAATGATTACCATTTAAACATATTTATACTCTAAATTAACATGATATACATCCAAAAATTATCTAAATTATCTAAGGGACACATTTAATCCATTTATAGGTATTACTATGAAATATGAAAAATTCTTCGGTTGGACTCTAACCTCAAACATGCACATTTTGTTTTTTGTATAAATCCATATATGTTGTCATAAGCATACATTGTCAATTTTTAGCATACTACCTAGGCATATAAATATTTACATGGTAACATATATTAATTTACACATCATAATATTCATATAGAAATGAACTACAACATGCTTCCATTTCCCACAAAAAAACAAATCATTTGATATCCTCAACCTAACATGTTTTTTATCCTAGAAAACTAACATATCATTTTCACATAAAATTCTACCATCTATGGATTATTTGGATTTACCTTTGAGCTAAGATAATAATACCATGAAGAGATTCTTCCAAGAATACCTTAAGCGGAGTTGATATTACCTAAAAATAAATAACACCATCCAAAACTATGCATGCATTAGTATCTATGCTAAATAAAATAATAAAATGACAACTTATGCGAACTAATACCCAAAATACTATTAGGGAATTAACCAAGGCAGCCAGTGCATGGAATTGCTATGAACCATGCACACTAAAAGGTACAATACTTACGCCAAAATTAATTTCTACTCGGAGAGGTGAAACACAAGGGAAGAGGGGTGCTTAGCAAGGCTACAAGAATTGTAACACCCCCAAAATTTACTATTGAAAAATTTTGTTAATTAAAAGAAAATTAGTGGAAGAAAATCAATAAATCGTGAAATTTGGAGATATTACCGCCACACTTAGTACCAGATCGGTTCACTCCTACCGTTCCAGTACCAAGTGCTAAGGCTAAAAGAGTAAAACATAATTTAAAAGAAATTCAAACATATTTAAATCAGAGTAGCGTAAGTAAACATTATATAAGAATATAATCCACCAAGTGGTGGTTACAAAACAATGTATATATTAAAATTGCGAAATTAAAGGAGACAGAGTAGGCAAGGGCCCTACGAATGGAACCCTTCAGTACTACAATACTAAGTAACCCTTTAAATACACACTTAAAAACAGGTCCGCAATGTAACACATGATACACTACTATAACATAACATTCAGGTCCATACATTCACATATTCAATAGATCAATCTGATATCAATGGTGTATATGTGACATTCACTTTCGCCCATTCGCATACTTAACAAGTTAACCAAATGTTAATAGGCCATCATGAATAATTGATACTTTTAGGGCCTTAAGGCCATTAGTCCATCATTAATCAGTCATCTCGGATTTTAAAAGTCCATGTGAGTGCGGGAACCCCACTATTATAGCCGGTGGACTAGAAATACATACAGGGTAGAACACTCTTGACCATTATTATTCGTCGGTGGATCGGTCTCTAAGGCAGAACACTCCTGGCCTCTATTGTTCCCCTGTGGACAGGTCTGGCCCCGACTCACAAGGTGCTCCACTATAAGTGATTAGTATCTTCCCCATGTCTTATCGATTTTACATTTGTTTTGCTAAGAATGAAATCCCCCACTATTATAGCCGGTGGACCGGAAATACATACAGGGCAAAATGCTCCTCACCACTATTATTCGCTAGTGGACCGGTCTCTAGGGCACCCCGGCTCCTGGCCACTATTTTTCGCCGGTGGACCGGTCTGGGTCCGGCTCAGCATCTTCCTCTTAAAGTGATTAGTGTCTTAAACGTATCTTATTCGAAAGTATTTCACCCTTGACATGCATGGCTAAATATACTTATCCTCCCAGGAGGGCATGTCCCATATCTTGAGACTTCTGCACATCCTAACTCATCCCACCTTACCCTAGGGTTTCACCAAAAACCCTAATTTGGGCCTATGTGGCCCATCCTTCTCTACCTTACACATCCCCAAACTATTTAACACCCTACACATCATGACCCTTAGACCCAACCCTCACTTTCTACCCCACTCATTCTCTTTTACTATTATTATTTTCTTTTTCTTTTTCTTTTTCCACGTTCTCACATTAGGGTTTCCTCCCAATCCTAGATTAGTCTCCTACGCACCCTTATACTATCCCACGTACTATTTTTCGCCCGAAGCCCCCAGACACCCAAACGACACTTCTGTTACCTTCCTCACGTCCTAAGAAAACTTTCCATACGTAAAGTTTGCCCCCATGCGAACTCTAACCATCCCATGCAAACCCTAGTTCTTCCTATACCTACATTAGCCAACTTACTTCCCCTTGGTTATCTTTCTCTCTCATTACTCTTTTTCATGCCTCCATCTCCAATTACCACATTAATTATCCTAGCATGCATGTCCCTAAGGGCCACATCACATCACATCATAAAATACAACATATCCATATCAGCACATACCAAAAGGGGCACATGAACACACCTTGGTTCCAAGCTATGCCATATATGAAATAGTTAAGATAACAGCTTATAGAATATGACATATAATTATATAGGACACCCCAGGCATGCAGGACATATAGCACACATTCGACTTTAGCTACACCCTTACTCGGTTTAGGTTACTGAGCTATCTTTCACATATATTAGGCCACTAAACGCCCTTTATAATCGTTACGCTTAATATATTTTCCATTTAGTTGATTAGATTACCAATCTACCCATTCCCTTTATTATAATTAATAAATCACCCTCTAGTTGATTAAATTACCAAATTACCCTTTCTCATTATCCTAATTACCAAATTACCCCTTTAGTCGGTTAAATTACCAAATTACCCTCACATTTATTATGTTTACCATTTTTGTAACACCCCAAAATTCACTACTTTTTTTTTAAAGCAGAAGTAATTAAAATACTTAATCTTAAATCTGTGAATTCTAGAGATGTTACCGCCACACTTAGTACCAGACCGGTTCTCTCCTACCGTTCCAGTACCAAGTGCTAAGGCTAAAGAAAAGAAATAATCAATTATAAATCAATACAATCCAAATTCCAAATAAGCATTAAATGGTTGTAAAACAAAAGTCAGTGTACACATAAAGAATTATTATTTAAATTAAAAAGAGAAATAGCTTACAACCGATAAAAGATTAACAAAAGGAAATAAAATCACATAAAGACTGAAATATGGCCACAACTCTCTCGAACTTCGAGTCAATCATGCTCAACATTCAGCCCCGACTGATGTCTCGCCCACCTACACAAGTCAGAAGGGCATGCTACTCGTGGGAATAATTAGCACCCATGAAAAGGGTGATCAGTACGCTACGTACTGAGTAAGGTAACTGAGCACTAAGGCCAACACATAAGCACATAATCCATGCAGAATAATAATAGGGCATAATCACCAACACAATAACATAAAGGCAAGTGAACGATCAGGTGAGTATGCCAAGATCCAATATAGTTTAGATTAATTACTTCATTAATTCTTTATCGAAATGTTTTCACACTATACTCTTTATTAAGTCCATACGAGTACGGGAACCCCACTATTTTGGCCGGTGGATCGGTCTCCAGGGTACTCTGGCTCCTGGCCACTATTCTAGCCAATGGATCGGTCACTAGGGTAACATACCCTACCACTATTATGCCGGTGGATTGGTCTGGCCCCTTCTCGCACGGTGTTCCACTGTAAGTAATTAATATCTTCCCACTTATTAACAACATGTATAGTTTGGTTCATTGAGCTCGGGATCCCCCACTATTTTAGCCGGTGGATCGGTCACTAGGGTAACAGACCCTACCACTATTAAGCTGGTGGATTGATCTCCAGGTTACCGCAGTACTTGGCCACTATTATGCCGATGGATCGGTCTGGGCCCGGCTCAACATCTTTCACTTTACGTAATTAATGCCTTAAGTATCTTATTCAAAGCTTTCACCATGGACATGTACGAATCATTAACTTTATACTTCACATACATTTAAATCACCAAATGAATATGTTAATACAAAAATTGTAAGTAACCACAACAACCCTAATTGTCAACACAACCTTAATTCGGTCTCCTATGAACCTTTATATAACTCCACGTACTATTTTTCACCCCAAGTGCTCAAACACCCGAACAACACTTACATTACCTTCCTTACATCCCAAATTAACTTTCCACACAAGTAAATTTCATACCCATGCAGGCATTAATCTCCCCATACAAACCTTCAAACCTTTTTCATGCAAACCCTAAAACTCCACATGAAACCCTAAATTCAACCATGCAAACCTTAATACCGCCATTCAACCATCAATGCCACGATGTAAACCCTAATACCACCATACAACTATAAATACCACCATACAAACCATGATTCCGTCATACAAAACCCTAAATTCAATCCACACAAAACCAAAGATTCACCCATACAAAACCTAAATTCAAACCATATAAAACCCAAAGATTTTTCCATACCAAACCCTAAATTCAATCCATACCAACCAAATATTCATCCTTACCAAACCCTAGATTCAAATCACATAAAACTAAAGATTCATCCTTACCTTACAATTGATTAGATTCTCCCACATAAAATCATAAATTAGAATCTCCCAAGCAAAACCATAAATTGGATTCCCCCAAACAAATCATAAATTAAATTCTCCCAATCAAATCATAAATTAGATTCTCCCATATAATATCATAATTTACATTATCCCAAATAACATCATAAATTAGATTCTCCCAAACAGACCATAAATTCGATTCTCCCATATAACATCATAAATTAGATTCTCCCAATCAACATCATAAATTAGATTCCCCCAAACAAATCATAAATTAGATTCTCTCAATCAAATCATAAATTAAATCCTCCCAAATAACATCATAAATTAAATTCTCCCAAACAAACCATAAAATTAGGTCAACTCACTTCCCTTAGTCAAATTCTTTCCCCATCCTCCTTTTTCATCCTTTCTCCCACACAAACCACATCGACATCCTCTTATGCATGTCTTATAGGGTCACAACACATATCATCATATATAAATAATACACATGTCATATAAACACACAAAAACATACTTCAACTCCACATCATGCCATATACGAAATAATTAATAAAGATAAACATGTGATATATAGCATGCGAAGCACATAATGCATATAAGCACACAAAGGCCTTAGCACCCCTTACCTAATACGACACCGGTCTTGAAGCACACTCCTATGCCTCCTTAGGGCTTTGACTGGTCTCACCTATTATGAGGGAAAAGCTAAAATTAGACTCCCTCCTATCAAAATTAATATTAAACACTAACTTAATATAAGACTAGGCTTTTGATACAATAATAATAACCAAAATACCAAAAATAATATCAATATTAATATTAACAAGAATAATAAAAATAGTAGCAATAATAATAAAAAGGCATTACTCAAAAATAAAGTGAAATAAGGGCTTTGGCCCCTTTAACAAAATAATACTAAAATATTATTTGTAAATTAAATATCCAAATTTAGTAGTAGTAGTAGTAGTAGTAGTAGTAATAATAATAATAATAATAATAATAATAATAATAATAATAATAATAATAATAATAATGGTAACATTATTAACAAGACTAATGTGAAAATATTTATATTAATAATAATGGAAATTCGAAATAGGAAATAATAATAATAATAATTATACTTATAACATTTTAATATTAATAATAATAAATATAGAAATAATAAGAAGAATAATGATAAAATCGAATTAAAATACAATAGGCTTTAGCCTTCAACATAAATAATAATAAAAACATTAATAATAATAATAATAATAATAATAATAATAATTCATATTAAAAATATAAACATTAAGAATAATAATAATAGTATTTATATGCAAATAATTGAAATAAAATAATTTAAGGGTTATAAAAATAGAGAAAATAGCTGAGAGGGTCTAGGGTTCAACCATAGGCTGGTGGGGATAGGCGGCAACGACGTTGGTTCATGGCGGCAGCGGCGGTGGCCGGAAAAAGAAAAGAAAGAGGGGAAAGTTGCATGCCGGGAATAAGATAGGGAGAATTAAGATGGGATCTGGGGTGTTTTGAGTTGCCCAGAAGGAGAGGGACAGAATAAGGGTGGCGGCGCAGCCAAAGGTGGCGGTGCACGACGGCGATGGTGGTGGCCGAATGGAGGAGAAGGAGAAAGAGAGAGGAGGAGAGGGAGAAAAAGGAAAAGAGAGGTAGGGGAAGGTGGAAGGTGATCTGTAGAACATTTTAGAAGGTGAAAGAAGTGGAGGAAGCGGCGGAAGAGGTGGCTAAGGGCGGCGCAAAGGGTGGCGGGGGCTGGAAAATAGGTTGGTCGAGAAGGGAAGTTCGCACAGTCGGGGAGGATTGTGCAGGACGAATTGAAGGTTGAAAATATTTTTGTTAACTAGAGGGCGTTGCAAGGAAGAATTTGGGATGTGGCGGTGGTGTTGAGATTGGCTAACGGCGGCGGAAAACGCGTCTGAAGTTGCGGTGTCCGGCAACTCGGGCTTAGGGTCTCGGGGAAGAAAAAAAAACTCCAAATACACCTATAACAAGGCTATTTATAGATTGTAGATGGTATAATAGGGTTTTGGGGGTCGGCAGGAAGTTATGGGGTGCGAGATTTTGGGCAGCCGGCGGCGGAAAACGGTCGGCCGACGCTTGGGTTAATTCAAAATTTCGCGAGGCTAGGGAGAGGAAACAGGTGAGAGATAACGAACGAGAGTTACGCTAATTTATTCCTCGAGTCAAAGGGAATACAATGAGATGAGAAACGGTCGGTCAAATTCTTTGTAACCGGAGACGCCATTTTTAGGGGCGGGTGTTGTAGTAGCGTCGACGGAGGAGAGGAGAGGAAGAAGGAAGAAGAAAAGGAGGTGGACCGGTCGGCCGGGAAAAAGAAAAGAAAAGGGGGAGAACCGGGCCGGTCGGTGCGAGGGACGCAGGCGTCGGCCGCGCGAGCTGGGCCGCGCCGCAGGGAAGGAAAGAAAAAGAGGAACTGGGCCGCTGGGCTGGCCTAGTTCAGCAGGAGAAAAAGAAAAAGAAAAGAAGAAGAAAGAAAAAGAAAGAATAAGAAAGAAAGGAAAGGAAAAAGGAAAAAGGGAAAAGGGAAAAATAATTAGTTTTGGTATTTAAATTAATTAAAATATTTGGGATATTTAAAAATAATAATATTTAAATAAAATAATATTAAAATCCCTTTTTAGGCTAAATTAGGATTTTTAAAAGATTTTCCATAAATTCCATTTTAATTATCAAAACACCTTAAATTTCTCCAATTAAATTATTTATAAAATTTTATTAATTTGAAACTATTTTCTGCTTCTTATTTTAAATAAAATAATTTATTTAATTAGTTTCCAAATAAAATCCTTAATTAGTTAAAATACCCAAATTCCTCCTAATTAAAATACTTATAAATCTCTTCTTGATTTTCCCTAATTAAATCTCCTTTTATTTTAATAATAATAATTTATTTAATTAATTTTTATAATAAATTCTTATATAATAATAAATAATAAAATTAGAATTTTCGGGGCATTTCAATTTTCCCCTTCTATTTTATTCAATTATCATTATACCCTTCTCTTTTATTAAATTATTATTCTACCCTTCTCAATTATTATAAATACTAAGTTACTCCTTGTTAATTTCCACTTTACCCCTTTTATTACAAAATTACCATTTTGCCCTTTTTTTTATAAAATTACCAAATTGCCCTTTTATTACAAAATTATTGAATTGCCCTTTTATTACAAAATTACCAATTTGTCCTTTTATTACAAAATTACCAATTTGTCCTTTTATTACAAAATTACCAAATATCCCTTTTATTACAAAGTTACCAAATTTCCCTTTTATTACAAAATTACTAGTTTATCATTCTACTTACACATTTACCATCTTACCCCTTATTACTCCACTTATATTAAATTATTATTATTACTACATAAAATTTTAATATCAACACCTTATCCACAGCTCTTATAATTAATACAATACTTATTAGCACCCATATATATATTAGGCCATAATCTTGTACAAGATACATTAATAAAATACCCCTAAGGCCCACAAAACATTAATCATGCATTAAGATCACAATAGCATAATACAACATGGATAATACTTAACATTTCCATTAATAACTAACTCCTATATTAAACAATATCTCCAAACAAAGCATATAATCTATCATACTTCCTTTCATCAATCAATGCAAGAAACCCTATATAATATATTAAACAACCTATATCAAGCATAATACACATTAAAAATGCCTAATGTGCTAACATACGTTAATCCATGCATTTAAGTGGGATTTAACGATTACCTCGATTCCCGTAAAAACGAACATTACTAGTATTCTAGTTAAAGGTTCAAGCTTTGATTATACCTAAAAATAATATCAAGACTTATTACATTAGAAATAATAAAATCAAAGTATAAGACTTCATAACACTTAATTAATAAAATACTTAAATTAAAATATTATTATACCTTAAAAATCATTAAACAACTAAATCAAGAAATGCTGAGAAAGCATGAGCTGGATGGAAAGAATTGGGGAGGAGGGGCTCGAAGGTGGTGAAAAGAGGGAAGAATGGACATTTTCAGGTTAGAGGTTTGGGGCTAATAAAAAGATATGATGGGAAAGGATTTGGGGGAAGGGAATGGTGCAGAATTATAGGGGGGTGTAGGTGGTGGTCGGGGATGGGTTGAAGGTGGCTAAAGGTGGCGGAGACGGCAGCAGAGAGGTTGCGAAGGTAGCGGCCGAGAAGGGGTCTAAATGGAAGGTTGGTGAGGAAGGAAAATGGGGAGGGAAAATGAAGGCCTTTGGGTGGTGTTTTTAGGCAAGATAGTATTGGAGGTGGTAGAGGGGGTTGCAGGGAGTAATACGGTGGCTCAGGTGGCGGGGGAAGCGGCGGGACGGTGGTGGAATGTGGTGGTGCAGGGTGCCTACAAAGAAGGGAGAAGAAGAAGAGAAAAAGGAGAGGGGAGGAGGAAGGAGGCTGCAGGGTGGCTCAATAGGGGTTGTGATGGTTCAGGGGTAAGGTAGAGGGTGGTAGGGGGTGGTGCTGGTGGTGGTTAAGGTAGCGGAAGCGGCAGAGATGGGCGACAAAACAAAAATAGGGGAGAGAGGGGAGGAGAAGAAAGGGAGAAAGAGGAGGCTCGAGCAAGGCATATAGGGCTTGAAAAATCACAGAATAAGGCAGGGAAGGGGGAAGAAAAAGAAGAGAAAGAGAGAGGAGGGGATAGGGAGCACGAGGGTGGCGGTAGGTGGTAGGGAAAGGGGAGTTGCAGGGAGAGGGAGAAGGGATGGCGACAATAGGAGAGGGAGAGGGAGACAAGGATTGTGGGATCAAGATGGTGTAGAGAAAATGATGAGAGGGAGAGAGGGAGATAGGAGGAAGCAATAGGGAGAGGGAGTTGTAGGTGGATGGCTAGGATTCTCGCCGGGGATGGAGGAAGAGGAAGGAGAGTCTAGGGAGGGGGCTTGTGCGCGAGCAACGAGCAGCCGAATAAAGAAAGAGCAGGCTGGCCTGGTCGAGGAAGAAAGAAAAGAAAAGAAGGGAGCCTACCAACTCACGTGGGAGGAGGGGGAGATTCGGCCTACGGCCTAGCGCGCCAGGGAGAGGAAGGGCAGGCCACCGGCGGCCCAAGGAAGAAAAGAGGAAGAAGGAAAAGAGAAAAAGGAGAAAGAAAAAGGTGAAAAAAAGAAAAGAAAAGGGGAAATTGAATAAAATAATTTAATTGATAAAATAGTAAAATAGAATAATTTTGGGTAATAAATTTATTTAATAATTTAATTTAATATAATTAAAATATAAGGGTTTAAAAGAATAATTTAGTAAAATAATGGTTTGGGAAATTATTTAATAAAAAGGGCATGATAAAATAATAAAATATTTATTTTACTTTATTAAATATTTATATCCAAATTTATATACTCAAAAATACACAAAATAATTAAATTAAGAGATTTAAAGGCTAATTTATCCAAAATAAAATTTATTTATTAAAATATAGGCTTTTAAAAATTTAGGGGATTACAAGAATGGTGATTTTTGGATAAGAGTTCGGTGGTGAAAGGGAAAGTTTGAGGGTTGTAAATAAGAGTATCAAATGCTATAATTAAGCAAGAAAAGGAGAGGATTTGTAGGGTGAAAAATAGAGGACCAAAAGGGAGAGGGAGGGAGGGACTTTGCTACAGTTTGGGACTTAAGAAAGGGAGGGAAAAATAGAGGAAAAATGGGCTGCTACAAGGATGAGTTGGGGAGGATGCTACAGGTTGTTTTTGGGGATGTGGGTGTTGAAGGCTTTGGGAGAAGGAAGAGGGGCAGGTTGCTTGCATGGAGAAGGAAGGAAATGGATGGGTAGATGGCTAGAAAAGTTGGGTAGGGGCACAGGTTGAGAGGAGGGGAAGAAGATAGCTGCCACTTGGTGGAAGGGTTTGGTTGCATAGGATTTTGTGGCTGCAAGTGGATGGGCTGCATGAGATTCTTTTGCTACATGTGGCTAGGTTGTGTGAGGGAGGTTGGAGTGGCTGCTTGCTATGTTTTGTTTAAGGCTGGAATGGCATGAGGGAGGAGAATAGTAGGAAGGGTGATGGGATGTGTTAGGGGAAGAGAAAGGCTGCATGGTTTGTGGCTAAGATAGGTAGGAGTGTAGGGTGGAGATGTGTTATTCATGCATGGAGAAATATGGCAGCTGGCTGCATGGAAGATGGGGGTGTCAACAGATTGAGGGGATTAGGCTCCAAATTTGACTGGTAAAAATGATGGGGATTGGTTACAATTTAGTTAGCAAAAAAATCCCAAAGTATTAGGCTTTTAAGAGTATGGTTACTAATGAAAAATCCTACCTATTCAAGGTTTTATTTTCACCATTATTCTCACTAATTATTATCATGATCAATATTATTATTATTCCTGTTATCACTACCACTCATTATTATCAGCATTATTTTTAAAAGAGTTACTTATCATAAGGCTATTGTTATTACTATCCTTTCTATTTTGATTACTACCTATTCTCTTCTTATTATTGTTATTATTACCGTCATCAACTTATATCTTCCTCTACTCATATATACACCAGTCCGGGTTATTATCATAATTTAACAACTACAGACTTACTCGTAATGACGAGACGTTCATTCTAAAATGAATCCTATGATTATTACGCTTGTTGATCAAATTTTAAGTCTTGCATATTTAAATTAAGAATTTATTAAAACGAGGTATTACAATCTTCGAGTGTTTACTGGTGCCTTCAGTCTGTGCCTTGGAGTGGGGTCTTAGTTTGTCCTAGTGCTTTACCTACTCTACACATTGTTGATGTACTAGGAGGTATCGATACTAAAGGATCTTGTTACCTAGGTGGTTTGCTTTGTCTTGAACTTATGTCCATCATGGTTGGCTTCAACCTAGACTTATGTCCAAACTGGTTATTAGCTTTGGCTTAGACTTTATGTCCTTTGGGTTGGATGACTTCCATGGTATATAAGACCATGGGGTGGTGCATAGTCTATCACTTGATGATAAATAATTGGAATGAATGGTAGGATAATGATAATAACGAGAAAAAGTTAGAATGAATACTTGCATAATGATTTAAATGAATAAGTGGATAATGATTGGAATAAATGGCTATATGATGAACTATATAAGTATATGGATAAGGAATGGAATAAGTAATTGGAATGAGAATAAAATGAGGATAGAATGGAATAAGTAATTGGAATGAAAATAAAATAAGGATGTGGTAGAATTAGAAGATAAAGAAAATGACAGAAAAGAGGTATAATGAGTATAAGGGAATAACCTAATTGACTTAGGAAGTTGAAAAATAAACCATAGTGTTCACTTGGATAAAATAATCAGTACATGTGTGTGACTTCCTATGAAAGGACTATGAGAATGAGAATGATATATTATGAGTTTCTTGAGTTATGCATGATAGTAAATCCTAATGCATTACTTAATGATGACAGAGTAAGTACACTAATTTATATGGCATTAGTGTCATGCATATTAAGTATGATTTATATGACATGATAGAACCCGGTATGCTTGTGACTTTTTTTTTGAGGAAGTAATTTAGCTTACTCTATATGTAGCATATTGATGTACCCATTATCTCAATCACTTACTCATTTCCATGAGTAGAGGGCCATATGTAGGTTTTTAGGGATGGCTAGTATTGAGCCTACCTCATCTTGGATTTAGGGCTTAAGAGCATGGACTTTATGTGATTTTTGTGCATTCTCTGATGGACCATGATTTTGGAGACACTCCCTAACTTGTTTTCTACTATAATAGCCTTGTATTACTAGTTAATTATTCTCCTTATATTTGACTATGTTGGGGACTATCAAGATCCTATGTTGTAAATGCTTTCTTTGAATATTTATGTAATTTGATCTTAAACAATGTCCTTTTATTTGGTTGATTTGGTTTTCAGCCTTGTATCTAATATAGGATGGGCAGTTGACGTATATCCTATGCTTAGTATGGTGGTACCATCTCGTTTTTCCTAAGTGTGTCTAATATTTTTTGCTTCGGCACTATTTTAATATGAAAATTTTTATTTGTGAAAAATGAGGGTACTACAATTTAATTTGTTAAGTTTTTAGATTTGATTTGAATCCCAAGATCCAGGAATATTTTAATATGTTGTAATTAAATCATGGGAAAGATACTATATACTTACAGTGGAACACCATGAGAGTTGGGGCCAGACCGATCCACCGGCATAATAGTGGCCAGGAGCGTTGTGCCCTGGAGACCGATCCACCGACATATAATAGTGGTTAGGTGCGTTCTGCCCTATAAGTGACCGATCCACCGGCTATAATAGTGGGGTTCCCGTACTCGCATGGATTAACAAAGATTATGGTGTGAAATGACTTACAAATAAATCATGGAAATATACGTTATAATCACAGTGAAACACCATGAGAGTCAGGTCCAGACCGATCCACCGACATAATAGTGGCCAGGAGCGTTCTGCCTTGGAGACTAATCCACTGGCGTAAAATAGTGGTTAGGCGTGTTCTGCCTTATAAGTGACCGATCCACCGGCTATAATTGTAACACCCCCAAAATTCACTACTGAAAAATTTCGTTTTATTAAAAGATAATTGGCGGAAGCAGATAAATAAAACGTGAACTTTGGGAGTATTATCGCCACACTTAGTACCAGACCGGTTCACTCATACTGTTCCAGTACCAAGTGCTAAGGCTAAGAAAATGAAATACAATTCGAAAAACATTCAACATGCATAAATCAGAGTAAATTGCAAGAACTTCAACATATTTAAAACAGAGTAGCACATCAAATCGTTTTTAGGAATAAAACCCACCGATGGTGGTTAAAGTACCAACATAACATCAAAACCAGGGAATTAAACGAAGAAGGAGGGAAAACCCTAACGATACCGGATAACTCCTTACTCTCTTTCCTGTAGCCCACTTGAGTAGCACCTGAAAAACCTGCAAGGGCACTGCCCATTGAATAGGCAGGGGCCCCATAAAGGGAATCCCTTCAGTACTACGGTACTGAGTAACCCTTTAATACCACACTTAAAGACAGGCCCGCATACGGCACATAATGCAAGTCACGCACATAAATAATGAGAGGTGCATACGTAACAATAACACGTAACACAAGTTATAATTCACGATCGATATCTTTGGGCCTTAAGCCATGTAATAGTGTAAGATCAGTACACTCTGGCCTTAAGCCATTATTCCATCATCATTCAATCAATATCATATTTTATATCCATGTGAGTGCGAGAACCCCACTATTATAGCCGGTGGACCGGAAAGTATACATTCAGGGCAGAACGCCTCTGACCACTATTATTGCCGGTGGACCGGAAGATAAACACACAGGGCAGAACGCACCTGACCACTATTATTTGCCGGTGGACCGGTCTGGCCCCAACTCACATGGTATTCCACTATAAGTGATTAGTATTTTTCCATAATCTTATTCACATACATAACTGATTTTATTGAGCTTGGGACCCCCACTATTATTGCCGGTGGACCGGAATACATATAAAATCATCATCCAGGGCACAACGCTCCGGGCCACTATTATAACCGGTGGACCGGTACTCATAATCACACACCAGGGCAACATGCTCCTGGACCACTATTATAACCGGTGGACTGGTACTCATAATCACACACCAGGGCAACACGCTCCTGGACCACTATTATAACCGGTGGACCGGTACGCAATATCATAAATCACTGGGCCCGGCTCATTAATATTCCACTTTCAATTATAGTATCTTTCCTTTCTTTAATCAGCACATCAATCATATTTATTTGCCTCGATTGGGAGATCGATAACCCGGGACACAAAGGTACACCGGTCATACCGGTGCATATCGGCTACTCAGTACCCTTTAACCATGAACCCAAGGACGCAAAGGTACCCTGGTCGTACTGGTGCATAAAGCTAACTCAGTACCCTATCGACAAGGACACCTAATCCATAAGTATGCATACCCCCTAACTAGGTCCGTAGAGCTAGGAAGAGTAAGATATAGGGCCTGGCTGGGGCACAAAGGCACACCAGCAAATACCAGAATAATTGTGGACTAAACCACGTCCTTAGGGTAGCGACCCCTAAGGAGTCACCATTCCCGATCTCGAGGTCTTTCACTTTAAGTAATAGTGTCTTAATTAAGGTGATCACGAAAAGCACGATAATCCGATACTTATTCACTTTCGATCGTTCCGATATCATTAATCGTTTCTTATTCAGATGATTATCAAGAATATCACAGAGAAACCATTAAGGCCATCCTAATTATCAAATACTCTTACTTGGCTAATCAACATTATTTAATCATATTAATGTTCCACAATCTCAAAGACGTGTTAGGTACAAACTACTCATTTGCCCTTTACTTATATAATTGTTAAGTATCAATTCCTTACTTGATAAATTACCACATTACCCTTAAGGTTGCATAATTACCAAATTATCCCTTGTCCACTTTAGATTACCAAATTGTCTCCTACACTTTTTAGACCACCATTCACCCCTCATAATTACTACACTTATCATATTTCCCTTTTGGTTGGTTATATTACCAAATCGCCCTTCTCCTTGTTATAATTACTAAATTGCCCTTGAGTTGGATAAATTACTAAATTACTCTCCTTCATTATCATGATTACTATTTTGCCCCTTTAGTTGGTTAAATAAGTATCACTTTATTCCATAATTGGATAAATTACCAAATTGCCCCTTTAGTTGAATAAATTACCAAATTACCCTTCTCCTTTATCATAATTACCATTTTACCCCTCTCAATTATTTTAATTGCCATTTACCCTTTTCAATTATCCTAAATTCCAAATTAACCTTCCTCATAATTAATTTACCCCTCTTCATAATTACAATTACCAATTTTACCCTTCTCCATATTTAAAATTACCATAATGCCCTTTAATTGGTTAATTTACCAAATTACCCTTTTATAGCATCGTACTTATCCAATTGCTCTTCTACAATCATAATTTAATTTCTAAATTATCTTTTGTCGTTATCATAATTACCACATTACCCCTTACTCCCAAGTTTACCATAATATCCTTTTATTTACAAAATTACCATTTTACCCCTTACATCCAATTTTACCATAATATCCTTTTATTTATGAAAATTACCACCTTACATCTTTTACTTTACAAATTACTATTTTACCCCTTCACATCCAAGATTACCATCTTTATCTTTCCTTACATAATTACCATTTTGCCATTCTTTTCCAAATTACCATATTACCCCTTTACTTATAAATTACCACTTCACCATTCACTTATAAAATTTACCATATTACCCTTTACTTATGAAATTACGATTTTGCCCCTTTACCTCCAAAATTACCATAGTGCCCTCCTTCATCCAAAATTACTATTTTACCCCCACTTCCAAAATTACCATTTTACCCTTCTTTCTCACAACTTACAATTTTATCCTTTACTTGTAAATTATCATTTGACCATTTAATCATAAAATTTCCATATTATTCTTTTATCTCAAAAATTACCGAAATACCCTTTCCACTTATAAAATTTCCACTCAACCCTTTATTCACCATTTTTATGAATTTACTAACACCACATAAAATAATGATATTAATACTTCATTTTTATCATCTAAGTCCACTAACTTGTCATTTTTCAACATATTACTCATTAGCAACTACACACATTGATTTGTATACCTCATAAGCATAATTACTAAAATACCCTTAAACAATAACATCATTCATGCATTAACAACATGGTACATCATAAACAAGTATTTAACATTTCTATCCATATTCCAACTCCTTCTTCATTTAACATACCTACATATGGCACAAAAGTTATCATGCTTTTTCTTTTTAACAAACAATATAAGAAACCATAAACATATCATGCTAAGCATACAAAACATGCATAAAATCATACTAAACCCTAAATGTGCTAGCATGCATTTTTCCATATATTTAAGGGAGGATTAACGGTTACCTTAATCCCGCAAAATATCAATCTTGCCAAGCATAATTAGCAACTCAACACCTAAAAATAATATCCATCATATTTATGTTAGAAATAAGAATCCAAGTATAAAACTTTATAAATTTTAATTAATAAAATACTTAACATAAAATACCATTATACCTTAAAAATTAGCCAAATAATTTTTAAAATGAAGGGGAGCTCACGCTGCACGAGCAGCGTGAGTTTCATGCAGAAAAGAGAAGGGAAAAGGCTCAAAGAGGGGTGAAGGGAGCAAAATACATTATTTCCAGGTTAGGGTATTTAGGCTAGAAAAGAAGGTGGTTGGGGGAGGTTCTAAGGCAGGGGAATGGTGCAGAAGTGTAGAGGGGGTGTAGGTGGAGGCAAAGGGTGGTTTCAAGGCGGCTTAAGGCGGCGGAGACGGCGGCGGCAAGGCGGCGAAGTTGGCTGCCTGAGTGGGTCGAGTGGAAGGGCTGAGAAGGAAGGAAAAGTGGAAGGAAAAATGGAGGGGTGCAAGGGCTGTTTTCGACCAACTAAGGAATAGCGGTGGTAGAGGGGGTTGCAGGGCCTTAAATGGTGGCTTGGGTGGCGGAAGAGGCGGCTGGAAGGCGGCGTTAGGAGGGCTTGCAGGTGGGTGTCGAGAGGGATGAAAAACAGGAAGGAAAAGAAGAGGGGAGGAAGAGGGCTGCGGGATGGCTCGGGAGGGACGTTGTGGTGGCGTAAGGCTGAGTTGGAGGGTGGCAGGGAGCGGTGCAGGGGGTTGGTGAGGCAGCAGGAGCGGCGGACGGTGGTGGCGACGCAAAAACAGGGTGGAAATGGGAGAGGAAGAAAATGAGAGAGAGAAGGGAGGATCGGGGGTGAGGGGCTCGACAACAATGGGCAGGGAAATGGCTGAAAGGGGAGAAGAAAAAGAGGAGGAAGGGTAGGGGGATAGGGGCTGATCGGATGGCAGGCTTAGGGTGGCAGGGCATCGCAGGGTGGCAGGGAAAGGAGGGGAAGAAGAAGGAAAGAGGGAGAGGCATGCGGGGCTGGTCCAGGGCCGGTTTGGCTCAAAAAAAGAAAGAAAATGACGGGGGAAGAGAGAGAGGGAGAGGGAGGGAGGCACGGGAGCGGCAGGGCTCTCGGTTGGTGGTGCTGCAGTGGTGGCAGTCGACGCTCGACAATGGCAGAAGAGTCGGGCGTGGGAGGAGAAGAAGGGAAGAAGGAGACTGGGGGCGGCTGGACCAGCGGTCCAGGGAGGAAAAGAAAAAAAGAGGGGCGGTTCGGGCGAAGAAGGCAAGACGGGGGCTTGGGTGTGCCGTGCGTTGAGGAGAAGTGGCTGGGGGAATGGGCCTGGCCCAAACGCGCGGGGGAGAGGGCCGGCCTGGCATGGCAGCCCGAGGGAAGAACGAAAAAAAGAAAAAAGAGAAGAAGAAAGAGGAAAAAGGGAAAAAGGACAAAAAGGGGAATGGAAAAATAATTTAATTTAATTTATAAAATCATAAAGTATAATATTCTTGGTAAATTATGTAATTTAATAATTTAATTTATCATAATCTAATATATTAGTTTAAAAAGGATAAAGTTGGTAAAATATTAGTTTGGAAAATTATTGAAATAAAATAATATGATAATTAGCAAAATATTTATATTTAATTTATTAAATAATCTTATCCAAATTTACATACTCTAAAATCCCTAAAATAATTAAAATAAATAATTTTATAAGCAAATTTTATTTCAAATAAAGTTATTTATTAAAATATAGATTTTCGAAATTTTTGGGGGATTACAATAATAGTGGGGTTTCCGCACTCTCATGAATTCATAATGATTATGATGTGAATCGACTATAATTATTAGAGTTATGAAAAGAAGAAGTTGGATTGGACCATAACCGACCTGCATCATCCATAATATTATATGTTGCTTATGTGATTGTGCTGTGTGTGTTATGTTGTATGATGGTATGCTTGGCCTTAGCGCACCTACACCTTTACTCAGTATTGGACCCATACTGATACTACCTTGGTTGATTGGGTCATGTGATGATCCACTGATGGTGGGGAGCAGACCTCTTATGCAGGTTTATGATCGGGTACTATTTTGGAGTGGAAGGTTTGACTTGAGTGAGTAGACGATCCGGATATTGATCCTTTTTGGGATTTGTTTTGTTAGCTATATTTTATATTAAGTTTCTTGTTTTAAAGAAAAAAAAATGTATTATGGGGTTGTAATCCTAAATCATATTCTAACTTCTATTTGACTTATATCTTATTAAAGATTTATGCTAAATGTCGTCTTGTGTTTTATGATACTTCGTACTTAATGATGATCGGATTTAGCCTTAGCACTTAGTACTGGACCGATAGGAGTGAACCGGTCTGGTACTAAGTGTGGCGGTAACGCCCCTGAGTTTACGGTTTTATCTTTCGCTTCCGCTAAACCTTTTTGATTTAAACGAAATTTTTCAGTAGTAAATTTGGGGGTGTTACACATACGGAGTCCCAATAAACTACATAACCCCATTTATGTTAAACATAAGAATGCATTACCTTGAAGTAATTATTCTAATACAAAAGCTCCTACTTGATGTCTTTCTATTAGAACATCAATTCCTAATAGATTCAAGGTTAAAACTATTAAACTTAATCTTTTAAAATTCATTAAAATAAAAGAAGAATCAGGAGAAGAAGAAGAAGAATAAAAAACAGAACATTTTCCTCAGAAACAAGGTGTTACTAATTTATTTAGCCTTTTTCAACCTTAATTATTCCTTGTTTAAGGGAAGCAATAGAGAACTAAAATCAAGATTAGAAGAAGAGCAATGAATACAATGCTAGAACAAGGAGGGGGTAAACCAAGCCAAGTGTATGTTTTTATCAGCCAAGAGGAGAAGAGGGAAAATAAAGCAAGGTTCAATAATTAGGAAATTTTAAATAATAAAAAGGGAGAAAATAAAAAGGAAAATAAATGACAAATGAAAATGCATTTGAAATGAAATCTATAAAGGCATGGTTGGATCGACATTCATAGTAGAGAGGGAGATGAGACTGGTAAAGTTTAGTGTAGGTAACTAAGAAGTGAGGGATGATTTGATAGGGTGGGGGATGAGTGTAGTTAGGAATGAGCATGGTAGTGGATTGGTAAGTTAAGAGATGGTGAAAAAGGTCAATCTTGCAATCTTAGCTACTAGAAGAGAGTGATAGGGGAGAAGAGAAAAGGTGAAGTTTGCCTCAAAGTTACTCTTGGGAAAAAATGTACTAATTAAAATTATTTAATGATCTAAAAAAAGTAAAAATATTCTAGAGCACAAAAATATTCTTATTATCATAGTTGGATTCAAATCATAATTTTCATGAATATTAGAGAGAAATTCAAATCAAAATCAGGAATGGATTTGAAATCATAGGAGAACCAGTTGATTAAATTTGGGTAAACTTATTGAGTGGTTTTTCGAGAATAATAATGTTAATTCCTCAACTCACTAGTCTATCGGTTAGGTAAACTAGTCAATTAACAAGCCTAAAATTTACATTTTTATTATAATTTTAAGCCCATACCAAAACTAAAACTAATTGATTTTATATCAATGTAATTTTAAATACATTTTGAAGGATTTTAGGATTGAGTGTTACACTATGTCAAGATAAGTAAAAGATATGGTTAACCTATAAAAAGTCTAAGGCCATCCTAGTATTCAATTATTTGTATAAGATACATTAGGCTAAAATTACTAAAATACCCTTCAAAATTCTAGCTTATTATTTTACTCATTTTCGTACCAACCATTCTCATAATGAAAGATTTCTCATAAGCAAGAAAAATGGAAATATTCCATATTATTTTCATACTTATATAATCTTTGTATTTTGGTGATTAACTATGTTTATCCCTTTTCATTCATTTAGTGGGTTAGGCCCAAAAATCCCTAATCATGCAACTCTCATATACCACATCTTCCACCCATCTTGTATGTACACATTGAAAGCATAAAAAATCATTTATATGGAATGTTATCATCACAATGTATGTAGAAAATTTTCTCTAGCCTTAGGTTATATGAAAATAATTTATCATAAGCTAACCCTAATCATACGCATATAATTCCATGCAATTCATCATAACCATAATTACTAATATGCATACTAAATCATGTAGAATTTACCATGTAATTTGATCATAATTTGATAAGAACATAAAACTAACAAAAATCATAGACATATAGACAAAAACATTTAACATACTATCCTGCATATAACTTACCTTTCAACAATTATACATATTATCCCTTCAACATGTTATCATTTTATTATGTATGCTATAAATATGGAAACACATAAAACCCTAGGAAAATTATATTTCTAAAAAATCCTAGTGTGCTTACGTGTAATTCCGACCATCTTATAAGTGATTGCATTTATCTAATCCAAGCTCGCACAAAAAGAAATCTTCTCCAAAGTCCTTAAGAATTAATTAGGAAATTAACACCCAAACAAGTATATATTAGAATCTAATATTATGTAATAATAAAAAAAATTAAAATAATTTAGACTCACTAACTATTTAAATAAAGAAAGAGGAAGCATAATAAATCTTAGCACCATGGGAGGAAGCTTTAGACCAAGAAGGGGGATGAGCAATGTCTAATTAGGTCAGTACTAGGGGGACGAAAATAGGAATAATGGCCAATATTATAGAGGGTAGAATGAAATAAAATATGTAGCAAAGGGAGAAGAAAAGGTGGCACAAAAGGGTCTAAGGAGAGGTGAGTGTTTTAGTGGGAAAATATGTGGCACAAAGGGGGCTTCAGCTAATATGGTCAAAGGTAAAAGGGATAGGCTTTGGTGGGCTTTGTTGTAGGTTGTAGATTGGTTTTAGTAGGAATTCTTGAGGTTTAAGGGGATGTAATGACAAGGTTAGTAGTTTGTGTAGTGGATTTTTTGATGGGAAGAGTCGAAGACAGAGAAGGGGAGAGAAGTAGTATGAGGGAGAATGTTTTTTTAGGGGGTTTTATGTGTGGTTTATGGGGAGGCTTTGATAAGAGTTGCTGGTGTAGAGGAAGGGAAATTAGTGGTAGTGGCTAGTGGAAGGGTACCAAGGATGGTGGAGGGTTGTGTTGTAGAGAATAAAAATTTTGGTGGAAGGACCAAACAATGGTAGAGAATGGCGAGTAAAAATTCTACACGAGGTAGCTTAAGAGAAGGATTAGGTTACATGTTTACTTGAGATTTTTGATAAAACACATAAGGGAAAGGAGAAGTGACCATGAAGAGGGTGGTCTCGGGGAAAGAGGAGCAAAATAAGGAGAGGAAAACATAGGGGAGAAGGAATGTATGGAAGAGATGATATAGGGTGATGGCTTATAGGAGTAAGGTACCAAGTAAAGGGAGTAGGGTGAGGTAACGAAATTTGTACCATTGATTAGGAGATATGTTAGGGTAAATTAAAGATGGAGAATTAGGTTAAAATATCTAGGTCAAATTTCTTATGTTATCAGGTTAGGTTAACTTGATAAAATGGATACAATTTTAATCCTTCCTAGGTTTAAAATGATCATACGCATCCTCTATAAATTTTAACCTAACTAAATTTTATATCTAATAATTTTAAATAATTTTACACATATTGGGATGAATGCGCCTCACACGCCCTCTTCTTCTTGATCTCGTTTTCTGTTTGATTTCCATGGTGAAGAAGAAAGCTACCAAGCGTAAGGTGGCCCTTACTTTAGATGAGGAGAATCTACAGGCATTGATGGATTATTCTAGTGAAGAATTTGTTAAATATAATAACAAAGGGGAATAATTTCCTTGTGAATTACAATGTGTGAATTCATCATCGGTGTCGATTAAACCTAATCTAGAGACCTCGATTGCTAATCAATCCCTGAATCATATTGGACCTATCATGGATGATCATATTGCCAAGTTTCAAAATAATGTTACCCCCATTAATACCCCTAATATCTTGATCAACAATAGGTGTCCTGAATGAGGAATGACCATAAAATACACTCCACCTCTCTTTTTTGATGGGTCTCACAAAGCAATGATCTAAGAAGATGAGATTTAAAAAGAAGATAACCTTAAAATACATTGGGAGTATTCTTTGGTAGGAATGGTGGTTGGGATTTAATTGAGCCATTTTCAAATGACTCAGTTTGTTAAGGAAAGTTGGAATTTCCTCCCTATGTTGCCCAAAGTCTATTCTCATGATCAAAGTTTCTTTGTGTATAAATTTGCCTTAGAAATGTACCAAATTCTTAATAGACCTTACTAAAGTTTTGGTGTTAGACCAATGCCACATAGGAAATGGACTCTTGAAGTTTCTATGTTAGCCAAGGACTCAAGGATTATACCATTGTGAGTGATATTTCCTGGCTTGCCTTTGCACCTATGGTTGGATGATAGCAAAAGCAGAATGGGTAGTTTGTTGGGCAACCTATATGTGCTGATAGTGTCACAACATAGAGGGCGAGAGTTTCTTTCCCAAGAGTTTCGATTGAGATTGATATAAAAATTCCTCTACTAGATATTGTTACTCTCATATTTCCTAGAGGGAGGAATGCTATCAGAGTGTGGCCTATGAATGGAGACCCATGTTTTGTTCACTTTGTGATGTTATGGGGCATGATTCTGCCAATGTCATGGCACAAGTGGTCAAAAGATCCCCAAAACTCAAATGTGGAGAGTTAAACCTATAACTACTCATGAACACAAACCTCCAGAGGAGAAAATTTCAGGACTGAACTCTGACTCTCCTAAGTCTTCCTTAGGACTTGATGTAGTTCAAAATTCCTCTTTAGTATAATTTGATCCTCATGATTGTGAAATTGTTCAGATTCATCAAAATAGATAGATAGTTTTAAAGAAGGGTAAGGATATAGCCTTATTGGGTGACAAGTCTCCTCATGTAGCATCTCCTTAATTAATTCCTCTAGTTCATGGGAGTACCATTGAGAGGTTAAATCCTGGATGTGTGGATAGGGAAGGTGGAGTTTGTTTTTCCCCTTCCATATAACCATTGCCATTTGGAATATTAGAGGGTTAAATAAAACCCTCAAACACAGGGTTGTGAGAAACCTTGTGTCTCATCATAGAATTGGTTTACTAGGCCTTTTAGAAACTAGAGTGAAGAATGATAAAGTAGACTGCATTATTCATAAACTTGTTTTTAATTGGATATCGTGGGATGATTCTATTTATAATATCCAAATTGTTTAAAAATCTTCCCTAGGTATTCATTGTCTGGCTACCTGTTTAAATTCTCAAAAGCAATTTGGTATTATTGTTGCATATGCATTCAATACTGGTGTTCTTGGAAGGGAGTTATGAGAGTGGATGAGAAAGCTGGCCAATGAATCTTTTCCCTGGATAGCCATTGGTGATTTTAATGTGGTGACCTCTTCCCAAGAAAATATTGGAGGAAGTATTGATTCCTAGGATGTCTTAGACTTTTCCTAATGTCTACAAGATTGTGGGCTTGGTGATTTACCTTCTTGGATGGAGGTGTTGTTTAATGTGGTTTACTTGAATAAATAGGTATGAGTTAGGATCTAGGGTCTACAATCGACTGGATAGAGGTGTAGCAAATAGTGAATGGCTTGATGTGTTCCCTACTACTACAATTCACACTATCCATCACCCTACTTCTAATTACCATGCTCTGGTTGTTCATTTGAAGGTGATCCAGTCAGTGGGGTCTAAACCTTTCAAATTCCTAAACTTATAGGTTGAGAAGGAGGGTTTCTTTGACCTTGTTAGAAGAGTTTTCCAGACTAATTTTGAGGGATCTAAGGCTTATCAGTGTATGAATTAGCTCAGATTATTAAAGGGGGAATTAAAAAAGGTTTAATGCCATTTAATGTGGAAATATTTCTTAGAAGGTTTCCCTTGTTTATCAGTTTTGGTAGGACAAGGTTAATGATTTGTCTCACCATCCTCTTGATCAATATTGTATCAAGAATGAAAGATTGGCCATATTGGAATGGGAGAAGAGAGCCAGAGATGAAGAGAAATTCCTTCAACAAAAGGCCCATATTCAGTTTGTAAAACTGGGAGATCACAACAATAAATACTTCTATGCTAGTTTCTAGAAGAGGAGAGCTCAAAATAGAATATACCAACTTTTTATTGACTAAAATAAGGTCCGTTTGGAAGAAGATGAGATTAAGGTTGAGATTGTAGGGTTCTACAAAAAGATTATTGGATCTACCAATGCTGAACTTAAGCACATCAACATTGTAGCCTGCACTTAGGGTCCTACTTTATCATCTGATTAGAGGCAAATTCTGTTAGCCTGTCCTAATGTTGAAGAGGTGAAGACATCCCTTGTTTCTATGGGAAACTTGAAAACTCCTGGGCCTGATGGCTTTAATCGTTTATTCTTTGAACAAGAGTGGCCTATTCTTCGAAATGACATTGCTGATGCATTTTCTGATTTTTGGTTCTCTAAGAAGCTCCTCAAGTAGGTAAATAATGTTGCCATCACTCTTATTCCTAAAATTAGAGGTTCTTTAAAAGCAAAGGATATTAGGCCTATTGATTTCTCTAATGTTTTCTATAACATTTTCTCCAAAGTTCTAGCTAATAGATTGCAAAAGGTGTTGCATTTTGTTATTAGAGATTCTCAGGCTGCCTTTATTAAGGGATGCAATTTACGTAATAATGTTCTTATGGCCACTGAATTAGTTAAGAATTACTAAAGGAAGGATTTTTCTCCTAAAATGATGGTTAAAGTGGACTTTCAAAAAGCTTATGACTCCTAAGAATGGACTTTTTTGCGGCATACTCTCTTAGCTTTTGGTTTCCCCTATCATTTCACAAAGCTGATTATGGCATGTGTGGCTTTTGTCAGAATATCTTTTAATGTGAATGGCACCTTGACTTGTCCCTTTGACTATAAAAGAGGTCTTAGGTAGGGGGATCCATTATCTACCTACCTTTTTGTTATTGCTATGGAATACCTTCACAAGGATTTACATCAATTATGGAATGATGGAATATTTCTTGGTCATCATGGTTGCAATAAATTCAAGATAATTGACCTATATTTTTCCGATGATCGGCTGTTGTTTACTATAGGTGATGTTTACTTGGCCTCTCTTATTAAAAATAAGTTGGATAACTTTGCTCATTGTTTTAGATCGAAAGCTAGCCTCTTTAAGAGCTTAGTTTATCTAATAGGGGTTATTTCTATACCTTAGTTAATGCTCATTAAAAAAATTCATATGTCTTGCTTCATCAAATTAAGTCTCAAATTTTAGGGATTCTGAAGTGTGATGAAGGTTCTTTCCCTTTTAGATACCTGGGTATCCCCTTGCTTCTGCTAGGTTGGGTATTACCCACTTTCAGCCTTTGATTGATTCTCTCTCTTCTAGGATTCTCCTATCGACTAACATGCTTCTCAATTATGTTAGAAGAATCTACATAATCAAGTCTATTTTGTTTGGCATTTAGAATTTCTGGACTCAAGTTTTCATCCTCCCCAAAAAGGTTATTGCTTATGTTGATAGCATGTGTAGGAACTTCCTTTAGTCAAGTCTTAATTTAGGTTCCCATAAGGCCTTAGTCTCCTGGCAGCAAGGCTGCCTCCCTTTCAAGGAAGGAGGCTTAGGGCTGAAAAATATTTTCTATTGGAATATTGTAGCTATAGGAAAGAGGTTGTGGCATATGATTTTTAATAAGGAGATTCTTTAGATCAAATGAGTGTATGGTTATTACATAAAGGAGGCAAATTTGAGTAATCTGCAGTGTAATCCTCTGCAGTCTTGGATTTTTAGAATAATTATCATTCTAAGAGATGATCTCCTATATATTTTCTAGTAGGGGTGTGTTCACTCCGATGTCTTATATAAAACTTGTAGAGTATATGACATGATAAGGCTAAATGATGATATCAAGCCATAACCCAAGCTGGTTTGGAATCATCTTAGTCTCCTTAGACACAAAATCATTTTTTGGATACTGTGCAGGAGCGCTTTACCTACTAGAGAAAGACTTGGAAAATGGGAGTCACAAATGAGACTACATGTGGTATCTATGTTAGGGAGCTAGAAGATATCAATCATCTTTTTATTCTCTGCCCATTTGCTAAGGAGCTTTAGAGAATTATATGTAATTGGCCAAGCATTGTACCCCTATTAACTAATTGGGATCACTTCCATAATTGGATTACCCAAAGGAGTAAATATAGAAGATGTGAGCAAGGCATTATGAGAATGATTATTGTTGCTATTGTTTATAAGATTTGGTATGCTAAACACCAAGCTAGTGTAGCACCCCCAAATTTACTACTGAAAAATTTCGTTTAAGACAAAGGTTTTAGCGGAAGCGAAATAATTAAAACTATAAACTTGGGGGTATTACCGCCACACTTAGTACCAGACCGGTTCACTCCTACCGTTCCGATACTAAGTGCTAAGGCTAAACTAAACAATCGTTAAGTAAGAGTCACCAAAACATAGGTCCATAGTTAACATAGACCATTCACGAAAACCACGAGTCAACAACAGTTAAAATATCATTTAGGAATACAACTTAGAGTACGGTTTCAAAGCAAGGAGCATAGTACAAAATATAGCCAATAAAACAGATCCCAAGGGACCAATATCCGGATCGCCTATTCACTTAAGCCAAGCCTTCCACCCCACAATAGTAACCGATCAAACCTGCATAGGAGGTCTGCTCCCCACCATTGGTGGATCATCACAGGACCCATTCAATTAAGGTAGTATCAGTACGGGTCCAATATTGAGTAAGGGCGTTGGTGCGCTAAGGCCAAGCATACAATCATACAACATAACATACGTAGCACCATCATATAGACAACATGCGATAACCAGCAAGATAAGGCCCGGATACTTTTCTGTGACCTATTCTTATTTCTCATTAATAATAATACGTTCATTCCACACACATTCTTTAATAGTCCGTGTGAGTGTGGGAACCCCACTATTATAGCCGGTGGAACGGTCATGAGGGTCATGCCCTGCCACTATTATAGCCGGTGGACCGGTCACGAGGGTAACATACCCTGCCACTATTATTTGCCGGTGGACCGGTCTGGGTCTGGCTCAACATCTTTCTCTGTAAGTAGTTAATGTCTTAACATATCTTATTCAAAAGGTTTTCACCAAGGATACGCATAAATCATTCTCGTTATGCTTTACACATCGCAACCAATAAAACTCCGCATTCATAACTACCCTTTAATCGATAATACACATGATAACGCCAAACAACTCTAAGCAGTCATAACCAACCCGAATTGTCCACACCAACCCGTGGTTAACCACTCTCATCCCTATTTTACCATAACCACCGTACTTAGCCATCCCAAACCTTAATTATCCTCAACAGTCACAATTGGTTACTCCATCCCTACTTAATCACAACGCCCCAGAGTTAATCACTCCAAACCCTGATTCCATACGATCATTAACTCCCATGCAAAACCCTAATACCGCCATACCAACATTAATACCACCATAAAACCCATAACACCACCATGTAAACCCTAATACCACCATAAGTCATTAATACCACTATACAATCGTTAATACCGCCATACGAATATTAATACCACCATACAAACCCTAATACCACCATGCACACCCTAATACCACCATACAAACCCTAATACTACCATACAACATCATTACCTCCATAACATCACAATTACCACCATACAACATTGATACCTCCATTAAATCACAAATACCACCATACAACATTAATACCTCCATAAAATCACAATACCACCATACGAACCCGAATACCACCATAAGCCATTAATACCACTATGAAATCATTAGTACCACCATGCGAACATTTATGCCACCATACAAACCCTAATACCACCATGCAAACCCTAATACCACCATACAACCCTAATACCACCATACAACATTAATACCTCCATAAATCACAAATACCACCATACAACAGTAATACCTCCATAAAAACACAAATACCACCATACAACATTAATGCCTCCATAAAATCACAATACCACCATACGAACCCGAATACCACCATAAGCCATTACTACCACTATAAAATCATTAGTACCACCATACGAACATTTATGCCACCATACAAACCCTAATACCACAATGCAAACCCTAATACCACCATACAACCCTAATACCACCATACAACATTAATACCTCCATAAATCACAAATACCACCATACAACAGTAATACCTCCATAAAAACACAAATACCACCATACAAACTTCAAGACTCCCATGATGGTTCCCAACTCATATTGCCATTTATCCTAACATGCATGTCCTAGTGGGCCATAACCTAATACATTATAAACATCATACATATACATGTAATGCTCATGTCACGGAAGCACATACAACATACCTCAATCTCCAAGCTGCGCTACACATAAGACAAGTTATACACAAATCATATAATACATGGCAGAGCATGACATACACAACATTCAACACATCCACGTCACCCATAGCACAAGGCCATTAGCTTCGTCCTTACCTAAGGCGACGCCGGGCTTGGAGCACGCTCCTCTAACTCCTTAGGGCTTTGGTCGGGGTTACCTATAAAAGGGAAAAATGCTAAGTATTAGTTTCCCTTATAATTACTATCAATCCTCATTCTAGTTCAAGGTTAGGGTTTTTATTACTAAAAAGGGTTTTATACAAAACTAGGGTTTTTACCTTAGAATTAGTATACTAAATATTAGTAGTCAAAATATAGTTATTTATGATACTTATTGTTACACTTATTTTATTAAGCCCATTAGTTCCATTCTTATAATACTAGTGTTCACTAGTCATAGTAAAATAGTGATTATAATAATAATAATAAGACTACTAATAGTGACACTTATGTTTCAAGTAATAGAACTCTAGCGTTTTTAAGATTAAGTCTAACAATGGTGTTAGGTTTGAAATAATAATATTATAAGGTCACAATATTACAAGTCAATTATTCCTAAGGGTGATAATGATAATAGTAATAATACTAATAATAACGATAATAATACTAATACTCCCAGTAGTAATGGTTATAACAATAATACAACCAAGTAAGGTTAAGTAGTAGTAATAATAACCATAGTAAGGATAATATAGATAATAATAATAAAAATGTTAATACTAATAATTATAAGAATAGGACTAAGGTTAAGTATAATACAAGTTAGGGTTTAAAAGGGATGTTAGTATTAGTAAGAAAATAAGACATTAATAATAGAGACAATAATAATGGTAATAATGACACTAATGATAATAATCATAATAATAATAATAGTAATAATAATAATAATAATAATAATAATAATAATAATAAGTATATTAGTATCAATATTAGTAGAAAATAGTAGCAATTATATAAAAGGGGTATTAGGGTTCGGATGAGTGGAGAACCACCTAGGGTCGGTGGTGGTCCGGCGGCGGTGTATGGCGGCGACGGCGGAGGCGGTGGAGGAGGAAGGGAAGGGAAAAGATCAAGGTGGGGGATGGATGGCAGGAGGAAAAGAGAAGTTTGAGGTGGGGGGAGAAGCAACAGGTGAAGGGGAGTGGAGTGAGGGTGGTGGCGTGGCAAGGGGCGGCGGCGCGCGGCGGCGACGGCGGCAGCCGAGGGTGGTGGAGAGAGGTGGAAGATGAGGGAGGAAGGAGGAGAGGGAGGCAGGGGAAGTTGAAGGCAGGGAAAGGTAGAGGGAGGTCTGCTGGGCATTTTGGAGGGTGGAAGGGTGGCTGGTAGCGGCGGAGGAGGCGGCAGAAGGTGGCGCAAGGCGGCGACGGGCTGGAAGGGGCTGCTCGGGGTGGCGATTTTGCACGGCCTGGGGTGGCTCGTGCAAGGCAAATCGAGGGCTGAGGAGGACTTGGTTAGGTGGAGGGTGGTGCAAGGTGGGGTTCTGGGTGGTGTTCGACCGACAGCGTTGGGGGACGGCGGCGGTCGACGCTTCTGATGGGGCGGTGGCGAGAGGGAGCAAACCCAGGGTTTCGGGGTTCCAAATCCTGAACCCAGGTGATCAATGGGGGTATTTATAGGTAGGGTGGTCGGGCAAGGCCAGGGGAAGAAGACAAAAGGGTGCGGGCGCCAGGCTAGCCGGCAGGCGGCAGCTGCCATGGCAGGTTAGGTCGGGAGGGGGAGAAAGAGGAAAGATGGTGGGCACGCGGGGAGGGAGCTGCAGGGATTGTTGGGGTCGAAAATAGGAAAGAAAATGACAAGGAAGGGCAGGGGAGGACGGTCGGCGCTGAGTTGGTGGCTGCCGGCGAGATTCGGGGCTACAAGTCGAGTTGCAGGTCGGCGTGCAGGTCGGGGAAGAAGATAGGGCAGGGTGGACCGGTCGCTCTAGGGAAAAGAAAGAAAGGAGAGAGGGGCGGTTCAGCCGGCGTTATAAAGTTTTAAAACAACACGCGGCGTTTTGGGGATTGTTTGGAAAAAACGCTGCGTCCTCGTCGGCTTGGCAATGGTTACTTTTTTTCTTATTGTGATGCGGCGTTTCGGCGACTATAGCGTCGAAACACAGCGTTTGGTTTCACGGGCGGCTGGCTCGCTGGGCCGCGGGCGAGAAGAAGGAAGGAGAGGCGGGGAGGGGGGTCTGGGCTGCGCAGGCCGGCCCAGTCCGGGGGGGAAGAAAGAAAAAGAAAAAAAAGTTAAGGAGGAGGAAGGAAAAAAAAAGAGAAAAGAAAGAAGAAAAGGAAAAAGGAAAAAATGGAGAAATGAAAAAGTGGTTGGGTTGGGGGTATTTGGTCTTTATTTATTTATATAATTAATTTAGATATTTAATTTTAATAATAATTATTTTAATTATAATAATTAAATCCATTTTTAAATTAGTTAGGCTATTTTGGATAAATTTCCTTAACCTCCATACTAATTAGAAAAATACCCAAATTTTCTTCCAATTAAATTCTTTATTATTTTCCTCTTAATCTATCTTAATTAACTCTCTACATTTTAAGTAAATAAATTTCAATAATCAATTTTCCTAATAATTCCTTATTTGGCCATAATTTCGGAAATTAGGATTTTTGGATATTACAGCTACCTTTCAAGCCAAAGTCCCCTTGATAAAGATTGTGGCTTGTAAGATTATCCTTTAAATCTTCATCAAGATATCCTCAATAGATAATGAGGCTAAATGGGTTGTTTTGTTTGATTCTCTTGATAGATTTGTCTAATCTCTTTGTAAATATTTTCTTTGTCTCCTTGATATACTTTCTCTCATTTGCTAATTAATGAAATTCTTATTACTTACCAAAAAAAATATTACACATATTAACAATATATTTATTTCTAATTATCCTAAAATAATTATCAATACACGTTATTACTAATTAGAATTAGTTATTACTAATTAGAATTAGAGTTTCTAGAAAAGGGGGTATTAAAAGCATGTTGCTCTAATATATGTTGGGTCCATTCTACAAGACAATAATAGTTGCCAAGGATCATTTTTCCATGAGATGTGCTTTAGTCCTCTCCATCAGATTTAGAATATTGAGTCCCTTCAACTTAATGTACATAAGAATATGAATTACGAATGCATTTAATAATGGGACTCTATAATTATTATTATCTTACATCATGTTAGTGTTCTCTCATTTTTAACTATACGACTTATGTATTATATCTAACTTAAATATGAGTATATTATCCCCGTACTATATAGTACTAATCATCTTTTTTTTGGGTGTTGTTCATTCCCATAAGAAAAAGGGCCGAATTAATTTTGTGCATATCATTGAGGATCTACTAGAAGACTTTATTGTATAAAATGTGCTACTTTGGATAGAGGAATAATTTTTATCTTTGTGACTTAGGTCAAAGGGTTACTTGTAATACCCCAAAATTTTAAAAAATAAAATTTAATATTTAACCCCTTATTAAAATAATGTAATCATAAATTATTAATTTAATTATTTTATGGACCTTCAATTTATAAAAGTATATAGGAGTATCTAATAAATTAAAATGAATATGTTATTATCTTATCATACTCTTTTTATTTTAAAAAAGTTCCCTAACCCATAATTTTATTAAAATTAACCTCTTAAATTAACACTTTATGTTTTGAATAAATTAATTTAATAAATAATTTTTCCAACAACTTGATCTCTAATCCTAACTCTAAAAATAATTTTTATTTTTGTCTTCCATTATTCCTTTTCCCTTTCCTTTTTCGTCTTCATTTTCCTCTTCTTTTCTTTCTTTCATTCTTCTTTTATCCGACTGGCCTACTTCTCCCATCCTTCTCTTCTTCCCTATCAAACTAGCCGTGCGCCTCTTCTCCCTTCTTTCTTATTTCCTTTCCTTTCATCCCATTGGGCTAGCTTAACTCTTTCTTTTTTTCTTTTCCTCTATTGCACAAGACTACCTACCGATCGTTTTTTCTCCCCCACTCGACCTTCTTGTTCTCTTCTTGTTCCTTCTTGTTCCTTCTTGATAAAAAAAATCATTATTTTAATTATATACTACTAATATGTTACTTGTAATATAACTTTTAGGTATAAATTTTACTAATCAAAGCTTGACCTTTTAAACTAGGATATCAGTAATGTTTGGTTGTTGCTAGAAATAAGGTAATCCTTATATTGTACTAAAATATATAGATTTACATATGTTAGTATATTAGGGTTATGGTAAGTATTTTTTGTGAATATGATGCATTTCTAATCATGTCATGATTTTTAATGCTATGATGAAAGATAGAAAGTAAAGCATGCTATATTGTATGTAATGTGAATAGTGTGGAAATGGTGGTTAAGAAAGGGGATTATTATTAATGATGATATTATGTGCATATGTATACTATTCTAAGTAAGTATGGACACTTGTAGTGTAAATAATTCCTAAGGGCATATTGGTCATTTGGATGTATCATAATGTTTAAGCCTAAATGTTTTATGGTGTTATATTTGATGCTAAAAAGGAATATGGTGTAATTTGGTACTTTACATGTATGGTGTTGATTATTATAATGAAAATGCATGCTAAGTTTTGTGGGATGTTGAAATTGATGATAGGAGTTTGTAGTACTAAAATGCTTATTCCACCATAGAAAATGATATTTAATGTTTTAGTGGTATTTTAGTAATTTAACATGTTGATAGGGAGTGACCTAAGTAAATGTGCATGGTAGGTGATAATGGGTGTCAAGAATAATAATAATAAGGGTTTTGTAATATTAAATGATTCATATGGACTTCAAGGGTAGTATTGTCATACCCCACCCCAAAATCGTTCAAAATGTGTTTAAAATTATTATCTTGTTTGGAGCTACTTATTAAAAGTAGTTATCCATGATAATTACTTATTTTAGAAATTTATTAGCCTAAAAAGTTTTAAAATAAATAATTATCATGGATAACTACTTTTAATAAGTAGCTCAAAACATAACCTATGTTAATATAAAATAAATTATTTTAGTTTTCAAATGGGCCTAAAATTCTAATAAAAATTTGAATTTTAGGGTTACTGATTGACTAGTTTACATAATCGATTGACTGGTGCACTAAAGAATTAACATTCTTGTTCTCGACAAACCAGGCAACAGGTTTACCCAAACTGATCTACTTATTGTCTTGTGATTTTAGATTCATTTTTTATTTTGATTAAAATTTCTCTCTAATATTTTTGAAAACTTCTAAATAGAGTCTAATTATGTTAATAGGCATGTTTTAGTGCTTTAGGATTATTTTTACATTTTTTAGACAATTAAATGATTTTAATTAACCAAAATTTTCCCAAAAGGCACTTTTGAATCAAGCTTCACCTTTTCCCTTCTCTTTCAACTCTCCCTATCTCGTAGGTAGCTAGGGTTATGAGATTGACTTCGTACACCAGTTCTTGACTTGGTAACCCACTGCCATGCTCATTCATCACTGCACTCAACCCCTACCACCCCATCGAGTCAACCCTCAATTCTATGTTAACCACACTCAACCTTACCAGTCTCATCTCTCTCTTTCCTATGATTGTTGACCTAGGCTTGTCTCTATACCTTTAATTTATAATGCATTCTCTTTCCTCACTTGTTTTTCTTGCTCTCTTCTACCTTTACATTGTGGGAAACTCCCCAATTTTTTCAACATTCCTTCTTATTTCCTCTTCTTCTCTCTACCGAGGAAAATAGAGACTTTCTCTATTTTTCTCCCCTCCTTGTGAAAGAATTTCATTCCTTTATCATCTTCTAATCTTAGATTTAGTTCTCTACTATGTTCCTTAAGTAAGGAAGAATTATGGTTAAGAAATATTGAAAATTTTATCCCATTCATTAACACCCTATTTTTGAGAAAAAAAGTTGGTGTTTTGTGCTCATCTTAGCATTATGGTTTTTCTTAATTGTAATTAAGTTTTGAAAGATGATTTCATGGTTTTTAATTTGATTCTTTTAGGAATTGAAGTTATGCTATATATCCATCAAGTAGGAGCTTTTGTGCTAAAATAATTATTTCAAGGTAAGGAATTCTTTTCTTTAACATAAGTAGGGTTCTTTAGTATATTGGGGTTCCATGTGTTTGGTATTTGTATAAGTATGATTTGAGCATATGGCATAATTATTCCCAAGTTAGTGTTTTTGGAATTATTTGATTTTAAGTATAAAGCTGGCCATTTGAGAATGAATTAATGTATCCATGAGATTCTATGTATGCAACATGTATTTTTATATGTATTTTAAAATGGAAGCAAGCTAGGATTCATATTGTGTCATGTGATAAATTTTGGTGTCTGTTTCACAAATATGGTTAGTGTTTTACCTAGACCAACCAATCCGTTACTTAACTCCATTGACTTGTTATACTAGTAGTCATATGGTTTAGAGCTTTAGATTGGTTGGTTGTGAGATTAGTCCATTAGTTTAAAAAAACAAGTTGACCAGTTTCGATGAAGAGTTAATTTGTTGGTTAAACCCATAAACTAGTGTCCCTATAGATCAAAATGATTTGGCCTTTACTTAGACCCATAGATCCATGTCACTAAACCAATTAATTGGTTCCTATAATTAGTTGATCGGTTAGTGAAACCCATCTACTGGTTCCTCTATAGGCCAAAATAGCATGATCTCTACTTAGCCCTATTGATCAGTTGGACCAAACCAGTCAACTAGTTTCTGTAAATAGTTGATTAATGAGGCCAACTAGTTAACTCTGTCTCTTATGTTGTTTTGGTTCAGTTTCAGTATGACCTAACTAGTCGACTATTTTGAGGGGATAATTGATTGGTCCCTCTAGAAGCTGACTGGTTTGTTATAATTTTTTGTGTTTCTCTTAGATCTTTGGAGTTGATACCAACCTATATTTACAACATTTTAATTATGATTTCAACTATGATTACCCTAATTAAATAAGTATTATCAAGATGGTATTTGAGACTTGAATTTGGTTAAGTTTGGCATCATCTCTAATTACTCAATTGTTAGCTTTTATGCCTTGTGAAGTGTTAAGTTTTATCACTTAGAAGAACCTAATTTGGTTAAATAATTGAAGTGTCATGCACTTGGAAACACCTCATTCAGTTATGTGTAAATTTTATTTTGATATGTGATATCACTTTAAAATATAAATTAATGCTTTATGATGCATGGTCATATCGTTAATATGACTTACCATGATGGTAAGACCATTGTTGTTCCTCAAACCTAAACTTGGGAGGGCATGACGCTCACTACATTCTTGTGTGGTGGCCAATCGGTTGATTGGGTAGTTTAGTCAATTGGTCATAAAGCTCATCTAGTTGGTTGATTTGGAGATTCAAATAAGTACTTAGTAATATTGGGTATCCTAGAGATGTTAAGCTCGAGAGGATATGTTAAGATATGAAAGTCAACTAAAGGGTTTTTAGATACACATGGATGGTTACATTTGACATAAGGGTCATTGATGTGTACCTCAATGTTGCATTAATCTAAAGCATTAGATTTTAAAAGATAGTCAGTGCACTCCCTATTATGTTAGACAAGATGGGTGTTATGTTGCATAAATTAAGAGGTAGTAGAATTCATGGTGAGATGTATGACCTATTAGAAGGTCAAGATAGAGCACCATAGACACGTAGGGTTGGTTTAAACTTTAAATGTGTTTGGATGGAAGTAGGACTTCATATCCATGGATTTTTTGATTGTTAGACCAAGTAATTATAGTAGGTGCAACAAAATTTAGGTCATCGTTGACAGGTTAAATAAATGAGTACCTAAATCACTTATTTTTGTTTCAATGAAGTTGACCTAAAGCATGAATCAATTGGCTATAATTAAACTAAGTAATCGTAGTGGGTGTAACAAGATTTAGGTCATCTGACATGGATTTGAGATTCCTTTATCACTTCTTAAGAGATGTTGCAAGAGGTTATGGGCACAAAATTGAGGATGAGTACCACCTTTCACCTAAGTACACATTTGTCGATTGATAGGATGATCGAGACACTTGAGGACATGCTACAAAATTATGTTATGGATTTTTGAGGTAGTTAGGAGGATCATCTACATTTGGTGGAATTATTTTATAAAAAAACAATTTATTACACTAGTATATAGGGATGACATCCTTTGAGGAACTATATGGCTACAAGTGCCGAACATCTTTATGTTGAAGAAACATAGCATGACTATTATACTTTAACTAGAGATGATCGAGGAGATGACTTAGAAAATTTAGTTTATTCTAAACTTGAATTGAGAAGCTCTAATTCTACAAAAGAGGTATGTGGATTAGAGGCATTATAGTAATAGTTTCAAGGAGTTCTTGAGTGTCTCACAAAAAAGAAGAGGTGTAGAGGTTCGGTAGGGGAGGCAAGTTGAGCCTAGGGTAAATGGGTCCTTATGAGATTCTCAACAAAGGTTGGGAAATGCCTCAAAAATTTCTAATTGTAAAAAATTATATTTAAATAAGATTTTATTGTAAAATTTTAGTAAATAAATTATTTTTTATTTAAAATAAAAGGAATTTAATTAGGGAAGATTAAGAATAAAGTTATAAGTATTTTAATTATGAGGTATTTGGTTATTTTAGCTAATTAAGGATTTTATTTAAACACTTAATTAAATAAATTATTTTATTTAAAATAATAAGGAGAAAATTTTTCCAAATTAATATGAATTTTATAAATAATTTAATTGAAGAAAATTAGTGTGTTCGGCTAATTAAAATGAAATTTATAAAAAAACCTTTTAAAATCCTAATTTAGCCTAAAAAGGGATTTAAATATTATTTTATTTAAATATTATTATTATGAAATATTCTTAAATATTCAAATTAATTTAATTAACCTAATCCCTTATTTTTCCTTTTTCCTTTTCTTTCTTCCTTTTTCTTTCTTTTCTTTCTTTTTCTTTTTCCTCCCCTTTTCCCCGTTTGGGCTGCCCCTCCCGCAGCCCAGTTTTTCCCCGCCCTCCTTCCTTTAGCGCGACCCAGCTCAGCCTGCGCAGCCGATTCTCCTTCCTTCTTCCCCCCAGCGCCGCGTTTTGTGTTTGCTTCTCCCTGGACGCTGCGTTTCACCCTGCCGTTTTAATAAGTGCTTGGTTCGCCTGTCTCCTCTTCCTTTCTTTCTTTTTCTTCCCGGCCGCCCGGTCCAGCCGCCTTACTTTTTCTTTTTCCCCCAGCCTTAGATCCTGCCTTCACCGTCGACTGCAACCTCCACTGCCCCACCCTAATTTTTCATCGGCGATCTCGCTCGATTTGACCGGCTAGTTTTTCCCCTATCTTTCCCCACTGATCGGCCTATCATTTAGAGCTAATTAACTCCCCTCTTCTCGCACAGTTTTTCCCCTTTTCCCCTACGAAATCCCTTCCTGACTTTGACTCCCACCGGCCAACAACGCCGTCGGTGAGCCCTAACCCTACTTTCCTTACTCTCACGCTGAGCCACAGAACCCTAACCTCTCTTCTAAAGCCTATAAATACCCTCGTAAGCAGCCCTATATCAAGCTCTTGATCCCCAACCCAGAAATCATCTCTTGTCGCCGTTGCCCCTTTAGACGCCTTGTCCACCTCTTTCGGCTAACTCCGCCATCCATTTCGCCTACCAAACTCTTCCTTGTACCTCCCTCTAACTAACCAAACCATCTATCACCATCGATTCTTTCTGCACAAGTCACCCCGACAGTGCAAACTTCCCTTCCCGATCAACCCTTTCTTCCACCTCTGCCACCCTTCGAACCACCTTTAACCACCTCTTCCGCAGCTTCCGCTGCTTCTTTCACCTTTAAAAATGTCCTGAAGATCACCTTCTACCTTCCCCTACCTCTCTTTTCCTCTTTCTCCCTCTCCTCCTCTCTCCCTCTTCTTCTCTCCCATTCGGCCACCACCACCGCCACCGTGCGCCGCCACCTTTGGCTGCCCAACCACCTCTATTCTACCCCCCTCCTTTTGGGAAACCCTAAACACCCCAACTCCCACCTTAATTCTCCTCAGCTTTTTCTTGGCATGCAACTTTTCCTCTTATCTTCTCTTTTTCCGGCCGCCGCTACCGCCTTCGTGCACCACTGCCTGTGTGGCCTATCCCCGCCAACCTAAGGTTGAACCCTAGACCCTCTCAACCATTTTCCCTATTTTTATAACCCTTAAATTATTTTATTTCAATTATTTGCATATAAATACTATTATTATTATTATTATTATTTATTTTTAATATGTATTATTATTATTAGTAGTATTAATGTTTTGATAATTATTTCTATTGAGGGCTGAAGCCCTATTGTATTTTTAATTCGACTTTATTATTATTCTTCTTATTATTTCTATTATTACTATTCTTAATATTAATATGTTTTTTATTATTACTGTTTCGAATTACTATTAATATTACAACTACTTTACTATTAGTTTTGCTATTATTGTTATTATTATTATTATCTTTATTATTGTTATTATTATCATTAGTATTATTATTATTATTACTATTGTTATTATTATTATTATTATTATTACCAAATTTGGTTGTTTATTTTACAAATATTGTTATTAGTATTATTTTGAAAAAGGGGCCAAAGCATTTATTTTACTTTATTTTTGAATAATGTCCTTTTTATTATTATTATTATTATTATTGTTACTATTATTATTCTTATTTATATTCTCATTGATATTATTTTTAGTATCAGTATTATTATTAGGGTAAAGTATTTAACCCTATATTATCAAATTTTATAATATTTCTGTTATTTCTATATCTTTAATAAAGTTAGAATTTTGTTAGTATTCTTTTATTAGTATGTTATTATTTGGTCAAAGCCCTAAGGAGGCGTAGGAGCGTGCTCCAAGATCGGTGTCGTTTCAAGTAAGGGGTGCTAAGGCATTTTGTGTGCTTATATGCATTATGTGCTTTGCATGCTATGTATTCTATGTTTATCATTATTAATTATTTGGTATGTAGTATAACGTGGAGTTGAAGTATGTTTTATATGGCATGTGTATTATTTATGTATGATGATATGTGTTGTGACCCTATAAGACATGCATGTGAGGGTGTTGATGTGGTTTGTGTGGAAGAAAGGATGTAAAAGGAGGACGGGGAAAGAGGTTCACCAAGGGAGGTGAGTTGACCTAATTATTTTAATGATTCATGAGTGGTAGAATAAAATGGAGAATTTTAGGGTTTCGTGTGGGAGAATCTGGTTTATGATTTTATGGTTTTGCGTGGGAGAATATAATTTATGGTTTTATATGGGGGAGTCTAATTTATGGTTTTGTATGGGGAATCTAATTTATGGTTTTGTGTGGAAGAATATAATTTATGATTTATATGGGAGAATCTAATTTATGGTTTTGTGTGGGGGAATATAATTTATGTTTTGCTTGGGAGAAACTAATTTATGGTTTTATACGAGATAATCTAATTTATGGTGTTGTATGGGAGAATCTATTTTAGGTCTTGGTAAGGATGAATTTTTGGTTGTGTATGGATTGAATTTATGGTTCTGTATGGAGGAATCTAGGGTTTTAATGATATGGAAGAATCTAGGGTTGCATGGTTGAATTTAGGGTTTCATGTGGGATTTTAGGGTTTACAAGAAAAGGTTTGAAGGTTTGCATGGGGAGGTTAATATCTGCATGGGTATAAAATTTACATGTGGAAAGTTGATTTGGGATGTAAGGAAGGTAATGCAAGTGTTATTTGGGTGTTTGAACATTTGGATGGAAAATAGTACGCTGAGTATTATAAGGGTATGGAGGAGACTAAATTAGGGTTTGGAGTGATTAACTCGAGGTTGTTGTGATTAAATAGGGTTGGAGTAGCTAATTGTGAGTTGTTGTGGTTAATTAAGGTTTGGAATGACTAATTATGGTTGTTATGGTAAAATAGGGTTTGGAGTGGTTAACTACGGTTTGGTGTGGACAATTAGGGTTGGTTGTGGCTGATGAAGGTTTTTGTGTTATCATGTGTATTTATTGATTAAAGTGTAATTATGATGTTGGAATTTATGATTTGTGATGTGTGATGATTTATGCATGTCCAGGATGAAATCTTTTGAATAAGATACTTAAGACATTAATAACTTAAAGTGGAAGATATAGAGATGGGACGGGCCGATCCACCGGTCAGTAATAGTGGTTAGGGTTTTACCCTATGTGTGACCGATCCACCGGTAATAATAGTGGTTAGGGTTTTACCCTATTGTGACCGATCCACCAGTAATAATAGTGGTTAGGACATGATGTCCTATATGTGATCGGCCCACCGGTTATAATACCTGGGGATCCTCATCTCAATGAAAATAAACCAGAGTTTTGTTAAGGCAAATAAAAGACATTAATTACTTATAGTGAAACACTATGCGAGTAGGAACCGAACCGATCCACCGATTAGGAATAGTGGTTAGGGTTTTTACCCTATATGTGACCGATCCACTGGTTATAATAGTGGTTAGGGTTTGACCCTATTTGTGACTGATCCACAGGTAATAATAGTGGTTGGGGCACGATGCTCCATATGTGACTGGCCCACCGGTTATAATAGTGGGGTGTTCCTGTACTCACATGGATTTGATAAAAGGCATGGTGTGAATTGAATTTTGATCATAAATTAATTAAATGATTAATTAAGATTATAGTTGGGCATTTATGTGTGTACCCAAATGATTGTTCAATATTATGTTATCATCATGAATTTCATGTTCTTTTATTCTTATGCATGGTTTATGTGCTTATGTGTTGGCATTAGTGCTCGGTTACCTTACTCAGTATGTAGCGTACTAATCACCCTTTTCATGGGTGATGCTCATTCCCACGAGTAGTGTGCCCTTCTGGCTTTGTGTAGGTGGGCGAGACATTAGTTGAGGTTGTGTGTTGAGCATGTTTGACTCAAAGTTTGAGAGAGTTGTGGCCGCACTTTAGTCTTTATGTAACTTCTAATACCTCTTGTTATTCCTTTTGTTTTGGGTTTTTCAAAATTAAATATTAATGTTTGTAGCTATTATTCTTTTCGAGGAATTCTGATTTCGCAATCTGATTTCTATATTATTATGGTTCATAAACGTTTATGTGCACTCTGATTTTTAACGTATGATCTTTTAAGTTCTTTTATGAATTGTTGGTTGAGTTTAATGCAAATCTTTTCTTAGCCTTAGCACTTGACACTGAAACGGTTGGAGAGAACCGGTTTGGTACTAAGTATGGTGGTAACATCCCCAAAATTCACGGGTTTTAATTTAAATTCTTTCGCTTAAAAAAAATTAGTGAATTTTTGGGTATTACAGTTGGGAGGTTGGATACCGCCTAGATATTTTGTAAGAGGTAGTTCAAGTTCATAAAAATTTCCACTTCTCTTAGCTAAGGAAGTATGTTGCAAATCATTTCCACGAGATCAGATGTGATGTGATTAATATTAGTGATTTGGTATCCTATAAGGAGAGATCCTTGTAGATTCTCGACACAAACGAGCTCATTTCCACTCATGAAGATTCTCTAGAGTTACCATGGAGTTGAGGAGTCTAATTAGGAGACATAGAAGGACATGTGTAAGATGCATCTTGAGCTCTTGAGCACTAATGTGTTACGTTTTGGGGTTCTCTCACAATAAAGGGGTAGAAACTAGCATCATAGTATCAAATCCTGTAAATTTTACAATGAATATTACATTTCCTTATATCTATTTTCCCTTCTACTCCAACCATTCCTTGTTAACTTTAGTGACACAACTTCTTTTAAAGAAGTAATTATGTAATACGCTAAAATTTTATCTAATCTTAATCTTAATTATTAAATATTTTAACCTAAACCAAATTTTAAATTCTATGATACTATATTTTTTTAATCTAATGTTAATCCCTGATAATTGATAGATTAAATTTTATCCAATTCCAAAGTTTCTAATTTAAATCTAATCCTAATCTTAACCTCAAAATTTTCTTTCCTCTTTTTTTCTTTTATCCATTTTCCTTTTATTTCTTTTTCCCTTCTCTTTTCCCATTTTAATCTTTTCTTTCTTCCTCCTTTTCCACAAACTTATGCGCTAGTCGTCCTCCCCTTCCACTTTTTGAGCCAAACAAGCCTATTCCCCATGCACATTTTGTTACCCTTAGCTAGCACTTTCTAGCCATGCATTCAATCCTTTTACACTATCCACAACCCTCTACAACCCTAGTAGTGTCCCTCTAGCTACTTCCTTTCACTACTAATCCATTCCATCTTCCTCATAAGTTTTTTTACTTTCACTCACAGCCATATATTTGGTTATGCCTTTCCAGGCACCTACTTCATCACCTTCTCCATTTCCCTCATCATCCCTTCATCTATCAAAAGAACCCTTAAGCAATCTTCCTTCTTTCCCTCAAATCCTTCTTTTATGTTTCACCATAACCCGATCTTCCCTCCTCCTTCCAACTATGCCTGTCATCATCCATCACCACACCCAACCGCCATCCTCCTCTCTATTGTCACTAATCACCCTAGCCAATTTCCACTTCTTCCTTTCCTCCATCTCCCTTCCTTGCTCATCATTGTTCATTTTTGCCCAAAACCACCACTGTCGAGTATTCCCCTTCTTCTCATTATTCTCCTTCTTCCCTTTGTATTTTCCCCTACCTCAATCATTGACTCCAACCACCAACCTTTCTCTTTCTTTTTCTTTCCCCACATAAGTTTGTCAAACCAACCAAACCAATTTTTCATGTGAGCCTTCAACACTCCTACATTACCCACTCACCCATACAATCCCTTCCCTAGCTAATGATAGTGCACCTTCTCTTTAGAGCACCGTCATTCTCTCCATTTTGTACCACTCTTTTACTAGCCTTCCACTTTTCAGGTTATCTCTATTTTTATTCCCTATCGTCTTCTTTACTTTATCTTAGTTAATTTTCCTTAGTCTAATGTTAGAAATAGTAATCATATTCATTCACCCAATTGAAGGAACTTCTTTAATAATATTTGACCCTTGATAATACTAAAAAATGTAAGGATTCTAAACCCCAGGTTGAATGGCTCAAATAGCAAGACTAAATAATGTCAATGGAACTCTTTGAGTCAATTAGTGTTACTAAATCAATCTAGTGCTCTATGCTCGAAAGTAGTTCCTTTAAACACTATCTCCCGCAACATGGTAATTATATGCATAGTGTATATTCATACAACAACCATAACAAGTTACTTTATTTCCTTAAGAATCCACCCCATATGATTTTCTCTGCACCTCTTGTAATGGTTTTGCTCCTCCTCAAAAATTCCACCACACTAAGCTCCCTATTGGGGTGTTGACCCCATACTCCTACCATTAGTAAGAGGTACTCTACCTCTAAGTACAACCGATACACAACACCAGGATGAAAATGATCTTAAACATCCTCTTGCCCCTAGTAAGGCACTTCCAGCCTAAAAAACCTAAGATGCCTCTAAGGGTTGTTCATGTATCTAAACCATGTCTGGTGGGGAAACACTAATAAAAAAAAACCCTTATCTATTATCTCTATACCCGATTTGAAATGGTGAACTTTAATTGCTTCATTACCACCTCCCCTAGAGTGAATTAAACTAAGTCCATGAATTTCATATAATACTTCTCTAATATAATGTTCCATTTCTGAAGTTCCATAAATTTATCATAATTCCTCATATAGAGATGAGGAGGGTTAAATATTGCTCAGAAAATCTCAATAAAAGGCTCTCAAATAGCTAGCTAGCCCATACACTTGATGTTCCTCTACCAAATATCTCCTTAGGCCCTTACATAGTACACTACCATGCCAACCCTCTTATCTAAAGAGCAACAAGAAGTAATGAAGGTCTTCTCTATCTCCTTGATCCATATCTCTATCAAGTTAGGGTCCTTTTGAACCTAAAAATCAGTGGATGATGGTGTCCTACTGTCCTAAGACTATCCTCTAGAATTAGAGCTTGTACTAACACTGGCGGCAAAGATGATGCTTATGGAGCTCAACTATGGCCTTCTATAAAGGCGTTGACAATCACCATGAATGACTCCATGTAGTCTTAAAACTGAGTGGTTGTCATTGTTTCCTAAAGACTAGGACTAATAATGAATAACTAAATTACAAAACACAACATACTTATAGAAAAAAAGTCACTTAAAATCTATCATTGACACACTCCCAACTCACTCTTATTCACAAACAGTTTTAGGTTGAAAACACCTAAACTTCTAGTGAAATACTCAAAATAGTTGGGAAATCATAAAAAGAACTTTGAGTATCAGCTAGATATATTTTTTAAAAGGAAAGGTGCTTTAAAACATAATCCTAAAACAAACCTATGTTATGTTCACATAACTTATAAATGTTAAAGAAGATTAAAAATTTAGGCTTTGATAAGAATCTATAACACCATAATTTTTCTTGAAAAAAAATTGTTTTAAAACACTATGGAAGCAGAAAATACAAAACACACCAAGGGAAAAAGGGTCGTTACAGTCATGCTTATCATAAGATAAATTTTCACTGCCCATCCCATGTTAGATATAAGACTAAGAAAGCCAACAAACAAAATATGAGAATTAGAGTGCGCAAGATATATAGTATACTGATACCACAAATAAGCATTTACAATTAAGACTACTATGCATCCCCAAAATATCCAAAATTAATAGAAGAGCATAAACTAAAAGTATTGAAATGTATTAGAGATAAAAGAACAATAGAATAAAGATAAAAACCTACGTCTCTCAAGAACCTATAAAATATATCTAGGTGTACACACTTTCAAGCACCCAAGCCTAACATATGGTAAGGCAATTGCCATTAACCTTAAGAAATTAGCAAATGATCTTCTACTCGTGTTATTAAGCAAGTGATAGAACAATAAGCATATCATTTGTGTAATGAGTAAGAAATATTACTACCTTAATGGGAGTCAGATATATGTAAGGGCATGACATGCTATAGAAATCATGCTTACATGATAGAATTATATTTGCATGCCCTATCATGGTCATATGATGAATTAGGGTTCCATGCCATACCTAACTTATATAATTCATAACTATTAATTCTTATAATTATAATATAGACATCATGGATAATAGGACGTAATTATGTTGGAAAATAATTCAACCTATTCACTAGACTCTTCTACAATCTAATTACATAATCTACCCATATTCTAGGTTTATATAATACATATGGCTAGTTATTTATGAGCCATTATTTATTTCTTGAGTAATGGGCTGCCACACCATTATCTTTTAATATAATGAAAGATAAACAAAACTAGAGGACATAAATTCTGACTAACAATAAGTAATCGCAAATGTATATAAGTTTAGACTGATGCCAAGTAACTACTAAGGGATATAATGTTTGGTTGAAGCCAAGTAACCACTAATAGACATAATGTTTTGGCTGGAGCCACATAAGCAACCTAGGTGGATAGACTATTTATTATATTTTGGAGTAGGTAAGGTATTGAGATTGACTACCATCCTACCCTAAGGAATGCTTGAAGGCATAAATAAACACCAGAAGGTAAAATAACCTCCAATATCTTGGCGAGAATCAGGTAATTTTGACCCATATACTACTTAATCATCTTTCACTTTAAGTGTTTAGTTTTTTGTTCTCCAATGTTATGTTATCATATAATGACCAAAAAAAACCAAAGAAACACATCAACATAACCATTCCAAATTAGCCACCATTACCATAGAAACGTATGATGCGAATTCCATTAATACTTAACAAAGTTTTATAAATCCACCAAACTGACCTAGTTAGGTCAAGAAACTAGATTATATTATTCATGATTTGCATCATAATATACCTAATCAACTTTTCCCATCAATCGTTCAAAGGCATTTAATGAAATATGGACCATGTAATCCATTCACTATAGTGGTGAATTCATGCCAAGGCATGTGTTCTCATCTTCAAAGAATTATATTATATCATAATATCAAAACTTTAATCATATAAATATCAAACAAGAAAAACAAAACAATCTAGCTAATTTAGTTAATCAATTTGAGTAAATTAGTTTACTGGTTTGGGAACCAGCCGATTTATTTAGCTGATACATATCCTAAAGTTCCTTGTCTAAACTAGTCAATCTGTTGAGTGAAACTAGTTGACTTCTTTAAGACTATATGATTGATTCTAATATACTACTTGATGGGTTTAACCAAAAACAATCAAAGTCATAATAGACAACCTATTTCATTTGTTAGGCTAACTAGTTAACATCTCTAAGAACAAATTAATCAATTTAGCTTACCAAGTTGAAAAGATTGCTCGAAGATAATATATTACATGCATCTTAAAGATGATTGAGGCTAAAAAAATCCAATGATATCAAAATCATTAGCTCACCATTACAAATAGTAGAGGTTACATATGCTCATATTTTAATCATGCTATATATACATCAAATCCACTATGCTTTCTTATGAAACCATAATTTTTGTAAAAATAACTCAAGATTCTAGCTCAAGTCACCAAAATAGCAACGTCATTATAAAATTATGCAAAAATCATGATTTTACAAATTATACTACCTCAAATGCTCATTTATACGACATTATGGTGACTAAAATGATTTACTTGGAAGGTTTGCTAAAAGTCCACACAAAAATAGCAAAATCATTAGCTAAAATATTCTAACTCCTAAAAAAAGAGAAATTAAAACTCATAAAACTTCTAGCAATCTCAAAAATCATGACACAAAATCTAGAGTTACCCCCACTAAGAATATTCCAAGAAAAGAATTACCAAAAAGCCTCAACTTTTCCCAAATTTAACCCTTTCTTGTGTAAAAATAAATAAGAAGTAACTAGAGGAAGGAATATAAGAGGTAGATGAATCATAATGAATGCATAAGTTGAAGAATAATGGAATACAACTATAAGAAAAACTTAAAATATAGTGGTAGCTAACAAGAGTTAAAGGGTTAATATGATTAAAGCTATTTATACCTGGAGAATTGGTTAATGAATGAAGGAGATAGGTGTAATAGATCAAAACCCTAATTTTATAATTTGAAATCAAACCATATAAGAAATATTTATCCGTAAGGAGGCTGACTTTCGTCTATGGGCTCAAATAATGTTAGTTTAGAAATTCACATTAAGATTTTCCAATGAAATGTCGAACAAAAGAAGGGAAATGGGAAGATCTATGTGGGAAGCAAATCTCATATTCATATAGAGATAATATGGAACAAATCATCCATTCTGGAGCCATATAGATGAGAAAAGAAGAAGGGAAGATGTGAGATCGTCCCCTTTCTTTCTACTAAAATTAGACCTTTGAATATATTTGAGGCAAAAATAAAGCTAGGATAAATTATCAAAAAGGACAAATATTACTCAAAAAGATAGGGGAGTTGGGTTACTAAAGTTTCAAATTGTTCGAAGAAATTTCCTAGAAAAATCATTGCTTGAAAAAGTCAATCTACTCGACGAACAAATTGATTGGTTTTGTTAACGAATTGACTCTTCTACACTCTAGTCTATCAATTTTAGAGAGAAGTTGATTGATTCCATCAAACATTAAATCAAGTAGTAAATGAAAGACTAATTAATCAAACTTACTTAGTTCATAGAACAACATGATTGATAAGCTAAAAAACCTCATATCTTCCAATGTTTCTAATCTTTTCCAACTCCAATCCAAATATAACCCAAAAGATATTCTCAATTAAAAAATTAGACCTCATATAAAATCCTTTTAACTTAAAAATTTCATTCTTTGTAAATGTTAATATTATTAGGTATTACAAAAAGTCAAAATTAAACAATAAAGTCATATTAAAAAAATATTTAAAATATTAAAATGAAAACATGCAATACGATTAGAAATTATATTTAAAATAATAATCAAATTATGCAACTATAATAAAATCATCTTTGTGAGTTTATTAATCAAGAATTATCTACAGTGATAGATGAAATATGAAAAGTCATTATGCATTTGAGACAATTGATAAGACCTTAAAATGAATCAACTACTCTAACGAAATATTTATAAGCAACACAATTGAAACAAAATTAACCAATAAAAATAAAATTAAAAGCCAGAACTCATTTATCAAAAATGAAACTTATAAAAATTAAGTTTTCAAGATGGTGGTTGATACACTATCTCTATCAATCTTCCTCTTTCACTAGAACTCATCAATATGGTTCTTTCACCACATAATATCACTATTGAGTAAAAGGTAGGAGTTTCCTTATCTAGTTTTATTATACATTTCTCAATTCCATCATTAGTCTAACTAAATAAAGTATTAACTTTCAAGCTATTCAATCATAATTATGCATTTGTCAATCTTATTAAATAAGAGGCTGAGAGATATATTTCTCTTATTATATTAAAGGATAAAATTACATCTTATTCACTTTTCTTTGTCTACATAGTTCATAACATGTTAGATCATTAAATTTATAATCATCGTTTTAAAAGGTAATGTAAAAAAAAAAAACTAAATCTCATGTACTAAAATATAGCAAATTTAGGTCAAAGAAATATTATTTAAGTAAATATGATAATTATTAACGGCATATAGAGAATAACCTGATGGTATTATCATGGTAGGTTAATCAAATAAATTTTTCTATGACACATATCCATGAGATATACTCAATATCATGCACTCATGGCCTTTAAACTCTGGTTATTATTTAATCCATGTGTTAGTCATACCTCATTATTAGCCCCTTGTATAATGATAATAGACTGAGGATCATCTAAAATAATAACATAACACAAATAATATAGTCCATAACCATATCGCTTATTCTATGATTTATTATTGGGAATAAATCATTCATGGAAATACAAAATTATTTAATGATATACGTAATTGAAGGAAAACGATGAATTCTTTTAATATTTAGGAGCATGAAGAATGAGAAGGATATAACTATCTCAAGAGTAACGTAATCACTCCTGTATGTATCTACAACCAAATGCCTTTTTAAAGAAATAATGCATAACCGATGGAGGTGGCTTCATCAATGAATTAACAATATTTGCTTCTGTAGACACTTTGATCAATCTCTAATCATGTCTTTTGCTTATGTCATAAATGAGTTGATATTTTCTTGAGTATAAACATGATTGGTTGATAGGACCTTTGTTTCTTTTAAAGTGTAATAATAGCCTTATTATCAGAATAAAAGTCGAATGGATAGGAAATAATTGGAATCACTCCTAATAAAGTGATGAAACTCCTGCATTGTAATACAATCAATTTTCTCAACTTAATTTTTTAAAGTAAAATGTGGAAACTAGAATTAAAATAATAGATGTTACCTCCATATGTTTCATGAGAATACATGGATTCACACATCCTATATTAAATGTAAGAAAAGATAAGAAAACCATTAAATAATAAAATTCATAAAAAAACTATGATAGGTAAAAAAATTTATAAAAGTCGAGTGACACTGATTAGAACCAAAATTAGAAAGGTACAAAATAGGATAGAACATAAGAAAACCCTAGTCTCTTACTCTAACTCAAGCTCTAATGGTATCGTCATCACTTCTACAAAAAAAATACTAAAAATAATATGTTAAGTACAAAAGTATAAAGTAAACACATCTAACCCTAAGGAAATAACATAATCATACAATTACACAAGATATTGACAAGTTTGACTTTTGTATCTTATTCCTAAGGTTTATAAGAGTTTTTACCTAAAATTTAAGTTGGAATTCTTCTTCTTTTTCTTTTCTTGTTACTACCTTTGTGTTATGAAAATTTGTAGGATCTTAAGGAAAAAAGAAGCATGAAGGAGGGAAGAAAGAATAATCATAAATGGAGAAGAAAGGAGAAAAAATATTAAAAGATGAGCAAAGTTAAAATAGAAAGAGATTTAGATCTAAAATATAAATTCTAGAATAAAATAAAATCAAGAATGTATGTTTAAAGTATATAGGTATGCAATAAGCATAATTTATACTAGAATAAATCCTTAACTTGGAGAATCTTTGAACAAATAAAGTTAATAGCTCTCTAATGCACCTATAATCAACTCAATTGGAGTCTTAATGAAAGAGTTATGATCAAAATACCCAACATTGTCAAAGTTGACACAGGAAGCTTATATTTATCAATACCCTAGGGATTTGAGAGGCTATAGTATTTAAACTCTCATTCTAATTTTTTATCCTAGTAGCCTCCATTCCCTCTTTCGTCTCTCTCCTCTATCCTCTTCGCCAGTTTCTCAAGAATTCTCTTATAAACTAGAGATCTAACTGAAAAATGTTAAACAATTGTGAGAATTATTAGATTTCAAGGGTATTTTCTTTTTCCTCTTATCTATCTATGGAATATTTTATTATTCTTAATGTTCTTAATATAAGTTTTATTGGCTAGTTTTTTTTTTGCTAAGGTGAAGGGCCTTTCCAACAATCTTAATATGCTCAATATTTACATTCTTTTTCTTATTCAATTCATGATCCTTGCATTGTGTTGTTGATCAATTGACAGAATGAGAAACTCCGAACCAGTTTTGATTTTTGGTGTGGGAAATAACTATGAGATCAAGGGATAATTAGATATTAGACCCAATATCACACTTAGAGATTAAATTGTCGATCAGTAGACGATTTATTTGACCTCTAAAAAAATAAAGGAGGAAATGTTATGAATTTTAAGGTGTTACACTCTATTAGACCCTAAGCTAGAGAAAGTTAGGGCAATAGGGATGTAATAGGGTGTTTGGGGCTTGAGAAAGAACAACACTTTCTATCCTTGTCGACACGATTGATTATGATTATTAAATTAATTTGTGATGTGATGTTCAATTACATGGAGGATTGGGGTGATTAATCAGAACCTTAGTTTTTCTATTTATTTGAGTCACTTGAGTGATATTTTCCTTTATTTTTGGCTTACGTAGTTATTTTAGTTTACAATTTCTCACTTCTTATCATTTCATAGTCTAGACATAGCTAAGTTTCATTACTATCTTAGTGGTCATTCATCAATCCTTGTGGGATCAATTGTGACTACTACTCTGACCTTGTGCTCTTGTAGGTAGGAACGTGTTAGACATAGAGGTATAAAATCATGCATAACAAATAACTTACATGAAATAACAACATGAAAATGACCTAACAAGGTAAATCATTAAGGTGCACAACCACTACAATAGATAATCATGCTCTATCATGTAACATCATATGCATAAACCCTAACACAATCATAGCACACAATGCTCAAACAATATAACATAAAAAGCACATATGAAAACTCAAGATAATAATTATACAAATATGCATTACAGGATAAATGGACATAATGTAACGCAATACCAATAGTAGTACAAAGTGGTAATTACCAACATCTCCACAACATGGGTAGTGCATATCATGCAACAATAAAAAATAACCACAATGAAGGAGTATCAATAGATCCATAAGATAGGTAGTGAATGTCATACAACTACCAAAACTAATAACTATAACAAGAGTAGCACATATAAAAAAACTATTAACCCACTATTGAACAATAGGGGTAGTTCACATAATGCCCCAAAAAAATAGTGATACACATACATTTCATCATATTTTTACTACTAAGGGATCTAAACCTCATAACTTAAGGATACTAAGATACCTTGATCATACTTGTGTAACCCAAAGACTCTGACATACAACAACCATAAAGCCGCATAATACTAGTACCCTCTTAATGAAGTAACCTATGGTTACAAATGATATGACATGATTATAATGGCGCACATAATGCAACATGATAATATTCCCACATCCTTAGTAGTGTACATAAGCTAACTACTAAACATATAACATAATCATTTCCTTTTTATTACTCAAGTTAATATAGTGATAACCAGGGGATACACATCATGTGACACAATCATACTAACATACATAATGAAACATAATACATTTTCTATCATGTAACCTGAAGAAATTATGATCCACCAATCATACTAGTGCTCCTTAGGAAACATAATACCCTCCCATCCTTAGTCACCTATTCATTATATATTGATAACCCTTATACGGGCAAAAGTTATCAATAGAAAATACTAGGGCTTTACTAGACATTAATGAAAAGTAGTGAAACCAAACCAAATCAATAGCTATTTTCTTGTCTCTAGAGTAGCTATCTTCAAGAGTATCCTATTCCAAGCTCAATATGAATTAGTGTTTTCTGCAAGAGTAAATCTTTATTCACTAAGGACATAGAATTCTACACGTAAACACTTGACAAGTCCAGAAAAAATTGTTGATAAATTAATTCCTCATAGGGTACGACCAATGCATATCCATTTATTTAACACTTATAGAAATTACCTCACCCAACACAGCACAAGTGTATATCTCACATGAATAACAAATCACACATAAACAAGTGTTTTTAGTTAACATTAAGCATATAACAAACTTATTGATCACATTTGTTTTGAAGATACCACTTTTCGCTAAGATAACTCAAATGAGTTAAGATATAAAAATATCTGATATATTATGGTTAGCTCCCATAAATTAAGGTTGTGCATTGTTTTTGGAAAATTCCTCAAATTACTAGTGATAGGAAATGCTATTTTGTATTGAACAGCTCAACTTCAATAATAAAAAAAATATTTAATTATCAAGAATTACTATATATTAAGATTTACAATTCAATTTTAATTACTAGTCTTCAGATAAAATGGTCAAATATTGAAAGTTAAGGTCAACCTTTGACTCCTAAAGCACACTAGGCCTTTTATGAGTATTTTAGTCATTTCTATAGTTTACCAACCAAAAAAAAGAATAGCACAAGATCAACTCTACATATGATAATTAGAACATTTGTATCTAAGAATATGTTGAATAAATCTATGAATATTAAGAATGAAAGAAAAAAAATTCTAAATCCTTTAAAATGGTAATGAAAATTAATATCTTCTAAACATGGTTATTGATATATTCCAAAGTGATCTAAAAGGTACAAGGATTATCATCGAATTAATAAAAAATGTTTAAATTAATTATGACCCCTCAAGAAAAATCAAGAACATTCAAACTTATATGAACTCATAAAAATTTTAGGCATACGTTAGAGAATCAAAACATATACAAATAAAAGCATGCTTAACATTAGAGTTCATCTTTAATTCAAGATCTACAATATGATATCTTTAATTTGTTAATACACAAAGTAAATCAAAAAGGCCCATATCATAAATTATGGCTAAAATCTTAAACAACCTTAAATCACTAAAAATCATTCTAATAATTTTTTTAAACTAAAGAGAATTTCACTTAAGAAATTCAAAAGGTACAAGCACAAGAAGAAAAATATATACTAGAGACACATTCAACCTTTGCTAACTAACTTTGGTTTGTTATAAAGAAGGACTTGCACAATTATTTACTATAGATCATACTAATTGATTCTAGGAATGTTCTGAGTTTTAAAACTTTTGAGCTCTCAATATCACAAAAACAACAGTAGCCACTAAGCACCTTATCACCACCGTTTTACGTGAGGCTTATCCATGCACGTTTATAGCTGAGGTGATATGTTCTTACCATCTCGTAGTCCTCCTAATTATCCTAAAGAAACATATTATAGCTTGTACAATGATTCAATATAGACGCAAGTAATCATCAAGTGTTTGACAAACTCATCATAATTTTAAAAGACACAATATGCATCTAGAATCATAGAAATCTTATTCATGAGTTCCTTTCTTACTAGTGTCTCATTTGCAGCTTTCTAGAAAATAACTTACAACTTAGGGCTATAGGATTAAACTATACCATTCTCTATAAGGATATAGGCTTTGTAAATCTTTAAATCTTATCATTAGTGGTGATGATTTTATAATAACCACTATATGCAATGGTAGAAAATGCAAGAAACAACTTGTCACAAAGCATACAAAAACTTCCTAGTATCCATGCTGTAGATGTAGGAATTCAGGATGAGTGGATGTCTTCCATTCATAGATAACACAATGTAACATCTTTATACATAAATAATCTTTTTCAATGTAACGTTCCATAGGTGCTTTTCATAATACCCCATTTTAATAAATGCTTAATTTAAATATCCAAAACTAAAAATTTGATTAACATGTGTATTTAATCATAGAATTGTTTAAGGTTGGATGCCTTGTTATTGTGATTAAGCATATAATTATTAAATTGTGGTAATAATCCAGGCTAGTGTATTTATACATCAAGGAAAGATAATATTAAATAATGGTAATAACAATGATAATACGAGTAGTATCGATAATGATGAAAATGGAAAGGATGGTAATAAAAATAGTCTTATAATAGTAACACTCCTAAAATTATATCAATAACAATAATTGTAAGAATAATAATATTAGAAATAATAATAATAAAGAGTGGCAATAATACTACTACTACTAATAATAATAATTACCATGATAGTAATAGTGAGAATAATGGTTTTAATAAAACTTTGAATGGGTAGGATTCTTCCTTAGTATCTAATATACTCTTAAAGGCCTAATGCAATTTGTTGTTTTTGTTAACTAGTTGTTAACACAATCTCCATCATTATTTCACCTCTAATCTTAGCCTAATCAAACCTACCTCTCAGTAGGTCCTTGTTCTTTCCTCCATGTGCAGCCTCTTTTCTTTCCTCTTCTTCATGAATGCACACCTCACCTCGCTCTTCCATGCACACTCTACCTATCTTAGCAACCAACCAACCATGCAACTCCTTCCTTTTCCTCAGACACACCCCATCATTTTCCAACTACACCATTCACTCACAACACCACTGTAACACCCCCAAATTTACTACTGAAAAATTTCGTTTAAGACAAAGGTTTTAGCGGAAGTGAAAGAATTAAAACCATAAACTTGGGGGGTATTACCGCCACACTTAGTACCAGACCGGTTCACTCCTACCGTTCCGATACTAAGTGCTAAGGCTAAACTAAACAATTCTTAAGTAAGAGTCATCAAAACATAGGCCCATAGTTAACATAGACCATTCACGAATACCACGAGTCAACATCAGTTAAAATATCGTTTATGAATAAAACTTAGAGTACGGTTTCAAAGCAAGGAGCGTAGTACAAAATATAGCCAATAAAACAGATCCCAAGGGACCAATATCCGGATCGCCTACTCACTTAAGCCAAGCCTTCCACCCCACAATTTGTAACCGATCAAACCTGCATAGGAGGTCTACTCCCCACCATTGGTGGATCATCACAGGACCCATTCAATCAATGTAGTATCAGTACGGGTCCAATACTGAGTAAGGGCGCTGGTGCGCTAAGGCCAAGCATACTGTAATACCCCAAAATTTTCGAAAATCTATATTTTAATAAATAACTTTATTTGAAATAAAATTTGCTTGTAAAATTATTTATTTTAATTATTTTATGGATTTTAGAGTATATAAATTTGGATAAGATTATTTAATAAATTAAATATAAATATTTTGCTAATTATCATATTATTTTATTTAAATAATTTTCCAAAATTAATATTTTACCAACTTTATCCTTTTTAAACTAAAATATTCGATTATAATAAATTAAATTATTAAATTAAATAATTTACCAAGAATATTATATTTTATGATTATATAAATTAAATTAAATTACTTTTCCTATTTTTCCATTTCCCCTAATTCCTTTTTTTTCCTCCTTCTCCTTTTCTTTTTCTTTTTCCTTTTCCTTCGGGCTGCCTTGCCAGGCCAGCCCTCCCCCGCGCATTTGGGCTAGGCCCGTTTTCCCCATCCCTTTCTTCCTCCTCCCACGCCCGACTCTCCTTTCTGCCATTGTCGAGCACCGACCGCCACCCTGCACCTGCCACCACCACCTGCTCCCTCTCCCTCTCTCTTCCCCCGTCGTTTTCCTTCCCTTTTCGAGCCAAACCAGCCTTGGACCACAGCCTCGCATGCTCTCTCCCTTTCCTTCTTCGTCCCTCTTTCTCCCCTGCCACCCGACCACCACCTGCCACCTGCAGCACCGATCGCCGGCCAGCCCTACCCCCTCTCTTCTCCCTCTTCTTTTTCTCCATCCCACCAGCCCTTCATTACCACATTTTTCGAGCCTATCATCCCCTTCCCGAGCTCCCTCCTCTCTCTTTCCTCCTCCTCCCATTCGCTCCCCGTTTTTCTTTTTTCCGCCGCCCTCCGCCGCTCGAACCACTAAGCCCAGCCCTGCGCCGCCTTCTGCCACCGCTTACTACCACCCTCCACCACCACACAGCCCCTCGAGCCCTACACTTCCTCCCTTCTCCTCCTTTTCCTTTTTCTTCCCAGCTTTCCCCCCTTACCGCCGAGCCACCTCCAACCACCTCTACCGCCGCCGCCCGGCCACCTCTGCCGCCACCCAACCCACCGTTCGATACCCTGCAACCCCCTCTACAACCGCCATGTCTTAGTTGGCCGAAACCAACTCTTGCACCCCTCCATTTTCCCCTCTCCTTTTCCTTCCTTCACAGCCCGTTTCCCTCGACCCATCTTGGCAGCCACCTTCGCCGCCTCTCCGCCGCCGTCTCCGCCGCCTTGAGCCGCTTTGAAACCACCCTTAGCCTACACCTACACCCTCTCTTCACTTCTGCACCACTCACTTGCCTTAGAACCTCCCCCAACCACCTTCTTTTCTAGCCTAAATACCCTAACTCGAAAATAATGTATTTTGCTCCCTTCACCCTCTTTGAGCCTTTTCCCCCATGGGTTTTGCATGAAACTCACGCTGCCCATGCAGCGTGAGCTCCCCTTCATTTTAAAAATTATTTGGCTAATTTTTAAGGTATAATGGTATTTTATGTTAAGTGTTTTACTAATTAAATTTTATAAAGTTTTATCCTTTTTAACTTCTTATTTCTAACAATAATGATGGATATTATTTTTAGGTGTTGAGTTGCTAATTATGCTTGGTAAGATTTGATATTTTGCGGGATTAAGGTAACCGTTAATCCTCCCTTAAATATATGGAAAAACGTATGCTAGCACATTTAGGGTTTAGTATGATTTGATGCATGTTTTGTATGCTTAGCATGATATGTTTATGGTTTCTTATATTGTTTGTTAAAAAGAAAAAGCATGATAACTTTTGTGCCATATGTAGGTATGTTAAATAAAGAAGGAGTTGGAATATGGATAGAAATGTTGAATACTTGTTTATGATGTACCATGTTGTTAATGCATGAATGATGTTATTGTTTAAGGGTATTTTAGTAATTATGCTTATGAGGTATATAAATCAATGTGTGTAGTTGCTAATGAGTGTTATGTTGAAAAATGACAAGTTGGTGGACTTAGATGATAAAAATGAAGTATTAATATCATTATTTTATGTAGTGTTAGTAAATTCATAAAAATGGTGAATAAAGGGGGTTGAGTGGAAATTTTATAAGTGAAAAGGGTATTTCGGTAATTTTTGAGATAAAAGAATAATATGGAAATTTTATGATTAAATGGTCAAATGATAATTTACAAGTAAAGGATAAAATTGTAAGTTGTGAGAAAGAAGGGTAAAATGGTTATTTTGGAAGTAGGGGTAAAATAGTAATTTTGGATGAAGGAGGGCATTATGGTAATTGTTCAAGTAAAAAGGGCATTATGGTAATTTTGGAGGCAGAGGGGCAAAATCGTAATTTCATAAGTAAAGGGTAATATGGTAAATTTTATAAGTGAATGGTGAAGTGGTAATTTATAAGTAAAGGGGTAATATGGTAATTTGGAAAAGAAGGGCAAAATGGTAATTATGTAAGGAAAGATAAAGATGGTAATCTTGGATGTGAAGGGGTAAAATAGTAATTTGTAAAGTAAAATATGTAAGGTGGTAATTTTCATAAATAAAAGGATATTATGGTAAAATTGGATGTAAGGGGTAAAATGATAATTTTGTAAATAAAAGGATATTATGGTAAACTTGGGAGTAAGGGGTAACTTGGTAATTGACAAAAGATAATTTAGCAATTAAATTATGATTGTAGAAGGGCAATTGGATAAGTATGATGCTATATAAGGGTAATTCGGTAAATTAACCAATTAAAGGGCATTATGGTAATTTTAAATATGAAGAAGGGTAAAATTGGTGATTATGATTATGAAGAAGGGTAAATTAATTATGAGAAAGGTTAATTTGGGATTTATGATAATTGAAAAGGGTAAATGGCAATTAAAATAATTGTAAGGGGTAAATTGGTAATTATGATAAAGGAGAAGGGCAATTTGGTAATTTATCCAACTGAAGGGGCAATTTGATAATTTAGCTGATTAAAGGGTAAAGTGATAATTATTTAACCAACTAAAGGGGGAAAAATAGTAATCATGATAATGAAGGAGGGTAATTTAGTAATTTATCCAACTTAAGGGCAATTTAGTAATTATAACAAAGGAGAAGGGCGATTTGGTAATATAACCAACCAAAAGGGAAATATGATAAGTGTAGTAATTATGAGGGGTGAATGGTGGTCTAAAAAGTTTAGGAGACAATTTGGTAATCTAAAGTGGACAAGCGTAATTTGGTAATTATGCAACCTTAAGGGTAATGTGGTAATTTATCAAGTAAGGAAGGGATACTTAACAATTATATAAGTAAATGGCAAATGAGTAGTTTGTACCTAACACGTCTTTGAGATTGTGGAACATTAATATGATTAAATAATGCTGATTAGCCAAGTAAGAGTATTTGATAATTCGGATGGCCTTAATGGTTTCTCTGTGATATTCTGGATAATCATCTGAATAAGAAACGATTAATGATATCAGAACGATTGAAAGTGAATAAGTATTGGATTATCGTGCTTTTCGTGATCACCTTAATTAAGACACTATTACTTAAAGTGAAAGACCTTGAGATTGGGAATGGTGACTCCTTAGGGGTCGCTACCCTAAGGACGTGGTTTAGTCCACGATTATTCTAGTATTTGCTGGTGTGCCTTTGTGCCCCAGCTAGGCCCTATATCTTACTCTTTCTAGCTCTACGGACCTAGTTAGGGGGTATGCATACTTATGGATTAGGTGTCCTTGTCGGTAGGGTACTGAGTTAGCTTTATGCACCAGTACGACCAGGGTACCTTTGCGTCCTTGGGTTCATGGTTGAAGGGTACTGAGTCGCTGATATGCACCGGTACGACCGGTGTACCTTTGTGTCCCGGGTTATCGATCTCCCAATTGAGGCAAATAAATATGATTGATGTGCTAATTAAAGAAAAGGGAAGACACTATTATTGAAAGTGAAATATTAATGAGCCGGGCCCAGATGATTATGATATTGAGTACCGGTCCACCGGTTATAATAGTGGCCAGGAGCGTTGTGCCCTGGATGATGAGTTATATGTATCCCGGTCCACCGGCCAGGAGCGTTGTGCCCTGGATGATGATTCTATATATATCCCGGTCCACCGGTTATAATAGTGGCCAGGAGCGTTGTGCCCTGGATGATGAGTTATCTGTATTCCAGTCCACCGACAATAATAGTGGGGGGTCCCGAGTTCAATAAAATCGGTTATGTATGTGAATAAGATTATGGAAAAAATACTAATCACTTATAGTGGAACACCATGTGAGTCGGGGCCAGACCGGTCCACCGGCAAATAATAGTGGTCAGGTGCGTTCTGCCCGGTGTGTTTATCTTCCGGTCCACCGGCAATAATATTGGTCAGAGGCGTTCTACGCTGAGTGTATACTTTCCGGTCCACCGGCTATAATAGTGGGGTTCTCGCACTCACATGGATATAAAATATGATATTGATTGAATGATGATGGAATAATGGCTTAAGGCCCGAATGTACTGATCTTACACTATGACATGGCTTAAGGCCCAAAGTATCGATCGTGACCTATAAATTATTATGTATGTTATTGTTGTGCATGCACCTCATATTATTCATGTGTGTAGTTTGCATTTTGTGTCGTATGCGGGCCTATCTTTAAGTGTGGTATTAAAGGGTTACTCAGTACCGTAGTACTGAAGGGATTCCCTTTATGGGGCCCCTGCCTATTCAATGGGCAGTGCCCTTGCAGGTATTTTCAGGTGCTATTCAAGTGGGTTACGGGAAGGAGAGTAAGGAATTTTCCGGTATCATGGCTTTTTCTCTTTCTCATTTAAATTCTTGGTTTTAAATGTTAACGTTGTTAAAGTAACCACCATTGGTGGATTTTATTCCTGAAAACGATTTGATGCGCTACTCTGATTTAAATATGTTGAAGTTCTTGCAATTTACTCTGATTTATGCATGTTGAATGTCTTTCGAATTGTATTTCATTTTCTTAGCCTTAGCACTTGGTACTGGAACGGTATGAGTGAACCGGTCTGGTACTAAGTGTGGCGGTAATACTCCTAAAGTTCACATTTTATTTATCTGCTTCCGCTATTATCTTTTAATAAAACGAAATTTTTCGGTAGTGAATTTTGGGGGTGTTACACATACAGTCATACCACATAGCAAGTATAACAGAATCATGTAGACAACATGTGAAGATAAGGTCTGAATACTTTTCTGGTGACTTATTCTTTATTCTCATTGATGATAATAAGTCCATTTCCACACATTTCTTCAATAACCCATGTGAGCGCGGGAGCCCCACTATTATAGCCGGTGGACCGGCAGATATACGCACAGGGCAGAACGCCTCTGATCCTTGAAATGATGGTAAATATATATCAAAAATGATCAACGTACAAATTTACAGGGCATACCCTGATAGCAGGCCCCTACTATACAAAAATAAGTTTACAAGGCACCTTAGATGACTCAAACCCTAAGGGGCACAATCTGTCTGCTAGTTTACAATCCTTTCTAAGGACCCTGTTCAAAATAGAGGCCACTATATACAAACTTCTGAACTTGTACAATGATACTATTGCTATCTAGAGGTTTAGATTCAAACATAGCAGAATTCCTACCCTTCCATATTAAGTAGACAACAGCAGCTAAAGCCATAGCTCTGGCCCTCCAAATAAGATGATGCCTGTGGGAGTTCCTTTGCAGCACTCTCATAGCACTATAGAGGTTTGTAGATCCTCTTTTAATACCAAGCCAGTTTCTAATCTGTAACCATATTCTGCCTGTCATTTCACAGTCAAAAAACAGGTGCTGGTGTGTCTCCAACCCTGATCCACTATTATAGCCGGTGGACTGGAAAATAAACGCACAGGGCAAAACGCCTCTGATCCACTATTATAGCCGGTGGACCGGATCACAGCCCCGACTCACATGGTGTTTCACTGTAAATACTTAGTATTTTCCCATGGATTACTTCATTCATTTTCATTCAGAGCATTCTACATTAATCCATCTGAGCGCGGGAGCCCCACTATTATAGCCGGTGGACCGAAAATAAACACACAGGGCAGAACGCCTCTGACCACTATTATAGCCGGTGGACCGGAATCAACACCCAGGGTAGATCGCCACTGGCCACTATTCTAACCGGTGGACCGGACTGGCCCCGACTCACATGGTGTTTCACTATAAGTACTTAGTATTTTCCCAATGGATTAACTTATTCGTTTGGGTCTGTCGAGCCCGATTCCCCCACTATTATAGCCGGTGGACCGGAATAAACACTCAGGGCAGAACGTCTCTGACCACTATTATAGCCGGTGGACCGGAAATAAACACCCAGGGCAAAACGCCTCTGGCCACTATTCTAACCGGTGGACTGGACTTGGTCGGGCTCATTAGTCTTTCAATTTACGTAATTAATGTCTTATTCGTGTCTTATTGAATCGCACCACACCCCTGACATGCATAAATCATTCTCTTTATACTGTACTCATCACAACTAATAAAAACCCACATTCATAACCACACTTTAATCAATAAAAACACATGATAACGCCAAGCAACTCTAAGTAGCCATACCAACCCTAATTGTCCACACCAACCGTGGTTATCCACTCTTATCCCTATTTTACCATAACCACCATACTTAGCCATCCCAAACCTTAATTGTCCTCAATAATCACGATTAGTTACTCTAACCCTACTTAATCACAACACCCCAGAGTTAATCACTCCAAACCCTAATCCCGTACAATCGTTAACTCCCATGCAAAACCCTAACTCCACCACGCAACCCTAAGGCCACCATACCCACATTAATACCACCATGCAAACCATAACACCACCAAGAAAACCCTAATACCACCATAAGCCATTAATACCACTATGTAATCATTAATACCACCATACAAACCATAACACCACCATGCAAACCCTAATACCACCATAAGCCATTAATACCACCATATGAACATTTATACCTCCATAAAATCATAAATACCACCATACAAACATTAATACCTCCATAAAATCATAAATACCACCATACAAACCCTAATACCACCATACAACATTAATACCTCCATAAAATCACAAATACCACCATACAAACCCTAATACCACCATACAATATTAATACCTCCATAAAATCACTAATACCACCATACAAACATTAATACCTCCATAAAATCATAAATACCATCATACAAACCCTAATACCACCATACAACATTAATACCTCCATAAAATCACAAATACCACCATACAAACCCTAATACCACCATACAATATTAATACCTCCATAAAATCACTAATACCACCATACAAACCCTAATACCACCATAAGCCATTAATACCACTATACAATCATTAGTACCACCATACGAACGTTTATGCCACCATACAAACCCTAATCCCACATAAGTAATGGTAATAATGGTAATGGTGAACTACTAATAGTGATACTTATGTTGGTGTTAGTATTAAAATACTACTACAATGGTTGCAACATCAACGAGCTAACACTCCTAGGGGTAGTCATGATAAAATTCGTATTTTGAATAAATAATATAAGGGCTCCTATATTTTGTCACCCTAATAGAATTAGCATATGGGTAATATCAATAATAGGATGACACCAATGTTAGAGATATTAGGTATGGTAAAACTCTATTACGCAGTTACAATACTTCACATAAGGTTGGGTTAAATAGTAAGAACACTAACAGTGGTAGTAATCTTAGCGATAGTATTAATAAAAATAATAACACTGACACTAATGGTTAAGTATGTTGAAAGCTAGGGTTTGAGAAGGATTATGGCTTGTAAGAAAATAACACTCTTAGGATACAGAAATTAATAGTGGTAACAACAATAATAAAAGTAATAATAATAGTAGTATTAGAAATGCCAATAATGAAGAAAATGGTATTAGCCCTAAGTTAAGTATAATAGGGTTTAGGGTTAGAAGGGGTGATAGTATGATAGCATTAAGGATAATACTGAAATGGTATTAGTAAATAAGTTAATAATAATAATAATCATAACAGTAATATTAATAATAATAATACTAATAATAAGTGTAATAATAATAATAATAATAATGATAATAATAATAAGTGTGATAATATTAATATTAGGTATAAGCCACTATAGGTCGCATAAGAGGAGGTTTTTAGGGTTCAGGTGAGTGGAAGACCACCTGAGAACGGTGGTGGTCCGGCGACGGCGCGAGGCGGCGGCAGCGGTGGTGGAGGAGGAGAAGAGAGAAAAGATGGGGAAGGTGGATAGATGGGAGGAGGAAAAGGAAGATTAAGTGTGGGAGAGGAGACAACAGGGAGAGGGGAGTGGAATGAGGGTGGTGGCGTGAGCAGGGCGGCAGCGCGCGGTGGCGGACGCGGCGGCCGAAGGAGGGAGAAAGTGGTGGAGAGTGGTGGAGACCGGTGGAGAAAGAAGCAGGGAGTAAGGATGGTATGAGCAGGTAGAGGAGGACCTGCTAGTCACTTTGGGAGGTGGAGAGGAGGTTGATCACGGCGGAGGTGGCGGTAGAAGGTGGCGCGAGGTGGCGGCGACGATTTTTGGGCAAGGGATTTTGCACGGCTATAGCGGCACGTGCGGGGTAGGAACGGGGGCTGAGATGGTTTGGTTGCGTGGAGGGTGGTGCGAGGAAGGTTTTGGTGCGTGGTGGTGGTCGCGGCGGTTGCTATAGGCGGCGAACAGGGCGTCTGATCTGGCGGTGGCGAGGCAGGGTTACGGCAAGGTCCAGAGGGGAGGACTTGCCTTGGCTGTTTGGGGAGGGGTATTTATAGGCAATTAAGGAGGGGAAAACGATGAAGGGGAGAGGGATGGCACGCGGGGGCTGGCGCGGCAGGCCGCTGTCCGGTGGTGGCAGCCGGTCGCAGGTCTGTGGCTTGGCAGACATGTTTGGCGGTGTGCGGGAAAAGGAAAGAAAATCAAGACGCGTGAGGGCTAGGACGATTTTGCTGGGTCGATTTGGGAACGAAAGGGACGGGAATGGCAGAGGAAGGACGGCCGGACGGCAGGGCTGTCAGCGGCGGCAGGCTGCGAGTTGCAAGCCTGCGCGAGGAAGAAGATGGGGCGTGGGCGGACCGGCGGTCCAGGGAGAGAAAAGAAAAAGGGAGGAAACCGGCCGGTCGGCAACAGTTATAATGTTCCATAATCGCGACGCGGTGCTTTGGCGGGTTGACGGGTAAAACGCTACGTTGCACGCAGGCGTCGGCCAGCGAACGACGCTGGGCCGCGGGGGAGGGAGAAGGGAAAGGAAGAGAAGGCTGGGCCGCGGGGGAGAGGCCCAACCGATGAGGAGATAAAAGAAAAAGAAAGAATAAGGGAAAATGAGGGGGAAGAGAAGAGAGAAATATTTCATTTAGGGTTTTGGATTTTTTTATAATTCATTTAGAATATTTGTGGGCTATTTAAAATGTCAATATTTATAAAATATTAATTAAATTCCATTTTTTTTACTATTTTAGACAAATTTCCTTGACTTCTATACTAATTAGGAAAATACCTAAATTTTCTTCCAATTAAATTCTTTATTATTTCCCTCTTAATTTACCTTACTTGATTCCCTACATTTTAAGTAAATAAAATTATATGTTTAGTTCCCTACTAATTCCTCATTTGGCCATAATTCGGAGCTTAGGATTTTGGGATATTACAACCACAATCCCTAGTATCCTTAGCCAACTGACTTCACTACCCAACCCCAACCACCTATAATACTAGCCAACCAATCGGTAGCCCTTCCTCTTCTCCCCTTGCCTGCACACACGCACACCTCTCCCAACTTAGCCATCCAGCTATTCTCCCTTACCCCACACACTAGCACTAACTCCAGCGTGCAACTTCCCTTACCATATGCATAGGACTCCCCTAACCCGGCAACCAACCAGTTTTGTCTAGCGCAGCTAAACCCTACATTCACCCCTCTTCCTAATGCATGCCCCATCATTCTCACTTCCATCCCCCTTCCCTTCTTCAGCTTAACATACAACCTCTCCTTCTCCCCTTTCCCTTTCAGTTCTCTCCATTTTTTCCCCTATAGTTCCCTTCCTTTCTTCTCCTACTTCTAGTGTCGATTTTCCTTACCTGCAGCCTCCACCTTGCTCCATTGCACCACCGAGCCAACTACCAAGAACCGCCCAATCTGCAGCCTTGCCAAGCCTACCTCTCCCCTTATGACTTACCAAACTGAGCAGCAACTCCTTTTGGTGTAAGTGTCCTTCCCTCTAGCATGTGTAGTACATGATAGTTCCATGTATCCATAGCCTTAATTAATATCCGAATCTTATTTTGGCATTAGTTATCATAGGTTGTTATCTTATTATTTTACCTAGTATAGATACTAATGCATGCATGGTTATGTTGATGGTGTTATTAATTTTTAAGTAATCTTGGCTTTGCGTAAGGCATCCTTGGAAGAGGCTTTCTATGGTATTATTTTCTTATTTCAAAGGTAAACCTAACTACTCCTTAGACGGTACAATCATCTGTGTAAATAATAGGGTATTTCTTTAGGATAAAAATTATGCTAGGTTGAGGTTATCAAGTAATTTATTTTTTGCCGAGAAATGAAAGCATGTCATAGTTCTTTTCCATGTGAATGTTATGATGTGTAGAATAATATATGTTACCATGCTAATATCTATATGCCTAGGTAGTAATCTAAAATTAAGAATGTATGCTTATGACAACATATATGGATTTTTGCTAAAGATAAATGTGCATGTTTAGGGTTAGGGTTCAACAAAAATTGTTGTGCCTTATGCTAGAGCTACTAATGAGTTAAATGTGTCCCTTGGATATTTTAGATAAATTAGGACGTACAACATGCTGGAATTAGACTATAAATGTGATTCAATGTTAATCATTATGTGTCACATATTCTATGGTAGAAACGTAAATTTTTTATACCAAGATCTATATTTGAAAGTTATTTGTGAAAATTGCATGAATATTATTATATGCTAGAAACTCACACTACGATTGTGTATATATTCTATGTTATGCCCATGCTTTGGGATAAGATGGTATTTTGTCGTACAAAAGAAATTATTGTATGATAAATTGTTGTTAGCTATTTCATGTTGGCATTCTCATGACAAATATCATATAGAGGTATACTTGGTAATAAAAAGAAGAAAAATGTGGTAGTTGTAGGCAGAAAGGCATTGTGGTCATTAGGGAAAATTGTGACTCAAAGTGAATAATTAGACTTGTTAACTTAAGTGTTGGCCTTAGAATAATTTTGGAAATAATTGGATGAATGGATTGAATAGTTGGATGGATAATTATTTAGGCTATGGTATGATGCCTAACCTGGGTCCTATTGGCCTGGAATCATTGCGACCCCCCTCATGGTCCTTTCGATTTTACATTAGATGATTGATTATTGTGGAGACCCTCGTGGTCCCTTGGTTAATTGATTGATAGCTAAATTTTACTGTTATGGACCACTACAACAAACTGGACCATTAACGACCAATTTAGCGACCAATTTTTTTTTTTATCGTTATTGATATATTATTAACGACCATTGTCAAAAGTTATCGTTAATGGTATATCTATTGCGACTAATATAATTTTTGGTCGTTAATCATTAATTTATTGGTCGTTAAAAAAATTTAAGTTATATATATGTTTTATAATATTTTTTTTTTCAAATCTCTAAAATCCAAAAAAATAAAAATATAAAACACTTAATTACACTTACTCCAAAAAAAAAAAAAAAAAAAAATCCCACGCACCCTTTGCTGCTCGTTTCAGCAAAAAAAAAAAAAAAAAAAAAATCCCGCGCCCTTTGATGCTCGTTTCAGACTTTCAGCCCGTTTCAGCCCTTAAAAAAAAAAAAAAAAAAAAAAAAAAAAAAAAAAAACATCACATAACCGCGGGGCTGTGCCAAATTATATCAAATTTGAGCACAGCCTTCGTCTTCCCTCCCCGACCCTGCTCGACGACCACACCAGCAACGAGCAGCACCACGCCATCAACCGCCGTTTGAGCGTGCTCTTCCCGGACTGCACCACCACGCCATCAACCGCCGGTCGAGCAGACAGCCGCACCTCCTCGTCGTCGTCCAATACAGCAGCAACGGAGTAGCAGCAGCAGCCACCAGCAACGCACGACGACAGCCGCGGCGCGCCACCGTCCGACCTCCTCCACCACCGCTCGTCACCGGCGAGTGGTGCTTGACCACCGACGAAGGTCCAGCACCCCTCACTCCCTCCAATTTCGCTGCAATACGTTTGGTATAAATACTCAAACCCTAGCTTATGTTTTGATTAATTTTAGATGAATTAGCTTATGATAAGGTAATTTAGTTGTTTAATTGTATATATATGTGTTGTATGAATGATTTAGAGTAGTTAATTGTATTGGTTATGGTTGATTTGTGAAAATTGGATTTGTGACCCGGCTATATCCGGATTTGTCGGTTTTATCCGATTTAGCTATTTTAGATAAATTGAATTTACAATATCCTTTAAAATGTATCTAATTTCATGTTAGAACTATCAATTTGAAATTTTTGTACGAAATTAATCGGAATTGGATTCTTAGGTCAAAATTCTTGCGAAATTAAATTGGATTGTGTAATCGAGTTATTTTATTCAATTGATTATATAATTTGCATTATATTATGTTTAATTTCATTTTCGACATGTCAATTTAAATATTTTAGCAAGATTTGACCGGATTTACAGTCCAAGCTAAAAAACCCTAATTATGTTAAATTTGATGTTTCGTTTATTGTTTTAATCAATTGAGTACATGATAGATGCTATCTTGAAAGTAAAATATTAGGAAGGGTTTTGATAGATGGTGGTGCTGAAGTTTTTCTTCATTACTTTATATTGTTATATAATCTCTTTGTTATGTCCTTAGAATATTTTCTATGTTAATTCATTTAAGAATTCTATAATCAATTGAATAAAATATGATGATGATCAACATTGACATTTTTTTTAACAAGAAATAAAATATGATATAATTGGTATAAAATATTGTTTTGATTAATTTTAAATGAATTAGCTTATGATAAGATAATTTAGTTGTTTAATTGTATATATATGTGTTGTATGAATGATTTAGAGTAGTTAATTGTATTGGTTATGGTTGATTTGTGAAAATTGGATTTGTGACCCGGCTATATCCGGATTTGTCGGTTTTATCCGATTTAGCTATTTTAGATAAATTGAATTTACAATATCCTTTAAAATGTATCTAATTTCATGTTAGAACTATCAATTTGAAATTTTTGTACGAAATTAATCGGAATTGGATTCTTAGGTCAAAATTCTTGCGAAATTAAATTGGATTGTGTAATCGAGTTATTTTATTCAATTGATTATATAATTTGCATTATATTATGTTTAATTTCATTTTCGACATGTCAATTTAAATATTTTAGCAAGATTTGACCGGATTTACAGTCCAAGCTAAAAAACCCTAATTATGTTAAATTTGATGTTTCGTTTATTGTTTTAATCAATTGAGTACATGATAGATGCTATCTTGAAAGTAAAATATTAGGAAGGGTTTTGATAGATGGTGGTGCTGAAGTTTTTCTTCATTACTTTATATTGTTATATAATCTCTTTGTTATGTCCTTAGAATATTTTCTATGTTAATTCATTTAAGAATTCTATAATCAATTGAATAAAATATGATGATGATCAACATTGACATTTTTTTTAACAAGAAATAAAATATGATATAATTGGTATAAAATATTGTTTTGATTAATTTTAAATGAATTAGCTTATGATAAGATAATTTAGTTGTTTAATTGTATATATATGTGTTGTATGAATGATTTAGAATGGTTAATTGTATTGGTTATAGTTGATTTGTGAAAATTGGATTTGTGACTCGGCTATATCCGAATTTGTCGCTTTATCCGTTTTATATAAATTGAATTTACAATATCCTTTAAAATGTATCTAAGTTCATGTTAGATACTTTATTAATGATGTTTGGTATTATATTTTATAATCCTTCTCGGGTATTATTCAAAATGATAGTGTGCATATTTTATGTAATTGGCAATTATTTTCTAATTGTTATATTTATGCCTTTTTTTTTCCCTTTAGAAAATGGCACCCAATAAGGAATGGATTCGCCTGGTTGATGATCGTTTTCATGATCCAGCATATTTGACTGGGGTTGAAGAATTCTTGAACTATGCATTTCAAAAAATTAATACAAATTTAATTAGATGTCCGTGTATCAATTGTGTTAACACCGATTCTAGAACTCGTGATACTGTGAAAGCACACTTGATGACCTTTGGGATTATGAGAGGTTATACTTTATGGTTTCATCATGGTGAAGAAGGACACGAGGAACATTCTGAAATAAATATGGATCCTCAAAATAATGAGAATGAAGATGACTATGATGATAGTGATAACGAGATAGCGGAACTTTTAGAAGATAGGTATCCTCATTATCGGAATGTTGAGCCTAATTTGGAAAATATGGGATCCCTAAACCATGAAGAAGAACCCAACTTTGAAGCATCAAAAAAACAAAGGTTGTTAAATGACTTCCAACAACCTCTTTACGAGGGTTCTAAGGGATCTAAATTGTCTGCCTTAATTCAATTGCTTCATGTGAAGAGTACTGGAAAATGGAGTAATCGTTCTTTCACAATGTTACTCAAATTGTTGAAAGAAGAGTTATTGCCCAATGATTCGACCTTGCCCGACTCTTATTACGAGGCAAAAAAGACAATTAAAGATCTTGGCTTTTCATATGAGAAGATTGATGCATGTGTGAACGATTGTATGCTATTTTGGAAAGAAGATAGTCATCTGCAGAAATGTAAAACTTGCAAAGCTTCAAGATGGCAACAAAGCAAGCATAGTGGGGAAGATAAGGTAAAAGCAAATGGGAAAAAAATACCTATTAAGATATTGCGATATTTTCCACTAAAACCTCGACTTCAGATGCTTTTTATGTCCATTAAGACGGCCTCTCTAATGAGATGGCATCATGATAAAAATAATGATGGAGATCTGAGGCATCCAGCTGATGGGTTGGCATGGAAAAAACATGATGAGCTCAATCCGAATTTTGCTTCTGAACCTCGGAATGTTAGACTTGGGCTAGCTAGTGATGGTTTTCAGCCGTTCAATAATGCGAGACCATCATATGGTATGTGGCCTGTGACTCTTATTCCATACAACTTGCCTCCTTCGTTGTACATGAAGGAACCAAGTATGTTGCTATCCATGCTCATTCCAGGTTTGTGATTTACTTTAAACTTTCACCAACTATTCCAAATTATGATATCAACAAAATCACGTTTTGTGTTTGCTTCTCTTTGATATCCATATCATCCAAATTTGTTTCTTTTATGCTGATTTTAGGCCCTGATGGTCCTGGAGATGCTATTGATGTATATTTACAGCCTCTAATTAATGAATTAGAGGACTTGTGGAACAATGGTGTCGAAACATATGATGCATCAAAGCGTCAAAATTTCAATCTCCATGCATCTCTTATGTGGACTATCAATGATTTTCCTGCATATGGAATATTGTCTGGATGGAGTACAAAGGGAAAACTCGCTTGCCCTGTTTGTAATAAGGATACTCACTCTTTGAGACTAGTTAATGGGGGAAAAGAATGCTTCATGGGTCACCGACGCTACTTGGAAAGTAATCATAGATGGAGAAGGGATAAAATGTTATTTGATGGTACTATAGAAAAGGGTACACCTCCGAAGCCTGTAACAGGTGAAGAGATTCTTCACCAAGTGCAAGATCTTGAAGACATCATATTAAGCAAAGATCCTGCTTTCAAAGGAAAGATCTCGCACAAGAATAGACAAGATAACTGGAACAAGAAGAGTATATTTTTTAGGCTTCCATATTGGAAGCACCACTTGATACGGCATACCCTAGATGTAATGCACATTGAAAAAAATATATGTGATAGCATACTTGGAACACTACTTAGTGTACCAAATAAGACGAAGGATAACTATAAATCTCGTCTTGATTTGCAAGAAATGGGTATTAGGCCAGAGTTACATCCTATCACAAATGGTCATAATATATTGCTACCTGACGCTCATTTCACCCTATCTCGAGAGGGAAAACGTAAATTCTGCAAGTTTTTGAAGCATTTGAAGGTTCCAGATGGTTTTGCTTCTAACATTTCACAATGTGTAAACTTGAAAGAGAGTAAGATTTCTGGATTAAAGAGTCATGACCATCATATTCTCTTGCATCATATTCTTCCACTTGCATTGCGTGGCCTTCTTCCAGAGGATGTGTATGAACCACTTCTTGAGTTGTCTATATTTTTCAAGGATTTAGGTTCGAAACATTTGAATATGGAAAAGTTGAGGTGTCTTGAAGCCCAAATTCCAATAACCCTTTGTAAGTTAGAGAAGATTTTTCCACCATCTTTCTTTGATGTGATGTTACATTTGCCAGTTCATTTGGCACATGAGGCTATGTTATGTGGACCTGTACATTCTCATTGGTTTTGATAATACATTCTACAATCGTCAAGATATTTGCATAAAACAGAGACTAAGTTTAACCGCCTTGATCGAAATTATGATGATGATGTGAATGTGTCTGCGGAATTGTCTTCCTTTTATTACAAGGGAAGAGGGCTAGGAAGTGGTCAAACCAGAGATTTAGATGCAAATGAATTAGAGCAAGCCCATATGTACGTTCTTAACAATTTTGAAGAAGTTCAGCCATTTCTTGAGTAAGTCATTCCTAAAAACTCATTCGTTTCTATCTATTTTTTTTTTCAAAGGCAAGTATTAGACATTTGATATATCTTTTTTATTGTAGAATGTATTATCAAAACCAAGAACACAATCCACCACAAGTGTCATCCAATGAACAGAATAGAATGTTTATTGAGTGGTTTAACAAAACAGTAAGTTTTCTATGCTATTCAATATTCAATATATATAGAAATGCAAGTTTATTTAGATCATTGGGTTTGTAAAAATAGGTTATAATAGACATTATATTTATTAGGTTGCAGATTTATATGAAACAGATAAAAGCGAGAAGATAGAAGCCTTACTCTCATTGTCACGTGGTCCGTCAAAATATGTTACGTGTTTTTATGGTTATGTAGTAAATGGATATCGATTCCACACTACATCTCATGAGGAAAGAACAAGGTCACAATGTAGTGGAGTGGTTGTGGTTGGTGATGATGGTAGTGGATCCATCGATTACTATGGCCAATTGACCGAGATTATTGAATTGCAGTATTTGGGCAATAAATGCTTAGTCTTATTTCGATGTGATTGGTTTGATGTTACTGATAAAGTTAAGGGAGTGAAGGAAGATAAGTATGGGTTCACAAGTGTTGATTGCAGACGTATTTGGAAAACTACTGAACCTTTTGTTCTAGCAACTCAAGCATCACAAGCATTTTATGTTGAAGATAACATTAACAAGGGTTGGCATGTTGTGTTAAAAAGTTAAGCAGCAGTTCCTTGTGAAGACATTACAATCGAATGAAGACTTATGCATATAAACTTTAACCATCCTTGAGATTTGTAATGGTACTTATTTATGTACTTTTGTATACTTGCTATTCCATACAGCTTGATTTTCTCAAGATGAGATGTATTTTTTGAACTCGTAATACAAGTGTTTAATGGAGTGTATTATGTACTCTATTTTGGTAATGTGTTATAATGCTCATGAAGATAGGGGATAATATCTTCTACTAAATGTTATTTTATAGAATGTAATTGTTTATATTAATAGTGTGGTTGTAGGTTTCAAAGAAATGGTGTCCCCAGTTAAATTAAAGAATGATCGACCTAAGTATATATCACCGGGGCAATTAAATGCTATTGGCAAGGGGCGCGGCCGCGGATTAGGGTTGAAGACGTTTCTACTATCCGCTACAAGCGGTGGTAACATTCAAGCCACTGATAAGACAAATGACATTCCCCCATTATCATTAACTACAAGAGGTGGCGCTAAACGCATGTCCAGCACTTCTAATGTCTTTGTAGGGCAAAGGGACCCCCCTCCTCCCTTACTCAATGAGGATACTACTCCGCAAGCCGAAACAACTGTTTCCCAAGGTGGAAACAATCATGCCATTGCTGAAAATGTCTTCCATTCTTCTCATGTGAATCTTACAAGTGGAGGTATGACATAATAAGCTTTTGATTATTCTTATTTTACTTAATTCTTGGTCAATTTTTTTAACCATTTTATGTAATAGATAATTCTACTCAAAAGATTTGGAAGCCTCGAGGTAGAAATAGGTGTCAAAAAGTGGCAAGACTTAGCAGTGGAAACAAGCTACCTGTGACTTTTTTTAATGGTCGTGTTGCTGGAGATAATAGCCATGAGTGGAGTAGGCACATAGGTAAATTAGTTCGTGATCGTAACATAATGCCTATTCGAATCCAATCTTGGGACGCAGTTGAACAAAGACATAAGGACCACCTCTGGGCTGCAATGACGGTAATGAATTTGAAGTATTCATTTTGATATTGGCATTTACTTTTACCTGTGCTACTGCAAACCGTTTATATTTTTCCGTATAATAGTTTCATTTGACTTGTTAATTTTTAGTTCCTCAATGTATATATATACTTTTGTGTTGTAGGAGAAGTTCTCCAATGATGACATGGAGAGTTACAAAAATTCTACTCTTCGTCACATGAAAGACCTGTGGAACAATTGGAGGGGAGATAATCATAGAACTATTAAAGGCTTGGATATTCATGAACAATTGAAGCTTAAACCAACTACAATTGAAGAGCAATCCGATTGGGAGTGGCTGGTGAAATGTTACTATCATAGTCCAAAGTTTGTGGTAAATCACTAATGAATAAGGAAAAATTTAGAAATATTTATATATTTGATTACCTTGCTAATTATTCTTCTCTTATTTATCATATAATACAATATATCTACACAGGAAATGAGCCAACGAAATACAAACAACCGCTTGATGATGGACAATAAATGTCTTCATCGTAGTGGCAGCAAGCCTTATCGAGCGATCGCCTATGATATGGTATATATTATATGTATTTGCCTATGAAACGCAAGATATGGCGTTTTCCAACACACTACTTTTGCCTTGTTTTTAATCCTTATAAATAAATGTTATATTATCTAGGGGGGAAAAGATGGAAAACATCCAAATTATGGCACCGTTTATTTTGAAAGCCATAAAAAGGGTGAAGAAATAGCTACAGCCGAAGCTGCAGACATCCATGTACACCTCTTTCCTGACTCTTATTTATTTTATTAGTTCTATATATATTTTGTTGTCTAACTAACATTCTTTGTCTTGAAGTCTCAAATTATTGAGGTCCAAGCTGCTGAACCCTCCCTTACTCATGTTGAGGTGGCTGAACGCGTGCATGGAGTGACTCGAACCAGGGGCTATGTTCCTGGCTATGGTGGTGGAGTGAAGCCTAGAGATATTAGAGGCCCTTACAAAGGTAAGAACAAGCTTTATGCAGATCTCAAGGCAAAGGATGCTGCTATTAAAAGAAAAGAAGAAGAGATTGAGAAAAAGAATCAAGAAAATCGAGTGCTAAAAGAAAGAATGGACAAATGGGAACCTGTCATGGAGAAGATTTTGAAAAGTGCACGATTTCGATGCTTGATGGAAAATGAAGAGAATATACATGATGATATAGAATACATGCTTGCTTCTCCATCTACATCAGAGGATACGGGGTGCCCTTGAAAATGAGGTTAGTTAAAATTGTTAAAGGAAAGTAATTATTATGAGTATTATTCTAACTAGTTGTCTAATAAGCTTAAGTAACTAGTTTAGATCTAAATAAATTCAAATAAGCTACATATGGTTCCTATGGATGACTTTTTAAAATTAACAAGTATGATTTTGCTCTAGGTTACTGTTGCTACAGACGATGTGGATGTGCTTCAACATATTACATTGCAGCTCTCTGGACATTTTTGTATAGGTTGGTTTTCTCCTGCTTTCTCTATATTTATATTTTTCCATTAAAACACATGCTGTGAAAAATGCATAATGCTACAGATGTTCATAAATATTGATCCCAATTGTAATAAGCAAATCTAATAATTAAGAATCAGCATTTCAACAGAATTACATGCCCACATAACTTCTGCACAATCCAGGGAAGCAAGACAACAGCTTAAAGTGAAATTTTGTTTCATGGTCATTAATCAGTAACATTATCAAATACCACTCTAGTAGCTGCAGAACTGTACAACCAAGCATAGCAATGTCTTAACAGCATGCAATTTACCTATGCAATTTCTTACCTAATGATAGATAACAAACCTTGGAGACTATTATCAGAATTATAATTAGAATCCAAATAATAATTAGACAAGCGAGACTGAAAAGCATGCTAGCATAATATGCTACTTCCCCATATTTAAACATTATCAGAGATAAGGTCAATAGAACATATTATCAGAAAAACATTATGTATTTCTCCTGCTTTGTTACTTCCGCTTTCCCCCTGGAGACTATCTCTTTGAAACAACAATCATTCAATCTACGCACAAAATAACCCCGATAGGAAAATCATCTAACGGAATATAAAAATCATCTAGGTACAGAATGCTTCGGCTTCAATGCTGGCAATCATAAACAAAATAAAAACATGCAAAGAGGTTGAGAACAGCCCTATATGCTTTGCAACTGCCACTTAATCATAAATGAAACTGAATGACGAAAATTATAACAAGCAAGGTATTTCGGCCTCAACTCCCACGCCATTAAATCAGGAATGCGAGGAGGCTTAAATGAACTCTAACTGCATTGCATCAGCCCTCAAAAGATCATTTCACAAAATTGAACGCTGTCTCGATTACCTAGAACAGAAAATTGTGAAAACTCGCTAGCGGGAAAAATAATGTTCAAAACTCGATTATAACAAGCAAGCTACCCCATAAACTTAGTTTAGATGATTTAAATGATAGCCTAAGTTAGCTAGATTAGCCCTTTAAGCACAAGCAACAATTTTCAGAATGTAAGGGGGTATAGGGCTGCTAGGCTGCTAGTGTATGAAATTTTGATGTTCGTGTACTAAATAGATTAAATTAGCAAAAACGCCGCACAGACAAGATTGAGGTCTCAAGAGAAAACAATAGATGAATAAATAAAAGCTTAGTATGCATGCCCATAACTGTTGAAAAAAATTAAAAATTTAAAGTAAATTAGTGTACTCTTCTGATATATTTGAAAACTGTGTGACAATTGATAACCTGCATCCTCGTTAAATACTTTTAGTAAATATAGTTTTGTATATATTGTAGAAGTATAGGTGTAATTAATGCATGAATCATAGAAAAAATATTGTCTGATACACTTTGTGACCAAAACACACCATATTAATTAGGTATTGAATCATTGATAACAGACTTAAGGAAACACACCATGATGATGCATGATCTAGGTTGTCGTAGTATAACACATTTAATAAGTTCGGATGTTATTGAATCATATTTATTTCCATTTTCATTATTTTCCTTGTATTTGGAGATTTCATTTTTTATATCTGATTTCATGAATTGCATGTTAAGGAAATTACTCATTGTTTATTTGATACTTATATTAATTATTATTTGTATATTTCTATTGTTGCAGATCCAGTTTATTTTGATAAACTTACCAAGTCTATTGTATCCGATGGATAGAATGATTAATTCATAAGCAGCTGCTAATCATGATATTTTTGTAATGCAACGACATATTGTAGCTCTTTTGTAATATATTTATATTTGATCATAGCCGAAAATTGTACCGGACATTTGATACAAATTATTTGTATGAATATTTAGTTGAATGTTTAATTATAAACAGATATTTAGAAAATTATATCTATATGTTAGAATGAATATATATGTATGCAGGTACAAGATTTGAGAAGATCAAAATGGATATATATATAAATACATGCATACAGGTACAGGTCTTGAGAAGATTGAAATGGATATATGTACGTATATATATACAGGTCTTCAAAAGATTGAAATGGATATATGTATATCCATATAGGTGCAGGGTTATAGATGAATATTGAAATGTTGATTATATATATTATTGAATATATAATTATGCCATTTGCGACCAATAAATTATGTCGCAAATAATGAATGAATTTTAGTATTGACGGAAAAATTAGTCGTTATTGGTGTGATACCTTTTTAATTACGATAAAAAAATTGGTCGTTAATATTATTTACGACAGTGTATTTTATTCGTCGTTATTATTTTTAGCGACCAACATCATACGTTGTCGCTATTACTTTTAGCGATCAACGTCATAAGTTGTCGTTATTACTTTTAGCGACCAACACTTTGCGTCGTCGTTATTACCTTTAGCGACCAAAATTATACTCCGTTGTTATTACATTAGCGACCAACATAATATGTAGTCGTTATTGCTTTAGCGACCAAAAAATTTTAGTTGGTCGTTAAAGCCTTTAACGAGGGAGCAATAACGACCACTGACGACCAACAAATTTTTTGGACGTTAATAGCTTTAGCGACCAAAATTTGGCCATTAACGACGAAATTTGTTGGTCGTTAAAAACCTTATTTCTGGTAGTGGACCTTGGTGTTGTTGAAATAGTAACCTGAAATTTCATAAGACACTAACTACTTAAAGAGGAAGACAATAGTTTGGAAAGGAATCCCGTGCCTTGGATTTGGCCCTTGAGTGCATAGTTGGGCCTTTGGGTTAAGGGGCCTACCTCTACTGTATAGGTATTCCATATATCCTATAGAGGGTATGTGTACTTAAAGACTTGGGTTCTAAGGTTTAGTATGGGTGACTGATAAATCGTGTGCCTTCCATGGTGAGCTTTGCCCTAGAATTGAGTGACTTGCTTTGGTACTGCCTCCTTGACGATCATTGTCTTGGATATGGGATTGTATTCCACTCGGGAACGAATATATGAATGATATAACTAGATTAGACATCTAGAATAATACATCTGTAATAATTGGATTAGGCATATCTTAAACTTGGTTGGATTGCTTGGAATATCAATAACTTTCCCTAATTTGTTTACAGTATGATCATTGATACCTCAAAATGGTTATGAAATTTGAAGCATATTTTTTGGTACCCTTGCTAGAAAATTTTGGATCTAACTTGTATTTTCTGCTGTAATGTAGATTCGTGTTATGAAATTGTTATTTTGCATGTGATAGTATGCATTTTGTTAGAATCCCTTATTTATATGTTAAGTGTAATGTGGGTATGCTACCTCTCTAGAGGCATTGTGATTTACATAGTATGAGGAAGTCATACTGATATTATCACTTTTCAGAGGTGTACATTTGTGGTATGTAGTGGTTGAAAGATTTTGAAAAGCATCACCCAGATGACTAGTTAGACTAAGGTAGTGAGTGGACCCTGTCCCTATTCCCCTTTTATTGTAATATTTGATGGATCAAATGAGTGTAAGCGTAAATCCCTCTCACACTTTCATGTGCCCTTTTTAAATATTTTCTAAAGCTCGTATGTCACTTAATTAATTAAATGCTCTTATTGTGCGGATAATCTCTCATTTACAAAACCCCTTGTTTATATATTGTCTTTTTATTTCTTTTGTTGGTCTAACTCTTTTTGAGCCTTAGCACTTAACATAAGGAAGGTGAGGATACCAGACTTATGTTGAGTATGGCGGTAACACCCACTATTTTATTATTATCACTTCCATAAAACAAAATTTTGAAGTCATAATTTATGGGCTGTTACAAGTTGGTATCAAAGCTATGTTTATAAAATCCTCTCTTTGTTTTTGAAAGCTTCCATTTCTAAATATTTTGAAACTTAGTTTAGCCTTGTGAGGATTGTGAGTTAGGAGCTATCATTACTTTGCTCTTAGTCTCGTATTAGTGCGCTAGTGTGTTGATCGTAGAACTTGGAAGGAAGGACGGAATTAGATTCGGTCTTGAGGGATTATAGGAGGATGCTTATTAGGAAATGGATTGATTGATAGAATCTAAGTCGAGTTGTTATATCTTATAGGGTTCTTTAAAATGGCTCTTGAGGCTTTAGGACTACCCATTTCACACCTTATGTTGCTCCTCAGTGGGGATATCAGAGTTCACGTGAGGTAGCTTGCAAGAGAGCTAAATCATATGGTGGAAGAAGGCCATTACATCAAACCTTATATTTTTTGATAAAAATACTTGTTGAGGACCCTCTCCCCTGTAGAGCCATGGATCATGGCAAGGGAGGCGTATAGGGATCTATTTGTGACAAGTGTCCCCCATCTAAGGTTTATAAAGGGCAAACATTTCCGGTTACATTATGATCGCCTTACTAGGGACTTGATCTCTAAAAGAATAGAATGATTTTGTGATAGGATCTCTAGTTGTTTTAGTGCGAGTTTTTAAGCATGACTATTGCATGACTACCTTTTAAGTTATGAATGCAAGTACCTCTTTTCAACTTGTGAGTGCAATGCCGGAATGATTGTTATGGCAAATGATTGTATTTTGATGTTCACCTTTGAATGATTTGATGTGCTTAGCATCCTCTTTTTTTTTTGTAACCCTAATATCCTCATTCTTTAGTACTATGGCATGGAGCTTGAATCTGGCACATATAGAGGAATTACTCATCGCAGTTGCTCAGAGAGTGGCAGAGCCTCAATAGCAACCTCAATCGTAGCCACCACCGCAAGCACCTATTTAAGTTGAGAACTAGCTAAGAGAGGTCGAGTTCCATAGCTTGCCCAAATTTAAGGGAGTTGAGGACCCAACGGTCAGTGGATAAGGGAGCTAGAAAAGATCTTCACGGCTACATATTTCTCATATGGGAAAAAGATGGACATTGGTGCATTCTATCTTCGAGGGAAAGCCGATGATTGGTGGAGGGGGTATCGACTTCGAGGTATTGAGCCAATCAATACTTGGGAAGGTTTTCTAGCAGTTTTGAGGGTACACTACTATCCCTTGAACGTGCGATGTGAAAATCATGTCGTGTTCCTGACCCTTTATTAGGGTAACATGTCAGTCGAGGACTACTTCAGCAAGTTCTCAAAACTTCTGGCTTTTGTACTAGAGATTGCCGGTAGCGAGGAAATGGTTGCTCATTGTTTTGAGCAAGGCTTAGATCTGCACACCCAGGAGCTGTTTGGAGGAGACATCATGACCGATGTACTTACTGTGTACAAGAGGGATTGTGCCCTAGTGTGGATTCAAGAGGTAAAAAGGGAGCTCAGTGGGATAAGAGGCCAATCAAGAATGCTCACCATCATGAAAGTTACAAGAAGACTTATGTAAGCACTCAGCATAGCCAACCATGTGGTAGTCACATTTTGCAATATTCAAGGAGATGATTTGAGAATGGTCGACCTTCGAGATTCTACTTCTACAAATTCTGTAGGAGAAATTACCCAGGTAAGGATTTCCAGGGCAATCTAATCGAGTGCAGAAAATGTGGGAAGTTATGTCATAGAAGGTTTGAGTGCTACTCCTCGGGAAGTGGAGAGCAATGCAACCAGGTGCAACTTAGAGGATGGACCACCTATCAACAACAAGCGTCATATGCAACTAAGGTGCCAGCTAGTAGTAACTAAAGTGAGGGTACTAAGGATAAGAGAGGTGTGGCTCGCCCCTACCCACAAAGTAACTCAGCTCAGGCCGTAGGTGTTGGAGGCTCTCACCCAAGGATCAACAGCATTCAAATTGTTTCCTAAGAAGAAGAAGTCGTGTGAGCTCGTAGTTATGTTGATACTACCAATGGTATACCCTCATACTCTTAAATGGTCCATCCTTTTTCTCCTTCTTTATTTCTCCTCGAGTTAAGTGTAAGGCATGTTCGATTAATGTAGTCCAGTTCCTTTGATGTCTATGTGAAGTATCGTGCATTGATTAAGGTTCAATTCTTTTAAGGGTTTAGTAACCTTAGCTAATAGAATCATTGTCCATGGGTCACATGAGGTTCTAATAGGATGGCTTTATTTGGTTGGCATCGGGGACAAAGCCTCTTTTAATGGGGTAGTAATGTAATACCCCGTTTTAATAAATCCTTAATTTAAATATCGAAAACTAAAAATTTGATTATCATGTGTAATTAGTCATAGAATTGTTTTAGGTTGGATACCTTGTTATTGTGAGTACTCCTATAATTATTAAATTGTGGTAATAATCTAGGCTAGTGTATTTATAATTAGAGGAAAGATAATATTAAATAACGGTAATAACAATGATAATATGAATAGTATTGATAATGATGAAAATGGAAAGGATGGTAATAACGATAGTCTTATAATAATAACACTCTTAAAATAATATCAATAATAATAATTTTAAGAATAATAATATTAGTAATAATAATAATAAAGAGTGGCAGTAATTCTACTACTACTAATAATAATTACCATGATAGTAATAGTGAGAATAATGGTTTTAATAAACCTTTGAACGGGGAGGATTCTTCTTTAGTATCTATATACTCTTAAAGGCCTAATGCAATTTGTTATTTTTGCTAACTAATTGTTAACCTAATCCCCATCATTATTTCACCTCTAATCTTAGCCTAATACAACCTAAAACCCCCCTCCTCTTGCCATGTCCTTCTTCCCCCCGGTGCAGCCATTTTATTTCCTCTCCTATATGCATGCACCCCTCACCTCACTCTTCCTTACACACCCTAAATATCCTAGCAACCAATAAACCACACAACCCCTTCCTCTTCCCCAAACACACCCCATTATTTTCCTACTACACCGCCCCCCCATTCCACCACAATCCCTAGCAGCCCCAGCTAACCGACTTCACTACCCAACCCCAACCACTTGCAATACCAACCTTATAAAAAACCCAGCCCCCCAAAAAATTGGTAGCCTTTCCTCTTCTCCCCCTACCTGAACACACACACTCGCCTCTCCCAGCTCAACCATCTAGCTATTCTCCCTTCCCCCACACAATAGCCTGCACTCTAGTGTGCAGCTTCCCTTCCCCATGCACATGACTCCCCCTACACTAACAACCAACTAGTTTCTTCCAGCACAACCATAACCTATAGCCACCCCTCTTCCCCATTTGCACCCCATCAATCTCCATGCCATCCCCCTTTCCTTCTTCATCTTGACATGCAACCTCTCCTCCTCCCCCTCTCTTTTGGTTCTCTCCTTTTTTCTCCCTACAGTTCCCTTCCTTTCTTCTCCTACTTCTAGAGCCGAGTGTCCTTGCTTGTAGCCTTCACCTTGCTCCATTGCACCACTCCCTATAACATCCACCTTGCTCCATTGCACCACTGAGCTAATTGCCAATAACCACCCAATCTGCAGCCTTGCCAAGCCTCCCTCTTGCCTCGTGACTTACCTCACCAAGCAGTAGCTCCTTCTAGTGTAAGTGTTCTTCCCTTTGGCATGTGTGGTATATGGTAGTTCCACGTACTTGCAGCCTTGATTAATCCCCTAATCTTATTTTGGCATTAGTTCTCATAGGTTGTTATATTATTTTATATAGTATAGATACTAATGCCTATAATGTTGTGTGGATGGTGTTATTAAGTTTTAAGCAATCCGACCTTGCGTAAGGTGTCCTTGGAAGAGGATTTTTGTGGTATTATTTTCTTAGCTCAAAGGTAAATCTAACTAGTCCATAGATGGAAGAATCTTCTATGAAAATGATAGGGTTTCGTCCAGGATAAAAATTATGCTAGGTTGAGGTTATCAAGTATTTTATGTTTTGTCGGGAAATGAAAGCATGTTGTAGTTTGTTTCCATGTGAATGTTATGATGTGTATAATAATATATGTTACCATGCTAATATCTATATGCCTAGGTAGTAATCTAAATTTTAGAGTGTATGCATATAACAACTTATACGGAATTTTTTTAAAGAGAAATGTGCATGTTTAGGGTTAGGATTCAACCGAAAATGTTTTTGCCCTATTCTAGACCTACTAATTTGTTAAATGTGTCCATTGGATATTTTAGATAAATTAGGACGTATAGCATGTCGGCTTTAGAGTATAAATGTGTTTCAATGGTGATCATTATGTGTCACATATTCTAGGGGTAGAAACATAAATTTTATATACTATGATTCTTATTTGAAAGTTATTCATGGAAATTGTATGAATATTATGATATGCTAGAAATGTGTGCAAGGATTGTATATGTGTACTATATTATGCCCATGCTTATAGGTGATAAGGTCTTTTGTCGTACCAAAGAAATTATTGTATGATAAATTCTTGTTTTCTATTTCATGGTGGCATTCTCATGACAAATATCATATAGAGGTAAACATAGTAATAAAGGGAAGAAAAATATGGTAGTTGTAGGTAGAAGGGCATTTTGGTCACTAGGGTAAAAATGTGACTCAAAGTGAATATTAGGGCTAGTTGACATGAGTGTTGGCCTTAGAATAATTTTGTAAATAATTGGATGAATGGATTTAATAGTTAGATTGGATAATTATTCGGGCTAGGGAATGATGCCTAACCCTGGGTCGTGTTGGCTTGGAATCGTTGCGACCCTCATGGTCCTTTGGATTTGACATTAGATGATTGATTATTATGGAGACCCTCGTGATCCCTTGGTTGATTGATTGATGGCCAAATTTTACTGTTATGGACCTTGGTATTCTTGAATTCGTAATGTGGAATTTCATAAGACACTAACCACTTAAAGAGGAAGACTTGAGTTTTGAAAGGAATCTTGTGCCTCGGATTTGGTCCTCGAGTGCATAGTTGGGCCTTTGGATCAAGGGGCCCACTTCTACTCTATAATTATTCTATACACCCTATAGAGGATACACATACTTGAGGACTTGGGTTCTAAGGTTTAGTATGGGCAACTGATATGTCGTGTGGCTTCCTTGGCGAGCTTTACCTTGGAATTGAGTGAATTGCTTTGGTACTACCTCCTTGACAATCATTGTCTTGGATATGGGATTGTATTCCACTCAAGAATATAAATATATGATATAACTAGATTAGACGCCCACCATAATATATTTATAATATTTGGACTAGACATGACTTAAAATTGGTTAGATTGCTTGGAATATCAATAACTCTCCTGATCTATTTACAGTATGATTGTTAATACCTCAAAATGGTTGTGAAATTTGAAGCATGATATTCAGTACCCTTGCTAGGAAATTTTGGATCTAACAAGCATTGTGAACTGTAATGTGGATTCGTGTTAAAAAATTTTGGTTTTGCATGTAATCGTATGCGTTTTGTTAGAATCCCTTATCTGTATGTTAAGTGCAATGTGGGTATGCTACCTCTTCGGAGGTGTTGTGGTTTACTCAGTACGAGGAAGTCATATTGATGCTATCACTTTTTTGAGGATTACGTTTGTGGCATGCAGTGGCTAAAAGATTTTGAGGAGCATCATCTAGGCGACTAGTTAGACTAAGGGAGTGAGTGGACCCTATCCCTATTCCCTTTTTCTTGTAATATTTCATGAACCAGATGAGTGTAAGGGTAAACCACTGTCGCACCTTTGTGTGACCTTTTTAACTTTTTTCTGAAGCTCGTATGTCACTTAATTAATTAGATGCTCTTGTTGTAATCTCTCATTTACATAAGCCCTTGTTTATATATTGTCTTTTTCTCACATTTGTTGATCTACTTGTTTTGAGCCTTAGCACTTGACATATGGAAGGTGAGGAGACAAGATGTATGTTGAGCATGGTGTTAACGCCCACTATTTTATAATTATAGCTTCCTCAAAATAAAATTTTCAAGTCATAATTTTGGGGGTGTTACACTTTCCTACTAGAGCAACATTCTAACATTCAATACTAAGGATATGTGGCCCCCTTCTTTCTCAGGGAAGGAACAATTAGCCTATGCAACTAAAAATTTATGAGAAAAATCATCCCTTCCCATTTGTTGAAATCTTTTGTAGATAGCATTATTTTTCTAAATCATGTATGTTTGGAGGAGTAACATTTGGCTTCAAAATATTTAAATCTCAAATAATATATTATCAATAAGCTATAGCCTACCTGCATCTGAGAGGACCATTGGCATATCTAGCATATGATTTTCTGCACCAATGCCTCTATTTGATGAGCTATAAGTAGAGAGTTGGAAATCGATAAGGAAAATATTTATAATACCTGAAAATTTTGCTTAGCCTAATCTCACACCATTAATGTCCTAAATTGATTTTAATCTCAAGAAATCTTCTTTTTAGCCCTAACCTACTTTCTTAATCCAAAAACTTTAACAAAAATCAAAATAACCTACTTTCTTAATCTAAAAACTTTAACCAAAATCAAAACATTGACTTAGATAAAATGTAATTCGTAAACTAAAATCAAAACCTGTTAAAATTACCTCTAACCTAACTGTCTTAGCTAATTCTGAAATCACCTAATCTAATCTTACCCGTAACCTCTTCTTCCTTTTTCTTTTCTTTTCTTTTTCCTTCTTCTCCTATGCCATTTTTCCCTGTGGTATGAAGGAGTTTGGCTCCTCTAGACCGTGACACCATCACCTTATCTCCAACCCACATCCTCCCACCATCACCCTACCACCCTCATTGGCTATCATCATCATCACTCATGCCTATCTTCTTCCTTCTTCCCATCCCATCTCTACAAATCTACACCACCATCATCTCACCATCACACTCCATTTCTTCTTGCTACTACTTTATTTCACCCATTATCACCATCAGCTTCACCACTTTTCTCTCCTCTACAAGTCTCCTTCATGTGCTACCATCGTTGAAACCATCACCATTACCCTCTACTTCTTCCCCTATTGTCCTCATTACCCTCGTACACTAGCATCATCTCCATCATCCACTACAAATTTTTCCCTATTTGCACACCATCACTCCCCTGCCATTTTTCTCCTCAATGGCATGCCACCATACAAGTATATACACCCCATCCATCCCTCCATTTTATTGCCATCCATTACCTCCCTGAACTTCTTCTCTTCTTCCTTCTTCTTTCTTCTTCTTCCTCCCCATTACTTCCTTATTATTAGCCTCTGCAGCACCTAATCCACCACTAAGCACCACTTCAGCCACCACTTGCTGCCCTTTGGTTAGTGGACTAACCACCATGGTTGCCCTAACCTTCCCTCTTTCCGTTACTCGCTATCAGTGTTGACCACCGCCTCTTTTTCCTCCTTTTATCCCTCATTCATTGTAGTGTTACAGAGTGCACGGCCTATGCACTGCCTGCAACACATCCGTGCAACACTTAAATCTCCTACTGCACAACAATGCAACTCTTACACCACCTATCTATGGATATTTTCTCCTCTCAAACTATTATGCACTATTACTACACAACCGTGTAACTTTTACATAACCTGGCTATGCACCATTTGTGTTCTTGACCAAAATCTAGAATGCTTGCTGCATGACCATGCAACTTTCCATTTTGGTTGTGCACCCGTATTTTCAACCCCAAACCTTGTCCAAACACCACCAAAATTTAAGCATAGCTCCGCCACACATTCCTCTACACCTCTATACAATTGAAGCTTCCATTTCACTCTGGCTAATTCCATTTTTACCCTCATCTATCTTAACTTCCATCTTCATTTTAATCTTCAATCTTAATCATGGTTTTTATCTTATTTTTCATAGGTGATATTTTGTTGATCTCAGAGGACGTATAGAATTTGTGTACATGGATCCTGATGTCCATTTTGGTAAGGATACATATCGCTGGTAGGGATTTATATGATACATGTATTCTTTGTATGTGGTTTTTGTTGAATGTGTTGTATTGAATAAATTATTTATGAAAATTCTATGTACTAATATTCTTGAGAGTAATGAAATTATGTAAGTACGTATTTCGGTATAATATCAAATATAGGATATCTATGAGAAAATAAGGAAATGTACTTTAGATAATCATTGAAATTTTATATGTTTTGGGATTCAAAAGGCTTTGGGAAAATACGATCGTCTTGACTACCCATAGGGTATTATGATCATTTGAGGATAAATATGTGGTTGTACGTATGTTGTTCAATTGTATATCTTACATATTTATATGAGTTAAACATGATAATATACAATCAACTCTGAATAAGATAGTAATCATTTAAAGTGAAATATCACGTGAGTCAAGCCAAGGTGTTTATATGGGTCCATTACACCAAATAACAATAGTGGCTCGGGTGTGTTGTCCTTGAGAGGTGCATCAGTCCATTCCACCTGATTAAGAATAGTTGGGCCCCATTCTTAACGTGAATGAAAATATAATTAAGAGATAAAGTATAAATTGAAAGATACTAATCATTTAAAGTCGAAGACTGTGTGAGTCAGGACTTAGGTATAAAGTCTGTTCAACTAGAAAATAATAGTGGCTCGGGTGTGTTGCCTCTGAGAGGTGCTTCAAACTATTCCACTGGTTTAATAATGGTGGATCAAGAGTATTTTACTTAGAGAGGTGTTGGTTCCATTCCACTAGATAATAATAGTGGCTCAGGTGTGTTGCCCCTAGGTGGTGCTTTAGAACGTTCCATTGGTTTAAGAATAGTGGGGTCACTGAACTCAATGTAAAAAAAAGATTAGAATATGGTATATCTAATGAAAGACATGGAATTGGTAATTATCGGGCATTCCTTGATTTTGCACATAAATGTTTTCTTAAGTGAATTCTTGTAACCCTACTTGATTGTATCGTTACCTTTCTCAGTACGTAGCGTACCGATCATATGTTTTATGGGTACTATTGAATCTAGGGAGTAGACAACCTAGATGTGTATGTGTTGGCTGATGATGACCAGGTGGATGAATTCACAACCTTTGATGCTATATATGTAGAGGAGTGATTTATTCGTATCAGGGTTTTGGGCTTAGAGTCATGTTATTTGGATGATTGTTTTACCCAAATACCTTTTTGGACTCTTAGTTCCATGGGATCCATTTTGTTGTACTTTGATATTGTAATCAGATTTGATCTCCAAACGCTTATTTTTTGTTATTAAAATTTTTCTCATTTCGTACTATCATGTTTTAAATTTTCTAATCATTTTGCCTTATGATTAACGTAAGGATGGTGGGGTAAGCAAGACTTATGTCAATTACGATGGCAACATCTAACTATTTGATTATACGCTTCCGCTTAAAATGAAATTTTTTAGTAGTAAATTTTGGAATATTACAATATTTAAAAGGCAACTTTCTACTTGGAAGAATAATTCATCAGCTAGGGCTTCAGTCATATAGCACTATTCTAAGGGCCGATTTAAAGATCCAATATCAAGCCAAATCTTTAAATCATCCCCATGATGCGACTAATTTACTTTACATCTTCTCGATATAAAAATAGCACATCATTTGAAAATGAAAGATTTATGATATCTTTCTTTTTACATTTGATACCTATCTTTTTACATTAAGGGCGGTCCTTAAATCTTGCATTAGTCAACAATTACTTGCACATCCTACTAAGGTACTCCTTGGTAATAAAAGACAAGCAAAGTGGCATAAAGTTTTCATGAAATAGGAAATATTTCCCTAGGATAGGTGGGAGGTTACTCCCATTCAATGACAGAAAATATAAGGCTCCCCCAAAAAAAGATATAAAAACCTTAAAAAAATGTGGGAGGAAGCCTAAGCTAAACAACTCCTATTGTAAAAATTCCCAGTAATGATCTCATAGGTCTTGTTCATATCGATCTTCATCATGCTTCTTGGAGAAATATGCTTATATCCAAAATACCCTTATTTACCACATAGGCGAATAAACCATATTGTGATGATAGTAAACGTACATATTTAACTTCTTTAAGCGCACAAGTACTATATCTTTCCAATCAAGATGATAACACTTATAAAAACTATCTCTCAAGTGCAAAGGTTAATAAAGCATTAAAATTTCGAAATCATAAGAGAAGATATGCAAGGAAAGCATTTAAATATTCATGGTATACATATTTTATATCTTAAAACTCAATGTATATGTTTTTTACAAGTTCAACACTCAGGATCAAAAATCATTTTTCTCCTGTAAAAAGTTTGAAAAGAATTTAATAAAAAACCTTACACTTTTTTATGGAAAAAAAAATAATTTGACAAAGCTTAAATATGCCAAACCATTAGTAAAATAATAAATGATGTGTTTGATTTTTAATAATAAGTTTGAAATAACTTTTTCATCTTTGATACTTGACTGACCTTAAACTTAATCATATTTTAAATGTTTTGAATGATTTTCATATTGGCTAAACTCTTTAAAGGTTAAAATTTAGTGATTAAAGAATGGTAGAACATTAGGAAATGAGAGCCAAAAATTTCCAATCAAACAGATGATAAAGAATATATAAACATAATTAGAGGCTCAATAAAAATATTAGTGAATGATTCTAACAGATGAGCCCAAGATGACTTGCGGTTGACTAAAGAACCTTTGGAAATCAATATGAGAGAGCCTTTTGGGAAAAAAATTGACCGATTAACATTCAATTGTTGGAGATTTTTTTAGCATAATGGCCATCATGAATTCTTCCCAACTTTCTTGGCCTATAAATAAGAGTTTTTTTTAAAGGAGTTTATAAGGAATCTCCTTAAACACTTATAAGATAATCACTTTTACAACTTTAATAAAAGAGAGTTTTGATTTTACACCTTCTTATCTAAATCAAACATCTCCTATGCTCAACTTGTTCTTTAAATTTAGCTAGCATGTTTATTTAATTGTAATTCTTATTTCTCCAAGTAAATTATAATTTTCACTATTGATTATTCACATTCATATTTCCTCAAGTGACGATTCATGTTGTACTAATTTAAAATCATCATCTCAAACACAAGTGAAGAATGGTGTGTTGTATAGTATTTTTAAGATATGTCATTTAAATTGTAGTCTCATAAACCTAGAAATGATAATTAGGTAAAGTGCATATAATTTCCTAGAGCTACATTATGATTGCTGGCTAATAAACCAATAATGGTGTCATTATTGATTATTTGGGAAATGAGGGGTTCTTAAAGAATAAAGGGGGTGTTAACCAACAAAGGATGCTAAGGAGAAAATTAAGAGGAGATAAGAGAGAGAAAAAGTGAGATAGTGTGATTATAAATTTTGGATACAAAAATTGGGTACAATACCCTATATATCTAAAAGTGGAAAAGAGGAAGAAAGAAGAGGATAGAATATTGTGTGCTTGAGACTATGAACTATCCCTATGTAGCATTGGAGGCTACCCCATCATGGAACCGAAAATGCTATCCAAGACATGTCTAAAGGAGAGATGAGTATGTCTAAAAGATTTTGACATAACTTTTATCCTTTGGGATGACAATCCAAGGGCCTAGTAATATATGTTTAGGAAAGATTGATATCATCACTCCCTTCAAAATTTCATCGATTATGTTAGTTACTCTTCTATTGTTAACAAGCTAAAATTTAGTTAAGTTGTTGATGGTTAAGAAGATTAGTTATTTCTTTTGTGTAGATATAATAGGCTTTGATTAATATGTTGAAGCTCTTAACCATATGCTTACAAAAAGTAAAAAGATCGTAGGTGATTTATAATATGTACAAAAGTTTGTTAGTTACTTACAAATAAAGTTATATCAAAAGATCATCAGTGACATAAAATTATAAAGACCATTGTTCACTTACAAATAAGAATACCACATCTCACTTAACAATAAAGAGAACATCATTTACTTAAAAAAAATAGTTCTTCATTTACATATCAACTATCAAGTAATGGAAAATTAACAACTTTTTGTAAAATCTGCCACTGTATCCTATTTAGAGAAAAATAAAACTACATTAATCTTATAAGTTTTCATAAAATTCAACTTTTAAATTTTTATAAAATCTAAAATTTTACCAAAATAAGGCTTGCTGAATATGATTTATTTTCTTTCCCACCATTTGTGCAAATTAGGTGTGAAGCCTTAATATAAGTGCTACATGATTCATCTAATAGTTGATATAAAAGGAACAAGTTCCTAGATCATTGAAAACCATTCATTAGAGGCCATTATTTTGCATAAGGAAGGGTTAGGAAAAAGCCCTATTTTGTCATTTTATCTCCTCCAAAAGTAAGATTAACAAGAGGATCTAGTTAGTAATGAATAAAAAGTTTTTATTTTCTCAATAGAGAAGGAGGTAACTCCAATCATCTAATATCATTATATATATATATAAAGATAGATACCCCCATCTTAATCCTTTTCTTTTAACCTTCTACATATACTGTTCTACATATTCCATTAAGTTTCACTATCTCTAAATCTATGACCAACATTTATCCATTCCATCTTGTGTTAGGGCACCATCCATACACCTGTCATCTCTATCTATAGATATCATTACAACTCGTCCTACTATCACCATAAGCAAAGGTATTCACCCTCACAAGTTCTCTAAAGGTAATCGTACTTGAGAAGCTTTTTTGCACCGCACTAACCACAAATCTTTCAAAATATCACACTGAATCCCCTTGTCTTTTAAAAAAAAATATATTTTTCAAATATCTTGTGAACAATTCAATTTCTATTATATCCTCTATTTCCCTATCTTTAGATACATCTTTAATTTCTCCTTTATCATTTCATCTTTCTTGAACCCATCAATAACAAAACTATTTATCATTTCACATGTTTCTAAACTTCCCCCTCTTGTAATCATATTTAAACCTTCCTCATGTGACTAAAACACTCTAATTCCAAGCAACACTAAATCCCAACTTGATCATTTTCAAATTAAATAACAGAACCTTTCTTCCATCACCTTAATTTTGATAACTATGACACCCCCATTTTTAGTGCTTGAAAATTTCATTTTGAGGAAGTGGTAATTATAAAAGATAATGGGTGTTATTGTCACACTTAGCATAAGTTTGGTTCCCTTACCTTTCTTATGCCAAGTGCTAAGGCTAAAACAAACCAAACAAAAAACAAATGATTGGAAATAAGAGAGATTACATCCATAAAAGTTAAGGATAAATATTTTTTGTACAACGATAATTAATATACAGTTAAGGAAATAAGAGTCCAAAGAAAAATCAGTATAATTAAAACTAGTATCCATAGGTACAATACTACTTTTCCCTAACTCTTAGACTCGTATGCCCATTCTAAGGATGAAACCTCTTCCCAAGGGCTCCACTTATCCTAGACACCTGTATTAGCTTCGTGCCATTCCATTGCCTTCACATAGTCATCCACAAATGTAGTATCAGTACAACTTCCTCATACTGATTAAATCACAACACCTCATAAGAGGCACCATACCAACATTGCACATAATCACGCATCAATCAAAATACTCAAGCAAGTAACATCATTTCAAGGTACGCAATAACCATATCAAAATCCATGACCAAAACCAATATATCAAATTAAATCAATTAAAGTAGTAGGGCACTGAGGCAACTACCGAACCATCAATCTAATATATACCAAAACCGAGGTAGGGTACTGAGGTAACTACCAAACCATCAATCCAATATACACAAAAAATGAGGCAGGGCACTAAGGCAACTATTGAACCCAACAATACATACCAAGGCCATTAACAAGTATTCCTTTATTAGATATATTATTGGAGGAGATAAAATCAACATAGGGACACTAAGTTACACCCAATCATATTAGTGCATAATGGCAACACAATACCCATACTCTAGAACCCAGAAACATAGTGGTACATCAGGTCATACTGGCACACATAGGCAACACAGTATCCTCTAAACTTAACCACCTAATCCTTAAGTATCGATACGCCTTATAGGGTTCGTAGGTTACCTATAGAGTAGATTAGGGCCTTGCTAGGGCATAGAGGCACACCAGTGAACCAACTCAAATGAGGGATAACACCCCTTCCATGAGGTAGCTAACCCTATAGAGCAACCATTCCCAAACTTGAGATCTTCCACTTTAAGTATTATTATTTTATGAGGTGATCATATACATTTCATATTGCACAAACATTTCCCTTTCCATACTTAACCATTTTCCATTATTTCCTACTATTCGGATAAACCCTAAGGTCATTGGTCTATGTCAAAGTTAAATTCAACACTAAGGTCAGTCTATAAAAAGTCTAACGGCATCCTATGTCTAATTATTGATATTAGGTGCATTAGGTTAAAAATGACCAAAATGCCCTCAAAACCTTAATTTTATCATTTTTATCCAATTTTGTACCAAACATTATTATTATGAGCAATTTGTCATGAAAATGATAAAAGATAATTATTCACAACATTTTAGCAGGTAGATAATTTTTACGATTTAGCTATTGACTATATTTTCCACTTTCCATGCATTTATTGAACCGTTCCCTCAAAACCGTAGTCATGCATTCTTCATGTGTCACACATTCCATGCAGCATGTGTATATATATATATATTTAAAACATAAAATTATTTTTAATATGGTAATTATAATCATCGTTCATGTAAGGAAAAATCTCTAACCTTTGAACATGTGAATAGCAATTATCATATTCTAACCCTAATCACGCATATATGTTTTTATGCTTTTTATATCAAACCTAAATACCATACAATGGTAATGATGAGGTAATTAACATGGAATTTAAGTTATCATATGACAATCATGAAACCCTAATAAAACCCTACGTATGCATATGTAATGTATACAACATGTTACTCATGCACATAATCCACTTTCGATAATTGTGGTTATCATTTATATAACATGTTACCATTTTATTATGCATGTTATAATACTTGAAGATCATATAACCCTAGAATGATTATTGGTAAAAACAATCCTATCATCCTCACACATAAATTCTACTACTTTACGAGTGATTGGTTTACCTAAATCGAAGATTACATAAAAAGCAGCAAATTCTGTCTTCTCCGGGATCCTCAAATATTAACTTATAAATTAACACCCAATCACATGCATATATTAGAATATAATATTATACAATAATAATCCAAAAATACTAAAAAAAATTAGTGCTACTAACCGGTCGAAAAAGTAAGAGGAAAATAAAAAAGTCTTAGCACCAAAGAAGGGAGGCTTTCAGCCAAGAAAGTAGAGGGTGGTAATGGTTTACTAGGCCGGTGCCTGGGAAGGGAGAACAGTATAAAATGGTGAAGAAAAGGGGAAGAAAAGGTGCAGCACAAAGGGTCAAAGGAGGGGAAGGAGCTTCGGTGGAAAATAATGTAGGACAAAGTAGGGAGCTTCAACCAAAATGGCCAAGGTAGGTGTATTGGGATTCGATGGAGTTTGTTGTAGGTTGGGGAGGGGTTGCGACATTTCTTGCTGTAGCTAGGGGAGTAGGAGTAGGATTGGCACCTCTTTTTGTAGTAAAGGTAGGGGTTTCAACAAGGGAAGGTGCAACAAGGAACAGCATTTTGGTAGATGTTGTCGGTTGGTATTTTATGTGTAGTTTGGGAGTTGGTTATAGGAAATTTTTGCTATAGCGTGGGTGGTTTTTTTTAGCCAATTTTGCTACAGATTGGGGGTGGGGAATGGAATCTCTTACAGCATAAAAGGTAGTTTCTGCAAAAAGGGAATGTGCAGTAAAGAGTTGAGGTTTGGTGGGTGATTCCGATGGGGTAAACATGGTGGAAGAAAAGAATAATGATTGGTTTTTTTTTCCTTACGCGAGGGAGCTCGTGAGAAGAAGGGAGTGTGTGGGATGTTTGGAAGGGTAACATGACATAAAATAGATAAAATGGAGATGTTAGGAATACCATGGTTTCTAGGGAAAGGAGGAGTAAAACAAGAGGGAGGGAATCGTGCATGGCAGGAGAGTAGCATCATTTATGGTTATACCAAGGAGAAAGTGTAGGGTGAGTTTTGTAAATTTAGTATAGGGTATGGATAAATTATTTAGGTAAACATTTAGGGTAAAATATCCAAATAACAATTATCTAATTACCAGAACATATTTATTAGATAAAATGGATATTGATTACGATCGCAATGTAGGTTTAAAAATATTACGCACCCTCTAGCATATTTTAGCCTAAATAAATTTTATGACTTATAAGTATTAATAATATTACATATATTAACAATATATTTAATTTCAAATTATAACACCCCAAAATTTACACACTTTTCTTTTTAAAATAAGACTTATAAATTAAAACTCTTAAATTTTGGGGATGCTACTGCCACACTTAGTACCAGACCAATTTACTCCTATTGTTCTAGTACTAAGTGCTAAGGCTAAGAAAAACACTCACAATAGTATTAAATAAACCAAATTTCATAAATACGAAATAAGAGTACGCATACATTCTTACATAATTTGAAATACTAGAGATAGTTTGTTAGAGAAGGAAATGGTGACAATAATAAAATTGTTTCTCGAATTCCCATAATTAAAAGAAAACAAGAATAATAATTTCAAATGGAAAAACCAGTCGCGCCACTACTGGGACGTGAATCCAACCCAATCATCACTCGACCCCACCTGAAGTCCTATAGACATCAATGGCATCATAGAAAGCATCGCCTACCTGCAACACGTCAGATAGGCCTTCTGCTTGTGGGAATGAGCAACACCCATAAAAGGGGTGATCAAAACGCTACATACTGAGCAGGGTAACCGAGCACTAAGGCCAACACATAAGCACATAAAATCATGTAGGAGAATAAACAACTTAAAATTTCAAACCCACACATATGATACATAAAAACGTATGGAGTATTATACAACTCATAATCATCAAGCCCACACATAAGGCCCAAAAGTCCAGATTAATTATTTAATCAACCTTTTATCGGAAGTTGATTCACACTATGCTTTTTATCAAATCCATACAAGTACACGAACACCCCACTCTTATAACCGGTGGACCGGTCACACATAGAGCATCATGCCCTAACCACTATTATTACCAGTGGATCGGTCACATATAGGGTAAAACGCAACTACTAGTCCTAACCGATGGATCGGTTCGTCTCCTGCTCACATAGTATTCCACTATAGGTAATTAGTGTCTTTTATTTGCCTTAGCAAAACTATGATTTATTTTTATTGAGATCGGGATCCCCCACTAGTATAACTGGTGGGCCAGTCACATATAGAGCATCTTTCCCTAACCACTATTATTACCGGTGGATCAGTCACATATAGGGTAAAACCTTAACCACTATTATAACAGGTGGATCGGTCACATATAGGGTAAAAACCCTAACCATTGTTCCCAATCGATGGATTAGCTGGTCCTGTCTCAATATATTCCACTTTAAGTAATTAATATCTTAAGTATATTATTTATAAGCTTTAACCCAGACATGCATGACTAACTCCTACTATTCTTATCCTCCAAACCCTAGTTGACCACACCATACCATGGAAACCATCACCAACCCTAACTTCCACGTAAACCTTAACTCCCATGCAACCATTAACTCCCAAGCAACCCTAGCTCCACGTAAACCCTAGCTCCCACGCAAACCCTAAAACCACCATCCAAACCCTAACACCTCCATGTAAAACCCTAATACTGCCATGCAAACCCTAATACCACCATGCACCCTAATACCACCATCCAAAACCCTAATAGCGCCATGCAAACCCTAATACCACCATGAATGCAAACATTAACTCTATGCCGACCCCCAATTCCATGCAAACATTATGACACTCCCATCATATTTTTACAAACCCTATAATGCATGTCTTATGGGCCGCGCCATACAATAATATCACAACTCCAACACATAATACACATGGCACATATTAATGTATGATCTTACATTAAATCCATATTATGCTGCATATATGATAGATATACACATACACATAAAATACATTATAATTAACATCACATGGCATGCATGGCATATAAATCACATAATACACAAATAGCCTTAGTACTCCCTCACCTAAAATATCACTAGTCTTAGAGCATGCTCCTATACAATTTGAGGGCTTTGACTGGGCTCACCTATTATGGGAGAAAAACTAGAATTAAGTGTAACACCCCCAAATTTCACTCTTGAAAAATTTCGTTTAAGACAAGGGTTTTAGCGGAAGCGAAAGAATTAAAACCATAAACTTGGGGGTATTACCGCCACACTTAGTACCAGACCGGTTCACTCCTATCGTTCCGATACTAAGTGCTAAGGCTAAACTAAACAATCATTAAGTAAGAGTCATCAAAACATAGGTCCATAGTTAACATAGACCATTCACGAAAACCACGAGTCAACAACAGTTAAAATATCGTTTAGGAATACAACTTCGAGTACGGTTTCAAAACAATAAGCGTAGTACAAAATATAGCCAAATAAAACAGATCCCAAGGGACCAATATCCGGACCACCTACTCACTCAAGCCAAGCCTTCCACCCCACAATTTGTAACCGATCAAACCTGCATAGGAGGTCTGCTCCCCACCATTGGTGGATCATCACAGGACCCATTCAATCAAGGTAGTATCAGTACGGGTCCAATACTGAGTAAGGGCGTTGGTGCGCTAAGGCCAAGCTTACAATCATACAACATAACGTACGTAGCACAATCATATAGACAACATGCTATAACACACAAGGTAAGGCTTGAGTACTTTCCGGTGACTCATTCTTATTTCTCATTAATAATAATGCGTTCATTCCACACATATTCTTTAATAGTCCGTGTGAGTGCGGGAACTCCACTATTATAGCCGGTGGAACGGTCACGAGGGCCATGCCCTGCCACTATTATAGCCGGTGGACCGGTCACGAGGGTAACTGTAACACCCCAAAATTCACTAAATTTTTTTTTAAAACGGAAGCAATTAAGATAGAAACACTTAAAACCTGTGAATTCTGGGAATGTTACCGCCACACTTAGTACAAGACCGGTTCTCTCCAACCGTTCCAGTACCAAGTGCTAAGGCTAAAGAAAAGATTTACGTTAAATTCAAATTAACAATTCATAACAAAATTCAAAAGATCATACAACAAAATCAGAGTACGCATAAACGTTTATTAACACTTGTAACTTCCAAATAGAAATACATTTAAACAAGATAAAACCCGATGGGTCAAATTCCGGATTGCCTACTCACTCAAGTCAGGCCTGCCACCCCAAAGCAGTCTCTGATATTAAACCTGCACAAGAGGTCTGCTCCCCACCATCAGTGGATCAGCACAGGACCCATCAACCAAGGTAGTATCAGTACGGGTCCAGTACTGAGTAAGGTGACTTGATCACTAAGGCCAACACACAAACACATAAATCATGCAGAACATAGAAGGGCATAATTACCAACACAATGACATAAGGTGCTTACGACCATCCAAGTAAGAGTACAAGGCCCGATGAATAATCCAATTCAATTACTTATTTAATCTTTGATCAAGAGTCGATTCACACCATACTTTTTATCAAATCCATGCGAGTACGGAAGCCCCCACTATTATAGCCGGTGGATCGAAGGCACATAGGGTATCATACCCTAACCACTATTATAGCCGGTGGATCGGAAACACATAGGACTAAGCGTCCTAACCACTATTCCTAACCGGTGGATTGGTTGGCTCCGGCTCGCATGGTATTCCACTGTAAGTAATTAGTATCTTTTAAGCATTTCAGCAAAACTCAGGTTTGTGTTTGTTGAGCTCGGGAACCCCCACTATTATAACTGGTGGATCGGTGACACATAGGACATCATGTCCTAACAACTATTATAACCGGTGGATCGGTCGCACATAGGGTAAAAACCCTAACCACTATTCCGAACCGCTGGATCGGTTGGTCCTGTCTCAACGATCTTCCTCTTTAGATAATTAATGTTTTAAGTATCTTATTCAGAAGCTTTCACCATAGATATGCACGAATCATAAATCATATTTTCCATAATCATCATCATACTTACACTTTAATCACCACATACATATGATAACACAAAAACCCTAATCAACCACCATAGACCTTAATTAACCACAACAAACCATAATTCAGTCTCCTCCGTACCCTTAATTTGCTCCACGTGCTATTTTTCATCCCAAGCGATCAAACACCCAAACAACACTTACATTACCTTCCTTACATCCCAAATTAACTTTCCACACGTAATTTTCATACCCATGCAGACATTAATCTTCCCATGCAAACCTTTGAACCGTTTTCATGCAAACCCTAAAATTCCACGTGAAACCCTAAATTCAACCATGCAAACCCTAATACCACCATTCAATCATCAATTTCACCATGTAAATCCTAATACCACCATACAAGTATAATTACCACCATACAAACCTTGATATCATCATACAAACCCTAATACCAACATACATCCATTAATACCACAAGGTAAACCCTAGATTCCGTCATACAAAACCATAAATTCAATCCAACCAAAACCAAAGATTCACCCATACCAAACCCTAAATTCAAACCATAAAGATTCTTCTATACCAAACCCTAAATTCAAGCCATAAAGATTCTTCCCCATAAAATCATAAATTACATTTTCCCAAATAACATCATGAATTAGATTCTCCCAAACAAATTATAAATTAACTCTCCCAATCAAATCATAACTTAAATTCTCCCATATAATATTATAAATTACATTCTCCCAAATAACATTATAAACTAAATTCTCCCAAACAAATTATAAATTAACTCTCCCAATCAAATCATAACTTAAATTCTCCCATATAATATTATAAATTACATTCTCCCAAATAACATTATAAACTAAATTCTCCCAAACAAATTATAAATTAACTCTCCCAATCAAATCATAACTTAAATTCTCCCATATAATATTATAAATTACATTCTCCCAAATAACATTATAAACTAAATTCTCCCAAACAAATTATAATTTAATTCTCCCAATCAATCATAAATTAAATTCTCCCATATAATATCATAATTTAAATTCTCCCAAATAGCATCATAAACTAGATTATTCCTTATAAAACCATAAAATTTAGGTCAACTCACTTCCCTTAGTCAACTTCTTTCCCCATCCTCCTTTTTCATCCTTCCTCTCACACAAACCACATCGACTTCCTCACATACACAACACATATCATCATACATAATTAATACACATACCATGCACAACATACTTCAACTCCAAGTCATACCACATATAAAATATTTAATTATAATAAACATTAGATACATAACATGCGAAACACATAATACACATAAGCACATAAAAGGCCTTAGCACTCCTTACTTAAAACGACACCGGTCTTGGAGCACGCTCCTATTCCACTTGAAGGATTTGACTGGGCTCACCTATTATGGGGAAGAAATACTAGGATTAGCTTCCTTCCTATACTACTATTAGTTTCTAATTTATCTTAAGTCTTGATTCTTAATTAATTATGCCCAAAACCACTAAAACATTAATACATACTATTATAATTTAAAGTAAAAAGGTGATATAAGGGTTTCTACCCTTTACCGAAATAAAGTTAGTAAAGGTAATAATAATAATAATATTTATTATAATAATAATTTTAATAATAACAAATTATTACTAATAGTAGTAATATTAATAGAAAACTTAATAATAATAATAATAATCTAAGCCTTAAATTTACAAAGTGGATTTCGAAACCTCCCCATTTAATGATAATACTATTTGAAATGTAAAAAGATATTAATATTATACATATACTTATTATATAAAGTTAATATGGTTAATAATAATAAGATAATTAGTAATAATGTTAAAAATGCTAAAAATAATAATAAAAGGCAAAGCTACGAGACTTAATTAAAATTTTAAGTTTCTAATTCTCCTGAAATAATTGCAGTATCAAATAACTGATTATACTAACAATAATAATATTAATTATATTATTAATAATATTATTAAACATGTAATAATTACATTAAATAGGCAAAATTCGAGAATAATAATTTATCTTACTCAATAATACTCCCAGACCTGTCAACCTAATTTAGAAATTAAAATATAGTTGATAACAACAATAATAATAATTATAATAATAATAATTAAACTCGAATTAGCATTAAAAATTAGAATAAAAGCATAATAATTATCAATAAATCGAAAGTAAGTATTTAAAAGGTCTAGGGTTTCACCTTGAGTTGGAGGGTATGGGTGGCACCGGCGGTGGTTCCCGGAGGTGGCCGGAAAATGGATCTAAGAGGGGTAAAAGAGAAGAAGAAGAGGGAAGGGGAAAGGTGAAAAATAAAATAAGCTTATAGTTCGGTGGAGGAGACTTATAAGGAGATATTGGGTGGTTTAAAGGGTGGTAGAAGTGGAGAATGTGGCGGCGGATGGTGGCTTAAGGTTTCGGGGTAAAAATTCTGGCTAAACGGATAACAAACTTTGCACGGTTATGGAGGCCCGTGCAAGACGAATCGAAGGTTAATAATGGTTTAGTTATCTAGATGGAGTTTCAGGGAAGAGTTTGGAATGTAGAGGTGACGCTGAGGTTGACTATCGACGGCGGACGGGGCAACTGAATCGGCGGTGGCTGGGTTTCTTACTTAGGGTTTCGGGAAAGAAAAAGCTTCAAAATCATCCACGACTGGGCTATTTATAGACTTTAGATGGGTTATTAGGGTTTTGGAGGTCGGCAGGAGGGGTTTGGGTGATAGGGTTTGGGTGGCCGGCGTGAGAAATCGGCCGGCGATTGCTTGGGTTGGGTCGAAGGTTCGCGAAGCCAGAGAGAGAGAATGAGCGAGAGTTAAGGATAATTGATTCTTCCAAGCTAATGTTCGCGCCGAGAGGAAGAAAAATAGAGGTGACTCGGCCGGTCAGAGTTCTCGTAGCCGGCGCCGCCATTTTCGGGGGCAGAAGCTACAAGCTGCTTCGACGGAGGAGAAATGAGGAAGAAGGAAGGAGGGGGCTGGTCCGGTTCGCGGGGAAGAAAGAAAGAAAAAGGGAGGGAGACCGGGCGGTCGGCGCGGGTCGAAGGTGAATTAAATGAAGTGACGCGCTTCGATGGAAGATCACGCTGAAACGCAGCGTGGAAGAGGAGGCCGTCGCGCGGCTGGGCTGGGCCAAAGGAAATGAAAGAAAGAAATAGAAGAACTGGGCCGCTGGGCTGGCCCAGTTCGGCGAGATGAAAAAAAAAGGAAAAAGAAAAGAAGAAGAAAGAAAAAGAAAGAAAAAGAAAGAAAAAGGAAAAGGGAAAAATAATGGTTTGGGATAATTAAATTAATTAGAATATTTCACATATTTAAAAATAATAATATTTAAAAATAATATTTAAATTCCTTTTTAGGCTAAATTATGATTTTTAAAAGATTTTCTATAAATTCCATTTTAATTAATAACCACCCTAAATTTTTCCAATTAAATTATTTATAAAATTAATATTAATTTGAAACTATTTTCTCCTTCTTATTTTAAATAAAATAATTTATTTAATTAATATTCAAAATAAAATGCTTAATTAGCTAAAATACCCAAATTCTCTTCTAATAAAAATACTTATAAATTTCTTCTTGATTTTCCCTAATTAATTCAATTTAAAAATAATTTATTTAAATAATTTTCTTAATAAATATCGTTTAATGTAGTTTATAAAATTAGAAATTTTCGGGGCATTTTAGTAACATACCCTACCACTATTATTTGCCGGTGGACCGGTCTGGCCCCGACTCATAAGGTGTTCCACTATAAATATTCGTATCTTTCCCAGGTCTTATCATCATTTTGATTAGTTTGTTGAGCACGGAATCCCCCACTATTATAGCCGGTGGAACGGTCACGAGGGCCATGCCCTGCCACTATTATAGCCGGTGGACCGGTCACGAGGGTAACATACCCTGCCACTATTATTTGCCGGTGGACCGGTCTGGGTCCGGCTCAACATCTTTCTCTGTAAGTAGTTAATGTCTTAACATATCTTATTCAAAAGGTTTTCACCAAGGATACGCATAAATCATTCTCTTTATGCTTTACACATTGCAACCAATAAAATTCCGCATTCATAACTACCCTTTAATCGATAATACACATGATGACGCCAAACAACTCTAAGCAGTCATAACCAACCCTAATTGTCCACACCAACCCGTGGTTAACCTCTCTCATCCCTATTTTACTATAACCACCGTACTTAGCCATCCCAAACCTTAATTATCCTCAACAGTCACAATTAGTTACTCCATCCCTTCTTAATCACAACGCCCCAGAGTTAATCACTCCAAACCCTGATTCCATACGATCATTAACTCCTATGCAAAACCCTAATACCGCCATACCAACATTAATACCACCATACGACCCATAACACCACCATGTAAACCCTAATACCACTATACAATCATTAATACCGCCATACGAGTATTAATACCACCATACAAACCCTAATACCACCCTACAAACCCTAATACCACCATACAACATTAATACCTCCAAAAATCACAAATACCACCATACAACATGAATACCTCCATAAATCACAAATACCACCATACAACGTTAATACCTCCATAAAATCACAAATACCACCATACAACATTAATACCTCCATAAAATCACAATACCACCATACGAACCCGAATACCACCATAAGCCATTAATACCACTATGAAATCATTAGTACCACCATAGAACATTTAGGCCACCATACAAACCCTAATACCACCATACAAACTTCAAGACTCCCATGATGGTTCCCAACTCATATTACCATTTATCCTAACATGCATGTCCTAATGGGCCATAACATATTACGTCATAACCATCATACATATAAATGTCATGCTCATGTCACGGAAGCACATACAACATACCTCAATCTCCAAGCTGCGCTACACATAAGACAAGTTATACACAAATCATGGCATAGCATGACATACATAACATCAAACACATCCACGTCACACATAGCACAAGGCCATTAGCTTCGTCCTTACCTAAGGCGACGCCGGGCTTAGAGCACGCTCCTCTAGCTCCTTAGGGCTTTGGTCGGGGTTACCTATAAAAGGGGAAAATGCTAAGTATTAGTTTCCCTTATAATTACTATCAATCCTCATTCTAGTTTAAGGTTAGGGTTTTTATTACTAAAAAGGGTTTTATATAAAAACTAGGGTTTTTACTTTAGAATTAGTATACTAAATATTAGTAGTCAAATATGTTTATTTTTAATACCTATTGTTACACTTATATTATTAGACCTGTTAGCCCTGTTCTTATCATAATAATGTTCATGCTAACTATAGAAAAATAGTGATAATAATAATAATAAAACTAATACTAGTGACACTAATGTTTATAGTGAGAGAACCCTAGCATTTTTAAGGCTAAGTCTACTAAGGGTGTCATATTCGAAATAATATTATTATAAGGTCACAATATTACAAGTAACTATTCCTAAGGGTGATAACGATAATAGTTGTATATTCTTGGATAATAAAAGGGTTCAAATGCTTTTGATTACAACAATAAGGTAGTGATAGTAGTAATAATAGTAATAGTTAATAATAATGTCAGAGTAATGAGGTTAGGGTTAATGTTAAATGGTATGGTAATAAGGTTCAAGTACTCTTCTTAGTTAACAACCAAATGATATTTACTAGCTTGAGTTAAGTAACATGGGTAAGACAAGGTAGTATTATTATTAACAATGTGACAATGTGTTAAGTATAATAATAATAACAATAACAATAATAATAATAGTAATAATAATAATACTAATAATAGTAAAAATAATAATAATCATAATAATAATAATAATAATAATAACAATAGTACAACCAAGTAAGGTTAAGCAATAATAATAATAACCATAGTAAGGATAATAGAAATAATAATAATAAAAATGTTAATACTAATAATTATAAAAATAAGACCAAAGTTAAGTATAGTATAGGTTAGGGTTTAAAAGGGATGTTAGTATTAATAAGAAAATAAGAACATTAATAATAAGGACAATAATAATGGTAATAATGATAATAATAATAATAATAATAATATTAATAACAATAATAAAAGTAATAATAATAATGATAATAATAATAATAATAATAATAAGTATATTAGTATTAATATTAGTAGAAAATAGTAGCAGCTATATAAAAAGGGGGTTAGGGTTTGGATGGGTGGAGAACCACCTAGGGTTGGTGGTGGTCCGGCGGCGGCGCGTGGCGGCGACGGCGGCGGCGGTGGAGGAGGAGAAGAAGGGGAAAGATGGAGGTGGCGGTTAGATGGGAGAGGAAAAGGAGGAGTTTGAGGTGGGGAAAGAAAGAGGAGGTGAAGGGGAGTGGAGTGAGGGTGGTGGCGTGGCAAGGGGCGGCGGCGCGCGGCGGCGACGGCGGCGGCCGAGGGTGGTGGAGAGAGGTGGGAGATGAGGGAGGAAGGAGGAGAGGGAGGCAGGGAAAGTTGAAGGTAGGGAAAGGTAGAGGGAGGTCTGCTAGGCATTTTGGAGGGTGGAAGGGTGGCTAGTAACGGCGGAGGAGGCGGTAGAAGGTGGCGCAAGGCGGCGACGGGCTGGAAGTGGTGGTTTTCGGGATAGGAACTTTGCACGGTGAAGGCGGCACGTGTAGGGCAAGGCGGAGGGTGGTGATGGCTTGGTTTTGTCAAGGGAGGTGCAGGGATGGTAACGGTGGCCAGAGGTGGCGGCGACTGTCTCCGGTGACGGCGAAAAGCCCGTGTGTTTGAGGCGACGGAGAGGCAGGGTTTTGGGGCAAAAAAAATGAAAAGGGAGCTAATCGAGGCTGCCAATGGGGGTATTTATAGGAAATTGGAAGGGGAAGATGACAAGGGGAGAAGGAGGCGTGCGAGGCAGGTGTGCAAGTGGCTAGCCGGTGGCAGGTGGTGCAGGTCCTGCCATGGCAGGCTGGGTCGGGGAAGGGGAGAGGAAAAGGGAAAGAGGTGGGCACGCGGGAAAGGGAGAGAGGGACTTGGTCGGGGTCAAAAAAAGAAAGAAAACGACGGGAGAGAGGCAGGGAAGGACGGTTGGCGCTGAGCTGGTGGCTGCCAGCGAGATTCGGGGCTGCAAGTCGAGTTGCAGGTCGGCGTGCAGGTCGGGGAAGAAGACAGGGCGGGGTGGACTGGTCGGTCTAGGGAAAAGAAAGAAAGGAGAGAGGGGGCGGTTCGGCCGGCGTTATAAAGTTCTAAAACAACACGCAGCGTTTTGAGGATTGTGGGAGGAAAACGTTGCGTCGCGTCGAAGGCTGGCGACGGTCATAAGGTCGTTTAGCGTGACGCGGCGTTTCGACGGTACTGAGGGCAAAACGCAGCGCACGGGCGCACAGGGGTCGGCGTCGCACGGCGTTGGGCCGCAGGCGAGAAGAAGGAAGGAGAGGCGGGGGGCCTGGGCTGCGCAGGCCGGGCGCGCGAGACGGGGGAGGGGGAGAAAGGAGATTTGGGCTGACGGCTGGCCCAAACCGGGGGAAGAAGAAGAAAGAAAAATAAATAAAGGAGGAAGAAAGAAAAAGGAAAGAAAGGAGAAAAAGGAAAAATGGAGAAATGATAAAATGGTTGGGTTGGAGGTATTTGGGTATCTATTTATTTATATAATTAATTTATATATATAGTTTTAATAATAATTATTTTAATTATAATAATTAAATCCATTTTTAAATTAGTTAGGCTATTTTGGATAAATTTCCTTAACCTCCATGCTAATTAGAGAAATACCCAAATTTTCTTCCAATTAAACTCTTTATTATTTTCCTCTTAATCTATCTCAATTAACTCTCTACATTTTAAGTAAATAAATTTTAATAATCAATTTTCCTAATAATTCCTTATTTGGCCATAATTTCGGAAATTAGGATTTTGGGATATTACATTAAGTTCCTACCTAAAAATATTATTATTTACTAACGTATCCTAAGACTTGGTTTTCAATTAAAATAATAATATACTAATAATAACTATACAAAATACTAGTAAAAATACTAATAATGATATCAATGTAATTTAAAACGAAAGTTGATATAAGGGTTTCTACCCTTCACCAAAATAATGTTAATAATGACAGTAGTAGTAGTAATAATAATAATAATAATAATAATAATAATAATAATAATAATATTAAAAATATTAGTAATACTAATAATAGTAATAATAATATTAATATTAATAGAAATAATAAAATTATAAGGTAGGGTTTTTGACCCTACCTCCAAATAATAAAGTACTATTTAATAATAGTAATAATAATATTAATAACATATATTACATATAATAATATTAAAAATAATAGAGATAATAATAATAATGATAATAATAATAATAGTAAAAATAGTAATAATAATAATTAAATACAATCCTGCGAAACCTTAACCTAAAATAGGGCTTCGACCCTTTTGGATAAATATTAGAAATAATAAGGTAATATTACTAATAATATTAATATTAATAATGATAATAAAATTTATAATAATACAAATAAATGGTTATAATCAAAATCAACCACTTAATTAAATTAAGACTACTCTCGACATTGCCAAGAAAATCTAGCATCAATATTACATCTATTAATAATAATAATAATGATAATAACAATAATTATAATCGAATAAATATTGAAAATTAGAATAAAAACATAATAAATTTAAATAAATAGGGGAGAAGGATTGAGAGGGTCTAGGGTTTTACCTTGAGTCGGAGGAGATGGGTGGCACCAGCGCTGGTGCATGGCGGTGGAAGCGGTGGCTGGAAAAGAGGGTAAAAAAGGAAAAAGTTGGGGTTTGAGAAGAATAGATGGAGAACAAAGGTGGTGGTAGCCTAGGCTGAGAGGAGTAAAGTGATGGTGGTGGCGCGACAAGGGCAGCGGTGCACGGTGTTAGAGGTGGCAGCCAAATGGAAGCGTTGAAGAAAAATAGGGAAGGAGAATTAAAAAGGAGAAAAGAAGGTTGTGGATAGGTGGAGGAGGATTAGTAGCAAATTTTGGGTGGTGTTGAAGGTAGTAGAAGTGGCGGATGTGGTGGCGGACCGTGGCTCAAAGGTTGTGGGGGTAAAAATCTTAGTTTGATGTGTAGGGAAGTTCGCACGGTTGTGGTGGCTTATGTGAGAAGAATCGAGGGATATGGGTGGCTTAGTTAGCTAGGGGGCGGTGCAGGGAAGATTTTGGTAGCAGAGGTGGTAGCAGAGTTGGCTAACGGCGGCGGAAGGGTCGTCTGAAATCATGGTGGTGCATAATTTTGCTCTTAGGGTTTTGGGGAAAGAAATTTCAAAAACACATGAACAAGGGGTATTTATAGAGTTTAGAGGGAATGGTAGGGTTCGGGGGGTCAGCAGGAGGGTATTATATACTGGGTTGGGGGTGGCCAGCGACATTAATTAGCCGGCATAATTTTTGGTATGGGTCGACCTTTCACGAAGGAATAGAGAGAAATCAAGCGAGAGATGAGGAAAACAGATTCTACCAAGTTGATCTGCGAGTCAAGGGAAAGATAAAGAGGGGAGAAACAGCTGACCAAGTTAAGCGTGGCTGGCGGTGCCATTTTTGGGGCTTGAAGGTGTAGGTCAACAATGGAGGACGAAGGAGGACGAAGGAGGTGAACCAGGCGTCCAGGGAAAAAGAAAAGAAAAAGGAGAAGAACCGGCTAGCTGGCATCGGTTATAATGTTTTAAATGGAATGTGGCGTTCCAAGGAGAAAAGACACAGAACACAGCATTTCAGCTGCCGAAGGAAGAAAGAAAGAACGGCGTTCGGGCACAGGAGAAGAAGAAGAAAAATATTGGGCCGCGTTAGCAGTTCCAATCGATAGGAAAAGAAAAAGAAAAAGAAGAAAAGAAAGAAAAAGAACGAAACGAAAGAAAAGAAAGAAAAAGGAGGGAAGAAAAAGAAAGAGGAAAAAGGAAAATTTAAGTGGTTTGGGGTTGAATAAATTAATTAGAATATTTAGGGTATTTAAAATAGAAATATTAAAATAAAATAATGTCAAATTTCATTTTTAGGCTAATTTAGGGTTTTTAAAAAGATTTTTCCTAAATTCCTTTTTAATTAGCAAAAAGCCCAATTTTTCCTTTATAAAAATATTTATAAATTCATTATTAATTTGTCCTAAATAAATCCTTCCCATATCAAATTAAATAATTAATTAAATTAATTCCTTAATAAATCCTTATTAAATTATATTTCTTAAAATAAATTTTTTTGAGGCATGTCATAAATATACTTAAATAATTATTATAGTTAATACACATAATTACCAATTATAACTAGTGTTTTTTAAAATGGGGCATTACATTACTACCCCTTTAAAAGATACTTTGTCTCTAAAGTCTACAAGTCAAAACTTACTCACTACAACCTTAGATGATCCTCAAATAAAGGTTCTAGTAGCTCGGGTCACTACCCCCATAAACATGTAAAGAAATAATATTAAAGAAACACACACATTTATGCATAATTTATCAATAAACTACAACCATATAAGCACATAAGGGTATACTAGTAGTTATGTCTACAAATCCACGAGCCTACGCAATAATGATCACTTTTAGATTGTTGACCATCGAACCTCCTTGGTAACCTCTAGTACCAAAAGCTTGTCCTGTGCTTCTCTGCTGGTAAGGAAGAGAAGCAAATCCTTTACCCTTAACACCTACACTTTGGATACTACTAAGGGTCATTAGAGTCATTGGAAAAAATGTTGTTGATAGGTGGTCCCACCACCAGATTATACCTGGTGGTGTTAAACTCCATTTCTAGATGAGTAAAACTCAAAACCTCTATGGCCCATCTTGCCACACTTCGAACACTCTATTGTTCTACCCTAGCAATCCTTACCTAGGTGGTTTCCCCTACAAATATTACAATGATAATACCTTGGGGGTTAATTATTCCCAAATAGCACTATAGAAAAATGTGAGGACTGACCACCACTAGGTTGGCTATGCTGAACTCTCTTATCACCTCTATGACATTGAAAGCTCTCTATTGGCCTCTTAGTTCTACTAAAGGTCTTCTTTACCTCCTAAATCCATCCTAGGGATGAGCAACCACAGTGTGTAGGTCCTAACCCTACTTAAAGCGATGAGCAACCATCTTCTCACTACCAACTATTTTCGGTGTAAAAGAAAGAAGCTTAGAAAATTTTCCTATGTAATCCTCGACTAATAAATTTTCCTGGTGAAGGGTTAGAAACTCAACATGCTTTGCACGACGCACATGTAAAGGGTAGTAACGTGCTTTCAAAGCTATTAGAAAACCTTCCCATGTATCTACCAGCTCTGTATCTCGGAGCTGGTATCCTCTCGACCACAAATCTGCCTTATCTTATAAGTAAAAAGTATGAACATCCACCTTCTTTCCCCTTGGGTAATCATAATCCCTAAATATCTTCTCTAGCTCTCTAATCCATCCTTCTAACACTATCAGATCCTCAACTCCCTCAAACACAAACAGATAATACTATTACTTATTAACTTATTCTAAGACTAGGTTTTTGATAAAATAATAACATATTAATAAAAATTTCATTAACTAATTACTAACTTTGTTAAAGGTATAGGAAATAATAGTAATATTATAAAAATTGATAATATAAGGTTTGAAAACTTTATCCTCATAATAATAATAGTGATACTAAAATAATAATAATGATAAAAATAATGATATTATTATTATTCTTTGAAATAAAAGGTGGAATAAGGTGATATATATCTCCAAAATTTGTATTTAAATAATTCTAGTAATTGTTATAGATTATGTTGTCTTTATAATAATTTTTCTTATTGTGTGATTGTTTAGGAAATTAATTTAGAACATGGGAATGGATCAAGGAGATTGTTGTAGCTGCTGCTGGGAGTTGTTATAGAAATTGTGTTGTATTAATTTGTAGAAAAATCAGATGTGATGCATTCGCCGGCATATTTGGCTAATGGGGATTAAGCTGGCTGTGTAATTTGCCACCCGACCCATATTTATTGGGTTAGTTGGAATGTTGATTACTCAACCCTTGGTAACCATGATTAGCTATTATATATTTTAGCTAATGGGAATTATTTGTAAATCCATTAACTTGGATTATTATTCATTGTAATAATTTTCTAAGATTGAGCTGTTTCTTTATCCGGCCGTCGACCCATGCCCGTCGACCCATGTTGTATATGTCTCGGCTGATCCTTGGGTTGTATTTGGGCTAATTTGTATGGGAAGTGTAGGCCTGCGATTGTATACATTGTATTTCTTTCTTTTGTAATGTATACAACATATAAAGGGCGTATACACTGGTTGTAGATGATACTTTTGGTCAAATACATTTTGAGATTACATTTTTTGGAACTCTCTCTCTCTCTCTCGACTTCTCTCTTGCGATCTCCTCATTCGCAAATTCTTCTTCTTCTTCTCGATCTCTTCTCGATCTTTCTGTGGTACAACTTCAGTAGCGGTTGATTTAATTGCGCTCTGAGTTTTCTAATCTTCCTTTGGAGAAAATCCTTAGGCTGATTATTTTGGTGAATCAAACCCTGCGCTCGATTTAGTTTGCGATCCGACGAAATTTCTATAAAACCCTTCCAGGTTTCATCATTTGGTATCAGAGCCTTGATTATGTGAGTGCTCGCGGTTTAATTCATTTGTTACTAAACTTTTATTGTTCACATCATCATTCTTGAGTTCGCTAACCCATACTTCTGAAGTGTTGATTCTAGGGTATGCGACTGACAAAAATTGAACGATTTTTGTCGTGATTAAGCTGGCAACCAAGAGGGTTGTGTTGACGAAGGCGGAACTACTTAGGAAACACTAAGTATATTTTGACGAATTTGTAGTTAGGGTTTGGTCAAGATTCTTGAATCTTCACAATAGTCGAGGAATACTCCTCGATCGATAAACTAGAACCTTACTTTTGCTAATTACTACAATTATTGGTCATCAATTTAACATTTTTATTACGAATTGATAATTCTGCTCACAATTGAAAGAGTGCGTAGGAAGTGATTAAAGCCCAGCGAACCCTTGGTTCTAGAAAGGGGTAAGGACTCCAAGAAGAGGGGTCCTATCTCGTTAATTGGCTTAATTGTTTAAGTTTCTCTTGCATTAATATCATTCCTTTCTTCAAAATTTTCTATTCTATTCGATTCAACAACTGTCTGGAAATTATTATGCATTCTGTGTGTTCTGGTATATTCTTTAATCTTGTCTGGTGTTGCGATCTCTTTTATACCTAGTCGTGGTCAATATGCTATCTGATTGAATTGATAATAAAGTAATTTTAGCTCTAGACTGACTGTTATCTGTGTCTTAGCTTGTGCTTTATAAAGTAAACCCGATAATGTCTCATAACGGCTAATCTGTTAATCAATCTGTCTCGGTATCTAGCAATGATTTATTAGAAACTCTTAGGACTTTTCGAGAACAAATGAATACCCAGCTTGCTATTTTATCTGCTAATGTAGATCAAAGGATAGGAGAACAAGAAATAAGAATTAATGAATTGCAGAATAACAGAGTAGATAATCAACATACTAGGGTATTAGGAAGGGCTCCCATGGACCCTAGAACTAGGATCCTACCTTTAAATAGTTTAGAAGAACTAGAAGATCAAATATCCAATAATAGTGATAGGAGACCTAGACAGAATAATAGATAAGAAAGAGAATTAGACCTAGTTGATAGGAACCGAAGTAATCTTAAGTTTAATATACCTAGATTCAATAGGAGAAATGACCCTAATTATAATTTTGAGTGGGAAAGAAAGATAATAGTGTTTGAATGTCATAATTATTCTGATGAGAAGAAAATTAAGGTAGCAGTAGTAGAATTTACAAAGTATGCATCTTCTTGGTATCACAATCTTGTCTTAACTAGGCGTTGGACTGGAGAACCACCTATACAAACATGGGATGAATTTAAGATTCTAATGAGGAAATGGTTTGTTCCAAGTTATTATTATAGGGAATTACATAAAAAGTTTCAGACATTGAATCAGGGAATTAGGTCTATGGATGAATACTTTAAGGAACTAGAGGTATTAGTGATTAAAACAAGAATTGTTGAGGATGAGGATGCTACAATGGCTAGATTCTTAAGTGGATTAAACTCTGAGATAGCTGATAAGGTAGAATTATATCCTTGTGGTACTTTAAGTGAAATGGTTAATATCGCTACCAAGATAGAGAGTCAGATAAGGTAGAATTATATCCTTGTTAGGAAGACATTAAAAATATGATAGGAGAGTGACACATGATGGTTATAACAATAGATACACCTTACATAAGGATGATAAGAAGATTATTTTAGCACCTATGACTCCAAAAGAAATCTTTGATCATCAAATTAAAATAAAGTCTGATTATAAGGAACTATCCAAACAGAGTATAGAGACTAGGATTAGTTCAAAGGAAGTTAAAGGAACATCTGGGTTTTATGCAAAGAGTGGAGATGTTGAAAAAGCTATTAAGAGACAAGCAAATGTATATTTGATGGTTTATAAGGAATGCTATGAATGTCAATTGGATTTAAGTGAGGAAGTACCTACTAATGTGAGAAACTTATTAGAGGAATATAGTGAATTGTTTCCTGAGGAAATTCCCTATGGATTACCTCCATTTAGGGGGATATAACATCAAATAGAATTTGTACAAGGAGATATTATACCAAGCAGACCTATTTATAGGGCTAATCTTAAAGAGGTAAGGGAATTAAAGAGGCAAGTTTCTGAATTATTGAGTAAAGGCTATATTAAGGAATCAATGAGTCCCTGTGCAGTTCCAGTATTATTAGTGCCTAAGAAAGATGGAAGTTGGAGGATGTGCATAGATAGTAGAGCAGTAAACAAAATAACCATTAAGTATAGGTATCCTATACCAAGCCTAGATGAGATGTTAAACCTTCTACATGGTGCTGTGATTTTTTCAAAAATAGACTTAAAAAGTGGATACCATCAAATTAGAATGAAGCTAAGAGATGAATGGAAGACAGCATTCAAAACAAACTTTGGGTTATATGAATGGTTAGTAATGCCTTTTGGATTATCCAATGCTCCCGGTACTTTCATAAGACTTATGAACCATGTGCTTAGAAATTTTATTGTGAAATTTGTGGTTGTTTATTTTGATGACATACTTATTTACAGTAATTCTTTAGAAGAACATTTGAGACATTTAAGAATTATTTTGGATGTGTTTAAATCAGAACAGTTGTATGCCAATTTAGCTAAGTCTAGATTTTGTTTAGAAAGTGTAGTATTCCTAGGATTTGTTGTGGGTAAGGATGGTATATCTGTGGATAAAGAAAATATTAAAGTTATTCAAGAGTGGCCTGTGCCTAAAACTGTGATTGAAGTAAGGAGTTTCCATGGTTTTTTTTCTTTTTACCGAAGATTTTTTAGGAATTTTAGTACCATAGCTGCTCCCTTAACAGCAATAACAAAAAAAGAAAATGGGTTTAAATGGGGTTTAGAACAACAAAAATATTTTGAAACTCTTAAAAATAAATTAACACAAGCACCTGTATTAACCCTTCCTGACTTTGAAAAGATGTTTGAATTAGACTGTGATGCTTCAAGGTTGGGAATAGGGGCTGTACTTTCTCAAGAAGGTAGACCTATAGCTTATTTTAGTGAAAAATTAAATGGTAGTACTTTAAATTACTCTACTTATGAAAAGGAATTATTTGTTTTGGTAAGAACCTTAGAAGTTTGGCAACATTACTTATGGCCTAGAGAGTGTGTTATAAACACTAATGAGGAAGCTATCAAATATTTAAAAAGTCAGTCAAAATTAAATAGAAGGTAGGGTAGGTGGATTGAATTTATTAAAATTTTTCCTTACATAATTAAATATAAAAGGGGAGGTGATAATGTAGCTGCAGATGCTTTATCTAGGAGACATGCTTTGTTGAATGCTGTAGACACCACTTTGTTGGGTTTTTCTTATATCAAGCTTTTATACTTGGAGGATCATGATTTTAAGGAAATTTATAAAAATTGTGAAAATGCTACTCAAGGAAAATATTATATCTCTAAAGGTTACTTCATTAGAGAAAGTAGATTATGTAATCTTCATTGTTCATATAGGGGACTATTAATTCAAGAAGCTCATAATGGTGGACTAATGGCACACTTAAGATTTCAAAATACTTTAGATATACTAATTGATCATTTCTACTTGCCTCATATGAAAAAGTATGTATTGAAATATTGTGTTAATTGTATAGCTTGTAGACAGGCTAAGTCCACATCAAAACCTTTTGGGTTATATAATCCATTACCTGTTCCTAATCAGCCCTAGACTGATGTTTCCTTAGATTTCATTTTAGGCTTGCGTAGGACTAATAGAGCCAAAGATTCTATAATGGTTGTAGTAGATAGGTTTAGTAAGATAGCTCTTTTTATACCTTGTAATGAAACAAATGATGTTACGGCTGTGGCTGAATTGTTCTTTTCTCATATAGTAAAGTTGCATGGAATACCTAAAACAATAGTGTCAGATAGGGATGTTAAATTTTTGAGTCATTTTTGGAAGGTTTTGTGGAGTAAATTGGGAACGAAACTGTTATTTTCAACCACATGTCACCCTCAAATAGATGGACAAATAGAGGTAGTAAATAGGACATTAGGTAATATGTTGAGAGTTGTCCTTGGAAAGAATCTTAAACAATGGGAACATGTATTACCTTAGGTAGAATTTACTTATAATAAGACATTACGTTCTACAACAAAAAGGACTCCATTTGACGTTGTGTATGGTTTTAATCCTTTGACTCCTCTTGACTTGAGCCCTTTGCCTAATTTTGAATTACATAACTTTGATGCTGAATCTCGTGCAATAAATATAAAGAAATTACATGAATCTCTAAGTCAACAAATTGCTAAGAGGGTTCAACAAATGGCTGAGAATGCTAATAAAAGGAGAAAGAAAATTTTTTTCCAACCTGGAGATTTAGTTTGGGTACACCTTAGGAAAGAACATTTTGCAAACCTTCGAAAATCAAAATTAGATCCTAGGGGAGATGGACCTCTTACTGTATTAGAAAAAATTAATGATAATGCTTACAAAATTGATTTACCTGCTAAGTTTGGTAATGTTAGTGAATCTTTTAATGTTGCTAATCTTAGTTTGTTTATGGATATTAACCAAGTTTCAAAGACAAAATTTGTATTTAAATAATTCTAGTAATCGTTATAGATTATGTTGTACCTATAATTATTTTTCTTATTGTGTGATTGTTTAGGAAATTAATTCAGAACATGGGAATGGATCAAGGAGATTGTTGTAGCTGCTGCTGGGAGTGGTTACAGAAATTGTGTTGTATTAATTTGTAGAAAAATCCCATATGATGCATTTGCCAACCTATTTGGCTAATAGGGATTAAGCTGGCTGTGTAATCTGCCACTCGACCCATATTTATTGGGTTAGTTGGAATGTGGATTACTCAACCCTTGGTAACCATGAATAGCTATTATATATTTTAGCTAATAGGAATTATTTGTAAATCCATTAACCTGGATTATTATTCATTGTAATAATTTTTTAAGATTGAGTTGTTTCTTTGTCCGGCCGTTGATCCATGTTGTATATGTCTCGGCTGATCCTTGGGTTGTATTTGGGCTGATTTGTATGGGAAGTGTACGCCTACGATCGTATACATTGTATTTCTTTCTTTTGTAATGTATACGCCATATAAAGGGCGTATACACCGGCTGTAGATGATACTTTTGGTCGAATACATTTTGAGATTACATTTTCTAGAACTCTCTCTCTCTCTCTCTCTCTCTTGACTTCTCTCTCGCGATCTCCTCGTTCGCAACTTCTTCTCCTTCTTCTCGATCTCTTCTCAATCTGCTTCTAGATCTTTTCTGTTCTACAACTTCAGTAGCCGTTGATTCAATTGCGCTCTGAGTTTTCTAATCTTCCTTTGGAGAAAATCCTTAGGCTGATTATTTTGGTGAATCGAACCCCGCGCTCGATGTAGTTTGCGATCTGGCGAAATTTCTGTGAAACCCTTCCAGGTTTCATCATAAGGGCTTTGACCCTCTATCAAAATAATACTAATAATAACATTAGTAATATTAATACTACAATTTAGTGATAATAATAATAATAATGAAATAGTAATAATAATAATGATAAAAACCATAATGATGTTGCAAAATAATAATAATCATAAAGGTAATAATAGTAATGATAATAATCAAAGATAAAATGAAGTAGGGTTTCAACTCTACATTGAATAATATTAAACTTATTAATAATAATAACAATAATAATAATAATAATAATAAAACTAATAATAATAATGAATGTTAATGATAAAAATTATTAATAATAATAAGACTTGATATTTATAATACTACCACTACAAATCAAAATAGGCACAATAGGGTTTCAGCACTATATAGAATAATAATACTAACATTGAAAATAATAATACTAATAATAATAATAATATCAATAATAATAATAATAATAATGATAGTAATAATTGCATAACAATAATAATAATAATACCAACACTAATAGTAAAATAGTTGTAATAATAATAATGAAGTAATAATAATAATAATTTGAAATAATAATAATAATAATAATAATAATAATAATAATAATAATGTACTCAGCTAAATATGGTCAGCCCTTATAAGAAATAATAATACTAATAATATTGAACTTAATAGTAATAATAATATTAATACATAATAATTATTATAATAATAATATTCAAATAATAGGCTAAAATTGAAATAAAATAAAATAAACTTAATTAGATAGGGAAAAACGGTCGAGAGGGCTTAGGGTTCAACCTTAGGCTGGTGGTGACGGGTGGCACTGGTAGTGGTGCACGGCGGTGGCTGGAAAAAGAGAAAGAAATGGAAAAAGTTGAAGGCTGGGAATAAGAGAGGAAGAAGGAGGGTGGAAATAAGGGTGAGTATGGTTGATCAAAAGGAGAGAGATAGAATGAGGGTGGCGGTGTACGGCTGTGGTGGTGGTGGCCGAATGGGGAAGAAGAAGAGAAAGAGAGGAGGAGAGGAAGGAAGAGGAAAAGAAAGGTAAGGGAAGGTAGGGGATGCTCTATAGAATAGATTGGGAGGTGAAAGGGGTAGTGGAAGAGGCGGAAGTGGTGGCGGACGGTGGCGTGAAGTGTAGTAGAGGAAGAGAATAGGTTGATTGAGAAGAGAACTTTACACGGCCGGGGTGGCTCATTTAGGAAAAATCGAGGGAGGGGGAAGGTATAGTTGGGTAGAGGATGATATAGGGAAGGCTTAGGTGAGAGGAGTGGGTGGCTTGGTTGGCCAACGGCGGCGGGGCTGGAGTTTGAAATGGAGGTGGTGCACAAAGTAGGTTTTCTCGGTCGTAAATCAAAACTTGATACCTGGTAGATCATGGGGGTATTTATAGATTTTAGATGAGAGGGTAGGGTCCTGTGGGTCACTGAGGGAGTAATGTAGGTAGGGTTAGGGTCACCGGCGATAATAAAAGCCGGAGAAATTCAAATAGGGGTTGGGGTGGTTGCGCAGGAAAAGGGGATCATGCACCATAAAAAAGGGAGATGGGGTGGGTCAAGGTAGCCTGTGATTTAAAGGGAAGAGAAAGAAGAGTAATGACTGGTCAAAGGAGCGTGGCCAATGGTGAAAAACAAGGGGCGATGGGCGGCGTTGATGCAGGTCGACATCGGGGAAAGGAGGAAGAAGAAAGAAGGAAGAAAGTGAGTAGGACCGGCAATCCAAGGAAGAAAGAAAAAAAAAAGAAAAGAAGAGGGAGACTGGCCAGGCGGCTGGCTAAAAAAATACAGGCAAAACGTAGTGTAGTGGGCTGTCGAAGGATAAAAGAAGGAAAAGAAGAGTGGAAATGGGCCGCAAAATGTGGGCATAATCGTCAAAGAAGAAAAAGAAAGAAAATGAGGCAGACTGCGGAAGAAGGAAAAGGAAGAAGGGGATTGAGCCACAGACATGCCTAATCGGGAAGGAGAAGGGAAAAGAAAAGAGAAAGAAAGAGAAAGGAAAGAAAAGGAAGAAAGAAAAAGAAAAAAGAAAAAAAAGGAAAAATAAAAATATGAGGGTTGGGTTAATGAAATTAATTAGGATATTTGTGATATTAAAAAAAAATATTTAAATCCCTCTTTAGGCTAAATTAGGATTTTTGAAAGACTTTTCATAAATTCTGTTTAAATTAGCAAAACACCGTAATTTTCTTTAATTAAATTATTTATAACATTCCAATTAATATGGAACTATTTTATCCTTCTTATTTAAAGGAAAATAATTTATTTAAGTAATCTCCAAAATAAAATCCTTAATTAGCTAAAATACAAAAACTTTCTAATAAAAAATATTTATTATTTTCTTCTTGAATAACCCTAACTAATTTCCTTTTATTTTAATAAAAATAATTTATTAAATTAATTTCTAAATAAACCCTCAATTAGGTATAATTCTTAAAATCAAGTTTTGGGGTATTTCATAATTATTCTCAACATTTTAGCACGTAGGTAATTTTTATGATTTAGCTATTGACTTTATTTTCCACAATTCATGCATTTATTGAGCTGGACCCTCAAAAACCCTAATCATGCATTCTTTAGGTATCACACATTACATGGAACATGTATATATATATATATTTTAAGCATCATATATCATTTAATAAGGTAATTATCATCATGGTTCATGTAGGGAAAAATCTCTAACCTTTGAACATGCAAGTAGCAATTATCATATTCTAACTATAATCATGTATATATGTTTTTGTGCTTTTCATATCAACCCAAAATACCATAAAATGATAATCATGAAGTACTTAACATGGAATTTAGATCATTATTTGATAAGTATGCAACCCTAGTAAACCCAAGGCATGCATATGTCAACCATACAATATGTTAATTATGCATATACTCCAACTTTGATAATTGCTATAATTTTTTAGATAACATGTTATCATTTGATTATAAATGTAATAATACTTGAAGAATTTAGAGCCCTAGCATGATTATAGGTCAAAATTATTATAGCATGCTTGCACATAAATTCTATCGCCTTATGAGTGATTGGACTTACTTAAATCTAAGCTTACACAAAAAGTGCCAAAAATCATCTTCTCCGAGATCCTCAAATATTACATTATAAATTAACATCTGATCACATACATATATTATGATATAATATTATACAATAATAATCATCAAATACTAAAATAATTTAGAGCTACTAACCGGTCAAAAAAGTAAGAAGAAAATCAAAAAATCCTGGCACTAAAGGAGGGAGGGGTTCAGCGAAGAAAGTGGATGGTGGTAATGATGGATTTTTTTGTTACTTTTGAGAGGAGAATAGTAGCAAATGGTGCAGCAAAAGGGGAAGAAAAGGTGCAGCACAAAGGGTTAAAGGAGGGGAAGGAGCTTCGGCGAAAATGGTTGAAGGTAGGTATGTTGGGCTTTGGTGGAGTTTGCTGCAGGTTGGGAGGGGTTGCAAAAACCTTTGTTGTAGGTAAGGGTGTAGGCTAGGTAGCTCTTGCTGCAGATAAGGTAGGGGCTACAACAAGGAGAAGAGGTTTGGTGGAAGTTTCCGGTTGGTATTTTTTGTGTAGTTTGGTGGTGGTCACGGGAAATTTTTGCTGCAGCTTGGGGGGGTTTGTTTTGGCTAAATTTTGTGCAAATTAGGGGTGGTGAATGATAGATCTTACTATAGAAAAGGTAACGACTGCAGCAAGGGAATGTGCAGCAAAGAGAGGAGGATTGGTGGGAGCTCAGGAGAAGAAGGGACACATGAAATAAAATAGATAAAGTGGAGAGGTTACAAAGAGTATGGTGTGTAGGGAATGGAGAAGCAAAATTAGGGGGGAGGGAATCGTGCATGGCTACATAAAGGGTAGGGTGAGTTTAGTAAATTTAGTTTAGGGTATGAGTAAATTATTTTGGTAAAGATTTAGGGTAAAATATCCAGATAAAAATTATCCGGTTGCTAGAATAGATTTATTAGATGAAACGGATGCCGGTAACAATCCCATGTAGCATATTTTAGCCCTGATTAAATTTTATGAATAATAAATTGTACTAATATTACATATATTAGCAATATATTTAATATCAAATATCCTTAAATTATAACTAATACATGTAAATAATAGTTATAATTAGGATTTCTAAAAATGGTGTATTACACTAACCCTACATGAAGAGAAAATAACGTGCTAGATAGGTTCATTACCTTATATTCCAAGGTGCTTTATACTGTCATTCAATTTTCCATACATTTTTTTTAATGGAATTCCTTCAAGCCTATCCATTTTAGCCTTACTAAGTTCATTCCCAATGTATCAACAAAAGTGATGGGCTTATCATATGGTTTCCATTTATTGAAAATAAGATAAAATATGGATTGATTTAGGCTCCTTTTCAAATTTTTAAGTCATCCATCAACCCATAGATTCTACTTTATTCAAACAATAGGACAAATATGTTCGTGAAATAGCATAGTCTTTTGTTAAAAAGTGGAGGTTATTTTTTTATCTTGGGAAATTTTGAGTGGAATCTACCTTATTAGGATCGGCTTAAACTAGATGTTAGAGAGTGTCCACCATTGTCTCTTGAATTGGAAGACTATGTGGAGATGTTGGACATGATTTTGTGAGATGGGAACATCTTAAAAAATAACAATGTCATGAATAATCCCATCATCCTCAGAAAGATAGGGCTAATTTATGATGTTAAAGAGTAATATGTCATACTTTCATCATTTTCACTCATTCAATAATTTAATCCATTCATTTACCCATGCAATCATCGTCAATAATATTTTTACAAATTTTAACACACAGAAATCTTGAATAACATTTCCACCCTTAGTTTCTCTAATGGCATAAAAAGCCTATTGTTTGTCCTTCTAGTAGAGCATCCATTAGTAGGGTAACCAAGCAAAATGCATGAATTCTAATGATAAATCACTACTATGTTTATCCTTTAACACAATCTAAGATCTATTTTACTTTATTATAATCTCAAGAAATTGAAAAATTCATAAATCCTAGTCCTTAAAAACCAAAAAGAAAAGGAAACAAAAATCAAACAAGTTTAGTAATACTTGGAATTTTGTAAAGATAATAATTATTGCTTAGTCTTAGGTTCGTTGGATTTATTTGTCAAATATGTTTTGTGTCATTCAAGCTTTCATATATGACTATTGTTTATGTGTAATTAACTTACGCTATTTAAAATGAAGGCCCATCCAAGGAACTTTAAAAGTATCAACAACTAAGAAGATTCCAAAGTCTTCATCTAGCCATCTCAAAGCTTTCTGTTTCCCATTCATTATTTATCCAAGGCCATTAGTACCAAAACCAAAATTGGATATTTCCATACCTATATAGGAATGAACCCTAGAGATATGTTAAGAGCCCATGAACCCCTCCTTAAGTGAACCTCAACTTCCTTCTATTCTTTCCCTAATTAAAGAGAATATCAAACTTAAATAAATGAGTAGCGATGAGGAGGAAGTGACAAGGTGAGCAAGAAATTTCTTGGGAATCAATATTATTCCACCATCACATGCATAATATATCCCAAGCTCTAATGAGACCTAAACATTCGCTGAACCATCAAGTGCCCTTGGTACTACTGTTATTGGTGTTATGTAAGAAGGTTCGGATGTTAGGATACCTAAAATAAAGAGTTTATGTATAAGTAAATAATTTTTTAGGAGTTTCTTCGAGGTTACTAATGAATATGATGGGACCACTTGAACAGTTCCCAAACACTATTCCTTCTTTTGTTGTCACCCCGATGATACAACAAGTCTTGATTTGATTGATGCAAAAATACTACCCTGAGAGAGGAGGATTATTAATGGCTTGTGGATTAAATTTTTTTCTTTGTGATATAACTTAAACTTTAACTTATAGGTATAAACTAAATCATTACTTCATATATTCATGAATAAAATTATAGCAACTTTATTAGCTTTTCTCTAATTATCTATTAAAACTCTTTAATATAGTGATAATATTTGCAAATTTCTCTTAGAGTGCTAGACCATTCATATAGATAGTGAACGATTATGAAGAATTTATAAGAATCTATTCAACCTTCAAAGTTGAGAAGGAAACCTTTTAGGTTGAAATGTCTAAATTAGAGACTTAAAATAATGAATTACTATCTATCTCAATTGATGTAGATTTTTTTAAAGATCAAGTTGCTATCTTAAAGGATTATTTGGAAATAGAAATTTGAGAATATAAATTTGATTTGAACTATAAAGAGTCAATATTATCTATCTAGAGGAAAATATTTTTCAAGAGAAGAGCTTAACTAATTAACTATCTTCTTTGAAGAAAAAATGATTTGTAGATAGCCAGAATTTGATGCCCCTAGAGTTGCCCTAAAAGAGAGTAATACCCTTACTAACATGATGAAATAATATAAGGCCATATTCTTAGAAGCACGAAAAAAATTAGAGGAGCATTAGACTATAATCAAGTGACTAGCTGACACAAGGGATCTTGTTAATAATATAGAGTGAAAGCAAGTTTAGAAATAGCTACTTGAGGCTAAGCATGCAGTTAAGCAATGGTAGAAGGATCTAACTAAATTCACTTATAAAGCTATTATTGACAAAAATGAGGCATACCGATGAAGCTATAGAAAAATATTTGGCAAGAAAAGCATTTCTACATTATAAAAAATTGCTCAAGTCTTAGTGGTATGATTACATATCTTCTTTCATATATTAGTAGTTTAAGAATTTTCCAAAACATAATCCATTGTGAAAGACAAATAGATAACCATATGTAGGCATTGATTTGTAGTGAGTTCATATTCCTAAAAATCCCAGAGAGCTCAAGGCCTATAGTGAAGAGGGAGATAATTCTTAGGACACCCTTTTCCCCTTATATTTTGACAATTTAATCTATATATTTCTTCTTCATATAGTAAATGAATTTTTTCCTTTTTTCTTATACAATTTTCTACTAATATCAAGGAGGGAATATTATTGTAATAAGAATACCATAAAACACATACACTTTAAATCTTTATTATGCCTTGGTGGTGGAAAACCAAAGTAGGGTATATTCCAATTTCCATTAGTTTATCAGACCAAATGAACCAATAAAACTAATCAACATTATGATTAGTGATCTCAACACCCTGATTGAGGAACACACCATGAGAGCTTTGGCTTACATAAGTTGAAAGTCATTATGTTTTCCATAAAAACTCATTATCCTTAGTACCTTAACCATGTAAACACTTTAAAAGACTTAGATTGGCGAGGGAAATTATATAGGTCTTTCTAATACAAGTTGTTCCCCCAAAGTTTTACAAGTAGAAAAAATTATACCTTTAATCTCACTAGGTCTACCCATCAACAAAAATTATAGTTTAAGGGCTTGTGTATTGAGCCTTCAGCTTAGTAATTATCACCAAGTGTGCCCTTATTCTATGCTTAGCAAACTCTTTGATTTCAACACTTACTAATTGAGCCTATAGAATTGGTGACTAAAACATTTTTGGATACTTTTATCTCACCAAGTATACCTCTCTGCAATGCTCAAAAGCCTATACGAGGGCTTATAGATAGAGATGACTCGATGATCTCTTTGTTAGAGAGCTTATAGGTTTCACAATTGCCTCTTTGTGGGATGAATGATAGCTTTCACAATGGCTTATTTGTTCTAGGATTTACATCTTTCAAAATTTCCTTTTTATGAGAAGGATTACATATTATATCAAAATTTTGTAACAATAAATGAAATATATACTACAAAATACATATTATGAAAACATTAAGATATATATATCTAAAAGAAAAACTTTTATTCCCTTACCTATAAAAATCAACACATGTTAAATCCTTCATTAGCTTCTAGCAATTCAGTTATATTAAGGCTCCCTGTACTTCTTTTAAATAACAATTTATATAGGAGCAAGTGATCAATACTTATCATTTATTATTATGGATCCTATTTTCCTTTATCTAGTGAGGAAACCCTTTCAATTTGAAGACAAATAGATGACTACATTTCTAGTTATGAATGAAACTTGTAAAACAAGTCACTAGCAATACGGTGTGAGCATTGCATACATGGGATACATGATAACATTTTTTCACTTAAGTGGCATGTATTGGAATGCTATGTTTTTCTATCTTATAAGGTTTATCTTATAAGATGTACTTAGATTAGATTTTTACTCCTAGTAAATTAGAATTATCTTTTAATATTTAGGAGGTATAAATAGACAATAAAAGCCTTTGAGTTACATGCTTATTTGTATAACCAATTGAATAAAAAAATAAGTTATAATTCTATGTGAGTTCTTCTCAATTATAATCAATTTTATGTGAGCGATTATTATTCAAGCCCTTAATCTCTTTGTCTATATGAATTAGAGGTTATGATTTATCTCTAAACCTATTCATAATCAATTCCATTATAAACCCTATCCATCACTTTCAATGCCATCATCATCAACTTTAATATTCATCTTCAACATATTTTTCTTACTTAATTATACCTATTTTATTTCAAAACATTAGATAATAGTTATATTATTATCAAACTATCATCATCACCATCTTATATTAAAAATATAGTCATCAAATCACCATCTTATTTATCATTCATCATCATATTCATCTCACAACTAAACCTAGTCATAACCCCTAACCCAAACCCTATGCTTATCCCATGAATAATATCACCCCAAAACCCTAACCATTTGACCTTTATATCTTCAATTAAATAATCACTGAATCATTATCTTAATAATCAAATCTTAATTGACACATATTACCACCCAAATCATAATTATATAACCCAATACACGTTAATTTTTGTATCAAAGCCTAGGTTTTGATGTAGTTTAATATACACGATCAAGATCCAATATTTCTTCCAAGATTCTTTTAAAAATGACTTACTACTTCATGATTATTGAAATAACTCATAAAGAAGGTGTAAAGATTCAAGCTTTGGTTTAATTTCAGAAGAAATTTTTAGAAGCACACTATTCGTTTAGTGTAAGGAAACATGGTGAGGTAGGATGATGAGCTAAGAGATGTTATCAAAGTATTGGTGGTGGAGAACAAGTAAGTTAAGCTATATATGGGTAATATTGAAGCCTCAAAATCAAAAGGATCATATACCCAACACCAAATACAAAGAGATTAGTAAAAGAAGATCATGGAAGAGGAGCACATGATTGAATGGATTAAGGAGGATAAGAACGCGTGGGGTACTATAGATGAACTCATGACACTTCAGGGAGACCATATGATGATGTGGAGAAAGGGATTTGGTTTGACATACATGATTTTGAAGGAAATCTTTATCTAGAATATTTTCTTGAATGGTTAGAAATAGTTGAATCTATTTTTAAATATAAAGAGCTTGATGATGAGAAAAGATGTTGAATTATAATATTAAAATTTAAACAATTTTCAAGAGTAGGGTATGATAATTTGAAGTGGATAAGGAAAAAAAATAAGATCATAGGAGAAACTAAAAAAGTATAGGAAGAAAATTTGTGCCTGGAGAATCTGATCATAAAAATTCCAAAAATATGACTACATTGAGGTAGGGTTGCTTAGAATTGATGAGTGCATGAGAAACTTTGAAATATTAGCTCTTATTTATGAAGTCCGAGAAAAATATGAGCAAAGATGTCCTAGGTTTTATGGAGGTATAAATATGATAATTATAGAGAAGATAGAGGTATATCCTTATGAGTTATTTGAAGAATTGGAAAAATTAGTAATCAAATTCGAGAAGCAGTTGAAGAGAACAAAGCTAGTAAGCAAGGCTACCAATGCGCCATATGGTTTGACTTTTAAAGGGATTTCGAAGCCATAAATTTCTCAAAAAATAAATAGAGACATTAATAGGTGGTTCAATCATGAAGAAAAGGGAAAAGATAAATTGGTTGATAAGGTAAACAAGCAATGCTTCAAGTGTAAAGGTTATTTTCATTTAGCTTGTCTTGTTCAAATCATAGAGTATTAACTTTGAATAAGATAGTGAGTATGGAATCTTATGATGAGGAGGATGAAGATCTTAATGAAGACCTTGAAGAAGGAAGTGAGTATCTAGAAGATACTATAGAAGATGGTCAAGTAGATTGCTATGTGTTGTAACGAGTTCTCCAAGTACAAGAACAATCTCAACTTACTTTAAGAGAGAAGATCATTAAAGATAAGTGTAGAGTTGAAGACAAAATTTGTGAATTCATCATTGGTAGTGGCTCTTATACGAATGTTGCTAGTAAAATAATGGTGAGAAACCTCTGAGTGGAGGCCATAGATCATCCAAGTCCATATTTATTTCAATGGCTCAATAAGAATAAAGGTATAAGGGTAAACAAAAAATCCTTTATCTCTTTATAAATTGGAAACTATTTTCATGATTTTTTATGTGATATTCTAATTATAGATTATTGTCACACTTTATTAGGAAGACCTTGGTAATTTAATAGGAAGGTTGAACATAATGAATTCCTTAATGAGTGTGTGGTGTGAATAGGAAAAAAATTTTAGGTTCAAGCCTAACATAGATGTGGGGAGTTTGGTTTTGAGGAGTGAAAGCCAAAGGGAGCTAAATGTTTAAAGAAAAATGAATGAGAAAAAAAAAGGAGGAGTTGTTGATCCTTAAGGAGTGTGGGATAATTGACGCTATTAAAGAAGAGGAAGTATGTTATGTATTGGTGGTGAATGAATTTTAACATGGGGGGCGTGTTAACATGGATCCAAAATTACAACAAATGTTGAGAGAATATGTATTCGTTTTCATAGATGAGTTGCTAACTATATTACCTCCTTTGAGAGGTATCGAGCATTCTTATGATCTTGTGCTAGGAGTTTCGTTACTTAATAAGCCAGCTTATATATGCAATCCAGAAGAGTTCGAGTTGCAAATACAAGTGTAAGAATTATTGGATAAAGGCTATGTGCATGAGAGTATGAGTTTGTGTAGTGTTCTAGCTTTATTGGTGCCTAAAAATGATGGTGCATATAATATGTGCATTAATTCCAGATTGGTTAATAATATCACTATCAAATACATGATATGCTGGATGAGTTATATAGAGAAAATGTGTTTTCTAAGCTTGAGCTTAGGATTGGCTGCCATCAAATGAGAGTAAAGGATGGGCATGAATTGACGATGGCCTTCAAGACTAAATATCGGTTTTATAAGTGTCTGGTGATGTCATTCCGGCTATGCAATGCACCAAGTTCATTCTTGAGATTGATGACTCAAGTACTTAGATCTCTCTTTAGAGTCTTTATTGTTTTTTACCTTAATGATATTTTGATATATAGCAAGAGTAACTTCAAACATATTCAACATTTTAGGATATTATTTGATAAACATAAGGATGTGAATCTTTATGGTAAAATGGAGAAGTGTAATTTTATGATGAAGAGTGTGGTTTTTCTTAGACACATTATGAGTGGACATGGTATTAAAGTTGCTCCTTCAATGGTGGAAGCTGTTCAAGTATGTCTTATTCCTACTAATGTTCATAAGGTTCGAAGTTTCATGGGTTGGCTTCATCTTATAGGCAGTTTGTCAATGATTTCTCCACAATTGCAACACTTGTTACATAATTGATGAAGAAGGATAGTTTCATTGGAATGAACATGAAACATAGGCTTTCAAAGAATTGATGGCAAAGCTTTCAAATGCACTAGTATTATCTTTCCCTAGTTTTAATTAATTATTTGAAAGTAACTTGTGCTGCTAGTGGTGAAGGTATTGGAGTCTTGCTTTCACAAGAGAAGAGAAGAATTACATTTTTTTAGTGAAACATTGAATGGTGTAAGACTCAATTATTCCACTCATGATAAGGAGTTCTATGCTATTGTTCATTTCTTAGAGACATGGAATCATTATTTGACACTAAAAATTTTATACTTCACTAGGATCATGAGAGTTTGAAGTATCTACATGGTAAAATAAAAGTGAGTCCAGGACATGTTGAGTGGATTTATTTGTTACAAACAATTATATTATCTGCAAGACACATGGATGGCAAAGAGAATGTGGTTGTAGAAGCATTGTTGAGAAGGACTATGTTACGTACAAAGATGGATGCAAAGCTTTTGGGTTTTGAGATGTTAAAGAGTCAATATACCATTTATGATGATTTATCTTTGATTGTTAAATATTGTAAGAAACAAGGAAGTAATGGAGCTTATGTTCTTCAAGATGGATTTTTATTTAAGAAAAACAAATTATGTGTTCCAAATACCTCAATTAGAGATTTTCTAATCAAAGAGGTGTATGAAAAAGGTATTGTAAGAGACTTTGGAGTTTAAAATTTTTTGGCTTTGTTGCAAAAAACATTTCTATTGGCGAAGAATGCAAAGGGAAGTGCAATCCAAGGTTGATGGGTGTCTTACATGTCAAATGAGCAAGAGTTTCTTTCACAAGGGATTATACATATGTTTAATCATGCTCACTCAACCATCAGAAGGTGTATGTATGGATTTTATTTTAGGATTGCCTAGGAAAAAAAAAGGCAAATATTATATCATAGTGGTGGTGGATCGATTTTTCAAGATGGCTCATTTTATTCCATGTGACAAAACCCATGATGGTATGTACATTGTAGTTTTTTATTCCAAGGAGATTGTGAGATTGCATGAGATTCCCAGGAGTATAGTTTTGGATAGAGTTGTGAAGTTCCTAAGTAATTTTTGGAGGACATTATGGCATATTCTAGGAAAAAATCTTTTATTTAGTACTTCACATCATCCTCAAATATATGGTCAAACAAAAGTTAGTAGTAGACCATTGGGTAAATTTCTAAGGGGATTGGTAGTAAAATTACTAAGGATTTAGATATTAAGTTAGGGCATGCAAATTTTGCTTACAATTAGAGTCCTTCAAATATAAGAGGCTCCAGTCTATTTAAGATAGTTTATGATATTAATCTATACTTGTTGATTGACATGGTACCATTGAAAAAGAGAACATGAAGAATTATAATGCACAAGAGAGAGTGGATTTCTTTTGTGAAACTAGATCAACAAATCAAGCACAACATTAAGAAGGAAAATGAAGTATATAAGGAAATAGAAAACAAGCATAGGCTTCAACAAGTATTTCAATTGGAAGATTTGGTATGGTTGCACTTAAGGAAAGAGAGATTTCCTAATCTAAGGAAAAAGAAGCTTATGCCAAGGGAATATTATCCTTTCAAAAAACTTAGAAAAATTGGAGAAAGTGCTTATGAGCTAGATTTATATGATTCATATGCTGGGGTATCTAGGACATTTAATGTTTGAGATATTAGTACCTACTATGAAGATGCAAATTTTAAGGCAAATTCAAGTCAACAAGGGGAGAATTATGTAGGAGCAAATGATCAAGACTTAGAATTTATTATTATGAATCCTATTTTCCTATTTTTAGAGAGGATACCCTTTCAATTTGGTGAAAAACGGGGAATTACAATACTAGTTATGGATGAAACTTGCAAAATAAGTCACAAGTAATAGAAGGATGTTCATGGCATGCATAAGATGCATGATAATGTTTATTTATTAGCGTAGGTGGCATGTGTTTATTCTTTACTTAGTGGGTTATTTACTTATTTATTTTTTTAATTAGGTCTATTATGATTGGCTAAATCATAAAGTAGCTTTTTAAGGAGATTCTATATCATAGGTTTATCTTATAAGATGTGCTTGGAGTGGGTAACAAGACATCGCATATGGCTAATTAGAATAGATTTTTATTCCTAATAAATTAGCATTATCCTGTAATATTGAAGAGGTGAAAATAGGTTATAAAAACGTTAGAGTTACACATTGATAATCATAGTATTTTGAATGAAAATACTAGGTATTCCTTGTTTGAATTCTATGTGAGTCCTCATTATAATTAATTCTCTATGATTAACTATTATTGAAACCCATAATCTTTTTGCCTATGTGAATTAGAAGTTATGAACTATCTCTAAACCCATCCACACCTTGTAATACCCCAAAAATTTACCTAGCCTAATCCCGCATCATTAGTTCCCAAATCTAATTCTAATCCCAAGAAATCCTATTTCTAACCTTAATTCAATTCTTTAATCCCAAAACCTTAACTAAATTTGAAAACTTGACTCAGATAAATTGTAATTTGGAAACCAAAATCAAAACCCACTTAAATTTCCACTAATTCTAATTACTTATGGCTAATCTAAAATCATCTAACCTAATCCCCAACCCTTCTCTTTTTCCATGTCTTTCTCCTTTTATTTTCTTTCTTTCTTCTCCTCCTTATGTGAAGCTTAAGCTGCAACATTTTAAATTGTTGTAACTTACACCCTCCCTACATACTCCATCACTCATCACCTTTCTGCACCCTCATCCATCATCCATCACCTTTTTTCTCCTTCTTCTTCCTTCTTCCATATCTATAAACTTGCATGACCCATTCACACACCCTACAGACTCCATTTTCCCTTGCCATTTTACTTCTCATGTAGCACACCTACATAAAACCATCACCACCCTCACTCTACGAGTATTACCCTACTCCTCACCATCATCGTCAACCATCATCATCAAAATCACTGTAGAACCACATCATCACCATCATCATTGTCATACACCTCATATGTTCTTTTTCTTTTTTCCCTAATTCACACCACAAACAATCCCATCCCATATATACATATACATATAAATATATATGCACTATATACTCACCTTCTCCCTCTTTGTTTAGCCTCCACACTATCATTTTTATAGCAAAAAGCCACTGCTAGAGCTCCCTTTTCCTTATACTTTCTTCCTTCTATTTTCTCCATCCTCCTCCTCCTTTTTTCCCTATTTATTATCTGCTCACCATACATTCCACCACCGTGGACCATCTCAGCCACTACTCACTGCCTATTGAATTGTGAACCGACCACCAAGGTCACCCAAACTTTCCCTAACACCATTGCTAGCCATCATCACTGACCACCACCTCTTTTCCTTTTTTCTTTCTCTCATCTGTCATAATTTTGCATAATACAAGGCCTACGCACCACCTTAGCTTAGTTGTATGACACTTAAAATTTCCTATCACACAACCTTACAACCTTTTCACTGCCAAGCCATGTGTGATCTTTTATCTTGACTAAGAGTTGCACCACCTACAACACAATAGTGTAACTTCCCAAATCTTGTCCAAATGCCACTAAAATTTTAATATCGTTCCACCACACATTCCTCTACATATCCAGACATATGAAGCTCCTATTTGACTATGGCTATTCTATTTTTACCCTTTTTACCATGATTTCTCCTTTGATTCAACTCTTCAAGCCTAAACATAAAATTTATTATATTTTTAAGGTGGTATTCTAGTAGCTTCAAATGAGAAAGTCTAGGATTTACGTGTGTAGAGCTTGTTGTCCTAGTTGGTAAAGATACAACTCAATGTTTAGTATTTCTGGTGTTATTTGCTTATATGGTTATATATGTTTTTCATGATATTGTTGATATATAATGTAACATGTGTTGATCATGACATTTTTTTGATGATGTGAATATTATGTTAAATGAAAGTAAGAATGGGTTAGAGTTATCATTATGTTATGATTTTGTTTTGATAATGTCATATTGTGGAAATATATCTTATGGTATGAAATACGAGCTTAAGGATATTATGTTATTGAAAGAATGTAAGAATGGGTAAGAGGTACCATTATTAATTTGTTTTCACAATGTCATATTTGTGGAAATATATCTTATGGTATTAAATATGGGCTTAGAGATAATATATTATTGAAAGAAAGTAAGAATGACTTAAGATGCTATCAAGTATTTAAAAATTCAATCAAAGTTAAATAGGAGTCAGGGTAGATGGATTGAGTTTATTGAAAGCTTTCCTTACATGATTACGTATAAAAAAGGAAGTGATAATGTAGTTGTAGATGCCCTATCTTGAAGATATGCTTTATTAAATGCTGCAGATACTACTTTGTTGGGTTTTTCTTGTATTAAGCTTTTATATTTGGAAGATCTTCATTTTAAGGAAATTTATAAGAAGTGTGAAATTGCTACACAGGGAAAATATTTTATATCTGAAGGTTATTTGTTTAGAGAAAATAGGTTATGTATTCCTGAGTGTTCATATAGAGGATTATTAATTCAAGAAGCTCGTAATGGAGGATTAATGGCACATTTAGGATTTCAAAAGACTTTAGACATATTAACAGATCATTTTTATGGGCCTCACATGAAAAAGGATGTGTTGAAGTATTATGTTAATTGTGTGGCTTGTAGACAGGCTAAAACTACATCATAACCTTTTGGGTTATATACTCCATTGCCTATACCTAATCAACATTGGGTTGATGTTTCTTTAGATTTTATTTTAAGCTTACCTAGAACTAATAGGGCTAAGGATTCAATAATGGTTGTAGTAGATAGGTTTAGTAAAATGGCTCATTTTATACCTTGTAATAAGACCAATGATACTGTGACTGTGGCTGAATTATTTTTTTCTTATATAGTTAAATTACATGGCATACCTAAGACCATAGTTTCAAACAGAGATGTTAAATTCCTAAGTCATTTTTGGAAGGTTTTATAGGGAAAATTAGGGACTAAATTTTTATTTTCCACAACTTGTCACCCTCAAACTGATGGACAAACAGAGGTAGTAAATAGAACCTTGGGTAATATGTTAAGAGCTGTCCTTGGAAAAAATCTTAAATAGTGGGAATATGTTTTACCTCAAGTAGAATTTGCATATAATAGAACTTTGCATTCTACAACTAAGAAGACTCCCTTTGAAATTGTGTATGGTTTTAATCATTTGACTCATTTAGATCTAAGTCCTTTACCTAATGCTGAATTACAAAATTTTGATGCTGAATCTTGAGCTAATAATATAAAGAAGTTGCATGAATCTGTAAGTCAACAAATCACTAACAAGGTGCAACAAATGGCTACAAATGCTAATAAAAGGAGGAGAAAAATGGTTTTTAAACCTGGGATTTAGTTTAGGTATATCTTAGGAAGGAAAGATTTCCAAACCTTAGAAAATCAAAATTAGATTATAGGGGAGATAGACCTTTTACTGTGTTAGAGAAAATTAATGATAATGTTTATAAGATTGATTTACATGCTAAGTTTGGGAATGTTAGTAACTCTTTTATTGTTGCTGATCTTAGTCCATTTATGGGTATTACTCAGGTTTCAAAGGTGAGACCTTTTCAAGAAGAGGGGAATGATATGAATCTCCAAAATTTGTATTTAATTAATTTTGATAATTGCTATAAATCATTTTGTACTTATAACTGTTTGTCATATTGTGTGCTTGATTAGGGGGAATTAATGCAGCATGTGGAGGATGGAATTAAGGTTGTTGTAGCTACTGAGGTTTTGTTGCAGAAATTTATTTTTAAGATATGAAATCCCATGTGATGCATTCATCGGCAAAGTTGGCTAATGGGGATTAAGTTGGCTGTATAACCCGTCACCCGATCCATGGTTCATGGGTTAGTTGGACTGTGGGTGAATCATCCCTCAGTAACCATAATTAGCTAAATTATTCTTAGTTGATGGGAATTGAATGTATAATTGTTTCTTTGTAATTTTGGGGCATGAAGTTGTAATGTTTCGATTGTTTCAACCGTCGGCCCACCCTTTGTTTATTTGGGCTGATTATTGGCTGAGTATGTATGGCATGCATCGTGTATTTGTACGAGTCTTATACGCCATATAAATATGGCTTATATAGTACTTTCGGGGGACACTTTGGTTGAATGAAAGTTGAATCTGATTCTTCTCTCTCTCGAACTCTCTCTCGCATTCTCTCTGGTGAACCTCTCACTCGCACTCTTCTGCTTCTTCTGCTTCTTCTCTTCGACTGATTCTTAATCGTTCTTAATTCTCAAATTCAGTAGCCATTCTACTACTACGCTCTGAGTTCTTAGATCATCCTTTGGAAAATTCCTTAGGCTGATCCCGGTGAATCGAACCCCGCACTCGATTATACTTCGATCCTTTTTGAGAAACCCTAACAGGTTTCCATCAGGTACCATTACTATTTTGTTGAGATAATATCTTATTTGTGAAAATATACCTTATGGTATAAAATATGGGTTAAATGAGTTTTGATAAATGAACTTAAAAATTCTCATAAGGTACGATGATACATTGTTGACATAAAACCTAATATGCGTGGAAGGTATAAGATTTTATATAAAAATATTATTTACGTTTAAGGATAATATGTTCATTATGGAGTAATTAGGAAATTTTGGCATTTTATGAGTTAGGTGGATTAAAATATGATAATAATAACATGAGAAATTCTTGGAAGTATAATTGTTGTTTGGCTTCCATAAACGATTTAATGAGTAATTTGGGGCAAATTATCTTATAATGATATTACGATTATTCCATGTGTAAGATCTAGAGGTTATACATATTTTTTAATATATTGTTAATGTTTGACCTTATAAGGTTATCTATCGGAATTGGTAATCATGGAAATTTCATGGGCAATGTTATGACAAATCTATGGGATATGGTTTGTAGATATTTCTGTGAGTAATATATTAGGATGAGATTATTAATGTGTGTGTATGGGAATTAGATCATGAATTTTAGGTATGATAATAATGATGGGATTTAGATATGATATAATATAAATTGGGTGAAATAACCAATATGGGAGAATGAATACTAAAGGGTGTGTAATTAGGGTTTGAAAGGACTTAAGAACTTAGACCTATGCTATTTTTATATCTTTTTTAATGTATTCTATGCCTGAGAATTAATCTTAAATAGTATACTGATAACTTAAAGTGAAAGTGCATGTGAGTAGGGCTAAGGTGATCTATTTATATATATATTTATGTATGTATGCATGTATGTATTCCCATTCCACCTGGGAGAATAGTGGCTCAGGAGAGTTTTACCTCAAGAAAATGCTTTTAATCTCCATTCCACCGAAAGAAATAGTGGCTCAGGAGCATTTAGCCCTAATTTAAACTAGAAGAATACATGAATCAAGACCAAGGTGATCTATATATATATATGTATGTATGTATGTATATACATGTATTGTTGTTTCATTGGGAAGAATAGTACCTAGGGTACATTTTTCCCTAAGAAGATTTTTTTAATGTCTGTTCCACCAAAGAGAATAGTAGCTTAGGTGTGTTGTCCCTGATATGGTGTTTCAAACCGTTCCACCAATTTAAGAATTATAGGGCTCCTACACTCAACGTATATAAAAGAATGAAAATTGATTATACTTAATATAGGAACCTGGACCATTTTTTATCTTATGAGATGTTTCATTTATTTTTGTTAATAAGCTTATTATATAATGTGAATGCATGTGCTATTTTTATCCCCATTTAGATAGTACTATTCCTTTGCTTAGTACGTAGTGTATTAATCACCTATTTTATGGGTGCTACTCATTCCCAAGAGCATGAATTTCTGAATCTTATGTGCATGTCTCAGAAGACCAGCTAGATGATTATGCTACCTATGATGCCTAATGTGTGGATGAGTGACTTTATCTATATTATGGGTTGGGTGATGAGTATTTATTATCCAGTTAATGTATTTAACTAGATACCCTTTTTGGATCCTTGATCCATGGTATCTTATATTTTGTATTTTGTACTGTTAACTCAGAGTTAGGCTCCAAACTCATTAATGTACTATAAATGTTCTTTTGTTTCTATTTTTCCTTGTGTTACTATAACTTTTTTAGCCATGTGATTGATGTCAGCATGGTTATGTAAGCTAAAATTATATTGATCGTGGCTATAACCCCCAATATTTTACTTAATTACTTTCATTGCAAAACAAAATTTTTTAGTAGTAAAATATAAGGTGTTACAAGTTGGTATCAGAACTTTTAGTTTTGATTTTCTTGTTTTGGTTTTTAAAATTTAATTTTCAATGATCCCTCATATGATTGTTTATGGTCTATTTTACATTTAATAAAACACATTTTATTTTCAAAACCTAAATTAACTTGTGAGGAATTGAGGAGGGGTAGCCTAATTAGCCTTGAAATATGAATTTTGTGCATAATGTGTTAGTTAAGTAGGAAGGCTTAGACTCTAACATATTTTTTTTCTTGTAGATATCTAGTCATCATGGCACTCAAGGGTTGCATTGGTCATTTGGAAGAGACATTAAAGGCATTTATTGAGTTTTTCCGATGGTTGCGTTAGTCGCCACCACTATCTCTGGACCACCCACATAAGGATATCAAAGAAGACTTACTTCAAAGGGTTATAGGATATCACCCGCCAATCTATGCCGGGGATGAGGACTTGATCGTCTAGGAGGGATGGATTCGGGACTTAGATAGTGCGTTTAAGGCAATTTATTTCCCACCTACCTAGAAGGTGAGTATTGTAGCCTTTTTCTTGTGAGGAGTTGCTAACACCTGGTGGGTAGGTTTTCATACATAGGACGGGCCACAAATGTTTTAGGAGGACTTCAAGGTGACAATTTACTCTATGTTCTACCTTGAGAATCTTGAGTGGGGTAAACCGAAGGAGTTGATGTTGTTAACTTAGGGGAGCACCACATTGAGGTAGTACAACACTCGGTTGATAGAACTAATGATGTTTGTAATGGGGATTATAGCTAGTGAGTCAACTGTGGTTTACCAATTTTATCAGGGACTCTAATTTAGCTTTCGAAGGATGATGGGTGTTGTGGCTTTTTAGGACTTGGCCACATTATATGAGAGGGAAAGTATTGTAGCTATGTTGGTTTAGGATCCAACTTTTATTCCAGGTAAAAGGAAGATAGAGTTGTGTGGTTATGGAGGCAAGATCTAGTACCGAGGAGGAGGACCTCTAGGGTTTTAGTACAAAAGTTAGAACTAATCTCAAGGAGTTTAGTATCGACATCAGGGTCACTCAAGAGGTCAAAGTAGATCTTGGGGTTTGTGAGTGTTAGTGATAACAAGGTCATTATCAATAGAAGGACCACTAATTCCACAGTAGTAGGCTTTTCAGTAGCGAACCAACCAACAACCTTAGTAGAAAGCACCTACCCCACCTAGTGGAAATGATATGAATCTCTAAAATTTATATTTAATTAATTCTGCTAATTGTTATAAATCATTTTGTGCTTATAATTGTTTTTCTTATTGTGTGCTTAATTAGGGAAATTAATGCAGCACATGGAGGATGGACTTAAAGTTTTCTGTAGCTACTGAGGGTTTATTACATAAATTTATTTTAAGTTAGGAAATCCCATGTGATGCATTCGCGGGCAAAATTGGCTAATGGGGATTAAGTTGGCTGTATGACCCGCCACCCGACCCATAATTAAATGGGTTATTTGGACTGTGGGTTAATCATCCCTTAGTAACCATGATTAGCTAAATTATTTTTAACTGATGGGAATTAATTGTATTATTCTTTCTTTGTCTTTTAAGGCATGTAAACTTGTAATTTTTTTGGGTTGTTTTGCTTGATCCAGTCGTCGACTCTTTGTTTTGTTTCAGCTAATTGTTTGGGCTAGAATATTGGGCTGAGTTGTGTATGTATTTGCTAGGCCTGCGATATGTATTTGTAAGTTCCCTTACTGTATTTGTACGCCATATAAATATGGCCTAACACTGTATTCACCAACACTTTTTGGTCGAATGAAATTTTAGTCTGGAAATTTCTCCGTTCTGCTCTCTCTCTCTCTCAACTCTCTCTTGCTCTCTCTTGCGATCTTCTCGTTCTCGTTCTTTTGATTCTTCTCTTTGATCTATTCTTTATCTTTCTTACTTCTCAACTTCAGCAGCCGTTGTAATAACCGCGCTCTGAGTTCTTGGATCTTCCTTTGGAGAAATCCTTAGGCTGATCTTGGCGAATCGAACCCCACGCTCGATTATACTTCGATCCGTAAAATTTTTGAGAAACCCTTACAGGTTTCCATCAGGAAAGCCTACAGAGAGTTAGGGGAGACCATAGGGGCCTCACTCTTTTTCTCAAAAGGGAGGAGGTTAGTGTAACACCCCGAGTCGACACGACCACGCGGGGGCTACCTTGGAGTGCTTTCGGATTGATCGGCTGGCCCCACAGATCAACACGAGTCCTTTTAGCACGCTTTGTCCTCACTCACGTGCTTCCCGAGAAACTTTCAGAAAATTTCCGAAACTTCCCAGGAGGTCACCCATCCTAAAATTGCTCCACGGTCAACACGCTTAACTGTGGAGTTCTTAGGACGGAATCACCAAAAGGATGGTATACCATGTTGATATAAGTAGCCAAATCAATTCTTATAACACTCCGCTCAATTTGGGGTATTACATTCACCCCCACACAAAGAACACAACGTCCTCGTTGTGCCTCAACCAATGACTATCTCAATACAGTTCATCCCAAGAATCGTCCCGCTAGGTGGCTGACTGACTCATCCAAGTTCAGCTCACGGTCGCGGTTTTGCTCTGATACCATTTGTAACACCCCGAGTCGACACGACCACGCGGGGGCTACCTTGGAGTGCTTTCGGATTGATCGGCTGACCCCACAGATCAACACGAGTCCTTTTAGCACGCTTTGTCCTCACTCACGTGCTTCCCGAGAAACTTTCAGAAAATTTCCGAAACTTCCCAGGAGGTCACCCATCCTAAAATTGCTCCACGGTCAACACGCTTAACTGTGGAGTTCTTAGGACGGAATCACCAAAAGGATGGTATACCATGTTGATATAAGTAGCCAAATCAATTCTTATAACACTCCGCTCAATTTGGGGTATTACAGTTAGTCTTAGAGTTTGGAGGGTATAAGGGAGGAAAATAAGGTTGGCACCTAAATATCATTAGCCAAGCAGAGGTTGATAGGTAGTTAGATATGGTCATTGGTACGTTCTCAAGCCTATTGTTATCGATTTATGTGTTCATTGATTTCAGATCATCTCTGTCATTTGTATCTTTTTCATTTGTTGCTAAAGCTATGTTCACTTGATTTTCTTCTATATCTATATTTATGACACTTCCTTCTAGGGATAGAGTAGACTGTAATAGGCTCTACTCAAATGTGACCTTAGATATAGGAAGGGTAGACTTCCTATCATACCTTTTTAAGATAGAACTTCAAGATTTCAACATTATCCTTAGGATGGATATGTTATGGAGGTATAAGGTGGTGATATATTATTCATATGAGCTGGTCATGTTTTGGGGACCTTAGGGTGCTAGGGTCTCTTACTAGAGATACAAGCCTAGGCCTACAACAAAGGTCATATCTTCCCATACATTGTATTCCTTGGTGCAGAGAGGTTGCCTTATGTTTTTATACTAAGTTTAGGAGGTGAAAAAGGATGGGTCAGTGTTAGAGAGCATTCTAGTTGTTCTAGAGTTTCCAAACGTGGTTCCTAAGCAAACTCAAGGTATTTTACAAGTACGGGAGATAGATTTCACAATTGCGTCAGTACCGGGGACCGAACCTATTTCTAATGCACCATATCTGATAGCACGGGTGGATTTGAGAGAGTTGAAGACTTTTTTGGAGGACTTGTTAGCTCACGGATATATATAGCTGAGTGTGTCTCCATGGTGAGCACTTGTGTTGTTTGTGCAAAAGAAGGATAAGAGCCTTCGCTTGTGTATAGTTTACTGAGGGTTGAATTATTTGATGGTGAAGAACCGCTGTTAGCATCTGAGGATTTTTGACTTGTTTGATCAGCTTCCCGGTGCTTCAATATTATTGAAGGTTAACTTAAGCTCGGGTTATAATTAGTTGCATATCACCAAGGCAGATATCATGAATATGACCATTAGGACATAGTTTAGGCACTATGAGTTTATGGTGATTCCTTTTGGGATCACTAATGTGCTTACCATTTTGAAGGACTTGATGATGATGAATTTCCCGTTGTCCCTCGATCAGTTTGTTGTGGTTTCTATTGATAATAATTTGGTTTATTCTCGGAGTAGAGAAGAACATGAGCAGCATCTAAAAATGATTTTATCACTTCTGAGAGAGCATTAGTTATATGCTAAACTCTCTAAATGTGAGTTCTCTCTTTAGAAGGTTTCATTTTTGTGACATATGGTCTTAGTAGGAGGAGTTGTCATGGATCTGGCAAAGATTCTAGTAGTGACTGAGTGGAAGGCACCCACTAGCATCTTCGAGGTATGTAGTTCCTGGGTTTGGCTGGGTACTACAAATGCTTTATTTAGGATTTTTTGAAGATATCTCATCATTTGATAAACCTTCTAAAGAAGATAACTAAATTTTAGTGGAATGATGTTTATGAGGGAGCATTTCAGAAGTTGGATAGTAGTTGAGTATAGCACCAGTTTTCACATTGCCTTCAAGTATTGATGGATTCGAGGTCTATTGTGACATGTTAAAGCGTGGACTAGGTTGTGTTCTAATGCATCATGGAAAGGTTGTGGCTTACACTTTTCAAAAGTTGAAGCTGTATGAGAAGAATTATCCAACACATGATTTAGAGTTGGTTGTAGTTGTCTTTGCGTTGAAGATTTAGAGGCATTATCTATATGGGATTAAATGCAAATTCTACACTTACCATAAGAGCCTTAAGTATATACTAATTCATAAGGAGCTAAATATAAGGCAAAAGAGAATGTTAGAGTTGGTAAATGACTATGATATCAAGTTGATGTACCACGAGCGTAAGACTGAAGCCTTTGTAGATGCCTTGAGTAGGAAGACATCACATTCTTTGGGTTCTGTTGTGGTTTCTAGCCATTTGTTGGAGGAGTTTGGTAAGATGGGGATAGATATGATCTACTATGGTGATTTAGAGACTCAAATGTGCACTTTAACAATTATCCTAACTATTTTATATGAGATTCGAGTAGGACAGCCTAGGGAAGTTAAGCTTAAAAGGATTTAGTATAAGATTTAGGATGATAGAGTTGAGGGTTTCTAGATTCATAAGGATGGTAGCATTTCATACTGAGGTTGTTGGTGTGTACCTTAAGGTTATGCTGATCTGAAGTGCTAGATTTTGAAGGAAGGTCAATGTACTCTATATTCCATTCACCTAGGAGGAATAAGTTGTATCAGGACCTCAAGAGAGTCTATTGGTGGCGTCACTTGAATAGAGAGGTAGTGGAGTTTATATTTAGGTGTTTGACTTGATATAAGGTCAATATTAATCATCAAAGACCTATAGGTTTGGTTCAACCTTTAGATATTCCTATGTGGAAATGGTACTCCATCTCAATGGATTTTTTAAGTGGGCTACTAAGGACTTATAGAGGTTGTGATACAAATTGGGTTTGTGGTGAGTGGGCATGGTACCCCTACTAAAATAATCTTCGATCGGGATTCAATATTTCTTTTGCACTTGTAGGGGAAGTTGAAGGAGGCTATGGGCATGAGATTGAGGATGAGGACCACATTTCTTTTAGCTATGGATATGCTTCATGGTTGTGTTTTAGATTTCTAAGGTAGTTGGGAAGATTGTCTACATTTGGTCGAGTTCTCGTATAATAATAGTTATCATGCAAGTGTAGGGATGACACCCATTGAGGCATTTTATGGACATAAATGTCGAACACCCATGTGTTAGAGCGACAAAAGTGAGACCATTGTACTTAGAGAAGCTTAGACTCTAGTTAATTGAGGAGACGACTCAGTATATTCAATTGATTAAGGATAGGTAATAGAAGCTTAGAGTCGTCAGAAGAGCTACGCAAATTAGAGACATCCTAGTCATGTTTTTGAGCCAAGGTACAGAGTTCTGTTAAGGGTTTTACCTACTAGGGAGTGCAGAGATTTGGTCATAAGGGTAAGCTAAGCCCAAGGTATATTGACCTATATGGGATTTTTGATAGGATTGGCAATGTTGAATACCGTCTGGTGCTTCCACCAGATTTGGTTCAAGTTTCAAATGTATTCCACATTTCCTAGCTAAGGAAGTGCGTAGCAGACCCATCGCACATGATCAAACCAGATGAAATTGATCTCAATGATTTGTTGTCCTTCCATGATAGGTCTTTGATGAGGCTAGACACCAAGAATTAATGTACCCGTACAAGCTCAATTCTACTTGTAAAGATTCCTCAAAGACATCATGAGACAAAAGTAGTGAATTAGGAGATCGAGAAGGATATGAGTTAGGTGTACCCTTATTTCTTTAGCTCAAATGCCTTAGAATTTGGGGTTTTCTTTCTTTCAAAGGGTTAGTACTCAGTAGTATAGTAGTAACTCCGATGGATTTGACCATCAAAATTGCTTCCTTACATCCCTTTTCTATTATTTCCTATCTTGGACTTGTTGACTTTGGGGAAGAAGTCTCTTTTGAGGGGGTAGTCATTTAATATCCTAAAAAATTTTCTAGCCTAATCCCATGTCATTAATTCCTTAATCTTATTATAATATCAAGAGATCCTATTTCTAGCCATAACTCAGTTCCTTAATCCCAAAACTTTAACTACATCCGAAACCTTGTCTCGTATAAATCATAATTTGTAAACCAAAATCAAAACTCACAAAAAATTCCACCGATTCAAATTACTTATGGCTAATCAAAAATCATCTAAACTAATCCCTCAACCCTTCTATTTTTCCTTGTCTTTCTCCTTTTCTTTTCTTTTCATTCTTCTCCGCCTTCCATCAACCCTAAGTTGCAACATTTGAAATTATTGAAACTTGCACCTACAACTTGCACCCTCCCCACATGCTCCATCACTGATCACCTTTCTGCACTCTTATCCATCATCCATCTCCTTTGTCCTTCTCTTTCTCCCATCTCTACAAAACTGCATGCACCATGCACAGACCCTGCACACTCCATTTTCCCATGCCATTTTACTTCTCATGCAACACATCTACATACAACCATCACCACCGTCACCCTACAATTACTATCCTACTCCTCACCATCCTCTACAACCATCATCACCACTACCACCACCTTGTAGCTGCACCATTACCATCATCATCATCTCACACCTCTCATGTTCTTTTTCTTTCTTCCTCGACTCACACCACACAAACATCCATGCCAAGTAAACATAAATATACATACATACATTCATACACACACATATACATATACATACATACATACATATATATATATGCATACATACATACATACATACTATATACTCTCCTCCTCCCTCTTCATTTGGCCTCCACTCTATCATTTCTGTAGCACAAAGACACTTCCCGAGTTCCCTCTTCCTTCTCCTTCCCCAACACTCACCGCCACTTGCTATGCCTCACCTCGACCATCATTCTTCGCCAATTAGCTAGTGGGCTTACCAGCAAGGTCACCCCAACCTTCCCCAATACCATCGCTGGCCATAGCTGTTATTTTCCCTTCTTCTCTCTCTCATTCATCTCAGTTTTATATAGTTTATAGCCAATGGGCAGCATCAACATAGTCGTGCCACACTAAAAACTTCCTAACACACAACCATACAGCCTTTATATTACCTAGTCATGTGCGATCTTTTCTTATGGCCTAGGTGTGCACTACTATAGCACATCTGTAAAAATCAGCACTACCTATCCATGTGTGATCTTTTCTCTCAACCATGGGTTGCATCGCATGTAGCATAGCCATGAAAATTCCCATTTTTCTAGTGTACAACTATTTTATACCCCACACCTTATCCAAACACCACAAAATGTTTACCATAGCTCCACCACACATCAACACATCTCAAGTTCCCATTTGATTATAATTATTTCTATTTCTACCCTCTTTACCTTTATTTGTCCTTCAATTTAACTCTTTAAGCCTAACCATGAATTCCATTATTTTTTGTTGGTGCTTTTCCAGTAGCTTTGGAGGAGGAAGTCTAGGATCTGCATGCTTAAAGCCAAGTGTCCTAGTTAGTAAGGATATTATTCGATGTTTAGGATTTTTGGTGTTTTTTGGTTGTATAGTTATATATGTTTTTCATGATATTGTTAAGATATTCTTTGACATATGTTGATTGTGATATTTTGTGATGATATGAATATATTTTTTGATAGAAAGTAAGAATGGGTGAGAGGTACCATTATGTTATAATTTTGATAATTTTTTGTTGTGATATTTTGACATATACAAAGATTTTCTTTGGAATAACATGGATTACCATATGCATAAAAATCCTATTACTTGGTCAAAAGTCTGCACCCCCAAAGAAGAAGGTAGCATGGGCCTACAACAGCTCTCACATTGGAGTTCAGCATGTATGGCCAAATACCTTTGGAAACTCATTGAATAAAAAGAAAGCTTATGGGTAAAGTGGATCCATTGAAGATATCTTAGAGGAAAAAGATATATGGCACATTGAAGAGCATATACATCACTCTTGGACCTTTAAATAGCTCCTAAAAGTCAGAGAACAAATAAGAGACTATTATGCAAATTGGCATTTTTCTGAAAAATATAGTACCAAGAAGGTGTACCAGCACCTTAGGAGCTCTATGCCTAAAGTTAAATGGAAATATTTTGCATGGAACCACTGTGGTCCTAAAAAAACAAGTTTTTCACATGGATGCTTTGCCATAATGCCCTCTCCCTGAAATCAAAGCTCTTCAAATGGGGGATCACTACTAATAATACTTGTGAAGTCTGCAGAAATAATGAGGAGGATATAGATCATATTTTTTTTATACTGTCATGGAGTAAGCATCCTCTGGCAGTATATCCTACCATGGCTACATTTGGTAAGAAATGCAAATGATTGGATGAGCTGCAAGACTTGGCTAATCAGGAAAACTAAGGGGAAAAAGAAAGAAATTGCTTGGAGAGCCATATTCAATGCCCTTCTCTATCACATTTAGATCAATCGCAACAAGGTGACTTTCCAGCTTATGCAAAGGAATCCTACGACCATTATCAAGTAGATTATTTTTGAAACATTTGTTAGCTTCAATGACGCTAAGAATATTCATGTTACCAAGTACCTAAAAAGTCTAGATAAATGAGTTGTATGAGCTTTTAGGGGTATGCCCCTCTTGTTATTGTTTGTGAACCGTTTGTACTTCTTTCCTTTGGTAATAAATCTTAACTAATCACCAAAAATGTCATATTGTTGAATATATTTTATGGTATGAAATATCTTCTTAAGGATATTATGTTATTGAAATAAAGTAAGAATGCGTAAGAGGTATCATTATTAGTTTGTTGTAATAATATCATATTTGTTGAAATATATCTTAATGTATGAAATATGGGCTTGAGGATGTTATGTTATTGAAAGAAAGCAATAATGGGTAAGAGGTACCATTATTATTTTATTCATATAATGTCTTATTTGTGGAAATATATCTTATAGTATGGAATATGGGTTAAATGAGCTTTGATAAATGGACTTAAGATTTCTCAAGATGTATGATGATGAATTGTAAATTTGGAAACCTATATGTGTGTAAGGTACAAGATTTTATTAACTAATGATTTTTATTTGTACTTAAGGGTAATTTTGTTATTATAGGGTAATAAGAAAATTTTGGTATTTTATATATTAGTTGGATTAAAATATTATAAAAATAGCATGAGGAATTCTTGGAAGTATTATTGTTGTTTAGGGTCCTTAAATGATTTAACGGATAATTTGGGGTAAACAATCTTATAATGATAATGCCATTGTTCCATGTATTATATCTTGAGGTTATATAGATTTTTGAATATGTTGTTAATTTTTTTACCTTATGAGGTTATCTATTGGAATTGGTAGTCATGTTAATTTCATGGGAGGTGTTATGAAAGATATTTAAATTTTGGATTTTGGATATTTTTATGATTAATATATCATAATGATATTATTAATGTATGTGTATGAGAATTAGATTTTGTATTTTAGTATGCTAACATTGATGGGATTTGGAGATGATATAGTATAAGTTGTGTGAAATAACCAATATGGGAAAATGAATACTAAAGGGTGTATTTTGTCCCAACATGTTTTTAATCTTTATTCCACTAGAAAGAAAAGTAGCTCAAGTATGTTGTCCTTGAGATGGTATTTCAAACGTTCCATTAGTTTACGAATATTAGGGTACTTGCACTCAATGTATATAAAATAATGTAAATGGATTGTACTTAATATATGAATCTGGATCAGTTTCTATCTTATGATATGTTTCATTTATTTTGATATCTATAGGTGCTACTCATTTCCATGAGGTGGAGGCCCTTAATCTTATATGCTAGTCTCAGAAGATCGTCTAGATAATTATGCTACCTATGATGATCTATTTGGATGAAGAGTATTTATTATCCAATCGATATATTTAACTAGGTACCCATTCGGTAACCCTTCAATTGTATTTTGTATTGTTAACTCGAAGTTAGGCTCCAAACTCATACTAAAGCATTAATATTCTTTTGTTTTAATTTCCTTGTGTTATTAAAACTATATTAGCCTTGTGATTGAAGAAACGATAGTTGCATAAGCCAAAATTACGTGGATCACGTCATTAACCCCCAATATTTTACTTAATTCATTTTTCTATATAGTGAAATTTTTTAGTAGTAAAAATTGGGGTGTTACACACCCCACACCATCATAAACCCTAGTCATCATCTTTAATGCCATAATCATCATCTTTAACATTTATCGTTAACTTATTCTTCTTTCTTAACTCTACCTATTTTATTTCCAAGCCTTAGATAATAATTTTATTATTATCACATGTTCATCATCATCATCTTACCTTTGGAATCTAGTCATTAAATCATTATCATTCCAATTATTCATCATCATCATATTCATCTCATAACTAAACCTAAACGTAAAACCTAATGCTAACCCACAAAACATATCACTTGGAAACCCTAAACATTAAACATTTATCTCTTTAAATCAATCATCAATAAATCATTATATTCCTAATAAAAAACTAATTGGCACATATTAACACCCAAATCATATTTCCATACCCCTATACACATCAACACTATTATACCAGTCAGTTATGTCCCCTGACTTCTACCCCATTAACCAAGAATCTCATTAATATTCTAACAATGAAAATATTGTCCTATATGTTATTACGGAGAGGTTGTCTTAATAAAATATTATATTTTGAAGGTTAATCCAAGAAACTAAAGTTTATTTTAATGATTCTCAAAGTTCCTTGCATGCCAATCACTGTAATGGTCATTTAAATTTTTTCTTCTTTACTAGTTTCTTTTACATCATTCCATATTCTTAGCCACAAATTTCTTTCCTTACTATCTCATTTAGGAGGGATTTAATGATCTTACCTTTTTCCCTTCCTATTCCTCGAGGATCTAATGTTTTCCATTATCTTTACTTCTTTTTTTCTAAATGATAACTCTATTCAATCGCATCCTTTACTTTTTCTTTATAAAGCCTAAAGGCTAAAATAGAGCATATTGTGGAGTATTATACTAAGGCATATTTACAACTATGCTATTCCATATGGTATGGTAGCTAGTTGAGGATTTGTGTTAGAGGAGCTATCATATCCAAAATTATTTCCATAAATGGACACTCAGAGATGGTTATTAATAACATGGAGCTAAGTTAATGTAACTAGATTATTCTCCTTAAAAGGATCACTAGTACCAAGATATAATTTATTTAATGGGTGTAGAGGAGACATAGATTTTTGTAAGGATCCCTATAAACATTGCTTATTTTTGTTGATGATTTATTAACTGAGGGGTTTTTAAGGAATGAAAGGGGGCAATTAATTAAATAGAGGAGAGAGAAAAAGTGAGAGAGTTGCAATATGAATTTTAGATTCCCATAATGGGCATAACAACCTATATATAGAGGTATATTATATACTTAAAGACATCAAACTATCCTAATGCTATATACGACACCTACCTAACATGCAACCAATAAGTCTATTCAAGACTTGAATGAGACTTGAGTATCTCTAGAAGTATTTGGGTTGGCCTTCATCCTTTGGGTTGATGATGGTTGCTAATTCGATAGCGTACGAATTTATTATAGCATGTTAAGGTCTTATCCACAGGGACTTCACAATTGATTATTAATTTTTATTATTTTAGCTATTTAAATCATTATGGAGTGATAATATGGAAGAAAATATTTAAAGGACTAAAAAATTATACATTCTTAAACGATGGATATAAATCCTATGATTGAAATTTAGTCTTGTTTTCGGTATTCAATAATGATTAACAATATACCGTAGTATAGTTCAAAAGTTTTATGAATAATTGTTCTAATGTGATTCACTAGCCTCTTTCAAGGTCTAGTAACATACCTAATCTAATTCTTTGACTACTTTCTATACTAACAAATGAGATTAAATCCATTAAATACCACTTATTCAATAATACCTAAGAATAAAACCTCTACTTTTGTGATAATTTCAATTCTTGCTCGTATATTAATTTCCAAAATTGATTTCAACCTTTTAGTTATAGTCAACGTCTATAAAAATCATATTTTATCAAACTTGACTCATAAAAATAACTCCTAACACATAAAACATCATATATGAACCATACACAGATTATATATTTTAACTTATCATATTCATACCAAATAGACCCTAGTTCAATATGAGAAAAGAGAATTACTCACTCATAATTTTAAAAAGGTGTAGAAAATAAATATAAATGACATACATATTGTAGGTACGATAAATAATGAAAAAGAGAATAGATAAATCAAACCGTAGATTGAATATAGAAATGATTGTCTATAGAATTGAGATACACACTTGTCTACTCTTAGTTTTGGAGAATAAAATTGCATATATGTTCAAAATAAATTTCAAGGAGTTGTTTCACTTGGGAATAATGGAGAAAAAAAATGAATTCTTGAAGCCTCTCTGCCTGTTATCTAATTTCCCCCTTTTATCCCCTCTTTAATATCAAATAAAAGATGAGTGGCTCGGGTCATGGAAGAGAACATGGAAGAAAAGACTTCACTAGCTGGCGTGTATCTTTTCTTATATTAAAAAACTTGTATAAGTATGGATATGTTTAGGGGTTGCTAAGGCTATGTAATAGTTACACGACTATGTAGTAGGTGGTACTACTGTTGTGCAACATCCTCCTTCACGCATTGATGGATTAAGAGTTACACAACTGTATAACTGGTTGTGCTACAGTCATATAACACCCATTTATTCCTCCTTCAGATTTATTTGCTCATCTTTTTTGCTCGTCGACTCTCTCGACTTCTCTAATATGATGTGGGGTTGATTATCTTCCTTCAATGCCTTCTATATTTGATCTTTTTCCTAATTTCATGTATCACTTCATATATACCTTTGATTTGTGCATTTATGAATAATTATCTAAAAAAATTATTAAGAGAGAAGTACCACAAATAAGATGCTATATAAAATTACAAAAATAAAGGCAAAGTAGGCTAAAAATATAGAAAATATTTGGTTTATTTGCTAATACTCAAAGGGCCTAGTAATATAATTTTGTGAAGGATCTATATTAGTAGTGATCATCAAACACCCATTATGAATAAAAAAGGATTCAAATATGAAAGGTAAAAACTTTTGGTAGTGCATGTAGATAAACTTTCTTTGTTTTCTTGTATCACTTTATATCAAGTGTTAATTGTGTGACAAATTATATATTGTTGGATATTTTATTTACATTCTTTCAATTAGTGTTTGAGAATAGGGGCTTCATCAAATTTATCTTACAATCAAAATCCCATGATCCTCAAGTTATGGATAACATTATATATGAAGACTTGGCACCGTCCAAGCATCTCTTATTCATTGGAGAAATTTTTTAGCTTTGGAATATGTTGATTTGAAGCTTCATCAAATCACAAAATCAAGATATGTAGTTCATCATGAACATGATCCAATCAAGATTCAAATATCCATTCTCAATTACTTAATTGGTAACCTATTAAAGAATGGATAGAGTTTGATAAACTAAAAGGCAAAGCTATATTGTATCTCCATTGTAGCATGTGAGATGAAGTGTATGAATCAATTTTAGAGTGTGCCACTGCTTAAGATATTTGTGAAATATTGAAAATAACTTATGGTGGAGAAGAAAGAGACGCAGCTCCACAACCCTACTTCATAACTTCAGCTAATGTAACTTCAAGTGAGAAGATGTGGTAACAAAATTTTTTGAGCAATTAGCTAGTCACACCTTATATTTAAACAAAAGATTTCAAATTTATATTAAAGATGCAAAAAGTTAAAGGTTGAAAAGGAAATTTTTGCATTTATGATTCAAATTTTGAAATTAAGGTTAGATCAAAATTAGAAAACAAAAAATATCACTCTACATCAAAAAATGTTAACAAAGAAAGTACTTTTGAACTCCTTAAAATTTTTTCAAAATGATGCTTCAAAAGGATTACACAATAACTTGAACTTCACCACTAAATTTCACTAAATCTCATCAAAGAAAACTTAGATTCCAGTAAAATATACTTTTATTGATGAGACATTGTGAACTAACCCGCATGGACCTAAAAGGATATGGGTGCAAAAGTGTGCATTGGAAATTTTACTAATGGGGGGAGAAATAAGAAGAAAAGAATCATGAGTGATAAATAATAATTTCTCTTTTACCTTTTCAAATAATAAAGAATAATTCTCGCAAAATTGCTAATTCCAACTTACTATTCTCCATTTTAAATAATTTTTTTTAAATTTTAACTATATAATAAATAAGTAAATAAATAATTCAAATGACATTTCTAAGTAAACCTATACTAAATACATTAGTCTAATGTTTTTGTTAAACCATTCGGCTAGCATGAGAAACTTAGAATACAATTGAAATAATTTGTTAAATGGTTGAATAGGAAAAAATTGATACAAATATTCATAGTCTACGAATATACGGTCAACTAGAGTATCTAGTATTGAATATCCTTAGCGTTTGAAAAATTTTATTTTTGTAGTTTTTCTCCTCATTCGAGCTTATGGACATAGCTTTAATGACCATAATTATACTCCCCCTTATCTCATGATATATCTCTCAACTTTTATCTATTTAACTCATTAGAATTATTAGGGATGTGCAATTCTCTTTCTATCAATTACTTAGTGTTTTGTTCTATAAATGTTCGAGCTTTGTCAGGTTGGTGTCAAAATCCCCCTTTTTATTCACATGTTGTGGATGATGATTTGGGTTTTATTGACCCAAAATTAGATGATGGATTATGTTTTTACTTAGATTATCCTCATAGTTGATTATTTATGCTACTTTTCCTTGGCAAATTTCATTAAAATTAGGTGAACTTTAACTTGCTAATTTAGGACATGTCTGTACCATTTCTTAATTGTTTTTGTTGGGCTTTTGGATAATTTAAGTTTATAAAATGGAGAAAAATTCTAGTATTTAAATGGAAAATTATATTTCATATGTACCCCTCTATGGGATATTTTAGAAAAATAAAAATTTATTAAACGAATTGATGCCTTAACTTTATTCATAGGTTAATTTATTCAAACATGCCTTGGAATGCACCTTATGGTGATTGAATCCCTTAATTTAGATTTATATGTCAAATATAATTTGAATACATATTAAATTTGTGTTAATTTGTATTGACGCTCCCTTTCTATACTCTATGGTATTCAATTCTTTCTCTTAAAACAAAATCCTCTCATATGATTTATTGTATTTTATGATCACATAAGTAAAATCATCATTAAATGTTCTTGTGAAGAGTGTAAATTCTTAAATGTGATATGTGATAAATTACTTGTAAACATCACTCTATTGATGTAGTGAATGATCAAACAGTATGAAACACTTTACCTTGGAATTGACTATAAATCATAGTGTAAATCTATGGCGAATTGTCCTTATACTTTCACCTCACTATAAGTATTTTCCTTAAAATACTTTATCTTATTCTTCCATTTTCCTAATCTTAGGATCCATGAAATTTAGTACAGCTATTTTCTCTCAACATCCAGTAGATATTATTAATCACACTCTACATATGCCTTTCCTATACCTTCTATACATTATGCTAAATCCCCATTGAGCTTATAAATTCTTTTAGTCCTATACACAAACATAACTATCTCTCTCTCTCTCTCTTCTAAATCTCACTACATTAACATATATCTATCTTAAGTTATCCTTGAAGGGATATGTTTATCCTTTGAATATATATAAGAAAAATTTAAATTTTATAAGATTCTTTATGTTCTAGGGTTAAATTTTTTATTTGACGTCTCTATCCCTCCATACCATAATCTATTAAGGCTATTCTAAAGTAATTATGAATTTATCGAAGGATATATTTTGAGTCAAGTTCAATGTGTTCCTATTAACATGAAATACTCCTTTTTAGCATATAACATGGGTCTAGTTGATTATACTGATGAGGGTGAGACCTTTCCGTTATGGTAAAAAACTCTTCCTTTCCTAAATCCACTCTATAAGACTTATCTTATTAATATTTTGAAATTCCATATTGTGCACTCATCCTTCCTTTATCTTGAGTATTTTTTGCTTTATCATATGGTAGACACCATAGTACTTCTTTAGAAAAGGTTTCAAACTAGGTTTAGGGTAACAGATTAGTATTACTTTAACTATTTTCACTAAAACATTCATATATATACATATATCACTCATGTTATTATCTTCTACATTTGTTGAATGAAGTACTATAACCCTACTTATCTTCCTTATGCGCATCTTTTGACCCATATATTTAAATAGTTTCACATATCTCATGAGGGTTTTAGTCTTACATAGCTCAAGATCCTAGGAAAGATTCTAACATCTAAAGGCCATATGCCATCAAAAGCATGGGACTTGATCTGATTGACAGTTAGTTAACAATGTAGAGAGAGTGATAGGTACCCACTATGACATCAACACTCTTACACCTCATCTCTCTTATGTAACCCCCTCTTGAATAAATCATCTTTCTTATCTTGATCTCCATGCTCCCTATTAGTACACTAAACCCTATAATCATATAATTTATGTACCTTATCCACTTATGTCTTTTCACAAATGTCACCCTTCAAGAAGAAGTTAATTCAGATGATTAGTTGTATAAAGAGAGAGATGATCACTCACGTTAGGATTGTGGATGGACATTTATTGCTGATATGTTTTATTCATGACATTTAAGAGAGAGGGTAATGGATCTTATTCTTTAATTACATAGATCGATCCTCATGATGACCTTGAATATTCTAGGGATTGATCATGTCAACTCAATTTTATTCATGGAGGACATTGATTAGGGTCAATATCACCTTAGAGGAGAGCATGTAATGGTATCCACTCCCAAGTTATTTTATGTTCATGATGGACCTACTAAGTTCCTTAGTTCATATGATGATGATGAATTATATGTGGTCACATCTTGACACTACATCACGTTAGATTCTCATCCTTCTAAAATATGACTATGACACTTTAACTTGAACCGATCTAGGATTTTAGCATAATTCTAATTAAATGTTTATTCATATATGTATGCATGTATGTATATTTGTATGTGTGTATATTTTTGTGCACATGTGCATCTTGAGCATATATTTGTTTCTTTGATCAATATAGTGCACGTCTACGAACTACTCTCACTATTTGGGAGACATTACTTATTAATCTATATGTCAATCACTAAGGATGACAACTCAATCAACTATTTTCCCCTATCATACTTATTAGAGTTGTGATAGATAGGAAGAATTAGGTTATGACACTTTATTACACCTATTAACCTGATCATTTGATTACTTGAGCAAGATAGATCATGACCTTTTATTCTACCTATGTAACCTCATTTTTTAATACATCTGACAATATATGTGGTAGAACTCTCTATAGTAATTATGTTAATTCATTTCTACCTTATCCTGAGTAAGTATATATCAATTTTAAATTAAAATAAGAAGAGATATTAACTGCTAATACTATGTTATATTGATTAATGGGATAAGAAAATGTATGGCCTATTGAACTTATTAATCTATTATATTCTCCCATCCTTTAATATGACAAATATGTGATTAATGATATAATCCATTAACACATGGCTATCATGGACTTTTTACTCTTTTAAAAATTTATTCTGATACACATATACTAGGAGAGAAGAAAATTCTCTTCATTGCTCTTGATTATAGGTTTCAAAATGAATAGATTTTCTAAATCTCAACTAGAATAAATATAGGATATTCCATCACATGACTTTGTCATCCATTTTAAGGACTCTGTGATGTGCTTACACTTTTCATCCATATATGTTAATCTTTAACCAAATAAATTAAGACGCATTAAAATTTCATATCTAATTTAGGTTTCTCTAGATAATTATTATACTAAAATTTCATACACATTTTTTGGGAAATTTGGTATATCTCTCACTTGAACTCATCGACGATTAAGCCTTATTATTGGGTTTGTCTACCTATGAAACAAGTTATAATATTTGAAATCTTTAGACTTATGTGATCATATCTTGATTGCATATCATTTCAAATAATTATGCTAGTCTATACTACCATTTTCACATCTTTCATTAAGACATGGTTTGACTCAAGGTTAATATGTTCATAAATATGTCATATACTACGAGTGTACAGGACAACTTTAACAAATTTTTCAAAATTTGATTTGGATTATCATCCTTCATGTTTTTTGTTGGAAAATTAAAACCTATTTAGTTATCTATATTTAGAAATCTTTTTTTTATGTACATTTAGAAGAAACTAACAAACGGCTTTATGATTACTTATTATAATTTATTTTCCATTGAAGTGTGAATGTTAATGCTTAATTGCAATAATTTTAGAATGCATTCTAGTCACAATTATTGCATGAAATAGGAAGTTTTTAGGACATGTTTCCTACACTAGCTTATAATCTACGCAATAAAATATTCTCCTATTGATATCTCGTTGCTCATAGTAGATACACATGGATGAAATTTTATGTTTTGACGTTGATACAATTGTTATGCTCATTAATTTACTATATTTTTATTAATTTAGTTTTAGTGATTCCATTTTCTTCTTTTTCTGTCTACTTGGTGTCCATTCATTATTTTGAAAGGGAAAAAATTGATATATTATGTGCATATTAGCCAGTTGAGACATTCCATTATTCAAGTAGCCTTGAGCAAAAATAAGATGTGACATAATTTTCATTATTTTTATCTTGCCTTTTGCATAACCAAGTGTAATAGCCGACTACTTATCTATTGCTGGATAATATTTTTACAACTATGATATTCCTTCTCACACCATATATGATGCTTAAGTTTGTATAATTCCATGATAAATACGTTTGTATGAGGTATGCCCTAATCTTTTCTCATCTCATTCACTATTGAGTGATGTTTTCTCCTATATGATTTGATCTTAAAATTCCACTCCTGAGATCATTATAGTTCAGTCTTTTACCCACACACTTTTGTACACATCTTAACAATGCACACACACTCATTTTGATAGTCCTTGGCTAGGTTGATAGATGTAACTCTAAAATTATATAATCACATGAATCCATTGCTAAATTTAGTTGTATTATCTCATATACATAGTAACTATCATTCACAACATTATGTTAAAAAAATCATTCTTACGCTTAAATTTATTTCATAGTAAAAATGAGTTATACTTATGCATTTCATTGATGTACTTGTCTTATTCTCCAACTCATCATATTATTAAAAATTTATTCACTCAATGTATCATTCGTCCTATTATTTATTTTCCCTAATTTTTATATTCACCATATAACAGGAAAAAAATGTGATAAGGTATTGTGTCATGACTTTGAATATGAAATTATCATTTCACGCTCATGTTGATATCTGTTCATATATGTGCATAATACTTGCCACTTTCTCCCTTTTATTTATTGGGTTAGTTAGATTTATATAGCCTTGAAATTTATTTTCATGTTACTTTTGTTTATTTAGTATTTTTTATCTCTGAATACTTTATGCCTTATAAAATCTCATGATCTTCAATATTATCATACTAGAGTTATTCCCTTAAATGTTCATACTCATATCACTAGGTCACTACTTATGTTGTTCGAGATAATAATGTCATAAGTTATCTTACTGTAATCTTGATCTTATTACTCATATATACATAACCTTAAGGGGGAGCACATTTGTTTTTCTTCATCACTTTTGTTATTACCCTGGTTATTGCCTATGGGGAATGTATGTCATACTTGCTTTCTTAAGCCAAAAAAAATATCAATTCTTCAAAAATACCTTATTTACATACACTAGAAGAATCAAAACTACCAAACTAGAAAACTATCTTAAGCTATCGACATGAGAATCTAATACTCTATACAATTTATAGTGGGATATAATAGTTATCCTAGTAGATAACTCCTGGACAATCAAACAAAATATATGTTGTGGTTCAAATCTCTTTTGCTGGAAGATTCTCTAGTTTCTTGCATGTTATAAGTGATAGGTAGTTGACACAAACGAACAACGAAACACCAACCTCCTAGAAATTGGAACATGAATACCTTGTTACATCCATCTCAGCACCACATCGAAAGAGGTAGCATCATCAGCACACCCAAAATTCTTGATCAAAGGTAACCTCACATGACTGGAGAAAGAAAATTCAAAAAATAAATGCTATACTATTTCCTTATCTACTTAACACATAGCACATGTATCCTTTGTAAAAAAACTGTTGTCAATAGAAAACCATAAGTGGAGCTTATGTTTGGGCATAGAGATAGGATTCCACACCACCTTATGCAACTCAACTACTTCACAATGAGTTCTTAGTGCATCATGCACCTTCAAAATGCTGTACTCAAATACTCCATAGTCATTTTCTTATGCATTAGAATTCAATATAGGCAGTAGTAAATACTTGAGTTTTAGCAATCACCTTAAATACCGCAAAACATATATGGATATTGGCATGTTCCAAAGTTCTACGCCTTTAATGATGTACATGTGCATCCATTTAATCCACAAAGTGTCTTTTATTAGGTGTAACTTCTATAGAAGCCTCTCCATGGCTGTAACATTCCACCACTCGAGTTTAAAAAGACCAAGGCCACCTTCTTTCTTAGGTGTGTAGATAGTATCACAGGTAACAAGGTATTTTATTACTAAGATGATAGGAATACCATAGAAAGGATATGCATTTAATATTGATAGAAGTGATAAAAAAAATTTGTATCAAATACATGAGGATCTAAAAGGCATGTGCACTAAAAGGGATTGACTTTACTAGTTTTAATCTTCTTGCATAGCTGAGGAACCTAGTACTCCAAGAGTTAAGCCTAGCAGTGAACTTATCCAGAGGTTTATAGGACTCAACATATTTCATAGAGCTACCATATTCTTACTGTTAGAGTCCCTGTTGGTTTATGTAATTGACTAAATAAGGGTTATTTAGTCGCTTGATCCACATAACCACCATAATAAATAGATCTCTTATCAGCATTAAGCTATAAGGAAGAGATCTCTAAAAACTTCATGAAAGTCTCATTCAAAATCACATCTACTAAAGAATAATATATCATCAACAACAAAGAAGGGATATTAACTTAGTCTTCATAAACTTCGGGTCTGGATGAAAAATGTGATTATACCATAAAGTACCAAGTAGTTGGTGAAGGTACACTCTCACAATCACAAATAAGTAGGGTGCAATGGGGTTACCTTACCTCATTCCTTTGTGTGCTTCAAATGGAGGATGTAAAATGACATTCAGTACTAGGGAGTAACTCACAATGGTTACACAAACCATGATAAACTTAACAAAATGCACTAGGAACTTTATAGCAAGTAGTATCATCTCTACGAATTCCCAACTTATAGAATCATAAACATTTTTCATGTCTAACTTTATCATGAATCTAGGAGATAGGTACTTGTTTAGGTAACCATAAAAAATTTTGGGAGTCATAAGAATATTATGTCTTATGAATAGCCCCGAAATGAATGTAGCTTGGGATTCTCCCACTATGCTATGTAGCTAAGGTTGCATTCTAAGATTTACCACTTTTGCAATCAATTTATAAAGATTCTTATAGTAGATCTATTCTCCCTAAGTTCAATAGCGTTAGGGACTTTGGGAATACCATTCAAAGTATTATTACCCATTGAGAATAAAGCCTACTTGACTTCCTCCATATTAACTGGCCTCAAAATATCCTTATTTTCTTTTGTAGGCATCTATAGCCCATTATTGACAATATCAGAAGAGAACACTCTCGATGTGATAGCAATAGTGCCCTTGAAATGCTTGAAGAAGTCTTAGAAGGTATGAAAAATGCTTGAATGGGTTGTATGAGTCTGACCATTAACATTAATAATTAAGTCAATATGATTGTAATTATGTCTCCTCTTTACAATGGAATGGAAATACTTGGATTTTCTGTCTTAAAATTTAAGCCAGTTAAATAATAATTTCTATACATAAAATATCACTTCATGCTTGGTTAAGAACTATAGCCTTTGCCTATACTATTGCTAAAGTAGTACAACATTTGCATCAAGGTGGGAATCATAAGGTTGCAGGGGTAATACACAAAGATCATGCCTTGCATTCTAGACTTCTTGTGAAATACTACCAATTTTGTGCTTGTTGTGCTATTTTAATGATGTTTTTAACTATTTAAGTTTAAACCATATCCACTGCAACTTTGATTCTCAATTACTATGCCCCATGCATCTTGAACTAATCTCTTAAACCTAGGGTATGAGATCCACATGTTAAAAATATTAAAAGATTTGGTTCTAGCTTTAGGGTGTTATTGAATGGTAACCGTCATAGAAGCATGATCAGAAATAAAAGGGGCATGAAAGTGAGCATTTGCACCCCCCATAAACCTCCACCCATCTTTGATTTCATAATACTCTGTCTAACTTGCATGTAATACTATTTTCTACATCTTATCTATTAGTCCATGTGTAACGCACACTAATATACTTCAGATCTTCTAATTAAAGTTGTTGAAGGAAATTATGGTTCTAGAGAATCATGTTCATTACGCAAATCTTAATCCCTTTCATTCCAATGCAATACCACATTAAAATAAGAAAGGAGGATCCATAGCTCATTAAACACTTGATTAATATGTAACTAATGCCATATATGCCTCAGTTGAATCCTAATGTTATAAGACTCTATAACATTGACTTCCAGCATTTTCAAGAGAATGGCCTGATGACCCTTAGCTATTGGAATGATTTGCCAAGTATTAGCTCACCAACCAAACTAAATACACCCATTAGGGCGGTACGAATAATTAATGACCCAATTCTAGCTTGAGAGAAGAGAATTTTATACTTTATACATATTGTGAGCTTTTATTCTAGTATCAACAATCCCTACTAAGTACAAATTAATACTTTTTAACCCATCGTCTAACTTCATTATGCTTTAAAGGATCATTAAACACTATAATATTCTAGTATCTTATCATCAATGTAAGTAGATTTCAAATAAGGGTAAGTAAGCCTCATCAGCAACTCTTCTACACTTTGTGACCCTAGTCCATGGATATCCATTACCTTCATGGTTTGCACATCCTCTCCGAACATAAAAGCATTAAGGGGAATTAGGTTAGAGCGATTATTAGGTGTTTCTCCTCTATAGGTAGTTCCCTTATAAGCATTATGTTTTTCCTTGAATTAGTTACTGGAATATTTTTAACTTTAGGATACTAAAAGAGCTAGTAATTCTTGGTATCTAGCTTCCTAACATCCTCCACTATCATCCGTTATTTCTATTATATCTGGGACTTTCTACATAGATTAGTTAGATGTCCTACTATGTTATAATTCAAATAGAAACTTAGTTTCCATTCATATTGCATTATTTATTTAATTATCCTTGAAGGAGGTTTGGTCATAACAAAATTAGGGCAGGTTCTATGAGTATCAACCTCAACTAATATCCTAGCATATGAAATTCTGTCTTGTTTAGAAGTCATACCATCCATCCCAATACGTTTTTTCACAGTGCTAGCAATCTTAATTAGCAAATTCACTAACAAAATATGGAATGGAAGAACACGGAAATGCACCTAGGTATGTAAAACATGAAATTCTACTAGGTTAAATTGAAATACTGTATGCTAAAATTTGAGAACCAAGGGCCTCCCTAGCATCATCATCCAATAAGGTTTCTATAGAATAGCTTAACAGTCATCTTCATCGAAGAATTGAAAGAGGAAACAACCAACCCCATGTGATTGGATTTTAAGCTCACTAATTGTATTCCACTTGATTTGAGCAAAGTATTACATTCTGGTTACACTAAAGACATAATCAACTAATGAAAATTGCCACTATTATGCCTCCTCCTCTACATCCTTAGCAATGATAAAAACCACTATTGCCCTCTTATAAATGTTGTTGTATTTAAAATTTTTCCAAAGCAAAAAGCATAATTTTTGGGATGTTACAGCCAGACGTAGTTCTAGAATAGTTTCTTCCTACCTTTTTAGTGTTAAGTGCTAAGGCTAAAAAGGAATGTAACACGATTTCCATAAATTCAGACTTTTATTTAAATTAGAGTAACCCATTATTAGTAGTTACAAGAGTAAAATCATTTTAAACAAGGATATAGAAGGTTAAAAGAGAAACCCAAAAATATTCATTGACTATCCTTATACTCTTACCTAATAATAGCTTTATTATCATCTGCAACAAACCTATAAGGGATACTACTCATTGAATAGGCAGAGGCCTACAAATGGAACCCTTAAGTACTATGGTACTGAGTAGTCATTTATACAAAAGTAAAAGGTAGTGCCTACATGCAACACATCATAATAAAACAAAAGTTAATGTCATACGCAAGGATATAAATAATCATAGCCAAATAAGAGTGATTACACACATCAATAAATAAGATTTGTCTAACACAAAGCCTATTTGCTTATCGTCTCTAGCACTTACCAAGAGTGATAGGCAACTAGGTCATACTTATATCATTCCAGTAGATCATAAAAATTAAAGTAACACTTTTGGTCTTAAGAAATTAATTAAACATTATTCAACATCATCTATCAATTTATATCCATGTGAGTGCGGAAACCCAAGTATTATAGCCGATAGACTGGAAATACACTTCAGGACAGAATACACCTTGCAACTATTAATTGTAGGTGGGATATTCTCACTCTAACTCACATGGCGTTCCTTAATAAGTGATTAATATCCTCCGACAATTCATTATCAACCAAGGTTTAGTTTATTGAGCTTAGGAACATCACTATTATAGCTGGTGGACCAAAATACACTCTAAGGCAACACGTACCTAGCCACTATTATAATTGGTGGACCAATATACATATACATCCTCTAAGGAAAAATGCTCCTAGCCACTATTATAAACTATGAAATGGTACAGTGATATAATCCATCTGAGTCTGGTTCAATAATCTTTGCCTTAACATAATTAGTGTTTTCTATTTAATTAACATAACAAGTCCATTTATTTAACTTAAGGGATAGATCATGAACCAGTAAATGCAAAGGTACACTAGTTATACTAGTGCATAGAAGCAAAAAAGTACCCTCCAATCATCACCCCAAGGATGTAAAGGTACCCTAGTTGTACTGGCGCACGAGGACACACACTACCCTACTAATAAGGACACCTAGTCCATAAGTATGCATACCCCCTAAATTGATCCATAGAGCTAGATAGAGTAAGATGTAGTACTTGGCTAGGGCACTAAGGCATACCAACATATACTAGAGCAATCGTGGGCTAAACCATACCCTTAGGGTAGCAACCCATAAAGAGCCACCATTCTCGATCTCTACGTCTTCCATTATAATTATTATTATCTTAATTAAGGTGACCACTAGAAATACAACAACCACATACTTAATCATTTCCATTTGTTTATTTTATTATTATGTAATCCTTACCCATATCATTATCCATGTTAACTTAAATAAACCACTAAGGCCATCCTTTTATCATCCATCTCCATTTCATAATTTACCCTTTTACCCCTTTTACTCACAAAATTACCAAGTTACCCTTCTTTTTACACCAAATTACCAAAATAACCTTCTTACTAATTATTTTACCATGTTCCCCCTTTTACTCACAAAATTACTAGGTTATCCTCCCTTTATGCCAAAATTATGAAAATATCCTTCTTACTTATTATTTTATCATTTTACCCCTTTTACTCACAAAAATCCCAAGTTACCCTTCTTTTATGCCAAATTTACTAGAATACCCGTACCACATAAAACATTAATATCTATGGTCCATATGCATCATCTAACACCACCAACTATTCTTATTTATTATTAATACTCACTGTCATGTACCACACATACTTGTTTAGGCCATACCTTTTGTAGAGCAAAATTTACTAAAATTCCCTATGCCATATATTAACATTATCTATGAAATGAATGGCTTCACTAGCTTATCATGTCATGTACATGCATTTAACATTCTTATTAATAATAAGTCTCCTCCTTTAACTATCATTTCTACACATGACACAGAAATTAACAAGCTTTTCATTTTAACAACCATTATATTCTACAAATCATATTATACTTAACATTATACAACATACTTATAAACACATTAAAAATCCTAATGTGCTAGCATACGCATATCCACACATTTTAGTATGATATGATGGTTATAATATTTCCAGAAATAATTAAACCTTACTAGTACCCTGGAAAAGGTTTGAGCTTTGATTAATAAAATTTAATACCTAAAAATAATATAAATAATTAGCATATTAGAATAATAAATTTTTATCAAAAGCTTAATTAATATATACTAATACTTACTATTTTATACCTCAAAGTATAACCAAAACTTGCTCAAAATAATGGCAGGACTCACGTTGCATGAGCAGCATGAGATACATGGTTGAAATGAAGGAAATAGGGGTCAAAGAGGGGATAATAGAAAAGGAGAAGGTTTGTGTGATTAAGGGTTTTGGAGGTTTGGGTTGAGGGCTTATAGAGGGGAGTGAGGGCGGTGGCTGGATGTAGGGAGGGAGTAGGGGTGTAGTTGGTGGTCGAGGGTCAAAGATTGGTGGCTTAGGGAAGTAGGGATGACCATTATAGGGCTTGGATGATGGGTTAATAAAGGGAGAAGAAGAAGAAGAAGGAAGGGAAAGAGGAGAAGAAGTTAGGGGACTGTAGGGGAAATTTTATCTAAGGGGAGGAAGGGTGGTGCTAGGGGTAGCTTTGGTTATAGCAGAAGAGGGGGAACAACGGCACATGGTGGTGGTGTAAGGTGGAGGTCAAGAAGGGGAAAGGAAAAGGAAAATAGAGGAACGTTGATTATAGGGGCTAGTGGAGGTTATTAGGTTTTGTAGGGAGGTAGCAGAGGGTGCCAATGGGTAGATATTGTTATAAGTTGGGCAACAAAAGCAGTGGCTGAGAGTGATGGAGAAAAAATAGGGGAGGAGAAAAGAAGGGAAAAAGGAAGAAAAGAGGGGGGTCTGGAGGGAAAAGGGGGACTCAAGTAGGGGTGAAAATGAGCAAAAGAGAAGATGAAAAGGAGAGGGAGAGGAGACTTCTCCTATCGTATTAGGTTGAGGGTGCAAGTGCAGCAAGCGCATGGCCTATAGTGGCAAGGAAGAGAATAAAAAGAGGGGAAATAAAGGGCATTAAAAGGAGTGGTGTAAGGGTCTTGTGTGGCAAAAAATGGAAGGAAAGGGATGGGGAAGAGATGGAGAGATAGGTTATAATGGTAGGTCTGTAGGAGGATCGATTATAAGCTATTATAGGTTGCCATGGTAGAAGAAAGAAGGATGACAAAAGGAGAAGAAAATAAGGGAAGCCAGTTGACCGAGCGGGGGAGAAAGGAAGGGTTGGCCCATGTGCGTGAGGGAAAGGGAAGAAAAGAAATAGGGTTGGGCTGGCCTTACTGGCAAGGAAAGGAAAGAAAAAATAGAAGGAGATATATTAGGGTGACAATGCACGGAGAAGGGGAGAAAAGAAGGGCTAATAGCCCAACAGGGATGGGAAGTGAAAAAGGTAGGTCGGTGGGTCAAAGAGGAAGAGAAGAGGAAAAGGAAAAAGGAGGAAATGGAAAAAGGAATGAAAAGGAGAAAGAAAAAGGACGAAAAGAAAGGAAAAAGGAGGAAAATAAATATTTTTTTTATAAAAAGGATATTTAATTATTTAGATGGATAAATTTATTTCATAAATTAATTTAAGATATTAATTTAGAAGGTTAATTTTAGTAAAAATATAGGTTTAGAAAATTATTGAAATAAAATAAGTATGGTAAAAAAAATAGAATATTTATTTTAATTTATTAAATAATCATATCAATTTTTATACACCCAAAAGTCCACAAAATAATTAAATTAATTGAATAAAAATTAAATTATCCCAAATGAGATTTAATTATCAAATTCTAGGTTTTAAATTTTTGGGGTATTACAGGTGTTATATAATAACGTTGCACAAGTGCATCAAGTTTTCTACTCTAAAGGAGTTGATCCTTTTGTGACATGTTAAAAGGATTATATACGCTATCAATTAGTAATGGGAAGAATATATTGATTTTCACCCTTACATTTTTGTATATCATATTTCATGGAATTGGTATGTTTTTGTAAGTCATCATAAAAAAGGAGGATATTGTTTGCCTCATAGGACAAACAATTGTAATTTGATGATAAAACACATGTTTGAGTATTTAAGTTATTTTCCTAAGGGTGCAAATATTATATATTTCAAATCAATATTATCACACTCTATCTCTCAAAAGTAATTGTTAAAATAGTAATAAAGTTTCTTTTTCTTAAAACAAGATCAACAAGGAAAGTCTTTCGCTCTTCCTAGTAGAAATTATTTATGTTTTAGAAATCTACGTACATATATTTTATGTGTTGATAACTTAGAATCAATAATCATTTTTCTCTTCTGAAAAAGTTTCAAAAGAGTACCTTACACTTGTTCAAGGAAAACCAAAATTATTTCAACAAAGCTTTTTAAAAATGCTAAACATATAGTAAAATAATTATTATTGCGTTTGATTTTTTAAAACAATTTTGAAATATTTTCATTACCTTTTCTAATTCTTTGATGTCAAAATCAATAATTTTTTAAATAGCTTGAAAACTTTTCCATGAGACTAAATTATTTAAAGGTCAACATTTTTCCATCCTTGCCTACAAAATGATTGATTGATGAGGGCCAATGATGTCCCATTAAATAAAATAAAGGTACCAGACCAACAGATAATAATTTTATGAGTCTCGGATTACACATGGTTGACCGAAGAATGTTGGGAAGTTAAAGGAGAGAGCCTTCTATTAAAAAGCATGCCCATTGTGATTTAATTGTTGAAACTTTTTTGGGCATAGTGGTTAGTTTTAAGTTGTCCCAAATTTAATAGCCTATATATATAAGAGGTTATGTGCTTGTAGGAAATTTTAAGGAATCTCCCTATATCTTTCTAACATGATGAATTTCACAACTTAATCTAATAAAAATTAAAGTTTCAATTTCACACCTTCATATATAATTCAAACATCCTTAATGCTTAATTTGTTCTTAACATTTAGCTACAGTGTTCATACGCTTCTAATTTTTGATTCTATATCTAAATTATAAAATGCAATAGTGATTATTTCTGTTCATATTTCCTATAGTGATTAGTCATATTACATTCATTCAAAATCATCATCTTAATAACAAGTGATGAGCGGTGTGTTGTCTAGTATTTTTAAGAAAGCTCATTTAAATTGTTGTCTCATAAACCTATAGAGGATAACTAGGACAAGTGTAAGTCATCTCTAAGAGGCTCATTGTGTTAGTAGGTGAAATACCCCAAAAATCCTAATTTAGGAATTATGGCAAATAATAATTTATTAGAGAAAAATTAAGAAAATAGGTGAATTTATTAAATAAAGAGGAAATTTATTGAGGAAAAATAAGGAGAAATTAATAAATAAGTTATTTAGAAAATTTTGGACATTTTACTAATTAAAATGGAAGTTAAGGACAATTTATTCAAAATAGGCTAACTAATCTAAAAATGGATTTAATTATTATAATTAAAATAATTATTATTAAAATTAAATATATAAATTAATTATATAAATAAATAAATACCCAAATACCTCCAACCCAACCATTTTATCATTTTTCCATTTTTTCCATTTTCCTTTTCTTCTTTCTTTTCTCTTTTTTCCTTCCTCCTCCTTAACTTTTTTTCTTTTTCTTTCTTCCCCCCCCCCCGGACTGGGCCGGCCTGCGCAACCCAGACCCCCCTCCCCGCCTCTCCTTCCTTCTTCTTGCCCGCGGCTCAGCGAGCCAGCCGCCCGTGAAAACAAACGCTGCGTTCCGACGCTATAGTCGCCGAAACGCCGCGTCACAATAAGAAAAAAGTAATCGTTGCCAGACCGACGAGGACGCAGCGTTTTTTCCAAACAATCCTCAAAACGCCGCGTTTTGTTTTAAAACTTTATAATGCCGTTGAACCGGCCGGTTCCCCTTCCTTTTCTTTTCCTCCCCTGGACCGCCGGTCCTCCTCCTTTCCCCTTCCTTCTTCCTCCCCGACCTGCAACTCGACCCTGCAACCCCCGAATATTGTCGGCCACCTCTGCACGCTGACCGTCCTCCCCTGCCTCTCTCCCTGTTGTTTTCTTTCTCTTTTTGACCCCGACCAAGTCCCTCTCTCCCTTTCCCGCGTGCCCACCTCTTTCCCTTTTCCTCTCCCCTTCCCCGACCCAGCCTGCCATGGCACGACCTGCACCACCTACCACCGGCCAGCCACCTGCACACCTGCCTCGCACGCCTCCTTCTCCCTTTGTCGTTTTCCTCCCCCCTTGGCCTATAAATACCCCCTCCCAAACGGCCACAGCAAGTCCCTTCCTCTAGACCTTGCTGAAACTCTGTTCCGCCGCCGCCAGAACAGACGCCATTCCTGCCGCCTCTAGCCACCGCCGAAACCACCGCTTCCCACCGTTATCATCCTTGCACCTCCCTCGACAAAACCAAGCCACCACCACCCTCCTCCTTGCCCTGCACGTGCCGCCCTAGCCGTGCAAAGTCCAATGCCCGAAACCACCTCTTCCAGCCTTCGCCGCCCTTGCGCCGCCTCCCACCGCCAGCCCAGCCGCCACCAGAGCCTCTTCCACCCTCCAAAATGCCCAGTAGACCTCCCTCTACCTTTCCCTGCCTTCAACTTCCCCTGCCTCCCTCTCCTCCTTCCTCCCTCATCTTCCACCTCTCTCCACCACCCTCGGCCGCCACCGTCCCACCGCGCGCCGCCACCCCTTGCCACGCCACCACCCTCACTCCATTCCCCTTCACCTGCTCTTTCTTTCCCCACCTCAAACTCCTCCTTTTCCCCTCCCATCTAACCGCCACCTCCATCTTTCCCTATCTTCTCCTCCTCCACCGCCGCCGCCGTCGCCGCCACCCGCCGCCGCCAGACCACCACCGACCCTAGGTGGTTCTCCACTCATCCAAACCCTAATATCCCTTTTATATAACTACTACTATTTTCTACCAATATTAATACTATTATTATTATTATTATTATTATTATTATTATTATTATTATTATTTCTTTCATTACTATTACTATTATTATTATTATCATTATTATCATTATTATGGTCTCTATTATTAATGTCTTATTTTCTTACTAATACTAAAATCCCTTTTTGAACCCTAACTTTTATTATACTTAACTCTAATCTTAATTTTTATAATTATTGGTATTAACATTATTAGTAATATTACTATTATTACTTCTATTATCCTTACTAAGGTTATTATTGTGGTTGCTAAACCTTACTTGGTTGAATTATTGTTATTATCATTACTAATAGGATTATTACTATTATTATCATCATTATTAGTATTATTACTATTATCATTATCACCCTTAAGAATAGTTTACTTGTAATATTGTGACCTTATAATATTATTATTTCAAACCTAACACCATTGTTAGACTTAATCTTAAAAACGCTAGAGTTCTATTACTTGAAACATAAGTATCACTATTAGTAGTCTTATTATTATTATTATTATTATTATTATTATTATTATTATTATTATTATTATTATTATTATTATTATCACTATTTTACTATGACTAGTGAACACTAGTATTATAAGAATGGAACTAATGGGCTTAATAAAATAAGTGTAACAATAAGTATCATAAATAACTATATTTTGACTACTAATATTTAGTATACTAATTCTAAGGTAAAAACCCTAGTTTTGTATAAAACCCTTTTTAGTAATAAAAACCCTAACCTTAAACTAGAATGAGGATTGATAGTAATTATAAGGGAAACTAATACTTAGCATTTTTCCCTTTTATAGGTAACCCCGACCAAAGCCCTAAGGAGTTATAGGAGCGTGCTCCAAGCCCGGCGTCGCCTTAGGTAAGGACGATGCTAATGGCCTTGTGCTAAGTGTGACATGGATGTGTTGAATGTTGTGTATGCCATGCTATGCCATGTATTATCTGATTTGTGGATAACTTGTCTTATATGTAGCGCAGCTTGGAGATTGAGGTATGTTGTATGTGCTTCCGTGATATGAGTATAACATGTATATGTATGATGTTTATGATGTAATATGTTATGGCCCACTAGGACATGCATGTTAAGATAAATGGTAATATGAGTTGGGAACCATCATGGGAGTCTTGAAGTTTGTATGGTGGTGTTAGGGTTTGTATGGTGGCATAAATGTTCGTATGGTGGTACTAATGATTTCATAGTGGTATTAATGGCTTATGGTGGTATTCGGGTTCGTATGGTGGTATTGTGATTTTATGGAGGTATTAATGTTGTATGGTGGTATTTGTGATTTTATGGAGGTATTAATGTTGTATGGTGGTATTTGTGATTTTATGGAGGTAATGATGTTGTATGGTGGTATTAGGGTTTGTATGGTGGTATTAGGGTTTGCATGGTGGTATTAGGGTTTGTATGGTGGTATTAATATTCGTATGGCGGTATTAATGATTGTATAGTGGTATTAATGACTTGTGGTGGTATTAGGGTTTACATGGTGGTGTTATGGTTTGTATGGTGGTATTAATGTTGGTATGGCGGTATTAGGGTTTTGCATGGGAGTTAATGATCGTATGGAATCAGGGTTTGGAGTGATTAACTCTGGGGCGTTGTGATTAAGTAGGGATGGAGTAACCAATTGTGACTGTTGAGGATAATTAAGGGTTGGGATGGCTAAGTATGGTGGTTATGGTAAAATAGGCATAAGAGTGTCTAACCACGGTTGGTGTGGACAACTAGGGTTGGTTATGGCTGCTTAGTGTTGTTCAGTGTTATCATGTGTATCTATTGATTGAAGGGTAGTTATGTATGTGAGATTTTATTAGTTTTGTTGAGTACAGTATAAAGAGAATGATTTATGCATGTCAAGGGTGATGTGTGATTCAATAAGACACGGATAAGACACTAATAACGTAAAGCGAAAGACTGTTGAGCCGAGCCTTGTGCGTTTCCTTCCGGTCCACCGGCTATAATAGTGGTCAGAGGCATTCTGCCCTGTGCGTTTCGTTCCGGTCCACCGGCTATAATAGTGGTCAGAGGCGTCCTGCCCTGTATGTTTATTTCCGACCACCGCTATAATAGTGGGGGATCTCGGCTCGATAGACCCAAAGTAAATAAATTAAACCATGGGAAAAATACTAAGTACTTACAGTGGAACACCATGTTGAGGCAGGGCCAGTCCGGTCCACCGGTTAGAATAGTGGTCAGAGGCGTTCTTCCCTGTGTTTTTTATTTCCGGTCCACCGACTATAATAGTGGGGTCCCCGTGCTCACATGGACTATTAAAGAATATGTGTGGAATGAACGTATTATTATTAATGAGAAATAAGAATAAGTCACCGGAAAGTACTCAAGCCTTATCTTGTGTGTTATCGCTTGTTGTCTATATGATTGTGCAATGTGTGCTATGTGGTATGATGGTATGCTTGGCCTTAGCGCACCAGCGCCCTTACTCAGTATTGGACCCGTACTGATACTACCTTGATTGAATGGGTCCTGTGATGATCCACCAATGGTGGGGAGCAGACCTCCTATGCAGGTTTGATCGATTACAAATTGTGGGGTGGAAGGCTTGCCTTAAGTGAGTAGGCGATCCGAATATTGGTCCCTTGGGATCTGTTTTATTGGCTATATTTTGTACTACGCTCCTTGCTTGAAACCGTACTCTAAGTTGTATTCCTAAATGATATTTTAACTGTTGTTGACTCGTGGTTTTTGTGAATGGTCTATGTTAACTATGGACCTATGTTTTGATGACTCTTACTTAATGATTGTTTAGTTTAGCCTTAGCACTTAGTATCGGAACGGTAGGAGTGAACCGGTCTAGTACTAAGTGTGGCGGTAATACCCCCAAGTTTATGGTTTTAATTCTTTCGCTTCCGCTAAAACCTTTGTCTTAAACGAAATTTTTCATTAGTAAATTTGGGGGTGTTACAGTAGGCTTATAAAAAAAGAACACGTTGATCATCATCAACCACCCACTATAACTACAAATAGAGTCAAATCAAAAGGCATATCGTTTTGGTAGTAAATATAAATAAAATTTATTTATATTCTTCAAGCATGAAAAAATAAGTTTTCATTGTTTTCCAAATTATCTACATACTTATCTAAATTTTTGTTTTGGTATCATTGTTGTGTATACATTATCCATCCCTCTCTCAAGTATCAATAAATTTTTTTGTCCTCAATAAATCATGTGCTAGAAAAATATTCTCTCCTAGAGGGTACCCTTTCATAAATGTAGATTGGGATAGATCAACAACATTAAGTAACATAGGCTAAGTTCTTTAAGTTCATATCTTATTAATTTCTTAATAAAATTATATACAAAAAGAAATGGGTTAAGAACCCATTAAACTTTCAACACTTGGCTTGTTTGGAAGGATAGTACAAGTGGTAATTTTAAGGAATTTTCTAACAATACGTAAGAAAAACTCTTGCTTCACCATGCTTCAATCATTCTAACCTTTATACCAAAGCATATCTTATATCTTAATAATATTAGGCTAAGGTTTTATAGACATATCTCTAATCAAAAACTTTAAAAATAAGACAATAAAAAAGATACAGCCTAGGAAAACCATAGAAAAGGTAAGAGAAACAAGCTCATAAAAAATCATAATAGAGGAAAAAAAATTGATGAGGAAGAATTAGGGAACTTATCCTTAAAGTTTAGAAAAAAGATCAAGCTTCAAAAATGTCATTTAGTTGCCTTAATAGCCATAGAAATTATGAGAGAAGATGATAGAAAGGTTTTTAAGGTGCAGAAAAAGAAAAATAATTAAAGATTTAGAAATTTAGTAAGCATAGGATAATTAGAAATTATGTAAAGTTAATAAAGGTAACATAGTCATTTAAGTTGGGAAACGATGTCTTAGGGCTCCACAAATTGCTCCCATCGAGTAGGTGAGTCGCCAATCAACTGTAAAATAAGGCACAAAGAGTCCACCTTACTGCGTAAGTAGATGATTGCAACATCCAATTTCTTTATCTTCGAGAAAATATATGTGATGAAACCATGCTAAAGGGTGTATATATGTCCGTCCAAGGTGTTTAAGTTCTCCTTGCATTAAAATGTTATAATGTGAAGATATAAGACCTTTCTAGGCAACTCTTTTAAGGTTGGTGATGTGATCAAAATCTGTAGTGTTAGTGTTACTCTTCATTTAATTTGCCTTAACAAGATGGCCACTATGATTGCAAAGCACTACTCAATGTGCTCCACTTGGTAATGATTGTGTTCCATTGATCTTCAAGGATAAAGTTGATTAGCATAAAGTACAAACTAACTTAAAGTAAGGCCCACATAACATCACTACATTATCACAAAGATAATATCCAATCCTCAACCCACACTAAATCAATGGCTATTTCAGATTTCAAATGTTTTCCTCAAAATGAGGTAATACTAAAATTCCAAATAAAATTTGAATATGTAAATTTGAATTTCAAAAAAAAAAACCATGCTCTCTAAGATAATAACACTCGTAAAAACCCATAGTAGAAGCCTAAAAGAATTTGAAAGGTTTAGGATTTTTAAACAAGGCTCAGATATCAACCTGTAATATCACCATTCTTCACTATCAAAAAATTTCATTAAAATTATTGGAGAAGCAGAAACATAAGACATCCTTACGAAATATGGGGTATTACCACCACATCTAACAAAACATAGGTTCCACACCTCCTACCTCACATTAGACACAAATCTAAGTATCAAAACAACCACCTATGCTCAACAACTTAATTATGATGCAGAAAAGGATGGACCACTCACTACGAGTCCTCAAATACCGTGACAAGACATTTTGCTTTTTTGATTGTGTAAGTAATTGTAACAATAACCCCATTAGTATGCATAAGAATATCAATCTACCTATAATGTTGATCAAGGTATAAGCAAGACCTGCATATCATACTTATTTATTGACATACAAAAATGTAAATGCAATACTCCTATTTTGTCATTCATGTACTATCACACTAGGTCATATAAAACATACTTGGATCCATCAGAACATGCTTGATTATAATCATACAAGCATATAGGGATATGTAAGTTATATTAAAATATCATATTCTAAAGTAAACTTGAATAACTTAGCTTATCCACAATGTATGACATAAAGTGTACCCATACAGTAATGTACATAAACACATACATATATGACTCCAAAGTATGGAATTTAATAGTACATGGATCATTTTTATACTTACAATGGATCATGTGATAATTTATGGAAACATGATTAAACAACAAAAACATACCACATTTGAGCACTCAAGGGAAACATAAGATAGCACTGATTATATACATAAATATATATACAATGATGGGTATGCAACATTATACATTAATATGAACATATGATTGGTAGAAAATTTATGGAAAGAAGCATGTGTTATAGATAAAACTTATCAACCATTGGTTACTATCTTTTGTTAAGGTGATAAGATAATTCATATTATGTCAATTAAATAAGCAACGAACATGATTGCACACTAACTCATGACTTGTGAGTTTCTAAAATAATAAAGAGAATAAACTAAGTATCATTTTAGTGAAATAAATTTTTGAATATTATGTAAAAAATTGGACAATCCCAATTTAATAAATTTTATGTTTCATTATGAGTATTATCTTACCTTATACAAACATAGAACTCCTTTACAAAATTATTAAGAAATACATGGGATCATTCCCTATGATCTCTCAATATCCATATAAGTTAAATAAAATAAATGGACATAATGTCCTAGCTGATGCTAAAATAACCTAGTGGACATAATTCCTTGCTCATGCTAAAGTAATAGCATGGGCATTTGATTTAGCTAATGCAAATGTAAACTGATTAACAAAAGTCTTAACTCATGAAAAAGTAACTCTCATATGGTGACAAGACCTTTTAGTATTAATACCCCATAGTAAATCATCTATGTTTAGAGTATAAAAGACATTGAGACCAACTAAGATCCTAAGATCAATGAGTCTCCCACTTGAAGGCCCCTAAAGGCACACTAACACAAGTATATAATAGAGGATGGAATAATCCTTATTATAATAATGTTCATTCTTCTTTAAGTGATTAATATCTTATTAGATAAAGCTCATCTATAGAGAATATCATAACAAGTAAAAAACCACTTACATCAAAAAGCAACCATATAAGGTTCTCACATCATCTAGTTTTCCTATTATGGTTATCTTAAGCTATCGACCTAATACATGAATAATTACAATAAAAGATGAATTATACAATGCTAATATAAACCACAATGTTCAAGCTAATATTTTATTTCCATTCAATTATCTTATTCAAAATTTAAATCTATGTTAAGCTTAGAGCTAAGGTCAAAGCCATAGTTTCATTAATTAGCCACAGTTTTTACCTTACATGAAAGAGTATTCAATGTTAACCCTTAAGTCTAAAGATGTAGGTATAGTTGTTAGTAAACTTGAGTCAAATTATAAGTCCTCTTATTTATTCACTAATCTAAGTATCCAAGTAAATTTCAACATAAGGCCATCACATAGGTCCATGTTATCTTCTTCCATTCATGCTAAATCATTTACACATAAAAGGTTTCACATTTTATGGCCACGAATTAAGTCAATAGAAATCTAGTAGTAATCTTTATGATTTAGTACATAGATACTATTCGAAGAATGAATTCATTTTTAATCATAATAACCTACTCAAGTGATGGTTAAGAGAAACCCCAATGGGTAGGTTAAGGTCAATATTGGCTAACTATGATCAATTTTCTCCTTAATAACTATATTCCATTAATTTAACTCAATTAATCTAGGAAAGTATATAGATACTAGCCACATAGATCACCTCTCATACATAAGAAAACTCAAGTATCATGTTTAGAAAGAAATAGGTAAGAAATACAAATTTAGCTGAGATCAGTTGATGGGTTTCCAAGAACAAGTTTATTGGTTGTACTAACAAATTGATCGGTTCCATAGACTAATCAATTTGTCTTCATAGTGCCAAATCATATTTATGATAGTGAATGACCTAATTGGTTAACCCTACCATTTGAATTTTCAAAAGAAACTAATTAATTAGTTAGCTCAATGGATACAAGTAATGGATAAAACTACTATAACCACAAAATGACCAGTTAATCAATTAGGTTAGTGGATCTACGATTTTATGGACCAGACAGTTTGTTTAGTTAAACATGTTGATGGGTTTAACTTGAGACCAAGACACCTAAAGTTATAGGGTTACTAGTTAATACTTCTACCAGAAAATTTGATTCGTACTCGAGACTAGTTGATCACTTATGGGGACTACTTAATCGATTGGGGAAAAAGTCGTCGCCAAACACTGTTAAACTTAATTAGTATTCAATCAATCCAAACATCAATCATAGGTAATTCAAGGATCATAACAAGCATTATTTATGGATCGACATGCAAAATACCAATATCATGCTGAGAATCTCAATTTAATCATGCTTATACTTTATGAACTTAATAAGATCTAGGAAATCATATAACATATTTTGTTCATGTTAGGCCATCATGCATCGACTTATACATCTTGTTACAAATGCCAATTTTGCTAAGATGTTCAGGATATAAAGGTTAACTACTATATCTAAATCATACCCATAAGGATTATGCACACAAAGTATCAAGTTACACTTCCTACTACTTCTTCTATATATTCAATATTAGCAATTTCAAACACATAAATATAGAACATACACTACAACCACTTGTACCATTTAAAAAATTAGGGAAGAGAATGGTTTACCTAAAAATAACTTAGCAAATCCACCATAGAGAGAAAAAGTATTTAAAAGTCCATACCCCTTTTTTAAGAGTTGAATACCATTAGTGAAAGTAAGTTAAAACTTAGCAAACTATTAAATTCATAAAAAAATAAAATAAAATTAGAGATTGAGGAGAGAAATCAAAGAGAAACTACCTCCTAATAAAGAAAATTGAAAACCTAGAGGAAAAAGTTTATTCGTCTCTTATATCCCAAATCTAAACCCATCTTGGCCAAGAAACAAATTAAGAAATAGTTAGAGAGAGGGTTAGATAAGGAAATAAATATTGGAATTAAAGGTAGAAGGAAGAAAATGTGGGTGGAGAAAGTGTAAAGAATAGTAGGGACTGTTGAAGGATAGGAAATGGGCAAGAAAGTTAGAAGTATTTTTAGAAATTATGAGGGTTTTTTGTAGAAAAAAAGACTGATGGAGTGTATAAGTTGAGACCCTAAATTCTGGCTAATATCTAAGCATCCAAGAGCACACTATAAAGTTTTAAGGCTACCTCTTTTTTCTTTGAGCTCAAATGGTAAAAAAATAAAAATTCATGGGTAATAATCCTCAAAATTATAAATATAAAAAGGGAATAAGATGGAATCGAAGTAAATAATATTCAAAATTTGTAGTGATGAATGCCTTCTCACCTATCTCATAAAAGAGATAGAGAAAAAGAAGAAGAATAAGATAAGTGAGCTAAATTCATCATAGCGACTTATGAGAAATTAGCCTCCATGAATCTAATGAAAATAGATAAAATAAGTCATGCACATACAAAATCTCTATTGAAATTAGAAACAAATTACTTAAACATAATCATGATGCAACATCAATTTTTTAAGAAAATATTTACCTTTAAAATCATGATTAAGGAACAACTAGCTTAGTCAAACTAGTCTATTTGTACCCCTAAAAAGACAATTAGTTTTTTAGGTTTCAAAAATCAGTTTGAAGGAAGAAACTAGTTGATCAGTACCTCTAAGTCAGTTCACTGGATTTCTAGTAAAACCAATTATCGTTCAAAATCCTAACTAAAGCCCAACCAAAACCATACCAACCTTAAACACACCTCTGAACCAAGATAAAACACACTTGGATCACAATCAAATGAATAGATTAATGTATGTTAATGAACCTAGAAATTATGTTATTATAGTGATACCATTTAGAAGAGGCTTCATCCCCAAATCCTAAGAAAAAGGTTTTATACCATAAACATCAATAATCTATTAGGCATTCATGATAATTGTACAACAACAATAGCGTTACCATTGTATTAAAGGAATAGGCATGCTAAGCTTACATCGCATAATGAAGATCACAACTAGTATGGTGGTGATGAGGTAGTAGTGCCAACAACCATATAGGTCAATAGTTTAGGTCTAAATTGAAGGGTAAATGAGTATCCAAGATAGCTAGTGGGGAAACAAGGGGTATAAGTATCAATAAAACTTTGATTATGCTTAATATGATGTGACACTTGCATGAATACAGTGACTAATAAGGTAAGAAGATATAGATAATTACTTAGGATGAAGAATCGTGTTACCAAAACAAAACATTCATCAATTAAGGAAAATCTAGTAAAAGTGTAACAGTTAAGGAACATATGATATCATTATCAAATCCTTGCTAAGCGAAAAAGAAAACAATGGATGTAATGAATTGGAAAGATGACAAAATTATCATTAAGGAATAGAGAAATTGTTTCAAGGAGCGGGTTACTACCTGTTTGAAAGAAATTTATTCCTAACTACACGTAAGGTTACATTTGATAGCATTAATAAAAATGAATAAGGATCCCAAATAAGAACAAAGAAGAGTAAGAAGATATCAGGTGAGAATAGACTCAAATTGCTTGTGTACCTTGATACCCTAATAATAACCTAATCCCCTTATAATATTTTATTGGGTGGTCCTCTTGAATCACTTGAAGAAGTGTTTCAGGCTTTGTTGCCATGGACCTAAAACCTTTTTATTTATTTTGGGGATATTACCACTATGATCAATACAAGCCCAGCCCCTGGCATGTCTCGCACTAACCACAAGGCTAATGAAAAATTACCATCAATCATGACTCAAACATAAAACAAGATATCATATAAGAACTTAATTGTTCGTGATATGGAAATCAGAGTATGCATAAAAGAGTTTACAATCCAAGAGTGCATAATTAAAGTTCCTAAAGGGATAAAAGGTATAATACAATAAAACATAACTCATGTCAGCCAATATAAGGCAAATGAATGGTAAAAGAGAATTTGTCTAAGTCGCTCTCAGTCCCCAAGCTAAGTCCAAGCTCAACTCTCAGCCCCACCCAATTCCTCGTAAGCATCAAAGGTATTGATAATAGCATCTCCTACCTACACAAACTCAGTAGGGCCCTTTTCTCATGGGAATGAGGAGCACCCATAAAATAGGTGGTCAATATGCTACGTACAAAGTAAGGTAACCATGCATCTAAGGCCAAGCATACAAAGACATATAACATAAGAAAGATCATATAGACAACATACCAAAAATACTGATAAATAAAGGCCAAGATATAATTTGGATAAATTGATTCTTTTAATCTCTGATCAATAATTATTTGATACCATGCTTATTATCAATCTATGTGAATGCATAAACCCCACTTTTATAACCGGTGGATCGAAAACTTATAGGGTAGAACGCACCTAAAAACTATTATATACCGGTGGATCGGTCTTCAGGGTAAGATGCTTCTGGCCACTATTATGTAGGTGTATCACTCTGGCCCAACTCTCATGGTGTTTCACTGTAAGTACTTACTTTCTTTTTTGTGTCTTATCATAACTTCGAGTTTAAATCATTTAGCTTAGGATCCCCCACTATTATAGTTAGTGGATCAACAACGTATAGGGTCGAATGCACTTGAACACTTTTATATGCCACTAGATTGATCTCGAAGGAAACCCTGGCACCTAGCCATATTATGCCGGTGGATCAGTTTAGGCTCAGCTCAATAATCTTTTGCTTTAAATGATTAGGGTATATTTAGCTAGTTTTCACCCTAGACATGCATGTAACAAGTTGTCTACTCTAGTTCTCCCAAAAGGGCCCATCCTATACCTTAAGACTTATGAACCTCCTAAAGCTCCCCAACATCCTTTCCTTCTTCCACTTACTCACACTAGAAGCCTAACTCCTAAGTGTGTGGGTCAAGCACCACTACCTTATGCCTTCCATGTCCACTCACTATCTCTCCTAAGGTTTTTTCCTAAAACCCTAACTGGGCTTATGTGGCCCATCATTCTCTACCTCATGCAACTAAAGCTCCTTTACCACCTTATACTTCACCTTGCTTTGATTCAACCCCCATCAATTCACTTTACTCCCTAAATACACATATGACCATGAAACCCTATTTGGCCACTCCGAACCTTAGCATCTTTCTTTCCCCATATGTCACCACTCCATTTCTCTCCTACCATCCTTTCTTTCCCATGATACCCATACTCACCCTACACATGATATTCTTCCACTTTCATCCCATATTCCACTAACCCTCAATTATTTTTACTTTCACAACCACCTCTAATTAGGGTTTTCCGCCCAAACCCTAGCAAGGTTTCACATGCACTATTATACCAACCTACATACTATTTTTCACCCAAAGTCTCCAATCACCCCAACAACTCTTCCCTTACCTTACGTATACCCTAATACAACATTTCTCACATAAGGATCATTCCCATGAAAACTCCTTCCATCCCATGCAAACCCTAGAAATTTCCATGCAAACTCCTTCCATCCCATGTAAACTCCTTCCATCCCATATAAGGTTCACCCCACTCTTTTATTTTGTTCATTATTCCCTTTTTCTTTTTCTCCCTCATGGATCATAAGATAATTAGGTCAATCCCATGTCCCTTTTGTCAACCCACTTTTCCCTTTTTCCTTTTTCATCCTTTCAGCCCATATCATATTATTAAATGCCCTAGCATGGATATCCTAAAGCATCACATCATATAACATCATAAGTAGAACATACGTATCATTATACACATGCCATAAGAAATTCACACAAGCATACCTCAAATCCAAGCTATGTTGCACACAAAAAGTCATAAAAATAATAAAGTAGAAAACATAACATAGTGCATGACATACAAGGCACATAACACACACATAGTTAGTATTAGCTACATCCTTACCTAACAAGACACCGGTCTTGGAACATGCTCCAAATCCTCCTTAGGGTTTAACTTGATTCACCTATAAGAGGAAAAAGCTAAGGTTTAACTTTCCTCATATTAAAACTACTATTATTTCCTACCTTACCCTTATTATAGCCTAATATTAGGGTAACCAATATTAATAGTAGTTTTATAAGTAAAAGTAGAGTTATTATTCATAAGGTAGCTAACGATCTTATTACTAGTCAAAATAGGTCTCAGGACGTATATATGTTCATGTAAAAGTATTTATAGCCATATTTATATTATTTAAGATAATAACTTTAATATTACTAATAATAGTAATAATAATAGTTGTGGTGATAATACTAATAACAACCCAAATCTTATTAATAATAATAATGATATTAATATTACGAAAGTGGTGACAATAATGATACTAATAATAATAACAATGCTAGTAGTGATGGTAATATTAGTGGTATAGGTAATATTAACAATAATGACAAAGTAGTAGTAGTAGTAGTAGTAGTAGTAGTAGTAGTAGTAGTAATAATAATAATAAAAGTGTTAAAAATAATACTAATGATAACAATAGTCGATTGTTAAATAATAATAATAGGGTTCGAATATTTACAATAATAATAAAAGTGATAACATGCCAAAGTTAGCATTAATAATAATAATAATAATGATGATGATGATGATGATGATGATGATGATGATGATGTTGATGATGATGATATTGATGATATTAATGAAAATAATATTAATGATAATCATAATAATAATAAAAATAAGGTTTTGACCCTTCATAATATTAATAGTTTTTATACTCCAAGGTTATATTTAATAATAGTAATGATAATAATAATATTAATGATAATATAATAACATTAATATTAATATTAATACAAATAAAAAAGATAACATTTGCATAAATAGGGTTTAAGGGTTGTGGGGGTTAGGGTATCACTTGGGGATGGTGGTGACCAAGCGACACATGGTGGTGGTTGTGGTAGTAGAGGGAGAATATAGGGTAGAAAGGTGATTGTTTAGGATAAAAGAGGGGAAATGAGAGGGTGGTTGAGGTGGTGGAGGATGACCTAGGTTGAAAGGGATAAAATAGTGGTGGTGGTGTAGCCAAAGTGGCGGCGTAGGTAACGATGGGTGTGGTGGCCGAAGGTGGTGAAGAGGGAGGAATAGAGAAATAGAGGGAGGCAGGGAGAAATGAAGGTAGGGGGAGGTAGAGGAGGTTCTGCTTATGGTCTTAGGGATAGAGGGAGTGATGGTTGCGCAGGAACGATAGCGAACAGCTACACGAAGGGTGGTAGTGGGTGAGAAGAGGTTGGTCAAATAACCAACTTTACACAACCAATGTGGCTAATGCAAGAAGAATCGAGGGTGGTGAATGGTGCAATTTGGTGGAGGGTGGTGTAGGGAAGTGTTAGGGATGTGGTTCGGGTGGCAGTGCTGGGCTACGGTGATGGGGTGGTCATTTGAACAGGCAGTGGCACAACAACTAGGGGATTTTCTAGGTAGGGAAAAAAATATCAAATGGGGTGTGGTTAAGGGGTATTTATAGGCCATTAGTGGGGAAAATGACAGAGAGGGAAAAGGGAAAGATATTGGCATGTGTGGTAGGTCGCCGACCTGCAGCGCACGGCTAGTACAGGCCTGTAAAGTTGCAAGTCCTGTCTGATTAGAGAAGGAGAAAGGAAGGGGGACAGGGGTAAGGGAGAGGATAGAAAGGAGAGCTGATTGGGTCAAGTAAGGAGAGGAATCGATAGAGAAGAGAGGGGAGGTAGCAGGCTATTGTGTGGTGTTGCAACATCGCATGCCTGCATGAGGAATGAGTGAGGAAGAAGAAGGAAAAAGAAAGGAGTAGACCGGCCAGCCAAGGGGAAAAAGAAAAAAAGAAAAAGAGGAGAGGACCACGCGGTCATCAATGGGTGGGCACAAAGAAAGGGAAGGCAAGCCTTGGGCCATGTAGGGGAGAATGGGGTTGAAGCCATAAGGGTGGGCTGGCTCAAATCAAGGAGAAAAGAAAAAGAAAAGAAAAGTAGAAAGGTGAGGAAGGAAAGAAAAAAGGAAAAAAAAGGGAAAGAAGAAAAAGGAGAAAGGGAAGAAAGGAAAAATAGATGGGTTGGGGTATTTAAAACATTCTCGTATTTTAAAATATTTAAAACAATAATATTATAATAAAATAATAAATAAATTCCCTTTTTAGATTAATTTAAAATGTTTTGAATGATTTTTCGTTAATTCCATTTTAATTAGCAAAATACCCTAATTTTTCCTAATTAAATTATTTATTATTTTCCTCTTGATGTTGCCTTAATTACTTCCTCTTATTTTGATAAAATAATTTATTTAATTAATTTTCCTAATAAATCTTTATTTTGCTATAATTCCTAAAATTAGGATTTTGGGGTATTTCATCATCCTTAAAGGAAGACTTCATCCCTGAAGTCACTTGCTAATTCCTAGGGTTAAGGCTAAGAAATTCTAAGTAAATAAGGGTAAAACTATTGTTGACAACTATACTACTACCCCCTAAAATAAAATGGGGTCTTCTGAGGGTTGTTGTACTTGCAACAAAAAGTTCCAAATATACCTCGTGCATGTCCCTCTCAACTTCCCAAGTATCTTCTTTAGTCCTATGCCAGCTCCATAGAATCTTGACAAGGGGTATTGCACTCCTATGGGTCTTCTATATCTTGATGTCAAAGAAAACCTGAACAATACCTTTTCCCCATGCTCAAAATCACTATTCTAGCATCTCTAATCAACATAACTCTTATCTCTACTCTAGGCCGCTCTTATTTGGTCTTAGATCCGTTGGACCTGCCTAGTCATCTCTCTAATTATCTCAGGCCCTAATACCACTGTATCACTGATATCATTCCAGCATAAGGGAGTCTTACACTTCTACCAGTACAAAGCCTCAAAGGGAGCCATCCCTATACTGGCATGATAGCTATTGTTGTATGGGAATTCTATCAAATGTACACGCTTCTCCCAATAACCTTGGAAATCCAGCACACAGGCCCTTAACATATCCTCTAGGGTCTGTATGGTCCGCTCATTCTATCCATCCATAGTAGGGTGGAGGGCTATGCTCATCTTTAACTTTATCCCCAGGACTTCCTGCAGCTTTCCCGAAAAATAAGAGAGAAACCTTGAATCCCTATCTAATACGATGTCCTCTAGAACCCATGACGACTGACCACGAACTTCATGTAGGCACCCACTAACTAATCAATACTCCACATTGATTTGATTAGAATAAACACAACCAACTTAGTCAATCTTTCCACAACAACACAAATAGTGTCACAGTTGCCCTGAGTCCATGGAAAACCATTGATAAAATCCATGGAGAGAGAGTCCCACTTCTAAATTTGCACTTCTAAGGGCTGATGTAGCCTTATAGGTTCCTAGTGCTTGATCTTAAACTTTTGACATACTAAACACTAAGACACAAACTTGGCCACTTCCCATTTCATACGGGGCCACCAATACACCTTTCCGAGGTCTTTATGTACCTTGTCTCCACCTAGGTGGATAGAATAAGGGGTTTGATGCCCCTCTTCCATAATTTGATGCTTCAATTGTCAACATATGTATGGTACACACTAGGGATCCTTGAACCGAAGGCTACCATCCTCATGAATTCTGAACCATTTTGCTCAGCCTTCTAGCATCTTCTATGAGATCCTCTCAAGTCTAACACCTCCATTCTTCCCGGCTTGAATTTCCTCACATATGGTGGGAGTGAGTTTCAACCTTCTCATGCAAGCATCAAGGTCCCCTTTCTGAATCAGTTCAATCTCTAAGCCTGACAACTCTCCTATCTCCTGATCAGCAAAAACAAAGCAAAGGGCTGAATGCAAGGTCTTCCTACTTGGGGTATCTACAACTATGTTGGCCTTACCTTCGTGGTAGGTTAAATTGATGTCGTAGTCCTTGATAAGTTCCAACCTTCTCCTCTGCATCATATTGGGCTCCTTCTAAGTGAATATGTACTCTAGACTCTTATGATCTATAAAGAACCTACACTTCATCCCGTATAGGTAGTGCCTCCAAATCTTCAGTGCAAACACCATAGCAGCAAAATCTAGGTCATGAGTAGGGTAATTCTATTCATGTTATTTCAACTATCCAGAGGCATATGTTTCTACCATTCTGCATCAGCACACACCCAAGCCCATGCTAGGATGGATCATTGTAAACCTCAAACCCTTTTTACTTCTTGAAAGAGTTAACGCAGGTGCAGTGATCAACCGCATTTTTAGCTCTTGGAAGGCCCCCTTATATGTCTCGTACCACTAGAATTTCGTTGAGTTCTTTAAGAGGTTGGTTAGCGATTAGAAAATCTTGGAGAAGTTCTGCACAAATCTTCTGTAATACCTAACCAAACCAAGAAAACTTTGATCCTTTGTTATGCCTGTGGGTGGCTTCCACTCTGTGATGGCCATGATCTTGGCTGGTCCACAACCACTCCTCCAACTAATAATATGTGTCCAAGGAAGGCCAGTCCCTAAAGCCAAAATCTTCACTTAGAGAATTTTTTGTTTAAGTGATGCTCTCCTGGTAGACATAAAATAGTGCAGAGGTGTTGTTCATGCTCCTCGTTCCCTCGGGAGTACAACAAAATGTCGTTAATGAACACCACTATGAATTGATTGAGGAAGGGTATGAATATCCTTGTCATCAGGTCCATGAAAACTATAGGTGCATTAGTGAGACCAAATGGCATCACTATAAACTCAAAATGTCCATACAGAGTCTGGAAGGCAATCTTTATGATGTTTGCATCGGCGATCCTCAACAGATGGTACCCTAACCTTAGATCAATCTTGGAGAACACTATGGCACACTTGAACTGGTTAAAAAGATTATCAATTATCAGGAGAGGGTACTGATTCATCACTAACAGCTGATTCAATCCTCAGTATTCAATGCAAAGACAGAGACTACCATCCTTTTTCTTCACAAATAAGACCAGAGCTCCCCATGGTAACACACTCAGCCTGATGCACCCATGCTCCAACAACTCTTCTAGCTGGGCATTTAGCTCCTTTAATTCAAATTGGAGGTTCCTTCTTGATGGGCTCAACTCCTGACACCAACTTAATCTTAATGTTGATCTCTTGAATTGGGGGCATACCTGGTATTTCCTCTAAAAATATGTCTAGGAACTCTCTAACTACTAGGATGCTATCTAGAGCTTCTAGGCCTTTATTCAGCTCCTACACACTACACAAGTATAGGGGATACCCCTTCTTAACCAAAGCGTGTAGAGAAACTGCTGATACCACCTTAGTAGTGGGCTTGGGTTGGGTCCTTCTCTACGAAACCCTACTCCCTTTGGGTCTCAAAAAATCACACACTCATAAGTGTAATATCTAATAGTTCGGTATCTCCCAAGCATGCCCATGCCCAAAATCATGTTAAGTCTTTCAAGTCTATCCCAACCAAGTCTACTAAGAAGTCTACCCTAACTATGATTAAGGCCACATGTGGGAACAACCAACTATACTCCATCCTATCACTCAATGGGAGCATAATAGATAATTATAGTCTAGAAGAGGGTGACAACTCAACCTTAGCAGCAAAAGTAGATGAAATAAATTATAGGGTTGCACTCGAATCAAAAAAGACATACATCGGCAAAGAATGGAAGGTCAACATACTAGTGAGAATGTTGAGTTGCCAGTCAGCTTCCACCTGACTTATCATATTCAGGCATTGTTCTAACTAGCCTCCCCTCTAAGGGAAGACATAGATCTTTGAGACCTATCCTTGGCCTCCCAAACTAGGGAACTAGCTAGGGCAAGTGCTCGCTAGTAGTACTGCGAGGGTGAGGTCTGAAGATGCTACTAGTACGCCTGTTGTTGGGGCATCAAGGCTCCTCCCTCCTATGTCTATCGAGTTTGATTATGTTGGGAGCATTCCAGCCTCCTACGCTCAATCGATTTGTGGCCCAACTTCCCACATTTCAGGCAGGTCACCAACCTGCCTCCATAGGTTCTACTTGGGTGTCTTTGGCCACACTGTCTACGAGAGGATCTCCTCGGGGTCAATCTCTCTACAAGGACCTCATTAGTCCTCCTGCCATGGTTAGGTCCTACCTTCAGAACTCTTACCCTTAGGTTTCCTCTTCTCGATGATGGTAACCTACTCCTAGACCAAGGTAGCGGTGATGCAGGCATGCTCGTACAAGGTAGCTAGAATGATGAAGGAATATACACCTATCATCTGAAAGATGCTAAAGTTCAATCCCTGTTTGAACTAGAACACCGCCATTGAGTCATTGGCGACAATCCCTAGGGTAAATTAGAGTATCTTGGTGAAGCAAGCATGGTACTGGTGGACCGATATCGATTCCTTGGTGAGTTGCATTAACTCTCAAAGCTTATCCTTCTTTAGGCTCTTGAGGTAGAATCTACAGTCTTCAAAGCCTCCCAAGTTGCTAGAGGACCGTCTTGAGCACGATGCTCCACCCACCAAGCATCTACTACGCTTCCCAGGAAGAGTGCAGCTATGTTGGGCTACCGAGATGGAGGGTAGTCCATTTCTTCAAAGGTGTGATCCATGACCTAGAGTCACCCCTCAAGGACCATCGGGTCGTCCTCGTAAATTAGGTCAAAGGGTGATACCCAGTGACCCTTCAGAGCTAGCCCTCACCAAGGCCCTCAGCAAGGTGAGGGTGCAAGGCAGGCATTAGGGGCTGGCACTGGACAAATTCCATGATGGCCTCAATAGCCTCCTCCAGACTCCCTACTCAACCGTTTATCAACACTAGAAGTTGCAACAGAAAAGGTGATGTTAAAAGCAAACTACTAGTTCTATGGAATCATTTCACACTATTTTCCTTTTTCTAAAAAGTCCTTAATCCACACTTATGTTCCTCAATCTGGCTCGAACTCAAAACTTTTTAAATGGAAAGGCATTTTAAGTTTGAAAACATTTTAAAAACTGGGAAAAACATTGTAATTCAAAATTTGCTTTTAAAATAAGTGCAGTTAATAGAACCAATGCTTGGATTCCAACTTGTTAGACCCCCAAAATTCACTACTAAAAACTTTCATTTTATTAAAAGATACAACGGAAGCAAGGAAAAAATTGTGAATTTTCGGAAAATTACCGCCGTGATCAGTACAAACCCCCCGACCTGTCTCATACTAACCACAAGGATAAAGAAAAATTATCGTCAATCATGAGTCAAACATAAAATAGGATCTCATAAAAGAATAGAATTATTCATAATACGGAAATTATAGTAAGCGTAAAAGAGTTTACAATCAAGGGAATTATAGAAGCACACATGTTATGTAAATAAATATATAAATAATGATAAATATGCCATATTATATATTCAAAGTTACACATGATTTATAAAATATTTAAGGAAGGAAAGATAGGATACATTATATACTTATCAACCATTGGTTATTATCTTTGGTTTGAGTGATAATATCATTCCCGCTATATCAAATTAATAACAAAGAAATTTATTTCACACTAACTTATAACATAAATAATGTATGAGCACTCAGATACTCAAGAGGTAAAACTATGTATCACTTTATTGAAATAAGAGTATGAAAATTAAGCATAAAATAGGAAATGGCTAATGTATTACATTTTTAGGTTTCATTTTGTTTAGTATCTTTTGTTATGTACACATAGATCTCCATTACAAAATTATTGAGCACGTATCATTCCCCATAATAACCATGGAAGTTAAATCAAATAAATGGGCATAAAGTCCTTGCTCAAGTTAGAATAACTCAATGGACATAACTCTTGAATCAAGCTAAAGCAACCTAGTGAACATATGTACTAGCTCATGTTAATGTAACCCTCTTGTGATGACTAGAGCCTTTAGTATTATTTCCTCCTAGTACATCATTTTTGTCTGGCATAGGAAATTCACTAAGACCAACTTGGATCCCGAGATTAATGATGATTTTTCCCAAAGGCACCTAAATGAAAAACACCAGATGGTAAACTAACCCCTATAGCTAATCGAGGGTTGAATAGTCCAAAACATCATTATTCATTAATTGATTAATATCTTATTAGATCAAGATCTCATAATTTGTGAAAGTTTAAGGAAAATATCATATAAATTAAAAATTGTTTCAATCAAAAAGCAACAATATAAGGTTCTTACATCACCTAGTGTTCCTATTAAGGGTATTATAAATGATCAACCTAATACTTGATCAATTATACCTTAAGGAAAATTATACAAGGTTAATATTTACTTTAATGTTCAAGAAAAAATTAGATTTCCATTTATATCTTTTGTTTACAATGCAAAAAAAAGGTCAAGCCTAGGGTTAAGTCCAAAGCCATAGTTTCATTATTAGCCATAGTCTTACCTTAAATGAAAGAGTATTCCAAGTTAATCCTTAAGGCTAAATATGAAAGTATAATTGGAGCTCAACGAGTGTTAGATTCCAAATTCTTATTGTTTATGCATTTATCTCGGTATCCAATTGAAGGTTAACTTGATGCCATATTATTGGTCCATGTTATCTTCTTCCATTTATGCTAAATCATTTAAAATTAAAAGGTTCAACATCTTAAGGACATGATATAAGTTGTTAGAAATCTATTAGTCATTGTTATGATTCATTATATAGATAATGGCCATAGGAATAACCATTTTTTAGCTATCTAATCACCATATGTCATCATCAAAAGAAAGGCCTAATTGATAAGTTAAGGCTAATATTGGTCTAGTAGGATCAATTTTCTTTTCACAAACTTTAGTCTATAAATTAAAATAAATTAATCTAGTTAAACTTATAGATACTAGCATCTTAGATCACCTACCATGAATAAAAAAAACTCGACAATCATATCTAAAAAAAAATTAGGAAAGAAATCCAAAGGTGGCAAAGACTAGTCGATAGGTTTCCATGATCAATTTAATCATTTCTATTGACTAGTCAATCAGTTCCATGGACCAATAGATCAATCTGGTCACTTCCAAACCTTCATAGAGGTGGAATAATAGCTCATTGATCAACCTTATTGTTGGAATGCTATAAAGAACAATGTTGATTGGTTTAGTCAATCAAATTTATGGGTTTAAGTACAGGCTAAGAGTACTGAGGTCATAGACCAACTATTAGATAGGTTAGTTCAAGCAATCAACTACTCTAGGAACCAGTCAATTGGTTTAACTCAAAAGAGCTAATTTAATCATCAAAGAGTGTGAAAGATATTATACATCTAAAACGCTTTTCAACACTTGAATACCTTGAAGGAAAATAGGATTAAAACTTAGTAAAATTTCAAAATCATACAAAAATTGAATAAAATATGAGACTAAGGAAAGAAATCAAAGAGAAATAACCTCCTCAATGAGAAAACAAGAAACACATAAAAGTATAAGCTAATATCTCACTATTTTCCTAAATCTAACCTTTATTATTTAAGAATAAAAGATGATAGAGATATGAAGGATTAGAAGAGAGAAGAACAGTAAAAATCAAAGGTAAAAGGATGAAACTATTAGCATGGGAAAGTTTGGAGCTCAGGGAAGAAGGGAGAAAATTAAAGGCTTTTATTAGAATTAGTGAGGGTTTCTAGTAGAAAAGAAGATTTGTGGGGTTTAAAATTCCAGACATGCTTAAAGATTCATTGTTTTCTCTAAGTCTTGGTTAAGACATGCTTGAAACCTTAATCATCAACTCATCAATCCACCCTTCAATCTATGCTTCCAATTCTCTCTATCCATTGAAGATTCATACCATTTTTACTATCAAATCTAAGTTCACTACTTCCTCCATTCGAATAGCCAACCTAGTCGTCATCTTCCGTTTTTGCTAGCCATAAATGCAAGCATATGCAATATAGACAACCAATCCTCTAGTTTTTTTTTCAAATTTCTCCTTATATATTCAACCTTCAAAGTTAAATCTCCTTGATCCTTTGTGTTTTGTTCTTCAATTACATTTTATATCCTTAATATGTTCAAGGGAAATTAATCCTCCTTTTGTCTATCTTGCACTTGAAGACTCAACCTATTTGATTCTTCATTTATTCTTCAAAAATATGGTTGAACCTTAGAAGTTGTCTTCAAAAGAAATTTGTGTACACTTGAGTCTCTTGATTTAAGGATGAAGGTTCAATTCTTCCAAAAATACATGAATTTTTTTATTTGATTTTTTCTCTCTTCTTTCATTCTTAACATTCTTCCACTCACTAGTAGAAGACTTGAACAATTTTTGAGGCTCTATTCAACTTCTCCAAGTTCATTTTTGATTTTTACTCATGCATATTTGGCCCTCCTCCATCAATAACTCTTCTTTGCACATCATGAATTTGTATTAATCCCCTTAGCCAATTCCCTTCTGTTCCTACTCAATATTTTTGACCAAGAAGTCTCCAAGTTCCCTAAAGCTCCATAAGAAACCATGAAGAAGTGACTTCAAGCCATAAGCTCACCTCTATTGAATTGATTTAAGAAAATGTAATAGCAAAGAGTGAAGAAGTGTCTATGAAACATATGTTCAACACTCTTCAAGAACTTGCAGAACATGTGCATGCCACTAACACAAAGATATGTAAACTCGTTTCCATTAAAACTCAACTTCAAAGACTAAAGACAGGAGTAGCTAACCAAGAGATCCTTCACCATATGGAAAACATAATGGAGGCCACTAATGATCAAGTCGATGACATCAAGAGAAGAGTATTCCAAGCACGAGGACGCCATATCAATAACTAAATGAAGTATGAAAAAGGATAGACAAAAATAGATCCAATGATTTTATCTATAATCAACAAGCCCATATAAATTATCAATAAAGTTATAACTGTATTAAAGGCAAAGGTATTAAGCTTGACCTCCCTAATTTTTATGGTGAATTGGATTTTGAATTATTTTTTGAATGGTTGCATGAAATAGAATGTATATTTAAATGTAGAGAGTATGGTGATGAGCATAGATGTAATTTAGAAACTCTGAAATTTAAATAGTTTCCTAGGGTTTAGTATAACAATCTAAAGAGGACTCATGAAAGGTAAGAAAAGAATAAAATCAAGCCATACAATAAATTGAGAAAATAGCTAGGCATGAAACTTGTTCCTAAAGAGCATGAATAAGAAATTCATATTAAATTTAGTGCTCTTAAATAAGGATAACTTAGTGTAGAGGAATACACTATGAAATTTCAAAGACTAACACTCTTGTGTAACATGTAGGAGAGAAAAGAGTAAAATTGTGCTAGAGACTTAGGTGACCTTAATAACATCATTAGAGAAAAAGTTAAAATATTTTCCTATGATTATCTTGATCATTTGACTAAGTTAGGTGTAAAATGAAAAAGATAAACTAATTCTTCCAAGGAATATGCTAAAACAAATTATTTGACCTCTACTTCAATAAAAAATTATTCATACATCTACTTCAAAATATGGGACACGTGTATGTTCAAATAATGATAAAAAAACTCAATCCTAATCGAGATGAAGAATGTAAAAATGAGGTAAATGAGATGTTCAGTAAGAAATGATTTAAATGTAAAGGATATGGTCATTTTATTAGGGAATGTTCTGAAAAAAGAGTTCTAACCTTAAATGAGATAGCAACTATGGAGTCGTGATGATAATGATGTCCTAAAGACTACATCTAATGTTCATACATTGAATATGTATGAAGAGTATATCAATCCATGTATTTTACTTCAAAGGTTATCACAAATCCAACCAAATAATCGACCTACACAAAGAGATAAAATTTTGAAAACTATGTGTAGAAATGGTGATAATTTTTATAGATTCATCAAAGATAGTGGCTCTTATACTAATGTTGCTAGTGAAATGATGGTATAACAGTTACTTTTAGTGACTATTAATCCTCATAAAACTATATTCATTAAAATAAAGGTGATATAATAGATAAGAAATCCCTAATTACTTTTCATATTAGTAGCTATCATGATGAGGTATTATGTGATGTATTGCCTACAGCTGCTCCTAGTATTTTACTAGGAAGACTATGGTAGTATGATAGAAATTCAATTCATGATGTTGTGCCTAATGAATACATTGAAGTTAAAGGTAAAAAGAAATACAAATTAAAGCCCTCTCAATGTTATCATGTACAACTTGTTGAGACTAAGAATAGCTTATTCTTATAAGAAAATGGTATGATTAATTGCATTGAGGATGAAGGTGTTTTCTATGCTTTAATAGTAAATGAGTATCAATTTGGTGAGAATTATTCTAGTAATTCAAACCTTACTAGATTACATGATAAATATAATGATGTAGGTCCTCATGACTTACCTCTTGGACTGCTCCCTTTTAGAGAAAAATAGCATGTTATAGATTTAATTCTTTGAATGCCTTTACCTAATAAACCTACTTATATATGTATTCTAGAATAATCTAAGCAATTACAAAGAAAAATACAAGAACTAGTAGATACAGGTTATGTAAATAAAATTATAAGTCCTTGGTGTGTACCTACGTTTCTAGTTCTTTAAAAATATGGTACTTGACAAATATGAATAGATTCTAGATCCATAAATAATATAATTATCAATTATAGATTTATTTTACCAAGATTTAATGTCATGCTTGATGAACTTTGTGGTGCAATTGTGTTTTCTATAATTGACCTAAGAAGTGGTTATCATTTAATGTGAATTAGGAAAGGGAACGAGTAGAAGATGACCATTAAAACTTAATATGGCATTTATGAATTGAATATTATGCCTTCTAGTTTTTGCAATGCACCAAGTTCTTTCATAACACCAAAAAATAAAATTCTTCATAGTTTCCTAAGTGAATTCATGGTGGTTTATTTGAATGAAATACATGTATATAGTAAGAATTCACATGATCATCTTGTTCATATAAGGAAACTATTTAATAAGCTAATGAAAACTAAACTATATGGAAAATTTTAAAAATGTGAAGTTATGCTTCTAATTATAGCTTTTATTGGTTATATTATTAAGTATAAAGGTATTAAAGTTTGTCCTATGAAGATATAGGCTATTAAATAGTGGCATGTTCCTAAAGATGTTCACTAAGTGAAACGTTTTCATGGGTTTGCTAGTTTTTGTAGTATACTTATTAAATATTACTCTCTTATAGCTATAACTATTACTCATCTCATGAAAAAGGGGAATATAATTGAGGAAATGAAGATGATAAACCTTTTGAAACACGGAGGAATAAATTATGCAATGCTACTGCATTAGCTATTCATAATTTTGATATGCTTTTTTAACTTGTGTTGTTAGTGAGGTAGATATAGGATTTTTTTCACAAGAAAAAATACTTAGCACATACTTAGCAAAAATTTTCTTTTAGGCATATAAATTAGATAAATTTCTTACTATTGTTTTTGTTCTCTAACAAGCACCTATATGGAAAAGAAAATGTAGTAGTTGATGCTCGTTCTGGTAGGTCTACAATACTTTTTATATTAGATGCTGAATTGCCAAGTATTCAAACGTTAAAATAATTTTACCCTAAAGATAAAGATTTTAGTGATTAATATAGATAATGTAAATAAAATTGATGTCATCAAAATTATTCATTACAAGATGGATTTTTATTTAAACTTAACAGACTTTGTGTATTGAGATTAAGTATAATAGATTTACTTATCAACGAAATACATAAAGGAGCTATAGTAGTATATTTTGGTTTTGAAAAGACATTAGAAATATTATAAAAAGAATTTCTATTGGCCATGCATAATAAAATGTGTATAACTTATAGTAAACTAATGTGTTACACGGAAAATGATTAAAAGTTTCTTTCATGAAGGTTTATATAGACTATTATCTATTCCTAGTTAACCATGGAAAGGAGTTCATATAGAATTTACCTTAGGATTTCCTAGAACACAAAGAATTAAAGATTATATTATGGTTGTATATAGATTTTTTTTAAATAACTCACTCTTTTTCCATGTAATAAACTAATGATGCTACTTATGTTATTGACTTGTATTTCAAAGAAATTATGAAATTACATTGTATACCTAAAAGGGTTGTTATGGATAGAGATTTATAATTTCTTATTTACTTATGGAAGATAATAAGGCACATTTTATGAACTAAGTTGTCATTTATTACTTTACATAATTAAAAAAATTAATGGACAAACTAAAGTTCCAAACCATACTCTTGGCACTTTATTAAGAGGATTGGTAAGTAAAAGTACTATTGATTGGTATATTAAGTTAGATTATGTAGAGCTTGCTTACTGTAACACCCCAAAATTCACTATTCTTTTTTTTAAAACAAAAGAAACTAAATTAATACCTGTGAATTTTAGGAATGTTACCGTCGTGATTCATACAAGCTCGGCCCATGGCCCTTCCTTTACTAATCACAAGGCTAAAAGAAGTTTAATAATCATCATAAATCAATCCCAAACAAGATTTCAAATAAACATTAAATAATTAAAATATAGAAATCAGAGTTCATAGTTAAAGTTCCTAAAAAGGAAATAAAGTTTAAAATCTATAAAAATTAAGTCTAGGATGCTCACGCCACTCTTGATCTTCGTGCTAAGTCCATACTCAGCACTCAGCCCCACCTGATGCGTCTTGAACATTGAAGGCATCGAAATAGGTACCACTAACCTGCACAAAGTCAGAGGGGCCTTCTTCTCGTGGGAATGAGTAGCACCCATGAAATATGTGGTCAGTATGCTACGTATTGAGTAAGGTAACCGTTCACTAAGGCAAACACACAAAGTTACATAATTAAAGTAGAATAACATAACAGCATACGATCACTTCAGATAGATAAATAAATGCCATATTGTAGTCCAAATAAATTAATTAATTAATATCTAATCAGTAGTCATTTCACACCATGCTCTTTATCAACCCATGCGAGCGGGAACCCCACTATTAAAAACCGGTGGATTGGTCACTTATAGGGCAAAACACACTTAACAACTATTATAGCCTGTGGATCGATCACTTATAGGACAAAACACACCTAACCACTATTGTATGCCGGTGGATAGGTCTGGCTCCAGCTCGCATGGTGTTCCATTATAAGTACTTAGTGTCTTTTATATGTCTTAGCAAACTTAGGGTTTGGTTTATTGAGCTCGGGATCCCCCACTATTATAGTCGATGGAGTGGTCACTTATAGGGTAAAACACACCTAACCACTATTATAGCCGGTGAATCGGTCACTTATAGGGTAGAACACACCTAACTACTATTATCTATCAGTAGATTGGTCTATTTTCGGCTTAATAATCTTCTACTTTACATGATTAATGTTTTACCATGTCTTATTCAAAAGTTTCACCCTAGACATGCATGACTAACTCCCTCTATGCTTATCCTCCAAAGGCGTCGTCCCATACCTAGAGACTCCTACATCTCATAACTTGCCCCGACATCCTTTCCTCCTTACCCTAACTCACACAAGAGGTCCAACTTGTAAGTGTGTGGGTCAAGGCCCACTACCTTACACCCCCATGTCAACTCACTGCCTAACTCTAGAGTTTTCTCCAAAAACCCTAATCTCCTATGTGTGATCACAAAATCCTAGGTAGCGACACCAAACCCTAACATCCTCATTTTCTTATGTCACCTCTCCATTTCTCACCTTCCACTCTTATCTTTCCATAATGCTCATGCTCACCCCTCAATTGATAATTTCCATCCTTATCTTGTACTCCACTCACCCTCATTTATTTTTTCCTTTTTACCACCTTCTCAGATTAGGGTTTTCCCCCAAACCCTAGCTTGGTCTCCCATGTACTATTTTTCACCTAAAGCCTCCAAACACCCAAAAAACTCTTCTATTACCATCCTTACACCCCAAATCAACTTTTCATTCATAAAATTTACCCCTATACAATCTTTATTCATCCCATTCAACCCTTCAAACTTTTCCATGCAAAACCCTAAACACCCATGCAAAACCCCAGATTCTCCCATGCAAAACCCTAGATTCTTCCTTACAAAACCCTAAATTCTCCCATGCAAAAACCTAGATTTTTCCACTCATGGATCGTGAAATATTTAGGTCAAACCCACATCCCTTTGTAAACTTATTCCCCTTTGATCAACTTACTTCTCCATTTTCCTTTTTCATCCTTTCACCCTATATCATCACATTACTTATCCTAGAATGCATCTCCTAAAGGGCCACAACACATCACATCATAATCACAACTTATACATATTACACACATGCTATAATATAACACATGAGCATACCTCGACTCCAAACCACACTACACATAGTTATAACAATAAGCATAGGATATATAACACATCATGATACATGGCATGAAAGGTATATAAGGCACATAACATACATAAGGACTTAGCTACACCTTTACCTAACACGACACCGGTCTTGGTGCATGCTCCTATGCCTCCTTAAGGTTTTGACTGGATTCACCTATAAGAGGGAAAACAAAGAATTAGGTCCTAATTTATTCTAAGATTAGGGTTATATATAAAATATTAATATAATAATAGTAAAACTAACAAAATACTAATATTGCTGGGATAATAGTAATAGTAGTAATATTGGAAAAGATGATAATATAAGGTTTGAAGATTTTATCCTAATAATAATAATAATAATAATAATGATGATAATAACGATAATAATAATAGTAATACAAATAATAATAGTAAATAATAATAATAATAATAGTAATAATAATACATAATAATAATAATAATGGTATTAATTGAAAATAATATGAATTAAGGTTTCGTCCCTACATTGAAGTAATAATAATACAAATAATAATAATAATGATGATGATAATAATAATCAAAATAATTACAAAATAGGGTCTCAGCCCTATATAGTGGTAATAATAACAACATCAATAATAATAATAATAATAATAATACAATTAAAATGAATAAGGCTTAATTAATTAAGGTTTAAGGGTTGAGAGGGTTTAAGGTACCACCTAGGGTTGGTGGTGACCGGCGGTACCGGTGGCAATGGCGGGGAAAGAGGGAAAAGAGAGGGTTAGATGAGTGTTGGGAATAGGAGAGGAATTATGAGGGTGGAAGTTGGGGTTGTAGAGGTTACCCAGGTGAGAAGGGTTGGAATGAGGGTGGAGGCACGGCCTAAGGTGGCAGTTGTGGTAGCCGAAAGTGATGGAGAGAGGAGAAAGGAGGAGGAGAGGGAGGAAGGGGAAAAGGAGGGTAGGGGGAGGTAGTGGAAGGTCTACAGGTTCTTTTGGGAGGTGTATGGGGCGGTGGTTTTGGTAGAAGTGCTGATGGACGGTGGTGCCAAGGGTGGCAGGAGCGAAGGAGTGGCTGATCAAGAAGGAAACTTTGCACGGTCGGGGTTACTCGTACAAGGCAAATTGATGGCACAGGGTGGCGTATTTCAGTTGAGGGTTGATGAGTTCCTATTTTGACACATTTTATACCTTTATAATCTTATTTTTTGGTAGTTTATTTAACTAATATAGGGGAATAATTATTGTTTTATGCTTAAGTGGTAAAAATTGTATAAATATTATTATATGAGCTAAAATGATATAATTTAAGTAAATTTAGAGTATAATATCATTTATTAATATTTATTGAATTTTATTTTGCAGTTTTTATTTTTAAATAAAAGAAATTTTTTAAAAAAAAGTATTTTGACCTTTGGACCAACGGCCGAAGACCGAAGGCCCAAAGGCCTTGAACAACGAAACCAAACGGAGCACATGAGAAAGAAGAGTCAGCTGCAAGGGCTGACGTGGAGGCACAAAAATTTATAAAAGGACGAAGGATGCAGAGAGAGGCCCCGTCTGGAGGAGCAACGCGGTAGAGAGCCGAGAGAAGGCAGAGCCTTCACACGCTCGGCTGAAGGCTCGGTAGAGAAAAGAAGATGTGCGGGAGAGGAGAGCCTTCTTAGGCTCGAGCGACGCAGCGAAGGACAAAAAGAAGGTGTGCGGCAAAGCCACATGGACCAAACGAAACAAAGGCAGCCGCACAGTACAAAGCGCATAGAAACCGAGGCGTGCACCATCAGCCGCCAGTGAAGGAAAAGAAAAAGAGAAAGAAATTTTTGCACGGAAGTTCAAGGCAAACAAGGAAGAAAATTAGAGGAAAATTTATACCGGTAGAATTTATTTCAGATAAAATTAATTTTTATCTGAATAAATTCTTGATCTTTTATTAAATATTAATTCTGGTTATTTCTTTCTCTTATTTTAATTTATATTTTAGATATATATTTCTGTGTAATTAATTCTTTAATTATGAGTGGCTGATTATTTATTGTTAGGGAATGAATTGAAACCCTGGATTAGGACTTGAATTATAATTTTATTTTCTTTGTTTCATGAGATTGTTTCTTGACTCTATGTTAATTGCTATCGTTTATATGTATAATTCTGTCAAGTATAGTTTATTTGGTGCATGCCTTGTTCTGGTTCCTCATAAGTGACAGTATGTAGGATTATTTGCCTACTAGGTGGCCATCTAAATATACTAGAATTTATATGTATAAATTGCGGCTAGGTTAGATAGCAATTCACCTAATCGTTTTGTGATTCTAACCGAAGTGGTAAAACGTTTCGATACGTGTGGGTCAAAAAAAGGAAATACAGCTAGACATGCTTTTTGTACTAGTATGGGTACTTAAATTGACAGCCTTCCACTTACACTTAATGCTTTAAATCTAGTTAAATATAGGAGCCGCTTGTTGCTGCTATACTTCTAGTATTTAATAGGGTTAATATTGACGCTTTGTCGTATTAATTAATTAAGGGAAGTAATATAAGGTGTATAGACCTGCTTTTGGTGTGCAACTTGGTCGATCTCTTTCTTACGATTAAAGGATGACTTAGAAATAAATATTATATTACGACCTAATCTAGTGGCGGATTTTTATTTCCCTAACATATTTCTCATAAACCCCCATTATTTTCATTATTAGTTTATTTTATTTTATTTATTCCTTTTATTATTTTTATTTTTATAAACCCCCATTAATATTTTTCTTATTTATTTATTCTGTGTTATTTAGGATTTTTATTTTTAGTTTTAGTTTTATTTTCAAGCTAGTTAAATAAAGGTGAGCCCTCTCAATTCCCGGCCTAGAACGATACCCTATTTACCAGTGCTACAATTGACAACAAGAGGGTTTAAATTGCGTGCCGGCTATGGTCGTACCAATTTTTGGCGCCGTTCCCTCGGATTGGTAACTTCACCTTTATTTTGCTAGTATTTTTAGTGTATTTTCATTTTTAGTGTTTTTGTATTTTTTTCTTTTAGTTTTGTTTTAGATTTTCTTAGGATTTTTGGTGTGTTTTGTTATTAACCTTTTCCTTTGAAGTGTTAGTGTTTTCAGGTGGCTATGAGAGGATCCTTGGGTTTTGGGCAACTTTGCACGAATCCTAATGCAAGAGTAAATGAGGTAAGTTTGAGTAGTCTAACTGATAAACTTAACAAACTCACTGCTCTTGTTTTGCAGGTTGCTAAAGCTATTGTAGTTGTTAATACAAGTGGAGTGTGTCATACGCAAGGAAATCCATATGCTTACCATGAACAAGCTATGAGAGGAGGAGGATGGACACAACCTAATGCTCAGTCTTTCAATGGTTTTCAAGGACATGATCCCTATACAAGCACATACTATTCTGGAATGAGGCATCAACCTAACCTTGGATGGGAGATGAATGATCATTATTCTGTGCCATATCAAGACCCTTACACGCGCGAATATGAAGCTTCAAAATATTATCAATATCCTCAACAAGAATCTTCTCCAATTTCAGAACCCTCAAGTTCAAAAAAATTAGATAAGCTTCTTGAAGCATTGACAAATGGTCAAAAACAGTTGGCAAACAGCCTAAATCAACTGATGCAAAGTCAGATTAGACAAAATGAAAGGGTGTCAGTACTAGAGGAGAAAATGGGTTATATGGTCAACTTGATGAATCAATTACAAGCACAAGAAGAGCTCTCTAGTACTTCAATTCCAAATTCAAGTGAGAGTTATGAGGGTGATGATGCCATATCTGAATGTAAGGATGAGCTAGTTGAGGAGGGTCCCATGGAGAACATTGAAAAGCAAGATCAAGTGGAAGAAGAGCTTGTAAAAGTAGAAGAAGAATCTCATCAAAATAAGGATCAAGTGAATAAAGAGAAGTATATGGATGACAAAACTATCACTTTCACCTACCATATACCATCTTTGAACATTTATTCCCCACTTTTGCTTGGAGATGACCATGAGACACAAGGTAATCCTTTGAACCACTTTGATTTTATTTATGCTAACCACACACCTTGTTTTCCCTCTTTTAGCAGGTTGTATCGATACAAGAGTGAAGAGAGTAATCAAATCACCTTGGATACATTTAATAAGAAGCGTGATGCTCCAAAGGAGAGGTTATGTTGGAAGGACGTTTTTAAAGATTCTGAGATGGGAAAATATGTTCCTTCGATAGAGAGATTACCGTACATGGACATTGGGCAAACCATTCTCTCTTTACACATGAGCTTAAATTCCATGCTAGGTAAGTTACGTTCCTGCTGGATCAAATCTTTCATTAAATCTAACATTTTATCTTTTTCTTCCTTGTAGGATAAAGATGATCATCACGAGGAAGGATTTGGTGAAGCAGCTCTCAAGTGGACGTATCCACCTTGAACAAGAAAAACCGAGACCATGTCAGGCTGAAGACATAAAAACAAGCACTACTTGGGAGGCAACCCAATGTCATAACGGAGTTTTCTATCCTTTAGTTATTTATTTATTTATTTAGTTTTTATCTCCACACTTTAAATTTCATGTTTCCTTAATTGTTTACACATTGAGGACAATGTGTGATTTAAGTGTGGGGGTGTGTGTGTTTTATGTACGTGTACGTGTAAAAAAAAATTAAAAAAAAATTATTTCGATTTTTTTTAGAGTGTTTAGGTTTTTTTAGAGTTTTAGAGTGTTTAGTATTTTTAGAGTCATAAGAGCCTTAACTAGTTAATGAGGAATATATCTTTGAAATCTAACAAATAGGTGATCATAAAATCGAGATAAAGTAAGTGGAGATTTTTTGTGTTAATTTTGATATAGGGAACACATATATATGTGCCTAAATGTGAATGGAGAAAGAACATGTATGATTTTCTAACCACCGACATGGCATGTTGAGATTCATCACATTCCTTAGTGAGCTTTTGAACCATAAATACCTTTTTTTTAGCGAATTTACACAAAATCATCGATTTTTCTTGGCTTCAAATTGTTTTTTTGTAAACCTCGTATATGTTTAGTTGTTTTGATCAAATTATTTGCCATAGATCATGTAATGGACTATAGAGATTACTAGAACTTACTCTTGTGCTAGTCAAAGCTTATAGTCAAAACATGCTTTGATTGAGAAAATGATAAAGGCAGCTTAGGAATTTTCCATCACATGACCAAATAGCTTAACCTGATTTATGTATACATGATTTACACCCCATAGAAACCCTTTTGAGCCTATACATGGAACATACATTTTTTTTATTACCCACATTGAATAACCTTCAGGCCTTAATATCTTTACCCTTGCTTAAAGCTAGTGGAAGGAAATCAAATCGTTATGGATATAAAGAGTGGTTGTGTATGTGTGTATGTGAAAGAAATATATGTATTTATGCTAATAAAGGGGATTGGTTATGTTTGGTGGAGAAAAAAAATAAAATAAAAAAATAAAAGAAAATAATGAAAATTGTCAAAAAAAATGAAAAAAAAATGAGAAGAAAAAATGTTAGGATATAAGGAAGAGAGGGAGTTATGGATATTATGTTGAGAAAGTTCTATTCATGTTCTATTTTGGTGTTAAGTTAGAGATATGTATCAATGATTGTTGATGTGGAATTAAGCTTATATTTCATCTACCTATTAGATTCCACTAGCTCTTGATCTTTTTAGTACCACACTCCTAAAATACTCCATACCCTTCTTTACCTTAAACCCCGCTATAACCATTAAGTAAGTCCTATTTGATTCTTGAGATGAGCAGCCTTTGATCTGATGGAGATTAGTCACAAGAGTTAAGCATATGGTTCGGTCCATTTGGCAAGTATTTGGTATCTTTCATGAGGTTTTATCCACAAGAACATGAGCCTTCTTTGTTTATATATGTGAGTCGTTTGTTATTTTTATCATCTTAGCTCACATACATGAGTGTTTTTATACATTTGTAGCCATGAATCTAAGAGAAAAAAAATAGAGGGCATCCATAGTGAGGATGACTCTTGATGTGACTAAGGCGTGGTAGATTTTCATCCATAATATTGATCTGTTCATACCTATCATGTTCATGTGTGAACCCTATGTTGAAATCGATCCTTTAAATATCCCAATGCTGAATCTTGATTTATTGCTAATCTTGACATTTAAAAGTAAAAGATTCTGAGACAAATATGGTTAAAGGTATTAGGTTTGATTTTATTTTATTTGTGTAAGATTTTGTGGGTATATCATCTACGAAACCCTCACGAGACCTTAATCGTCCTCGATGGGTGACCTAGGGGTTTAAAGGGCTTGTTGCACATGCTAAGTGTAATCGTGAGACCTACGAAAGTGGCTAGTTAATTTAATTTTATCTGTTTAAAGTAATAACTTGCTTGAGGACAAGCAAGAAGTTAAGTGTGGGGGTGTGATGAGTTCATATATTGACACATTTTATACCCTTATAATCTTAGTTTTTGGTAGTCTATTTAACTAATATAGGGGAATGATTATTGCTTTATGCTTAAGTGGCAAAAATTGTATAAATATTATTATTTGAGCTAAAATGATATAATTTAAGTAAATTTAGAGTATAATATCATTTATTAATATTTATTGAATTTTATTTTGCAGTTTTTATTTTTAAATAAAAGAAAATTAAAAAAAAGTATTTCGACCTTTGGACCAACGGCCGAAGGCCCAAAGGCCTGGAACAACGAAACCAAACAGAGCACAGGAGAAAGAAGAGTCAGCCGCAAGGGCTGACGTGGAGGCACAAAAATTTATAAAAGCACGAAGGATGCAGAGAGAGGCCCCGTCTAGAGGAGCAACGCGGTAGAGAGTCGAGAGAAGGAAGAGCCTTCACAGGCTCGGCCGAAGGCTCGGTAGAGAAAAGAAGATGTGCGGGAGAGGAGAGCCTTCTTAGGCTCGAGTGACGCAGCGAAGGACAAAAAGCAGGTGTGCGGCAAAGCCACACGAACCAAATGAAACAAAGGAAGCCGCACAGTACGAAGCGCACAGAAACTGAGGCGTGCACCATCCGCCACTAGCGAAGGACAAGAAAAGGAGAAAGAAATTTTTGCACGGAAGTTCAAGGCAAACAAGGAAGAAAATTAGAGGAAAATTTATACCGGTAGAATTTATTTTAGATAAAATTAATTTTTATCTAAATAAATTCTTGATCTTTTATCCAAAATTAATTCCGGTTATTTCTTTCTCTTATTTTAATTTATATTTTAGATATATATTTTTGTGTAATTAATTCTTTAATTATGAGTGGCTGATTATTTATTGTTAGGGAATGAATTGAAACCCTGGATTAGGACTTGAATTATAATTTTATTTTCTTTGTTTCGTGAGATTGTTTCTTGACTCTATGTTAATTGCTATAGTTTATATGTATAATTCTGTCAAGTATAGTTTATTTAGTGCATGCCTTGTTCTGGTTCCTCATAAGTGACAGTATGTAGGATTATTTGCCTACTAGGTGGCCATCTAAATATACTATAATTTATATGTATAAATTGCGGCTAGGTTAGATAGCAATTCACCTAATCGTTTTGTGATTCTAACCGAAGTGGTAAAACGTTTCGATACGTGTGGGTTAAAAAAAGGAAATACAGCTAGACATGCTTTTTGTACTAGTACGGGTACTTAAATTGATAGCCTTCCACTTACACTTAATGCATTAAATCTAGTTAAATATAGGAGCCGCTTGTTGCTGCTATACTGCTAGTATTTAATAGGGTTAATATTGGCGCTTTGTCATAGTAATTAATTAAGGGAAGTAATATAAGGTGTATAGACCTGCTTTTGGTGTGCAACTTGGTCGATCTCTTTCTTACGATTAAAGGATGACTTAGAAATAAATATTATATTACGACCTAATCTAGTGGCGGATTTTTTTCCCTAACATATTTCTCATATCTACGGTTTCCCATTATTTTCATTAATTATTTATTTTATTTTATTTATTCCTTTTATTATTTTTATTTTTATAAACCCCCATTAATTTTTTTCTTATTTATTTATTCTGTGTTATTTAGGATTTTTAGTTTTAGTTTTAGTTTTATTTTCAAGTTAGTTAAATAAAGGTGAGCCCTCTCAATCCCCGGCCTAGAACGATACCCTATTTAGCAGTGCTACAATTGACAACAAGAGGGTTTAAATTGTGTGCCGGCTACAGTCGCACCAAGGGTGATATAGGGAGTGGTGCTAGGGGTGGCTCAAGTGGCAGCACTGTTATGTGAAACATTGTGTAAGCCAATGAAAGGTATCAAAAGTAGGCCAATAAACATCATACTTCACTGGTATTTTCTCTTGGTGATTTAGTTTGGTTAAATTAGCATAAAGAAATATTTCCTCATCTATGAAAACACAAACTAAATACATGAGAATATGGAAAATTTAAAATCCTTAGATAATTTAGAGAAAGTGCTTATGAACTTAAATTTCCAAATTCCTATGGAATTTTTTTAAGGAAATTTAATATTGGTGATTTGTTTGTATATTAGAATGATGTCAATTTGAGGACAAATTCTTTTCAATTTGAGGAGAATAATGTAGGATCATCAATGGATTCTCATAATGCATCTAAGGATTGTCATGATAATGAGGATTAAAAATTCTTAATAATGGATACTATTACAATAAGTGTCTTTGAGGATATAACTTTAACTAAGCTTAATAAGTATGTCTGAAGAGATTCTTGTAGGTCTATAGCATATTTTCAAGGAGAAGATTCAAGATGTCAAAAAATTTAATATTGGTTTTTATATTACAAGTTAAATTAGCTATTATTCATGATATTCAAACTTTCAAGCAAAAGAAGACCTAGCTATCATTCTTTCGTAAATTAGGGCTTTTTGTTAGTTGTTTCCCTATAATAATTAGCTACTTTTGTTTTTCATAATTTATAGATTGATTCACGAATTATATAAGTTGGTAATGTGTTGCTATTAGAGGTTAGTATGCTAGATAGACATTTATGCATTAATCTTCCTATGTTAGTGTGCTACTTAGCCAACTTTTTACTGCCTATATAAGGCATTTCTTGACACATGAGAAGAAAATGGCCGAATCTAATTGAATAAAATCACAAGTTTAATACTTGGTGATCTCTCCCTCTTTTGAATGAAATTTCTTCCTAAGATTACTTGGATTAATATTAGTTAGAGCACTTGAATGTGTTCTTCGAGAAACATTCAAAGATACATTCTTGTTAATTTCTTTTTGAATCTTTCTTGAATCATACTTGAAGAATCTCATCCCTCTCCTTAATATTCAACTAATTGACACCACCCTTCAATCAAATCTTTGAATTCTCTCTTTCCCTTTCAATGTTCACACCACCTAAAAAATCACAAACAAGAGTAGAGTGAGAAAGAAACTTGATATATATATATACTAAAGAATGTATTTAAAAAATACGACCTCAATAGTCCCTACAATGCCTAGATAACAAAGGTAGGAAAAGGCCTCAAAATATGGTCCATTAAGACCCAAACAACCCTTTCTCTCGAGCCTCCAAGTGTAAACTGTGATAGACCCACTACTACTCATCTTAAAAAACTTGCACATGGTGTTTTGCTCATAGGATTTATAAGGTGATTGAAATAATAGGCACATCAGTACACTTCATACTAAGTAACCCAAGTTACCTATTTAATGAGTGTTACAAGCATACAAGGCCATACGGAAGAAGAAATGTCATTGAGAACAAAATATGAAGATTACACATTGCACTTAAGTGTACCTATATTTAAAAACCATATAATGCGCTAAGATTTCATGCAATTGAAGGACTTAGATAATTTCCTAAATCATCAAGGCTAATAATGCAAAATAATAATAAGGATATGAATTTATGATTTATTAGCAAGTTATTGAAATGCCTTGAAAATTTTAATTTTATTATTTATTATTAAATAATATTTTATTATAAAAATTAATTAAATAAATTATTTTTAATAACGTAAAATAAAATTTATTTGGGCAAATCAAGAGAAATCTTATAAATATTTTAATTAGGGTGAAATTTGGGTATTTTAGCTAATTAATAATTTTATTTGAGAATTTAATAAAATAAATTATTTTATTTAGAGTAAGAAGGATAAAATAGTTTCAAATTAATATTAATTTTATAAATAATTTAATTGAAGAAAATTAGAGTGAGTTGCTAATTACAATGGAATTTTTGGAAAATCTTTTAAAAATCCTAATTTAGCCTAAAAAGGGATTTAAATATTATTTTATTTAAATATTATTATTTTCAAATATCCCAAATAATCTAATTAATTTAATTATCCTAAACTATTATTTTTCCCTTCTCCTTTACCCTTTTTCCTTTTCCTTCTTTCTTTTTCTTTCTTTTTTTCCCTTCTTCTTTTCTTTTTCTTTTTCCTCCTCCTCAATCTTGGCCAGCCCGCAGCCCAGTCTTCCTCTTTTCCCTCCTTCCTTCGGCGTGGCCTAGCCCATGCGATCGTCGCCCTTCACTCGTCCCTCACCGTGCTACATTTTATATTTATTTTCCTCAAAACACAATGTTCCATTTAAACTCCCCCCTCACGTCGCGCCTGACCCAGTTCCTTCCTTTTTCTTTCTTTTCTTTTCTTGAACCGCCCGGTCCCCCCTTTTCTTCTTCTTCTTCCTTTGCACCTACCCAACCCGCCAACCTTCAACCAATAACTCCACCATCCACCAGCCAAAATTTTTGCCACCGAATACGCACTATTGACCGGCCGTTTTTCTATCTTTCTCTTTCCCCTGTTTCAGCGACCTCCTTGACCTGCCCCATCTCCCTTTATTTTCACACACGTTCACTCTTTCAGCTTAACCAACCTTGCCCCATTTTGATTTTCGTCGGCCAACCTCGCCACCGGCGGCCCGAACTCTACCTGCTTTACGCCCTATCCGAAGCACAAAACCCGAACCTCCCTTCTAAAATCTATAAATACCTCCATGACCTACCTTGCATCGAATTTTTGGTGCCCAACCCAGAAATCATCTCTTTTCGCCGCCCGCCCTTTAGACGCCTCGTCAGCCGCCTCTGGCCAACTTCGCCGCCAACTATGGCCACCAAACTCTTCCTTGCTCCACTCTCTAGCTAAACAAATGTCCTATATCCCTCGATTCTTCCTATGCAAGTCACCTCAGCTGTGTAATATAGCCCCCTCGACAAACCTTTTTTTCTGTCTCCGCCGCCCTTCGAACCACCTTTAACCACCTCTTCCGCTGCTACCGCCGCTTCTTTCACCTTTCAAAATGTTCTGCAGATCACCTTCTACCTTCCCTTACCTTTATTTTCCTCTTCCTCCCTCTCCTCCTCCATTTCCCTTCTTCTTCATCTTTTGGCCACCACCGCTACCGTCGTGTGCCGCCACCCTCATTCAACTCCTCTCCCTCTAGGCAGTCTTAAACCCCCCAACTCCCACCTTAATTCTCCCTATCTTTTTTCCAGCATTCAACTTTTACCCATTTCTTCCCTTTTTCCAGCCACCACCGCCGCCTCCATGCACCACCGTCGGTGCTACCTATCCCCTCCAGTCTAAGGTTGAACCCTAGACCCTCTCAGCCCTTTTCCCTATTTTTATAAGCCTTAAATTATTTGATTTCATTTATTTGAATATAAATACTACTACTACTATTATTATTATTACTTATATTTTTAATATGTATTATTATTATTATTAGTATTAATGTTTTTATTATTATTTCTATTGAGGACTGAAGCCTTATTGTATTTTTTTTATTATTATTAGTGTTATTTTTTTATTATTAATATTTGTTTATTATTATAATTTTTATTTTTATTATTACTATTTTGAATTACTATTATTATTACTTCATTATTAATATTACAACTACTTTACTATTAGTTTTGCTATTATTGTTATTATTGTTATTGTTATTATTATTATTATTGTTGTTGTTGTTGTTGTTGTTGTTGTTATTATTATTTTTACCATTTCATTATTATTATTATTATTACTAAAAAATTTATTTATTTTACTAATTTTATTATTAGTATTATTATTTTGGTAAAGGGGCCAAAGCCCTTATTTCACTTTGTTTTTGAATAATGTCCTTTTTATTATTATTATTATTATTATTACTATTATTATTATTCTTATTTATATTCGCATTGATATTATTTTTAATATATTTGCTATTATCATTTTAGTATCATTATTATTATTAGGGTAAAGTCCTTAACCTTATATTATCAACTTTTATTCTATTTCTATTATTTCCTATATCTTCAGCAAAGATAGTAATTAGCTAATGTTATTTTTCTTAATATGTTATTATTTTATAAAAAGCCTGGTCTTAGAATAAGTTAGTAACTAATAATATTTTTAGTAAGAGGGAGTCTAATTTATAGTTTTTCACTCACAATAGGTGAAATCAATCAAAGTCCTAAGGAGGCGTAGGAGCATGCTCCAAGATTGTGTTATTTTTGGTAAGGGGTGCTAAGGCCTTTTGTGTGCTTATATGCATTTTATGCTTTGCATGCTATGTATCCTATGTTTATCATTATTAATTATGCCATATGTGGTATGATGTGGAGTTGAAGTATGTTTTCGTGTATTTGCATGGCATGAGTATTATTTATATGTGATGATATGTGTTGTGACCCTATAAGACATGCATGTGAGGGTGTGGATGTGATTTGAGAGGGACAAAGGATGGAAAAGGAGGATGGGGAAAGAGGTTGACCAAGGGATGTGAGTTGACCTAATTATTTTAATGATAAAATGAGAATTTTAGGTTTTTGTGTGGGAGAATCTGATTCATGATTTTTATGGTTTTGTGTGGGAGAATATAATTTATGATTTTATATGAGGGAGTCTAATTTATGGTTTGTGTGGGGGAAAGAATGAAAAAGGATGATAGGGAAAGAAGTTGACCAATGGATGTGATTTGACCTAAGTATTTTAATGATCCATGAGTGGAGGAATAAAATGGAGAATTTTAGGGTTTCATGGGGGAGAATCTGATTTATGAAATTTATGGTTTTATATGGGAGAATCCAATTTATGGTGTTATATGGGAGAATATAATTTATGGTTTTATATGGGAGAATCTAATTTATGGTTTTGTGTGGGAGAACATAATTTATAGTTCTATTTGGGAGAATCTAATTTATAGTTTTGTGTGGGAGAATATAATTTATGGTTTTATATGGAAAAATCTAATTTATGGTTTTGTATGGGAGAATCTAATTGATGGTTTTGTATTAGAGGATCTATTCTAGGGTTTGGTATGGATGAATCTTTGGTTTTGTGTGGATTAAATTTAGGGTTTTGTATAACAGAATCTTGGGTTTTGTATGGTGGTGTTAATAGTTGTATGGTGGTATTAATGGTTGTATGGTGGTATCGGGGTTTGCATGGAGGTAATGTTGCATGGTAGTATTGATATATGAGATTTATATGTTATTTTGCTAAGTAAAAATGTCATTTATTCCTCATTATTTTTATAACATTTAATCTTTTCTCGAGTTTCTCTCTTTTGGATAGATTTTGCAGGAAAAGATAAAAATGAAAAAATTCAAAGGAGAAATCGATGGAAAGAGAAAAGACAACAAAGAACACATCAAGAGATATGGAATCAATGGAAGAAAATACTAGAAATGAAGAATATATATCAAAGGAAAGATTGTGTTGAAATTTCATGAAGAAATAATGAAGGAACAAGAAACACGCCCCCCCCCCCTCGGTGTTTCCTAAACACGGCCCGTCTTTTTCTATCAGCACATAAATTTCAGCATTTGGGCGAGAGTTCAAGGAAAAACACGGGGGTCCCATGTTTTTGAATACGGACCGTGTTTTTCTCAAATTCTGTAACCGTTCGCGCAACGTTTCCCCGATATATTTCTAAAGTTTGAACATTCGAAAGGGTGGTTCGGGGGAGTTTGAGAATGGGATTATCTCTTTCTCTCTATACTCTCTAGATACCACATGTAATTTCTAATTCCAATTCTCTTTCTCTCCATTATATTCAATTGAACAATCAACGCTCCGTAATTCAATTGGATAAGTTCTTCTCCATTCCTCTTTTAATTACAAGTTTTGATTTTTGATTGAATGCAAATCAATTCTCTTTGTTGCATCATTATTTTTCTCACGTTTGATGTTTCATTATTAATTTATTTGTAAGCATTGATGTTAATTATAGATTATTGCATTTGATTGTGTGTTATTAAAATTATGTAGATAGTATAAGGTAGGAGGATTTGATGACGGAATTAGGGTTTTGGATTTTGAATTCATGATTCTAGATGGAATTTAATTGAATTGATGGACGGAATTGAATGATCTCACATCATAGATTAAGAATTTAAACTAATTAGACTGATCACCTATCTAGTTTAGATCTTAATCTACGCTAGGATAACAGAATTAATACGTAATTGTTAATTAACGTTTCCATAGTAGCAAAAGATTAATTATTAATCTTATCCATTAATTCGTATGATTGCATGATCCGAGCTTATGTGATTATGGTCATAGTTGACTGCTTTCCATTCGTAATGCTGCCATTAATTGAATCTAGTGTTCTTAACCTAGGTTATTAATTGGTTAGGTGATAAATTGAGAGCTTATTCAATTTATTAAAATTGAGAGAAAGCAAAGAGATGAATTATTATGAGTTTCTACAAGTCAACGTTAAATCATTTAGAATCATTCTTTTCTTCATGATTATTTGATATCCTAATTCCATAATTAATACCTTCCTATCCTTATTCATTAATTAGTGAGTACGTCATTTTATTATTTATCCATAGTTTAGATATTAATGATAGAAATATATGTTGTTGCATAAACGGAGTTTTAACATCGATTATAGAGTTATTGATTATATACCATTCCTTATGGGTTCGACTCCTTTTTGCCATATACTACATATTTGGAAATTAGGATTTATTTATTAAATTTGTTGTGCATACGACAATGCATCAAGTATTAGGGTTTACATGGTGGTATTAGGGTTTATATTATGGTATTATTGGTTGCATGGTGGTATTAATGGTTGTATAGTGATATTAGGGTTTGCATGGTGGTATTAGAGTTTGAATGGTGGTATTAATGGTTGTATAGTGGTATTAGGGTTTGCATGCAGGTAATGTTACATGGCAGTATTAGGGTTTGTATGATGGTATTAATGGTTGCATGGTGGTATTAATGGTTGCATAGTGGTATCCGGGTTTGTATGGTGGTATTAAGGTTTGAATGGTGGTATCAATGGTTATATGGTGGTATTAATGGTTGCATAATGGTATTAGGGTTTGCATGGTGGTCTAAGGGTTTTAATGGTGGTAGTAATAGTTGCATGGTGGTATTAATGGTTTTATGGTGATATTAGGGTTTGCATGGTGGAGTTAGGGTTTTGCATGGGTGTTAATGATTACATGAGATTTAGGGTTTGTATGAAAAGTTTGAGAGGTTGCATGGGTTGTGTAAAGTTTGTATGGGGGTGAAATTTATGTATGGAATGTTGATTTGGGATGTAAGGAAGGTAATGTAAGTGTTATTTGGGTGTTTGAACATTTTAGATGAAAAATAATACATGGAGATTATATAAGGGTCTGTAGGAGACCGAACTAGAGTTTATGTGGACAATTAGGGTTTGTTATGGTTGCTTAGAATTTTTATATTATCATGTGCATTGGTGATTACAGTGTGATTATGATGGTGGAACTTTATGATTTGTGATGTGTGAATTATAAAGAGAATGATTCATGCATGTCCATGGTGAAATTTTTTGAATAAGATACTTAAAACATTAATTACATAAAGTGGAAGATGTTGAGTCAGGCCCAGACCGATCCACCGGCATAATAGTGGTAGGGAATGTTTCCCTCATGACCTATCCACCGGCTAAAATAGTGGCAGGGCATGTACCCTCGCGACCGATCCACCGACTGTAATAGTAGGGGATCCCAAGCTCAACAAAATCAAACCCTAGAGTTGCTATGACATGGGAAAGACACTAATTACTTACAGTGGAACACCATGCGAGAAGGGGCCAGACCAATCCATCAGCATATAATAGTGGCAGGGTATGTTACCCTCGCGACCGATCCACCAGCTAAAATAGTGGCAGGTCATGTACCCTCATGATCGATCCACCAACTATAATAGTGGGGTTCTCGTACTCGTATGGACTTGATAAAGAGCATGGTGTGAAAATATTTCGATAAAGGATTAATGAAGTAATTAATCTAAACTATATTGGATCTTGGCATTTTCACCTGATCGTTCATTTGCCTATATGTTATTGTGTTGCTGATTAGGCCCTGTTATCATTCTGTATGGATTATGTGCTTATGTTTTGGCCTTAGTGCTTAGTTACCTTACTTAGTACGTAGCGTACTGATCACCCTTTTCATGGGTGCTACTCATTCCCATGAGTAGTATGCCCTTCTGACTTTGTGCAGGTGGGCGAGACATCTAGCAGGGCAGAGTGTGAGCATGTTTTGGCTCAAAATTCGAGATTTTTGTGGCCTTAGTCTATCTCTTCTTGTTATTTAATCTTCTTCTGTTATTTCCTTTGTATCTAATTTGCCCTTTTATGAAATATTATTTGTATTGAGTATTTCAAATGAATCTTTTATCGATTACAATATTATTTTCTCTTAGGAATCTTGATTTCTCACTCTGATTTCTATCTTATTATTAGCTTTATGCATACTCTGATTTTGATGTATGATTCTTTCTAGTTCCTTATGAACTATTGGTTTGAGTTTAACTGTTAATCTTTTCTTTAGCCTTAGCACTTGGTACTGGAATGGTCGGAGTGAATCGGTCTAGTACTAAGTGTGGCGGTAACATCCTAAAAATTCATGGGTTTTAATTTCAAATTTGATTACTTTTACTTAAAAAAAAGTAGTGAATTTTCGGGTATTATAGTTATTCCCTTAGGTCCATATCCAAGATTAAATGATACATTAGATTAATTATTTACAAGCCATTATTCCTCTTTCCCTTTCTTTTTCTTTTTTCTTTATCCACATCCTTATTCTTATTCTTATCCTTATTGAGAGATGGAATATTTGCTACCCCATAGTTTCACACATCATGGAAGTGCATAAAAAAAAAAAGACATAAAGTTAGGCCGAAGCCAAGTAATGACTAATGAACACAAAGTGCAACAAAAACGTAAAACCATCTAGGTAACAAGAACCTCTAGTATCAATACCTATTGATACATCATAAGGGTCTACAGTAAGTAAGGCTCTAGGATCTACTAGGATCCTTCCCGCAGTTATAGCCAAAATGTAGTAATATATGTCCAAAGTAGCCTAACCCCTTATTGCTGATCGATATCAGGTAACCCAAACTTATGCATAACTCAATTATGCTTAACTTTAAGTGATTATTGTTTTAATTTCTAAATTTTCTTTAACCATACAAGGGAAATGAAATATCCATGTAAACAATCCACATATACTCTATCCATCTTAATATTTATTAGTCTCCAACATCATGGTGGGAATTCCATTAATGCTTAACCAATATTAAATAAAGACATCATGATAACCCATTTAGGCCAACAATCTAGATTATATTATCCTATTTAAGTCATAACATAGCCATTTTGGATTCTTCACTAAAGCCTTCCCAAGCACTTATTGAGAATGCCATGAATTATGAACCACTTAATCCATCCAATATGTTAGTGATGTGGAAGATCATCACTAAACAATCTTTAATATTTCTAGGAACTCTTTTTATTGGCTACAATTATTACAAAATCTTCAAAGTTTCGAATGATATGGAGGTTGATAAAGGAATGTCGAATAACACTTGGAAGGTGGCAAAGATCTAAACTAAGATCCTTTGGCATATAAAGAGAAATCTTCTACTACTCAATATGATAATCTCTACTACTGTCAAAAAATCTCAATTAAAGAAGGAGAAGAGAAGAGGAAACACACACACAACTTTGTCTTGATCTCTTTTGAACTATTTCATTCATAATCTTAAATTGTTGAAATCAAGGTGTATAAGTCTTGATATATAGATGCATCTATGTAGGCCTCTTTCATTAATAGGTCCATCATTTGGCCCTTATTAATGAAATTCACCTCCTAATGCATGGTAAAAATATATAAAAAAGAGTTACAATGACAAATTACAAGTATTACAAAATATACAATAACATAACAAAGCTACACAAACTTTAATCATGTAATGCATAGATCTAACATATGTAAAAAAAATTGCCTTTTAGCCTTGTTATTCCATGTACTTTATTATCCTTGTAATGCCATTGTCATTATCTATTATATCAAAGATCTTCTATGGCATGAAATTTTTGCAAACACATACAATACCTAAAAGAATTTCTTAGCAAAAAATTAGAAGCATAAGAGTTTTCAAGCACAATGGATTCCATCTACAAGTAAGCTAATTCTTCTTGTTCTTAATCCTTTGAGAAATAAGATTGAGAATGATTTAGAGATTATCCTACATCATTTTCCCCTTGTAAATAAGAATTTTATATCAAATTATCATCAATATATTAAGGAGATCATTCACTAATATTGAAAGTCCAAGATACTCCTCCATAATGTTCAAGCAATTAAAATTTAGACGCATTATTTCTAATCTTTTTTAAGATTTCAAGATTCCATTAGCTTTTTGCATTAGTTTATTCTTTCTTAAGTTTTTAAATCTTTTTGCATTAGTTTAAACACTTACTGAATTTTGTTTTTATTTACTTATGCTTGGTATTTAGCATTTAATTTTTCAATATTGTTTTTAATTTAGTGATGAAGATTTTAAAAAAATTTGATTTTTTTCCTTTACATAAATTTTTCTATGCCTCCTCTTTTTAAATGACAACTTATCAATGGATAGATAAGGATTAACCACATAGACAACCTCAAAAGGACTTTAATGAGTTGTACTAGAATGACTCCTGTTATATACAAATTTAGCATGTGCAAGATTTATATCTAAATCTTTAGTACTCTTATTCATTAACCCTCGTAGAAAAGTACCTAGAGTTCTATTAGTTTCTTTAGTATAACTATCCATTTGTGGATAATGAGAAGTACCAAACAACAACTTAGTACCTAACATATGTCAAAATATCTTCTAAACGTAGCCTCAGAATTTAACATCTCTATCCAACACAATACTTTTTGGAACTCCATATAACCTTACTATTTCTTTTAAATATAAGTATACAACATTTTTTGTATTATCAATGTTGTTGTAAGGTATGTAATTGGCCATTTTGGAAAATCAAATTACTACCAAAAGAATATATTCTTTACCCCTATTCATCATTGGTAAGCCTAAGATGAAATCCATGTTAACACTTTCCTAAGGTTGATTAGGAATTGGTAAAGGAGTATACAAACTCTTGTAGAAGCAACTTTTACTTTTTTTTAGGTAATGCATCTTTTAATAATGGCTTCTACTAATTTTATCAGTTGTAACCAATAGAAGTTTTCTTGTAGTATTTCCTTGGTAATATGAACTCCAAAATGACTATATATATCCCCTTTAGGTACTTTTTTAACAAGTAAATCATGTATAGTAGAAAAAGGTATATATAAATTATTATGTTTGAAGAGAGAGCTATCTTGTAGTAAATAATTACCATAACAACTACTCTTTTTGCATGCAGTATATATATCAAAAAAATCTTCATCTTTATCATATAATTCTTTTAACATCTTAAATCCCAATAATTTAACATCCAACATAACTCTTTGTTGACATTTTATTTATTATGGAAATAATAAATAGAAAACACAAAGTATTATAATAAAATAACCCATTTTCATGCCCAGGACTACTCTTATTTTTCCCATACAAATATTTCAAACTCTCATGGTCTAAATGCAAAATAAATGGCTTAGGTCCTAAGTAATGTCTCCATGTTTTTAAACATCGTATGATGTCATATAACTCTTTGTGATATGTTGAATAATTCAATCTCACTCCATTTAATTTTTCACTAAAAAATGTAATAGCATATTTTTCCTATGAGAGTACACCTCTGATTCCTACCCACTTGCATTACACGTAACCTCAAAAAATTTATCAAATTTGTGTAAAGCTAATACTAGTGCAATATACAACTTATTTTTCAAAGTTTTGAAGGATTTAGTTGCATCCACACCATAATTGAATTCATCCATCTTCATGAGTTGTGTTATTAATGTAGCAAATGCGGAAAAAAAATCCTTAATAAATATCTGATAGAAACATGCCAAACCATAAAAAATCCTCAACTCATGAATATCCACATTTTAATAGCCTAAATATTTGTTGTATTAACTTTAATACCTTCACTACTCACAATATATCCAAGGAAAACTATCTTAGAAATCATGAAATCAAATTTCTCCATTTTTCCATAGATTTTAGTCTCCCTCAGCTTATCAAATAATTTCCTTAAATGAATATAATGCTCAAGTTCATTTCTACTATAAACAAGTATATTGTTTAAGTATAACACAATGAAAATTCAAGGAAAACGTCAAAGAAATTCATTTATTAATCTCATAAATGAACTTGGTGCATTACAAAAACCCAAAGACATCGTCGTGCACTCATAAAGAACATATTTTATTTTGAATTCATTTTTCCTCTTATCCTTTTCTCTTATTCTCATTTGATGATATCCTCTTCTCATATCAATCCTAGAGAATAATCACACTCCACAAAAATCCTCTAACATATCATCTAATATTGGCCTAGGAAATCAATATTTGATAGTTATATTCTTAAAATCTCTTGAGTCAACATGAATGTGTAGGTATCATCCCTTTTTTGAACATGTAAAGTAGGCACAAAACATGGATTCATGCTTTCCTCACATACCATTTTCCTATGAGCTCTTGTATTTGTTTTATAACTCCTTGGCCTTCTATGGAATATATCAATATATAATCCTTTTAGGTAAGGACACATAAAGAGTTAAATCTATGGCATGTTTTATTCCTCTCTAAGGTGGAAATATAGGTGGTAATTCATTTAGAAAACCATCAAAATTGGGAAAATCAAGCTTAATACTTATATCTTCTTTTTTATGAAAGCTTGCTTGATGGTCATTGAGTTTTCTATCACTTCCACTTTCTATATACTATTCATCATTGTCTATTATTAAATTCAAGTACCTTCCCTTAGTTGGATTATTTGACCTCATAACACTTCCTAATCGATCTCTATAGACCTCTCTATGTTGTTCAACATTTTGAATTGATTCTTATTCCACAAACCTTAACTCTAAATGTTGTATTTTAGTTTATATTATAGGTATTTGTTTAAGTTGAGCATTAGTGGAATTTTCTTTGTTTGAAAGTTTTTGAATAGCTTCAAACAAGGCTTGTAAATTTAGTTCTCCCTCTATGATTCGAGTGTCAAAATTTTATACACTTATATTTCAACAAGGTTTTTTGTGAATTGTGTATACTTCAGACACTAACTCCCATAATGCAATTCCTATTTCATTGTGATACACAAATTATGATATGAATGAATCTAATACACAATAAGCTAGAAATATTAGAAATCACACAATAAAAACAACTTCACAAAACACCTATCTTAAAAAATTCTTGACATAGAGTTATGTTTCAAAACCTTCTCAAAATGTTTTGCTATTATTCAAAGATATATACAATAAGTTCATGAAAGATGAGTAATATAAAAATTTTCTCAATTTCTACAAAATAATGAATTTAATATTCAAATACTAAAACAATAAAACATATGAGTAAAATTCACAAAACACATGCACATATACTTGGCCACAACATTGCAACCAAGCATTCTGCCAAGTCATGCATGTTTATTTACACCTACTATCTACTCATAATAACCAACATTATTAAATAGCATTGAAGGTAATTAAATCGTGCAAGTATTCATGCAAAACAAAAACAAAATAAATAAAAACGTGTTTAAAACTACATATATCATGCACACACTACACGCATGATTTTTTTTCAAAAACCTAAGTCTAACCCCTCATGCAAGAACAACCAATATCCTACCAAGGACGATGCAAGATTTTCTTTATTACATGCATGGACACATAGAACATGGAGATATTTCAAAGAATTAAAAGAAAGCATCAATATTAGATGGACTCAAGCAAGAAGATCTAGAATTAAAACAAAATGCATCAATATACTTCTAGGGAAGTATAGGTTGAGGTGAAAATCTATAATGAACTTTACACTTGAGTTGGAACCACCAATACCTATGCTTTTATACAAATCTTGGTGTGGAATATCATCACTAAAAAATTATTCAGAAATTCTAGGAGATGTTTCTATCGGCCTCAAGTCTTACAGACTCTTCAAAGCTTCTAATGATATAGAGGTTGATACAAGAATGTTGAATAACACTTGGAAGGTGGCATAGATCTAAGCTAAGATGTTTAGTCTTCTAAAGAAAAATCTTATATTTCTCAATAGAATACTATCTACTCCTCTCCAAAGATCTCAATTGAAGAAAGATAAGAGAAGAAGGAGAAGAAACAAACACATGACATTGTTTTTATTTCATTCAAATTATTTCACTCATGAACTAATAACACCAAGATCAAGGTGTATCAGTCTATATATATACACACACCCTTGCAGACCTCTTTCATTAACAAGCCCATCATTTAGCACTTGTTAATGAAATTAACCTTCTAGTGCATGGTACAAGTATATAAACAAGAGTTATAATGACAATTTACAAGTATTACAAAGTATACAACAAAATAACAAAGCTATGCAAACTTTAATCATGTATTACATAGATTAAACATATGTAATCCAACTTTGTAAATTTTAGGCTTATTCTTCCATGCACTTTGTAATCCTTGTAACACCACTATCATTATCTTGTGCATTGAAGATCTTCAATAACATGGAATTCTAGAAAATATATACAATACCTACAAGAATTTCTTAGCAAAACATTCCAAGCATAAGAATTTTCTAGCATAATGTGCTCCATCTCTAAGTATGCTAACTCTTCTCATTCTTCATCCTTTAAAGAATAAGATTGAGAGAGATTTATATATGTTCTTGCATTAGTTAACTAACTTATAACCAGTTGTGTCTTCTCTTCATAAAAGAATCATATAATAGCATTAAGCATAGTCTCAAAATATATCAAGTCCAAAAAAACAAAAGTAACATGCTCTAGCCGAATTCCTCAATCAATTTGGCTTAGCCAAACCCTTGAGTTCCCTTGAACCAATCAATTGGTTTATTAGAAACATCGAGTTTCTTACTACTAATTGATTTGTTCTAATAAATTATTCACTGGTTCTAAATAGAGAATAACAAAAAATTTCACAAATAAATCATTCGATCAATTTGGGCCAACTAGTCGATTGTTGTAAGGAATAGCCAATCAATTTGGCTTAACCAATAGATCGGCTTACTCCTAGACAACACATAACATACATTTTACATCTTTTTCACACTTTAAGGTCATAAAAAATCCTAACTATAACATGTCAAAGCCAAATACCAAGATTTTATAAGCTCATATTTTAATCATAGTTAATTTTAAAAAAATTAACCCTAATTCACATAAATCAAGCCCCTTTCTTAGAAATCTTAATTAGTTCAACATGCATAATTAAAAAAATCCAATCTCTCACATAGGCATATAAAATTAACAGTTTACAAAATACACCAAATCAAATGCTTATTCGTGCTAGATTTTAAATGTAAGAATGACTTACTTAAATTTTACCAAAGTTTCCCACTATTGAGGAAAATTTTACATTAGAAAATTACAACTTCTAAAACCTTTAAAAAGTAATAGGTTGAAACTAATAAATCATTAAATAACTTTTATAAATCAAGAACTGAATTTAGGCAAGAAAATTAACTTACTACTTCTATAAGAAAAATGGAAAAAGATTATGCCTCCTAAATCAAACTCTTTTATGCTTAAGGATAAAATAAGAGGGAGATAGAGAATGGATCAGAAGTGTCAACTAAATTTTAATGAAAGGTATTAGTGGGGAGGAATTAATTAAAGTGTTTTAGAAATCAGGTATTTGGAGGCTCAAATAAAATTAGGAAAAAGAGATTACTAGTGTTATTCAATGACATAAAACACTAGGTAGTTTGAGTGTGGGGGTTATTGAAATACACCAAAAATCCTAATTTAGGAATTATGGCAAAATGGTGATTTATTAGAGAAAATTAAGAAAATATATTACTTCATTAAATAAAGAGGAAATTAATTGATAAAAATAGGGAGAAAATAATAAATAAATTATTTAGAAAATTTTGGACATTTTACTAATTAAAATGGAAGTTAAGGACAATTTATCCAAAATAGTCTAATTAATTTAAAAATGGATTTAATTATTATAATTAAAATAATTATTATTAAAATTAAATATCTAAAATAAATATATAAATAAATAAAGACCAATACCCCAACCCAACCATTTTATCATTTTTCCCTTTTTCTCTTTTCTCTTTCTTTTTTTTCTTTCTTCCTCCTTTACTCATTTTCTTTTCCCCCATTTTTCTCCCCAGACTGGGCCCGCCCACCGGCCCAGGTCCCTTTCTCCCCCCCCCCCCGTCTCGCGCGCCAGGCCTGCCAGCCTTCGTCGCCCGTTGCCTAGCCGGCCGAACCGCCCCCTCTCTCCCTTCTTTCTTTTCCCTGGACAGACCGGTCCACCCCGCCCTGTCTTCTTCCCTGACCTACACCCCGACCTGCAAAGCGAGCTGCAACATGATCTTCGCCGGCAGCCACCAGCGCCGACCGTCCTCCCCTGCCTCCCTGTCATTTTCTTTCCTCTTTTCGACCCCAACAACCCCTGTATCTCCCTCCCCACGTGCCCATCTTCTTTCCTCTTTCTCCCCCTTCCCGACCTAACCTGCCATGGCAGGACCTGCACCACCTGCCACCGGCCCGCCACCTGCACACCTGCCCCGCACGCCTCCTTCTCCCCTTGTCATTTTCCCCTTCCAATTGCCTATAAATACCCTTCATTGGCAGCCCCGATCAGCTCCCTTTTCGATTTTTGCCCCGAAACCCTACCTTTCCGCCGCCTCAAAAAGACGGGCTTTCCGCCGTCATCGGTGACTGCCGCCGCCACCACTGCCCACCGTTATCATCCCTACACTTCCCTCTACGAAACCAGACCACCAGCACCCCTCCCCTTACCCTGCACGTGCCGCCCTAGCCGTGCAAGATTCCTATCCCGAAACCGCCACCTCCAGCCTTCGCCGCCCTTGCACCGCCTTCCACCACCATCCCAGCCGCCACTAGAGCCTCCTCCACCCTCCAAAATGCCCAGCAGACCTCCCTCTACCTTCCCATACCTCCATCTTCCCCTGCCTCCCCCTCCTCCTTCCTCCCTCATCTTCCACCTCTCTCCACCACCCTCGGTCGCCGCCGTCGCCGCCGCGCGCCGCCATCCCTTGCCACGCCACCACCCTCATTCCACTCCCCTTCACCTGCTCTTTCTTTCCCCACCTCAAACTCCTTCTTTTCTCCTCCCATCTAACCACCACCTCCATCTTTTCCCCCCTTCTCCTCCTCCACCGCCGCCGCCGCCGCCTCGCGCCGCCGCCGGACCACCACCGTCCTCAGGTGGTCTTCCACTCATCTGAACCCTAAAACCCTTTTCTTATGCCCCCTATAGTAGTTTATAACTAATATTAGTATTATTACACTTATTATTATTATTATTATTATTACTATTATTATTATTATTATTAGCTTATTAACTAATACCATTTCTGTTATTATCCTTAATGTCATCATACTATCACCCCTTCTAACCCTAACCCCTATTATGCTTAACTTAGGGTTAGTGTCATTACCTTCATTATTAACATTTCTAATACTATTATTATTATTATTACTTTTATTATTGTTATTACCATTATTAATTTCTGTATCCTAAAGGTGTTATTTTCTTACAAGCCATAATCTCTCCCAAAACCCTAACTTTCAACATACTTAACCATTAGTGTTGGTGCTATTATTTTATTAATACTATCGCTAAGATTACTACCACTATTAGTATTCTTACTATTTAACCCAACCTTATGTGAATTGTTGTAACTATGTAATATTGTTTTACCATATCTAATACCTTTAACATTAGTGTCATTTCTATTATTGACATTACCCATATGCTAATTCTATTAGGGTGACAAAATATGGGAGCCCTTACACTATTTATTCAAAACATGACTTTTATCATTACTACCTCTAGGAGTGTTAACTTGTTGATATTACAACCATTGTATTAATATTTTAATGCTAACACCAACATAAGTATCACTATTAGTAGTTTACTAATACCATTATTATCACTATTTTACTATGTCTAGCAAACACTAATGTTATAAAGATGGAACTAACGGGTTTAATGATATAAGTGTAACAATGAGTTTTGAAACTAAAGATATATCAATGAGAAATACTTAGCATAATAAATTAGAGAAAAAACCCTAGTTTTGTATAACGCCCCTACTAGGGATAAGAACCCTAACCTTAGACTAGAATAAGGGTTAATAGTTTTTTTTATAAGGGAAACTAATACTTAGCTTTTTCCCCCTTTTCATAGGTGACCCCGATCCGAGCCCTAAGGAGCTAGAGGAGCGTGCTCCAAGCCCGGCGTCGCCTTAAGTAAGGACGAAGCTAATGGCCTTGTGCTATGTGTGACATGGATGTGTTGAATGTTGTGTATGCCATACTATGCCATGTATTATATGATTTGTGTATAACTTGCCTTATGTGTAGCGCAGCTTGGAGAATGAGGTATGTTGTATGTGCTCCCATGATATGAGCATGACATGTATATGTATGATGTTTATGATGTATTATGTTATGGCCCTCTAGGACATGCATATTAGGATAAATTGTAATATGAGTTGGGAACCATCATGGGAGTCTTGAAGTTTGTATGATGGTATTAATGTTCTATGGCAGTCCTAATGGTTTGTATGGTGGTATTAGTGATTTTATGGAGGTATTAATATTGTATGGTGGTATTAGGGTTTGTATGGTGGTATTAGTGATTTATGGAGGTATTAATGTTGTATGGTGGTATTAGGGTTTGTATGGTGGTATTAGTGATTTTATGGAGGTATTAATATTGTATGGAGGTATTAATATTGTATGGTGGTATTTGTGATTTTATGGAGGTATTCATGTTGTATGGTGGTATTAGGGTTTGTATAGTGGTATTAGTGATTTTATGGTGGTATTAATGTTCGTATGGTGGTATTAATGATTGCATAGTGGTATTAATGGCTTATGGTGGTATTAGGGTTGCATGGTGGTATTATGGTTTGTATGGTGGTATTAATGATTGCATAGTGGTATTAATGGCTTATGGTGGTATTAGGGTTTGCATGGTGGTGTTATGGTTTGCATGGTGGTATTAATGTTGGTATGGTGGCATTAGGGTTTGCATGGTGGAGTTAGGGTTTTGCATGGGAGTTAATGATTGTACGGGATTAAGGTTTGGAGTGATTAACTCTGGGACGTTGTGATTAAGTAGGGTTGGAGTAACAAATCGTGATTGTTGAGGATAATTAAGGTTTGGGATGGCTAAGTATGGGGGTTATGGTAAAATAGGGATAAGAGTGGCTAACCACGGTTTGGTGTGGACAATTAGGGTTGGTTATGGCTGCTTAGAGTTGCTTGGCGTTATCATGTGTATTTATTGATTAAAGTGTAGTTATGAATGTGGGTTTTTATTAGTTGTGATGAGTATAGTATAAAGAGAATGATTTATGCATGTCAAGAGTATTGCGTGATTCAATAAGACACGGATAAGACACTAATAACATAAAGCGAAAGACTGTTGAGCCGAGCCCAGTCCAATCCACAGGTTAGAGTAGTGGTCAGAGGCGTTCTGCCCTGTGCGTTTCGTTCCGGTCCACCGGCTATAATAGTGGTCAGAGGCGTTCTGCCCTGTGCGTTTCGTTCCGGTCCACCGGCTATAAAAGTGGTCAGAGGCGTTTTGTCCTGTGTGTTTATTTCCGATCCACCGGCTATAATAGTGGGGGCCTCAGCTCGATAGACCCAAAGTAAATAAGTTAAACCACGGGAAAAATACTAAGTACTTACAGTGGAACACCATGTTGAGGCGGGGCCAGTCCGGTCCACCGGTAAGAATAGTGGTCATAGGCGTCCTGCCCTGTGTTTTATTTCTGGTCCATCGGCTATAATAGTGGGGTCCCCGTGCTCACATGGATTATTGAAGAATGTGTGAAATGGACTTATTATCATTAATGAGAATAAAGAATAAGTCACCAGAAACGTTATCAGACCTTATCTTACGGGTTATCGCATGTTGTCTATATGATTGTGCTATGTGTGCTATGTGGTATGATTGTATGTTTGGCCTTAGCGTACCAGCGCCCTTACTCAGTATTGGACCCGTACTGATACTACCTTGATTGAATGGGTCCTGTGATGATCCACCGATGGTGGGGAGCAGACCTCTTATGCAGGTTTGATCGATTACTAATTTGGGGTGGAAGGCTTGACTTGAGTGAGTAGGCGGTCCGGATATTGGTCCATTTGGATCTGTTTTATTTAGCTATATTTTGTACTACGCTTCTTGTTTTGAGACCATACTTTTAAGCTGCAATCTCAAACGATATTTTAACTGTTGTTGACTCGTGGTTTTCGTGAATGATCTATGTTAACCATGTACCTATGTTTTGATGATTCTTACTTAATGATTGTTTAGTTTAGCCTTAGCACTTAGTATCGGAACGGTAGGATTGAACTGGTCTGGTACTAAGTGTGGCGGTAATACCCCCAAGTTTACGGTTTTAATTCTTTCGCTTCTGCTAAACCTTTGGATTTAAACGAAATTTTTCAGTAGTAAATTTGGGGGTGTTACAGTTATAGTCATGAGGAATAATGCACTATTATTTAAATGGTTTTGGAGGTTTTGTACAGTTGAAGGGGAATCATATTTACTCAATTTACTCCAGAAACCATTGTGGACAAATAGAGATATTGGATCAAAGGAGAGGGTGGACTCTGTAGGTGGAAATTGTAAAGATTGGACGAAAGAGCCCTATTCTTATTATAGGGCTAAAGATTGTGATTGGAAATGGAAGTAGTGTTAGGTCTTAGAATGATAAATAGATGGGATAGGGATAATTGAAGAGTCAATTTTTTAGGCTTATTCTGGTATCTAGTCAACAGGGTAGAACAGTAGCAAAAATGGGAGTGTGGGAAAGGGCATAGTGGATATGGCATTTGTGATAGAGGAGGAGGATTTTTGTGTGGAAGGAAAATAAAGTGGAGAAAATTGAAATTTTGATCAAGAAATTTTTTCTAAACAAAGATAAAAAGGAAATGATTAGGTGGGAATATGATGATATAGGGGTTTTTTTGTGAGATCCTTCTATCAAGCATCTTACCAAAGATTACATGAGGAAGACTACAATAGTAGTATTTTCAGTATGATTTTGAGTGGTATAGCACCACTAAGAATTGAACTTATTTTTTGGTTTATGGTTCAAAATAGACTCTCAACACAAGAGAAAAGGTTGGCTAGGCTTCAAATTTTTGATACAAGGGAGTTAGGATGCCCTTTTTGCTATTCTAAGGAGGAATCAGTCAACCATGTTTTTCCGCATTACACCATAATGGAGAAGGTTTTGTATGAGATCTATAAGTATCTTGGATGCATGTGGGTGATGCTAATTTCTCTTGAGGATAATGTTTTTGCTTTGCTAGGAGATAAAAGAAAAGGACCGAGGGGAAAATTTTGGAATGCAACTTTCTATGAAATAATGGGAACTATATGGGAGTTCAGAAATAAGATAGTGTTTGATAATCAGCAAGTTTGTATAAGGAGGATGATCATGCTCATCAAACAATGAATTAGATTTTGGATCAAGAATTGAAGAACAGAGTTTCCTTACAGAATTGAGGAAGTGGTTCATAATGTGTGAGCTTTCTTACGATTACGGATATCAATAGGAAGTGGTTCCTTAGTTCCTTAGTTTTTTTTAATAGTGGTTGAGCTATGTTTTTTTGTTGTTTACCCTCACTCATTTATCAAAAAAAAATACAATGAACTGATCAAGGAACTAGTGAGGTTATGAAATACATTAGAAACTATAATTTTAATATTTAATCAAGAATATGTTGACTTTTATCTCAGAGCTCAAAAGGTAATTTTCTAGAATGTTTAGGTTGAGCTCATCTAGAAAATGTCAAAAATAAAAGGGGAAATGGAAGATTTTTTTATGAAAAAAAAATTTCCAGTCATACAAGGAGAATGGAAGAAGAATACAAGAGTAAGGTCATCCTCTCTCTCATCTAATAAAAATGAGCCCTCAAATCTATTTGAGCCTATAACTAAATTTGAATACATGATTAACATATTTAAGGATAAAAAAACAATTTCGAGTTGGATTATCCAAGTTCCATTTGGATGCATGAAATTTCCTAGAAAAAGAAATTTTGAAAAGCACTAGGCCTGACAAGCAAGTCGATTGCTTTGCCTAGATAAGTCGACTATTCTACAAACTTATCAATTTGTTTAGTCTTGTGAAACCCTTAGGTGAAATGACAAACTAGTTAATTGACTCATAAAACAAGTAAATGCTACAAAAAATCATCTAATTTCCAAACTTTTCTCAAACTCATTACAACCTGAATCTCAAACTATAGTTCTAAATCATTATCAAACATTATCTTATTTTATTAAACTCAATAATTTTCTATTTAATAAATCTTACAAAAATTTGGGTATTATAGAGAACATGAGGAAACAAAATATTCCATATTAGAATGTATATAATCAAGGGAGAGGAACCGTCAAAAATTTAATTGGAAAAATGATAATATAATGCCTTTAGATTTCCACTACAGTGACCTATGCCACTAGTTCCACAACTACATCAATAGCTATAGAAACCATCTTTACAAGAGATAATAAAGAAATTCTTAAACACTATCCTAATGTATTTTTTGAATCAAGATGCCTCAATCAAGAACTTGAAAGAACAAATTGGATAATTAGCTTATGTAACTTTTTGAAGGGTGCCTATCACATAGGCAAGTGACATGATCACAAACCTGAAATAATAAGTTAATGCTAAAACTTTATAGAGTGAGAAAATGCTACCAAACTACATCTTCCATAGGCAAAGAAAAAAGATGAAAAACCTTAAAAAGAAGTATCTAAGTCGCTGGAAGAGGTAAGTAATAATCCTGCATAGGAGGTAAAACACTATATCTTACATTCTTCATTTCTTAGTAGAATAGTCCAAAGTAAGTTAGATATAACATTAGCTAAATTTCATAATACTTTGAAAATGTTTCTATTAATTTTTATTCATTTGTGTCGTTAGACAAATACCTTACTCTACTTAATTTCTTAAGGACATTATCAATTCGAAAAGTAAATTAGGTTATTGTGATAATATTATTTTGAATGAGCAGTATCATGCTATTTATAAAATATGTTACCTCTTAAACTAAAATCCTTAGGATGTTTTAAAAGCCTATAATTTAATAAATAAATTTTAATTAGGATAAATTAGAATTTAAGTCTATTTAATTTAATTATTATATATTTTTTTGAGTATATAAAATTGGGAATAAATATTTAATAAATTAAAATAAATTTTTTTTTATTTTATCACAATCTTCTTATTTAAATAATTTTTCAAACCATTATTTTACTAAAATTATCCTTTTTAAACCCTTATATTTTAATTATATTAAATTAAATTATTAAATAAATTAATACCCAAAATTATTATGTTTTATTATTTTATAAATTAAATTATTTTATTTAATTCTAGTTTCCCTTTTCTTTTTCCTTTTTCCCTTTTCTTCTCCTTTTTCTCCTTCTTCTCTTTTCTTTCTTCTCCTTTTTTTTCTTCCCTTGGGTCGTTGGTTGGCCCGGCCTGCCCTTCCCCTCTTGTGCATTGGGCCATTGGCCCATCTCTCTTCCCCTTCCCCTCCTTCTCCTATGTCGCCAGCCTGGCCTCCCTCTTTTTTTTTTCTTTCCTTTTCTTTCTCCCCGACCAGGTCGGCCCGCTTCTTCTTTCCCTTCGGCCACCCATCGCACCAGCCTCCTCCCCTTCTTCTTTCTTTCTTCTTCCTCTTTCCCTGGGGAAAAACTCAACCACCCCGCCATCTCCGCCACCGAACCTACAACCCTCTCCCCTACTACTTCCCCTATCTCTATCTCTCTCTCCCGTCGTTTTCCTACATTATCCCGGCCCCACCATCTCTCCCTTCCCCCATGCCCTGCCATACCTCTTCTTCTCCCTCTCCCTACCATCGCCATTCCCCTACCACCCTACCGCTACCCTCGAGCCACTCTATCCCTTCTTTTCTCTTCCTCTTCTTTTTCTTCCTCCTTCCCTACCTCATTCTGTATTTTTTCGAGCTCCATATGCATGCCCCAACTTTCTTTTCTCTCCCTTTCTCCTCCTTCCCTCATCCCCCCTATTTTGCTTAGCCTCTACCGCCACCTCAACAGCCACCTACAACACCCCCTACAACCCTCTACCTCACCCCCGAACGATCACAACACCCCTCGAGCCACCCCACAGCCTCCTTCTTCCTCCTCTCTTATTTTTCTCTTCTTTCCCTCCCTTCTCGATAGCCACCCTACACCACCTCAATCCACCACCGATTTGCCGCCTCTACCACCACCTAAGCCACCAAACTAATCCCTACAACCCCCTCTACCACCCCCAAACCTTCTTTGGCCTAAACCACCACCCAATGGCCTTCGTTTTCCCCCTCCCTTTCCTTCCTTCTCAGCCCTCCATATTGACCCACCTTAGCAGCACCACTTTGCAGCCTCGTTGCCGCCACCTCCATCACCCTTGGCCGCCAAAAACCTATCCTTGACCACCACCTACACCCCCTCTCCACCTATGCACCCTTCCCTTGCCCTAAATCCTCCCGCACCCATCTTCTTTCCTAGCCCCAAACCACTAGCCCGAAAATAACCATTTTTCTCTCCATTCACCCACCTTCGAGCCCCTGCTCCTCATTTCTTTGCATGTAGCTCATGCTGCATGAGTAGTATGAGATGCTACATTTGTTGATTTATCTGGGTAATAGTTTTAAGGTATAATAATATTTTAGTTTAAGTATTTGATTAATTAAGTGTTATAAAGTCTTATACTTTGATTTTTATTATTTCTAATATAATAAATCTTGATATTATTTTTAGGTATTGGTTTTGATAATCAAAGCTTAAACCTTTAACCGGAAAAGCGGTAAGGTTCGTTTTTGCGGGAATTAAGGTAACCGTTAAATCCTACTTAAACACATGGATTAAAGTATGTTAGCACATTAGGAGTTTTAATATTTTATTATGCTTAATATTTGTTGTTTAATAGCATATATGTAGTTTCTTGTGATGTTTAATAAAAAGGAAGCATGTTAGGTTATATGTTATGTATGGAAATATTATTTAAGGTAAGAGTTTGGTTGTTAATGAAAATGTTAAGTATTGTCCATGTTGTATTATGCTATTGTGATCTTTAATGCATGGTTAATATTTTGTGAGCCCTAGGGGTACTTTAGTAATATATCTTTTGTAAGATTATGACCTAATATGTGTGGGTGCTAATAAGTATTATATTAAATATAAGAGTTGTGCATGAGGTATTAATATTAATATTTTATGTAGTGATGATAATTTAATATAAGTGGTGTAATAAAGGAAAAATGGTAATTTCTAATTAAAATGGGTATTATGGTAATTTTGGAGGCAAGGGCAAAGTGGTAAATTGTAAGAAAAAAGGGTAAATTGGTAATTATGTAATTAAGGGGTAATAAGGTAATTTTGGAAGTAAAGGGGTAAAAATGGTAATTTTAAAATTAAAGGGTAAAATGGTAATTTTGTGATTACAGAGCAAAATGGTAATTTTGTAATTAAAGTGCAAAATGGTAATTTTGTAATTAAAGGGAAAAAGGGTAATTTTATAATAAAAGGGAAAATGGTAATTTTATAATAAAAGGGTGAAATGGTAATTTTTTAATTAAAGGGCAAAATGGTAATTTTGTGATTAAAGGGAAAACTAGTAATTTTGTGATTGAAGGGAAAATGGTAATTTTAAAATTAAAAGAGGTAAAATGGTAATTTTGTAATGAAGGATAAAATGATAATTTTATAAGTGAAAGGGTGTTATGGTAATTTTTCGAAGTTAAGGGGTAAATTGGTAAATTTTAAAGTAAAAGATTAAAATGGTAATTTTGTAAAAAAAAAGGGGTAAAGTGAAAATCGGAAAGAAGTAACTTTGCAATTATGATAATTGAGAATGGTAAAATGATAATTTAATAAAAGAGAAGGGTAAAATGATAATTTAATAATGGAGACGGATAAAATGGTAAATATGATAAATGTGAAGGGTGATTTTGTAATTTAACCAACTAAAGGGGTATATTGATAATTTGACCAACTAAAGAGAAATTTATTAATTATAATAAAGAAAATGGGCAAATTGGTAATCTAACCAACCAAATGGGAAATATATTAAGTGTAATAATTACGAAGGGTGATTAGTGGCCTAATAAGTGTGGGAGATAGCTCGGTAACCTAAATTGAGTATGGGTGTAGCTAAGGACGAATGCGTGCTATGTGTCTTACATGCATTGGATGTCCTATATAATTATATGCCGTGTTCTATATGCTATTATCTTAATTGTTTCATGTGTGGCGCGGCTTAGAACATAGGTATGTTCATGTACCCTCTTTGGTATATGCTAATATGGATATGTTGTAAGTTATGATGTGATGTGATTTTTCCCTTTAAGACATACATGCTAGGATAATTAATGTGGTGATGTGGGATGGAGTCATGAAAAAGAGAAATGGGAGAGAAAGATAGCCAAGGGGCTGAGTGTTGAGCATGTTTTGGCTCAAGGTTCGAGAGTGTCGTGGCTATTTTCACTCTTCTCATTATTTTATTTTCCTTCTATTATTTCTTTTTATATCAGATTTATCCTCTTTGACTTATTACTTTGTAATGAATACTTGAGATGAACTCTTTAACCATTGTACGATTATTTCTCTTTTGGACATGAATTATAATTCTTTTATGTGTACTCTGATTTTTTAATGTTATGCAATCTTGATTTAATTATTAATTAAAGTTTAACAAAATTTATTTTAGCCTAAGCACTTGGTACTGAAACATTCAGAGAGAATCGGTTTGGTACTAAGAGTGGCGGTAACATCCCCAGAATTCACAGGTTTTTAAATTTTAAATTCTTTGATTTTTTTTTAAAAAAATAGTGAATGTTGGGGTGTTACACTCATTCTAACTCCCTCTCTCTATTCCCAACTTTCTTCTGCATCATCCTATTGAGTTTCCAATATCTTTGTGGATTGAATTCAACATAACTCCACATTAGCACCTCACATTCCTCCTTATTGGAAGCATGGTAATTTCATTGAGCCACTCTATTCTAGTCCCAATCCTTGGCATCTCTAGGTGAAGCATCCCTAAAACTACCCAACCCTTACACAACCACAAACCACTAATGTAACCCTTCACACAACTTCCCTTCTCTAGCCAACAAACTTTATGCACCCTACCACACCCCCCAACGTGAGCACCACATGTTAGCTTACCTCCCAAACATGAGCATCTTACATTTTCTATCCCTTACTTGTGTCCTCACCTAATGCATCTAGGCCTCATTTGCAAGTATCTCTCAAACAACATGGCTCAATTTCCCCACACCTTCAAGCAACTTTAAGCTCCTTCTTTTACTTTGGTTCTTACTCCTTTCCATCTTCATTTTCCTTGAATTTTCTTTGTTTATTTTGTTACATTCTAACCATGGGCTATTCTTGATTTTAAAGTAAATTTTTATGGTATTATAGGAGTGCACTTAGGGTTTCTTCTTACTTTTACTCAAAGACCAATTACATTGGGTAAGGATACATATCTTAGTATAGGGCTTTGAATGCTATGTATAAATTTATATGTAATCTCATACTAGTATTTTTATATTTCATAACTCATGTTGTTGAATTCATATTATGATATTTTTTCATTCTTTTATGTTGAAGCATGAGTTGTTGTGTTGAAGTGTTATTGCTTAATTAAGCTTTTATAAGTAACCCTAGCATGTTGGTATGATCCATTATCTTAATATTATTACAAATACTAGTTGTAAAATCTACATAAGTATTATGATTGTTGATACACATTGGAGGATGGAACTCACTAATGTTGGGACACATAAGGTTTTGTGAAAGTTTGGGAGTTGTGGCTATCTTAAGGGTATTTAGGGCATTTTAGAATATTTTGGGAAATAAATATGGCATGGTAATCCTTAAGGGTTTTTTAATTAATTTTATGTGTAATGTGATCAAGTGTAGGTTGAGTAGGACACAAGTTACCTAAAAAGAGGCTCTGAGGCATTTAAGTAAGATAAGGGTATTTTTGTCAGTTTTGTAGTATACCAAAAATTTTGAACTACAAAATTTTATTTTAAATAAACTACAAAATCCTTTACAAAAGCAAAATAGGGGAATGTTATGGCCACATCAACCATGAGAGAAATATAATTATTACCTAATCTATTCCTAATACAAGATAAAAATGGAAAATCAACAAAAAAAATATGTGCTCTACTAATGATACAACAATTATATGATAACAATGATGAGGATGGTAATATAGATAAAATAGAGAGTTTACAAAATCCAAATATAGAAATCAAAGCTAAGAGTTTAAATAACCGAAAAGAATCAAAACCATCCCATAATAGTGGGACCAATATATCTAACAGGTTAATCTAATTCTCAATTAATCGGAAATGTAACTCTCAAATCCAAGCAATAGCCAGCTGCTAAACCATGACATCATCATCAATGTACTCTACCTGAGAATCATAGCCCAATAAATCATTGTCTATTCACCGGACTAGAAGTTAAATCATCAAAGTGACCACATGAATTTAGTATCATTATGGTGAAGTACTGGTAAAAAAACTACCTAAATAATCCATGATCTATGAGTGGATGAGTAAAAGGGGACTTAAATAAAATGAAAGAGTAGGAGAATCGAGGGTTTGCATGGGATGGTTAGAGTCCACATGGGGGAAAACTTTACGTATGGAAAGTTGCCTTGGGGTGTGAGGAAGGTAATAGCATTGTCGTTTGGGTGTCTAGGGGCTTTGGGCAAAAAATAGTATGTGGGATAGTATAAGGGTGCATAGGAAACCAAGATAGGGTTTGGGAGGAAACCCTAATTTGAGAAGTTGGAAAAAAAATTCATAAATGTAAAGGAGAATGAGTGGGGTATGAAGTGAGAGTTCAATATAAGGGTTGTGACGTGTGGAGTGTTGAAATAGTTTGAGATGTGTAAGGCAGAGAAGGATGGGCCACATAGGCCCAGATTAGGGTTTTTTGGAGAAACCCTAGGGTAAGGCGGTGAGTGGGCTTGACCCACATACTTAGGATTCGGGCTCCTGGTGTGAGAAGGTGGATTAAGGGTAGGATGTCGGGGTGAGTTAGGAGGTGCAGAAGTTTCAAGATATGGGACACGCTCTCTTAGGAGGATAAGTGTTGATGTAATTAGCCATGCATGTCAAGGATGAAATACTTCTGAATAAGATACGATAAGACACTAATCATTTAAAGATGATATTTGTTGAGCTGGACCTAGTTCGGTCCACTGGTGAATAATAGTGGCCAGGAGCATTTTTTGTATGACCATTCCACCGGCTATAATAGTGGGAGATTTCGTGCTCAACAAACCAAACATAAAAATGATAAGACATGGGGAAGAAACTAATTACTTACAATGGAACAACTTATGATTCAAGGCCATACTGGTCCATCGGTGAATAATAGTGGCCCGGAGCGTTTTGCCCTGCATGACCATTCCACCGGCTATAATAGTGGGGTTCCCGCACTCATATGGACATTTATAATCCGAGATGATTGATTAATGATGGACTAATGGCCTTAAGGCCCTAAAAGTATCGATTATTCATTATGGCCTATTAATATTTGGTTGACTTGTTAAGTATGCGAATGCCCGAAAGCGAATATTACTTATGCACCATTAATATCCGATTTTGTTGTCAAATATGTGAACGTACGGATCTAAATATTATGTTTACACCTGTCGTTATGTATGGATATAGCAGTATATCATGTGTTACATTGCGTGCCTACTTTTAAGTGTGTTTTTAAAGGGTTACTTAGTACCGTAGTACTGAAGGGTTCTATTAATGGGGCCCCTACCTATTCAATAGGCATTGTCCCTTGCAGGTCGTTTTCAGGTGCTATTCAAGCGGGTCCTCGAGAAAGAGCTAAGGAACTATCCAAAACTGTTAGGGTTTTACTCTGTCTCCTTTAAATTCACAGCTTAAATATCTTCGTTGTTTTGTAACCACCACCATGGATTATACTCTTATAAAATATTTACTTGCGCTACTCTGATTTAATCATTGGTTTGAATTTCTCGTAAGTTGCATTTTTCTCATTTAGCCTTAGCACTTGGTACTCGAACAATATGAGTGAACCGGTCTGGTACAAGTGTGGCAGTAATATCCACAGAATTTACAGTTTTATTTTTTTGCTTCCGCTAATCCTTTTTAATAAAACAAAATTTTTCAGTAGTGAATTTTGGGGATGTTATAGTGTTAGCATAAATTTGATAAATGTCCCCATTTTTAAGTATTTGGGTCAAAGAGATCCAACACCCACTATAGTGTCTTTATAGTTATCATATATAAATATGAAATATCCTAGGGCTATAATAGAGGTTGTTTTGGAAATAATGAATAAATTTATACTTCTTATTGACTCTCTTATACATGATAAGGAAGGGCATCATAGGATTCCTCCTATTCTTAGCAAACCATGTTTAGCTACGTAAAAGACTTTGATTGATGTCCATGAGGGTAATTTGATCCTTCTATTTCAAGGAAATATTTTATAGTCAATATCTTCAAAAAAATAATAACTAAAATACCCTTCTTTATAACACTTGCTATAGAATTGATATTTTGGATGAAGTAATTAATGATTTTTTATTTCAAGAAAGTGTAGTTTAGGACCCTTTGGAGAGATTTTTAGTAAAATCATATGAGAATGAAGATAAAGAACGATTCAAAGAGGTTGTTCAATACCGAATTACTCATCCAATTTATTATAGAAACAAATTTGTCCATATATAAGGGATAAAAGAGAGCAAGTTCCAATGTGAAAAATTTTAATTTATGAGCTACCAACTTTGGAACTCAAGCCACCTTTTAAATACTTAAAGTATGATTTATTGTCATAATGATAATATTCTTGTTATTAATTCATCTTTATTAAGCTGCACAAAGAAAGGTTTGCTAATATGAAAGACATTAGCCCTTCCATATGCAATCACAAAATCCTCATGGAATACAAATATAACAAAGTTGTCAAACCTAAAAGGTGACTTAACCCAAAAATTTAGAGGTAAAGAAGAAACTGATAGTTAAACTATTTGATGTAGGTATGATTTATCCTATCTCTAATAGCTTTAAGGTTAGTCGTGTTAAAGTGGTTACTAAGAAAAATGAGATCACTATGCATGAGAATGAAAAAACTGAATTGGTCTCTACTAGAATTATAAATGGATTGCTTTTTATCGTTGAATTTAAAAAATTAAGGTGTCATAAAAGATCAATTTTCCCCTTCCTTTCATTAATCAAATGCTTGAGTGTTTAGTATGATATGAATTTTATTTAGTTCTATATTTCTTTTATATATGTATGAAAATCCTTATTTTCATTGAGTATTATGAAAATACTACATTCACTTTGCATTATAGTACTTTAACATATAAGCATATACATTTGTTTATTTTTAATGCTTTACTACTTTCCAAAGGTGTATGAATTAATTTTTCAATGTGATGGTTAAGAAATTTATGGAAATTTTTATGGAATATTTTTTATTATTTTCTCATGTTTTTTTTATGTTTGGATAAGGTTGCATATTTTTGAAATTTTATGAGGCCACTAACGGTATAGAGGACACTAAATTTCTCATAAGGGGATAAAGGTAGACATAGAGAAAACTAAAATTATTGAAAAATTGCCTCTATCTATATGTGTAGAGGACAATCATAACATCGTTAGACATGTTTATTTCTATAGACGGCTCATTAAGGACTTTGAAAAAATTTCAAGGACTCTATATGATCTATTAGGTAAGGATATGACTTTTAATTTTTCTGATGCATGATTAAATTGTTTTAACACTCTGAAAGACAAACCTATAAAGGCTTCTATTATTGTTGCTATAGATTGGGATAGTCCTTTTAAGATCACATATGATGAAAATGAAGTTGTTGTATGAGATATTTCAAGGCAACATAAAGAAAAACATTATCATTTTATTCACTATGCTAGCAAATCTTGAATACTACAAAAAACACTTTATGTTATGACAAGAAAAAACAATTCTATTTATGGTATTTCCTATAGATAAGTTTAATCTTGAATTATTGCTTAATAAAAATATTATTTATATTGACCATGTCGCTTTAATGTACATATTGTAATGCCTCATTCCTAGAAATCATAATTATAAATCGGTAATTGTGTATATTAGTCATAATAATTATTTTAGGATATTTGGTAATAAATATATTGTTAATAAGTGATTTATTATTATACATTATTAAATATTAAATTTAATTAGGTTAAAAGTTGCTAGAGAAAGCACATTAAATCCTAAACCTATGTGGGATTTTAATTAGTATCCATTGTGTCAAGTAAACCCTAATTTTGGTAATCAAATAATTTTACCCAGATACTTATACCTTGTGACTAACCTAATTAAATTACCCAAACACTACCCCCATACTATGCTATATTTTCATACCTCACCCTACTCCTTATATCTGACACACTTTATTCTTATGCACCATAATTGCACCTTACCTCACTCTTCCCTATGTTTTCCTCTCCTTATTTGGTCCACATTTCCCCTCATTCTATCCTATTTTTAATTCATTATCCTATCCCCTTTTTGTTTTGTGTCTCAATGCAGAGAAAACTTGATGTGTGAGGGACGAAGGGATTCTCCATTTTAATATGGTGAACTAAGGTTGAATTTGAGTCAAACCAAGTGATGGTGATTTTGGTGATGATGGTTTATTAATGATAATGGTTTGAATGATGTGAACTAATTAGTATATGCATTCGACAATGGAATGTTGATGATGATAAGGATTCAAATGTTAGGGTTTAGATGGAGTATGAGGTTATGGTTTAGGGTTAGGGTTAGTGCTTATTTCGAATAGAATGGTGGTTTAGGGATTCAAATGTGTAAACAAAAATAGGGCTACAATTAGAGTGATTTTTGGATGATAATTATGGCTGGAAAAATATGGATTATGGATACTACAGAATATATGAATTAATCTCTAATTCACACAGAAAATAGATTAAAACGTTTAAGCTAAACTGTTCATATAGATACGATTAACTTGAATTAAACTCACACAAAATTCAACTTGTATTCAACTTCAAAATTGATCTCCAATCTTCAATATCCATAATCATGCCTTACATGGATATCTATAGCCATTATACCACTTAGCTAAAAGCATAATTCAAAATATTCCAAGGTAAAAGATATTATACTACTTTTATACTAATTTTATGCTATTTTATGATAACTTTATGGTTTATCTATTTTCCAACTCTACTAGTCAATTAATTAATTAGCTAATATTAATATTAATGCTTGACGAAGCTTCCCATAAACCTCCCATGCACGTGGTCATCATTCCATGCATGTCATGTACATGCACATAGACACTTGGTTTCCTATTTGATATGTTTCTAGCAATGTGACCGTCCATTAGTCACCAAATTCATAGGAGATACTTTTCCGATGATGAATAATTGGTTCCATAATTTTGAAAGACGATTCTTAAGTATTTTCTCCTACATAATTCTTCCCCCCATTGATTTGAATTTTCCTCCAAATTTATGTTACCATAATAAGGGCTAATGTCTCCAACATTGAATATCCTTCATAATCCCTTTTGCATTCTCAGCCAATAGAAATTTTCTTGCAACAACTCCAAAGTTTCCTACAATACCTCCTTCATTCACCTCTTTGATTAATAAGTCTTGAACTGAAGTATGTAGTACAAAAAATTTGTTGTGATGGATAAGAACTCATCTTGAATAGCATAAGCTCCATGACTTCCTTGTTTCTTGCAATATTCAAAGATCATAGCAAAATCATTATTCATGGTATATTGACTCTTTAACATCTCAAAATTCAAAAGCTTTGCATCCATCATGGTAAGTACCATGTTAATCCTTGATAATGTATCTGCCACAACATTTTCTTTTCAATCCACATATCTTGTAGAGAACACAATTGTCTACATGAAGCTTATCCACTTAGCATGTCTTAGACTCACCTTCTTTTGACCATGAAAATACTTCAAACTCTCATTATGTAAAAGAAGTAAAAAAGTCTTAGGTTTCAAGTAATGACTCAATGTCTCCAAACAACACACAATATTATAGGACTCTTTATCATAGGTTGAATAGTTGAGTATTGAACCATTCAGCTTCTCACTAGAGAAAGAAGTTGTCCTCCATTCTTGTGAAAGAACACCCTCACTTCCTACACCACTCCCATCACATGTTACTTCAAATAATTTATTGATACAAGATAAAGATTATGCTAATGCATTTGAGAGATTTTTCTTTAAGTATTCAAAATCATTCATTGGTTGATCATTCTAGTGGAACTCTCCTTTCTTCATCAAATGTATGACAAGTGCCACAATGGTAGAGAAATATTTAATGAACCTAATATAGAATGAGGCTAACACATGGAAATTTCAAACTTCATGGACACTATTAGGAATGGGCCACTTTTGTATAGCCTCCACTTTTGACAGATCAACTCGAATACCATATCCACTCATAATATACCTCAGAAAAATCACACTCTCCATCATGAAGTCATGCTTCTCTATCTCAACATAGAGCTTCACCTCTCTAAACTTGTCAAATATCCTCTTCAAGTGTTCTATGTGCTCGAACTCACTCTTGCTATATACTAAGCTATCATCATGATAAATAACAACAAAGACACTAAGGAATAGTCTAAGTATCTCGTTTATCGACCTCGTGAAGGAACTTGGTGCATTACATAGACCAAATGGCATCACCAACAACTCATACAACCCATACTTAGCCTTGAAAGCTATCTTCCTCTCGTCCCCTTCCCTTATCCTCATTTGATGATAACCACTTCTATGATCAATCTTTGAGATCACCTTTGCACCATGCAACTAATCATATCATATAATCTTAGCATTAGAATCTAGTACTTGATTATGATGGTGTTGATAGCTCTTGAATTAATACACATTCTCCATGTACCATCCTTCTTAGGTACCAAAAAAGTTAAAACTTAGCATGGATTCATTCTCTTCCAAATATAACCTCGGTCCAATAATTCTTGCATTTATTTCTTTTGTTCCTTAACCTCCTCCTAAATACATCTATAAGTTGGCTTGTTTGGCAATGAAACTTATGGCATAAGATCAATAGAGTGCTCAATAGCTCTTTAAGGAGGTGACCCACTTATAAACTCTTCCAGGAAAACATTGGTATACTCTTTCAATACTTGTTCTAATTCCGGATTCACATTAGCATTCACCGTACGTTGGACCTCTTTTATCACTAATGCACAGCATATGTTCTCATATTTAATTGATTCATTCATCTCACATTCCTTAAGGATTAACATCTCCATGCTACTCTTTTTTCTTCCCTTCCTACACTCAACATCTTCTTTCTTTCTTTTTTTTCTTATTTTTGTTGCTTGATGCTCTCTGGTCCTTCCCTCTGTTCATTCCTCAAAATCAAATCCTCCCCATCTAGATTAGGTTTGAGGTAAATTTTCTTTGGATCCTTGTACCACATACTCCCCATCACACACAACCATCCTATCAAATTGCCATAGCCACCCTAAAAAAATGTGGCAAGATTCCATATGCATAATATCACATAAACAATCACTAAAATAATTTTTAGTGTTAAAAGAAATAAGTTTTTTTTTTGGTTACCCATATGTCTTTATCTTTGTGAAGCCATTGGAATGAATATGCTCATAAACGACCCTTGGTCTCCAAACCGAGCTTGTTCACCATCTTCTCAATAAAAACATTAGTGCATGAGCCACTATTTATGATGACTTCACACACTTTATCACCAGTACTACATTTGGCCTACAAAATATTCTCTCTTTAAGAAAGTAAAAGTTGTTGTTATACTTGGAGCACCCTTTGCTACATGTACCAATTTACTTAGCCTTATTCCAAATCATCCTCCATGCTATCACTTTCTCCTTCAATGTCTACATCAAGGTCTTCATTATATTCACAACCCTCTATATTTGCTAACTCCTTCAGAGTCAATGCTCTTTTGGTTGGATAATCTAAAGCAAAGTGTAACACCCCAAAATTCACAATTTTTTTTTCTTAAAGCGGAAGCAAATAAAAATAGAATCACTTAAAACTTGTGAATTCTGGAAATGTTACCGCCACACTTAGTACCAGACCGGTTCTCTCCGACCGTTCCAGTACCAAGTGTTGAGGCTAAGGAAAAGATTTACATTAAATTCAAATCAACAGTTCATAAAAGAACTCGAAAGATCATACCTTAAAATCAGAGTACGCATAAACGTTATAAACGTAATAAAATAGAAATCATAGTGCGAAATCAAAGAGGACAAATAATCCTATACAAAGAAATAATAGTAGGAAATAAAATTACATAAATACTGAAATACGACCACAACTCTCTCGAACTTGAGCCAAACATGCTCAACACTCAGCCCCGACTGACGTCTCACCCACCTGCACAAACCAGAAGGGCATACTACTCGTGGGAATGAGCAGCACCCATAAAAAGGGTGATCAGTACGCTACGTACTGAGTACGGTAACCGAGCACTAAGGCCAACACATAAGCACATAAAATCATGCATAAGAATAAAAGATCATAAAGACCATCCTCATATCATCATATCGACCAATCATTCAGGTACAAACATAAAGGCCCAATCATAGTCCCAATTAATTACTTAATTAATCTTTTATCGGAATTCGATACACATCATGTCTTTTTATCAAATCCATGCGAAAACGAAAGCCCCCACTATTATAGCCGGTGGATCGGAGGCGCATAGGGTATCATACCCTAACCACTATTATAGCCGGTGGATCGGATACACATAGGACTACGCGTCCTAACCACTATTCCTAACCGGTGGATCGATTGGCTCCGGTTCGCATGGTGTTCCACTGTAAGTAATTAGTATCTTTTAGGCATTTTAGCAAAATTCTGGTTTGCGGTTGTTGAGCTTGGGAACCCCCACTATTATAACTGGTGGATCGGTTATGCATAGGACATCATGCCCTAACCACTATTATAGCCGATGGATCGGTCACACATAGGGTAAGAACCCTAACCACTATTCCGAACCGGTGGATCGGTTGGTCCAGTCTCAACGATCTTCCACTTTAAATAATTAGTGTCTTAAGTATCTTATTCAACAGCTTTCACCCTAGACATGCATGAATCACTCCTTTAACACATCACACATTGTAACTCATAAATTCCATCCTCATGACTCCACTTTAATCACCAAAAACACCTGATACCGCAAAAACCCTAAGCAGTTGCACCAAACCCTAATTATCCACACGAACCCTAGCTCAGTTTCCTACGTACCCATATAATGCTCCACGCACTATTTTCCCTTCAAATGTTCAATCACCCAAACAACACTTACATTACTTTCCTCAAATCCCAAATTAGCGTTCCATACGTAAACTTTACTCTCATACAAACTTTACACATCCCATGCAATTATTAACTTCCATGCAAACCCTAATACCACCATACAACCATTAACCATTATGCAAAACCCTAAATTCATTCCACATAACCCAAAGATCCATTCATACCAAACCCTAGATTCAAACCATATAAAACCCAAAGACTCATCCATACCAAACTAAGTATCCATCCTTACCAAACCCTAAGTTCAAATCATATACAACCCAAAGATTCATTCACACAAAACCCTAAACCTGAACCATATCAAATAAGAGATTCATCCATATAAAACCTTACCTTAGATCCTTCCACGAAAAACCATAAATTAGATTCTCCCAATCAAAACCATAAATTAAATTCTTCCATACAAACCGTATATTAAATTCTCTCACATAAAATCATACCAAACCATAAATTAAACTTCCCCATATAAAACCATAAATTGGATTTCACCAGACAAATCATAAATTAGATTCTCCCAATTAAAATCATAAATTAGATTCCCCCAAACAAACAATAATTCGATTCTCCCATATAACATCATAGATTACATTCTTCCAAATAAAACCATGCAATAGATTATTCCTTATAAATTCATAAAATTAGGTCAACTCACTTCCCTTAGTCAACTTCTTTTCCCATCCTCCTTTTTCATCCTTTCTCCCACATAAAATCATATCAACATCCTCACATGCATGTCTTACAGGGTCATACACAAATAATACACATGCCATACGAAAACATACTTCAACTCCATGTCATAGCATATACGGCATAATTAATAATCATAAACATAGAATGCATAGAATACGAGGCACACAATGCACATTAGCACATAAAAGGCCTTAGCACCCCTTACCTGAAACGACACCGGTCTTGGGGCACGTTCCTACGCCTCCTTAGGGCTTTGACCAAATAATAACATACTAATAAAATAACTTTAACAAAATTCTAACTTTGCTAAAGACATAAAAATAATAGAGATATTATAAACCTTGGTAATATAGGGTTAAAGACTTTACCCTAATAATAATAATGATGCTAATATAATAATATCAAAATTAATAAAACTACTATCAATGAGAATATAAATAATAATAACAATAGTAATAATAATAATAATAATAATAATAATAATAATAAGCTTTAAAATTTAAAGTGGGGTTTCGACCCTACTTATAACTAATGACTTACCACTTATTTAATATTAATAATAAAATTACTAACATATATAATAACATTAAAATAATAAAGATAATAATAATATTATTATTAATGGTTATAATAACAGTAGAAATAATAATACTAAAATAAATAAGTGCAAATGTTAATACAAAATTAGGGCCTAAGATTTTCCAGAATAATTAATAAAATGATAATAATAATTATTCTAATAATTATAATATTAATAATAATAATAAGAAGAAGAAGAACGATAATAATCCCATAATAATTCAATTAATAACTTAAAATTCGAAACTAACAATAAAATTATTTTATTACCACTCTCCACCCTGCAAGTACAATTCAGAATAAAATTTCTCATCAAATAATAATAAAACATATTAAGAATATAAATATTAAGAATAATAATAATGGTAATTATATGCAAATAATTAAAATAAATTAAATCAAGGCTTATAATAATATGTAAAATGGTTGAGAGGGTCTAGGGTTCAACCTTAAGCTGGTGGAGATAGGTGGCACCGGCGGTGGTTCACGGCGGCGGCGGCGGTGGCCGGAAAAATAGATTAACATAGACAAAGATGGATGTTGGGAAAAAGATAGGGAGAATTGAGGTGATATAAGAGGTGTTTATTGTTTCCCAGGAGGAGAGGGACAAAATGATGGTGGTGGTGCAGCCAAAGGTGGCGGCGCACGGCGGTGGAAGGCGGTTTAAGGCTTCGGGGTCAAAATTCCGGCGAAACGAGCATCTAACTTTGCATGATTATTTAGGCTCGTACAAGAAGAATCGAGTGATGAAAATAGTTTAGTTAGCTAGAGGATGTTACAAGAAAGAATTTGGCATGCGGAGGTGGCGCTTAGGTTGGCTATCGGCGGAGGAAACGGCGTCTAAAGTCTCGACGATGGCAGCTCTCACCGAGGGTTTCGGGGAAGAAAAAATCTTCAAAACTCCTACAAGTAGGCTTTATATAGATGTTGAAATGGATAATGAGGAGCTGGAGATCGACATGGAAGTTTTAATTGCAATAATTTGGGTGGCCGGTGGCGGTAAACGGTCGGTCGACGTTTGGTTGGCTTCGAGGTTTCGAGAGGTTGGGGAGGAGAAACGAGCGAGAGTTAACGCTCGAAAATTACTCCAATTGATTCCTAGGGTTAAGGGGAATTCAAAGAGACAAGTAACGGCTGATTAAAGCCGCTGCAGCCGAAGACGCCATTGATGGGGTCGAAGGTTTCATCGCAGCGACGGGGGAAGGACGGAGGAAGAAGGAAGAAGAAAGAGGGTGGGTCGGTCGGCCGAGGAAGGAAAAGAAAAGGGAAGAACCGGGCGGTCGGGTGCGGGTTCGAAGGCGTTTAAATGAAACGCCGAGTTTTAGTGCGAAAATAAGACAAACGCGGCGTAGAGAGGGACGGTAAAGGACGCAGCAGAAACGTTTAAATGAAACGCCGCGTTTTTGTTGGATAGTAGTTAAAACGCAGCGCTGGAAGGGGCAGGAGGCGCCAGCCGCACGGGCTGGGCCGAAGGAAAGAAAGAAGAGAAGGACTGGGCCGCAGCTGGCCCAGTTCGGGGAGAAGAAGGAAAAGAAAAAAGAAGAAGAAAAAGAAAGAAAAAGAAAAGGAAAAAGGAAGAAAGAAAAAGAAAAAGGGAAAAAGGAAAGGAGAAATAAAATAGGTTAGGCCCAATTAAATTAATCTAAATATTTAGGATATTTAAATAAAATAATATTTAAATCCCTTTTTAGGCTAAAATAGGATTTTTAAAAGGTTTTCCATAAATTCCATTTTAATTAGCAAAACACCCTAATTTTCTCCAATTAAATTATTTATAAAATTATTATTAAATTAAAACTATTTTCTCATTCTTATTTTAAATAAATAAATTTATTTAATTAATTTCCAATTTAAAATCTTTAATTAGTCAAAATACTCAAATTCCTCCTAATTAAAATACTTATAAATTTATTCTTGATTTTCCCCAATTAATTTCCTTTTATTTTAATTAAATAATTTATTTAATTAATCTTTATGATAAAACCTCATTTAAATATAATATTTAGAATTAGAAATTTTGGGGGCATTTCACAAATTGGCCATAACCACTACACTTGAAGCATTGCTTGTTCCCGTTATCAACCACTTGATCCTTTCCCTATTCATCACAAGTGAACTTTCTCACATTCTCTTCATTTGTGGCTTGAGAAATGTTTGGATTTGACACCCCCTTAAAAGTAAAACCATATGGAGCATTGGTTGACTTGCTCTGTGGCTTTGTCCTCTTCAATTCTTTCTTAAACTTGATTATTAACTTTGCTAGGTCTTCAAACACTTCATAAGGGTACAACTCTACCTTCTCCCAATGATTCATATTTAAACCCCCAATGTTTCTTCTCATTCTTGGACATCACATATTAGAGACAACCTTTGGAACTCTCAAATGTATTCCTCAACTCCAAGTAACCCTTGCCTCAACATAGTTATTTTTATATAATTTTCTTGCTCATATTCTTAAGGCACAAATTTCTTTTTTAAGTAATTTTTTAATTTTTTCCATGACCTAATCATTTATTTTGCTCCTCTCTCTCATCTCCCTTTTAAAATGTCGTAGAACACTTTAGAAAATTTCTTAAACTTTAATATCGTTATTCAGCACTATTTCTCATCATCAATTTCCTTATACTAACAAATGGATTCATTGATTTACAACTATATGAGAAAATATTTTGGGTGAAGATTACCTTCAAAGATGGGATGATGAAAGAAAAATATCTTTTTCCACATCATCATAAGTTTTTCTCGAGGTGTCATGTGGCCTTACATAATTCCCCACACTCTCTTCTCCTTCCACCTAGTTTGTACCCTTCTCAACTACCCTTCCCCTACTCGTTCCCTTTGGTTTTGTGGTTGCACATGGGACTCATGGGCTTGGGAAGCTTCTATTCTACCCACATGTAATTTAACCTCCTTAATTTCATCCATCAAGGTCTTGAGAATATCCCTCAAGTCCTCTCCATGGTGGACCATCCTTTCTATTTACCAACCAAATATAATTCTCCCAAACACGCCCTTAAATGCTTGGCCTTCTTGTGGTTTTTGATCAATTATTAGATATTCTTAAATATGGAGAACTTTATTGATGAATATTGAAGAATCTTGAAAGAAAGATTGAATCCTAATTGCATTACTTTCATCCCAAGGTTGTAATACCAAATTGTATGTGTATGGGAGGATGGGATTCTCAAATTGATGAGAATATGGCTCAGTTATGTTGTTGATTGTTAGAAGAAGCTTAGATAAGGATTTATGTATAAGAATAATATTCAAATATGGTGAATTAAGGCTGAATTTGATTTGAACCAAGTGATGGTGATTTTGGTGATGATGGTTTATTAATGATGATGGTTCGAATGATGTGCACTAATTAGTATTTGCATTCGACAATGGTATGTTGATGATGATAAGCATTTGAATGTTGAGGTTTAAATGGAGAATGACTTTAGGGTTTAGGGTTGGGGTTAATTTTTATTTTGAATAGAAGGGTTAAGGTGATTTTTGGTTCAGATGTAAGGTGGTAAGGCGTCAAATAGTCGTTTAGGGTTTCTAATGTTTAAACCGAATTAGGGCTGCAATTACCTTAAAATTAAAGTGATTCTTGGATGATAATAATGGATAGAAAAATATGGATTATGGAGAGTAGAAAAGATATGAATTAGTAGCAAATTCACACAGACAAAGAGATTAAAAATTTCAAGTTAAATCATTCACATAGATTCAATTAGCTCAAATTGAACTCACATAGACTTCAACTTGTATTCAACTTCAATATTGATCTTCTATCTTCAATATCCATAATTTTTCCTTCCATGAATTAGGGAATTTACCATGTATCTAAAATCATAATTCAAGAGATTCCAAGCTAAAAGATATTATGCTACTTTTATGCTAACTTTACACTTTATCTATTTTCCAACTCTACTACTCAATTAATTAACTATCTAATATTAATATTAGTGCTTGACCAAGCTACCAATAAACCCCCCATGCACGTGGTCATGATTTCATGCATGCCATGTACATGCACTTAGACACTTAGTTGCTTTTTTGGTACATTTCTAGCAATGTAACCCTCCGTTGGTCTCAAAATTTATGGGTGATACTTTCAAAATTAAGAATAATTGGTCGCATAGTTATGATTTCCAATTTTTGAGATTTTTATCCTGCATCAACACTTGCATCATTCCCTCCTCTTCTCCATGTCACTCACTCAAGTAAACCCTCAACATTTTTCCATTATTAGACCTTCATCCTCACCATTTTTATCTCCAACGCACTCTACCATTGATCCCTCAACCCCTACACCAGAAACTCCTACTTAAATAAACCCAACACAAACACACAACCTCATAAATACCAAAAAACCTACTTTACCAAAAAACGCTAAACTTCTTCCTTGCCCTTGGGATTGGTCATTCCCATTTAAACCACCACTATACCACTAGCCATCCCTACCATTACACCCTTCTGTCCTATGGCCAAAATCATTGCATCTAACCCTCCACCACTAGCTAAATAACCAAAATCCTTTCCCTTATCTTTCGATTAAGTTTGTTGAAGCTTGCCACTCTTTCTATATTATTATCCTTTGCAACTTCCCTCTTTACCTTCTATCCTTTTGTTCCACTCTTTTCTCATCTCTTCATTGAATCTTTCCCCACCATTCTCCCTATCTCCATGGGACATTCTAGTAGGATATACCTTTAATATTATAGCCAAAGATGCCATTACTCCACCTCTCCTTCTTAGTAACATCCCCTAATGCTTCTCCATTTGGTTACTCAAATTTTATTTAACTGATTAGTAATCCTTGAGTCGTTCTAGTTATTTTTGGTCATTTTTGTGTAATATTAAATGCTAATGCATATGTGTTAAGGAGTTAAACTCCTAGGAAATTCTTTTTGATCTTAGAGAAGAATTTTTAGGTGAGCTTGGATTAGGTAAATCTAATCACTCATAAGATGGTAGAGTTTATGTGTGAGATTGCTAAGATTGCTTACACCTAGATTCATGCTCAGGTTTTAGGCTTATGTCGTATTATGAGATAGATAATAAATTTGTAACATGTTAAATGAATGAAACATGAAATTATTGAAAGTTAAGCAATATGCATGGTAGTATGCTATATTATTTACATTAGCATGTCTATTATTTTGTTAAGATTTCTATTATTGTCAAGTTAAAATTTAAATTTCATATTAAATGCCTCATGATTTCTTCCTTGAGGTATTTAGGGTTAAAATGATTTACATGGGAAGCTTATAATGATAATTAATGTTAACATTAGTAATTTCCTACATGTACTATGATAATGATGCCTCTATTTAAACGATGTATGATTCTTTAAATATGTATGTACATTTTTCATGGAATATGCATGATTATGGTTTTGTGTGCACAACCCACTAAATGCATGAAAAGTATAAAATCCTATTAATCACCAAAATACAATAATTACCTATGTGCTAAAATAATGTGCAATATTTCCTTTTAGCCTTTTCATGACAAACCTCTCATAATAGTAATATTTGATATGAAAATGAATAAAACTTCAAAACTAGGGTTTTGAAAGTCATTTTAGTAATTTTTACCTAATGTATATTTTATAAATAATTGAATGTTAGGATGGCCTAAGAGTTTTGCCAGGTTATCATTAATTTTTATTAGGCTTGACATGCATCAACGACCTTAAGGTTCACCTTAATAATTTGAAATAAATTTGTTAGAAATAAATGTGAAAATGGTTGATGTATAGGATTAGCTACCCAATGGCCAAGGTGTTATCCCTTGCTTTTTTGGTTTTTTTGTGTGTTGACATGTCTTAATAAGGCCTTATTCTACTCCCTAGGTGACCTATAAACCTTACAGGGGGTATCGATACTTAAGAACTAGGTAAGAAAGGTTAGAGTATACTATTTTGCCTTTATACACGGGTATAACTAAGCATACCATTGTTTCCCTAGGTTAGAGAGTGGGGGTATTATTCTGTCGTTGGGTGCCAATATGACCAAATGTACCTCAAAATCCCTTAGTTGATTTTTTCCCTTTAGAGTAATGTGAAATGGAAGTATATTTTTTAAGAAAATGAAAAGAATTGATTTAGTGGTTCGATAATTACCCTAGGGCCTTACCATAAGATTAATTTGATTTTTGGGTTCTGTAGTCACCTTAGTGCCCTACCTTGTTATATGAAATTATTTTTGGTGTATATATTATGCATATGCCTTAGTGTCGTACCTCAACATTGTTTTGGATTTGTTATTTTGGTAGTTACCTTAGTACCTTAACATAGTGTTTGGAAATCTATTTAACTAAGTAGATATATCTATTATACCTTCAAAGGATGTGAAGTATACTAGCATGTTTTACTATTGTGATTGAAACTTGATGTTTTATATATTCTATAATTATTGCATGTTGCTATGGTACATGTCTTGTACTCAAGTATACTTTTTGGAGCTTGTATGTCTATATGAAATTTTTGTATGATATTTCTTTTGAGGTCTAGTAATTTACTCAGTACAAGGAAGTCATACTGATACTACTTTTGAAAGAGGACTATATGAGGGTCATGGAGTGGCATGAAGAATATAAGAATAAAAAGGATAAGTCGAGCCTTTGGGAAGAGGTCTAATTTTTAGAGTGGGCCTTTGGGCCTAGGAGATGAGACAAACTAGTGTCATACTTAGGGTGCTACTTTTTGTTTATGATTGGGTTTCCTTTGGACTCTTATGCCCTTTCTAAATATTTGCTAACTTGTTATATTGATAATAATTATCCATAATAATAACTACGTATGGTATTCTATCTCAATTGATTTACTTTGGTTATGGTTGTTTTTTAGTCACAACACTTAACCTAAGAAAGGTAGGGGAACTAGACTTACCATATTTTTAGTGGTAACACCCAGTAATTTGGTAACTAAAGCTTCTATAAAATGAGATTTTTATGTAAATAAATTTGGGGTTGTTGCACTTATGTGTTAAGCAATTTTCTTAGCTCATAATAATTTTTTTATATTTCTATTAAAAGAATTTAACTTGAAAATAATGAATAAAAAGGGAATTGAAAAAAATGTAGCATATCATATCTTCCATTTACATTCAGCATAAGAGATAAGTAGAAGGGTGAGCTTAGTTATGACACATTCCTCAATGATGTACTATGAATAATTATATATTGTCCTTGGAATGATGATAATGCAAATTATTTTGTAAGTGAAATCCTGCCTAATGAGTTATCATATCATCAAAGGAAGAAATTCATGCATGACTTGAGGTATTATTTTTGGGATGATCCTTATTATAGTAGAATAGTTTCAATTAAATGTACATGAGTTTAATTCTATTTTATCAAATTTTCATAGAATAGAATGTTGTAGAAATTGTTTCTAACAAAAACTATAACAAAAGTTATAGAAACTAGATTTTATTATCCACTAAGACTTATGATAGATGCTAAAGGGTTGGTAATATTTACAAAATAAAGAAATGCCCCTCATAATTATTCTATTTTTCAAATTGTTTGATGTGTAGGGTATTGATTTTATGGAACCATTTCTTTAATTTATATATAATGAATAAATCTTTCTTGTAGGATATTATGTATCTAAGTTAGGAGGGGAGGCTATTGCCACACTACTGATAGAAAACTTGTCACAAAATCCTTCAAAAATAATATACTTACACGATTTTGAATGGCAAGGATTATTATAAGTGATGGGGGTTGGCATTTCTACAATAGAGCATTAAGTGCTCTCGAGGATAAGTATAGAGTTATGAATAAGGTTATAACTACATATCATCCCTAAACTAGTGGATAATTAGAATTTTTTAAACCAATACATTAGAAATATATTGAAAATAATTGTTAATGCATCTAAGAATGAATTGTAACACCACCAAAAATTACAGTTGAAAATTTGTATTTAAATAATACAAATACAAGAATGGGGGTGCTATCGCCGTAATTAGTCCAAGTTTAGCCCTTGGATAGTCTTGCACCAACCACAAAGCTAAGGATAATTTCCTAAATCATTAAACACACTTAAGGCAGAGAAACGTATAAATTCAAAGTACTCATAAAGAGAAAATCACAATGTGATATGTAAGCATTAATATAGACTTAAAAATGGATACAAAGTCAAGCCTCCGAGGGGAAAAGTGATACAATGATAAAGTAAAATGAGAAAAATGTAGAGTCTCCCCTAGGCACTCACTCTCGGCCCCAAGAAAGGTGAGATGGTCATCACACAGCCCCACCCGACACATCAAGTGCATCATAAGCATCAAACATGGCACCTCCTACCTACACAAACTTAGAAGGGGCCTTCACTCATAGGAATGAGCAGAACCCATAAAATGGGTGGTCGGTATGCTACATACTAAGTAAGTTAACCATATAGTTAAGGTTATGTAACATTGTAAGGCAAAAAAGCATAATTCATGTTCATATCATCAAGCTAGACCTAGACTAATATTTCTATTTTACACATTCCTCATTTTAATTCCAAGTGAGTATAGGACCCCACTATTATAATTGATAGACCAGAAACACTCTATAGGGAAAAACACACTTGACCACTATTGTAGCTGATGGACCGGAATCACTCCATAGGGAAAATTGCACCTAACTACTATTATAGCCAGTATACTAAAAGATCAACCTCACTAGCCCCAAGTTACATGGTATTCCACTGTAAGTTATTAGTATCTTTCCATGTCTTATTACCAAATAATTTTTGGTTTATCAAGCCTAGAATCCCCCACAATTATAGCCGGTGGACTATAAACACTTCGTAGGGATGAACACATCTGACTACTATTATAGACGGTGCACCTAATATCACTCCATAAGGAAAAACACGCCTGACCACTATTATAGCCAATGGATAGGAAAAATATCCACACTAAGCCCTGGCTCGATGATATTTTAGTTTAAGTGTTTAGTGTTTTATTTGTATCTTATTCCACACACAACTCTGACTAGACATGCATGACCCACTAGACTTCCTATACTCACCGCTTTATCCTCAACATCCTGAAATAGTATCCCATATCCTGGGACTTTTACATCCTCTAGTATATCCAGACATCCTTTTCCTCTTTCCCTCGTTACCATGAATACCCAACTCTTTTGTGCTTACGTCGAGACCCACTTTCCCATACCTTTGAGTTAATTCACTATCACCCTCTAGGTTTTTCTCAGGGAAACCCTAATCTGGCCTCTATGGCCCAACCTTCCTCTATCTCACACAACCCATGTTTTCTTTGTTCCCAACTCATCACCTTACTCAATCCATCCCCAAGCATCACACTTTACTTCCCATTTCACACACGTGGCCAGAAAACCCTAGTTAGTAATCCCAAAAACCTTGGCACCTCTCTCTCCTCATATAATGTTATCCTTTCATCTCTCTCACTTACCATCCCCTCTTCCACATGATACACATCCAAAATGACCTATGAACCTGAGACTTCTTCCCCATATTTTTCCACTCACCATGAGAAACCCAAACTCTTTTGCACCTAGTTTAGGGCTCACTCCTCTTTACTCTCTAAAGCTTCCCTCCAAAACCTTAATCTAGCCTATGTGGCCTCACTTCCCCTAATCCTACACGAACCATACTCTTCTTTTGCCACCAAAACTATCACTTCCCTCAAACCACACCTGATATCACAACCTTGCTATCCAACTCCCACATGTGATCATAAAAACCCTAGTTCGCTCCCTAAGACCTTAGTAGTTCTCCTTTCTTTTATGTCACCATCTCAACACCCAAATACCTTTTTCTCACTTGGCTCACCTTTCTCTATGTTAAACTCCTTTAATTCTTTATTCCCCATTCTAACCATTTCCATTAGTTTTTCCTTCCTTGCATACTTCTCTCACTTAGGGTTTCTTCACAACACCCTAATCAAGTCCCCTATGCATCCTTACACCAACCCTCATATTATTTTTTAGATATAGACTCCAATCACCCTAAAAATTCTTCCTACACCTTACTTAGCCCTCAAGTTAACTTTTTTCATGTAAAGGTCATCCCCATACAAAGGTTAAACATCCTATGCAAACCCTAGCCTCTCCATTCATGTTTTGGTCAAGTCTTTTAATTTATTCCCATTATTCCTCCTTTTGTCCAACCATAGGTCATAAAATATTTAGGCCATCCTTACCATCCTCTAGTCGACTCACTATCCTTACTCTTTTTTCATTTCTCTCATAACCACATTATACTACTTAGAGCTTCATATCATGCATGCCATAAAGGGTAATATTACATAAGCACATTCTAAGTACAAGTAACAATACCACATTAGACATGTCATAAACACATGCAACTTACCTTAGCTTTATGCTTAGCAAGCTATGCTACAAGAGCATAATCCATAATATATACAACACACACATCAAATCAACTCACATAACACAATTTTCACACACATTAGGCCTTTACCATATCCTTACCTAAAATGACATTGGGCTTGGAGCATGCTCCTATGCCTCCTTAGTGTTCGGACTTGGTTCACCTTTCATAGGGAAATACTAGGGTTAACTTCCCTCTTACCAACATTATCATTATTTCCTACTTACCTTTATTATAGCTTAGCATTAGGGATATTAATAATTATAGTAACTTCATTAGTAAAAATAAGGATATTACCCTTAAAATTGTTAATCATGGTATTATTAGTCAAAATAGGTTTAGGTAATTATATTAGTCAATGATAAGATATTATTAACGATGTTATTCATAATAAAGATAATAATAATAATAATAATAATAATAATAATAATAATAATAATAATAACAATAATACGAATAATAATAATAATAATAATAATAAAAGCAATGATAATAATGATCATAATAATAGTAATGGTAATAATAATAATGATAATAATATTAATACAAGTAGTGGAAATAGTAGTAGTAGTAGTAGTAGTAATAATAATAAGGTGAGTATAATAATTAAACTAATTATACTTAAGGTCAGGAAGGTTAGGGCAAAACCAAGTGGAGGTGGCAGCTAGGTGGCAATAGCGACGGTGATGGTGGTGGAGGAAGTGGGGATTGGAGAGGTGGCATTTTAGGGCTAGAAGAGAGAGAGTGAGATGGTGATTCTGGTAGTGGTGGACTCTCTATGTTGAGAGGATTTGAGTGGTGTTGTTGGCGCAGCAAGGGTGGTGACATAGGTGGTGGTATTTGTGGTGACCAAGGGTGGTGGAGAAGGAGGGAGGGTGAAGGAGAGGGAGAAAGGGAGAAAGGAAGGTGGGGAAAGGTAGGGGAGGCTCTACCGAGTGTATTGGGAGGTAGGAGATGTGGTGACTACAACGGAAGAGGTGGCGCACGACAGCGAGAGGGGGGTGATGGGTGCAAAGTGGTAGGATAAGTAGATAACTTTACACGGTTGGGGCGGCTCGTCTAGTTGGAAATAAGGATGGCGAGTGGAATGGTTTTGTGGAGGGTAATGCAAGGAATAGTTTGGGTAGTGTTTTGGGCGGTGGTGTTGTGTGGTTGCGGTCAGGGTGGCGTCTATTACGGCGATGGTGCAAGTCTGGGCAAGGTAAAGAAGGCCAAATGGGATCATTATGGGGTATTTATAGGCTATTGGAGGGAGAAAAAGACAAAAGGGGAAGATAACAAGGTGTAGGGGAGGCAAGGCTTGTTGGCTGGTGTGGCAAGGCAATACAAGTATACAAAAAGGTATGTACAGGTTCTGTCAGGGAGGAGAAAAGGAAAGGAGAAGGGGCACACGTGGGAGGGGGTAGGTAAGTTGGGAAAAGGATGGGGAGAGTAAAAGGAGAGGGGCTAGCCGGCGGTAGGGTGGTAGGGTAGGTTGGGAGGTGCTAAGTTGTAGGCTCAAACTATACTGTGTTCGAGGGAGAAGGGAGGAAGAAGCAGAGGGGTGTCGGCCAACTTATTTGGGGGAAATGAAAATAAGAAAAAAAAAGGGGAGTACGAGGCGAGTGAGAGGGAGAAAAAAAGAGATAACAGGCTAGGCCACATGGTGGAGAGAAGAGAGGGAGAGAAAAGTTGGGTTGCGAGGGGCAAGCCCAATCAGAGGAAGAAGAGGGGAAAAAGAAAAGGAGAAAGTAAAAAAAGAGGAAAGAAAAAGGAAAAAGGAAGGAAAAGGGGAAAAAGGAAAAGTAGGTTGGTTGGGGTATTTAAAATATTTTTATATTTTTAAATATTTTTAAATAATAAAAATTAGTAAAATAATAACTAAATTCTTTTTATATTAATTTAGGATATTTTGGGTAATTTGTTTCCTAAATTATATTTTAATTAGCAAAATACCCTAATCTTTCCTAATTAAAGTCTTTATTATGTTCCTCCTTATTTATCTTAATTACTCCCATTATTTTTTTAAGATAGTACATTTAATTAATTTCCCTAATAAATTTCTATTCTAACATAATTTTCTAAATTAGGGTTTTTGGGGTATTTCATAATTGGTCTTTAAAGATAAATAACACAGTTTGGGTATATAAGACTTCTTTTCAAATCCCCATTGAAATGGATCCACATAAACTTGCTTTTGGGAAATCTTGCCATCTTCCTATAAAGCTTGAACATAAAGCTTTTAGGCCACTCGTATTCAAAACATTGATGTGAAGGCAAAATGTGAGAAAGAACTTCTACAATTCAATGATCTTAATGAATCCATTTTTTTAATACATATGAAAATGTTTGAATCTACAAGGAGTGTGTATAAAGGATGCATGATCAAAGAATGATGAAACGAGAGTTTGAACATGTGCAGCATGTAGTCCTTTTGAAAATGTTTCGTGATAAGTTATGTTCATGTTGGTGTGGACCATTCACAGTGACACAAGTTTTTCTTTCTAGAATGGAAGACATTAGTAGCGTAGAAAAGTTAACATTTAGAGTAAATGGGAAAAAATTGAAAGCTTACTATACAGAAAAGGTGAGAGATGACAAATTGCCATAAACTTAGAGAATCCCGAGTGAATAGGGTTAGACACAACCTATTAAATATAAATAAGCACTTTTTTTTAGGAAACAAAATTGTGTGTGTTTAATTCATTTTATGTTTAAATTTATCTTTGGATTTTGTTTTAACTTACAAGGAATTTTGATTTTCCTATATTCATTTACAAATGCATAGAAACATATTATGTTTATGATAGAGTTGTAGGGAATATAGATATATAGTGTTTGAATAATTCTATCTATGATGAGTTAAAGGTGGGAGGCAGAAAATATAGAAGAATTTAGGAAAAATGAAGCTTTTTGAGGTAATATGTGGAGGGGGGCTATTTCTCCACACAAGTCATGTTATTTTAGAGACATGAATTTCTCCATGGATATTTATGTAATGTTTTCTACATGTATTAGGTATCTTTGAAATGTTTTCCCTTATAATAAATTACCCTTTTTTCTTTTTGGAATCTGTATGCCACTTATTTTTCTATTCATATAAATTTTTGCAATGTGGTTTTGTTTTCTATTTAGGATAATGTCCATCATATTTTGGAGAGTGTTTAGTTTATTCATGACCTTTATTCACTTTATATGTGTTTATTTATTTATTTATTTGTATTGACTATTTTTCATGATTTGTGTTTGGATCAGTCTTTTTTTTTTCTTTGTGTCTACGAAGCCTTTAACTAGTCAATGATGACTATATCATTGAAATATCGCAAAAAGACAATCCCAACAAAGTGATAGGGATATGTGGATATTATTTTATGTTAATTTTATTGTAGGGAACATATATCTACTTGATTATAAATAAATTAAGGGAGAACATATACAATTTTCTAACCATCAATGTGTCATGTTGAGATTTCTCGTGACACGTAGTAAGTTTATAAGCCATATATATCTTTTTTTCTGAGCATTTCACATAAAATAATCTATATATCCTTGGCTTAGTTTTTCTTTTTAAGCTTCATATGAACTAATTTTTTCTATCAAATTACTTTCCACAACTCTTGTGGAAGGATATAGAGATTACTAAAACTTGTTCATGTGCAAGAAAAATATTTTAGGCATAACTTCTCTGATCAAGAATGTGATGAATACACTTTAGAACTTACCACCACATAGATAAGGAGCCTTCTACCTCATTTGTTTATATAAGATGAGCAAGGTAACCATGCAACGAAGGCCATATATAAAAGACAGAGAATATAAATATTGAATCAGTCAAGTTAAACATAATCATTAAATCTCTGGCCATTATTTCCATTTTCACACAATTCTCAATTCTATAACATGCAAGTATGAGAACCCCACTATTATAGCTGGTGGAATACAAAAATCTAGGGTAGAAAACTCCTATCCACTATTAAATGGTCTCTAAGCCACAAGGCACCTAGCCACTATTATCTCCATTAGATCGCTCTGGACCTGACTCTCATGGTGTTCTATAATAAGTAATTAGTATTTTTCCCATGGCTTAGTATCATTAGGCTTTGTTTGCTAAGCTCAGGATCCCCCACTATTATAGCCATTAGACCGAAAACATCTACTGTAAAATGCTCTTTGCCACTATTATTCGCTAGTGGAATAGTATCCATGGTACAAGGCTCCTGGACACTATTATCGCTGATAGAACGGTTTGGGCTTGTTTCAATACTTTTTCACTTTACTTGGTTAGTGTCTTATCCATGTATTATTCAGTAGGTACTTTCATACTAGACATGCATGCCTATTGGGCTTCCCATTCACACCCCTTTCACACTTGCTCTCTTGAAAAACCCCATCCCATATCCTAAGACTTCTACAAATCCTAGAACTCCCAGACACCATTTCCCACTTTTCCTTAGTCACCACAAATGCCCAACTCCTATGTATGTGGGTCGAGGGCTACTTTCCCATATCTCCAGTCTAACCCAACATATCCCTCTAAGGTTTTCCCCTAAGAAACCCTAATCTGGCCTATATGGCCTATCATACACAACCCATTCTCCCTTTGCTTTCAACTCATCACCCTACTCAATCCACACCCAAAATCCCAACTTTACTTCCCATTTAGCACACGTGGCCATGAAAACCCTAGTTATCCACCCCAAACCCTAGCAACTCTCCTTTCTTATATATCGTCCCTTCATCACCCTCACTTGCCATTCCCCTTTCCCTATGAAACACATTTCCACTCCATGTGACACCCTTCCACTCTCATTCCACACTCCAACCTCTTCCATTAACTCTCCCTTCAACACACTTCCCCCACTTAGGGTTTTTCCCACGAACCCTAGCCAAGTCCCCCATGCACCCTTATACCAATCTATGTACTATTTTTCACATATGGACTCCAATCACCTCAGCTACTCTTTCCTCACCTTCCTTAACCCTCAAGTCAACTTTTCCCACATAAGAATCATCCCCATGCAAAGACTAACCACCCCATTCAAGCCTTGCACTCCCTCTGCAAGATTTATTTCATCTTTTTATTTTATTCATATTATCCTTTTATTTGTCCACCCATATGTCAAAAGATACTTAGGCATCTCTCAATTCCCTCTTACCACTCCACTCTCTTTACTTCCTTCATCTTCCCACAACCTCATATTACTTCCTAGGAACTCCAAGCATGTATGTCATATAGGGCAACAATACATAAGCACAACACAAGTACAAGTCACATGTCCATATTACACATCCATAAAAAATATACAACTTACCTTAGCTCTATGCTTAGCAAGTTGCACTACACCTCCTTAGGGGACGGATTTGGTTCACCTATAAGAGTGCAACACTAGTGTTAACTTTCCTCTTATTCCTTTCATTATCCCCTAATTGATTTTTAGTAATAAACTAAAATGATCTTCTACTTAATAAATATAATCTTAGCCGTATTAATAAGGGTTTTATTAGTAAAGTGGCCAACAATAATATTAGGGGTAGTATTAACCAGAATAGGGTTAATAGTAATAATGATGATAATCATCATAATAATAGTAGAATATTAATAGTAGTTGATTATGATGATAAGGATAAAATAAAAAATATACAAAAATAATCTATACTTAAGTGATAGCATGGTAACAGATAGGGTGGTCATGATAGCAGTGCATGGCGGCGGCTACAATAGTGGAGGCGGCGATGGGAGTGGTGGTTGTTTGGAAAAAGGTTAGGCTTTAGGATTAGAAGAGAGAAAGGGAGTTGGAGGTTATAAGGTGGGGGTTCCTTAGACTAGGAGGGTTATAGTGGTGGTGGTGGCAGCGTTGTAGGGTGGAGGTGTAGGTGGTGGTGGCTATGGTGGCCGAGGGTGTCGGAGAAGGAAGGAGGAGGAAGGAGAGGAAGAAAAGGGAAAGGAAATGAAGGAGGAGGTAGGGGATGGTCTGTTGAGTTGTGAGGGAGGCAGTGGGGGTGATAATTGTGGTAAAGGAAACAATGCAAGGCGGTGAGACAAGAAAGCTATGTAGGAGGACATAGAGATAGGGAGTGGTTTGGTTTGGTGGAGTGTGATGTAGGGAAGGGGTTGGGTGGTTTGGAGGGTGGCATTGCAAGGCAGCTGCAAGGATAACATCTAAAGGTGTGGTGGTGGGGAGTTAAGAGGATAAATAGGCAGAGAAAAAAGGAAGAGAATAAGGGTGATCTAGGGATATTTATAGGTGTGGGGAGGAGAAGAGGACAAGGTAGGATGAGGAAAAAGGTGTAGAAGAGGTAGAGTTGTGCTAAACGGTAGTTGTAGGCCAGTACAAGCCTAGGAGTTGTAGGGTCGCAGAATGTGGAGGGTGAGAAGGGAAGGGGAAGGGGCACGCAAGAGAGGCTATACAAGGGAAGGTTAAGCTTGAAATGGAAAGGAAAGGGATGGGAGATAGAGAGGGAGGGCTGGTCAGGGTTGGGCATGTGCAGGGGAGGACTGCTAATGGCAAAGTAAGCATGACTTGCGGTGCAAAGTAAGAGGAGGAGGAGGAGGAGGGGGGAGGAGGAAGAAAAAGAAGAAGAAGAAGGGGCTGAGCATTCGGGTAGAGAGAAAAGAAAGAGTGAGCCAACCTACATGTATGAGGAAGAAAGAATAGGGGGTGATTGGACTGGCGTAAATAGAGGGAAAAAGAAGAAAAAAAAAAGAAAAGGAGGAGGAAGAGGTTAGCTTGTGTGGAGGAGAAAAGGAAAAGAGAAAGGGAGAAACATTGGGGCAGCATTGGCGAGGCCCAACTAGCGAGAGGAGGTAAAAAAGAAAAGAAAAAGAAGAAAAAGGAAAAGGAAGAAAAGAGGGAAAGGGGAAAAAAAAATAGGAAAATTAGGTGGTTAGACTATTTGGAGTCGTTTTATATTTTTAATTTTTTTAAAAAATAATTAAATTATTAAATTAAATAATTAAATTCCTTCTTATATTAATTTATAAATTTTTGTTAAATATTCCTAAATTCTATTTTAGAGAACAAATTTCCCTAATCTTACATAATTTAATCCTATATTATTTCCCTTTTTGTGTTAATTACTCCCATTATTTTATTAAAAATATTACATTTAATTAATCTCACATATAAACCCCTATTTTATTATAAATTCCTAAATTAAGGCTTTTGGATATTATAACCTCTTCTATGATTCTCATGAGAGCATGCTTTATAATATTATAATCATGAACTTAGAAGTTATATTCAATAAGTTTGTTTTATACCATATTATCATATGACCTCATTGTATAAGATGAGCCCTTACCATATTTTAGGTAGCTTATTTTGCCAGTACCATACTATACTAATACTACATTTTTGTGGTTAATGTGATTATACCACTTCTATTTTGGTAAGTAGAGCATATTTTGTAAGGTTATGATTCTTTTCTTTAGTAAGTTGATGATGATTTCATGCGCTAGGAGGTTACCATTGCTTAGGGGTTAATATTTTCATTTATGTTTATTTAAGAGTTAGGTTAACTTGTTTAGATTCTTTTCCCCACTATGTTGGGATCCTTTTGTTCTTTTTAGTTATTTAAATTTTTGATTTCATCCTTGTATATATAATTTGTATTCCCTCCCCCCTTCTATATTTTTCTCATCTTCTTTACTGTTATATTATAGGCACATTCATCTCATTTTTTGTTCCATTTTTTCCTTGAATTAAGCATATGTTATATGATGATCAAACCTCTCCCATGGTTGATGTGGTGGTAACATCCCCTAATTTTGTTTTATTAAGATTCTATATAGTCCTTAAAATTAAAATTTTGATTAAAACAATTAGGGGTGCTACATGTTTGTATAAATGCCTATGATTTTAAATAGTAATGTTGATTTCTTAAATAAATTTCTTTAGCCTTTCCCGAGCTGGTAGAATCCAATGTGGTATATGAGTGTGTGTTGGTTCATATTGGTAGTTGGCATTAAATAGTTTATTTTAACTAACATTTAGGATTATATACAATGTGCTACCTCAATGTGCACTTATAACTTCGTACTAGATTAGTTGAGCCATTAATGATGCAGTCTTATTTTTTCATGAATTTGATGATCGTCAATTAGCAACTCAAGAACTTTATAGATATTGTGCATGCTTAAATGGATCAACACATTTAGCATGAGGAGGCTTTGTAGCTAACACTACCACCCATTTTTTATGCCTCTACCATAGGGTTACCTCAAAGGATTAGTTAACACCACCCACCAATCTTTTATGTTTAGGGAGGACCCTAGATTTTTTAGATCATTAGCTAACGGACTTTATAAGAGTCACTACCCTTCCTTTATACCAAATTACCAAAATACCCTTCCTTTATGTTAAATTACCAAAATACTGTTCCTTTATGCCAAATTACCAAAATACCCTTCTTCTTTAATTAATTTACCAAAATACCTTCTTACTCACAAAAATTACCAAGTTATCTCCTTTTCCATATAAAATTTCTAAAATACCCTCCTTGCTTATCCATTTACCATTTACCCCCTTAACTCTTATAAATTACCATTTTGCCCTCATTATACAAATTTTACTAAAATACCATCACTATATGAAATATTAATATACATTCTCCATATACATCATCCAACACCACCAACTATTACTATATATCATTAACACTCATTAGCACCTACCATATATACTGATTTAAGCCACACCTTTTGCACAAGCAAAATTGCCCAAATGCCCCTAGGGTTTATATTAACATTATCTATGTAATGAATGGCCACATTAGCATATCATATCATACATATATATTTAACATTATCATTAATGACAAGGCTCCTTCCTTAAGCATTATTTATACACATGATACATAAATTAACATGCTTTTCTTTTTGTCAACCAACATATGCTACTAAAAACTTTATAATTAAGAACATACATCATGCATATAAATCATATTAAAAACCCTAATGTTCTAACATACGTATATCCACACATTTTAGAAGGGTATATTGGTTAGCTTATTTCTGGTAACAATCAAACCTTACTAGTACCTCGGTTAAAGGTTCAAGCTTTGATTAGTAAAAATTAATACCTAAAAATAATATCAAATTTTAGCATATTAAAAGTAGAAAATCAAAGGAATAAATTTTATTAGAGGCTTAATTAAATGAATACTAGTATTAATTATTGTTATACCTCAAAATTAACTCAAGATTGACTCAAAGGGATGTAGAACTCATATTGTATGAGAAATGTGAGCTGCATGCATGGGAATTAAGGAAGAAGATGGTTCAAGAGGAGAAGTTGCGATAACGAAAGGGGTGGCTCAGTTGGGGTATTAGGGGTTAGGTAGAGGGCTTGTAGAGGGGAGATAGGGTAGTGGTTGGGTTTAAGGATAGATTAAAGGTGTAGGTGGTGGTTGGGAGTTAAAGATTGGTGGATTAGGGCGACGGAGGTGCCGGCGGCTATAGGTTGGAAAATCGGGCAGAGGATGGGAAAGAAGAGAGCAGGTCGACCCTATACATGTGAGGGAGAGGGAAAGGAGGGAAGAGTTAGGTTGTCCTCCTGGGAAGGAAAGGGAGAAAAAAAGAAGGAGAAGGCTCAACTAGACAATGGGGCTAGGGCAAGAAAAAGAAGGAAAGAAGAGAAACGGCCAGTGGCCCAACGCATGGGGAAAGAAGGGAAGTAGGCCAGGTGGCCCGAAGAGGAAGAAAAGAAGAAAAGGAAAAGGAAGGAAAAGAAAAAGATGAAGAAAAAGACAAAGAAAGAGGAAAAAGGAAAAGAGGCGAAAATAAAATAAAATAATTTTTAGAATAATGACATTTAATACTTTTGATAGGTAAATTAATTTAATAACTAAATTTTTTTAATTTAATATATTAGTTCAAAAAGGGTAATTTTAGTAGAATATTTGTTTGAAAAAGTATTTAAAAAAAATGAGTATGATAAAATAATAAAATATTTATTTTATTTTATTAAATATTCATATCTATTTTATATTCTCAAAAATTAAAAAAAATGAATTTAAATAAATTTAAATTATAAATTATTCCAAATGAGGGTTATTTATAAAATTATAGGTTTTAAATTTTTGGGATAGTACACTTATAATCTATAATCTCAAATATTTCACCCTTTAACAAATCCGGCCTATTCAATTTCCCAAACAAGGCTTTCTCCAAACCACTCTTATTCAAAGATCATTTCCATCTTCAATTTCCACAACTAAAAATTAACAAACTGATCAAACTTCTAAATCTCAGATATTTTGTATGACATCTTAAGCAATGGATCAACTCCGACAACTAAGATCTAATACCCAAATATATCATGAAACACCAAACTCAATTAGATAGGACTAGGTCTAAATAATAATTGGGAACCACAAGATAATTGAAAGCAATTGAGAAACTTGTAATAAATTGAATAATAAGGGAAAATCTAGATATCTTGATTTATACAATTACATGATTACAAGAGGAACTAAAGAATCTCTTAACAAAATAACATAAATTAGTAATCTCTTACATTTACATAGGAGAAAAAAAGAAGTATTTAACAAGGTTTGAAAATGTATAGGTTTTGTATTATGAGTTATATCAGTACGGAAACCCCTCACACCCACATAATCAAAACAAAGGCATAAATGAAAATAATAATAATAAGGATTGTACTTATAAATTTGGTGTCCTCATATTTTTTTTTCTAACATAAATAACCCAACCTATATTCTAGTAGGTGGAAAAGGTGAAAATAAAATTTATATTTCTCTAAAAACCTCCTCTTTATCTCAATTTTTTTTAGCAAATACCTAGTCAAATCTCATACCTAAGAAATAAACTACGTCCTTTGTTAATGTGAAATATGAGTGGGTAATAGGTTACCTACTATGAAATTAGCTATGTCAACATACCTTATACAAGGTGATGGAAACCTGTTAGGGTTTCTCGAAAGGATCGAAAGATTAATTGAGCGGTTCGGCCTAAGGAACACTCCAAAGGAAGACCAAAAGATTCAGAGGCACAGTTTGTACAACGGCAATAGAAATTTGAAGAGAGAATGATCAAGATCGATCAAAGGTAAGAGAGCAGATTCAGAGGAACGACCGAGCGAGAGAATCGCCGAGAGAGAGAGAGAGACAAGTCGCGAGAAGAATCAAGAAAACTCAGCCAAATATTCTGTCAAAAAGAATCGTCTACTGTTACACATTGTCCCGACTATTTATAGGCATAGTACAGATTGTATATCAACGTACAAATACACAATATAGACCAACGAATACACGGCCTGATTTACAATGGAAAGGCCGAACGGGCTTATTGCTTTGGGCCACATAGATAGTCGACCAGCCCAATTAATCCCCAAAATAAAAAATGTCCCAAATACAATTAAGTCTAAGACTTAATTCCCGTCAGCTAAAATAACACTTTAGCTAATCATGGCTAATAAGGATTGATTAATCCGCAATCCATCTAGTCCAAAATTAAGGACCGGGTGGTGGATTATACAACCGACCTAATTTCCATTAGCCAATTTCGACCGGCAAATGCACCATATGGGATTACAATTAATTAACAAAAAATTACATAATCTGCACACTTCAGATACATAATCTGCACATTCCTGCAACTGCATCCAAAGATCCACAAAGTCCATATGCTTCATTACACTCCTATTTATTCACCAAATAAGACAAACAATTATAAGTAAATAATTCACAGCAATTTTCAAAATTAATTAAATACAAGTTCTTAAGATTCATATCACAAGGTGTCATTTGGACATTGTAAAGGTCCTCATCTAGATATTCTTTGCTAAAAAAATTAGTTGGTTCCTCTAGGGTAGATGAGGGGAGATATGAGAAATGATGTACAACATTTTTCTCACTCCCCTTATTATCTCTTATCTCTAAGTCATGATATAAGGAGCAACAAGATATAATGAATAATCCTAGCCTAAGCATCTTTCCTATCCAATTTGTAATTGAAGAAAAATAAATTTCCACCTTTATCCATTTTATTACAACTTTATCCTTACTTAACTTACCACCTCTCTTCCAAATCCTTTCATTTTGTTGTGATATTGATGAATATGATCTCTCACTCATTCTTCCTTAGTTTAGTGTCACCTTCATATGTTTTCACCAATTTGGTTTTTGTTTCGTATATAAATTACCATTTTACCCTTATAAATTAATAATTAAGCCTTTCATTTCACCCCTATACCTTTTTAGCTTTTCATAAATTACTTCCTCTCCTCCTTGAAAAAATCTATCTCCTTCTCCATCTCTTTTCATGGCATCACTTTTTCCTCCATGAATTCTCCCTTATTAGAGATTAAATTTATCATAGAACTTGAGTATATGTTATTTTACCATCTCTCCTTTAATCTTCATCTTTGATTTAGTTTTTAAGGATTATGTTCCCTAATATTTTCTATTGTTGTTCTAGGTTCTAAATTGGATATTTTCTTAGTTTGGAAGAATGTGGATTAAATGTAAGCCTCCCAAACCTCTTACTAATAGAATCTACTAAGTTTAGCATGAATTTTTGTTCATTAAGGATTCAAATTTGTGTGTGTGTGTGTGTGTGTGTATTGAGCCTATGTTGGTTAACATCCTATGATTTTATTTAGGGTAATTTTGATACATAACATGATTAAATTTTGTATTATTTATGTTATGTTTATTTTGATTGAAGTTTGAACATCAAAATCATGATTTTTGTGTTTGAATCGGTCATAGGCCATATTTTTGTGTAAGAATCATTGTTGTGGAAATATAATGACATCATGATATTTCTTAGCATATTTAGGATATATGTTATCATTACAATTCTTTGATTTGACTATGTTTAGGTTTATTTAATTTGTTTTAAAGGTTAGGATGTTTTAGGTTTATTTAACTTATCATTATAGTTCTTGAAAAATTTAATGGATTATTGAGTATATTTTTCTTCATGGTCTTAGTTAACCATTTGTTAATTATCATATGTTTAGTTTAAAATTTTTCAAGTATAATAGAATGTTAATTGGAATAGTATTTTAGCAATAATAGTTTTTTATTAGTAATAGAGTGTTAACATGAGAAGTAACTCTTACTATTAATTTTGTATGCTTTTCAAATTAAACCTTCTTAGTAAAAAAAGGCATTTCTAAATTTTTATGAATAATGTTATATGTGAATAATATTTTCCTAAATATGTTATCATTAGAACGATTTTGATGTATGCATTCACTTAACAAATATTAGATATAAAGATAAAACTATCCAATCAAAACTTAAACCTCATCTAAACCAAGGGAGTGAACAACCACAAGAAATTATCTAAATTTACATGGAAGATAACTATTTCACTAAACCAAATCATTGTTGATAAAGTCAGTGAAAAACCTATGATATAAATATAAATTTTAAAAACTAAAAAAAATTGAAGGAAATTAAAGTCCAAATATTTCTACAATAAAACTACTAAATAAATCAATACAAAACAAGTTAATGGTCTACGAAACAAAATAAATACATTTGAGATACAATAAAATGTGAGAAAAGAACAAAGGGGAATCCCAATAGTGGGATCACATTTATTCACCAATCATATCACTAGATAACCTACTATCAAAAAACTAAGTCAAAGCTTCATCCTAATGATAAGATATTCAATATTGAACCTACACAAATAGTATGATCTCCGCCGATAATGGTTTATCATAGTACCCAAACAACTAATGTAGTATCAGTGTGGGTCTAGACTGAGTAAATCATAGGAACTCAACTTGTGGGGGCACATGAAATACAAGGATAAGATTTGTATCAAGTTTATAAAAAGAACACTTGAAGCATACATGGGATATGTTTATGTTTCACACTCAAGGGAGTAGTATAATATCAATACCACACCAAACTAATTAGGTCACATTGGCACATGACATGGGAATCATATGGTCATAAATTTTGGTAAACACGAAACTTATCATGCGATTTATCATACATCCTTAAAATCATGCAACAAATTTACCAAATCATGCATTAATATACTTAGAAAACTTTTCATGCTCTTGCCAAGACATGCATTTAATATTTCACATGACATAATGTTAAATCATACATGCTACCATTACAATTTTCATGCTTCTTTATAACTACATGGAACATTTAATGTCATACATAAGATTAAACATGGCATGTATATGGGAGCATAGATGACACATTCATAATGTGGGACTGAGGAAAACTTGAGTCAAATTAACTATATGCACATAATAAGTGCACATGAAGGATGTAAATCCACCTAAGCCATCTCTAAGTTTCACTATTTTTAATTATTCATAATGATATGATCACAATATTGTATCACCAATTGTTTTTGGGAAATGGAATTGATTATATCCCATGGTCTCTCAATACCTATGGAAATCAAACAAATTACTAGAGGACAGAAGTCGCTGGAAGATAAGAAATCACTAATGGATATAAAGTTTGGCAGAAGCAAAATAAACCACTAAGGTAACCAAACCCTTTAGTATTGATACTCCTTATTACATCGTCATTATTAATAGAAAGAAAGAATCATGAAAAAATAGGATCCCACGTAAATGAAAATATAAAAAATGCGTAAAAGTAGACTACCTATAATAGATAATCAAGAATTAGATTATCTAAACCCATGTAGTGATCCATAATCTTTCTATTTAAGTAATTAATGTTTTATTATATCAATTCATATTCCATACCAATCCAAATATCCATCCATTAAATCCATAAGTACGCCTAGGTCAAAGCTTAGTACCATGGCAAAAGCCAGAAAAACCAAATTGCAATCATTTAAGCCCATATTATGTTCAACACCCAAAAACCATGATTCAAACACATTCAACACTTTATTATGCTAAGAGATATGTTAAATCATAAAAATTCATGCATATCATTTCATAATGCACCACGTAGCTAAAAACCCTAATGGAAGCTCTATCACTTGGCAAATACATCATGCCACGCATAAACATGTTTCATATTAGTTAATCAACATATAATTTACTATCCTATCATGTCATTCACCGGTCCATGTTTTGAGATGACACAAAATGAACATTACTCTTTAAATATTCATTCTTAAAAGGAAAAGATAATTTCACCACAACATTCATACATCATCCACAATCATTTCCTCTAAATAGTCGCAATGGCTCTATCATGCACATTCTTCGTCTATCAGGCTAACACTATGTCCAACATACAAAAAATGCAAAAATCATTCTCAATAATCATAACCTCATGGTTTCATTTAGAACATTTAACTCATGATTAACACAATGTATCATACAAGGCATACTACAAACTTAACATACCAATTCAAGTGAATTGTATCACTCTTCAGTATAAGAATCATACAAATTTTTTTTTTCATGAAACAACTATAAGTGGAGGTGGTAGAGACCTACATTAGTCCATGGGTAGGTATCTCAAAAGAACAAAGAAACTATAACCTAGTTATAAGAATCCATAGAAATGTTTTCGTAGATCACATTAAAATATTAGAAGACTATGTCAGGAATTTATTTTAATGATCATATATTTTCATAATGTTAAGCAAACAATGAGAAACATGGATAATTTTTCTTGAAAACATATTCATGACTAAAGACTAGAGGACACACCTCTAGAACATTTAAAAGAAATAAGCCGTCAACTTACTCAAGTTTTGAAGTATCATTTGAAATGTTGTAAATTAATTTAGTAATGTAAATTAAGCTAAATTTGTAAATAATAGGTAAGTTGCAAAAAAATGACCTAAAAAGGTTACATTTAACAACCAAGCCCTAAATCAGCAAATTCTAGAAAATTACTCCAAATTACATGATAGGAATACAATTAAGCATATAAAAAATTAATTAAAAAATAGATAATTTAAAACTACAATTAAACCAATTATAAAAATATAGACATTTAAATTTAATAAATATAAATTTTTGAATAGCCAATTTATATGAATCATTTCTAAAAATTAGGGCTTTTGCCTAGAAAAAAACAAATATGATTGAATCTTACTAAATCAATCCAATTAACTTGTCTGACATGAAATAAAACATATTATAAAGCATATATTATAAATAGTTGGTATAAAAAAACAAAGGCACAATATAGTTTAGCAAGAGTAGGGTTTGAACCTAAACTCCTTATTTGGTTTATTGAAATCAATTAAATCAAATTGAGGGTACTAATAAGCAATTCGATCAATTCTATAAGAAAATAGATTGTTGATTTAAATAGAAAACAACATAATAGTTACCAATTTCATTTGTTCCTTTTTTTGTGGTTTGGGTTTGGGATTGTAAATTCAATTCTCACAACTTCATCAAATCAAATATATTGATGTGAAATTAAATATATTTCAAAGAATATTGTACAACCAATTAATCAAAAGTAACTTAGTCGGATAATTCTAACTAATCAAGACATAATAAAGTAAATATTTTAATTTTCAGAAATCAAGCACATATATAGGAATTAACTCATCCAAATCAACCACACAAATAATATATACATAATTAAATAATCATTTCATCCTAATTAAAGCTAATTCATTTATATCGACCAAAAATTATAGTTAGGGTTAGGTAAATTCACCAAATGAATTATGTCATTATAAGCTAAATGGAACTACTCCATGGAAGAGGGAGATTTAAAAGTCCTCGTCTTTGGTCATTAAGCTCTGGTAGGTTAGTGTCATTCCTCTTGTATTGCCCCACTACTCTTGTGCTCTTCACGGTTGCCATTATAGTGTGTCATTATTGTTGCCATGGCTGGTATCAAGGTGGTGTTCATGGCAATGAGGCTGGAGGTTGGCAAGCGTTGTAGCTATTTCTCTAGCTCCTAGTTCACTATTCTGGGTTGAGCATAGCTACTCCTTTGCTTATTTTCCTATTATCAGGGTTGATACTCCAACTCATAGAAAAAAAAGGGAATAAAAGAAGGGAAAGAGAAAAAGAAAATGTTCATTAAATCTTTGTTTTTTTTAATCCTATAGCTATTTTATTCAAATATCTAGATATCAAAGGGTAATTTTTTATCTAAAATTTATTTAACGAGATATTCTATAATGATTTGAAGGGATTAAAATCTTTGTAAAGCCTTTTTAATAAATTTCAAAAATTCTTTTATGTAGGAATATTAAACAAAACAAGAATTTGTATTATTTGTGGAATTAAATAATATGACCTTAAAACAATATCTAAGATTTCCTAAAATAATATTGTATTAAATTCTAAGTATCCACAAATAATTTAAATACCTTCTTTAATAAAACTATTATAAATGCTTAAGAGAAAAATCTAAGCAAGCATATTTCAAATATGACGGATCGACAATATTATTAAAGTATAATTTACAAACCTCAAAAAAATGGTTAGAAATAAATAATAAATCCTTTTCAATAGAAAATTATAGCAAGTTGCATATAAATCAAAATAGAGATTTATAAGAGTTTTAAAGCAACATAAAAATATAAATCAAAAGATATAAAAATATAAAAACATAAAATATAAATTTTCTATGGTTTTCCTAGCTCAAAAAACTTAAAGATATTTTATAAGATTTTTATGAGAGATTGGAAATTCAAATGAAAATCCTTATTAAATCTAGGAACAAACTAATTATAAATGGAAATCCGATTCATATGAATTCAATAAAAATTAGAGTCATAAAAAAATTATCTAGAATCATCTTCAATAGAATATGATTAATCTAAATATCAATATAAAGCCATAGTCATCAATAAACTTTAAAGCAAAATAATTTAACATTTTAATCTAACTCCATTGATAAAATTAAGAAAATAGATTCCAAGACGATGGGGTATTGTATGATTACAATGAAAAATCCTTAATTTAATTCCATAGCAATTATAGTATATCACATAAATCTCAAGTAACCATACCAAAAAATTATAAAACACCACACATAAGGTAAGAATGAATGTAGGGCACGATGGCTGCTACCAACCATAGGTAGGGCATAAAGGCAGCCACTAATCATAGGTCCAGAAGGAAGGGAACAACCAACCACAAGTATGATATGAAGGGAATTATCAATCATAGGTAGGGTATAAAGGCAACTACCAACAACCAAATCAAAAATGAATCCAACAACCAACAACATTTAATTCTATTTTAGTTACTTGAGGGGATATTATATTAACTTGAAGACACCAAAGCATTATGGTCATACAGATGCACACAGATAATATAGTACCACACTAACTATCAACCCACTGACAATAAGGTACCTTGGTAACATTGGCACACAAAGAAAACATGGTACCCTACCAAAAAGGACACCTAATCCATAAGTATATATACCCTCTAAAAATTTTGAAGAGCATGATAGAGTACGATCTTGGGTTAGTTGGGCTACCAAAGCTCACCAATAAAATCTTAACCAAACCATAGCTTAAAATACATCATGATGAAAGCTACCCCTAAATAGTTATTATTTCCTATGTCAAGATATTTCACTTTAAATATTTATATTTTATTTTTGATCATGTAATACACAAATAATTCTAAATTTTCTTAACCACTTTTCCTTTATTTGTAATTATCCACGTTAACCCTAGGGTTAGCAGTCAAATGAAAGTCAAATTTAACATAGTGTTAACCAAAAATCTACTAAGGCCATATTGTGCCCCATTATTAACATATATGTAAATTAGGTCATAAATAATCAAATTTCTCTAGAAACCATAATTACCATGATATTATCCCTTTTAATGTTAAACTTTATTTTAATAATAATTTCTCCAGAAAAAGGCTAAAATACTAGAATTTAAAACACATGTCATGTAGGTGCAATATAAGGCATGGCAAATAACTAATTTTCTACTACAAATAATTAAGAACATAGAACTCTAACATGCATTCTAACTTAACATAACTCACATTATTTCATTATTAATAGCATATAACACATGTTGGGCATACATGTTGGAATTATATAAGCATCAAACACTTAAAAGAAAAATTTGTCCCTAAGGCATACAAATATTAATCATGTGAAAATAAGCCTAAGAATACTAAATAAACCATGTTATACCTATGCATCATGCGTAATTAATAATTATAGCATGATTTTGTATACTTAGTATCATCAATATTTTAACTTTTCAAGACACATAATTCCATGCTAATATACGTAAGAAAATTAATACAATGTATTATGATATGATTAAGGAAATAAAGATAACATAACATAATTGAACCTTAAATATGTTATCATGTTATTTTCACAATTTTGAAAAAGTGTATGGTTACCTTAAAAACAAGAAAAATAGCAAAATACCAACAACCTAACGCGAAATCTTTCCTCTACTAATACCCACCTTCTTCACCTAAAAAAAACAACAAATCAAATGTATAATAGAATCTAACAAATCAACAAAAACTATAAAGGAAAAGTAAAACAAAATTAAATGAACCAGACCTAGTTGCATGATGGAATGGAGGCACTAATGTGAAGAACTCAGACTAAGAGCCAAGCTCAACATGAGCTTCTCACATGGCAAGGGGTGGGGAAATGTGACTTGTTAATGTAGTCTGAAGATTAGAAATATGGGGCCTCATAGCGATAGAAAAAGGTTGTGTAAGGTTGTAACAATGATGGGCTCGGTTACATAAAAAATGGATTCTACTAGGGATGGATGTGTGAAAAGTTCATGGTTATAGGGGTTGGTTGTGCATGGAACTCATGTCGAAGTGTAGTGATGGCATGGATTGGTGGGAAAATATGATGGTTTTGTGTAAAAAAGAGGGATGTATAAGGTGGTGTTGGGTTACAAAACAAGTAGTGTAAGAATGTGGAAAATGGAGAAAATGTTAAAAAGGAGGATTAAGAGGTGAGGCTCCAATAGGATGGTGGAAGTTGGGGGAGTGGTATTACATAGGTTGGTGGTTTTAGGGTGATGGTGTGAGGATAAAACAACTTTTGCAACATAGCTAGAGAAAATGTTTGAGAAAAATCTATAAGCAAGGAGGTTAGAGAAAGGTGATGACTTCTAACCGTAAGTGCGCAGTGTTGAAGTAGCATGCAAGGTCGATCCCACAGAGACTAGGAAGTGAGCAATGGGATAGTGAAAATACCTCCTATGTCTAGACTAACGATAGGGGCAAATGATCTCTAACTCTAAATAAAAATAAAAAGTGCAAACTAAATCAAACTATAATATAAGAACAAGTGAAATTCAATTAGAGAAAATGCTAAGGTTCCAGTCAATCCCCTCAACCCCAATGTGATAGAATATTCACCCCAAATCCCAAATCAAAACACTTTATCATGAATGCCAACCATAGTATATATTGTAATGCTTTCTCGAGCCACTACACCCTATTATCTATTAAGACTCATCTATCTCTAGTATGAATGCAAAAATAGGCAATGCATTATTATGTATTATATTTTATTTTTTTAGTTTTTGAAGACAACCAACGTCTCTTGACATTATGGTTTGGTTTTTAGTCATGCTAATGGAGCCCACTCCGACTCATCTCTCAAATCTCACCAGGTTTCTCTAAATAATAATAGAAAAGTGATTAATTTTATTATTATTCTAATTAAATCATTAGCACAACACATATGACAAGGAATTGATTGGGCAGGGTTTAGATTCTCAACACATCCAGATCAAGGGATTTCCCTTCACCTCGGCGTAGATAAATTAGCCAACCATGGTTTTCATTAAGCTCAACATCTTAAACATAAAGAATTGCATCAATTGAAAAAAAAAATCTAAAGGAAAAATACAATAACCTCTTTATTTAAGATGAGAAATTCATTTTTCTATCTGTCCGACCGGGAATAAGAAATTGAGATCAAGAGATGGAAGATTGTGGATGAAATAGAGGTGGGATTGGGTTTTGTGATGCCAAACAAGAAACCTTAGATCTCTCTTTAGTTCTCTCAAAGCTTCCATCTTTTTATTCCATCCATTTCTCCTTCAAAATGAATGAAAAATATGTTTATATAGACGTAACTACCCATCAACACAACTGTTTCTATTCTTTAGCTTTGCGCATGTTTTGTATTCTAGCTATAACTTATTCGTTTAAGTCTAGATTGAGCTGACTTGTGATGGTTAGAAAGCTAAAAAAAATATATTCAACTTTCATGTTCAATATTTTTCCAAATTCATATCGCATCATGTTTGGATTTTTAAGTCTTTATTCCTTTTCATACTTTGAGCACTTGCATTTGCTTCTGTTTGGTTCCAGCAATTGCATTTTATCTCATTTTGATCCCATATTCTTGAAATACCTACAAAATATGATCAAGAAGTAAACAAGAAAAAGTGGACTAACTTATGAAAAAAATCATTATATAATCACATTAAATCTTCATGTTAAAGTCCATATGATTGACATAATTCATGCCTATCAGAAGGAAGCTTGGTTTGAGTTGGAAAAATGTGTGATATAAAATGAATTAGCTTGATTCTCAAGGTAAGGAAGAATTAGCTTTCTTAATAATGGAGCATATTATATTAAATGTTCTTGATAATTTGTCTATGCTTGGTGTTGAAAATAATTCAAGTTGTTCTTGTAGGTATGTTACATATTTGCAAGAAGAAGATGTTAATACACCTTAAAGTGTACAAGTATTCAAACCATGCAAGACTATGGCATACATGGGATGATACGTTACAATAAGAAGATATGGTGATGATTCTCATTAGTTATATTAACTTGTTGTAAACCCTAACCCTAAGTGCATTTTAAGTAAGTTAGGGTTTGATGTAATTTCATGTATGTATCATAGTTAATTATATGGTTTTTTAATGTTAATCATTAATATCATTTATACCATGATATTGTGATTAAGATTTAGTATTATATGGGATTAATTCAAGTGGAATAATGGGCTTGAATTAAGGTGGGAATATCGTTTGGATGAGCTTGTTTGAACCGGCTGCTACTTCCTCCTATATATACCCTGTACACGCATGAATTGAGTAAGAAATATACAGAATTTTTTAACACAAATTTAGCACAGAATGGTATGTGTTTATCCTCCCTATTGAGTCTCCTTTGATCAAGGAAATCCCAGGGCATTCCTTCCTCCATTGATCTCATTCCTTCGAATAATTAAAACCAGCTTCAACCGGTCGAATTCAACCAGCAATACATCCTGAGTTCTTTAAGTTTAATCAATATTAAACCATTGTTTATTCTACTTAATTTTGTGATTGATATCACCAATCAATAGCAACTGATCCAACCCTTCCCTCGACTTTGATTACACATCAAAGAGTTATAGAAGGTGATGGCATGCAAAGGATAAAGTTTGAGGAAGTGTTGATTATAGTGATGTGAAGAAGGTAGGGATTTATATGTGGGGAAGATGATAGAGAGAAGAGGAACAAGATTAAATGAAAAATAAAAGACGCACTAGTCAAGTGTTAGGTTTGGCTTAGCTTAGTTAGGTGGGATTTTTGGCCAGCATAACTAAACCATAATATAATTGGTTAGGTTGAGATAAAATAAAAGAAAACAATAAAGAAAATATTAGAGTAAAATATGTAAGAAATTGTTAAGTTTACTGTTAAAAGGTTGAAAGAGATAATTACATAAATTCCTAGGATTAAGTCTCTGATAAAACACGAAACACTAGAACACAAAGATTACAAAAATTTTGTGGCATTTCATTTATAGCTTAGATGAATTTTTATTTATAGACATTTGAAATAAAAATACATCCACCAATGCTATAAATTTAATACCTTAATCTTTAGTTTATATGATTTAAGTTAGCTTATGTGTATGGTTATGATTTGAGTATTATTATATAAGATTTAGATTTGTGTTTGATTTTCGTTTAGTGGTATAATTACTGTTTAGAGTTTTTTTGTCTTTTTCCAAAGGTTTTAGGGAAGCATTTAAAATTTAAGAGACTTTATTTCCTTGAAAAACTACTATTTTAGTTTGGGGAGTGCTAGTCACCAAGCTTATGCTTTCACCAATTTTTAGAACATGAATAACGAAGCAACTAGTCACTAGCATACCAGTCCACTAGTTATACTAGTTGACTTGTTACAACAAATAAGTTGTAACACCCCCAAATTTCACTCCTGAAAATTTTTTTTTTTTGAACGAAATAAGTGGAAGCTAGGAGAGAATTTGGGAGATGTTACCGCCACATCTAACATAAGATAAATGTCAATCATCTATCTCATGTTAGATGCAAGGCTAAAACCTGTCAAACAATTAAATCCAAATTTTAAAAGCATGACAGCGTTACGAGAAATTAAAAGTCGATTACAAAACCCTTGGAAATTTAAATACGACACTTTAACTTCCAAAGATGAATACAATTAAACAAAAAAAATCTCGAAGGATAATTATCCGGACCGCCTACTCACTCAAGTCAAGCCTTCCACCCCCAATTTAGTAACCGATCAAAACCTGCATCAAAGGTATGCTCCCCACCATCGGTGGATCATCATAGGACCCATTCAACCAGTGTAGTATTAGTATAGGTCCAATACTGAGTAAGTCTCACTACCCTATCTTATGAGAGAGACGTAAACGATAACATCAAATACATATTAAATTATGAAACAATACATTGGTACAATATCATACATACTCACAAACCACAGCAAGAATCTTGCCATACACCTATAGTAACATATGAAACATATATAACATCCCATTTAAACATATAATCATAGTATAATCAAAATATAAAGTGGCTCATGCGCCTCAAGTAGGAATAATCCATATTATTGGAAACTCAACGCGTGACATACTCACGTAAGCAGCATGTAGTAATACAGATAATAATAGCTGACCATAGTCCAATTAAACTTATTTCCTTTGAGTCTTTATTAAAAGTAGTCATTTCACACCACAGTCTTTATCAATCCACGTGAGTGCGGGAACCCCACTATTATAGCCGGTGGACCGGAATATATAAACTCAGGGCAGAACGCTCCTGACCACTATTATTTGTCGGTGGACCGGTCTCCAGGGCAGAACGCTCCTGGCCACTATTATTTGCCGGTGGACCGGTCTGGCCCCGACTCGTATGGTGTTTCACTGTAAGTGCTTGTGACTCATTCTTTATTCTCATCAATAATATATTCATTCCACACATATTCTTTAATAGTCCATGTGAGTGCGGGAACCCCACTATTATAGCCGGTGGACCGAAAAGTATACACTCACGGTAGAACGCTCCTGACCACTATTATTTGCCGATGGACCGGTCTCCAGGGCAGAACGCTCCTGGCCACTATTATTTGCCGGTGGACCGGTCTGGCCCCGACTCACACGGTGTTCCACTGTAAGTATTTAGTATCTTTCTCATGTCTTATAAATTTTACGTTTGGGTTGCTGAGCACGGAAACCCCCACTATTATAGCCGGTGGACCGAAAATCATACAGGGAAAAACACTCCTAACCACTATTGTTCGCCGGTGGCACGGTCTCCAAGGCACCCCGGCTCCTGGCCACTATTATTTGCTGGTGGACCGGTCTGGGCCCGGCTCAGCATCTTCCTCTTTAAGTGATTAGTATCTTAACGTATCTTATTTGAAAGTGTTTTACCCTTGACATGCATGGCTAACTATATCCACACCTATCCTCCCAGGAGGGCCCGTCCCATATCTTGGAACTTGTGCACCCCTTATCACACCTCGATATCCATTTCCCTCTATACTCACACATAATAAAAACCAACTCTTAAGGGTGTGGGTGAAGGCCCAACACCTCGTGACATCAGACTCCACCCGCCATTAGCCTCGAGGGTTTCCCTTGAAACCCTAATAGGACCTATGTGGCCCAACCCCCTCTTATTTCACTACCATTAATTCATTTATCCTCAACACCTCATCTCACTTAGTTCCAATCCCAAATCATATCGCTCTACCCATCGATTCCACCTGTGACTCAAATCCTAGTTGGCCACTTCAACCCTAGTACCTTTCTTTTCCCACAAGTAACCTCTCCTTTTCACCCAATATTTCTTCTCTCCCAAAACACCCATAATCATTCCTCATAACATAAACTCTCACTCTCAACCCGCACCTCACTCACCGTTAATCATTTTTACTTCCGCCTTTTCCATATTACTAATTCTTCCCAAAACCCTAATCGGGTCCCTTATACTCCCTTTTAGCAACTCACTTCCCAATTATTTCTTTTTGCCCTTTTATCTCCATGTCATAATAATAATAATAATAATCACCCTAGCATGCATGTCCTAGAGGGTTACATCATATCACAGCACATCATAATTACCACATATGGACATCACATTCATGTCGTAAGAAAACGCATACCACATACCTTAACTCGAAGCTGCGCTACGCATAAAACACATTAAGGACAACCATACGATACACAACCGGACATGGTATATATACAAAACATCTAAGGCATGCAAGTCACATAACACATAGGGACCTTAGCCACATCCTTACGAAATACCCATAAGTAGAGGTAAGTAGAGAACTTACCTAGATCCGAAGCTAGCTAAGCGAGATAAAAGGGAGAGAGATCACTAGCTTGTGGATTCACAAGAAATCTTTCCTAGATCCGATAGAAATTGAAAACTAAATTAGAAATTATCCTATCAATCAATAATCCACATATTCTAATTAAATAAACACAAACGACACAAATGATCTTTCTTAGAAAACGTGTCCAAAAATTAAAACTTAAAAGCATAGCTCTATTAAAATTTAAGGTTAAAACTAAATCAAAACGGATTAATACAAATATCACTTGGGACATTTCAACTTAATTTGGAAAGCCCGAGAAAGAATAATTGATCATAAGTTAATTTATCGAAAATAACTTATTTATTAGGTTTTACAACTAATTAGGTAACCTAACCATTTACATAGAACCAAATCCAAACCGATTAGGTTAAAACCGAATTTAAATGATTTAAAACCCAAAGATAGAATTTGATTAGATAAAATACACATAGCAAAAATCAATTTTATAAAATCATCCTAGAAAATTAGGGTTTCTAATACTTAAACCACAAATCATCCAAATCACTTTGATTACCTCAAATTGATAGTTTTAAAACACAATTAAACTAATTTTAGACAAATCTAGACAATCAAATTCAACAAACGATCTTCTGATAAATCAATTCCAGATGATCAATTTTCAAAATTCGGGTTTTAAAGTCCACGACATAAACGCAGGTAATTCAAATCAATTAATTCTAATTAAAGGTATTAGAATACAATTAGGCTCATTTCAACTACTTTTATAAATTTAATTTTAGCAAAACAACTATACAAATAACCAATCTCATAATCCCACTTAAAATCTAGGGTTTTAGACCCGAAAATGCAATTCGGTAAAATTCTATTAATTTAATCAAATTGAATGTTTAGAAATGCAATTAAATACCTTTTGTAACATATCAAATAATCAATTGATCAAAACCGATAACATAATGTCCAATTTAGCACAATTAGGGTTTTTGGGCCCGGAACGCAAATCCGATCAATTCTTGCCAAAACATATAAATTGACGGTTTGGAAATGTAAATAAACATATTCTAATGTAATTTATATAGTTAATTGAATAAAATAACCCAATTACCCAAACCAATTTAAACCCACGGGAGTTTTGACCTAAATTTCCAATTTCGATAAAACCTGCATAAATTTCTCAAATTGACGGTTCCAAAATAAAATTGGATACATTTTAAAACATATTGTATAATCAATTTGTCCAAAATCGCCAAATCGGTTGAATCCGAAAATTTTGGGCATAACCCGGCCAAAAATCCAATTTTTCCAAAGTTCCAACACAACCACACAATTAACCTATCCAAATTAATCTTACAGCACATATATATATATAATCAACCAATCAATTTAGCTTTTTATAAGCTAATTCATACCCAATTAATCAAAACAAGGGTTAGGGTTTTTCGAAAATTATACCAAATGAAAAACCGACAAATCGGGGCAAAGGAAGGCCGGGGAAGCTTCGTCGGAGGTCAATGACTGCTCGCCGGTGATCGCCCGAGATCGCCGATGACCGGACAGTAGCGCGAGCTGTGCGACTCGTTGCTGATGCGCTCTGCCGCCGCCGCTGCTCCTGCGCGCTGCTGGCGTGGCTGCTGTGCTTGGTTGCTGTGCGCGACTGCTCGCGGTTGCTGCGGCGGTGGTCGACGGGTGCTGGCGAGGTTGGCCAGAGCGGAGGAGCTGAGGAGAAGGTGGTGGCTGGCTAGGGTTGCGGGACAGGGCAAGGCGCAGGGGGTCGGGGACTATTAGGGAAAAGAAGAGAAGAGAAGGGAAGAAGGGAAAAAGGAAAAGGAAGAGGGGGAGGGTCGGGGCACCGACGGGTGTTGGTTTTTTTTTTTAAATGCACATATAAAATAAAATACTAAATACTAAAAATATTATTTGAAAGAGTTTATCTAAAATTTATTAAAAGAAAATTTATTTCGAACGGATCCGAAGACTTAAAATTAATAAAATAGTTATATAAAGAATTTCGAAAATATTTTCAGAAGAATTTACCAACGAACGTAAAACATTTATATTACTTACGGGAATACATTATAAGACCCCGAAATAATATTTACAAACATATAATAAAATATTTAAGTCAAATTCAAATAAACCAAGACTAATTTAAATAATTTCCGACATCGGTTTTCCGTAAACCAACAAGCATAAAACGAAAGAGAATTAATTCCAGAAAGAATTTCATAAATAAACTCTGAAAATATTTTTAATTTAAAACTTTCTGAAAATATTAACGATTACCGAAAACGAATAAATTTAAAGTAAGAAATATTTTCTACGGATAAAATTATTAAAATTAATTTAACTATTTAAGTAGAAATTCTATAATCTAAATAATATATTTCGTCAACGAAATATAACCTCAAAATACACCGTTAACACATGACAAAGTTATAATCGAAAACAAATCTAAAATATTAAAAATAAAAATATGAGAAACAACGGAAATACATATTTTTAACCGAGAATCGAATTCATAAGAATATAATAAAATCATTGTCATGAACGAATTTGTCTAGAATGGTTCGCAACGACAATGATTAATTACATTCAATTATGAATTTGAAATCGTCGATAAATTCATAAAACGAATCGAAATTAAAATAATTAATTGTTTACATCAAATTACGCTAATAAAATCATTAAGCATAATAAATCTGGATTTTAAAAATACGGGGTATTACATCAGTCAATTGGTTCCTTAGAAATATTGGAACTTTTGGGGTCAAAAGATTTTGATTCTTCTTCCTTATATAATAACCCCTTATATTTACTATGATTTTAGTTGATAAACCAATTTAGAAATATTTTTTAACTAATTTAACCTTATATAACGCATTTAAATATACCAAGGGGGTTGAAATTTTTGAAAATGAGATTGAATAACCTAAGCGCCTTTGTCCCCTTTGTAATAATTTCTTTTATTTTTTATGTTATTTAAAATGGAACAGTTCAAGCCCATATGATCTTTTCCATCTCCTCTCATGTCCCTCTCTTCTTTCTGTATTTTTCTCTATTTCTACTATAGTTTTTTTGTCATTGATCCCCAAAACAACCTCACCATTTTAGATATTGGGTCAACTTTAATTCTATTTTTCCCTCTAATCCCCCATAAATTAGTGTAAGTATAGGTTAGAAAGTATGGTTTAAAGATATATACCCCTTCATTTTTCACCCATATTATTAGCTAGGTATTGAGATGAAAATCCCCATTCCTCTCTTTTTCTTTATCACATAAATCCTCTTCTTTTTGCACCTCCTTATGCTTTCCTCACCACTTTTCCTTCTAATATTATACTCATCTCACCCTCCCCCAATCCTTTGCCTGATTATTTTTTCCCAAAAAAAAGAGAGTTAGGCTTAGGAAATATATAAATGATTAATTTGTTTCTCTTAGGGTTTTTCTTTATTTTTTTTAGGTGGTTGAGTACTTATTTAATTTTGCTATATTTCATAAGTTTTTTTTCAAGTTTTATAATTTTTTTAGTGGTTTACTAAATTTATTATGTTGTTTTCTAAGTTATAGAGGTTTTGAGATATTTTTCAAGCATAAGAGGAAAGTTCTTTCATCTCCTATGTTTATGGGTTTTCTTGAGTTTTCTTGAGTTAAACCATTGAATTCCCTATCATGTAGAGAATGGTAGTTTTTTTTGGAGTGTTTGTCATAAATTCTTGTGTAAGCATGATGTTTTTTTGTTTTTTTTGGAAATATGAGTCTTAGATTGCTGTAGATAAATATTTGAAAGAATGGGTAGGATGGGATGGAATATGAATTTAGTAATCATATGCATAGGTTTAATCTAAGAGATTAGCAGGATTCGATTTTTGCTAACATTCTCAACATCTCAAAAAATATAAATATGTGCATATAAAATTGAATAACATATTTTACATGATTTTACAACTTGAGAAAACATTGTATAGGTTTCCTTAGCTCGTTTCATAATTTGGGATAGTATGCATGTAATTTTGATGTATTAATGAGATCCTAAGCATGATTTAAACATTAACCATGTTAATCCATGATTTTTTACGATAAGAACCATGTATTCTCCGTAGTTTTTGTGTGCATTGAGTTAGAAGTGAATGAATGGTCTTAATTTGAGTGGGTGTGTTATATTCATGAGAAAAGCAATTAACTAGGATTAGTGAGAACCATTCAACTAGTTTAATAGTTAAATGGTTTAATCCACCAATCAAATGGATTAGGAACTTTTTTATGTTTGGCTTTTACATGTAACCAGCCAACTAGTTGACAAAAACCCATTGACTAGTTTACTTCAATTGGTTTAAGCAGCCAGCCAACTAGATCAGGAAACCTTGTATCTTTGTTTTTTCTATAGGTCACCAATCAAATGGTTTGGGACTGAAATTGTCAACTAGTTTAACAAGTCAACTGTTTAGTTCTAAAACCTAATAGCCGGTTATTCTACCTAAGATGTCTAAACTATATGTTATAGTCCAAAACCAATCCACTAGTTCTATGGACCAATTAGTTGGTTTGTTAGAACATTGTGTGATATTTTTGTGATCTAATATTGGAACTTTTTCCATGTGTTTAACCAATTTTGGCCTCCACGACTTGAACAATTAAACTAAGTATACAGTTTAAAAATAGAATTTTTCACTTATGTCTCTAATTATATCATGGGGCTTTGGAAGGCTTTCTAATATAACTTTATTCGTTACCTTAATGGATCAACTAAGACCAAGAACTCTAAACCGTGGAATAATTGGATGAATAAATGGTTTCAAATGGGTTTCCTATGATTAATACTTAGTTGGTAAAACATGATAGTAGCTAATAGAATTCTAGTGACCTATACCTTGTGTAAACTTAACCTCTTAATTTACTCTTTTAGTGATCACTGTTTAAATATTTATGAGGATCTAATACCTCATATTTGGAATTAAAATTATATTATATTTATACCATTTTATTCATTTCAATGTAAAACAAAACCTCTCTTATCAATTTTAAAAGTTATAAGAAAAACCAATATTTTGATAATATTTTTGAATATCCAAAACTTAATATTTTGAGAAAATAGTTATTTTCATGTGATAATGTGTTAAAAATATTTTAAAAATTCTTATATTAGTTTTTGGAATTTTTCTACAATTCACAAGGAAATTTTAAACAACTATTTTATATAGAATAGCAAAAGGACTAAATGAGAATTTTATAAATAGACATTTTTTTAAAACAAAATGTAGTGATTAACAAGATGCCTATCTTATTTATGGTATGATGTGTGATATATTATTTTTTATTAAAATAAATTTTTTTAATTAATTAATTATTGAGATTAATATATCAATTTAGAAATACATGTATATATTAATATAATTAAATCCTTCATTATTCTAGTAGTTAGTTAAAATATGTTGGAGATAGACACATTTTTGTAATATATGATAAAGTTTTATATTTTCCTTATTCCCTAGTATTTGTAATTATTATCAACTAATTATCTTCCACGATATTATATGATATATCTTTCTTTATCTCATTCAATAATTAAGCCATAAAGTTTTCATTTAATAAAAAAATTGAACAATTATTTTTGTATAAGAAGATGACTTCAATATCTAAAACTATTGTCTTTTGAGTTTTATTAATATATATATATATATATATATATGTGCAACTTAGCAAAAAATAAAAGTAACAATCAATGTCAGTCATAATTTACTTGTGTGAATTTATTATATATTTCTATTTTAAAAGCCCATATAATCCCCATACAAAACCCTAATAGCCAAACTTATGTTTTTCAATCTCCTCTAACTCTATTCACATCTTCAACCAATTCATCAAGAACTTTAATTAATTCATCAAAAAATAAAACCATCTTTAAGACTATAGATTTAATATCCTACTTTTCCTCTTCCTCTTCTTAGGTTGAGATAAAGAAATAAATATTCTCTCAAGATCATCAAATCCTAGAGTTATTTTGGTACTTAAAGACCTTATATTCTATATATACGGATTTTATGTTCGATAACATTAATTTTCAAACTTATATAAATATATTAAATGTTTGTGGAATATGATTTCAATAAAGTAGGGATTTTTATTTATTATATAATTTTATACATTCTTATGAATATATTTTATTCATCATGATAGTAGTATTATTAGCCTAAGAAAATTTGATTTTATGTTAAATTCATGGTTGTTTTGATTTGGCTACCACTTTGCACTACTTTATAAAACTCACACCAACTTCAAGTATGAATGTTTATGTAATACCCCTAAAATTTTAAAACCGAGAAATTTAATAAATAAACCTAATTTGGGATAAATTAATTTTTAAGTTTATTTAATTTAATTATTTTGTGAATTTTTGAGTATATAAAAATGGATATGAATATTTCATAAATTAAAATAAATATTTTGTTATTTTATCATACTTATATTATTTAAATCATCTTTCAAACCAATATTTTACTAAAATTACCTTCTTAAATTAATATCATAAATTTTAAATAAATTAATATATTAAATTAAATTATCTATATTAATAAATAAATACCTTTATTCCCAAAAATTATTTTATTTTATTTTATTCTTATTTTTCTTTTTCCTTTTTTTACTTTTTCCTTTTTCTTTCTACTTTTTCTTCCTTTTTTCTTTTCCTCCATTCCCTTGTTTTCTTTTCTTTTCCTTCAGGCCACCTGTCCTGCCTTCCTCCCTATGCTGGGCCACTAGCCCATCCCATCTTCCTTTCTCCTTTACCTCCCCCTCATGTCCACCCCCAGCCCATCTCCCCCATTCATTTTCTTTTCCTTCCCCTCCCCCCGGTTGGGCCAGCCCAACTCTTTCCTTCTTTCCCCTCTCCCTCACACACATGGGCCCACTCACTCCCCACCACCCTCAACTGTCAATGTTGCCTCCCAACCTACCAACGCAGCTGCCTCCCTAACACCCCTTCAACCTCCCTACACTACCCCATCACCCTCACACGCCCCTATAGCAACCTTCCTTCACCTTTCTTTTTCTTTACCCTTTCTTAGATTCCACCCTACACCACCACTATATGCTGCCCTCCTCCCTTTTCCACCACCTCCACAACCACCAATCCACTCCCTATAACCTTCCCCACTACCACCTTACCTCCGTTGGCCGAACCCCCTACAACTCCTACCTTATCCTCTCTTTTTCCCTTCCTTCTTCTCCTTTTCCACACTTGCATCCACTTTTCCCAATCGTACAGCCACAGTCTGCCACCCTAAGCCTATGATCATAGACCCCCAACAACCAACTACACCCGTACTCCCTCCCTACACCCAACCACCACCCTCACTCCCCTCCACAAGATCTTAACCAAGCCCTAAAACCCATAACCGAACCAACCTCCCCCTTCTCCCCACTTCTCCTCTTCAACCCCTTCTCCCTAAAATGCTATCCATGCAACTCATGCTACTCATGTAGTGTGAGTCTACTACCTCCCTTTGGATAATTTTGGCTAATCTTATTGAGGTATAACAATGGTTAATACTTGTACATATATAATTAATTTTTTGATAAAATTTATTCTTCTAATTTTCTAGTTTTAATATGTAAATAATGATAATATTTTTAGGTATTGACTTTTTGCTAATCAAAGTTCAAACCTTTAACTGGGGTACTGGTAAGGTTTGATTATTACTAGAAATAAGGTAACCATTAGACCCTACTAAAATGTGTGGATATACATATGCTAGCACATTAGGGTTATTAATATGTGTATACAAATGAGGTATGTTGTTAAGTATAATATAATTAGTGGCATATGTTGGTTGATGAAAAGAAAAGCATATTAATTTATGTGTCATGTGTAGAAATAATGTTTAAGGAAGGAGCCTTGTTGCTAATGATAATGTTAAATATATATGTATGATATGATATGCTAGTGCAGCCATTTGTTGCAGAGATAATGTTAATATAAGCCCTGGGGGTATTTCAATAATTTTCTTTGTATAAAGGTATGGCCTAAATAAGTATGTGAAGTAGGCAATTGTGAGTACTCATTATAAATGAGAATAGTTGGTGGTGTTGGATGATGTGTATGGACCATATATATTAATAGTGTATGTGGTGAGGGTATTTTGGTAAAATTGGTATAATAAGGGTGAAATGATAATTTATAAAAGTAAAGGGGGTAAGATGGTAAATGAATAAGTTGGAAGGGCGTTTTAGTAAGTTTACATGAAAAAGGGGTAACTTGGTAATTTTTATGAGTAAGAAGGTACTTTCATAAATTAATTAAAGGATAAGGGTAGTTTGGTAATTGGCATAAACGAAGGGTATTTTGGTAATTTTGTGAGTAAAAGGGGTAAAGTGGTAATTTGATAAAGAAAAAGGTATTTTGGTAATTTAAAAAAGCAAAAGGGCAATTTGGTAATTTTAATAAGTAATAGTCGCAATTTGGTAATTTAACCAACCGAAAGGGTAATTTGCTAATTTTAATAAGTAAGAGGGGTAATTTAGTAATTTAACAAACCAAAAGGGAAATTTGGTAATTTTAGTAAGTAAGAGGGAAAATTTGGTAATTTTAATAAGTAAGAAGCATAATTTGGTAATTTTAATAAATAAGAGGGGTAATTCGATAATTTAAACAAGTAAAAAAGGGCACTTAGGTAAATTAACCAACTAGAAGGGTAAAATGGGTAACTTAACAAGTATGAGGGATAAAGTTGGTGATTTAACAAGTATGGAAGGTAATTTGATAATCTAAGAAATACAAGGGGTATTTTGAAAATCATGCATACATGAAGGATAATATGGTAATTTGGCAAATAAAAAGGGGTGACTTGGTAATTTTACAAACAAGGGGTATTTTTGTAATTTTGTAAGGATGATGAGGGTAAATTAGTAACTTCTATATATAACATGCAATGGATTAAATGAGTCTCCATAATAAGACATAAGTAATGTTGGATAGTAAGATTAGGGTATTTGATAAGTCAGTGAGTATCAAAAGAATATGCCATAACCTAGGTGTTTGGTTGGTAAGGATGCATGGAAATGTGTGTTAGATATGTTTGAAGCACGTTTTAGGAATTTATGTATGACATGGTCCTTGATATACAATGCTTGATTCTATAGCGAGTATATCTTTGTGTCTCTGGATTCATGTCCTTTTCCCTTCCCTCAAATTAATTAAATGAACATGTTTAATAAGACAAGAATAAAGTACTAATTATGTAAAGTGAAAGATTATTGAGCCAGGCCCAAATCGATCCACCGACGAATAATAGTGGCCAAGTGCAAGATGCTTTAGAGACTAGTCCATAAGCGAATAATAGTGGTCAGATGCATTTTTCCCTGAAGTATTTCCAATCCACTAGCTATAATAAGGGGATCCCAAGCTCAATAAACCAAACATCAGTTGGTAATAAATTATGGGAAGGGACACATGTGAGTCAGGGCTAGACCAATCCACTGGTAAAAATAGTGGCTAGGTGCGGGGTGCCTTGGAGACCAATCCACTAGAGAATAATAGTGGTCAGGCGTATTCTGCCTTGGATTTTGCTGATCCACTAGCTATAATAGCGTGGTTTCCACAATCACATGGATATAATTAGAAAGATGATGATTAAATAATAATTAATTAATGGCTTAAGACTAAAAGTATTGATTTGACCTTTATGATCTATCAATATAATAGAATTTTAGCTTCAATTCCTGTCCCTACTTGGGAATATGATGGAATTGCTAAGTGCATGGATTTGGTGTATGAATTTCTTATTTTATGTGGTTTTGCCTTGTGTATTAGTCCTAATATCTATTGTGATTTTCAAAAGCCCATGTTTGTTGTGTTGCATGCAGGCCCTAATTTTTAGTCTGGTATAAAGGATTACTCAGTGCCAAAGTACTGAAGGGTTCCATATGTGGGCCCCTACCTATTCAATAGTCAGTGTCCCTTACAGACCTATCGCAAGTGTTATTCAATATAATATCGAGAAAGAGCATAAGGACTTCCTAGGAATGATTGCAAGGTTTCTCTTTCAACCTTTTGTTCATCCTTTTTCAAAGTGATTTTATTCTTGCCACAGCAAATAGTGGGTTTTGTTCTTGTAATGAGTTTAATGTGCTACTATAATTTAAGTAAAATTTTTAAATTTTGTAATCATATTATTTTCCTTTCATCTGGTACTAAGTGGGGGCAATAACATCCCTGAAATTTTGGTTTTTGCTTCAGCTGACTTTTAAGTAAAATGAAATATTTCAATGGTAAATTTTGGGGTGCTACAGTTTACCCATCACTTTACATATCAAATTGAAGCCCCAAAAGTCTAGTTTTCATAAAATTTATTCATTTTTTATTTTGATGTATGTACTAAAATCATATGTTCTTATAACAAGGATTAGTCAAATTTGAAAAATTAGTATATCTTATAAAATTGAATTATTGGTGTGTTATGTTGGCTTTAATCAAATCTTAAGTTTTGGTGGTTATGTTAACAATAGGTTGATCGAGCTTAATCTTTTACTATATGTATGGTTTCAATATTTTGGTTAAAGATTTGAGTTAGATTTGAAAAAACTGGTTATTCTAGTTGGATCTTTCTATTTTTAGAAGGTTATTTTTTTTAGGGATTCATATTTAGAAAAGTTGTCGTGTTTAGAAAGTGCATAATAAAAGAAAGAGATATAATGATGAATAATTGCTTGTGTATTATGTGATCACCTTAATAAGACATTAATACTTTAAGTGGAATAAGTGCGCTCTAGGTCCTTTAGGGTTTGCCTTTTGAAGTTAGAGATTGGCATTAGCCTTTCTCTTTTCTCTTGTGGAAATTTATTTATTTGCCAGCATTATCTAGTGAAGGCTCCTTGTCTACTCTGTAGGATTCTTTAAACCCTATTAGAGGGTATTCCTACTTAAAGACTAGATGATTAAGGTTGGATTTTTCCTTTAGTGTAGGGAGTGCTAGGATTTTCCAGGAGGTAGATCTCCTATGGTTGGATTTGGTCGTTATTGGATGTCTTCAGACTTTTTTTTCCCCTTTGGTGAAAGGATCACTAGGATTTCCCAAGACGTGAATCTATTGTGGTTGGGTTTGATTTTTGTTAGATTTCTTCAGAAGTTTATCATCCCCTTTGGAAGATGTCTACTAGTATGACCTGGGTGTGATTTCTAATCCTCTTGTAGTTAGTAGTAGGTCTTTGGACTTTGTTTTGCTAGGTGACACCCTAGTTTTTTTTACCCCTTAAATAATTAGAGGTTGTAATCACCTAAAATAAAGATTAATACTCTAATTTTTTTATTCCTATTTGGTTTTCTTGTACAATTCGATGTATATATATACACATCTATATTATATTCTAGTGTACTAACGTGTTACTTAGTCGTTTCCCTAACTAACTTCTTATGTGTTTTAAATAGGGCTATGATGATCTATGATGAACATGGTGAGCAGATGACCTAGTGCATATTGAGTGTGGACCTCTTCAAAGTGTTGATGATATGTAAAGTGGGGGGAAAGTGAGAGTAGTAGCCATTTTCAGGGATTTGCTTGTGATCATTTATTTCAATAAGTACTTTCATAATTTTTTGTTGCTATTGATATTTTCATTTTTGTCATTATATTTTGTTGTGATTTCCATTTAGTTTACTAGAAATTTATATTTTATATTATATTAAGTCAAAAATAAAGTTTGATATATTTTCTTATTTTATCCAGCCTTCGTAAGTAGAATAGTGTTGTCTACTTACACTAGTTGTAGCAGTAATATCCTCTATATTTTTAGCTTATGAATATATTTTTCTTATTTTTTTAGTGGAATGGTTTTAAAAAATAGAGGTGTTATAGTAACATCCCCAAATTTTTAACTATAAATTTTTATTTCATAGACAATATGGAAGCATTGTTAAAAAAAATTGAGGATGCTATTACCACACTAGCCATAAGAGAAATCTAATCATCACCTAACCCATATCGCATGCAAGGCAAAATAGAACAACAGACACGAAAATATATTCTCTGATAATATGACAATAATAATGATAAGGATGAGAATAACATAGATAATAGAGTGATTTACAAAACTAAAATTTATGAACCAAAGTCAAAAGTTTAAAAACAAGAAAGAACAAAAACATCCCAACATAGTGTACAAAACACATCTAGCTGACTACCCTAACTCTTAACCTACAAAAATATAACTCTCGATCCCCAAACAATATCCAGCTACTAACCCACATCATCATCCTTAATATACTCTAGATGATAATCATAATCAAACAAATTATTTTATGCTCACTAGAATAGAAGTAAAATCATCACTGTAACCACACAAATGTAGTATTAGTGCGGTGAAGTATTCTTAAAATAAAGTACCGAAGACATGGTATTGCACATTAAGGTCATAAGATAACTTGGTATGTCATAAGCATAGGAAAATAGCACATAAGATGATAGATACCATATATGATATGCTAAGGCCTTAGGGTTCACATATTCATCTACGCATGCATTTCCATATAAAGCCATATAAGAGTAGAAAAAAGATCAAATCCCAAACGGAATTCCAAACAAAACTCCCTAATATTCAAAGATATCATAAAAGGGAAATAAGGATAGGGTTAATCGGGACTACTTGATCTAAATCCTCCAACCGGAGAATAACTGAGGTTGCTAGAATCCCGATAATAAATGACACAAGCCTTGAAAATGAGCAAGCTTAAAACTTTATTTTCATAACATGAAAAATCAAAGTCAAAATTTGTGTTTTCAGTACATCAATACAAGGCTTTACATAGGGCAGCAACTAGCCAAAAATGGGTGTCAAACTTTGGAGCAACAGTTGAAAAGGATGATATTATGGGATGGATTAATGGTGAAAATCACCATTGATGGTGATCAAATGTGGTCTTAACGGGAGGGTGAAGAAGAAGGTGTGATTGAGGGAGGGAGTGTTCAATGGATGTCAAGGAGAGAGACGGCTGGTGGGTGTGATGTGTTCAAAGGCATGACTTCGGCGAAGAAGTTTTGGGTTTGGGCTTTAAGAGTCAGTGGGTGTGTTGTTGGGTTTGTATGGGCTTGGGTTTTGTTGAGGTAAAAAAAAGGATGCTAGTTTGGGAGTTGGAAAGTTGGGCCACTAAAGGATTAGGTAGAGTAAAGATTAGGTTTGGTTCTAAATTTTGGGCTAGTTGCTTAATACCCAAATTACAAGATAAAAAAAATTAATAATACTAATAATAATAATAAAATTTCTAATTGGCCAATAGTGCCTTTATTGCTGAAAATAATCTTAAATTAAGATATATCTTCTTGACAACAGATCGCGGGTCTTCATAGCAATAGATCAGGATTTTATTCCCGCTTTTAGTGCCAACTTGCTTTTTTTCTCAATTATCCTACAAAGTAGAAACACAAAGATAATTAATTATTTTTATTGGATTATTGAAGTTTTGTTTGAAAAGGTTGCTAAGAGTATTTGAAGTTTCATCAACACATAATGTCAATATTTCATGATGAGACAGGCATAGAACTTCCTCTCCCACCACACTTAGTCTCCTAAGTTTGGTATACACTAATGTTTTGGTTTGCCTCACATGAAGTACATTTCCATGGAATCAAATCATTGCCTATATCCAAGACTAGGACAAGCGTAAGACTCCAACTCCCACCAATACATCACTCTAGTACTAAGAATATTTCTCAGAGATCCTCAACATCTACCATACTTAGTTTCCTAAATGAAGTATCATATGTTCATATTTGGGTCTACCTAATCCACCACACTAACACTAGCACCAAGGGTCTTTTTTGATAGATCTTCAACATCCACCACAATTAGTCTCATAGGCTAAAGGGCACAAAATATAACCAAAACCTAAGTATTCATATTAGGAAGGAATCCAAGATTCCACTATTTGATTTTCATAACTAAAACAATTGGTTGTTTTAAGTGTTAATATCAAATACCAACCAAGCATACAAGCTACAAACTTTAGGTGTTTAAAGACAACACCCAACTCAACCATACAGGGCACCACAATATTAACATTTTGAAACACAATAAACTATAATTAATCATGATTGAAGTCATTATTAAAATATTATAATTACACGGAAAAGTTAATATAGAAGTTCTAAAGTAAGACCATCAAATAAGGAGTAAACATGGAAAACTCATGTAGATCAGTCCATTAGTTGCTACGACTCGTCGACTAGTTCAGTTGCACTAGACTTGAGGAAAGTAACATAGCAAAACAATTTGACTAGATGGCTAACCAATCGATTATTCACATAAACAAGTAGATGGGTTTAGCTCAATCACTTGCTTTTCTAAGGAGAGGCCAACATTGCTCTAGTCACAAAATAATCAATCGATAGGTTAGGAAAAATCATCGACTATTCACAAAGACTGGTCAACTGATTCACCAAACCAATTAACTATTTGAGAAACTAGCTAATTATGGCCGCCAACTCATGAAACTATTCACACAACAAGTTAATCGATGGAAAATAGGTCAACTAGTCTGGTGAAACAACACCTAGACCAATGAAACACACATAATCATAAATCACGAATCTTCTCTAAATTAACCCTATCATGCTTTTATGTTGTAGAAAATATAGGATTATATAATCCATGTATGACCTCACATGAAACATGATGGAAATTGATATTTAAAATAACCATGCTTAAATTTACTAAATTTATGTATAATATCAAAATACCTATGTCATGCTTAAAATTTTACAGGCATAAATATTATCACATGCTTGAATCTAAAAAATTTAACAAAAATATAATAAGACAATAAAACCATAACAAACAACATAATACCTTATTCATATTAATGATAATAATGTCTTACTCCAAGAAATTCTTCAAGCATAATAATACTTCTAACTTTATGTCTTTCTACTAAGACCTTATTTTCCTAAGAGAATCAAAAACTAAAAAAAAAAACTTAAAAAACTTATTCAAGAGAAAGTGGTGTGACCATAACCGGCAAGCAATTTAAACCTTCTTGTTGTCAATTGTAGCACTGGTAAATAAGGGTATCGTTCTAGCCGGGGATTGAGAGGGCTCACCTCTATTTAACTAGCTTGGAAATAAATAAAACTAAAAATCATAAATAAAAAAATAAATGAATAAGAAAATAAAATACAAATGGGGGTTTAAAAATAATAATAAAATGAATAAAAATAAAACAAAATAAACTAATAAAAATAATGGGAAATAATGGGAAGCCCACAAATATGATAAATATGTTAGGGAAATAAAAATCCACCACTGGATTTTTAATCATTAGAAAGAGATCGACCAAGTTGCACACCAAAAGCAGGTTCATACACCTTATATTACTTCCCTTAATTAATTAATACGACAAAGCGCCAATATTAACCCTGTTAAATACTAGCAGTATAGCAGCAACAAGCGGCTCCTATATTTAACTAGATTTAATGCATTAAGTGTAAGTGGAAGGTTATAAATCTAAGTACCCAAACTAGTACAAAAAGCATGTCTAGCTATATTTCCTTTCCTTGACCCACACGTATCGAAACATTTTACCACTTCGGTTAGAATCACAAAACGATTAGGTGAATTGTTATCTAACCTAGCTGCAATTTATACATATAGATTCTAGTATATTTAGATGGTCATCTAGTAGGCAAATAATCCTACATACTGTCACTTATGAAGAACCAGAACAAGGCATGCACCAAATAAACTATACTTGACAGAATCATACATATAAACGATAGCAATTAACATAGATTCAAGAAACAATCTCATGAAACAAAGAAAATAAAATTATAATTTAAATCCTAATCCAGGGTTTCAATTTATTCCCTAACAATAAATAATCAGCAACTCATAATTAAAGAATTAATTACACAGAAATATATATCTAAAATATAAATTAAAATAAGAGAAAGAAATAACCGAAATTAATTTTGAATTAAAGATCAAGAATTTATTCAAATAAAAATTAATTTTATCTAAAATAAATTCTACCAGTATAAATTCTTCCCTCTTATTTTCTCTTTTCTCGGTTGTCTTAATTTTCGTGCAACTATTTCCTTTTTCTTTTTCTTTCATCGCAGTCGTGCCTCTCCTTCCGTGTGTCGGCTGCTCTTCGTCCTTCCTTCTTCGGTTTCCGTGCGGCGCTGCCTTGTGCCGTCCTTCGTCCCCTGTTCGGCTCTATTTGGTGTACCCAGCTCGTTGCCTGGTCTGCGTGACGGCTACCCCTCAGCGTGTAGCGTCAGAGCCTACCGGCTGAGGCAGCCTACTCTGCCGCACACCTTCCTCCCGAGCCTATGAAGGCTCTCTGCCTTTTTCCTTTTCTCTCTACGTTCCTCTGCGACTCTGCCTCACTAATTAATGCCCTGCTGCTTTTGTCGTGCCTCCCCCAGACGCGCCCTGCGTCTCCAATTAATTTTCCCCTACTCAGCATCCAGTCTCTTTTTATTCATGCGTCTCTGCCCTACCTTTCCACGTCAGCCCTCCGTTCGCAGGGCCTCTTCTTTTTTCTCTTCTTTCACTTTTCTTCGGCTGACCCTCTTCTATTGCTCCGCTCCTCATGCCTCTCTCTCCCGTATGTGCCACGCCAGCCCTGCGGCTGACTCTTCTTTTATTTTTCATGTGTCGAGGTCTGTTCGGCTTTGTTTGGCTTACCTTTTTGTTCCAGGCCTGTGGGCCTTTGGTCCAAAGGTCCAATTTCTTCTTCTTTTTTTTAAAAAAACAATACCTGCAAAATAAAATTCAATAAATATTAATAAATAATGTTATATTCTAAATTTACTTAATTTATATCATTTTAGCTCAAATAATAATATTTATGCAATTTTTACCACTTAAGCATAAAACAATACTTATTCCCTTATATTAGTTAAATAAACTACCAAAAACTAAGATTATAAGGGTATAAAATGTGTCAAAATATGAACTCATCACACCCCCACACTTAGCTTCTTGCTTGTCCTCAAGAAAGTTATTACTCTAAAAAATTAAAATTAAATAAACTAGCCATTTTCGTAGGTCTCACAATTACACTTAGCACGTGCAACAAGCCCTTTAAACCCCTAGGTCACCCATCGAGGACGAGTAAGGTCTCGTTAGGGTTTCACATATGATATACCCACAAAATCACACACAAATAAAATCAAATCAAACCTAACACCATTAACTATATTTGTCTCAGAATCTTTTACTTTCAAACATCAAGATTAGCAATCAATCAAGATTCAGCATTGGGAGATTTAAAGAATCAATTTCAACATATGGTTCACACATAAACATGACAGGTATGAACAGATCAATATTATGGATGAAAATCTACCACGCCTTAGTCACATCAAGATTCATCCTCACTATAGATACCCTCTACTTTTTTTTCTCTCTTAGATTCATGGCTACAAATGTATAAAAACACTCATGTATGTGATATAAGATGATAAAGATAACAAACGACTCACATATATAAACAAAGAAGGCTCATGTTATTGTGGATAAAACCTCATAGAAGATATAAAATACTTGCCAAATGGACCGAACCATATGCTTAACTCTTGTGACCAATCTCCATCAGATTAAAGGCTACTCATCTTGATAATCAAATAGGACTTACTTATTGGTTGTAACGGGGGTTTAAGGTAAAGAAGGGTATGGATTTTTTTTAGGAGTGTGATGCTAAAAAGATCAAGAGCTAGTGGAATCTAATAATTAGATGAAATATAAGCATAACTCCACATCAATGATTAATGATACACCTCTCCACCTTCACAATAAAATGTAACATGAATAGAACTTTCTCAACATCATATCCAAGACTCCTTCTCTTCCTTATATCCTAACATTTTTTCTTTTCTTTTCTCTTTTATTTTTTTTTCTTTAAATTTTTTTCTACCAAACATAACCAATCCCCTTTCTTAGGATAAATACATATATTTCTTTCACATACACAACCACTCTTCATATCCATAATGACTTGATTTCCTTCCACTAGCTTTAAGCAAGGGTAAGGATATTAAGGCCCGAAGGTTAATGTGGGTAAGAAAAAAATTATGCTCCATGTATATGCTCAAAAGGGTTTCTATAGGGTGTACATCATGTATACAAAAATCAGGTTAAGCTATTTGGTCATGTGATGGAAAATTCCTCAGCTGCCTTTACCATTTTCTCAATCAGAGCATATTTTGACTATAAGCTTTGACTAGCACAAGAGTAAGTTATAGTAATCTCTATAGTCCATTACATGATCTATGGCAAATAATTTGATCAAAGCAATTAAACATATATGAGGTTCACAAAAAAAAATTGAAGCCAAGAAAAGTAGATGATTTTGTGTAAATTCGCTCAGAAAAAGAAGGTACATATGGTTCAAAAACTCACTGAGGAATGTAATGAATCTCAACATGTCATGTCGGTGATTAGACAATCATACATATTCTTTCTCCATTCAATATTTAGACACGTAGATATGTGTTCCCTATATCGAAATTAACTCAAAAAATCTCCACTTACTTTATCTCAATTTCATGATCCTCTTTTCGTTAGATTTCAAAGATATATTCCTCATTAACTAGTTAAGGCTCTTACGACTCTAAAAACACTAAACACTCTAAAACTCTAAAAAAAAACTAAACACTCTAAAAAAATCGAAACAATTTTTTTTTTGACATGTACATAAAACACACGCACCCCCACACTTAAATCACACATTGTCCTCAATGTGTAAACAACTAAGGAAACATGAAATTTAAAGTATGGAGATAAAAACTAAATAAATAAATAACTAAAGGATAGAAAAACTCCCTTATCACATTGGGCTGCCTCCCAAGCAGCGCTTGTTTTTATGTCTTTAGCCTGACATAACCTCGGTTTTTTTCATTCAAGGTGGATTTGTCCACTTGAGAGCTGCTTCACCAAATCCTTCCTTGTGATGATCATCTTTATCCTGTAAGGAAGAAAAAAATAAAATATTAGATTTAATGAAAGATTTGACCCAGCAAGAACGTAACTTACCTAGCATGGAGTTTAAGCTCGTGTGTAGAGAGATAATATTTTTCCCCATGTCCATGCATCGTGATCTCTCTATCGAAGGAACATATTTTCCCATCTCAAAATCTTTAAACACATCCTTCCAACATAACTTCTCCTTTGGAGCATTATACTTCTTATTAGATGTATCCAAGGTGATTTGATTACTCTCTTCATTCTTGGATCCATACAACCTGCTAAAAGAGAGAAAACAAGGGGTGTGGTCAAAATAAATAAAATTAAAGTGGTTCAAAGGCTTACCTTGTGTTTTATTCTTATTAGATGAAAGTGATAGTCTTGTCATCCATATACTTCTCTTTGTTCACTTGATCCTCATTTTGATGAGATTATTCTTCTACTTTTACAAGCTCTTCTTCCACTTGATCTTGCTTTTCGATGTTTTCCATGGAACCCTCCTCAACTAGCTCATCCTTACATTCAGATATGACATCATCACCCTCATAACTCTCACTTGAATTTAGAATCGAAGTACTAGAGAGCTCTTCTTGTGCGTGTAATTGATTCATCATGTTTACCATATAACCCATTTTCTCCTCTAGCACTGACATCCTTTCATTTTGCATAATCTGACTTTGCATTAGTTGATTTTGGCTTTCTACCAACTGGTTTTGACCATTTATCAGTTCTTCAAGAAGCTTGTCCATTTTTTCTGAACTTGAGGGTTCTGAAATTAGAGAAGATTCTTGTTGAGGATATTGATAATGTTTTGACGCTTCATAATCATATGTGTAAGGGTCTTGATATGGCACTGAATAATGATCATTTATTTACATCAATTGATTTTGGCTTTCTGCCAACTGGTTTTGACCATTTATCAGTTCTTCAAGAAGCTTATCCATTTTTCTGAACTTGAGGGTTTTGAAACTGGAGAAGATTCTTGTTGAGGATATTGATAATATTTTGAAGCTTCATATTCGTGTGTGTAAGGGTCTTGATATGGAATTTGATAATGATCATTCATCTCTGATCCAAAGTTGGGTTGATGCCTTATTCCAGAATAGTATGTGCTTGTATAGGGATCATGTCCTTGAAAACCATTGAAAGATTGAGCACCAGATTGTGTCCATCCTCCTCCTCTCATAGCTTGTTCATGGTAAGCATATGGATTTCCTTGCGTATGACACACTCCACTTGTATTAATAACTCCAGTAGCTTCAACTACCTATAAAACAAGAGTGGAGAATTGGTGAAGTCTATCATCAAAATTGCTTAAACTTACCTTATTTACTCTTGAATTAAGATTCATGCCAAGTTGTCCATAACCCAAGGATCCTCTCATAGCCACCTGAAAATACTAACACTTCAAAAGGAAAAGGTTAAGAGCAAAACAAAACACACCAAAAATCCTAAGAAAATCTAAAACAAAACTAAAAGAAAAAATACAAAAACACTAAAAATACTAGCAAAATAAAAGTGAAGTTACCAATCCCCAGCAACGGCGCCAAAAATTGGTGTGATCGTATCCGGCACGCAATTTAAACCCTCTTGTTGTCAATTGTAGTACTGGTAAATAAGGGTATCGTTCTAGCCAGGGATTGAGAGGGCTCACCTCTATTTAACTAGCTTGGAAATAAATAAAACTAAAAATCCTAAGTAAAACAAAATAAATGAATAAGAAAATAAAATACTAATGGGGGTTATAAAAATAATAATAAAATGAATAAAAAACAAAATAAACTAATAAAAATAATGGGAAATAATGGGAAGCCCACAGATATGATAAATATGTTAGGAAAACAAAAATCCACCATTGGATTAGGTCGTAATATAATATTTATTTCTAAGTCAATATTTAATCGTGAGAAAGAGATCGACCAAGTTGCACACCAAAAGCAGATCCATACACCTTGAATTACTTTCCTTACTTAATTAATACGACAAAGCGCCAATATTAACCCTATTAAATACTAGAAATATAGCAGCAACAAGCGGCTCCTATATTTAACTAGATTTAATGCATTAAGTGTAAGTGGAAGGCTGTCAATCTAAGTACCCAAACTAGTACAAAAAGTATGTCTAGTTGTATTTCCTTTCTTTGACCCACACATATCGAAACGTTTTACCACTTCGATTAGAATCACAAAATTATTAGGTGAATTGTTATCTAACCTAGCTACAATTTATACATATAGATTTTAGTATATTTAGATGGCCACCTAGCAAGCAAAATAATCCTACATACTGTCACTTATGAGGAACCAGAACAAGGCATGCACCAAATAAACTATACTTGACAGAATCATACATATAAACGATAGCAATTAACATAGAGTCAAGAAACAATCTCACGAAACAAAGAAAATAAAATTATAATTTAAATCCTAATCCAGGGTTTCAATTTATTCCCTATCAATAAATAATCAGCAACTCATAATTAAAGAATTAATTGCACAGAAATATATATCTAAAATATAAATTAAAAATAAGAGAAAGAAATAACCGGAATTAATTTTGAATTAAAGATCAAGAATTTATTCAGATAAAAATTAATTTTATCTGAAATAAATTCTACCGGTATAAATTCTTCCCTCTTCTTTTCTCTTTTCTCGGTTATCTTAATTTACGTGCAACTATTTCCTCTTTCTTTTTCTTTCGTTGCAGCCGTGCCTCTCCTTCCGTGCATCGGCTGCTCTTCATCCTTCCTTCTTCGGTTTCCGTGCAGCGCTGCCTTGCGTCGTCCTTTGTAGTCCATGCGGCTCTATTTGGTGTGCCCAGCTCGTTGCCCTGTCTGTCTGGCGGCTTCCCCTCAGTGTGTAGCGTCAGAGCCTATCAACTGAGGCAGCCTACTCTGCCGCACACCTTCCTCCCTAGCCTATGAAGGCTCTCCGCCTTTTTCCTTTTCTCTCTGCGTTCCTCTACGGCTCTGCCTCACTAATTAATGCCATGCAGCTTTTTTCGCGCCTCCCCTAGACGCGCCCTGCATCTCCAATTAATTTTCCCCTACTCAACGTTCGGTCTCTTTTTATTCGTGCATCTCTGCCCTACCTTTCCACATCAACCCTCCGTTCATTTCTCTTCTTTCACTTTTCTTCGGCTGACCCTCTTCTATTGCTCCGCTCCTCATGCCTCTCTCTCCCGTCTGTGCCACGTCAGCCCTACGGCTGCCTCTTCTTTTATTTTTCATGCGTCGAGGTCTGTTCGGCTTCGTTTGGCTTACCTTTTTGTTCCAAGCCTTTGGGCCGTTGGTCCAAAGGTCTAATTTCTTTTTCTTTTTTTTTAAAATAATACCTACAAAATAAAATTCAATAAATATTAATAAATAATATTTTATTCTAAATTTACTTAATTTATATCATTTTAACTCAAATAATAATATTTATGCAATTTTTACCACTTAAGCATAAAACAATACTTATTCCCTTATATTAGTTAAATAAACTACCAAAAACTAAGATTATAAGGGTATAAAATTTGTCAAAATATAAACTCATCAGAAAGAGAGCAAGTGTTGAGAACCAAGGTATAAATGAATCAAGAGGAAGGTTCATCAACCTTCTTTATGAATGAAAGCCAAAGGAAGATGAGAGATGAGAGTTGACTTATCTTTAGTGCTGGGGGCTAAAGTATAAGAGGATGAATAATGAGAGTAGGGGAGATAGAATGAAATAAGATGGATGTTAAGGAGTAGGTGTAATACCCCAATTTTAGTTATGAAAAAATATTTATAATACCTCAATTTTTTAAACATTTCATTTCAATTTTTTAACCTTTTTTACAATTTCGAGTCCCGTTAAATTTTTGTCACTTTTGGTAATCAAATTTATATTAAACCTTTCTAATCTATCATAATTGAATTCTTTAATTATTTTTTTTAGTCTACCAAACCTTTTTTAAAATTTTAAAAGGAGATTATAGAAAGAAAATAATTATTTATTGCTCTTTCTTAATCCTTACTTGCATTTTAAGCCCTAAAAATGTGTGTTTTAGATAGAAAAAATTTATAAAAATTCAAGGATACTTTTATTTTTGCATATTTAATCTAAATATGAATTAAAAATTAGTTCTAACTATTTTCATAATTTTTATTAAAATAATTGCCAATTTTAAACGTAATTAGCCCCCAAAACTCAACTTTCTCTAAATAAAACTTATCCTAAATATCTAAAACCAAATCTTATCTTACTAAATAAATAAAATAAAGGTTGGAATTTATTTTTATGACCATAAGATTTTGTTCCACGCTTGGTGACGTGAAAGATAATAGGTCATTGCTCTCTTTTTTTGAAGAAAGAATATTTTATTAATGATTGAAAATATTACAGCTCATAGCATAAAACTTATCTAAAGATTGTTCATAGGTCATTGCTCCTTCACAATGCATAACCTTTTATCTTGTTTCTTCGGTAGAAATATGCATTCTAAAATTATGGAAATGTTGAATAGGAATGATGGTCTTAAAAGATAATTTTTTTCTATTGATGATTATCTACACCAAGATCAACTTGATTTAATAGATAAATCACCTAGTTTTCTCTAGAGAACAATATTCAACTCTCAAGACAAATCTCACTTGAAAAGGATGGAAGGGAGATCTTTAATGTCAATTATATATCAATTGTTATTGTTCTAGATGTACAAGGCACCATTACATATAAACACATGCCGACCTATCTTACTCTTCACTAACCAAGCCCATCTAATAGGAATAATTAATAAAGACTCACTAGTGCACACCTATATTACACATATAATGGAAAAAAATTGCAAGTTACAAACATGACAAAGTATACATAAAAATAACAAAGCTATACAAAAACCTAAGTGTGTAATACATTGATTAATCATATGAAATCAATCTTTGTATCTTGTAGCCTTGTCTTCTATACAAATTTGTAATCCTTATAATCCCATTGTCTTGTACACTATATATTTTTGGTGGATTGATCTTGCGAGCATATGTAATACCTGTAAGAGTTACTTCACAAAGCATTAGAAGTATTAGGATCTTCAAGAATAATTGATATCCTCTCTAAGTATGCAAACTCTTGATCATCAATATTAGAAGAGTGAGACTAAGATACTCTTGCATTACTCTCCCCTTATAAAGAAGAATTTATCCTCAAATTAGCATCACTATAGTAAGGAGACAAATCACAATAATTTTAAGTCCTAGAAACTCCCCTATAATACTTAGGTAATTCTAATTCATAAGAATTATTTCTAAATGTTCTTAAGATTTTAAACGGTCGGCCATCTCTTGGCATAAGTTTATTTTTCCTTAAGTTTGGAAATATTTCTTTCCTTAAGTGTAACCAAACCAAATATCTTGGTGAAAAAACTTATTGAATTTGATTATTTTTACTTGCATTTGGTGTTTAGCATTAGATTTCTCAACATTTTTTTTCATTTTCTCATGAATTGTTTTAATGAATTCAACTCTTTCTTTAGCATCATACTTCTTAATATCACCTTTTTTTTAATGACAACATATCAATAGGAAAATAAGGATTAACCCCATAAACAACTTCAAATGGACTCAAATGAGTTGAACTAGGACTTCTATTATTATAAAATTTAGCATGTGTAAGTTTTATATCCCAATTTTTAGTACTTTTATTGACTAATCCTCTTAGTAAAGTTCCCAACATTCTGTTAGTCACTTTGGTTTGACCATCTGTTCATGGTGATGAGATGTACTAAAAATAACTTAGTATCCAACTTATACCAAAGTTACTTCCAAAAGTAGTCCAAAATTTTTACATCTATATCCGCCACTACTTTTTGGAATACCATTTAACCATGCTATCTCTTTGAAATATAAATCTCGCACATGAAGTGTGTCATATTTTATTACAAGGTATGAAATGTGTAATTTTAGAAAACCTATCTACTACCACTAAAATAGAACCATTTTCCCTTTGTGTCCTTATTAAATCTAAGATAAAGTATATATTACTGCTCTCCCATGATTGACTAAGAACTTGCAAAGGAGTATACAAACCTTTATGGAAGAAACTCTTACTCTTTTAACAGTATTTTCTTGCAATAATGGCTTGTACTAATTTTATCATTAATGGCTAGTAGAAATTTTCTTGCAATATTTCCATGGTTTCATAAACACCAAAATGACTAGCTATACCCCCCTTATGTTCTTCCTTAACAAGTAAATCATGTACACCATAACAAGGTATACACAACTTATTATCTTTGAAAATAAATTCATCCTATAACACATAATTACCACAACGATGATTCCTTTTATCTGCATCATAAATCTTTAAAAAAAATCTTCATATTTTGAAAATATAATAATTTAGCATCCATTATGACAAGTATCATACATCTCCTAGAAAATGCATCTGCTATGACATTTTCCTGACCATCAAAATGTTTGATATAAAATACAAAGGATTATAATAAACTAACCCATTTTTCATGCCTAGGACTAATCTTATTTTGTCCATAAAAATATTTTAAGCTGTTATGATCCAAATACAAAACAAATGGTTTAGGTCTCAAATAATGGCTCCATGTTCCTAAACTTCTTATGATGGCATATAATTCTTTATCATATGTAGAGTAATTCAATTTAACCACATTTAATTTTTCACTAAAGAATGTAATGGTCCTTTTTCTTGTGAGAGCACACCTCCTATTCCTACCCCACTAGTAACATATGTAACTTCAAATAATTTAACAAAGTTAGGTAAAGACAATAAAGGTGCATTAAATAACATGTGTTTCAAAGTCTCAAAGGCTTTATTTCATCCTCTCCACATTTAAATTCGCCTTTCTTCATGAGTTATATCATTGACAAGCTAATAGTTGAGAATTCCTTAATGAATCTTCTATAAAAACAATTCTAACCTATGAAAACTCCTCACCTCATGAATATCTTTGGGTATTGGCCAATATTGAATAGCTTGAATCTTTATGGGATCCACTATTACACCTTTGGTAAATACATGACTAAAAAGGGATGAACACCAAAGAAGTATATATGGGGGTATAACTGGTCATTTTTTATAGACACAACAAGCATTTAGTCTATAGTTGTAATACCCAAAAATTTACAATTAAAAATTTTCATTTAATGAAAAGGTTTCGTCGAAGCAAGAAACGAAAAGTAAATTATGGGGATATTACCGCCACACTTAGTACTAGGCGGGTTCACTTCTATCATTCCAGTACCAAGTGCTAATGCTGATTGGAATAGACATCAAACACGAGTCGATAATTAAAAAGAGCATTCATAAAAGAAATGAGTCGTAACCATAGAGGAAATCAGACTGCGGTAATCGAAAGCTACAACCCAAAAGTACAATTTTAAAGTTCCAAATGACAGAAAACATCATACAACAAAAAAACAAAATATAATGATACGGGAAAGACAAAATGGATAATAGACTCTGACGATGTCACTCTCAAACCCCAAGCTAGGTCTAGACTTAACTCTCAGACCCACCCGATGCCTCGTAAGTGTTGTAAGCATCGAAGATAGAATCACTAACCTGCACCAAGTCAGAAGGGCCTTCTACTCATGGGAATGAACAGCACCCATGAAACGGGTGGTCAGTACGCTACGTACTGAGTAAGGTAACCGTGCAAATAAAGCCAAACATATAGGGCACATATCACAAACATGATTATATAGGCAACATATAATAATACAAATGATGAGGTTGGGATTATGTTCTAATAAACATGTTCTTTAGATCTTTTAACAATATACTCATTTCAAACGTACTCTTTATTAATCCATGCGAGTGCGGGAACCCCATTATTATAGCCGATGGACCAGAATACACACAAGGCAGAACGCACTTGACCACTATTATTCGTAGGTGGACCAGTCTCTAGGGCAAAAAGCTCCTAGCCACTAATATTCACCGGTGGACCGGTCTAGCCCCGACTCACATAGTGTTTCACTGTCAATACTTAGTGTATTTCCCACGTCTTAGCTTCATTACATTTTGTTTGTTGAGCATAGAATTCCCCACTATTATAGCCGGTGGACCAAAAATCATGCAAAGAAAAACGTTCCTAGCCCCTATTATTTGCCGATGGATCGGTCTCCAAGGCACCCCAGCTCCTGGCCACTATTATTCGTCGGTGGACTGGTCTGGGCCTGGGTCAACAATCTTCCTTTTTAAATGATTATTGTCTTATTTGTGTCTTATTTGATAATTTTTCACCCTTCTCATGCATTCCACCAATCTTCTACTTCTATCCTCCCAAGAGGGGCCCATCCCATATCTTAAGACTCCGGCACCTCCTAACTGCCCTGACATCCCTTCCTTATTCCATTACCCACACTAGAAGCCCAATTCCGATGCGAGTGGGTCAAGGCCCACTACCTCATACCACTAAGCCCATTCATAGTCCCCCCTAAGGTTTTCTCTAGTAAACCCTAATTTGGGCCTATGTGGCCCATCTTTCTCTGCCTCATACGACCCAAACTATTTTAACACCTCACACTTCGTGACCCTTAGCTTTAGCCCTCGTTTTATACCTCACTCATCCTCATTTATTTTATTTTATTTTTGTATTATTATTATTTTCTTTTTCTTTTTCTTTTTCCACCTTCTCAAATTAGGGTTTCCTCCCAAACCCTAGTTCGGTCTCCTATGCATCCTTATATTATCCCATGTACTATTTTTCACCCGAAGCCCCAGCCACCCAAACGACACTTCTATTACCTTCCTCACGCCCCAAGGCAAATTTCCATACGTAAATTTTTCCCCCATGCAGACTCTAACCATCTCATGCAAACCCCCCGATATTTTCCATGCAAAACCCTAAAATTTCCAGGCAAACCATAGTTCCTCCCATGCAAACCCTAGTTCCTCCCACTCTTTCATTTACTTAAGTCCCCCCCTTTTATTCACTACTCATGGATCGTGGATTATTTAGGTCACTCTTACCTACGTTAGCCAACTTACTTCCCCTTGGTTATCTTATTTTCCCATTTTTCTTTTTCATGCCTCCATCCCACATCACCACATTAAATATCCTAGCATGCATGTCCTAAGGGCCACATCACATCATGTCACGACTTGCAGCATATCCATATTAGCACATACCAGTAGAAAACACATGGACATACCTCTGTTCTAAGTCGCGCTACATATAAAATGATGTGTATCTCAATACTTTGTATTTAGATAATTCTATTAATTCTTGTAAATTAAATTGTACATATAATTAATTTTCTTATTCTGTGAATAATTAGGAAAAAATCAAATTAATGGAAATGGAGCATAATGTTGGCTGATGTGAGTAGATGTTGTCGGTTGTTGCTGCTGACATGAAATTGCTGCATAAGTTGATTTTTGTTTGATCATATCAGTGAGGGAAAATTATTATTCCCAAATGATGCATTCGCTAGCAAATCATAGCTAGTGGAATTAAGTAGGCCACATGATCAGCCACCCGATCCATATTTTTGGGTTAGAAGGAGTGCATATTATGCAACCCTTAATCTCCATAATTAGCCACATAATTTAGCTGATGGGAAATTAGTTGTTGTTGACGCAAAAAAAATATAACAACAAGAAAAATAATATTTTATTGTTATATGATCAATCAACCTAAATTAGGAATAATTAAATATTCCTAAAATTATTTGGGATTTATATGTTAAATTAAAATATTTTAATTGTTTACATCCCGCTCATATTTTATTAAATTGGGCCAAAATATTTTAATTAGGCTTATTTTAATTAAATATGGGCCTAATTTATTTCACAAAAGGCCATGAGTTCGTAAAATTAAGTTAAATGAAGCATGACTTTTAATTCTACAACGCGAGATGGGCCCAAGACCGAAAGCCAAGAAGGCCCTTTTCTCTCTAAATAGAGGGCTCCCCTCCTCATTGAAGACACACTGAAGTCCCGAGAGCAAGAGCTTATAGAGAGAATGCTCCCAAGCACTCTAAAGCTAAAGATCGATGACCTGAAGAACGAAGATCCGAAGATTGAAGAAGTGAGATCCGAGGATCAAAGAATGAAGGACGATGCTTTCCAGATCATCAAAGTCTAAAACGTTGAAGCATTGCAACTTCAACATCATTGAACCTGTTCGAAGGGATCATGCACCACCAAATCGTGCCCTCTTTACCAGGTAAATTAAATTTTTATCAATAGGTTTGGATCAAGCTCATTAAACTCAAGATGAGCCCCGAACAAGTTGAGCCCAAAATTCAACATCGCGAATCACAACGCCATCAATTGTCTAGGAGATTGAATCAAAGGATATTAAATCTTATACCGGATTTATACAGAGATTGTACCTACATTCGATCCGATAATTAATAATCAATAAAATTATATTTTGTTCTTCAATTTTCTTTTTGCAGAAAATTTGTCGTTAACAAATTTGGTGCACCCGGTGGGATAATCTCTGCCTCTCATCCCAACTTCAACTACACATCGTGATGGCTTCAAACACTAACAAGAGTATCCTCAACAACTCTACAACACTCAGTGGTGACAGTAATCACTCTGGGCCATTGACACGAAGCAAGGCAAAAATCATTGCCTCAAGCAACAAGGATATGTTTCTTGCAGCCCCCATTGCTGAATGATCAATGCCACCCATTGTAGGAGCTACCTCAGAACATGCTCTATTAAACCAAGATAAAGATTCAAAAAACTCTGCATACTCAATCGCTGCAGTGATGACAACTGGAATCATTGATGAACAGCTCACAGAATTGAAACAGGTTATTGACATCCTCTCCAAAGTTGTGAAAGAGAAGGATGAGAAAATCGCTATGCTGATGCAAAAAATTGAAGAAAAAGGTGACGCTTCATCTAGTAAAGAGAAAGAGGCGGTCATTGAAGCAAAAGACCAGGACAACTCTGTCGATAGATTGCAGCTTTAGGAGGAGAAAGACTACTCTAACTTGACTCCTTTGGGAGGTTTGACTCCCAAAGGCCTACGAGAGATGATTGCCGGTGTAGTAAAAGCTCAATTCGGCATCGCTTCCCAAAATATCTTCTCTTACATGAAGCCCTACACAAAGAGGATCGACTGCTTGCCAATGCCTGTTGGTTATCAGCCTCCCAAATTTCAATATTTTGAAGGCAAGGGCCATCCCCGCCAGCATATAGCACATTTCGTCGAAACTTGTAATAATACAGGTACTAGAGGAGATTTACTAGTGAAACAATTCATGCGATCATTGAAGGAAAATGCTTTTGACTGGTACACTAACCTCCCTAGTGAGTCCATTGATAATTGGGAAGAGTTAGAGAGAGAGTCCGCAACCATTTTTACTGTGCTCACTGAACTGTAAGTATGGTGGAGCTTGCAAACACTAAGCAGTGGGAGAATGAGCCCATTGAAGAGTACATCGAGCATTGGCATACATTGAGCCTAGATTGTCAAGATCACCTCAGTGAAGTATCGCCTATTAGGATGTGCATTGAAGGAATGCATTGGGGCATTGTGTACATCTTGCAGGGCATGAAACCCATAACTTTCTCTGAGTTATCTACGACTGCTCACGACATAGAGGTGAACATTGCTAAACATGGACGTAAAATACCTGTTTTTGAACAGCCTAAGGAGAAGAAGGAATTCAAGAAGAATGAGAAATCTTCCAAGAGCGTGACGAAGGAGGCAATGGATGTTGGTGTATCTCCAATTAAGATCTCAGCTAAGCCACAAAGATCTAACGGGAGTCAAAACTACTCAAAGCAAGAGTTTACAAGGAAGCGGACAACTTTGAAGGAATTGGGACAAAATAGTACCCATTTCCTGATTCAGACGTCCCAGGGATGCTGGAAGATCTATTGGAACAGAAGGTGGTAAATTTACCGGAGCCAAAGCATCCACAAGAGCCAGGACGAACTGAAGATCCTAGATACTGCATGTACCATTGATGCATCAGCCATCCAACTAAAAAATGCATCACTTTTAAGGAGAGGATCATGAAATTAGCAAAAGAGGGAGTAATTTTACTCGATCTGGAAGTCCCAACAGTTGGCCTAAATTATATCACCATGATGAGTGACTTGCCCAAGACAATGCCTACAAGGGTTAGCCAGTTGATTCAGTTTGGAAGCCTGGAACCAATTCTGATATACGTCTCAAAAAGTGATGGTTCACAAACTCACACAGTTGTCAAAGACCTTAAAGTGAAGCATAACCCTATACAAACCGATGAGGAGGACAAGGGTTGGACTTTGGTGACAAGAAGACGTCGAAAGAGAAAACAAGTTTCAAAGCCTCAACTATGCCGACGCCAAGGGAAGCAGTCCAGAAGAAACAAAGGTGAGGCCAAGCCGAAGAAGGGATGAAGTCGAAGCTAAGAAAGGAAAGAGTCTTGCTAATTGAATTGCTGAAACAAGAACCTCTTAAGCCAATCCCACAAGCAGAATTTTTCCCTCCAAAATTCTTGGAAGTTTATGAATTTAACACAACTTCCTACTGTGTAGTTGAAGAAGATGATGCAAGAGAGGATGCCATTCAAGATGATAATGCTCTCGATATACTTGGCTTAAATAGCGACGAGATGACTGAAACACTTTCACAAGATGAAAGTTTACAACATTGGAGCAAGTTACCGAAAGAGGTTAGAGAAGTTATGATTAAAGCTCTTCAAGAGCCAGAAGTACGAAATCATGTAGGTGATGTAGTTTGTTGTGCCTCTCTCCCCTTCACGGAGGATGATATGTTTCTCGGAGCCAAAATACATAATAGGTCACTCTTTATCTCAGGATATGCTCGTGACCAAAGAATCAGTCGTGTGTTGATTGACGGAGGGTCAGTTGTAAACATCATGCCACTATTCACCATGAAGCAGCTCAGAATACCGATAGACTAGCTATCAAATAGTTCACTTTTCATCCAAGGCTTCAATTTGGGAGGAGAAAATTCTATAGGGAAAATATATCTTCACCTCACTATTGGAAGTATGACTTCATCAACGTTATTCCATGTAATTGATGCCAAGACATCCTTAAATTCTTCAACTACGGCTGAGTCACACTTTGTAGATGCTAGGTTTTACAATGAGGTGGAAGACCCTTCACAACGGCTGAGTCACACTTTGCAGATGCTAGGTTTTACAATGAGGTGGAAGAAACGCTGAGCAAGATAAAGCTACTAGTGCCATCAGCAAGAAAAACTACAGCGATGAAGCAAAACAATAGAATAATAAATATAGAGAGACCGTCAGCCGGTCATGAAAGAGTACAACTGAACCCTGAACCTAAACTGGACTTAAGTCACAAGATAATAAGTTCTTCAATCTTAAGGTATGTCCCAAAATCCAAAAGGAAAGAAGGATAATCTCCATTCACAAGATGCGGCCATAACCTTTGTGATGCTACTACTTCCACAATAGAGGATGTAAAGATCTTGAAGAAAAACCTCGTAGTCCCTATCACAAGAATGAGCCAAGCAAAGGTAATTAAGCCTCCATTTCTAGGATTTGAGAGGTCATCCAAAATGTTAGCAAAAGAGATCACCATCCCGACGCAGAGAATGAAGGAGGGTTTTGATCCAAATGCATACAAGTTGATGGCGCATTGCAGGTTTGATATCTCTACCTTCAAGACAACAAATGATGATAATAAAAGGCACATGGAGAGAACATCATATAGCATGACCAACACCTAAAAGATATTATTAGATCAAGGCCAGACGGTGGACACATCAAGGAAGGGCTTAGGATACTCAAATCCAAAGCCTATAATAATATCAGCTAGAGGAAAGAATAAAGGGGTCTCCACACAATATATCACTGCTGAAGAAAATGATGATTTGGAGGGGCAAACATCGGAATGTTGACAAAGGATCTCGGTGTTTGATAGATTGGATCATTCGACCAAGACAAGGCCTTCTGTGTTCTCTCAAATAGGGGGAAAAGCCTTACAGGAGGAAAGGCCAACTCAGAAGAAATCATCTGTATTCTCACGCCTTGGAGTCACCAATCATGATAATAAGATTTGGAAGAGGAAATTGGAAGCTTCATTGATTCTGAATGAACAAGGGAACGAAATGAAGAGTCTCATACCATCACAAATGAGGCACTATGCCAAGTTACAAATTAGCACAGAGGGAGCCCTTAGAATCAAGAAGTATGCTGTTATCGTCACTAGGCAAAAGCATCAAGAGAAGAAGAGTTCCACATTAAAACAATTAATAGCTTCCACCAACAACATAACCATCGAAGATTACTCAAGTCAAGAGATGGTAGAACAGGAAGCACCCCTGAAGCTTGAAGATGGAGAGCAAGCTACTGTGGACAAATTGAAAGAAGTCAATTTGGGTACTATAGAGGAGCCCAGGGTAACCTTCATCAGTGCTCTGCTGAACCCTAATGAAGAAAAGAAATATATTGAGTTACTTGAGGAATATAAAGATGTCTTTTCTTGGAGATACAAAGAGATGCCCAGACTTGACCCGAAGGTAGCAGTGCATGAACTTGACATCAAGCCTAAGTAGAAACATAGACCGGTGAAACAACCATTACGTCATTTTTGCCTAGAGCTCATTCCAAAGATATAGAAGGAAGTGAATAGCCAATTTAAGTCAAGGTTCATTCGAGAAGTTAAATACCCTTCATGGATTGCAAATATAGTCTCTATCAGAATGAAAAATGGGAAGCTCCGCCTTTGCATAGACTTTAGAGATTTGAACCATGCATGTCCAAAAGATGATTTCCCTCTCCCTATCACAGAATTGATGGTGGATGTCACGACAAGACATGAAGCATTATCATTCATGGACGGTTATAGTGGTTATCATCAAATTTGCATGGCTCCTAAGGATGAAGAATGCACTGGCTTTCGCACTCCAAAAGGAATATTCTGCTAACGATTCATACCTTTCGGATTCAAGAATGTAGGGGCCACCTACCAAAGGGCTATGTAGAAGATCTTTGATGACATGTTGCATAAGGTTATAGAATGTTATGTCGATGATTTGGTAGTCGATTCAAGACGAAGAGACAACCACATCCAAGATCTTATGACAGTATTTGATCGACTGAGAGAGTATCAGCTCAAGATGAATCCATTAAAGTGTGCATTCGATGTTACATCTAGAAAATTCTTAGGTTTTGTTTTCCGACATATAGGCATAAAAATTGATCAGTCAAAGATTGATGCAATCCAGAAGATGCCGAGAACAACAAACCTCAACGAACTCCAAAGCCTATAGGGTCGATTGGCTTATATACAAAGGTTCATCTCAAACTTAGCAAGGCGTTGTCAACCATTTATCCATCTCATGAGAAAGGGAGAGCCTTTCGAATGGGATAAAGCTTGTGATCATGCTTTTGCAGGTATTAAGAGTTACCTCCTCAATCCACCCATCCTAGTAGCACCTCTACTAGGCAGACCGCTCTTACTTTATGTGGCAACGCAAGAACGTTCACTAGGGGCATTGTGTGCACAGGAAAATGAAAAGGGGAAGGAACAAGCACTCTATTATTTTAGTCGTACTCTCATTGGAGCAGAAATCAACTGCATCCCAATCGAGAAGATATGTCTATCCTTGGTTTTCACCAAACAAAAACTAAAACATTACATGCAAGCGCATACAGTACATCTAACATCACGTGTAGATCCCATCAAATATATCATGTCTAGGTCGGTGTTGACAGGAAAACTAGCAAAATGGGCTCTGGTGATCAATCAATACGACATTATCTTCATTCCTCAAAAGGCGATCAAAGGACAAGCACTGGCATACTTCTTATCCGATCACCCAATTCCAACTGAGTGGGAGTTATCAGATGAGCTACCAAATGAGGAGTCATTGGTCATTGAGGTCCTCCCTCCATGGGAAATGTACTTTGATGGTGCTACACGAAGAGACAGCGCAGGAGCTGGGGTTGTTTTTGTGTCCCCTCAAAGGAATGTGCTTGCATATTCATTTGTGCTCACAGAGTTATGCTCCAATAACATGGCATAATATCAAGCACTGATAATGGGGCTCGAGATGGCACTAGAGATGGAAATCAAGGATCTAAATATCTATGGAGACTCGAATCTAGTAATCAGGCAGCTCCTAGAGGAGTATGATGTGAAGAAAGAGGATTTAATTCCCTACCACAAGCACGCTACACATCTACTTGGAAAATTTCATGAAGTGAAGCTGGAACACATAGGAAGAGGATCAAACAAGATTGCTGATGCACTTGAGAAATTGGCAGCGACAATAGCATTAGGGGTCAACGAAACAACAACATTGCCAGTATGTAGTCAGTGGGTCATACCATCTATCCATGACGAGGAGGAGGAGGGATCAAACTTAGTATCTATCTATGAGGTGGATATTGAAGACTGGTGACAACCACGTATAGACTATTTGGAATATGGTAGGTTACCAGATGATCTTCAACATTGAATGGAGATTTGACAAAGAGCGGTGCATTTCTACTTTCACAATAACATACTTTACCGTCGTAATGCGAATGGACTCCTACTTCAATGCTTGGGAGAAAGAGAAGCAAAGGAAGTCATGGAGGAAGCTCATGCAGGGGTTTGCGGAGCTCATCAATCTGGGCCTAAGCTACATGAGAGAATTAAGCGTCTCGGCTATTATTGGCCGACAATGGTACAAGACTGTATGGATTATGCAAGGAGGCGCAAGCCATGCCAGTTTCACGCAAATTTCGTTCATCAACCACTAGAGCCATTGCATCCTACAGTAGCATCATGGCCATTTGAAGCATGGGGTCTTCACGTCGTTGGTCCATTCACACCAAAATCTTCAAGTGGAAAAGCATACATCTTAGCTGCGACAGATTACTTTTCCAAGTAGGCTGAAGTTGTGACTTTAAAAGAGGTGAAGAAGGAGAATGTGGTTGAATTCATCCAAACTCACATCATATATCGGTTTGGAGTTCCTAGATACATCTTGATAGATAATGGGAAGCCCTTTGTTAATCAGCTGGTGACCAAGTTATTCCATAAATTTGAATTCACACAGAGGACATCTTCCATGTACTATGGTCAAGCGGAAGCTTTCAACAAAACATTGTGTACCCTCCTCAAGAAAGTAGTGTCGAAGAACAAGCGAGATTGGCATGAGAGAATGGGAGAAGCATTATGGGCGTATCGGACAACTGGACAAAACTCCACTAAAGTCACTCCAAATTTCTTAGTATATGGAGTTGAAGCAGTGCTCCCGATCGAGATTCAGATTCCATCACTCCGGATTGCTATACATGAAGGACTGGCGGAGGATCAGAATGCCCAACTTCGTCTCGCTGAATTGGAATCACTTGATGAACGATGATTACAAGCGCAACAAAACCTTGAATGCCATCAAGCTCGGATGACTAGAGCTTTCAATAAGAAAGTGCGCCCGAGATCATTTCAAGTGGGTGACATGGTGCTTGCAATCCGGAGACCCGTCATTCTTAGTCACCGCACAGGTGGAAAGTTCACTGCAAAATTGGATGGTTTATATGTTGTCCAATTCTACACCAATGGTGGATCTCTACTGTAACACTCCTGGCCCGCAAGAGTATAAACTGTGAACGGCAAAATCATAAAATTAAGACCTCCATTGTAATACTCCTGGCCCGCAAGAGTATAAACTATGGACGGCAAACAAAAAAAAGTTGTAAAAAATAGCCGAAAGCTGAATCCAGTTCAAAAGATGTTGGTCGTTGACGAAGAAAAGTAGTTGAATGGGGTTCGACAGCTGTAAAAAACAGCCGGAAGCCGAATCCGGTTCAAAAGATGCTGGCCGTTGACGACGAAAAGCGGTTGAACGGGGTTCGACAGTTGTAAAAAATAGCCGAAAGCCAAATCTGGTTCAAAATATGTTGGTCGTTGACGGGGTTCGACAACTATAAAAAATAGCTGGAAGTCGAATCCGGTTCAAAAGATGTTGGTCGTTGACAAAGCGGTTGAACGAGGTTCGACAGCTATAAAAATGACCAGAAGCCGAATCTGGTTCAAAAGATGCTAGCCGTTGATGAAGAAAAACGATTGAATGTGGTTCAACAGTTGTAAAAAAAATAGTCAGAAGCCGAATCTGGTTCAAAATATGATGACCATTGACGAAGAAAAGCAGTTGAACGGGGTTCGACAGTTGTAAAAAATAGCCGGAAGCCAAATCTAGTTCAAAAGATGCTGACCGTTGATGAAGAAAAGAGGTTGAACAAGGTTTGACGGATGAAAAAAAAATAAAAAACAAAAGTCAGAAGCCGAATCTGGTTCGAAAGATGCTGCTCGTTGATGAAGAAAGGCGGTTGAATGGGGTTCGACAACTAAAGAATAGTCTAAAGCCGAACCCGGTTCAAAAGTTGTTGACTGCTAATGATGAAAGACGACTGAATGTGATTCAATAGCTAATAAACAACTAGTATTCAAACCCAATTCATAGGCTGAAGGCAATCAAATCCAGTCTGAAAGTCGCTGACCCTTGACAAAGCATCACACAGATTTTGCTGATATTTGATTCTATCATTTGGGGGCATCATCATGGACTATCAACACTATAATAGGAGCAACACCTACTAATATATATATAAATATATATATATATATATATATATATATACACACACACACACACATATATATATACACACATACATACATACATACATATATATGTATGTATGTATTTATGTATATATGTATGTATATATATGTATGTATATACCTCAAGTGCAGCCGGACGCTAATTTCGACGAAAAAAAAAGAAGTCTGAAGGTTTGAGGAAACTCTTTATAAACGATTTGAAATTGCATAATGCCCCCAAATACACACACACACACACACACACATATGAATCTTGTCATAGAAAAGGTACAAGAGACAGGCTTGTGAGTCGTGTATCACAAAAAATGTATATATACTACTTCTTAGCCTTGTTTGATATTTTTGTGGATGAAGATGATCAGCGGGTGCTTCGGGGTTGAAAAGGAATAATTTTGTTCGCTATCTCCTGCTGGAGACCGGCGTATTGAAATTGATATATCTTTGAGCTATCAAAAATAATAAATATATATATATAACTATATATATATATATACTAAAAAAAAAAGTGGCAGTATCATCAATATTCATATATTTTTTTCAAACCACTCATCATAATTTAAAACAGTATAAAGTTGAAAAAAAAGAAGAAGAAAAAGAAAAGAAAAAAAGAAAAAAGAGAGAAGCTATATAAGTGAGGAAGCAAATTAGTAAGGAGTTATGCAGAAAAAAAATTACCAAAGGTATGGTGATGACAAATTATTCGTACAGAAGCAAATCAAGAGACCTCCAAATATAAATTGAAAAGTCTTCTGCTTTCTTCATGGGACGAGATTAATTTCGGTTGCCAAGTTATTGTGTTTATTTGGGTGACTAACACCTCGTATATTTATACTTGGATTAGTTGGCTGTAAATCTTTATGGATAGAGTCACTGGTTAAAAGATAAGCTTTTGTGATAAGATTGAAGGCACAAGATTCCTAAAAGATAGTAATCCAGTTGGGAAAATAACTTTTGTAGAAATCTCTAGATATGTCTCACCATCAAGATATTAGCCGCAGATAAGATCTTTTTAACAGCTCTAGTAAATTTTTAGTATTTCAGTTAAAATAAATCATCATAAAAAAAGAGAGAGAGTATCAAAGTTTATATTTTGGATAAATTACAACCAAGTACTACAAGTCACAGTCGAATGGTCAGTTAAATGTACCAAGCCAGTGACTTGTAGTGGGGGCATTTGTTAACACCAAAAAAAATATATAACAACAAGAAAAATAATATTTAATTATTATATGATCAACCAACCTAAATTAGGAATAATTAAATATTCCTAAAATTATTTAGGATTTATATGTTAAATTAAAATATTTTAATTGTTTATATCCCGCTCGTATTTTATTAAATTGGGCATAAAATATTTTAATTGGGCTTAGTCTAATTAAATATGGGCCTAATTTATTTCACAAAAGGCCATGAGTCCGTAAAATTAATTTAAATGAAGCAAGACTTTTAAATCTACAATGCAAGATGGGCCCAAGCCCAAAAGCCAAGGAGGCCATTTTCTCTATAAATAGAGGCCTCCCCTCCTCATTGAAGACACACTGAAGTCCCGAGATCAAGAGCTTATAGAGAGAATGCTCCCAAGCACTCTAAAGCTAAAGATCGAGGGCCCGAAGAATGAAGATCCGAAGATCAAAGAAGTAAGATCTGAGGAGCGAAGAACAAAGATCGAAGAACGAAGCTTTCTAGATCGTCAAAGTTGAAAACGTTGAAGCATTGCAACTTCAACATCATTGAACCTGTTCGAAGGGATCAAGCACCACCAAATCGTTCCCTCTTTACCAGGTAAATTAAATTTTCATTAACAGGTTTGGATCAAGCTCATTAAACTCAAGACGAGCCCCGAACAAGTTGAGCCCAAATTTCAACATCACGAATCACAACGCCATCAATTGTCTAGGAGATTGAATCAAAGGATATTAAATCTTATACCGGATTTATACAGAGATTGTACCTACATTCGATCCGATAATTAATAACCAATAAAAGTAAATTTTTTTCTTCAATTTTCTTTTTACAAAAAATTTGTCGTTAATAGTTGTAATTCAATTATGTGGGAATAAATGTAATCTTGTGTTTATATTTGGGCTGAATCACTATAATCAGCATCAATGATCTTGTATATTGGGTTGATTGTCTCGGCTGTCTTGTATTTGGGCTGTTTGGTTATCTCGATTAAGCCCACCATCCGTATGTATTTGGGTATTTGTCTACGCGCATATATATAGGGCTTATACGGAAGATTGTACATACTTTTGGCAGAATAATGCACAGATTATTTTCTCTCATTCTCTCTGGAATTCTCTCTCTCAACTTCTCTCTCTTATGAAACCCTCTCTCGCTCGAATCTCTTCTCTACTAATTCTCTTGATCAATTCTCTCTTCTGTAAATCAATCTCAGTTCTTGTTGAATACAACTGTGCCCTGAGTTTCTTGATCATCCTTCGGTTTAATTCCTTAGGCTAATAAGTATCTTGTTGGTCGAAGCGAGATTGGCATGAGAGAATGGGAGAAGCATTATGGGCGTATCGGACAACTGGACAAAACTCCACTAAAGTCACTCCAAATTTCTTAGTATATGGAGTTGAAGCAGTGCTCCCGATCGAGATTCAGATTCCATCACTCCGGATTGCTATACATGAAGGACTGGCGGAGGATCAGAATGCCCAACTTCGTCTCGCTGAATTGGAATCACTTGATGAACGATGATTACAAGCGCAACAAAACCTTGAATGCCATCAAGCTCGGATGACTAGAGCTTTCAATAAGAAAGTGCGCCCGAGATCATTTCAAGTGGGTGACATGGTGCTTGCAATCCGGAGACCCGTCATTCTTAGTCACCGCACAGGTGGAAAGTTCACTGCAAAATTGGATGGTTTATATGTTGTCCAATTCTACACCAATGGTGGATCTCTACTGTAACACTCCTGGCCCGCAAGAGTATAAACTGTGAACGGCAAAATCATAAAATTAAGACCTCCATTGTAATACTCCTGGCCCGCAAGAGTATAAACTATGGACGGCAAACAAAAAAAAGTTGTAAAAAATAGCCGAAAGCTGAATCCAGTTCAAAAGATGTTGGTCGTTGACGAAGAAAAGTAGTTGAATGGGGTTCGACAGCTGTAAAAAACAGCCGGAAGCCGAATCCGGTTCAAAAGATGCTGGCCGTTGACGACGAAAAGCGGTTGAACGGGGTTCGACAGTTGTAAAAAATAGCCGAAAGCCAAATCTGGTTCAAAATATGTTGGTCGTTGACGGGGTTCGACAACTATAAAAAATAGCTGGAAGTCGAATCCGGTTCAAAAGATGTTGGTCGTTGACAAAGCGGTTGAACGAGGTTCGACAGCTATAAAAATGACCAGAAGCCGAATCTGGTTCAAAAGATGCTAGCCGTTGATGAAGAAAAACGATTGAATGTGGTTCAACAGTTGTAAAAAAAATAGTCAGAAGCCGAATCTGGTTCAAAATATGATGACCATTGACGAAGAAAAGCAGTTGAACGGGGTTCGACAGTTGTAAAAAATAGCCGGAAGCCAAATCTAGTTCAAAAGATGCTGACCGTTGATGAAGAAAAGAGGTTGAACAAGGTTTGACGGATGAAAAAAAAATAAAAAACAAAAGTCAGAAGCCGAATCTGGTTCGAAAGATGCTGCTCGTTGATGAAGAAAGGCGGTTGAATGGGGTTCGACAACTAAAGAATAGTCTAAAGCCGAACCCGGTTCAAAAGTTGTTGACTGCTAATGATGAAAGACGACTGAATGTGATTCAATAGCTAATAAACAACTAGTATTCAAACCCAATTCATAGGCTGAAGGCAATCAAATCCAGTCTGAAAGTCGCTGACCCTTGACAAAGCATCACACAGATTTTGCTGATATTTGATTCTATCATTTGGGGGCATCATCATGGACTATCAACACTATAATAGGAGCAACACCTACTAATATATATATAAATATATATATATATATATATATATATATACACACACACACACACATATATATATACACACATACATACATACATACATATATATGTATGTATGTATTTATGTATATATGTATGTATATATATGTATGTATATACCTCAAGTGCAGCCGGACGCTAATTTCGACGAAAAAAAAAGAAGTCTGAAGGTTTGAGGAAACTCTTTATAAACGATTTGAAATTGCATAATGCCCCCAAATACACACACACACACACACACACATATGAATCTTGTCATAGAAAAGGTACAAGAGACAGGCTTGTGAGTCGTGTATCACAAAAAATGTATATATACTACTTCTTAGCCTTGTTTGATATTTTTGTGGATGAAGATGATCAGCGGGTGCTTCGGGGTTGAAAAGGAATAATTTTGTTCGCTATCTCCTGCTGGAGACCGGCGTATTGAAATTGATATATCTTTGAGCTATCAAAAATAATAAATATATATATATAACTATATATATATATATACTAAAAAAAAAAGTGGCAGTATCATCAATATTCATATATTTTTTTCAAACCACTCATCATAATTTAAAACAGTATAAAGTTGAAAAAAAAGAAGAAGAAAAAGAAAAGAAAAAAAGAAAAAAGAGAGAAGCTATATAAGTGAGGAAGCAAATTAGTAAGGAGTTATGCAGAAAAAAAATTACCAAAGGTATGGTGATGACAAATTATTCGTACAGAAGCAAATCAAGAGACCTCCAAATATAAATTGAAAAGTCTTCTGCTTTCTTCATGGGACGAGATTAATTTCGGTTGCCAAGTTATTGTGTTTATTTGGGTGACTAACACCTCGTATATTTATACTTGGATTAGTTGGCTGTAAATCTTTATGGATAGAGTCACTGGTTAAAAGATAAGCTTTTGTGATAAGATTGAAGGCACAAGATTCCTAAAAGATAGTAATCCAGTTGGGAAAATAACTTTTGTAGAAATCTCTAGATATGTCTCACCATCAAGATATTAGCCGCAGATAAGATCTTTTTAACAGCTCTAGTAAATTTTTAGTATTTCAGTTAAAATAAATCATCATAAAAAAAGAGAGAGAGTATCAAAGTTTATATTTTGGATAAATTACAACCAAGTACTACAAGTCACAGTCGAATGGTCAGTTAAATGTACCAAGCCAGTGACTTGTAGTGGGGGCATTTGTTAACACCAAAAAAAATATATAACAACAAGAAAAATAATATTTAATTATTATATGATCAACCAACCTAAATTAGGAATAATTAAATATTCCTAAAATTATTTAGGATTTATATGTTAAATTAAAATATTTTAATTGTTTATATCCCGCTCGTATTTTATTAAATTGGGCATAAAATATTTTAATTGGGCTTAGTCTAATTAAATATGGGCCTAATTTATTTCACAAAAGGCCATGAGTCCGTAAAATTAATTTAAATGAAGCAAGACTTTTAAATCTACAATGCAAGATGGGCCCAAGCCCAAAAGCCAAGGAGGCCATTTTCTCTATAAATAGAGGCCTCCCCTCCTCATTGAAGACACACTGAAGTCCCGAGATCAAGAGCTTATAGAGAGAATGCTCCCAAGCACTCTAAAGCTAAAGATCGAGGGCCCGAAGAATGAAGATCCGAAGATCAAAGAAGTAAGATCTGAGGAGCGAAGAACAAAGATCGAAGAACGAAGCTTTCTAGATCGTCAAAGTTGAAAACGTTGAAGCATTGCAACTTCAACATCATTGAACCTGTTCGAAGGGATCAAGCACCACCAAATCGTTCCCTCTTTACCAGGTAAATTAAATTTTCATTAACAGGTTTGGATCAAGCTCATTAAACTCAAGACGAGCCCCGAACAAGTTGAGCCCAAATTTCAACATCACGAATCACAACGCCATCAATTGTCTAGGAGATTGAATCAAAGGATATTAAATCTTATACCGGATTTATACAGAGATTGTACCTACATTCGATCCGATAATTAATAACCAATAAAAGTAAATTTTTTTCTTCAATTTTCTTTTTACAAAAAATTTGTCGTTAATAGTTGTAATTCAATTATGTGGGAATAAATGTAATCTTGTGTTTATATTTGGGCTGAATCACTATAATCAGCATCAATGATCTTGTATATTGGGTTGATTGTCTCGGCTGTCTTGTATTTGGGCTGTTTGGTTATCTCGATTAAGCCCACCATCCGTATGTATTTGGGTATTTGTCTACGCGCATATATATAGGGCTTATACGGAAGATTGTACATACTTTTGGCAGAATAATGCACAGATTATTTTCTCTCATTCTCTCTGGAATTCTCTCTCTCAACTTCTCTCTCTTATGAAACCCTCTCTCGCTCGAATCTCTTCTCTACTAATTCTCTTGATCAATTCTCTCTTCTGTAAATCAATCTCAGTTCTTGTTGAATACAACTGTGCCCTGAGTTTCTTGATCATCCTTCGGTTTAATTCCTTAGGCTAATAAGTATCTTGTTGGTCGAAGCGAGATTGGCATGAGAGAATGGGAGAAGCATTATGGGCGTATCGGACAACTGGACAAAACTCCACTAAAGTCACTCCAAATTTCTTAGTATATGGAGTTGAAGCAGTGCTCCCGATCGAGATTCAGATTCCATCACTCCGGATTGCTATACATGAAGGACTGGCGGAGGATCAGAATGCCCAACTTCGTCTCGCTGAATTGGAATCACTTGATGAACGATGATTACAAGCGCAACAAAACCTTGAATGCCATCAAGCTCGGATGACTAGAGCTTTCAATAAGAAAGTGCGCCCGAGATCATTTCAAGTGGGTGACATGGTGCTTGCAATCCGGAGACCCGTCATTCTTAGTCACCGCACAGGTGGAAAGTTCACTGCAAAATTGGATGGTTTATATGTTGTCCAATTCTACACCAATGGTGGATCTCTACTGTAACACTCCTGGCCCGCAAGAGTATAAACTGTGAACGGCAAAATCATAAAATTAAGACCTCCATTGTAATACTCCTGGCCCGCAAGAGTATAAACTATGGACGGCAAACAAAAAAAAGTTGTAAAAAATAGCCGAAAGCTGAATCCAGTTCAAAAGATGTTGGTCGTTGACGAAGAAAAGTAGTTGAATGGGGTTCGACAGCTGTAAAAAACAGCCGGAAGCCGAATCCGGTTCAAAAGATGCTGGCCGTTGACGACGAAAAGCGGTTGAACGGGGTTCGACAGTTGTAAAAAATAGCCGAAAGCCAAATCTGGTTCAAAATATGTTGGTCGTTGACGGGGTTCGACAACTATAAAAAATAGCTGGAAGTCGAATCCGGTTCAAAAGATGTTGGTCGTTGACAAAGCGGTTGAACGAGGTTCGACAGCTATAAAAATGACCAGAAGCCGAATCTGGTTCAAAAGATGCTAGCCGTTGATGAAGAAAAACGATTGAATGTGGTTCAACAGTTGTAAAAAAAATAGTCAGAAGCCGAATCTGGTTCAAAATATGATGACCATTGACGAAGAAAAGCAGTTGAACGGGGTTCGACAGTTGTAAAAAATAGCCGGAAGCCAAATCTAGTTCAAAAGATGCTGACCGTTGATGAAGAAAAGAGGTTGAACAAGGTTTGACGGATGAAAAAAAAATAAAAAACAAAAGTCAGAAGCCGAATCTGGTTCGAAAGATGCTGCTCGTTGATGAAGAAAGGCGGTTGAATGGGGTTCGACAACTAAAGAATAGTCTAAAGCCGAACCCGGTTCAAAAGTTGTTGACTGCTAATGATGAAAGACGACTGAATGTGATTCAATAGCTAATAAACAACTAGTATTCAAACCCAATTCATAGGCTGAAGGCAATCAAATCCAGTCTGAAAGTCGCTGACCCTTGACAAAGCATCACACAGATTTTGCTGATATTTGATTCTATCATTTGGGGGCATCATCATGGACTATCAACACTATAATAGGAGCAACACCTACTAATATATATATAAATATATATATATATATATATATATATATACACACACACACACACATATATATATACACACATACATACATACATACATATATATGTATGTATGTATTTATGTATATATGTATGTATATATATGTATGTATATACCTCAAGTGCAGCCGGACGCTAATTTCGACGAAAAAAAAAGAAGTCTGAAGGTTTGAGGAAACTCTTTATAAACGATTTGAAATTGCATAATGCCCCCAAATACACACACACACACACACACACATATGAATCTTGTCATAGAAAAGGTACAAGAGACAGGCTTGTGAGTCGTGTATCACAAAAAATGTATATATACTACTTCTTAGCCTTGTTTGATATTTTTGTGGATGAAGATGATCAGCGGGTGCTTCGGGGTTGAAAAGGAATAATTTTGTTCGCTATCTCCTGCTGGAGACCGGCGTATTGAAATTGATATATCTTTGAGCTATCAAAAATAATAAATATATATATATAACTATATATATATATATACTAAAAAAAAAAGTGGCAGTATCATCAATATTCATATATTTTTTTCAAACCACTCATCATAATTTAAAACAGTATAAAGTTGAAAAAAAAGAAGAAGAAAAAGAAAAGAAAAAAAGAAAAAAGAGAGAAGCTATATAAGTGAGGAAGCAAATTAGTAAGGAGTTATGCAGAAAAAAAATTACCAAAGGTATGGTGATGACAAATTATTCGTACAGAAGCAAATCAAGAGACCTCCAAATATAAATTGAAAAGTCTTCTGCTTTCTTCATGGGACGAGATTAATTTCGGTTGCCAAGTTATTGTGTTTATTTGGGTGACTAACACCTCGTATATTTATACTTGGATTAGTTGGCTGTAAATCTTTATGGATAGAGTCACTGGTTAAAAGATAAGCTTTTGTGATAAGATTGAAGGCACAAGATTCCTAAAAGATAGTAATCCAGTTGGGAAAATAACTTTTGTAGAAATCTCTAGATATGTCTCACCATCAAGATATTAGCCGCAGATAAGATCTTTTTAACAGCTCTAGTAAATTTTTAGTATTTCAGTTAAAATAAATCATCATAAAAAAAGAGAGAGAGTATCAAAGTTTATATTTTGGATAAATTACAACCAAGTACTACAAGTCACAGTCGAATGGTCAGTTAAATGTACCAAGCCAGTGACTTGTAGTGGGGGCATTTGTTAACACCAAAAAAAATATATAACAACAAGAAAAATAATATTTAATTATTATATGATCAACCAACCTAAATTAGGAATAATTAAATATTCCTAAAATTATTTAGGATTTATATGTTAAATTAAAATATTTTAATTGTTTATATCCCGCTCGTATTTTATTAAATTGGGCATAAAATATTTTAATTGGGCTTAGTCTAATTAAATATGGGCCTAATTTATTTCACAAAAGGCCATGAGTCCGTAAAATTAATTTAAATGAAGCAAGACTTTTAAATCTACAATGCAAGATGGGCCCAAGCCCAAAAGCCAAGGAGGCCATTTTCTCTATAAATAGAGGCCTCCCCTCCTCATTGAAGACACACTGAAGTCCCGAGATCAAGAGCTTATAGAGAGAATGCTCCCAAGCACTCTAAAGCTAAAGATCGAGGGCCCGAAGAATGAAGATCCGAAGATCAAAGAAGTAAGATCTGAGGAGCGAAGAACAAAGATCGAAGAACGAAGCTTTCTAGATCGTCAAAGTTGAAAACGTTGAAGCATTGCAACTTCAACATCATTGAACCTGTTCGAAGGGATCAAGCACCACCAAATCGTTCCCTCTTTACCAGGTAAATTAAATTTTCATTAACAGGTTTGGATCAAGCTCATTAAACTCAAGACGAGCCCCGAACAAGTTGAGCCCAAATTTCAACATCACGAATCACAACGCCATCAATTGTCTAGGAGATTGAATCAAAGGATATTAAATCTTATACCGGATTTATACAGAGATTGTACCTACATTCGATCCGATAATTAATAACCAATAAAAGTAAATTTTTTTCTTCAATTTTCTTTTTACAAAAAATTTGTCGTTAATAGTTGTAATTCAATTATGTGGGAATAAATGTAATCTTGTGTTTATATTTGGGCTGAATCACTATAATCAGCATCAATGATCTTGTATATTGGGTTGATTGTCTCGGCTGTCTTGTATTTGGGCTGTTTGGTTATCTCGATTAAGCCCACCATCCGTATGTATTTGGGTATTTGTCTACGCGCATATATATAGGGCTTATACGGAAGATTGTACATACTTTTGGCAGAATAATGCACAGATTATTTTCTCTCATTCTCTCTGGAATTCTCTCTCTCAACTTCTCTCTCTTATGAAACCCTCTCTCGCTCGAATCTCTTCTCTACTAATTCTCTTGATCAATTCTCTCTTCTGTAAATCAATCTCAGTTCTTGTTGAATACAACTGTGCCCTGAGTTTCTTGATCATCCTTCGGTTTAATTCCTTAGGCTAATAAGTATCTTGTTGGTCGAAGCGAGATTGGCATGAGAGAATGGGAGAAGCATTATGGGCGTATCGGACAACTGGACAAAACTCCACTAAAGTCACTCCAAATTTCTTAGTATATGGAGTTGAAGCAGTGCTCCCGATCGAGATTCAGATTCCATCACTCCGGATTGCTATACATGAAGGACTGGCGGAGGATCAGAATGCCCAACTTCGTCTCGCTGAATTGGAATCACTTGATGAACGATGATTACAAGCGCAACAAAACCTTGAATGCCATCAAGCTCGGATGACTAGAGCTTTCAATAAGAAAGTGCGCCCGAGATCATTTCAAGTGGGTGACATGGTGCTTGCAATCCGGAGACCCGTCATTCTTAGTCACCGCACAGGTGGAAAGTTCACTGCAAAATTGGATGGTTTATATGTTGTCCAATTCTACACCAATGGTGGATCTCTACTGTAACACTCCTGGCCCGCAAGAGTATAAACTGTGAACGGCAAAATCATAAAATTAAGACCTCCATTGTAATACTCCTGGCCCGCAAGAGTATAAACTATGGACGGCAAACAAAAAAAAGTTGTAAAAAATAGCCGAAAGCTGAATCCAGTTCAAAAGATGTTGGTCGTTGACGAAGAAAAGTAGTTGAATGGGGTTCGACAGCTGTAAAAAACAGCCGGAAGCCGAATCCGGTTCAAAAGATGCTGGCCGTTGACGACGAAAAGCGGTTGAACGGGGTTCGACAGTTGTAAAAAATAGCCGAAAGCCAAATCTGGTTCAAAATATGTTGGTCGTTGACGGGGTTCGACAACTATAAAAAATAGCTGGAAGTCGAATCCGGTTCAAAAGATGTTGGTCGTTGACAAAGCGGTTGAACGAGGTTCGACAGCTATAAAAATGACCAGAAGCCGAATCTGGTTCAAAAGATGCTAGCCGTTGATGAAGAAAAACGATTGAATGTGGTTCAACAGTTGTAAAAAAAATAGTCAGAAGCCGAATCTGGTTCAAAATATGATGACCATTGACGAAGAAAAGCAGTTGAACGGGGTTCGACAGTTGTAAAAAATAGCCGGAAGCCAAATCTAGTTCAAAAGATGCTGACCGTTGATGAAGAAAAGAGGTTGAACAAGGTTTGACGGATGAAAAAAAAATAAAAAACAAAAGTCAGAAGCCGAATCTGGTTCGAAAGATGCTGCTCGTTGATGAAGAAAGGCGGTTGAATGGGGTTCGACAACTAAAGAATAGTCTAAAGCCGAACCCGGTTCAAAAGTTGTTGACTGCTAATGATGAAAGACGACTGAATGTGATTCAATAGCTAATAAACAACTAGTATTCAAACCCAATTCATAGGCTGAAGGCAATCAAATCCAGTCTGAAAGTCGCTGACCCTTGACAAAGCATCACACAGATTTTGCTGATATTTGATTCTATCATTTGGGGGCATCATCATGGACTATCAACACTATAATAGGAGCAACACCTACTAATATATATATAAATATATATATATATATATATATATATATACACACACACACACACATATATATATACACACATACATACATACATACATATATATGTATGTATGTATTTATGTATATATGTATGTATATATATGTATGTATATACCTCAAGTGCAGCCGGACGCTAATTTCGACGAAAAAAAAAGAAGTCTGAAGGTTTGAGGAAACTCTTTATAAACGATTTGAAATTGCATAATGCCCCCAAATACACACACACACACACACACACATATGAATCTTGTCATAGAAAAGGTACAAGAGACAGGCTTGTGAGTCGTGTATCACAAAAAATGTATATATACTACTTCTTAGCCTTGTTTGATATTTTTGTGGATGAAGATGATCAGCGGGTGCTTCGGGGTTGAAAAGGAATAATTTTGTTCGCTATCTCCTGCTGGAGACCGGCGTATTGAAATTGATATATCTTTGAGCTATCAAAAATAATAAATATATATATATAACTATATATATATATATACTAAAAAAAAAAGTGGCAGTATCATCAATATTCATATATTTTTTTCAAACCACTCATCATAATTTAAAACAGTATAAAGTTGAAAAAAAAGAAGAAGAAAAAGAAAAGAAAAAAAGAAAAAAGAGAGAAGCTATATAAGTGAGGAAGCAAATTAGTAAGGAGTTATGCAGAAAAAAAATTACCAAAGGTATGGTGATGACAAATTATTCGTACAGAAGCAAATCAAGAGACCTCCAAATATAAATTGAAAAGTCTTCTGCTTTCTTCATGGGACGAGATTAATTTCGGTTGCCAAGTTATTGTGTTTATTTGGGTGACTAACACCTCGTATATTTATACTTGGATTAGTTGGCTGTAAATCTTTATGGATAGAGTCACTGGTTAAAAGATAAGCTTTTGTGATAAGATTGAAGGCACAAGATTCCTAAAAGATAGTAATCCAGTTGGGAAAATAACTTTTGTAGAAATCTCTAGATATGTCTCACCATCAAGATATTAGCCGCAGATAAGATCTTTTTAACAGCTCTAGTAAATTTTTAGTATTTCAGTTAAAATAAATCATCATAAAAAAAGAGAGAGAGTATCAAAGTTTATATTTTGGATAAATTACAACCAAGTACTACAAGTCACAGTCGAATGGTCAGTTAAATGTACCAAGCCAGTGACTTGTAGTGGGGGCATTTGTTAACACCAAAAAAAATATATAACAACAAGAAAAATAATATTTAATTATTATATGATCAACCAACCTAAATTAGGAATAATTAAATATTCCTAAAATTATTTAGGATTTATATGTTAAATTAAAATATTTTAATTGTTTATATCCCGCTCGTATTTTATTAAATTGGGCATAAAATATTTTAATTGGGCTTAGTCTAATTAAATATGGGCCTAATTTATTTCACAAAAGGCCATGAGTCCGTAAAATTAATTTAAATGAAGCAAGACTTTTAAATCTACAATGCAAGATGGGCCCAAGCCCAAAAGCCAAGGAGGCCATTTTCTCTATAAATAGAGGCCTCCCCTCCTCATTGAAGACACACTGAAGTCCCGAGATCAAGAGCTTATAGAGAGAATGCTCCCAAGCACTCTAAAGCTAAAGATCGAGGGCCCGAAGAATGAAGATCCGAAGATCAAAGAAGTAAGATCTGAGGAGCGAAGAACAAAGATCGAAGAACGAAGCTTTCTAGATCGTCAAAGTTGAAAACGTTGAAGCATTGCAACTTCAACATCATTGAACCTGTTCGAAGGGATCAAGCACCACCAAATCGTTCCCTCTTTACCAGGTAAATTAAATTTTCATTAACAGGTTTGGATCAAGCTCATTAAACTCAAGACGAGCCCCGAACAAGTTGAGCCCAAATTTCAACATCACGAATCACAACGCCATCAATTGTCTAGGAGATTGAATCAAAGGATATTAAATCTTATACCGGATTTATACAGAGATTGTACCTACATTCGATCCGATAATTAATAACCAATAAAAGTAAATTTTTTTCTTCAATTTTCTTTTTACAAAAAATTTGTCGTTAATAGTTGTAATTCAATTATGTGGGAATAAATGTAATCTTGTGTTTATATTTGGGCTGAATCACTATAATCAGCATCAATGATCTTGTATATTGGGTTGATTGTCTCGGCTGTCTTGTATTTGGGCTGTTTGGTTATCTCGATTAAGCCCACCATCCGTATGTATTTGGGTATTTGTCTACGCGCATATATATAGGGCTTATACGGAAGATTGTACATACTTTTGGCAGAATAATGCACAGATTATTTTCTCTCATTCTCTCTGGAATTCTCTCTCTCAACTTCTCTCTCTTATGAAACCCTCTCTCGCTCGAATCTCTTCTCTACTAATTCTCTTGATCAATTCTCTCTTCTGTAAATCAATCTCAGTTCTTGTTGAATACAACTGTGCCCTGAGTTTCTTGATCATCCTTCGGTTTAATTCCTTAGGCTAATAAGTATCTTGTTGGTCGAACCCATCGCTCGACTCATGATATGGTGAAATTTTCTTTGAAACCTAACTAGGTTTCATCATTTGGTATCAGAGCCTCAAATAATCAAGTTCTTGTGGTTTAATAAGCGTTATTGATAAATTTTATTATTTCATTCCAGTTCTTGATTTTTCTAACCCTCAATTTTGTAAGTTGGCATTTTTAGGGTTCGCGTCTGACAAGAATCGAACGATTCTTGTTGGGATAATTGCGACGGCAAATTCTTAACTTCCGGCAAGTAAATTTTAACCCTAAAGAGACAACAGTACTCTGGAAAGCCCAGATTAACTGTTTAATATTTGTCTCTCGCCTAGGGTTTGGTTGGATTCTTGATTCTTTTGCAGTAATTGCTAATCAATCCCATATCCGGTAAACTCTATCATTTTTCTCTCTAATCTATATATTTCTTGTGATTAAGAATTAATCCTTCTATTTGTGGGTTGATGCTATACTAATATCTTGAACAAATGTGCAGGTATTAACTCAATACCGACGATTCTTTAAGAAAAAAGTAAAGGCTCCAAGAAGAGGGGCCCAAATTTGTTATTCAGCTTAACCGCCAATGATTATTGTCGCGGTATATTCGTTCCTTTCTGAGAAATCTTGTTTGTGTTGTTCGTCGGCGATTGTCTTAGTATTATTGTTTTGTTCTGAGTGGATTCTTTCAATCAAATAATTTTGCTGTGATTATTCTTTTACAATTGTGATCATTATTGTTGACATTGTTGGTTTGCTAAACTTAACTGTAGTGTGATTGTGAATCGATTGACTGTCTATGTTTGATTATAAATCAAATAGGAAGTATAGAATCCATTATGTCTAATAACGGCCAATCTGTGAACCAATCGATGTCTGTGTCTAGTAATTACCTATTAGAAACACTTAGGACATTTCAGGAACAAATGAATACCCAATTGGTTGTGTTGTCTTCTAATTTAGAGCAAAGAATTAGCGAATAAGAAATTAGAATTAATAATTTACAAAAATAATAGACTAAATGATCAACATGTTGGGGTATTAGGTAGGGCTCCCATGGAACCTGGAAATAGGATTCTCCCTTTAACTAATTTAGAAGAATTAGATGATCAGATATCTAATAATAGTGATAGACGTCCTAGGCAGGTTAATAGACAGGAAAGGGAGTTTAATCAAATTGATAGGAATGTAGGTAATCTTAAGTTTAATATACCTAGATTCAATGGGATAAATGATCCTGACTATTATTTTGAATGGGAAAGGAAGATAGAGTTGGTCTTTGAGTGTCATAATTATTCAGATGAGAAGAAAAGTAAGGTAGCAGTACTTGAGTTTACGGACTATGCTTCTTCTTGGTATTATAACCTTGTATTAACCAGGTGTAGGAGTGGAGAACCACTTTTTCAGAATTGGGATAAATTTAAGGCTTTAATGAGAAAATGGTTTGTTCCAAATTACTATTATAGAGAGTTATATAAGAAACTGCAGACATTAAATCACGGTAATGGGTCTGTAGATGAATATTTTAAGGAATTAGAGATGTTAGTAATTAAAACTAGAATTGTTGAGGATGAGGATGCTACTATGGCATGGTTCTTGAGTGGATTGAACTCTGAAATTGCTGATAAGGTAGAATTATATCCCTATGGAACTTTAGGAAAGATGGTTAACATAGCAGCTAAGATAGAAAGTCAAATAAGGAAGGCTAGACAGAATAAACCACCTGGAATTGAGTTTAGAAACAATATGAAGAGGAATTTTTGTGGAAGTAGTTCTAGAAATTGGAAGAACAGTGGAAATTTTGACTTTAAAGGTAAAGGTAATGAGGTTAAAGTAGGGAACAGAGTTGATAAAGGTAAAACTATTGCAGCTAACCCTACTATTGGTCCCACCAGGACTAGAGACATAAAGTGTTTTAAGTGTGGGGGACTAGGTCATATAGCCTCTGAGTGTCCTAATAGGAGGAATATTCTGAATAGAGAATCTGGGATATAGAGTCTGAATCTAAGGAAAAAGAGGTAGAGGTCAACACAATTATGAGTGACGTTAGTGAATCTGAAGAAGAGGTAGAACTTCCAGTTAGTAGAGATCTTTTTGTTGTGCATAGGGTAATGAATAGTAATAAATTACCTGACCCAAATGCAATATAGAGAGAAAATATCTTTCATACTAGATGTTTAATTAATGATAAGTGTTTTAATATGGCAAATGATAGTGGAAGTTGTATAAATGCTACTAGTATTTTATTAGTATCTAAGTTAGGATTACCAACCACTAAGCATCCAAAACCCTATAGGCTTCAATGGTTGAATGAATTAGGAGATGTTAAGGTTAGTCAACAAGTCTTAGTAAATCTAAAATTAGGGAAGTATAAAGATTTTGTTTTATGTGATATTGTCCCAATGCATGCTGCTGACCTTTTGTTAGGAAGACCATGGTAGTATGATAGGAGAGTGACCCATGATGGATATAAAAATAGGTATACTGTGTATAAGGATGATAAGAAAATTAGTCCAGCACCTGTGACTCCAAAAGAAAATTATTCAACATTCAAGTGTATATCTAATGGTGTATAAGGAATGTTATGGGTGTCATGCAGATTTAATTAAGGTTGTACCTCATAATGTCAGAGAGTTATTAGAGAAATATATTGACTTATTTCCTGAGGAGAACCCCCATGGATTACCTCCATTAAGGGTCATAGAACACCAAATAGATTTCATACCAGGGACTGTCATTCCCAACAGGCCTGCTTATAGAGCTAATACATAGGAAGTAAAGGAGTTAAAGAAACAGGTCTCTGAATTGTTGAGTAAGGGTTATATTAGGGATTCAATGAGTCCTTGTGTTGTACCGGTTCTTTTAGTTCCCAAAAAGATGGGAGTTGGAGGATGTGTATAGATAGTAGAGAAGTAAACAAGATAATAATTAAGTATAGGTATCCTATACTGAGGTCAGATGAGATATTAGATCTTTTACATGGGGTTGTAGTATTTTCTAAAATAGATTTGAAGAGTGGATATCATCAAATTAGGATGAAACCAGGAGATAAGTGGAACACAACTTTTAAAATAAATTTTAGGTTATAGGAGTGGTTAGTTATGCCATTTGGATTATCCAACACTCCAAGTACCTTTATAAGACTTATTAACCATGTGCTTAGAAACTTTATTGGAAAATTTATAGTTGTCTATTTTGATGATATACTTATTTACAGTAAATCTCTAGAAGAGCATTTGAGGCATTTGAGGATTATTTTGGATGTGTTCAAGGAAGAAAAATTGTATGTTAATCAAGCTAAGTCAAGGTTTTGTTTAGATAGTGTAGTATTCCTAGTATTTCTTATTAGTAGGGATGGCATATCTATTGATAAAGAAAAGGTTAAAGCAATACAGGAATGGCCTATACCTAAAATAGTGACTGAGGTTAGAAGTTTTCATGGTTTGTGTTCTTTATATCGTAGGTTTGTTAGGAACTTTAGTACTTTAGCAGAACCTTTAACTACAATTACTAAAAAGGAAAATGGATTTAAATGGGAATTAGAACAACATAAAGCTTTTGAAACTCTTAAAGAAAAGTCAACACAACCTCCTGTATTAGTTTTTCCTAACTTTGACAAAATGTTTGAATTGGATTGTGATGTTTTAGGTTTGGGAATTGGGGTTTTTCTTTCTCAGGAGGGTAGACCTATAGCTTATTTTAGTGAAAATTTAAGTGGTAGTACGTTAAATTACTCTACTTATGAAAAAGAATTGTTTGCTTTAGTAAGAGCATTAGAAGTGTGGCATCATTTTTTATGGCCTAGAGAATTTGTTATAAATGCTAATCAAGAAGCTATAAAGTATTTAAAAAGTCAATCAAAATTGAATAGAAGGCAGGGTAGATGGATAGAATTTATTGAAATTTTCCCTTATGTAATTAAGTATAAGAAAGGAGGTGATAATATAGTTGCAGATACCTTATCTAGGAGACATATTTTGTTAAATACTGTGGATGCTACTTTATTAGGGTTTTCTCATGTTAAAGTTTTATATGTTGAGGATCATGAATTTAAGGAAGTATATAAGAATTGTGAAATTGCTGCCCAAGGGAAATATTATATCTTTGATGGATATTTGTTTAGGGAAAATAGGTTATGTATACCTAATTGTTCAAATGGAGGATTATTAATCAAAGAGGCACATAATGGTGGTTTCATGGCACATTTAGGCTTTCAAAAGACTTTAGATATATTATTTGATCAATTTTATTGGCCTCATATGAAAAAGGATGTATTAAAGTATTGTGTTAATTGTGTGGCTTGTAAACAGGCTAAGTCCACCTCTAAACCATTTGGGCTGAATCATTATAATCAGCACCAATGATCTTGTATATTGGGTTGATTGTCTCGGCTATCTTGTATTTGGGCTGTTTGGTTGTCTCGATTAAGCCCACCATCTGTATGTATTTGGGCATTTGCATACGCACATATATATAGGGTGTATACGGAAGATTGTACATACTTTTGGTAGAATAAAACAAAGATTATTTTCTCTCATTCTCTCTAGAAATCTCTCTCTCAATCTCTCTCTCTCTCTCGTGAAACCCTCTCTCGCTCGAATCTCTTCTCGGCTAATTCTCTTACTCAAATCTCTCTTCTGTGAATCAATCTCAGTTGTCGTTGAATACAACTGTGCCCTGAGCTTCTTGATCTTCCTTTGGTTTAATTCCTTAGGTTGATATGTATCTTGTTGATCGAACCCATCACTCAACTCATGATCTGGTGAAATTTTATTTGAAACCTAACCAGGTTTCATTATGTCACAACTTACAGCATATCCATATTAGCACATACCAATATAAACCACATGGACATAGCTCTGTTCCAAGCCGCGCTACACACAAAAAAAAGTTAAGATAATAGCACTTGGGACATCCAAGGCATGTAAGACACATAGCACACATGCGATCTTAGCTACACCCTTACCCAAAACGTCATCGGGCTTGGAGCATGCTCCTACGACTCCTTAGGTTTTTGAATTGATTCACCTATAAGAGGGAAATATCATGAGCTAATCTCCCTCTTACCAAAATTACCATAATTTCCTATCTTACCCCTATTATGGCCTACTACTAAGGCTAATAATGATAATAGTAGTTTTATAATTAAAAGTAGGGTTATTATTCTCAAAACAATTAATCATGCCACTACTAAAAAAAGTAAGTCTTAGTAATATTCATAATATTAAAAGTAATGGTTTCAATATTAATAATAATAATAATAATAATAATAATATTGTTGTTAGTTTTTTTAATGATACTAATATCGACCCCAAATTCTAGAAATAACAATAATAGTGATGAAAATAATATAAAAGTAATGACTATAATGATACTTATATTAATAATGCTAGTAGTAGTAATAATAATAATGATACTAATAATAATAATAGTAGAAGAAGTAATAGTGATAATAGTTTCAGTCTTGAGAATAATGTTAATAAGGTTCTAGAAATTATAATAGTAGTAGCCTTGGTGATAATATGGCCAAGTGTAATAGCATAATAATAATAATAATAATAATAATAATAATAATAATAATAATAATAATAATAATAATAATAATAATAATAATAATAATAATAATAATAATAGTAATAATAATAATGATGATGATGATGATGATAATGCTAGAAATGATAATAATAATAATAATAGTGGTAACGATAATATTAATAATAACAATAATAATCATAATAAAAATAATAATAATGTTAAGCATGAAAAGGGGTAATAGTACTATAATGGCCAAAGTTAGTATTAATATTATTAGTAACAAAATAATGATAATAATAATTATAATAATACTAGTAGTGGTAGTAGTAGTAGTAGTAGTAATAATAATAATAATAGTAAGGATATCAATAATAATAATAATAATAATAATAATAATAATAATAATAAAGTTGTAGTCTTTCAAATAATAATACCATTAGTTATAAATCTTTTTGGAATAAGAATTATAACATGATAACAATAATAATAATAATAATAATAATAATAATAATAATAATAATAATAACACTAATAATAATAATAATAGTTAATAATAATACTATTAATATTAAAAATCATTAACACTTTTATAAAAATAGGTTTAAGGATTAAGAAATTGGAATACCACCTAGGCTTGGTGATGTAGTCGGCGGCAGCAGCGGTGGTGGTGGTGGTGGAAGAATAAGAGAGGTGGAGAGATGGGGGTATAGGCAAGAGGAGAGGGAATGAGGGGTGGTTGAGGTGGTTGAAGGTGTCTCAGGTGGATAGGAGTGGAATGGAGGTGGTGGTGTAGCGGGAAGTGGTGGCACACGGCGGCCGAGGCGGTGGCTGAAGGTGGTGGAAGGTAGAGGAGGGAGAAGGAAAGGCCGGAAAGGAAATATGGAGGTATGGGGAGGTAGATTAGAGTCCCCTGGTTGTTTTAGGGAGTTGAGGTGGTGTTATTAGCAGCAGAATCGGTGGAAGACGGTGGCATGAGGGGCGACGGAGAGTTGAAGGGGACTATTCGGGAGGGGGACTTTGCATGGCCGTGGTGGCTCGTGCAAGGCAAGGCAAGGAAGGAGGGCGGCTTAGTTGTGTAAAGGGTGGTGCAGGGAAGGTTTTGGTGGCCGGAGTGGGCGGTGGTGATGGTTGACGGCAGAGAAACAATGGTCTGTTTGGACGATGGCGCGCGGTCGTATTTCTAGGCTGCCAAAATCAAAACCCGATTGTGGCTACTTTCGGGGTGTATGGTCTATCTCATTTCTAGGCTGCCAAAATCAAGGCAAGGCAAGGAAGGGAAAACAGCAAAAGGGAGTGGGGAAATATGAGGCAAGGGGCATGGGTGCACCGGCCAGCGAGGGTAGGCCTCTGCAGGTCTACCTTCGTAGGTCATTTCAACGGGGATAGGGGATGGCACACGTAGGAGAGGGAATGGCCAGCTAGGTTGAAGTGATAGGGAAGATGGTGGAGAAAAGAGGGGAAGAGTGGCGGGTCAACCGACGTGATCGGTAAAGGAAATTTTGGCACCGATCGGGGGCAGTTGCAGTGGCAAAAGGAAGAAGAAGAAGAAGAAGAAGAAGAAGAAGTGGGGCTGGACCCGCAGTCCAGGAGAAAGGAAGAAAGAAAGGAAAAAGGCAGACCGGTCGGAAGAAGAAGAAAAACAGGTGTCGTGGGCCTAGGCCACGCAGGAGGGAAGAGAATATTGGGCCGAAGGCAGGCTAGGCCAGGTCGGGGGAAAAATGAAAAATGAAGGAAAAAGGAAGAGAAGAAAAAAAAGAAAAAAAAGGAAAAAGAAGGAAAAAGGTGGGTTAGGGGTTAATTAACTTATTTTGGGTATTGTGGGATATTAAAAAAATATTAATATTAAAATAATAATTAAATTCTCTTTTTAGGTTAATTAGGGTTTTGGAAAGATTTTTCCTAAATTCCTTTTTAATTAGCAAAATACTCAATGTTTCCTATTTAAATTATTTATTAATTTCTCCTAGATTTACCTCAATTAATTCCCTCTTATTTGAATAAGAATAGTTTATTTAATTAATTTCCCTAATAAATCCTTATTTCGCCATAATTTCCTAAATTAAGGTTTGGGGGTATTTCATCACTACCCCCTTAAAGAATGACTTCGTCTCTGAAGTCACTTGAAATTTCCTAGGGTTATGGCCAAGGTATCCTAATTAGATAGGGATACCACTCTTACATCAATAATCAACTCAACTACCCCCTTAAAGAAAAAAAAGGTTACTAAGAAATGGTTGTATCTACAGCAAAGAGTTGTGGGTATGATTCCCGCATGTCTTTCTCAGTTTCCCATGTAGCTTCTTCGATTCCATGCCGACTCCATAGGACCTTGACAAGGGGAAATGCACTTGATCAGGTCTTTCATAGCTTGGTATCGAGGATGTGCACTGGTCTCTCTTCATAAGTTAATGAGTCATCCAGATCTATCTCATCTAGTCGGATTACATGGGAAGGATCAGCAATGTACTTTCATAACTGCGAAACGTGGAATACATTGTGAACTCAGGCCAACTCTAGAGGAAGAGCCAAATGATAAGAAACCTCTCCTATACGATCCAGGATCTCAAAGGGGCTGATGTACCTCGGGCTTAGCTTATCCTTTCTGCCAAACCTCTAAATTCCCTTTGTGGGGGAGACCCTAAACAACACCTTTTCTCCAAGCTCCAAGTCACTAGCCTGGTGCCTCTGATTAGCGTAACTATTCTGCCTGCCCTAGGTGGCTCTCATCCAGTCCTGAATCTGTCAGACTTGCCTGGTCATTTCTTTGATCATCTTGGGCCCCAATACCACCGTCTCACTGATATCATTCTAGTACAAGGGAGTTCGACATATTCGCCCATACAAAGCTTCAAAGGGAGTCATCCCAATACTGGCATGGTATTTGTTGTTGTATGAGAACTCTATCAAATGTAGGCACTCCTCCCAACATCCTTGGAAATCTAGCACACAGGCTCTCAGCATATCCTCTAGGGTCTGTATGGTCCGCTCTATCTGCCCATCTATGGCGGGGTGGAAAGTTGTTCTCATCTTCAAATTTTTTCCCCAGGCCTCCTGTAGCTTTCCCCAAAAGTGAGAGAGGAACCTCGAATCCCTATCTAAAACGATGTCCCCTAGAACCCTTTACGACTAACCACATACTTCATATAAGCACCCACTAGCTGATCCATACTCCAGGTGGACCTCATCGAAATAAACACAGTCGACTTAGTCAATCTATCCACAATAACCCAAATGGTGTCACAGCTTCTCCAAGTTCTTGGTAACCCACTGATGAAATCCATGGAGATCAAGTCCCATTTCCACCTCGGCACTTCCAAGGGTTGAAGTAGCCCTGCTAGTCTCTGGTGCTCAATCTTAACCTTTTAACACACTAGACACCAGGACACAAACTCTGCCACTTCCCACTTCATGCAGGGCCACCAATACATCTTCTTGAGGTCTTTATATAACTTAGACCCTCCCGGGTGGACTGAGTAAGGAGTTTGATGTCCTTCTTCCATAATGCGGCACTTAAATTCCAGACAACTCTGTGTTACACACCAACGACCCTTGAACGGAAGGTTGCCATCCTCATCAATTCTAAATCCTTCTACTCAGCCTTCTTGCATCTTCCGCCGAATCCTCTCAAGCTTGACATCTCCGATCTGACCGGCTCGGATCTCTTCGAATATAGTGGAAGTGAGTGTTAGAGTGCTCATGCGGGCCTCGATGTACCCTTACTGAATCATTTCAATCTCCAAGCCTGAAAACTCCCTTATCATTCGATCTACAACAACATGAAACAGTACATAATGTGAGGTCTTCCTACTTAAGGCATCTGCAACTACGTTGGCCTTACCCTCGTGGTAGGTCAACTCTATGTTGTAATCCTTAAAAAGCTCCAACAACCTCCTCTGCCTCATGTTGAGTTTCTTTTGAATGAAGATGTACTTGAGGCTCTTGTAGTCCATAAAGAATCTACATTTTCATATATACAAGTAGTGCCTCCAAATCTTTAGAGAAAATACCATGACAACCAACTTCAGATCGTGCGTAGGATAATTTTGTTCATGAAATACCCCAAAATTCTAATTCTGAAAAATTATGGCTAAATGAGGACTTATTAGGGAAATTAATTAAATAAATTATTTTATTAAAATATAGGGGAGTTATTTAGGGACAATCAAGAGGAAAATGATAAATAATTTAATTAGAAAAAAAAATTAGGGAGTGTTGCTAATTGAAATGGGATAAAAAATATATTTATTATTCAAAAATAGCCCAAAATTAATCTAAGAAGGAATTAATTATTATTTTCTAAATATTATTATTTTAAATAACCCAAAAATACTAAAATACCCAACCCACCTATTTTTCCTTTTTTTCTTTTCTTTTATTTTTCTCCCTCTTTTCCCTTTTTCTTTTCTTCCTCTATTTCCATCTTCCTCCCTCCTTGCACGGCTTATGCCTACGCCGCACCCCTCCTTCCTTTTTTCCCTTTCTTTCCTAGCTAGTCCGGTTTCTTTTTTTTCTCTTCTTCATTCTTCCTCCATGGAATGCCAATCCTGACCCTCCTTCTTCCCCGAGGCATGGGCGGCGACCGAGGAGCTACAACCCTACCCTCCACCGGCCACCACCGCTTCCTACCGTCCTTCCCTCCCTCTCTCGTCTCTTTCTTTCATTTTTTCGAACTCAACTGACTCTTTCCCCTCTCCCGAGCACCCTGCCCCTTTCCCTTTCCCTCTTCCCCTTGTCATTGCCCACCCAATGAACCTATAAATACCCCATAGGATGCCTTAATTTGGTTTTTGATTTTGAAACCCAGAATTTGTCCCTTCTCACCGCTACCCCTTCAAACGAGTAGTCCGCCGCCACCGCCCATTTCCGCCGGCCAAACCACCCCCAAAACTGCCCCTTGCACCAGCCTCTACCTAACTAAACCCTCCTCGTCCCTCAATTTTCCCTACACGAGCCACCCCAGCGGTGGAAAGATTCCCTCCCAATCAACCCCTCCACAACCCCTGCCACCCTTCGCACCACTGCTCGCCGCCAATCCCACCACCACTAACGCCACCTCTACCCCCCAAAACAACCAGAGGAGCCACCTCTACCTCCCCGCACCTCCTTTTCTCCCTGCCTCCCTCTCCTCCTCCCTCCTTTCTCCTCCTTCCACCACCTCCAATTCCCACACCCGATGCTGCTGCCGCCATCACCGTAGGTGCCATCACTGCCCTTAGGTGGTTCTTTAACCTTCCCAACCCTTAAACGCTTTTTATACAAGTATTAGTTATTTAATAATATTAATGGTATTATCTATATTAATAATAATAATATTATTATTATTATTGTTATTATTATCATTATTATTATTATTATTAATGCCATTATTATTATTATTATTATTATTATTATTATTATTATTATTATTATTATTATTATTATTATTATTATTATTATTACATAACCTAACCTTGGAAATATTTATAACTAATGCTACTATTAATGGAGATCTAAAATTTTAGTATTATCATAATAACCCTTGTTGTTGTTGTTATTATTATTATTACTACTACTACTACTACTACTACTACTACTACTACTACTATTACTACTACTACTACTATGTTACTATTATTATTATTAGTACTACTACTACTACTACTACTACTACTATTATTATTATTATGACCCTTATATTATTATTATCATTTTGGTTACTATATTATTTTTATTGTTATTATTATTAGTATCATTATTTTTATTTTTATTATTATTGCTATTATTATTGTTATTGTTATTACTATTATTTTTATTATTATTAATGTTATTGAAACCAAAATTGGCATGTTACCCTTTTGTTACTATAGAAGAATAATACCCAATCTTAGTATTATTTTTATTATTACTATTCAAATATTGCTAATATAATTCCTAATTCCTTTGTTACTAACATTATTACTATGGTATCATTATTAGTTATGACTATTATTATTGTTATTATTTTTGTAATATTATTGTGATAAAAACATTCGAACCCTTATATTATTATTATTCCAAATATAAATATTATCATTATTATCTTTAGTAATATTAGTAATTTCTTAGTATTACTAATATTATATTATTATTTTGTCCCTAAATCCATTATTAGCCTTAGCCTTAAAAATAATAGGGCTTCTATTTCTATGAGCGTTAGTATTACTATTATTATTATTATTATCACTATGTTATTATAACAAGTATTAGTACTATTATTAGAAGAAATAAAGCTATTAGATTTAATAATATAAATATAGTTATGAATAGTAACATAAATATATTTTGACTAATAATATCTAGTAGGCTAACTTGATGGTACAAACCCTAGTTTTTCACTTATAAAGCTACCTTTAATAATAGCAACCCTAATCTTAGACTAAAATAAGAAATAATAGTATTTTTGGTAGGAGTGAAACTAATCCCTAGTTTTTCCCTCTTATAGGTGAATCAAGGCAACTATGATAGGTTGCCGAGCTACGGGGTAGCCCACTACCTCAAAAGTACGATCCATATCTTGGATCCACCCTTCAAGGATCGCAGGGTCCTCCTCACTAGAGTACGTCGAAGGGTGGTGCTCGGTAACCCTCTGAAGCCAATCTTCACTGGTGCCCTCTAAGTGGTGGGGGTGCGAGGTCGGCACCAAGGTCCGATGCTAAATAAATTCCATGAAAGCCTCGAAGGTCTCCTCAAAACGCCCTATTCGGTCGTTCATTGCCATTGGGAGCTACAACAGAAAAGATGAGGTTAGAAGTGAACCCACTAGTTCATAGTAATCATATCATATTGTTCCCCCTTTTGGGAAAACCACTAATCTACCCTTACGTTCCTCACCGTGGCCCGAACTCAGAATCGTTAAAAACCAAAGGGTTTCATAAAGGTATGAAAATACCTTAAATCAGGTAAAACTTTGTAAATTAAATTCTATTTTGAAAAGAAACAAGTGTGGTTTCAAGGACCAACGCTCTGATAACAACTTTTAATACCCCAAAATTTACAACTGAAAAATTCATTTAATGAAAAGGTTTAGCTGAAGAAAAATAACAAAATGTAAATTATGGGGATATTACGGCCACATATAGTACCAGGTCGATTCACTTCTACCATTCCAGTACCAAGTTTTAAGGCTGATTGGGATAGACATCAAACACGAGTCGATAATTAAAATGAGCATTAAAAAAAGAAATGAGTCGTAACCATACAAGAAATCAGAGTGCGGTAATCAAAAGGTACAACCCAAAAGTATTGTTTTAAAGTTCCAAACGACAAAAAACATCATACAACAAAATGAAACAAAATACAATGATACGAGAAAGTTAAAACAGATGATAGACTCCGGCCATGTCACTCTCGAACCCCAAGCTAGGTCTAGACTCAACTCTCAGCCCTTCCCGATGCCTCATAAGTGTCGTAGGCATCGAAGATTGAATCACCAACCTGCACCAAGTCAGAAGGGCCTTCTACTCATGGAAATGAGCAGCAGTCATGAAACGGGTGGTCAATAAGCTATGTATTGAGTAAGGTAACCGTGCAACTAAGGCCAAACATATAAGGCACACATCACAAACATGATCATATAGGCAATATATAATAATACAGATGATGAGGCCGAGATTACGTTCCAATAAACTTGTTCTTTAGATCTTTTAACAATATACTCATTTCACACTTACTCTTTATTAATCCATGCAAGTGCCGGAACCCCATTATTATAGCCGATTGAGCGGAATACACATAAAGTAGAACACTCCTGACCACTATTATTTGCCGGTAGATCGATCTCTAGGGTAAAACACTCCTGGCCACTATTATTCGTCGGTGGACCAGTCTGGCCCTGACTCACATGGTGTTTCACTGTAAGTACTTAGTGTATTTCCCACTTCTTAGTTTTATTACATTTGGTTTGTTGAGCATGGAATCCCCCACTATTATAGCTAGTGGACCGGAAATCATGCAGGGCAAAATGCTCCTAACCACTATTATTCGCCGGTGGATTGGTCTCCAATGCACCCTAGCTCCTGGCCACTATTATTTGTGTCTTATTTGATAATTTTTCACCCTTGACATGCGTGCCACCAATCTTCTACTTATATCCTTCAAAAAGGCACACATCCCATATCTTGAGACTTCGACACCTCCTAAATGCCCCGACATTCCTTCCATATTCCATTACCCACACTAGAAGCCCAATTATGATGCGTGTGGGTCAAGGCCCACTACCTCATACCACTAAGCCCATTCATAGTCCCCTTAGGGTTTTCTCTAGAAAACCCTAATTTGGGCCTCTGTGGCTCATCCTTCTCTACCTCTCACGACCCAAACTATTTTAACACCCCACACCTCGTGACCCTTAGCATCAGCCCTCACTTCATACCTCACTCATCCACATTCATTTTTTTGTGTTATTATTATTTTCTTTTTCTTTTTCTACCTTCTCAAATTATGGTTTCCTCCTAAACCCTAGTTCAGTCTCTTATGCACCCTTATATTATCCCACGTACTATTTTTCACCCAAAGCCTCCAGCCACCCAAACGACACTTCTATTACCTTCCGCATGCCCCAAGGAAACTTTCCATATGTAAATTTTTCCCCATGAGAACTCTAACCATCCCATGCAAAACCCCCAATATTTTCCATGCAAAACCCTATAATTTCCATGCAGACCCTAGTTTCTCCCACTATTTCATTTATTTAAGTTCCCCCTTTTATTCACCATTCATGGATCATTGATTATTTAGGTCATTCTTACCTACGTTAGCCAACTTACTTCCCCTTGGTTATCTTATTTTTCCATTTTTCTTTTTCATGCTCCATCCCACATCACCACATTAAATACCCTAGCATGCATGTCCTAAGGGTCCACATCACATCACTTCATAACTTCTAGCATATCCATATTAGCACATACCACCAGAAAGCACATAAACATACCTCTATTCCAAGCCGCGCTACACATAAAATAGTTAAGATAATAGCACATGGTGCACGACATATAATTATACGGGACATCCAAGGCATGTAAGACACATAGCACACATACGGTCTTAGCTACACCCTTACCTAAAACATCGTCGGGTTTGGAGCACACTCCTATGCCTCCTTAAGGTTTTGACTTGATTCACCTATAAGAGGGAAATACTATGGGTTAATCTCCCTCTTACCAAATTACCATAATTTCCTATCTTACCCCTATTATAGCCTACTATTAAGGCTAATAATTATAATAGTAGTTTTATAATTTAAAGTAGGGTTATTATTCTCAAAACAATTAATCATGCCACTACTAACCAAAGTAAGTCTTAGTAATATTCATAGTATTAAAAGTAATGGTTCCAATATTACTAATAATAATATTATTATTATTTTTAGTTTTTTGTAATGATACTAATATCAACCCCAAATTCTAGTAATAACAATAATAGTGATGAAAATAATATAAAATTAATGACCATAATGATACTTATATTAATAAAGCTAGTAGTAGTAGTAGTAATAATAATAATAATGATATTAATAATAATAGTAATAGTAGTAGTAGTAATAGTGATAATAGTTTCAATCTTGATAATAATGCTAATAAGGTTCTATAAATTATAATAGTAGTAGCCTTGGTGATAATACGGCCAAGTGTAATAGCATAATAATAATAATAATAATAATAATAATAATAATAATAATAATAATAATAATAATAATAAAGCTAGAAATGATAATAATAATAATAGTGGTAACGATAATATTAATAATAACAATAATAATCATAATCATAATAATCATAATAATAATAATAATAATAATAATGATGTTAAGCATGAAAAGGGGTAATAGTACTATAATGGCCAAAGTTAGTATTAATATTATTAGTAACAAAATAATGATAATAAAAATGATAATAGTAGTAGTAATAATAACAATAATAATAATAACAAGGATAATAATAATAATAATAATAATAATAATAATAATAATAATAAAGTTGTATTCTTTTAAATAATAATACCATTAGTTAGAAATATTTCTTGAATAAGACTTATAACATAATAATAATAATAATAATAATAATAATAATAATAATAATAATAATAATAATAACAACAACAACAACAACACTAATAATAATAGTTAATAATAATACTATTAATATTAAAAATCATTAACACTTTTATAAAAAAAAGGTTTAAGGGTTAAGAAATTGGAATACCACCTAGGCTTGGTGGTGGAGCTAGGGGTAGCGTGGTGGCGGCAACGGCGGTGGAGGAGGAAGAGAAGTGGAGAGATGGGGGTATTAGCTAGAGGAGAGGGAATGAGGGGTGTTTGAGGTGGTGGAAGGTGTCTCAGGTTGTGGCCGAAGGTGGTGGAAGATGGAGGAGGGAGAAGGAGAGGGAGGCAGAGAAAGATGGAGGTATGGGGAGGTAGATTAGAGTCCCCTGATTGTTTTAGGGGGTAGAGGTGGTGTTATTGGCGGCAGAATCAGTGGCAGACGGTGGCACAAGGGGTGACGGAGGGTCGAAGTGGGTTGTGTGGGAGGGAGACTTTGCATGACCGAAGTGGCTCGTGTAAAGCAAGGCAAGGAAGGAGGGTGGATCAATTGTGTAGAGGGTGGTGCGGGAAGGTTTTGGTGGCTGGAGTGGGCGGTGCTAACAGCCAATGTTGGGCAATGGCGTATGGTCGAATTTCTGGGCTACCAAAATCAAAACCCAATTATGGCTGACTTCAGGGTGTATATATAGGTTGATTGGAAGGGAAAACGACCAAGGGGAGTGGGGAAATAGGAGGCAAGGCACATGGATGCACCGGTCGACGACAGTAGGTCGGCGCAGGTCTACCTTCGTAGGCCATTTTGACAGGAAGGAGGGGGATGATACACGTAGGAGAGGGAATGGCTGGCTAGTTTGAAGTGATGGGGAAGATAGTAGGGAAGAGAGGGGAAGATTGGCGGGTCAACCGGCGTGATCGACAGCGGAAATTTCGACACCGATTGGGGGGAGTTGCAGTAGCGCGAGGAAGAAGAAGGGGGCTGGACCGGCGATCCAGGAGAAAAGAAGAAAGAAAGGAAAAAGGTGGACTGACCAAGAGAAGAAAAAAAAAGGGTGACACGGGCCTAGGCCGCGCAGGAGAGAAGGGAAGAGTGGGTTGAAGATGGGCTGGCCCAGGTCGGGATAAAGGAGAAAAAGAAAGGAAGAAGGAAAAGATGTAAAAAAAAAGAAAAGGAATAAGAGAGGGAAAAAAGAAAAAGAAGGAAAAAGAAGGAAAAAGGTTGGTTGTGGGTTAATTAACTTATTTTGGGTATTTTGGGATATTAAAAAAATATTAACATTAAAATAATAATTAAATTCTCTTTTCAGGTTGATTAGGGTTTTTGAATGGTTTTTCCTAAATTCATTTTTAATTAGCAAAATACTCAATTTTCCCTATTTAAATTATTTATTAATTTCTCCTATATTTACCTTAATTAATTCCCTCTTATTATAATAAGAATAGTTTATTTAATTAATTTCCCTAATAAATCATTATTTTGCCATAATTTCCTAAATTAGGGTTTGGGGGTTTTTTTTGGCAAGTAAGAAAAGATTATATTAATAACCAAAATAGGCGTGATTACATCCTATTGTCCTTCTATGGACGTCATCTCAAACTATACACGTAGGGAGTCTATTATTTTCGTAAGGGAGACAAAGGATTTACAACTATGTAGTGATGCTATACTACTAGCAATATCTCGTATCATTTACTTCAAAATTGATGTTGCTAGTTGTTGTTTCTGTTGAAAGATCCGTGTATTTCTTTCCTAACAAACATAATAAACCAGGGCTGCTAAAAGAGCTTGAAGTGCCTGTGGTTTCTCCTTTGGTCGTCTTATATGTTGTGCGGCCTAATGAAGCTCCTACTGCCAATTTTTGATTCTATGTCCTGGGTTGAGGGTTTGAGTTATGATGCTCCATATTTCTTTGACATATCTGTAATCAAAAAATAGGTGCTTCATTGTTTCATCTTCTTCTTCACATAGAACACAGGTAGGATTTAATTGAAGACCAAGCCTTTGTAGCAAATCCTTGGTTGCTAACTGCTCATGTGATGCAAGCCATAGGAAGAATTTATGTCTTGGTAAGGTTATTCTACTCCCTATAGTTCTATACCACCTAACTTGAGTGCCTCTGGGTCTTAAAACAAAGTAACATTTTGCTATGCTATATCTACCCTTAGCATCAGTAATTTTAAACTGATCTACTCCTCGAAAAAGGCCTTCCATGGATTGCCTCAAGCTCATTATTTTCTTCATCACCCATGAGAATCAAGGAGTAAGTGGGGTTTTCCAAAGGCTTGTATGTCTGAAATAATATTCATGTGTCCACTTTACCCACAAGGTGTCCTTCTTCAAAGTGAGTTGCCATAATAGTTTCCCTACAGTAGCCTTGTTCCACTCATGGAGCTGAGCAAGGCCTAGGCCACCTTCGGAGATAGGGGAGCATACAGTACTCCAAGCAACTAGAGCACGTTTTGTAATGTGAGTTGTACCTAACCAAAGGAAGGATCGACAGTAAGCTTCAACCATTTTGATGACCTTCTTCGGGAGAATAAACATTTTACACCAATAGGCTTGAATCCCGTACAATACTGATTTGATAAGCTGTAAGTGTCCTGCATAGCTGAGCATCTTAACAGTCCATCCTTGAAACCTCTTCACTATCTTTTCAATAAGTGAGGAACGTTGAGCAACAGTTATTCTACTACAAGATAAAGGCACACCTAAGTAGGTTACTGGCAGTTGTCCCTCTTCTATCTGTAATGCAGCCAGCAGCTGTGATTTAGTTTCCTAATTTAATCCTCCAACAAAGCAAATGCTCTTTTGGAGGTTGAGAGTAAGTCCAGACAGAGTAGAGGAGTGATTAAAAACCTCAATGAGCTTGACTGCTGAGGTTGTGTCACCATGAGAAAATAATAATAGGTCATCAGCAAAAGATAATCCTATGATTTTGGCCCTTTTGCACTTAGGGTGACCTCTAAAATCTTTATCCAGCGATAAACCTTCTAGCAGCCTGTGTAAGTACTCCATTACTAGGACAAAGAGATAAGGGGACAAGGGGTCCCCCTGTCTCAATCCCTTCTTTGCTTCAAAGGGTAGGCAGGGAGAGCCATCAAATAAAATGGAGAAGCTTACAGTACTTACACATGCCATCACAATTTTGATAAAATGCCAAGGAAACCCCGGCCCATGCATAACCTGCTCTAAGAAGCACCACTCAACAGAATTATATGCTTTCCTGAGGTCCAGCTTTAGCATGCAACGAGGAGAGACATGCTTCTGGTTGTATTTTCTAACCAATTCATGTGCAGGCAATATGTTGTCACCAATACCCCTGCCCTTTATAAAAGCTACCTGAGAGTAATTGATAATTGAAGGTAGCACAACCTGCATTTTGTTTGTCAAAATCTTGGATAAGATCTTGTAAACAACATTGCAGCATGCAATGGGTCTGAACTACTCCACCTTGGTTGCTGCTTCAACCTTTGTCACCAAAGTAAGTGAAGCTATATTTAAGCTTTTAGGGATAGTACTAGAGCAATGAAATTCTTGGGCTATTCTCCATAAATGATCTCCTAGCAAAGGCCAGCACCTCTTATAGAAGAAACGGTTGAAACCATCTAGTCATGGTGCTTTATCACTGCCCATTTCAAAAACTGCTTGTTGCACTTCAAACTTTTGAATTGGTTATATAAGTGTCCTTTGTTGTTCAATGCTTAGTTTTCCTCCCCTGCTTAACACCTTCTCATCAAGGTGGACTATGGAAATGGCTGATGATCCCATGAGATTCTTGTAGAAGTCTATAAATGGTTGCTGAATAGCCTTTGGATTAGTTATTGTAGTACCATTTTGGGCCTTTATCCTACATATCTTATTCCTCTGCTACCTTCTCTTAACTGATGCATGAAAAAAATTTGTGTTGTTGTCACCTAAATGAATCCATTACACTTTGGATTTTTGTTTATAAAATCTCTCCTCACATAAAGAATAATGATGCAATGTCTGGAGAGCAACCTTTTCCTGCCTTGATAAGAGATGCATTGAGTGGATCAACGATGAGAGCCTATTTATTTCATGCACTTTAGCTCTTGCTATGATGACTCTATTGTCAATACTACCAAACTTCTTCTCATTAAGGGTATTGAGCTTCACCTTAAGTTGTTTCAGTTTCTGCTGAAAATCATTGATTGAGTTCCCCCTTCTCTGGGTCTGCCATGTAGTTCTTACAATGGTGTCAAACTCAAGATCAAGAGACCACATGTTCTAGAAACGGAATGGTCTTTTGCCTGATTTCTGTCTAGCCCCAAATAAAAGTGTCATAGGAGAATGGTCGGAGGTTAGGGGGGTCAAAAATAGCATGTGAATTTGGATATTGAGAAAGCCAATCCACATTAGCCATAATTCTATCTAGTTTGTAATATATTCTGCTGCTAGCTTGCTACTTATTCGACCATATATAACGACAACCTGTGTAGTTCACATTTGTTATTGAGAGGTTCTCGAGGCAACTCACAAAGTCTGATACATCAGCAGGATTGGGTGGGTCACCTTGAAGTTTCTTAGAGGAAGAAGCGACCACATTAAAGTCTCCTAATAGCACCCATGGTTCAGTTCCAAGATGAGTATGAGAGAGCCAGTGCCAAAGAGTCTTCCTACCATCACTTGTTTTTAGTCCATAAACAATAGTTAAGATAAACTTGTATCTACCAGAAATGGATTGCACTTGACAATTGATTGCTTGATCACAAACCCCCATTTGTCGAAGCATCCATTGTTGAGGATCCCATCCTAGCCAAATTCTGCCATTTCCATGGTAATTGTAATTAAAAAACCGTTGCCAAATTCTGTTTATTTTGCTAATAATCTCTGCTTCCTTTGATTCATTTACCCTTGTCTCAACAATGCCCATTAGTGAGACTGATTTATTCTGTATCCATACTTTTAACTCTTTTTGTTTATGAGGTTTATTTAAACCTCTTATGTTCCGGCAGCATAACATTAGGCACAATGGAGATCCGAATTAGGAACATAGTTTCCCCCTAGGCTGTAAGGCAATAGCACATCAATTGAATCCAAGTCCACCTTATGGGTATGCTCCTCCAAAAAATCAAGCATGGATATGGGTGGCTCAACTTCTTTATGTAATACTGGGGTACTACTAGAGGTAGATATGTCCAGTTTAGTAAACCTTTGAAGAAAATGTATATTTGGAGTGCTACAAGGTACTCTTTTTCCCTTTTTGTCACTTTGAGGAACTTGTTGCACAGGTACATTATGGGTAGGAACTGTATGATTCCTTTGATCCTTAACCACCACCCACTCTTCTTTGGCTTCCTGTTTTCCCCTCAATCTCTGCTTCATACAATTCGTAATAATGAGGCCAAACTTCTTGCAATGCAAACATAATTGTGGTTTCCATTTATATTCCACTCTCTCATGAATGACATTACCATTCAAGCACTGGATGGGAATACTCTCTGGCAATTCTGTGTGTGCATCCACCTCCACCAATAGTCTATGAAATGATATTCGAGTCTTGGTTGCAGTGATAGAATTTGCACAGACTAGGGTTCCAACATAACTGGCAATGTGGGTAAGAGAATTCTAAGACCACAAAGGCAGTGGTAAATTAGGCAGCTTCAACCAAGTATGCAAAAATTGAAACCTCTCAATTTTAAACTCAAATCATTCCATCCAATCTTCAAGCACTAACGGATAGTTTAAAAAGCTCCAAAATGGGTTATTCCTGGTAGTAACACTATCTACTTGAGGATCAAACTGGAAGAGAAAAAATCCTTCATCATGAAGATGGATTTGCGGGAGCTTGACATGGTGTTTGATCTCACAAAATTCACCATCTGACTGAAAGTGGGAGACATACCAAAAACATAGCCGACGAGGGAGAACCACCATTTCTTTGCTTCAGTTTACCATTCCTCTACCTCAATCTTCACCAACGGGCCATTGGTGACTGTAGGAGGAACATATGTAAGGGGAAGAACATCTTCTAGGTTACGATTACTAAATAACATGTCCTTCCAAGACATGTGCGAAACTTCCTGGATAATCGAAGGAGGAGGTTGGTTCCCATGAGTTGGTTATTCAGGCATATTCTTCTGTACACCCAGAGTAGAAGATTTTGAATAAATTTTTCCATGCTCCAGAGTAGAAGGTTTCGAGTGAATGTCAATTGGAGTAGAAAGTTTTGATTTGGATTCATCGGTTGGCTTAATTGCCCTAACATTTGCCTTCATTGGAACTTCTAGTGAAACAATTCATTCCTCCTTGCCTGCCTTCGGAACAATTGGAGTTTCTTGCAAACGTTGATCTCCCTTGGTGCCGGAATCATTACTAGGATTGATTGAATTTTCCTTCGAATCATCGGACGAAGGGGCTATTTTCTTCTTTCACTTGGCCATCGCCTAATGAGGAAAGGAGGAGCGCGTACACAAGCGCATGCAGCGTGCTCAAATCATCTAGGATATTGCAATAGCATGTTCTATTTATTTTTTAGGTGGTAATCTAGGTAGTAAGTCATCAAGAAATACATCATTATACTCATTAATAAGCTCATTTAATCGAAGATTAGTTTCATTTTTCTACTCTTCTAGGGACTTCTTAATAATCATAGCATAGCAACTACCTTTATTTTTAAAATATTCTAATGATTATCATGGTCTCTTTGTTTTTCATCAATTGTTGCTCATGTAATGAATGTAAAAAGAATCATAGTTGTGGTAATTATGTACTATAGGATGACTTTCTTTTCAAACTTAATAACCTGTGTATACCTCATTCTAGTATATGTGGTTGACTTGTTAAGGAAGTATATAAGGAGGTATAGCTAGTCATTTTTTTGGTCATAAACCATGGAAATAATACTAGAAAATTTCTCCTAGCCATGAATGATAATATTAATACAAGCTATTATTAAGAGAAATGTAACCTGTCAAAAGATTAAGAGTTTCTTCCATAAAGGTTTGTATACTCCTTTACCAATTCCTAGTCAACTGTTGGAGAGTGTTAGTATCGACTTTATCTTAGATTTACTGATGACACAAAAGGAGATGATTTCATTCTGGTGGTAGTAGATAGATTTTATAACATGGCACATTTTATACCTGGTAATAAAAGAGATGAAGCAACTCATGTGTTAGATTTATATTTCAAAGAGATAGTAAGGTTACATGGTATTCCCAAAATTAGTGTCGAATAGAGATGTGAAAATTGTAAGCTACTTTTGGAAGACACTTTGGCATATGTTAGGTACTAAGTTGTTGTATATTATATCTCATCACCACAAACAAATAGTCAAACTAAAGTGACTAACAAAACCTAAGGAACTTTAATACAAGGATTAGTCAACAAAAGTACTAAATATTGGGATATAAAGCAGGCACATGTTGAATTTCCTTATAATAGGAGTCATTCTAGTTCAACTTATTTGAGTCCATTTAAATTTACCTATGGATTAATCCTTATTTTTCTATTGATATGTTATCATTATAACAAACATCATATTAAGAACTATGATGCTAAAGAAATATTTGAATTCTTAAAAAAATAAAAAATAAAATCTTCATGAAGAAATTAAAAATAACATTGAGAAATCTAATGTTAAATACCAACTCAAGTGAACAAAAATCAAATTCAACAAGTGTTTTCACTAAGAGATTTGGTTTGGTTGCACTTAAGGAAAGAAAGATTTCCAAACTTAAGAAGAAAAAACTTATTTCGTGAGCTGATGGACCATTTAGAATCTTAAGATAATTTGGAAGTAACGCTTATGAATTGAAATTGGAAGTAGATGTAATCCCCAAAAAATTTCGAAAAATCCATATTTTAATAAATAACTTTATTTGAAATAAAATTAGCCTGTAAAATTATTTATTTTAATTATTTTATAGATTTTAGAGTATGTAAATTTGGATAAAATTATTTAATAAATTAAAAATAAATATTTTGCTATTTATCATATTATTTTATTTAAATAATTTTCCAAAACTAATATTTTACCAACTTTATCCCTTTTAAACTAAAATATTATATTATAATAAATTAAATTATTGAATTAAATATTTTATCAAGAATATTATATTTTACGATTTTATAAATTAAATTAAATCATTTTTCCTATTTTTCCATTCCCTTTTTTCCCTTTTTCCCTTTCTTCTTTTCTTTTTTTCTTTTTTTCTCTTCCTCCCTCGGGCTGCCTCACCAGGCCAGCCTTCTCCCCGCGCATTGGGCCTTCGGCCCGCCTCCCCCCTTCTCTCCCTCGTGTGCCGCCCAGCACGCCAGCCCGCCCTCCTTTCTTTTGCCCCTCGACCGGCCGGCTCCCTTCTTTTTCTACGCCGGTCCAGCCGCCCCGTCCCTTTCTTCTTCTCCTTTCTTCCTCCTCCCACGCCCGACTCTTCTGCCATTGTCGAGCGCCGACTACCACCCTGCACCTGCCACCACCACCTGCTCCCTCTCCCTCTCTCTCTTCCCCCATCATTTTCCTTCCCATTTTGAGCCAAACCGACCCTTGGACCACACCCCGCGTGCCCCGGTTCTTCCCTTCTTCTTCCCTCTTTTCCCCTGCCACCCAACCAGCCCTGCGACCATCTACAGCACCCATCGCCGACCCCTTCCCCTCTCTTCTCCCCCCTTCCTTTTCTTCACCACCCCAGCTCCCTTATGCCCCACTTTCGAGCCTTTTCTCCTTCCCCGAGCTCTCTCCTCTCTCCTTTCTTCTTCCCCATTTTTCTTCCTCGTTTTCTTGATCACCGCCAGCCTCCGCCGCCTGAACCACCAAGCCCAGCCCCTGCGCCGCCTTCTGCCACCGCCTACTACCACCCTGCGCCACCACGTCGCCCCTCGAGCCCTACACTTCCTCCCTTCTCCTCCTTTTCCTTTTTCTTCCCAGCTTTTCCCCGTTACCGCCGAGCCACCTGCAACCGCCGCTTCCACCGTCGTCCGGCCACCTCTGCCGCCACCCAACCCACCGTTAGACACCCTACGACCCCCTCTACAACCTCCATCCATTAGTTGGCCAAAAACAGCCCTTGAACCCCTCCATTTTTCCCTCTCCTTTTCCTTCCTTCACAACCCCTTTCCCTCGACCCATCTTGGCAGCCACCTTCGCCACCTCTCCGCCGCCGTCTCCGCTGCCTTGAGCCGCCTTGAAACCACCCTTAGCCTCCACCTACAACCCCTCTTCACTTCTGCACCATTCCCCTGCCTTGAAACCTCCCCCAACCACCTTCTTTTCTAGCCTAAATACCCTAACCCGAAAATAATGGATTTTTCTCCCTTCACCCTCTTTGAGCCCTTTTCTCCCCATGATTATGCATGAAACTCACGCTGCTCATGCAGCGTGAGCTCCCCCTTATTTTGGAATTTGTTTGGAAAATTTTTGAGGTATATCCATATTTAATTAAAGTGTATTATTATTAAATAAATTTGTTTTATAAAGTTTTATCCTTTTTAACTTCTTATTTCTAACAATAATGATGGATATTATTTTTAGGTGTTGAGTTGCTAATTATGCTTGGTAAGATTTGATATTTTGCGGGATTAAGGTAACCGTTAATCCTCCCTTAAATATATGGAAAAACGTATGCTAGCACATTTAGGGTTTAGTATGATTTTATGCATGTTTTGTATGCTTAGCATGATATGTTTATGGTTTCTTATATTGTTTGTTAAAAAGAAAAAGCATGATAACTTTTGTGCCATATGTAGGTATGTTAAATAAAGAAGGAGTTGGAATATGGATAGAAATGTTAAATACTTGTTTATGATGTACCATATTGTTAATGCATGAATGATGTTATTGTTTAAGGGTATTTTAGTAATTATGCTTATGAGGTATATAAATCAATGTGTGTAGTTGCTAATGAGTATTATGTTGAAAAATTACAAGTTGGTGGACTTAGATGATAAAAATGAAGTATTAATATCATTATTTTATGTAGTGTTAGTAAATTCATAAAAATGGTGAATAAAAGGGTTGAGTGAAAATTTTATAAGTGGAAAGGGTATTTCGGTAATTTTTGAGATAAAAGAATAATATGGAAATTTTATGATTAAATGGTCAAATGATAATTTACAAGTAAAGGATAAAATTGTAAGTTGTGAGAAAGAAGGCTAAAATGGTAATTTTGGAAGTAGGGGTAAAATAGTAATTTTGGATGAAGGAGGGCACTATGGTAATTTTGGAGGTAAAGGGGCAAAATCATAATTTCATAAGTAAAGGGTAATATGGTAAATTTTATAAGTGAATGGTGAAGTGGTAATTTATAAGTAAAGGGGTAATATGGTAATTTGGGAACGAAGGGCAAAATGGTAATTATGTATGGAAAGATAAAGATGGTAATCTTGGATGTGAAAGGGTAAAATAGTAATTTGTAAAGTAAAAGATGTATGGTGGTAGTTTTCATAAATAAAAGGATATATTGGTAAAATTGGATGTAAGGGGTAAAATGGTAATTTTGTAAATAAAAGGATATTATGGTAAACTTGGGAGTAAGGGGTAACGTGGTAATTATGATAACGACCAAAGGTAATTTAGAAATTAAATTATGATTGTAGAAGGGTAATTGGATAAGTATGATGCTATAAAAGGGTAATTTGGTAAATTAACCAATTAAAGGGCATTATGGTAATTTTAAATATGGAGAAGGGTAAAATTGGTAATTGTAATTATGAAGAGGGGTAAATTAATTATGAGGAAGGTTAAATTGGAATTTATGATAATTGAATAGGGTAAATGGCAATTAAAAATAATTGAGAGAGGTAAAATGGTAATTACGATAAGGAGAAGGGCAATTTGGTAATTTATCCAACTCAAGGGCAATTTAGTAATTATAACAAAGGAGAAGGGCGACTTGGTAATATAACCAACCAAATGGGAAATATGATAAGTGTAGTAATTATGAGGGGTGAATGGTGATCTAAAAAGTGTAGGGGATAATCTTGGTAATCTAAATTGGACAAGGGGTAATTTGGTAATTATGTAACCTAAAGGGTAATACGGTAATTTGGCGAGTAAGGAATGGATACTTAACAATTATATAAGGAAAGGGCAAATGAGTAGTTTGTACCTAACACGTCTTTGAGATTGTGAAACATTAATATGATTAAATAATGCTGATTAGCCAAGTAAGAGTATTTGATAATTAGGATGGCCTTAATGGTTTCTCTGTGATATTCTGGATAATCATCTGAATAAGAAATGACTAATGATATCAGAACGATTGAAAGTGAATAAGTATCGGATTATCGTGCTTTCTGTGATCACCTTAATTAAGACACTATTACTTAAAGTGAAAGACCTCGAGATCGGGAATGGTGACTCCTTAGGGGTCGCTACCCTAAGGACGTGGTTTAGTCTACGATTATTCTGGTATTTGCTGGTGTGCCTTTGTGCCCCAGCCAGGCCCTATATCTTACTCTTTCTAGCTCTACGGACCTAGTTAGGGGGTATGCATACTTATGGATTAGGTGTCCTTATCGGTAGGGTACTGAGTTAGCTTTATGCACCAGTACGACTAGGGTACCTTTGCGTCCTTGGGTTCATGGTTGAAGGGTACTGAGTAGCTGATATGCACCGGTACGACCGGTGTACCTTTGCGTCCCGGGTTATTGATCTCCCAATCGAGGCAAATAAATATGATTGATGTGCTGATTAAAGAAAGGAAAGATACTATTATTGAAAGTGAAATATTAATGAGTCGGGCCCAGATGATTATGATATTGAGTCCCGGTCCACCGGTTATAATAGTGGCCAGAGCGTTGTGCCCTGGATGATGATTCTTTATATATCCCGGTCCACCGGTTATAATAGTGGCCAGGAGCGTTGTGCCCTGGATGATGATTCTTTATATATCCCGGTCCACCGGTTATAATAGTGGCCAGGAGCGTTGTGCCCTGGATGATGAGTTATCTGTATTCCGGTCCACCGACAATAATAGTGGGGGTCCCGAGCTCAATAAAATCGGTTATGTATGTGAATAAGATTATGGAAAAATACTAATCACTTATAGTGGAACACCATGTGAGTCAGGGCCAGACCGGTCCACCGGCAAATAATAGTGGTCAGGTGCGTTCTGCCCTGTGTGTTTTTCTTCCGATCCACCGGCAATAATAGTGGTCAGAGGCGTTCTGTCCTGAGTGTATACCTTCCGGTCCACCGGTTATAATAGTGGGGTTCTCGTACTCACATGGATATAAAATATGATATTGATTGAATGATGATGGAATAATGGCTTAAGGCCAGAATGTACTGATCTTACACTATGACATGGCTTAAGGCCCAAAGTATCGATCGTGACTTATAAATTATAATGTATGTTATTGTTATGCATGCACCTCATATTATTTATGTGTGTAGTTTGCATTATGTGTCGTATGCGGGACTATCTTTAAGTGTGGTATTAAAGGGTTACTCAGTACCGTAGTACAGAAGGGATTCCCTTTATGGGGCCCTGCCTATTCAATGGGCAGTGCCCTTGCAGGTTTTTCAGGTGCTACTCAAGTGGGCTACGGGAAAGAGAGTAAGGAGTTATCCGGTATCGTTAGGGTTTTCCCTCCTTCTTCGTTTAATTCCCTGGTTTTGATGTTATGTTGATACTTTAACCACCATCGGTGGATTTTATTCCTGAAAACGATTTGATGCGCTACTATGTTTTAAATATGTTGAAGTTCTTGCAATTTACTCTGATTTATGCATGTTGAATGTCTTTCGAATTGTATTTCATTTTCTTAGCCTTAGCACTTGGTACTGGAACGGTATGAGTGAACCGGTCTGGTACTAAGTGTGGCGGTAATACTTCCAAAGTTCACGTTTTATTTATCTGCTTCCGCTAATCTTCCTTTTAATTATCGAAATTTTTCAGTAGTGAATTTTGGGGGTGTTACAGTAGCTTAATACTATAGGGGAATTGATAGGACTTTCAATAGTAGTGATTTGTATCCTTACTATAGTGATGCTAATTTGAGAACAAATTCTTCTTTATGAGGGAGAATAATGCATGAGAATCTCAATCTCACTCTTCTAATATTGATGATCAAGAGTTAGCATACTTAGAGATGGTACCAATTATTCTTGAAGATCCTAATACTTCTAATATTTGGTTAAGTAGCTCTTACAGTTATTACATATGTTTGCAAGATCAATCCACTAAAGATATCTAGTGCATAAGACAATGACATTATAAGGATTAAAAAGTTACATGGAAGAAAAGGGTACAAGACACAAAGCATGATTACATATGATTATTCAATGTATTACATACTTAGGGTTTTGTGTATCTTTATTATTTTTATGTATACATTGTATTGTTTGTAACTTGCTTGGTCTGATTTATTTCTTTTTTATTATCATTTTACATTTTAATAATCATAATGTTCCTTTAAGTTGTTAAATATCTAAACTTTAACCAAAAAGTCTTATAACCTCTTCTCTTCTTCATAATATCTTGAATTTAGCTCCCAAGAATAAACTTCTTCAACCTTAATCCATTTTTCCATTGTTTAGCATTTGTTTAGATTTTTATTTCTTTATTCTTGATTTTTAGCCCTTTAGTGTTTTTCCTAAACAATTAAGTGTTAAATATTAAGAAAAATTGAAGGAAAATATTACTAATATTCTCCTTAATTTAATAAATCATTCCCAGTAAGGTTAAGCCATTCTATCCTTGATTATTGCTTTTATTTATTTTGACTTGTATTTTTAAAAGTGTTTCGATTTTTTTTGTGCAAATTTTTCAAGTGGTTGGAAGGTGTTAATCTTGAGATTATTTTTTCTAAATATAGGATCTAAGAACTTAGTAAACTAAAGTATACAAATTATATAGGTTTTGATGCGTTAGAATACTTAAATGTGTTATATTTGTTAATGGCATTTTTTCCATAATTGGGGCAATTCAACCTCTAGGAATATTTCTATTCTTTATTTATTGTTACTATTTTTTTATGATTCTAATGGATTATTTATTTAATTTAGATGCAATTTAATATATTTAAAGTATTGATTTAATTTATTATAATTAATGTAGTGATTAAGTTAAGTTGTAAGCATAAATAAAGGGTGTTTTGGTCATTTCTCATCTAGGCTCTGATTTTTGTTAATCTTGATGTTCTAAGATGTTCATAATGTGTTTAATAAATAGTGTGTTAAGTTTGAGCAGTTATATCTTTATATGATAAAGGTTATGCCATTTTTGGTGTTTTTAGGGTTTTGGGGTATTTTGGTCTTTCTTACTTGCAAATATGTTTGGACTTTAAAATTTTGTGTTCTAGAATTCTAATTATTGATTAAATGTTCTTTATATTCAATTTAATAATTTTATGAGTTATTTTACTATTTTATTCATAATTATTATATTAAGGACATTTTAGTCATTTTTACCCAAAGAGCTTATTTAGATATTTTAGCATCAATAGTTGACCTTGACCATTTATTTAACTTTAATAATAATAAATTGATGGAAATAATGATTTGATGTGAATAGTAAATTCCAGTAATACTAAAAAAATTATTGTTTAAATTTAAGCTTCTTAGCATATTTCTACAGAATATTATATAGATTAATGGTAACTTTTTTTTAAATTGATGTGTGATATTATTTTAGGGTGGTAATTTTTAAAATATTTAAAATTTATTAATAATTAAGGTATAATACTAAGTTTGGGATTTAAGCGAATAGCCTTGGAATGGCCTTCAAAGTGAGGTTTGCAATGAGTGTACTCCCTATTTATATATGTGATTGTTATACATTATTAGCATGTAGTGAGGCCTCTTTCTACTCTATAGGTAACTAGTGTGTGCTTGGGTCAACAAAGCTTGATAAGGTAATGAAATGAATAGAGTACAACACAGTTGTGCAAGTATACATGGTCAATCTAAGTAATAAAGTGATGAGCGAGTATCATTCCCTCAAGGATCTAGTGAAGTGAACATTAATAGAATCCAATCTACTGAAGAATTAGACTATACTATGAAATATTGGTATGGTCGCAAAAATAATAATAATAATGCACTGAAAGTATATGGGTATTAGAATATTATTAGTACCAACACAAGACAGATGAGACAAGATTCAAGAGATAGATTTATATGAGGGGAGTCACTTATCACCAATTGCAAGTACGCTATAATAGTTCATAGCCTATCAAACTCAGATGATATTAATTCTTCTAAAGTCACTAGACTTCACTCGGAGGTGAAGTATACTCTTAAGCTGTCTCCATCATGGTGCATAAGCTAGGACAATGTCACACAGCAAGTTTCAAAGGATTAATAACAAGGTCACTTCACTTTTTAGCACTAACCTTATCACCACTCAATGTCACAGTTCTACCTACTCATATGGTTAATGAAAAATTCATGTGACTGCCAAATGCGTCCAACATTCAACACTGCAACGTATGAATGCTTAAAAAAATGAAATATCAAATAATTTAGACGTAACTATAATGTCACATATTATAGCAGAATAATAATTAATCCACCCCCAATTGAGAGATTTAGCTTATGCTAATTTCTCATGAAAAATAAACAGTGAATAATAAAAAGAAAGAAAGGAAGAGAATGGGTAGATCAAAGTAATCTAACCCCTATCCAACCTAAACACTCCTTCTTCTTCTTTCTCACTCAATTTCGCTCGATGACACTTTAATCTCTTAAGATTTCTTATCTTCTACAATTGGTTTCGAATACTTGATTTTCTTCCTCCTCTCCCTCTTATTTTCTGCTACTTTGAATCATCATGGTATTATAGGCTACTTCACATGCAAGTTGGGACAAGTGTCACTTCATACAGCTTCTAGTGGATGAAACCTCCTTTTCCCCTAATGAATATATCCAAATCTGCAAATTTAGGTATTTTATTTGGCAACTAAGTGGTGCGGCCAACTATGGTGTGGCTAAGCCTATTTTAGGAGTGTTTCAGTATTCTTGTTGAGGTCTAATTGTTGCTCTAATCTACCAAGCCTTAGCTTCTCTATATTCTGCACCTGCACATGCTTGCATCTGAGTTGAGAAGAGTCATCCAAGTTAGTGAGTTAACATGAGAGTATGAGTTAGAACTTTCATTTTATAGGGTATTCAACCCTTTTTCAAATTAAATTCATGTGATTCATATGAAAGTCCAAAGAGTGGAAAATTTGTTAGGAACACACCTTATGAATTCCCAAATGTAGCAAGAATAATGCCTAAAAGTACACTCATAGGATCCTTTAATTTTCCCAAGTCAACTCATATTAGTAACCTACGGGTCTTATAAGGGGTATCAATACTTAAAGATAGAGTGTTCCTTAGTGGTTTTGGTATGTTTCCTCAACCGTAGTGCTTTGGATTTATGTCTTCATCATTAATGATTTGAATTTAGTATTATTCCATCTTTGATAAAATGTGACTTGGTGGATTGTGTGTGAAATACCCCAATATCCTAATTTAGAAAATTATTATAAAATAGAAATTTATTAGAAAAAATAATTAAATATATCATTTAATTAAAATAAGTGGAGTATTTGGGACAAAAAAAAGAGAAAAATAAAAAAGAATTTAATTAGGGAAGATTAGAGTATTTTTCTAGTTAAAAATAGAATTTAGGAAAAAATTTCCCAAAATATCCTAAATTAATATAAAAAATTTAATTATTATTTTAATAATTTTTATTATTTTAATAATTTTTTTATTTTAAATATTTAAAAAACTAAAATATTTTAAATACCCTAACTAACCTATTATTCCTTCTTTTTTCCTTTTTCCCTTTTTCCTTCCTTTTTCCTTTTTCTTTCTTTTTTTTCTCTTTTCTCCTTTCTCCTTTTTCTTCCCTTCTTCCCCAAATTGGGCCATGCCAAGCCCAACCTTCCCTTCCCTCTCTTCGCTCCCCCGCATGGCCAACCTGCATTCTTTTTTTTCTCCTCCCTCACCCGCTGGTTCTCCCCCTTCTTTTTCTTCCTTCTCTTTTCCCCCAGACTGGTCAGCTCAGCCTATCTTCTTCCTATTCTCGTCTCCCATGTCCTCAAGTTACAGGTCAGCCTACAACTCTACTACCATCCTTCCTTCTACCGGCCTACACATCCCCTCTCTCTCCCCAATCCTTTTTCCTTCCCCTTCTAGACCCGACCTACCTATACCCCCTCCCACACATGCCCCTTCCCCTTTCCCTTCTCTCCCCTTAACAACCTATGCCCTGCAAATTGCAGGCTTGTGCCAGCCTGCCACTACCGTTCGGCTAGCCCTGCCTTACCTTCCCCCTTATCCTCTTCTCCCTTTGTCGTATCCTCCCTCGAATGGAATATAAATACCCCCTACCAATCCTATTTGTCCTCTTCACTCTGCCTAGAAAATTTAGCCTACTTGTGCCACCGCCACTTCAGACGCCACCTCGGCTTCCGCCGCGCAACACTGCTACTCGAAACACCACCCAAACCTTGCCTTGAATTACCCTCCACCAAACCAAACCACTCACCACCCCTAATTTTCCTTACACAAGCCACCCCAACCATGCAAAGTTGGCTACTCGACCTACCACTTTACACCCATCGCTGCCCCTCTCACTACCATGTGCCTCCTCCTTCGTCGCGATCACCACCTCTCCTACCATCCAATCCACTCAACAAAGCTTCCCCTCCCTCCCCCTACCTTCCTTTCTCCCTTTCTCCCTCTCCTTCATTCTTCCTCCTTCTCCACCACCCATGGCCACCACAACCACCAGCCCCTACACCGCTGCCCTTGTTGCGCCACCACACCACTCCAACCCTCTTAACCTAGAGAGTCCACCACCACCACAACCACCACCTCACTCTCTCTCTTCTATCCCTAAAAGGCCACCTAGTTGCCATCTCTACTAGGTTATGCCCTAATCTCCCTAGCCTTTAAGTATAATTAGTGTAATTATTATTATTATTATTATTATTATTATTATTATTATTATTATTATTATTATTATTATTATTATTACTACTACTACTAATACTACTACTTCTACTATTACTATTAAATTTATTATCATTATTATTTCTAATATTGTTAATAATATCTTATCATTAACTAATATAACTACCTAAACCTATTTTGGCTAATAATAGCATGATTAATAATTTTAAGGTTAATACCCTTATTTTTACTAATAAAGATACTATTATTATTATTATCCTTAACACTAGGTTATAATAAAGGTAAGTAGGAAATAATGATAATTTTGGTATGACAGAAGTTAACCCTAGTATTTCCCTCTTATAGGTTAACCAAGTCCAAACCCTAAGGAGGTGTAGGAGCGTGCTCTAAGCCCAGTGTCGTTTTAGGTAAGGATGTTGTTAAGGCCTAATATGTGTATTATGTGATTTGCATGTTATGTGTGATGATATGTTTGTGTGTCTTATGTGATTATGACTACTTACTTGTAGCGCAGCACAGAGCTAAGGTAAGGATATGTGTTCTCTTATGGCATGCGTAAAATGATATGTATATTATGCTTTGTGGTAATTATGTGATGTGGCCCTTTAGGACATGTATGCTAGGAGGCTTTAAAGATATGGTCTGGTGATGGAAATATAAATGGGGTAAAGGAAGTGAGTTAACTAGAGAGAAGTGAGAATGACCAAATTGCCTCATGACTTATGGGTGGACAAATAAAAGGATAATATGGATAAAATAAGAGAGTAAAGTGAATCTTACATGGAGATTCTAGGGTTTGCATGGGATGGATGATCTTTGAATGTGGATGATCCTTATGTGGGAAAACTTAACTTAAGGTTTAAGTAAGGAAAGGAAAGAGTTATTGGGGTGATTAGAGTCCATAGGTGAAAAAATAGTACGTATGTTGTATAAGGGTGCATGGGGAACTTGGCTAGGGTTTGGGACGAAAATAATAAGTGGGGGAGATTGTGGAAGGGAGAAATAATAGAGAGGATTGAAGTATGGGATAAGAGTGGAAGAATGTCACATGGAGGGTGAATGTGTGTCATGTGGAAGAGGGAATGGTAAGTGAGAGTGATGGAGGAGCATTGTATAAGGAAAGAGATGTGGTAGGGTTTTGGGATCGCCAACTAGGGTTTCATGGCCACATGTGAAAAATTGAAAGTAAATTGGGATGCTTGGGGACGAATTGAATGAGATGATGAGTTGGGCACAAAAGAGCATGAGTTGTGTGGGATAGAGGAAGGTTAGGGCATATAGGCCAAATTAGAGTTTCCCTGGAAAAAACCGTAGAGGGCGATGGTGAGTTGACTCAGAGGTATGGGAAAGTGGGCCTTGACCCACACACATAGGAGTTGGGTATTCATGTTAATTGAGGAGAATGGATAAAGGATTTATGGATGTATTAGGAGGCGTAGAAGTCCCAAGATATGAGATGAGCCCTTTCAGAAGAATAGGAGTAGACGGGTTGTGTGAGCTGGTAGTCCAAAGCACATACATGTCTAGGGCGAAAACATATATTAAATAAGACACTAATCATTTAAAGTTAAAGATTATTGAGTCGGGCCTAGACCAATCCACCGGCATAATAGTGGCCAGGTGCAGGGTGCCATGGAGACCGATCCATATACAAATAATAGTGGTCAGGAGTGTTCTACAATATATGTTTCTGATCCACCGGCTATAATAGTGAGGGATCCCGAGCTCAACAAACCAAACCTTAAGTTATGATAAGATGAGGGAAAAATACTAATTACTTACAGTGAAACGCCATGAGAGTCAGGGCTAAACTGATCATCGGGCATAATAGTGGCCAGGAGCACTTTGCCTTAGAGACCGATCCACTAGCAAATAATAATGGTTAAGAGCATTCTGCCCTGTATATATCCAATCCACCAGCTATAATAGTGGGGTTCCTATACTCGCATGGAATTATAAAAAGCATGGCGTGAAATAGGTACATTGACCATAGATCTAATGATTAAGTTTAGCCAAACTGTAACACGGCCTATACTATTTGTATTTCTTATATAGTTTATCTGTATGGTTACCTGGTTGTATTATCTACATTCTGTGTATGGTCTTAGCTGCATGGTTACCTTACTCAGTACGTAGAGTACTAACCACTTGTTTTATGGGCGCTACTCATTCCCATAAGTAGATGGTCCTACTAAGTTTGTGTAGGTAGGAGATGCCATTTTCAATGCCTATGACACTTATAAGGCATTAGGCAAGGCTAAGAGTTGACCTTCTGGGACTTGGCATGGGGGCCCAAGAGTGATGTAAACTAGATTCTTCTTATTTTATTTTCATTTTATTGTATTGTATCTTTTATCCCCTTGGGACTTTGACTATGTAACTCTTTTTCGGTTGTAATAAATTTTAATCTTGCATTATGATTCTCTCGTTATGAATATTTCAGTTTTCTATGGATCTCTATCTTAGGTGTGTTTAATGTTTTGGTGAAATTATCCTTAGCCTTATAGTTGGTGCGAGACTGGCTGAGGGCTGGGCTTGTACTAATTACAGTGGTAGCACCTCCATGCTTGTGTTTGTTTTAATTAAACAAAAATTTTCAACTGTAATTCTTGGGGGTGTTACAGTGTGATAACCTAATATGGATCAGAATAATCAATATGCCTCGCATGTGTATGGATTCAACCATTTTAGTATTCAAACTCATGTTCTAAGTGTTTAAGTAATTTTAGGGCGTTGGGGATGAATAATAATGGACAGTAATGATTAGCAATAAATAGTGATGAATAGTGGATGTTCATTAAGTATTTTAGATATTAACATATTGTCTTGTATTTTATTGTTGTTGTGTGGTTTGTATCTCTTACGTGATTGTATGCTATCTGCTTTTAGTATATTTAGTTTACTCAATAAGCTCATCATAATGATTCTATTCTTTTTGCTATTTTTTTTTCAGACATTTCAGTGGAGACCAAAATTAGTGAGGACATTGTTGATTTCACATAGTTTGCATAAGGAGTTGGATTAAAATAAGGATTTTTGGTATACATTGTTGGTGTTATTTTTGTTATCAAAATATGGATATTATTCTCCCTTTTTTTCAATATATCTCTCCCTATAGCTCTTTTGTTAGGGGTTTTGCTCCATTTTGGATCTCTAATAGATTCTTTATATATTTCTCATTTGTGTGTGTGTGTGTGTGTGTGTATGTCTTTCTCTCTTCGTGTTATAAATTTTTGTTGGTTTTGTGTTTGAATATTTTAGCCTTACATTTCATATCCATGCATCTGAGCTAGCTTCCACATTTATAAAAAAAAATATTCTAAAAATTAGAGTGTTATAGTAGGTAATTCAAAGGGAAGGGTATAGCTCAATATGCATGCAAATATGGCACTATGATGAGAGAGGAAAGTGAGGGAGAGAGAGAGAAAAAGGCTGAAATACCTTAATAGTACTTTTTTAAAAATAAATAAATAAATTCATAAAATAGTCTGAATAACATTAAAATAATCCCATAGCATCAAAATATGCTTATTAGCACAAATAAATTCTAATTGAAAGTTTTCGTAAATGTTAGTAAGACACTCAAACAAAAATTAGAAAATGATCTGAAATTGTAGGACAATCAGTTGACTAGTTTAGGAAAACTAGTTAATAGGTTTATTACGGAATGAATGTTCTAGTTATCGAGCATACCAGTCAATTAGTTGAGGGTAACCAGTCAACTAGTGCACTTAAAATTATTACTTTTATTATAATTTAAACCCTTTTCATATAGAACTAATTTATTTTATCTTAAAAATAAGTTTAAATTCATTTGAAAGGATTTTAAGATGAGATAATACACCTTGAAATTAAAGTGTTAAACATGGTAAGTATGGATAACTTACCTTGATTAGAATAAATAATAGAGATATCAAGGATGGCTTTAGTGGTCCCCTATTTCACTTAAACTCATAACCTCATAACCTCATAATGTTATCCTTGCTTAGACTTAGCCTTAAACCTTAATCCTCACTTTTTTATATAAATAAATAGAAGGATAATATGGATACAGATTGCCTCTAGTTGACCTCTACTTGGAACTTTTTCTTGTCTTAATGAAGGTTGATCATATGTCATCCCTAATTAGTGGGAAAAAATGTAGATAAATATTAGAATTTAGGTTTAGTGCTTATATGATGAACCCTTAGTTATATGATGGATTAATTAACCTTTTGTGTACCTCTTGGGCAATTATTGCATAAATAACTAATGTTTAAGTATTATATTAATGGCTCAACTCTAATTATGAGGATAACTTGTTAAGTACAATGAATTTGCATCTTAATATCTCAAATGGGCCTTATGGTATCCCTATGGTTGGTTCGATCATTTGTGATACTTATCTAATCTCTTGTATAACCTAATGGCTTAATGATTCAATGTAATCATGTGATTATAAATGTTGAATAAGTAATTAGTTGAAAATAGTCATGTGGATTCTTATATGGTGAAGTTGTATGGTGTGGACTTACTATTCTTTGATCTGTTACCTCTTTAAATTATTAATCAACTTAAAGTGAATTAAGTATTATGATGGGTTTAGATTATTCGATCCTCAATTAATTACTGGGGGTTAGTCTACCTTTCATTGTTTCATACTATCATTTGTCTTTGGGCATAAACCAAGATATGATGTTTCCTCTCCTACTCTAAACAGTGATGATGTACTAGAAAGCATCAATAGTAAAGGGCCTATTTACTTAGGTTTATTTGACTTTGGTCAAACCTTAAGCCCATTAGTGTAATAAAATGTCCTAAAATCCTTCAAATTATGTTTATAATTATATTGATATAACATAAATGAGTTTTGGTTTTGAAATAGACTTGAAATTATAATAAAAATGTGAATTTCAAGTGTACTAAGTGACCGCTTTACATAACCGATCAACTGGTGCACTAGGGAAATTAACATTCTAGTTTTAGCTAAACTAGTCGACTAGTTTACCCAAACCGATAGACTAATTTACCTGTAATTTTAATTTTTTTTATTTTGAGTTAAATTTCTATCTAATGGTTATGAAAAATTCCAATTAGAGTCCAATTATGCTAATAAGCATGTTTTTAGTACTCAGGGATTATTTTCACATTATCTAGGTCATTATATAAATTTAATTAGAAATTTTTTTTCCAAAAAGGCACTTTTGGAGGCAAGCTTCCCCTTTTTCTTCACCCTCACCTCTCCCTCTCCCTCTCTCTTTAGACAAAAGAGGCTGCAAGATTGACTTTGTACACCCTTCCCTAACTTGCCAACCCACTATCATGCCCATCTCTAGCTGCACTCAAACCCCACCACCTCATCAAGTCAACCCTCACTTTTTAGGAGTTTTGCTAGATAAGTCATCCAATAGGAGTTTTGTGCTAGAAGAATTGCTTCAAGGTAAGGCATTATTATTTTAACAAAATTAGGTTTATGTGGTATATTGGGGTTCCATATGTTGGTGCTTATATGAATATCATCAAATTGTGTTCCATTAAATGAGATTGTGGTATAATTCTTCCCACGTTAGTGTCGTTCGAATTCTATGATTCTAAGCATAAAATTAGGATGTTGTGCATGATTTCTTTAAGTGTGTATATTACCATGCATCCATGTGGTTCTACATGTGCAACATGTATTTTTAAGTGTGTTTTGACATATAAGTATGCTAGGATTAATGTGGTAAAGTAAGATAAAATTTGGTGTGGGTTTCGCAAGTCTAAGTTGCGTTTTACCTAGACTAGCTGATCAGTTCCTCGATCCCATCGATTAGTTTAATTAGTATGTACCCAAACTGATGGGGTGATATGCCATTGCTCTTACTTGCCTTATATATGCTCCCTTTTCATGAATACTTCTTTAAGATTAGTGTTATGGTATGCATATCAAGTTATATGCATCATGTGTCACCACATGCTTAGTCTAAAGTGCTCTATGATCACATGAAGCCCTTATCATTGTATATTCCTACGAATTATCACATAATTTATATTAAGTGAACTCATGATCTCTATATTGCATGATTTAAATAGTTGAGGTGTTAATTTTGCAATTATCTTATTATCATTTATGAATTGTATAATATATGGTACTACATGAATGGTTTAAGTGATCTATGTTTCCTTTTACACATAACAAGTATTTGAAAGTATGTTTTAGCATGCATGCCTCCTTTATGCCTTAATAAATATAACATATATGACTACAATGATGATTTGAAGTATGTATAATCAATCTAGCCATACATGATTGTTACGTTAATGACATAATATAAGTGGTGTATATATGTCTTAGTATATAAGTGATGTGGTTTTTATCAAAGTAACGGAAGGTTGGATCGAAATTTGTATTAGAATCTTTCACCCACGATCTAATGCAAAAGAAATGAAGTGAATTGATGGATTATAGGCGAAGAACTTAAAGATACAAGTTGAAGGGTATTCGACAGATTTGTAAGCCTTCAAATGTGTCGAATGAACATAGATTTGAGGAAGGATTAATCCTGGATTTTCCTTGCCCAATGTAGACCCAAAAGGGAGGATTAGATTTTAGCTAAATTGCTCAAAGTTTGATCAAAATTATTATTCAATATTCTCTCTACAATCATGCGCACAAGGAAGGTATATATAGGAGAGAATAAGCTCGGTGGTGACTAACTTAAACCAATCGAGTATCCTTCCTTAATCCATCCCATTAATCATGGTTGAATTAATCCTACATTAACCTTAATCCACAGCATAATATCATTGGTTAAATGATACTAAGGATCAATATTACAAAGCTGTATAATTGACTAAGACATACATGAAATTATAGTCATACCCTAACTTACATAAAATATACTTAGGGTTAGGGTTTACAACAAGTTTATACAAATAATGAATATCATCACTTTATCTCTTGTTGTAATGTATTATCCCATGTATGTCACAGCCTTGCATGCCTTGGAATACTTGTACACATCAATGTGTATGAACATCATTTTCTTGCAAATATGTAACATACCTATAAGAATAACTTGAATGGTTTTCAATGTCAAGCATATAAGAATTATCAAGAATATTTAACATGATAGGCTCCAACATTAAGAAAGCTAAATCATCTTCCTTACCTTGAGGATTAGAATGAATATGACAATCATTATGTTCAATGGATGCTCCTACATCAACAAGCATGAGTGCGATATATGTTCCTAGGGTGTACCATAACCTACATGGTAAGGTTAGATTGGTTTAATTAGTATGTGCCCAAACTGATTGGGTGGTTGTTGCAATTCCTTGCTCAATCACACGATTAAGAGATCTTGTGCAAGCACTCAAGAATGACTAGAGAGTGGTCTTTCATTAGATTATAGTATTTTATGGATTTATCTAAGCATAGGTAATTCTAGCGGTGCTCTTTTTTGCACATCCTTGGCGATCAAGAGTCTATGTGTAGTAATGTTTTACTTTAGAAAATGGTTTTCTTTATGTGTTTTTGTACTTGTGTATGGGTTTGATATATCCTTAGGTTGTAAACATTAAACATTTATAGTGCTTATGTTATTTGTTTTGTGCACTGTAATATTATCTTCATTTGTTTGATTCGGACACTTAGCCTTATGTCTATTATAAGGCAAAAAATGGAATGACTACCTCATCTTAGTTATGATAATAGCACATTATTTTTAGCAATGAAAATTTTTTTATTTAGTTTCCACAAATTTTTAAAATTAAAAATATTAGTAATGGAAAATATGGATGTTACAATAATATAGATTTTGTAAGATAAGATTACGTATCTTGTTAAGCAATAACATAATCTTTTATAATAGGAATACACATTTTTTATATAAATCTAAAGGAAAAACACACATAATTAAAAACAAATCTAGATTTAGCATTATGATGTACATTTTTTTTTTAAAAAATAATACACATCTTCTAAAATAAGAGTATACATACTGAGAAACGTGTGTTTATAGCTTGAAAGAAGTGTATATCTTTGCATCAAAATGTGTATTTTTTTAAGATATGTATGTCATCGCATACAATATATATATATATATATATATATATATATATATATATATCTTAAAAGATGTGTATTTTGATGGAATAAGATATATTGATATATTACAATATGTATATTATTTTTCCTTTTATTTATACAAACATCTTATTTATACACATCATTTTATTATTTAAAATTACACATCTTAAAATAAATACATGTTTTCTAATGCTACAATACTCATCTTCTAAAAAGAACAAGATGTGTGCTTTTCTTATAGAAGATGAATATTATGAGATTATAAGATGTGTATTTGTTTTAAGATGTATAATTTAATACAAATAAAAGAATGTGTATAAACAAGATGTTTGTAAAAATAAAAGGTTGTGTATTTTTCATCCAGAACTTAAATATTATCATATTAGATGTGTAATTAATTTATAACAAGTATTTCTCTCTCATATATGCCTATAGAAGTGTGTATTATTGTTAGATGTGTTTGCCTTTACATACATACATTTCTATTACATTTTTAAAGAAAGTATATTAATGTTATATGTGTCTTTGGATACATACATTTCAAATACATCAATATGGATTCTATTTATAAAATAAAATGCATAAAAAATAAAATAAAATAAAATTAGAGTATATTTTTTCATTTTCTAATGACCTTAATTAAAAATAATTATTTTTCAAAAAAATTACGATACAATATATTAACATCACCGTATCTAGCAAGTTGGTTTCAAGCTGCACAAACGTTTGAGGGTACGAGTATAAACCTAAATCCAGGGGAAAAGGCAACAAAAAGTTTATAAACCTTGAGTTGAAAATCAAAGTGCAACAACATACTTGGAACGAAAAACAGTTGAAACGCCCGCTTCCTGCTCGAGAAAATACAAAAGAATCTGGACTAACCGTTTCCCTGCAATGTTTGCACGAACGGATAACTATTGATATTCCCCCTTGAGTACCCAGAAAGACCCATGTGGTTCTTTCTCTAATGTGGCAATCTCTTTCAAAAGGTTTTTGAATAAAGGCAAGTCTTCAGAAGGTATTCTATTTTTAAAATGATCAACTATGCTGGCAGATTTCGTCCTTCCACCCCTTAGTTGGATGAATGTACAAATTTGCCGAATCAAAACCTCAGGTTGCACACTTGTATGTTTTTGAGATGACGGAGAGTGAGATGGCCCAACATCAGCACCAAGTCTTGGTCGACTGCAAGACCCCGAAGCCAAACGAAATTGATGCTCGAGCCCATCACCTATAGCTTCGATCTGGTTTCCTCTAAGTCTAGCTAGCAATTCAGAAGAAGACAAAGCCTTACCAACCGAGGCCCCAGCCGCAAGGCCATTAGATATGGTTGTTCCTTTTCGAGGTGCTCCATGTTCAGATCTCGAGTTACTTATTAACTGGGCGTTCACTGTAGAGCCAAATTTGCGGTTAATAGATGACGGTCCACCAGCAGCACCAGTTTTTCCGGTCCATGTCGGAACAGACACGCTTTCTCGACTCCGTAGCAATCGTGATTGACGCAAAGCTTCGGCAGCCCTATGTGCAATATGTGAAGCTTGTTCATCAAGCCTCATTTTGTCTTCATCCTGGGCATCCATAATTGCATCATGATTTACAGCACTCTGCCGAGAAGAGGAAAGAAAAAAGTCAATTACAAGGAACAGAGTCAGTTAAGCCACAAAAGAGCATACCAATTAGGTGCTCCGAGCTTTTGCAGGATAAAAAAAATCTGAGCAAAATGCTATTCCCAAAGTCATGACCAGTGACAGGCAAGCCAGTTTTAAGCATGTTATAACTAAAAGACTTCAATTTCAAAACGTCATGTTTGTTAAAACCGAGAAACAGTGTCCGGTAAGCCACAAAAGAGCACCTCTACTAGTGAGATACCATTTGATAAATTAATATCCTATCTGAATCTGGAGTGGTATATACTAACATTTTTGGATATGTATTTGAATATTAGCTAATTAAATTAAAGTTAATTTCAAGTAATTTATGTTAAAAAGTATTTATAGTTGTAAACAGTAACGCATTGCATTATCTGAAATTAATAGACAACATGGTTACCCAAACACACTGAGAAAAGGTGAGAAATTTTTTATAGAAATGAGTAAGATACTTTTATAATGCCTAAAGATTATCAATGTCTTTTGACCCATATGTAGATATATATACACACACATATTTTAAACATCATAGATTCACTTTTGGCTAAATTAGTCCTTAATCTCTCTTTAATAAGATGATTACCCATTAGAGCATAATCTAACCATCCTAGTAACTTGAGCACTTCTTAAATTCAAATTCAATTAAAACAAAAGCTTACGAAGAAACATTTCTTCAAACATACAGAACCTCTGCCACCTCCACCATGCATCTTCATCATCCGTCCATTCTTGCAAGTAGAGGTGGCAATCGGGTCGGGCGGATCAAGTTCGGGTTGGGTCATAGCAAGTCATTTGACTTTTGCGGGTCGGATCGGGTCAATTTGTCGGGTCAAGTCAGTTTTGGGTCAGGTCATTTCAGTTGCGGGTCATTTCGGGTTAATTTGTCGGGTCGAGTCGGGTCATTTCGGTTGCTGGTCATTTCGGTTGTGGGTCATTTCGGGTCAATTTGTCGGGTCGGATCGGTTTTGGGTCGGGTCATTTCGGTTTCGGGTCATTTCGGATTAATTTGTCAGGTCGGGTTCGGCCGTTCGGGTTGAGAAAACTCGGATTCGGATAATTTTGGGTTAACTTGACTGGTAAGGTCGGGTTGGTTTCGGGTCATTTTTTAGTTCACATGAGTAGGTGGCTTCGACCCGTTCAGGTCATTTCATGTAATATGACGGGTTAGTCCCGCTATGTCCGAGTTGTTTCGAGTTAAGTTCCCCTTTCTCTCGAACCATGCAAGAAAAGCGCGGAAGCGCCCCTTTCTCAATCAACACTCCGTTGCTTGTTCTTTCTGATGGGTGAGGTCATTTCATACAATTTGACGGGTTGGATTCAATTAGTTACGTGTTAACTTAATGGGTCGGGTCGGGTCAGGTCGAGTTTTGATGAGTTGACTCATATTCGAGTCCAAGTAATTATCATTTAATAAATCATAAATATTAGAGGCAGACAATCATAAGATTAATATTGCAGATAAAAGAATTAAAAATATTAAATGCGCTTTATTTTCACAGATAAATAGTAAAGATATTTATAAATTTTAATAATAAAAAATATTGCGCTTTGAATCAAACAAAGATATTTATAATTGATTATAATTTATTTGATAACTTAAAATATTTAATTACTTAAAAAAAGATAATTTTATAAAATAAAGATGATCAAAACAAGATTATACAATGCATAATTATCATTTATTACATTGTATATATTAGATACAATAATAAGATTACTAGTAAAGATAAATAAAATAAGAATATTATATGTGTTTTATTTTTACAAAAGGTAAATAATAAAGATATTTATAAGTTTTAACAATATTATATTTGATTACTTAAAATATTTATAAATTTTACAAGTAAAAATATTAGATGCTTATCATATATTATATTTAATTAATTACTTAAAAAAAAAGATAATTTTATAAAATAAAGGTGAGCATAACAAGAATATACAATGTATAATTATCATTTATTACATTGTAAATATTAGACACAATCATATGATTACTAGTAAAAATAAATGAAATAAGAATATTATATGTGTTTTATTTATAAAAAGGTAAATAATTTATAAAATAAAGGTGAGTATAATAATACTATAAAATATATAATTATCATTTATTATATTGTATATATTAGATACAATCATAAGATTACTAGTAAAGATAAATAAAATAAGAATATTATACGTGTTTTATTTATACAAAGGTAAATAATAAAGATATTTAAAGTTTTAAGCATATTATATTTGAATGCTTTAAATATTTATAAATTTTACAAGTACAAATATTATATGTTTATCATTTATTATATTTAATTTATTACTTAAAATATTGGATTACTTAAAAAAAAAAGATAATTTTATAAAATAAATGTGAGCATAACAAGAATATACAATGTATAATTATCATTTATTACATTGTATATCTTAAATACAATCATAAGATTACTAGTAAAGATAAATAAAATAAGAATATTCTATCTTTTTATCCTATAATTTTTATATCATTTATTCTATATTTTTTTTCATATTCATTTCTCTACATAATTTATCTTATTAATTTCTCTAGTTGTATTTATTTTATTAACATTATTATATTTTTATTTTTATTGTAATATTTTTATTAATTATATTATATATGTATTTTTATTGTAATATTTTTGTTAATTATTATTATTATAGTAAAAAAAAGTATAATAAGTTATTTTGAACATAATTTAAATTAAATAATAATTTATATATTTTCATAAATTATTAATTATTATATATAAATTAATATAAATTAAATATTAAATAATGTAAACTATAAATAATTAATATTATAATTAATAAAAATAATTGGATATTGTAAATTTAAAATTGATGAACGTAGAATACTAAATTACTTTAAATTAATAATATTAAAAGAAAAAATATAACTAAAACTTTAAATTTATGGTTGTAATGTGAGATACTCTTAATATGGGGTATAGTTATTATTTGTTAGATTTTGTGGTTGATAACTGATAAAGGACACTATTATGCTCTTCTACTAAGAGTTTCTTCAAATAGGTGGATTAGTGGATGTAATGGAACACTTTTTGAAAAGTATTTTACAGGCTTACAACTAGATGTTTGCCTTTTTTATTTATTAATAATATATCTTATTAGGATATCATTAATAAATAATAATGTCTAGGGTAAAATTATGAAAAATAAGTACAATTTATAAAATACTATATTTTTAAAAGCTTTAAATGAATAATAAAATATGTATAATTTATTATTATTATAATATATTTTTATGTCTGATCGGGTTAATGTTGGGTCAGATCGGGTAATTGTCGGGTCGGGTCAACGTTGGGTCGGGTCGGCTCCGAGTCAGGTCGAAGTGGGTCGGGTTAATATTGGGTTGGGTCACTATCGGGTCGGGCGGGTCATGGGTTGGGATCGAGTCGGGTCGAGTTCGGGTCGGGTTTATTTTTATCAGGTCAGTGCCGGGTCGGGTCAATGTTGGGTCGGGTCGGGTCGGATTGCTAAATTTTGCGGGTCTTATCGGGTCGGGTTTCACTCGGGTAGGGTCGGGTCAACTTTTGCCAGCTCCACTTGCAAGGATGATTTCTCTCCTCAGAGACCACCACTACCAACCTTATAAACCAGGCCAATGACTTGAAATGCCACCACTACTCCTCCTATGCCTTTCCATCTTGTACCTCTTTTTCAAGCTGGCCATGCTATTGACACACAAGCAGAGTCGATGCACAGGGACCCAAATATAGGGATGGCAACGGGGCGGATAATACCCGAAACCCGACGGATTTTATCCGACGGATATCGAAATGGATAATGATAAACGGATATGGATACGGATATGGGTAAGGGTGAAAAATACCCGGCGGATTCGGGTACGGATACGGGTACGGAGTATCCATATCCGTATCCGACGGATATCCGTTATCCATATCCGTACCCGTTTATCCGTTATATATTTACCATTTTATCCTTAACTTTTTATATAAGAATAAGTTATAGTTAGAAATTAAATTGTCATTTTACATTTAACCCTACTAAGTTGATGAATTATTGGATTTTTTATATATATTTTTTAATTTTTAATATCAAAAAATAATTTTGTAGGTAAATTATATATATTATGACAGGTAAACGGGTACAAAAACGGATAAACGGGTAATTTTAATCCGTCGGATAACGGGTTTGATGTACCCGACGGGTATCCGTCGGGTAACGATATCCGTCGGGTAACGGATTATCCGTCGGGTAACGGATATCCGTCGGGTAACGGATATCCGTCGGGTAACGGATTATCCGTCGGATACGGATATGGGTACAGTAACGGATATCCATGCGGGTACGGGTACGGATATGGTTATCAAATTTCTTATCGGGTTTGGGTATGGATAAGGGGTACCCGATCCGTACCCGCCCCGTTGCCATCCCTACCCAAATACCAGAGGACCACATTATTGGTTAGTAGTTAGTAATATATTCGTAATAGTTTTATTATAAAAAAGAAAAGTATTTCACTTGTATCAAATGCAACAATCAGTCATGTTAAATTCCATATAAGTTTCGTTCACTCAGGTCATTTTATTTGAAACTCAGAAGCAGAAAAAATAATTCTTCAAAGTCTTTAAGTCAATTCAATCAAGCTTTGATCTATTAAAATTCTCCAACACTCCTACCCCAACAGCAAGTTGGCAACAACCTCGCCTGTCCATTCACCTTCCCAACTTTCGAATTTGAGATCTTTATTAATGGTAAAAATGGTGAATAGTCAAGCCTGTAATTTTCTTGGTCTAGTCTTCTGACCTCTAGTTCTGGATTTGTCTTTGACAGTCTGACTTCAGCCCTCACACCATCGGCTCTGGCAATGTTCGCCTAAACCAATGGACATACATTTGGCATTCTCTTCAATAGCAAGTTGGCAACAACCTCGCTAGTCCATTCACGTTCCCCACTCTCGAATTTGAGATCTGTATTAACGGTAACATTGGTGAATAGTCAAGCCTATAATTTTCTTGGTCTAGTTTCTCACCTCTAGTTCTGGATTTGTCTTTGACGGTCTGACTACAGCCCTCACCCCATTAGCTCTAGCCTCTAACACTGTTGACCTAAACCAATGGCCATACACCTGCCATTCTCTGCAATTAGCCAAGTATTCTGGAACTACAGTGACATGTTGGAAGATTGGGAATGATTTATGTAGGAGATCGTCATAACATGATTATCTTAATAGCATAGTTATTAAATTATTATTTGATCCTATGATTTTACGATGCTATGATTCAAAAATCACAAAACAATCCACTAACCCAATTAAAAATTTAAAGTACTTGAATAGTTATAGAATATGATGATCCTAAATTACATCCAACAATTCTACATAACAAATATATTTCTTATCAATTTATATCCACATCTATTTCCCTTCTTATTCCAAATATTTCTGTCATATATATATTCTCAACCCTATATTATTTTGCGATATGCCTTGAAAATGAGTTGAAAAAAAAAAGAAAAAAAGACCAAGATATTACTAAGACAATGAAGTTGAATGTTGAAGTAAAATGTTGACAAAATATAATGGTCATCTAAATGGTAAAATGAATATATTAAATTTTATAATATTATTAATTATTGAATTCAAAATTAATATTTTTCTTACTTTTATGGTCATATTAATTTTATAATGCAAACAACCTTTACTTTATGGTATACACATGGTTCCTACAGTAACTTAATGTGTGTGCACACAAACAAAACTTCTTCTTTTTTCTTTTTCTATTTTTATTATGATTCATCCAAATTTTAAAAGCTAAATAAAAATTTTCTTGGGTCTTATTTTGTAACATGATAGAAAATATTTTTCTTTCATTGTTGAATTCATTATTATCTATTTTCCTAATTATTTGCGTGTTTTTCTTAAGACTAACAATATTGTGTATTATAAATACAATGAGTTGTAAGTTACCTTTACCCTTAATCTCATTGTAACTATAATTTTTCATTTGACAATTTATTTTCGATGATGTTAACCTAATATAGTTCCTAATATGTAAAACAACTTCAATAATTTATGCTTTCAATAAGTTGCTACAACTCAAGTGACTATATGAAAAATGTATTTTTTGTACTCTTTTAACTTAAAATACGTTATTAATGGCATACAAATTTCATATTTTTTATGAATTTTACAGAATCTTACAATTCTCTAATCCTAAGCTCCCAATTTATTCTAACTAAAATCTTGATTCTAACAACCTTACATAATAGAATAGGTCTATGTTTTAATATTAATACCTTTTTCCCTATTTAGGCATAACTTTTGAATTGAGGATAGGGTTGCAAAATGACCAAGATGTCCCTATTTTCAACTTATCAACTTTATTCTTACACTACTCCATAGCCTTCTAATTCTCACACCTCATGCCACCTCCTCCCAAATTCACTCTATTAGGTTTAGTAAACGTATCCATATAAACCTCAAGCAAACATTCAATCACTGTGACACCAATCTTCTCTATCTTTCTTAGACTCTTCACTCGTTGAATTTCCTTCCATTAGTCAAACTTTGCTGCCACCGAACACTTCCAGATCACTTTTGGTTTCTTGAAATTACCAAGTATCACCACCATCAATCAAACCATTATGATCTTTTCCCTCATCAAATGGTCAATAGTCATGTTTCACTCCATTTAAATGCATATCATCTTCAAATGAATACCATTACCGTCCAAAAATGGAAGAACTGCACAAAACATCCTTCGGAGAAGGGCGTATCTGAGTTGATTAAGTCAAGTACAAATGAGGTTTGAGTCACAGATGACAATAGTGGTGAGATGAAATGGCGACTATTGCCATGTGATGACGATGGTGAGAAGATTGGTTCAAGTGGTGGTGACTATCATCTCTAAGCAATGAGAAATAACCCTCCCAAGAAGCTATGGGTGGAGGATGGAGATCAAATATGGAAGGGGGATGATTTTTCACAAGGAATATTTCTCATGAGGTTTTATTTTAATAAGTTCTGAGCTCAAGAAATACTCAAGTGATTAGGATAATTAGATTAAGATGAAATGACTAATTATGAGAAATAATACGTGATTAGGAGTGTATTTTAACATATGATTATATGTTAATGAGAGAGACAATAAACAAAATAGTTATTTAAGTAATCTTGACAAAGTTCAAAGGAAAGAAAATGAAAACGGCATTTAACAAATGAATCTAAAAGGACTAATTTAACTAAAAGTGAATCCGTACGTATTCGGGTGAACTTTTTATTTAGGACCGAAATAAACAAAATAGTAATCAAGAGAGACCAAAATAGTCTGTAACTCCTCCAAAAATATTACCACTAGTTTGGTGATAGAAAAAATATCATGTAAAGAATCATGACAGGAGGATTGTTCTAGAATAATTATTTTGCCAATTCTGCTTCTTGTCCAAGTACCAATCAAAAGTAAATGACATTTTACACACCAATATGCCAAAGTGAATGACCACTCCCCAAACCCCTCATTTGCCACCATCTTCTTTGCTATCCTCTAAGACCTCTCCCTCCTTCCCTCACCAAGGATGTGATTGGACCACATGACAAACATGGCATGTTACTATATCTCTCTTTTCCTTGTTGTAATCAAAACAATTGGACCCTAATCTTGTGTTCCTACATCAATTGTCAATCTCAATTTTCATTTAAAACGTCTATAATGCATTCACCAAATACGTAGCTCAGAAAATGTCAATACCAAGTTTGATATCCATAAAGGAAGGATAACTTTTGCTTCTCGGCCTCATGGATTCAAGAGAATTTCTGCAAGAATACATGTCACAAGTGTGCAAAATAGCAAAAACCCAAAAGGAATTCACACATATCCTTGAACATCTTAACCCTTCAAAAAGAAGAAATAAACTAGATTTTCAGCATATTCTCTTTTCCTAAAGCTCCAATTGGTTTTGGAAAGTTTCAAATAAAAGAATAAAATGAAAAGGAAAATATTGTTTTTTACTTTGTTTTGTTCTGTTTACTTAAAAGCAAATGAGATAAAAAAACAAATAGTGAGGAATCAAATTGAAGATTAGCTATTTGATTTTCAATCACCAAAGTTTGAAATGCAAGTATTTTCATTTTCTTTTCTTAGAGCATTCTTAGAACAAAATGGATCCTAGTTGTTTCACTTTCCTCCAAATTTTGTTGGATAATAATAGAGCTCAAGTTTCTATCCATTATAGTGGAGAATAGAACCATTTATCACACTGAAGTAATGAGCATCTTGAACAAGGCCACAAAAAGTTGGTATCAAAATGTAAGGAAAATGCATATCAGCAAATATATTGGATGGATGCTTAACCAATCTATGACTCCCAACTCCTAGATAAGATACCATAACCAATGTTACACCGAAACTCAATGTTCTATCCTACAAAAGTTTCCTAAAATCCCATTTTCCTAAGACACACTAATATATACTTTGTATGCTTAAAATGGAAGGAAAATAGATATTGACAAACATATTGGATGGATGCTTAACAAATCTATAACTCACAACTCCTAGATAAGATACCATAACCATTGCTACAGGGAAACTAATGTTTCCACATACTACAAAAGTCTCGGCGCTTTCCATTTCGATGTCACATTTTCCTAAAACTGTAATAAAAAAATGACAAAGCAAAAGAAGGCTTCTGAAAACTTACATGTATTCCATGTGCATCAAACAGACTTTTCAGGAAATCTGTTTCTGCGCCTGCTTTATCATTTTGACCATGTTTCTCTTCACCTTCATCATAAGGCATTTCAGGCTCTGAAGAAATTCCTTCACTACTACCATTAGCATGTGATGCTAATTTGTTACTATCGACTTGCTTATCCTGCTTATCTTTTTCAACACCTATCACATTCACCTCTCCAGTTAATTGACTGAAAAGATTCGATGTTTCAGTGGAGCTGGTGCTTTCTTCATTTAAAGTGAAAAGATCTTTCAAATCTCGGGCCTTGAAAAATCTTCGTTGTTGCGGATTCTTCAAAATTTTATTGGTCAAAAAATGCTTATAGATCTGTCGGTGGTACACCTTCTCCTCTATAGTACCTCGTGTAATCAATCTATACACCGTCACATCTCGCATCTGACCAACTCGCCAAGCACGCTCCCTAGCCTATTAACAGAAGAAAGGCCAAACTAGCATAACACTGTCATTTAACCAAGACACCGGTTCTTTCAATATCCATCCAGGGAAAACTAAAGCACCACACAGTAACAATGCTATATTCTTCAATGAATTGATGGCACCAAAGTAATTTCCTTCATGCATTTAAGCAAATTGTAGCACATTGAAAATTCAGGATTTAGAGATTTTCGCCATACCTGCATGTCTGTAGAGGGATTCCAGTCAGGGTCAAAAATTATCACCCGATCTGCACCTGTCAGGTTAGTCCCCAAACCACCCACCCGAGTAGTCAACAAGAAAATAAATACATCATCTGAGTTATTAAATTCATCTATCAAAGCCATCCTCAGGTTTACAGGAGTAAACCCATCCATTCTCCTGTAGTTATACCCACCAGCAATAATAAAATTCTCCAAAATATCAAGCATTTGTTGAGTTTGCGTGAAAAGAAGAGCACGATGACCCTGCTCTTTCCACATCTTTAGTATTTGGTCCACAACCTTTATTTTTCCACTGCGTTCAGGATTCCCATAATCTGGGTTGCTTTGAGAGTGCTCTCTCTCAAGGAGATCAGGATGGTTACATATTTTGCGCATCACATCAATACCATAAAGGGAATTTCTACTCCCATCAAAAATCTGTTCCACCTCAGAGCTGGCAAGAAATGCTCTGTATATAGATCTCTGCTCGCCAGTAAGGCTGCAGAACAGGACATGTTCAGTCTTCTTAGGAAGGTGAGCATTGACATCAGCCTTCATACGCCTGAGGAGGTAAGGCATGATCAAATCTCGCAACACCACTGCACACCTATGCAATGGAATGAAATACCAAAATTTATTAAACTGTCATAATCTGTACTCTTATGCACACCTATAAGAAAGCTATAGGCATTTTAATTGAATACAGAACATGGTACAATGTACGGAAAGAAACCATGAAAGTTCACAATAATTTCAGCTCCAAACATACACCTGTACGCAGTGGATACTTGCAAAGGTGAAGCATTAGCATAACCACCAACTTTTATGGGAACTGCAAACTCAGCCTCAAACACAGGGAGTACACCCAGCTTCCCAGGGAAAACAAAATCAAATAGAGACCACAGTTCACTGAGTTTGTTCTGAATTGGCGCACCAGTCATTATGATACGATGAACAGTCTGCAACTGTTTACAGACAATAGTTACTTCTGCATTTGGATTCCTGATACGATGGCCTTCATCAAGTACTGCATAACCCCACTCAATATCAAGCAGCTTTCCCCCCAAAATACGAAGTCGCTCATATGTGGTTATGAGCAATCCTGAATCTGATTGCATTACCCGTTTTATCAAGGAATCCCATTTCTTCACTTTACATGGCATCAAACCTCTTTCGGGATCACTCTCCAGCTCTTCACTGTCATAGTCACTTCCATCAGATTCAGTCTTCATCTTTCTTCCAGCAGTGTCTACTGCAGAGTCATGAAGTATCTCAACATGGAACCTGGGATACCATTTCCGCGCTTCCCTTTTCCATTGACGCAAGAGTGTGACAGGACATATAACTATGCTTGGCTTGTACATATTACTGAAATGCAATGACCCCAGAAAAGCAAGAACCTGGACTGTCTTACCAAGACCCATCTCATCTCCAATAATTCCACCTGATCTTTGGCAATGCAATTCCCACATCCACTGTACACCAACTCTCTGATAGTCAAAAAGATTGTTGAATATTGTTTCTGGGATTTTAAGCCCTCCTTCTAGGGTTAGAAAAGGAGGCCCATTATCAATATCATCTTCATCCTTGGCATATTGGGTTTCTTCTTCAGAGCCAACCTTTGTCGAATCAAGCTGTGCATCTTCTGTGCAATATACAAGTAGCACATGAGTTTTGCTATCTGGCTTTCAGCAAGATTATAATCATCAAAAATGTGAACTGGTACACAAAAAACAAACAAAAATATCCAAGACCAGGGAAATTAAAGAAAAATTATTTAACTTTTGAAAGCTGGCATGCAAATGAATTCTATTCAGATAATTAGAAAGTTCTGCTAAAAAAGATAGGCACAAGATTTGCTAGATGAATTTAATATTTATATGCGAGCAGAAGTCTGCCACATACAAACAAGTATGTTGGATCAGTTGGACCACATTATACACATTGAATAAGTACAAGAACTCATAGCTCCTTAATTGGTGCCTCTTACAGGTTGTGATACCAGAAAATTGCAGTGTTATATGTATTCTGGAGTGGAGACTGAAAGCTCATACAGAAATGAATTACTCTAGAGATTATTTATGAATCACGTACATTCAGATCAAAAGTAGATGAAAGAGACTTGAAGTTAAGAAACCAAAGCAATTACATTCAATTGACCAAGTAAAGGAGCAATGGAACTACTTACGTACCGCTTTCTTCAAAAGGTTTCTCCTCATGAGAAATATGCTTTCTCCATTTCTTTCCAGGTAAGGGTCTCTTCTTTATTTTCTTTGCATGTTTACTCTTCTCTGATAGTGTCTCATTAACAGTATTCCTGGAGATCTTAGATGGTGTCTTCAACCGTTGGAAAGGATGTGTTGGCGAATCTAGTTTTGGCAAGTCTTTTACATCAAGAAGCTTGATTGTTGGACGAGCTTGTGCAGCCTCTGCTAGAGATTGCACAACTCGTGCCACACTCATTGATGTGCGATTTTCAGTCTCATTCCCTTCCTTGTGCACAAAAGATGGTCCCGGATGTTGAATACGACGCTCAAAACCCTTGAGCTTATGAAAAGGTGTTAAAACACCTTTCCGAATCAGCTCATCACGCTCCTATGTTGAAATAGGTAGCTTGTTAGTAGTAGCAAGGTTTATAGTATAAGCAATTACCATGATGAAATGAGATACAAGTTCATATTCCAGCATGACAGTTGGAAAGGATCAAGATGATTTCTTATAAGATTAATGCTTCAAAACCCTCAGGTCCACCATAGATGAAAATCTCATCCAGGCTTTATACTTACTGTTTCAACAAATCCACCAGATGCAGCATTTAGCACAGCATCAAAGTTGCCATCCTCCTCAAACGAAACTGTCTTCCGCTTCTTTTTCAATGCTTCGCTAGGATGCAGACCTTTCTTCAACCCCCACTTGGGTTTTGACTCCTCTCTAACCAAATCTTGCAACAACCTATCATCATTAACTGATTCATCTTTGCATAATTCTGAGAATTCTTTCTGAAGCTGTGCCCTTGTCTTTCTCAAGCTTTTTAGTCTATCAGCAGCTAAAGCATACTGGAGGCTAAAATCCTTATGAGAAGCCCCAGGGATCACTTCAGTCTCCTTTATATCATCACTTCTGAACTCAGTAACTTCAGAATTAAGATCCTTACTCCTTGTCGCTTCCCTTGTCTGTTCAGCAACTGAAGCCACAGTATCTATTTCGATTTCAACAGCTTGTAATTTCTTAAAGAGTTCTACATGGCTTAAAGATGAATGATCAGGGGCCCTAAGGTCATCACAGACATCATCCTGTGCATTCTCGCTATGTCTGCTACTGCTAGCAGCACCTCTTGTCTGCCATATGAGAAATGATAGTAAGTAGATTGTTCCACACAGAATTATTAGCATTTATATCAACATGGTAGGGAAAAGAAGACTATGATTTCTTTTGTGAATTGGCATATTCCACACAAAATATGTTATGTCAGCTCAGGGCAACTAACTTTTCGTTACCTACAACCTGGATTAGATTTCCTTAGAATATAATAAAAGATGCCATAATCTTCAAATAACTTAGACCAAAACTATATTTACTCTAGCACAAGTAGCATTTGCATGAATAAACAGTATAAGCAAGCTGCAGAACTACTGCATGACATGCAGGTGCAACGAAATATTAACTCAGTACTGAAATGAGAATGCAAATTGAACCCCCCAGATGAAGTCAAAGAGGATATCATTTCCCCACTATGAATAAGACAACAGAACAAGCAAGGTTTTATGCCATAAGTTGATCAAATATTAAATATGAAGAACTAGGGAGCAGGAATGAAAATTGAAAACAGTACCTTCGCCAATATTCCTCTTTGAATGTCATCAGGATTTGCAGAGGTGACACCTAAAGTATTCAATAAAACTGTGTCTTCTTCGTCCTCCATGGTGTCACATCATGCATTTACTGTAGATATCAGAATACTGCCTCAGATAAAGCTTCAATTTAGTTATATTTATAATGCAGATAAGCTACAGCTCAAATATCCAAAATCAACTGCTTAAAACATTCTTATCACCTTTCATAGTTGATCAGGCAAAAGGTCCTGTTAAAAGTATAGTTATTTGCACAACGCAAATTTCCTCAGTAAAATGGAATCTCGAATGCTGAAGGCCATATAATTATGTCATGGACTAGCCTCTCACCTATAATACATACATGGTTCATGTTTTTGAATACCACCAATAACTTGGCATAAAGGAAGACAAGAAACAAACGACACGGAAGAGAGAGGAACTTCCTCCTTCATACAGATTTGTATAAGAGGAAAGATTATAGCTTATGATACATGAAAACAGCATAGCATAAAGCAAGAAAAAGAATTTAGATGCTATATACACATCTCCTCAACCTGAAAATTAAGAATCGTGAATTGAGAGGAGGAATCATCCAGTTCTCCTTGCTTTTATTTAACTTGGAAGTAGATAAAATGAAGCAGCTTCCTACTCTTCTAGTGAGTCACTATCTTCGAAAACACCTATCCATATAGACTTAGATGGAGAAAGGAAGACTAACTACATCTACCTTAGACTCAAGCTCACAGTTATAGTAAACCCCCCCCAACCCAACATGTTCATTTAATTAGCAAAGTAAAGTCAAAGTAGAAAAGAAAAATTAAAAACAGGCAATCCAGTCAATTGTTACAAATATACCCACCTGTATAGTGCTTGAAAGGTAAAAAAATTGCATCTTTTTCTCCTCCCTAGTATAGTCCAAGCAATAAAACCGCGGTTACGGTCGCGATTGCGGTTGCGGTCGTGGCGTCGCGGTATCGGGGGAGTCGCGAATGATATTTTATATGTTGCGGTTGTCGCGGCATGATTTTTTTAATTCTTTTCACAACAAATACTGGCAAATATCGGTAAAAATCGGCCAATATGAGTAAATATCGGCCGATATCCGAAATTTCGCCGATATTGCGGCAATAAATATGTGATTTTCTGAAACAGCTGTAATTTCAGAATTCCGCGTCGCGGCTAACCCAAAAACCGCAAAATTGCGGTACCGATATTTCATTGTATGGTATAGTCCCAATCAGCAAACTGCTAGCGGCTACTGCCCTCAAGCAGAAAAGAAAATTTAGATGCTTAATTATGTGCAATAGTTAGGATGGCTAAGTGCATTTAATTCAATTTTTTTTTTAAATATAATCTTATGACTACTTTAGTATATCTGCTTCTAGTTTCATTCTTAACCCAAAAGTAAAAATTCCAAATAGACAATAATATTCAATTTGATCCTATGGTGAGTAGATTTTAAACCAAAATGTTGTAGACTCAAAAACCGCATAAAAGTTAGAACATCACTGATCAAGAAGACAGAAAAGGGTAACTTCACCTTATAGTCGGTTACATCTAATCGGTGCATACCTCAATCTTCTCAGCATGAAAGTAGCGCCCTAATGTTTTTATCTATCATATCCTATTCAATCACTACTCCCTTGAAAAACAAACTCCACCTTCGTTCTCATATAACCTCCAACACCCTAATAACAAAGCTTTTAATTATACATAAACCGAATCATTTTCCGAGACGTCACAAATTGTGAGGCCTTCTGAATTCAAATAGTATTTTAACTTTCACCATCAACGTCACTAATGACTAACAGTCATTCATCACCGAGCATACAGCTAACACCTCCCTAACAATTAATCCTCAAAAAGCAGACAGCACATCACATTCGGACTTAATTTTGCTCCAATAATCAAATTCATCAGATTATGATTAATTACAAGGACTCCGTCTCTTCTTTAACGAGGAAAACAACAAACAAAAGGTATGAAGTTGCAGTCAAATGGCGCCAGAAGTAATTAAAATTTCATGAGACAATTTAAGCACATGATAGCAGAAAGAATTGTACCGCACAAACCGTTGTTAATCTAGCCTCGTCCAGAAAGTTATGAATCAAGAGGGAAATAAACAGAAAACGACAGGAGTTTCAAAACTTAAACGGCACACTGAAACCAATCACTCTACTAGAAGCTCAAAATCCATACCAACGGCGACTGCTGAGGAAGCCTGAATTCGCAAAATAAAACTATCAGGCAAAGGATACAAAAGCCATCAAGAATCCGATCAGTAACGTGGATGGAGGCGGTGGCGATGGCAGTGACGGAAGAGGCGAGACAACGACAGCAACCTATACACGCTCTTCTTCCATCGCTTCTTTTCTCTCAGCCCGCCGGTTAGTATTCGCCGGTACAGAGACAGGACACCGACCTTGACGATAATTTTCAAACGTTGTTTTTACGGTCCATCATGATTCATGAAATGCACCGTAACAAGACGAAATCAATAATCCACCGTTTAAACGATCGCACGGCTTAAGATGAGCGACGTGTAAGCTTAGTAGCGGTCGAACAGAACGCAGGCTAATGCAACCGCCATCGCCTCGTCGACAAACGATGTGAATTTGAACGACGTCGAAACACAAAATCTGAGGTACTCTACGCATACGAATAAACCGAACTGCTCTCGCCCGCGGCAATTCAATGCCGCACGGCTTTGATTGGTATTAGTTATTTTTAATAACTAGATTTGCACCCGTGCGATGCACGGAGAATTCGAGCGTATGAGTAGGCTATTTTTTAAATAACATTTGGTAAAGAAACATTTAGGATAAATAATTATTATATAATTGGTTTCTAATCAGCTATTCATGGTAAACAAACTGAAAAAAAAAATATAGACAATGAACAATAACTAATCAAAGAAATTTCATAATTATATCTTTTCAAACACTTCTTTAAATACAACATTTGTGGTTGAATTACTCTCTGCAACATCATTGTCACATATAAGTATTTTCAAACCTTTACGATTTGTCACTCGAGATATGGCAACATAAAGCTGACCATGACTGAATACAGGTTTCTTTAAGAAAATACCAACATTATGAAGTGATTGACCTTGACTTTTGTTGATTGTCATTGCATATGATACAATTAGTGGAAATTGTCTTCGATTAAACTTGAAAGGCAACCTTGGATCAGATGGTGTTAGTGACATTCTTGGTAACAATACTCGTTCACCAGAATTATTTCCACCTAAGATATTTGCTTCCAACACGTGAGCTCCAAGCCTTGTGATTACCATCCTAGTACCGTTGCATAAGCCAACTGAATGGTCAATATTCCTCAATAACATAACAGGTGTACCAATCTTCAAATGCAATACATGATTTGGGACGCCGGAACACTTAAGACTGTTTAGGAATTCCGGAGTGTGTAGATCTTGCAACAAATCATTATTTGAATCAGATCTACATGTTGTATCTGAACTCAAATATGTTTTCTCTTCGGCTGAGTTAATTGACAACATGTATTCATTGACGGACTCTACAATATCAAGAGTTGGTGCTAGGATAGATCTTCCCTCAAAATAAGTATCATCAATGATATTGCTTGTGAACTCTGGATAAGTGCTTTTCACAATAGCTGCAATTGGATCATTTGAATATTTTATTAATAGATCACTTGGAAATTCGATTGTTGCATGACCATCATTAGGACCTCCAACTGTTCCATCTCCAATGCTTGCAATCCAGTCAGAAAATTGCTTTAACTTGGCACATTCATCGACTGAGGTAAGATTTCGTAACCTCATATTCTTTGTCAATCGTAACACCTTGCAATCTCGCCATAAGTATGAGGAGTTGATAGTTGCATGAACAATATCTTGTCGAGTACCCTTAGGAATGACAGGTAATATTTGTCTAAAATCACCTCCAAGAACAACTGTCTTACCTCCAAATGGCTTATCAATACTAAATTGATCGTTGATGCGTAAAATATCTCTCATTGTTTTATCCAAAGCTTCAAAGCAATATCTGTGCATCATTGGAGCTTCATCCCATATTATGAGTTTACATCTTATAATCAAATCAGCAAGTGGACTACCTTGTTTGATGTTACATGTTGACTCTTCGGTAGGATTTATAGGAATCTTGAATCGAGAATGAGCTGTTCTTCCTCCTGGTAATAAAAGAGAAGCTATTCCACTCGATGCCACATTTAACACGATATCTCCTTTGCATCTAATAGCGGCTGATAATGTCCTCCATATAAACGTTTTTCCTGTACCTCCATACCCATACACAAAAAACAATCCACCTTTATTTGACCTTGTTGCCTCCATTATCTCATCATATACATGTCTTTGCTCTGAGGTCATAACATATAGATTTTTATTGAGCTCTTGAGACAAATTTGATCGATCATAACACATTTCCTCACGTATCAATGAATTGCCAACGGTAGAAAAAAACTCGGATGGTGGGAATGGTATTGGCTCAAACTCTCTTAAGCTTCTTCCACAGTTTCGTAACAACTTTTCTACCTCTACCAAGCCATAATTTTTTATCTCATCATCTTCCAAATGAAGTTCTGAAAAAAAAATTCAATAAGTTAAGAAAGAATATATAAATAGTTTAACAATTTGAAAAAAAAAATAATTAAGAGAACTAAGGTAAGTTACCTTCGTGTTGTAATAATAAGCGTTGTCTGTATAAAATATCATCAGTCATATAAATCCAACAATGATTCCAAACAACTTCAGGTCGAATGAGTGATTCAGATGTCAATAATGTTGCAAATAATTTTCTCAAAGAAGATGCAGAAGCCCAATGACTTGCCTCAATAATACCATCAATGTATTCCTTGTCGTCATCTAACAAACCTAGGGCATAGCAGGCATCACGGTATGATGAATGTTGCTCACCATTAATGCATCTTATGTCTTCATAACTTATAGGTCCACGCACAACATTAAGAAGACATCTTAAATAATAGAGTTCTCCACTGCCAGGAGGGACATAGAAAATCCGTCCAATAGAGAATCTTTTTTGCCTTGGTCGCCATTCTCTATTATACTTATCCCAAATGAATTTTGTAGGGAATTGAGAATAAGTTAATTCTTTTGCCTCAGGATATTCTTTATTTGCCTTCATCCAAGCTAACAACATACTTTGCTTAACAGATAATCGATCAACAACATCATCGATCTGATCATAATCTAAAAAAATAACACTTTGTTGATTTGGAAGATGAAAACCTAACCTTTCAACCGGAGGATCTCTGAATTGAATATCATATTTGAATAACCTCCATGATGCTTCACATGATGATATATACCTACAATCATAGTACATCTGAACTTCGTCTGCCTTTTTTGCTACTTCGTCATCCGTTGTACTTCCATAAAAAGACGCAGTAACACGATCGTGTCCTTTGTTGACATATTTAAATAAATACTTGATAGAGCGAGATTGGTTACACCATTCAACATTCAAATGTGCACCGTACTTGAGCAACAGATAACGATTGTGAGGAACAATAAACCTATTATCAAGAGGAACTCCATTCTTCTCCACTATTCGTCTGTTATCTCTTCTTCTATAGATAGGATATCCATCATCATCAACAGTTGTTGATTCAACGAACCTTTTAGGAAAATGCTTTGTACAACGGCCAGCAGACATGCAAGGGGAGCTCTTAGCAGCAAGACCACATGGTCCATGTACCATAAATTCTTGAACTGCTGTATAGTACTTAGGATCAACGTGTTTATCTGGAATTTCGGCTGAAATAATTTTGTCGATATCGCTTCCTGTTGGATACTTGTCTGTTGCTGCAAGAAATAACAATATGTGTGCATGTGGCAACCCACGCTTCTGGAACTCAATAGTCGATATAACTGCAGTAGAATTAAAATAAAGGGTTATAACCAACTATAGTAAGAATATATGTTAAATATAATACACACACACACACAGAGAGACTATGAAATAGTACTTGATTTAACCGTTCCAAAGATCTTGTTAGTCCGAAGATCTTTGATGAGATAATCCAACTTCATTTTAAAAACACGACAAATAATATCCGGACGATCTTCGGCTTTGAGGCTTCTTTTTTCAACAAAACGAACTATTTCTGGCCATTTGGGATTGCAAGTAAATGTAATAAAAAGATCCGGATAACCAACCCATCTACAAATTGCCATGGCGTCTTGATAGTTTTGAATCATATATCGAGCACCGCCTGTGAATGATGACGGTAATATAACTCATTTTCCTTGCGTTGATGGATCTGTCTCACCCCTTAAAATTGCATCTGTTAGTCCACTATATAATTCACACCGCAAATGTTTTTGATGTAACTTAATGTAAGTCAATCGTGAAGATTCAACCATGGTATATGCGTCAACAATAAATTGTTGAAGTAGTCTCATGGAAGACAATATAATTGATAACTCCGAACTCCTTTCATGCAAACGATACGAAAAATACTCAGTTAAACTAACATACTTCCGCCCACCCTGCTTCATTCCCCCATTCAACGTTAACGGAATGTCTTCTCTATAGCCATCTTCACCATAAGGAAACAATATAGGGTATTGTAATCCAAGATATGAAGCATGTAGTTGGTTAATGCGTTTCAGCATTCCCGTTTTCGTTTCGACCAAGATATCCCTATCACCTAATGATGCATCAAAGTCCCCAACAATTAATCCAGCAATTTCTGAAGCCGTAGGTAGATTATACCTTCTGCCATCCCCATTCCTCCTACCAATCAACTTCAACTTCACATCTAAACAACCATCCTTTTCAATTTTTTCTCTTACCATTCTGAATGATTTAACCAACACATTATTCTCGTCAAACATCATCTTCAAATCATAAACAATAGATGTACGAAGGCTGTTCAAGGTTTGATTTTCCCTATAACCAATACAGTTGGAATAAGGAATTAGAAGAAATTACTTAAAAATGATAAAATAACTCAATCAATACCATAGCTTCTTAAGTAACTCACCTAACAGAATGAACTCTATTTTCAACTTCATTATCAGTGTCATAAATGTAGAGTTGAGCAAATTTAGGCACTGAACCTTCATTCGGCAATAAACTTCCCATAAGATGATAATTTTGACCATGAAGTCTAAATATTGGAGGAGATCTTCCATTGTTCAAACTCCTGTCAACTTTTCCTCCCATGGAAGTAAAACAGAACATGTTATTGTATGACCGAATATTCTGGAGAAAGTGTTTGCTTCTATCATTTCGTAAATATAACAGATCATGTAATACTTTAGGAGGATTTCTCATTGGTGGGAGTTGAACCTTGTCTTGCATGCAGCATAAAGAATATTTCGGGTTTCGAGATGGCCGACTTTTACACAATCTTTCCTCATACCAGAAAAGAGCATTGCAAAATCCACATGTGTATATTGCATCTCCAATATCAAAATAATCTACATATATCATAAAATTAATATAAGACATTTGGAAAGATTTATTATAAAAAAATTTATGTACAAATACATTTTTGGTTGTATACCGGAAGTTGTTCCACTGTTTTGTTCTATTTCAACATCTGTGAAGACGCAAAGTATTAGACATTTAAAAATATTACAAAGTTCTTCTATTATGTTTATTATATTAAAATTAAATTTATATGAGACTTTTTGAGAAATGTAATATTCCATATGCATGTATAAAATATATTAATCAGTGCATACCAGATAATACGGTTCCACTATTCTCTTCTATTTCAATATCTGTTGACACGTAAATTACAATTACAATAGATATATACATAACAATTACAACGTTAGTAAAATAATTATAAACTTATAAAATAATGTTAATAATAAATTTTTACACATATTGGAATATGAGAATGCTAACCTTCATTGAATTCCAATTGTTGCCCTACGATAGAGGCACCATAATTCTTCTTAGAACAGATAGAAAAGTTTGTCATTTTTGATGATTCTGATAAATTCACAGTACCACTTTCATTTGATGCATGGCATGTTGAATTTATATTGGTTGTAGTATTTGAAGGCCCAGTACTTGACGACCATTTCATTTGATCATCATCATAGTTTAGTTTATAAATAGAGTTTATAGGAGTGCCCGCTGTAAGAAATGAATAATAAATAGTTAATATAATTGAATACTATAGACATGATTTTTAAACTGCCACATATAAATGTAAACAAATTATTACCATTTGTGATGTCACTAAGAAGAGATAACAATCCCTGAGATTGAAAAGGATTGAACGCACATTTTGTATGTGTATTTTTGTCTGGGATCGATTTTGTACCAATCATATTTAAATTACCTGCATACAAAAAAATAACAATTTTACGAATCATTTATCAATTCAAAAAATTAATGTTAATATATATATTTAATAATATTAAAAGAATATTATATTATTGCCAATGTGTTGTGAATTCTTAATGTAAACAATAAAAATAATTTAATATTATTAAAATGGATTAATATACTTTTTAACCAATTAAATATTTCATAATAATATTACCCAACTATATTCAAATAGTTATAGTTTCATAAAGACAAAAATTTCCAATTTGAAGTAGGAAGTTTATATTTCTTAAAATGATTATATAATTTTTTTGCATGAAATATTGACGGAGAGTGTAACAATACGGTGTTAGGATTTTGTATGAAATGATATGGTGTTAGGTTTTGCATGGAATTACATGATGTTAGGGCTTTGCATGGGGGTATTAATATTGCATGGTATTATGGTTTTGCATGGGGTATTAATATTACATGGCGTTAGGGTTTTGCATGCGGATATTGAAATTGCATGATCTAGGGTTTTGTATGGGTTGATAATATTACATGGTGTTACGATTTTGCATGTGGGTATTAATACCACCTGTTCTTATTTTTTATATCATTATATATTATATTTTTTTTTATTACAAAAATGTAATGTCAATATATATGTTTGGTTAAATTTATAGAATATTATTTTTTTGTCATTTATGTATGTATTAAATCATTATGATATCTGCCAATTAATATTAAGATTTTTAGGCTTTCCGTATGAATAATATCATTAATGTTGTAGATTATTTATGTATTAATTAAATAGCATATCTCCTAATATTGAATAGGAATTTTTTTAGTGTTTCATTAAAAACTTTTTTTTTTGAATTCTCATAGTAATTGACCATGAACAATATGTTCTTAATTTATAATGTAAAAAATAATAGCAATTTAATCTTCGCCAAAAAGATTAGCATACTTTTATTTAATTAGTTATACTCTCATGAAAACAAATTTTTCCAGTTTTAAGTAGGCTTTTTATTTGTTTTAAATCATTATATAATTTTTTCCCAAAAAATTTATTGTTAAAAATTAGCTCTCAATATAATTTTCCAATCTTATTTTTCCCACAATTATCTATGTATTAATTAATATTATTTCACAAATTATGACGGGAAGTGTAACAATATGGTGTTAGGATTTTGCATGAAATGGTATGGTGTTAGGTTTTGCATGGGGATATTAATATTGCATGGTATTATGGTTTTGCATGGGGTATTAATATTACATGGCGTTAGGTTTTGCATGCGGATATTGAAATTGCATGATCTAGGGTTTTGTATGGGTTGATAATATTACATGGTGTTATGTTTTTGCATGCGTGTATTAATACTACATGTTCTTATTTGTTTAAATCATAATTAAATTATTTAATTTCACAAATGTAATTTCAATATATATGTTTGCTTAAATTTATCGGATATTATTTTGTTGTCATTTATGTATGTATTAAATCATTATGATAGCTCCTAATAATTATTAGGATTTTTAGGCTTTCCCTATGAATAATATTCTTAATGTTCTCAATTATTTATGTATTAATTAATTATGATATCTCCTAATATTGAATAGGAATTTTTTAGTGTTTCATTAAAAACATTTTTTTTAATTCTTATAGTAATTGACCATCAACAATATGTTCTTAATTTATAATGAAAAAAATAATAGCAATTTAATCTTCGCCAAAAAGATTAGCATACTTTTATTTAATTAGTTATACTCTCATGAAAACAAATTTTCCCAGTTTTAAGTAGGCTTTTTATTTGTTTTAAATCATTATATAATTTTTTCCCAAAAAATTTATTGTTAAAAATTAGCTCTCAATATAATTTTCCAATATTATTTTTCCCACAATTATCTATGTATTAATTAATATTATTTCACAAATTATGACGGGAAGTGTAACAATATGGTGTTAGGATTTTGCATGAAATGGTATGGTGTTAGGTTTTGCATGGGGATATTAATATTGCATGGTATTATGGTTTTGCATGGGGTATTAATATTACATGGTGTTAGGTTTTGCATGCGGATATTGAAATTGCATGATCTAGGGTTCTGTATGGGTTGATAATATTACATGGTGTTATGTTTTTGCATGCGTGTAATAATACTACGTGTTCTTATTTGTTTAAATCATAATATAATTATTTAATTTCACAAATGTAAAGTCAAAATATATGTTTGCTTAAATTTATCGGATATTATTTTGTTGTCATTTATGTATGTATTAAATCATTATGATATCTCCTAATAATTATTAGGTTTTTTAGGCTTTCCCTATGAATAATATTCTTAATGTTCTAAATTATTTATGTATTAATTAATTATGATATCTCCTAATATTGAATAGGAAATTTTTAGTGTTTGACCATCAACAATATGTTCTTAATTTATAATGTAAACAATAATAGCAATTTAATCTTCGCCATAAAGATTAGCATACTATTATTTAATTAGTTATACTCTCATCAAAACATAATTTTCCAGTTTAAACTCTCATCAAAAAAATGTTTTTAATGAAACACTAAAAAATTCCTATTCAATTTTAGGAGATATGATAATTAATTAATACATAAATAATTTACAACATTAATAATATTGTTCTTAGGGAAAGCCTAAAAATCCTAATAATTATTAGGAGACATCATAATGAATTAATACATACATAATTGGCAAAATATTAATATTCTATAAATTTAACCAAATATATATATTGACATTACATTTTTGAAATTTAAAAATTATGTTATGATTTAAACAAATAAGAACATGTGGTTTTAATAAAAACATGCAAAATCATAACACTGTGTAATATTATCAACCCATGCAAAACCCTAGATCATGCAATATTAATATACCCATGCAAAACCCTAATGCTAATCTTTTTGGAGAAGATTGAATTGCTAGATCATTATATATTTTTATTTATTCCAAAAATGTAATGTCAATATATAAATTTTTTTCACTTTATAGAATATTATTTTCTTGTCAATTATGTATGTATTAAATCATTATGATATATCCTAATAATCTTCTCCAAAAAGATTATCACCACCGTACATTTTTTTGTGGTTAATCCTAACCGTCCATTTAAAATACTTAATACCCACCCTCCCCGTGCATACCAGATATTTTTTCATCCCCATGCTGCCGTGCGAGCTAAAAATTAAAACCCTGCTGTCATAACCCTCCCCTAACCGTCCGATGAATCACACTTAAATCTGCACCGTCCATTTTGTAAAGTTCTATCAACTTACTATATAAGCACGTAGGGTTTCTGGAGAAATCTCCAGCCCATTTCGCGCAGCTCTCTCCTCTGTCATCTCTTATGTCGACTCTCTCATCTCTCCCATCCTCACTCTGTCCGATTTTCTGTATCTTTCATGAAGAAAGAAATTTTCGAAACTTACACTCTAGATCTGTATTTCCTATGCTTTCCCTTCTAATTTCATACTTTCATTTCAGCTGCAGTTATATGTTGTTTCGAAAACATAATTCTTTGCAAAGATTAGATATCTGATTTCTGTGTATTATAGAAAAGCCGAATCAAAAGTGTGCAACTTTTGATTTTTTTTGTCGGTTATACTATATACCAAGAATGATATCTCTTCCATATTGTGGGTGTATGCGTACAGATTTCGAAAATTTCTTCTTTTTTGTTAGATCTGGTGCTTGTATGTTTCGTGGTTTACTGCTCCTAAAAAACCCATCCGGTTCTCTTCAAGTGTTGTATCTTTGGCTTTCGAAAGATAACACTAAAAACAGAGAAATTTGGGTATTTAAGGTAATTTTTTTCATTTTTTAATTTCAGTTCCGGTTATATGATGTTTCGAAAAAAAAAATTATTTGCCAAGATTAGATATGTGATTTCTGTGTATTATAGAAAAGCCGAATCAAAAGTGTTAAACTTTTGATTTTTCTGTCGGTTATACTATATACAAAGAATGATATATCTTCCATGTTGTGGGTGTATGCTTACAGATTTCGAAAATTTCATATTTTTAGTTAGATCTGGTGGGTGTATATTTCGTGGTTTACTGGTCCTAAAATACCCATCCGGTTCTCTGCAAGTGTTATATCTTTTGCTTTCGAAAGATAACACTAAAAACAGAGAAATTTGGGTACTTAAGGTAAATTTTTTTTTTTCCGTTCGAGTAATATAATGTTTCGAAAAATATATTTCTTTGCCAAGTTTAGATATGTCATTTCTGTGTATTATAGAAAAGCCGAATAAAGTGTGCAACTTATGATTTTCCTGTCGGTTATACTATATACAAAGACTGATTTTGCTGTCGGTTATACTATCTTAACTATGTATATCTTTTTTGTTGACTTAAACCTGGGTATATTTTTCAGATCTGTTCCTTTCGGAAGCAACAGACAGATCTAACATAAAATATGGTAACGTTGAAGATTTTATTTCGTAATTCTTAAGTATTAATCCTTCTGTTTCTTTCTGAGATTGTATGTCACTTTCAGAAGTTTTTGAAAGTCGACTCAAACAAATATACCCACATCTTTTATGTTGACTTAAACCTGGGTATATTTTTCAGATCTGTTCCTTCTGTTCCTTTCAGATCTTTTATGATGACTTAAACCTGTGTATATTTTTTAGATCTGTTCCTTTCGGAAGCAAGAGACAGATCTAACATAAAATATGGTAACGTTGAAGATATTATTTCGTTCTTAAGTATTATTCTTCTGTTTCTTTCTCAGATTGTATGTCACTTTCAGAAGTTTTTGAAAGTCGACAGAAACAAACCGGACAAATCTGGGCATTCGAACATGCATCTTTATTTTTCGAACTTGTTCTTTCATTTTTTTCATTATTAAACTTCCAAATGATCTTTCATCTAAAGTATGTAATAAAACCAACAAAGATCCACTTTCATATATATAATTTTCGGGAGTTCACGGTCAGATCTAAGCTAAAATCGGCTAATGTTTATATCATTTGTGATAATAACATAGATTTGTATTTTTTTTTCCGAGGAAGATTTCTTCATATTTCTTAACTATAGTTCCTTCTATTTATTTGTGCATTTTTTTTGTCCCTTTCGTAAATTTCGAAAGTCGACACAAAAATAGCGAACAAATCTGGGTAATCGAACTAATATCTGTATTTTTCAGAGTACTTGAAATTTGTTTTTTTATTTCATCTTTTGTATTTAAAGGAAACAAAGATCTGTCATTTTACGTTGAGTCCCATCTGTTCTGTATTTCAGATATGTTATTTTCATTAGCGAACACACAGATCTATCATAAAATAGGGTTTACCTTCGGATATTTTTAATTTTTTGGTCTAGCAATATTTATTCTTAATTTTAAATAAAAAACCTTATGACATTCTCTGCAAGTTTTTCTGTTCCTTTCGAAAAACATTGAAAGTGGACACACGAAGCCCAAAAATTGTGTTACTCAAACTTATTATGTGCTGATCTCTTTACATATGATATGTTGCTTTCAAAAAATATTGAAAGTCAACCGAGATGAATTAGAAAAATATGGATTTTTTAACTCAGTTTTCTGTCTTTTTTTCGTATGTTCAATTCTAGCAGCCTTTTTTTTACTATTTGTTATGATCAGTTTGTCTGTTACATTCAATATTAGGTGAATATTTTTAATGGTTTAGTTTTGTTGCTTATGGCTAAGTTCAATAATAATCAAATATTCTGCTTTTATGTTTCAAACAGATTTGAGAGATCATTGGGTGTTTGAATTTATTTTCTGTTTTGATTAATTTATGTGTCCATGCTTTAATGACATACTTATGCTAAAATTTCTGCAGGTAAGTTGATACATATTTTCTTAATTCGACATCCACAATATTATAGTGAGTTATCATAATATTTAAATTTTGTGATTATTAATATATATTGTTGATTATCTTACTAAAATATTGGATTTAATTTAAATGTAGGTATTGCAATTCTTCATAAACTGGCAAAGGTAAAAGTAAACACACATTTCTCACATATCATATTTATAATTTAATTTATGTATTTTTTTTGGCATGATGTGTCTATTTTTAAATTGTTATAAAGTGCTGTAATTGCCTCTATTATGTCACACCTAATGTGCTATTTTTATTGTCATTAGAGAACACACAGATCTAACATAAAATATTTTAACGACATACTTCTGTTATGATTAATTTGTGTATTTTTTTGGCATGCTGTGTCTATTTTTAAATTGTTATAAAGTGCTGTAATTGCCTCTATTATGTCACACCTAATGTGCTATTATTATTTTCATTAGAGAACAAACAGATCTAACATAAATACTTTAATGACATACTTTTGCTCTGATTAATTTATGTGTCCATGCTTTAATGACATACTTATGCTAAAATTTCTGCATGTAAGTTGATACATTAGAGAACACACAGAAACAAACCGGACTTTCTTATTTCGACTTCGACATACTTATGCTAAAATTTCTGCATGTAAAATTTCTGCATGTAAGTTGACATACACTTTATAAATTTTCTGCATGTAAGTTGATACATACTTTCTTATTTCAACTTCGACAAATACTAATTTAATTATTGGATTTATGTGTCCATGCTTTAATGACATACTTATGCTAAAATTTCTGCATGTAAGTTGATACATTAGAGAAGTCACAGATCTAACATAAAATATTTTAATCACATACTTCTGTTATGATTAATTTATGTATTTTTTTTGGCATGCTGTGTCTATTTTTAAATTGTTATAAAGTGCTGTAATTGCCTCTATTATGTCACACCTAATGTGCTATTTTTATTTTCATTAGAAAACACACAGATCTAACATAAAATATTTTAATGACATACTTCTGTTATGATTAATTTCTGTATTTTTTTTGGCATGCTGTGTCTATTTTCAATTCTGTAATAAGTTAAATAATAATCAAATTAAAACGATAACATATTTATATACAACAGAATTTTGTTAATACTATACTGAAGTACCTGTTGATACATGATCTCTTGATCTTTTTCCTGTTATTGTAGTTGATGATGTTAATTTCCTCATATTTGGGTGTATGTGTAGGAACTTGTATCTTCTATCCAATCTGAAATTATGTTGCATAAACAGTAAATTATATAATTAGTATAATCATATTTAATTACTCTAATGTAATTCACAATATAGATTGAGCTATGACTTACTGCCGAAGAATGAAAGGCAGGTGAGTGTGTTCCTGTTTATATTGTGCTGCAGATTTTTGTTGTGTATGTGTCTATTGTCATGTGTGGGCTGTATGTCTTCTTATAAGAAGTATAAAATTTTTGAATCTAAATTTAAGAGGGAAAAATTTTCATGCTGAAATTCAGAAACTAAAATTGGTATATTGCAGGTACAACATTTGCAACAGAATATACTAATTTCGTACTTTTTTTTAAATAAAATATTTCAGGCTATAAAAATATTATTCTAAGTTCTATAATAACAGGATCCCCATCTTCCATCAAACTTGACTATAAGAAATGGGCAATGATTTTAATGTTCCCTAAAAGCAAAGTTGAATTTTCTGTCTGTTGTTTTGACATGTAATGAGCCCTATATGCAATCTCACTAAGTTTTATGAACAACAAAATAGTGGTGATTCATAGTAAATTTTCTTATGGTCTGTTTGTTTGTGATGTAAGGGATCTATTTATTGAGACTTAGAAATAATAATGAGGCGATGATGGTGATTGTGTTTTAATTTATATTGGATGATTTTTAACTGATTACTATCAGAATTTTACAATATTCATTTTTCATCCCTTCCGACAGTAGGTAAGAGTTTAGGCAGATTTTTTTGAAGGGAATAATCAGTTAAAAATCACCACTTATAAATTAATTGAATGTTAGGCATGAGCCTATGATCATTGGATGGTAAATATTTGGAATCCTGAGCCTCAGAAAATGTAAAAGAATCATTCAGCTCTTATGTTGAATTTCAGAAAATTTAGGATAATATTCATAACAAATAATCGACAAACCTCCTAATATAACAATCAGAAGTATGATTTTGTTATTAAACTATAATATAAGATTTCTAAAATTGTTCGTTCCCAATTATGATACTGTCTGTTATTTGCTGCTGATTTTTATTGTGTGCACTTAGTCCTCTAAATTACCGCATTTATCGTGAAAAGTTATTTAAATATAATAGGTCAGATTAAAGAGTATGCACATACATGAAAATAGCTATTACATGAGTAGATGAAATCATAATAATAGAGCGTACATAATTGAAACAAAAGTAATATCAAACCGTCTTCTACTGGTACATACTGAATTCATTAATAATGCAGATTAAGTTAGGATTCTCAACCAAATAACAATTAGGTAACATCAACATACAATAGATATTTTAAATGCTAGTTAACATAGTTAATCAACTTAAGAGTACATCAGTTCACTCGCTCTATGAGCTTAAACTTTCTCTATTTTAACATTCACCCTAGATCTCTTTCTCTTAGGAGCCGTAGTGGAATGATCCGCATCAATGCATCTCTTTCCAAATTCTTCATCTGTACTCTCAGAGTTGCATTTTGTGCCATGCTTTGGTGTGCGAGCTTCATCTGTCTGAGATTCCACCTTTGCAGAATACATTATCATGATATAAAATAATTATGAACTAAACAATTAATTCACAAAAATAATTATTTTTGTCTAATGAATAATACCTGTTCATCAGCTACAGTGTCAAATTTTAAAAGCATATCAGAGTCCTAAAATAATGCACAAATGTTTTTTAATAATTTGGTTCCTTACGTAATATATCCAATGAATTAAGGATTTGATCATATTATATTAAAATATACACTAACCTGACTGTCTAAAGTTGGTCCATAATATTTGGAAACCAAAGCTTCGTCCACACTTAGCTTTATAACTGAATATGCTCCCAATTGCTTCTCCCTCACTTGAACTAAGAAAAGAGCCTTCACATCTATGAGTTTTTCCAAATCTGTTGGAAGCTTTGTATATTCATCATCTTCCTGTGTAAACTAAAAAATGTGGTTAAAATAGTGTGCATAAACAGAAACCATAAAAATTATGTCATATTAAATCAGGTCTTACCTTTGCATTGCTCTCCCTCAGTTGTTGAGCTGATTTACCAATAATTTGTGTACATTCCCTATCCCATAGAAGTAGTGGAATATTTCCTGTTCCGTCCACAACTCTAATTTGTAGCATGTATCTAAGACTCCCTTTATCATTTTTCAAACACTTTTCACAATAAAATGAGTCTCCAATAGGCTTGAGTTTCTTTAGGCATTTCTTACATGCTACATAAAACCACTCTCCTACTATTTCAATTCCTGCAACCCTTACATTGATCCAAAACTTTCCCACCTGAAGTAAAATTTAACATTTTTGTCAGGAATGAAACATCAATTATCTATTATCTATTATATGTATTAAATTCAAAATAATATTACCTCATTCTCTTGAAGTTGTTCAACTGTTTTGAAAATAGATCTGTCACTTGCTAGCTCCTCTGTAATTGTTTGTGAAGACATTGATTGCCTCTCTTCACAAACTGTGATATGTGAAGATTCACATTCTGGTAATCTGTAAAAAGGTAATTATGATTAACTTTCAAAGTCAATATGTCATGAAAGTAATTAATGTGTAGAAGTGTTGAAAGATATTTTCCTCTTTTCGAAGTCTCTAATCTCATCCATTGTAGTATCAATAATTAGTTTTGTCACATTCCAAGTGTTTGATATCCTAACTTCATCTGCAAGTATTAAGGGTAGTTAATGTTAATCCATCCATAAAAATTTGCTAACAAAATAAATATCTATTTTACCATTAAACTTGCTGATTCGACAAAATTGGAGAATAATAATAAGCTGGTTTGGGTTTGTCTGTGAAACATATTCACTTAGTTATGTAGCATAGTCTCCCCAAAGTGTGCACTGTACTCTGTTTTCTCTGTAAAATTGTGTAAGTAAATACTTGATATTAACCATTGTGGAAAAAAAAAACTACAATGTATATGCATTCGTATACACTTGTCTTACTTTTCATCTTCCAGCACAAAATCCATGTATTTGGTGACTTTGCCATAAACTTCCTTCTCTCTTAATGTGTGTACTATGGAAACTCTTCCAATAATGTCTGACATCATAGTTTATGTTAATATGTTAGCCAAAGCAATATAGTAAGTAGTATTTGAATTATAAAAATGAATATGGTACCTATAAGACATGTTGGTGACCTTCTGGATAATTCTTCAAATGCTGCAAACTTGAATAGTACAGTAGGAAATACTTCTATATTTTTTGACAAATTACATTGTGTAAAATTGTTAAAGTAGATCACATATTTGAATTCAGTTGTTTTTATTTTCATTTGGTTATCTGCCACTATGAAATTCTTGATATGGTAGAGCTCTCCTTCAATGAGTTTTGCTTTATATTGTGAAATCTGAGATTTTCTAATTGATGCGTGAATTCTGTTTTCCTGTTTTATTCAAGCAACAAAATTTATCAGCTTTATTTATAAATTTCAAAATACTAATGAAATAAATAACATAAATTTTGCCTGCCATCTTACCTCATTGTCATGAAATACACATTCTAAACTGTATGCTTCATTTTGGTTCCCATAAGAAGGCTTATCGTAAAGCCTAATCAGTCTCAGTTTAATGCACTAGTTGCTCTTGGCTGGGTTTATTTCCCTTAGATTTGTGAAGATTGACATGTTTTCTGTAAATATATCAAGTCAAATATCAGGTAAAATTTATATTTCTGAAATCCTAATAATGTATATATATGTAAATGAGATCGAAAAAATGTAATTTTTGAAAGTTTTATAATCTGGTAGAAATAGTTGGCTTACCTGAGGATGCTGATGATTCTGCCAAATGACCTACCAAATTTCACGACTATACCTGCGCAGTATGTTTTTGTCATGTATATATAGGCAGGGAGAGCTGTGTTTGAAGTCAAACAGGAAGATCTGACCGTCGAATATGGCCATAATCCAGGGAACTGTTGCAGAACAAATAAAATTTCGACACATGGCTGGGAAGAATTGTTGTAATGAAAATATATATTAATTTAAAGTTTTACGTTGACCCTGATGACAAATGTACTGTATATATATATTTTTTAGATGATGTCATTTTTTAAGTTGACTTTGACCTGCCAAAGTCAGATTAAATGGTATGGTGACACGTGTCATGTACTGTAGCTCAAAAAGAGCGGGAAAAATTTGCTGCATGTATTCTGCTTTTATATATAGTAAGATTATTTTTAAATAACTTTTTTTTATAAATTTATTTTTTAAGGAGTATTTTAATAAGTAAAATATATATTTAATTTTACTTTTATTTATAATTAATTAATAGAAAAAAACTATTTATTGTACCTCATTAATATTTAGTTTTTACTTTTTTATAAATTTACGTTTTATTTTTCATCTTTATTTTTTATCTTTTTATATATATATATATATATATTGGTAATAATTATTATATAATTTATGTAATATTAAATATTAAAAATCATATGAAACATAAAAAAGGTATAAAAAGTATAAATATATTATAAAGTACTAAAAATTATAAATAAAAATTTTAAAAATTTTAAAAAAAAATTGTGAACAATTACTAAATAAATTTTAAAAAAATACTAACATCTAAAATTCAAATAGTGATAATGATCAAACTTTATATTATGCAATAAACATTCTTACATTCATAATAAACATTATAAAATTAAATAGTTCAATAATGTGCATAGTAAATATCATCTGCAATCCTACACCGTACCATTTCCATTTCTCTAGCAGCTCTACCTTCTAAATATTGTCCAACATCTTTATTCCTATTATTTTCTTCATATATTTCTCTACTACACAAATCATCAAATAATATATCATCAATTCCATTCAACGTAATAAAATTATGGATTGTCATTGTTGCAATGACAATTAATATTTATTGTTCCAAACTATAATTCGGCATATGCTTTAAGATGGAAAAATGAGCCTTCAAAACACCAAAGCAACGCTCAATCACATTTCACACTGATGGGTGTAAATGGTTGAATAACTCCTCTTTTCCTTGTAGACCACCAACTCTTTAAAAATCAAATAGATGATACCTTGTATTCTTGAATGGAATAAGATTGCCAGATGTGTTGGGATAATCTAAATCAATCACATAATATTTACCTACATAAAATGTAAGTTCATATTATTCAACTATAATTGAACATACTTAATGTATAAATCAATGTTCTATTTACCTCGAGGAGGATGATGAAGTTTTTATTAGGATCTGAAATACAGTGTTGGAATATTCAAGAATTATGAGCCCACCCCTCCTATCCAACTTCCATAAATGTGAACAAGATATCAAAAGAACGAACTGGCATAATATTTTGAGAACATACTCTTTTATAATTACAATAGGGTATTTTTTTTCATTCTTTGGAACACAAGCATCGATATGTGTTCTATCTATCGCTCCTACACAATCTTTAAAATAAGGCCAAAGTCTCAAATCATTTATGATCTCAGGAGGGACCTCATGTAGGCTTCGATGAGGCCTTATAATCTCAACCATAATCTTTGATGTAGCAATTAAAACCTTATTCAAATATCTACTAATGGCCTCTCTAGAGTGCTAAACTCGATATTGCACAACTCTATTCCTTTCATTGTGAACAATTGTATATATAAAAAAATTCCCAATTGATCTTCAACAATCACATTATAAGTATCACTTAGCAACCTCCTTGATCTTAAAAAACTTGATAACTTTAGAAAATCATCCTTCTTCATTCTAAATAAATTATGACATAGCCTATCATGACCATTTATTATACATTGTACAAAGTGGTGACCTGTTTCAAAAGAATCCAAATAAACTTACTTATCTATAGATGTCTTCCTTCTCTTTCCCAAATGTCGTAGTACAAGTAAAAGCAGTAGTAGTTTTTTTTTTCCGATCATCCATCTATTCAAAATCAAGGCATCACTTATATTATATGTATACCCAACATATATGCATAAAATTATAAACAACAAACGGCATTTACATTTTTCATCAAAAAACATGCATACATCAAAGCGAATTCAAGAAAACATGATATACATTTGATTGATTGGGAAAAGTCTATCAAAGGTAGACCATTCTATAATACTAAAAGTCACAAGTCAAGAAAATTACAAATAAAAAATTTAAAAAAAAAACTCAAAGAAACTTAATGTTTTACAAAATATCATAATCGCCTAACATCCTTGATCAATTATTAGATGGATCCCTTAAAGATTTCAACCAAACATTACAGTTTTGGGGAGTCATATACATCCATATGTCTTTGTTATTAGCATCCTTGAATGCATTAGTACCAATAATAAATAAATCATCGGAAATTTAATTAGCTATGATATTTAGAATAGCTAAACATTCTTTTATAGTGGGGTTTGTTGAGGCTTGAGGTGTTGGCAAAGAAGGATCATCATTACTCTTAAACGCAGATTCACATAATTGTAGCAACTTATTATCAAGTTTTTTACTATATGATTCCTTTCTTTTACAAAAACTAGATTGTTGATTTTTAGAATGCTTGTTGCTTAACTTTTCTTTTAGGCATGTCCCACCATCTGAATTAATAGAATCATAGCCCTTGATTTCAATGAATTTTTGAAATTTAGAATGACCTACATTACTTGTTTTTAACTCTTCATCATCCTTATCAAAACTTGGATGAGTCCTTTAAGATAGAGCCCATGAATGTTCTCCGATTGCAAGAGTACCACCAAAGATTAACCAAAGCTCATCTAAATGGGCAATTGGCTTGTTTAAAAAGTGCTTACAACTTGGATTTTGCTAGAATAAAAAATTTAAAATTATTACACACTATATATCATAATTGAAAAAATATATGTGAAAATAAATAATAGCTATAATTTACCTGATTAAATGTCTTCCATCTATCCTCACTATAATTGATTGCACCTATTATTGGGTCTCTCCCAAGTCCAATTTCACTTTCAAGTTTCACCCATGCTAAGTAATCTATTTTTGTTGAGGTAAAATGATTTTTCACTTGAACTTTCTGGTATCACACATTCTCTATCCTAGTAAGACCATCAATAATATTGGATCATCCAATCTTGTTGAAACTTGAGCTATGCTTGTTGCCTTTCTTAACCTCCTTAAAACATAATTGAACAAAGGTTTAATTCCTTGATTCAGTCCAATGTGCAATATCTGATGAAGATGTCATAGATCATACAAATATACTTACATGATATCAAAGATGAGAGATCATTTAAAAGATGTAACTATCTATTAAATAGATCATTTAAGCAATTTGGATGCAATAAACTACAGAGAATATTTAACAAGAATTTTCAAAAAAAATCACGAGAGTAATTATTTAGAATTTGCAACCAGTGCAAGTGGGTATGATAAGGGGTAAGATATAGATTATTATTTTTCATTAAGTGCACTTCATTTATTTATAGATATGAAGCACAAGAAAAAAGCAATTCTCGGTCTTCCAATTTTTATTTAACAACTTAATTTCATTAATAAAAATACTAGTACCAGTAACCTACTATTAGCAGTGCTAATGCCCTAAAGCATTCATCATGGAACTCAAGGATGTTCCCATTAGACTACTACTAGTACCTTCAGGCCCAGTCATTCATCAATCTAAAATTTTTACCTTTCAGCATTTGGTTCTTTCTAAACTAAACAAAAATTTCTTTCATCATACTACCTACTAGATTTTCTTCCTGCTACTAATCTCTATAGCAATTTGTTGTTACATTATCTCAGGATACTAATAAAAGGGCATATTAATTCAAAAAGGTTTGATGGGGTCGGTTCAATGACTACTCATTAATTCTCTTGTTTACCTTTCATTTTTCTTTTTCCCATTTACAATACTAGTATTCATTTAAGTGAGGTAGATTAAAGCAGCTAGTAATGCTTGTTATTTTGTGAAATAAATACCAAAGCTCCTTTGATCCCTAGCTAGATGTATGTTTTTTCAGAGTGTAGAGACACAGAAAAGCTTATGGTAGTTTAGTTTGGAGGATAACAAGAAATGGAGGCATTGAGGTTCTATTTGGTTGAAATTAGATCGATGAACCTCACAAGAGAGAACACACACACAAGCTGCTCTGCATGATCATGCTATATTTTTCTTCTCTGCTAATTTGTTAATAAATTATGATTTGCATACATATCTCTCCTTTATTTTTCATTATTTTCCTATCTCTTCTACTTTATTTCATTTAATTCATAAACCGGGGTTCCCTCTTCTAAATCCATTATTTTTATCCTTTGTACTTTCTTATCTTTGTATTCATTCATTCTTTGTATAAAAAAAAACACTAAAAATCAAAAGAGTCAAAGGGAAGGAGGATACAAAAGTCATCCATCTTTGCTGAAGCATTTGTAGCTGAGTTTTACTTTGATATAATAGAGTATATATATGTATGTATGTATGTATATGTGCATTAGTTATAGTGTATGTTTGATTACAATCGTAGCCATGTTAGGTTGATTTTGTATGGCTCATTGGCAAGTGAATGGTACAACTATTTCAATTACACCTAGAAAAGGACGTTTTCTCTACTAAAAAAAATACATATTCGTTAGTACCCTCTTCCCTTTTCTCTCCTACACGTACAACGTAATATGCTATGAAATTCATCAATCCAAACCAAAATTCACAGATCTGGAAAAAATGTATCTGCTTCAAACTCAGTCGTGATCCAAGCTCATCTAAAATTTAATATGGCCTTGACAATACTCTTTTTTTTTTCAAATGACTGAGTCTCTCTCTCTGTGTATATAATTTCTACATAGAGACCAAAATTTTCTCATCTCAGTATTACATTTAGTATTTTGTTTAGCTAAGCTTATGCCTTATTCCATTTTCCAATAGTCTCTCAGCCTTCTTGTATCCCTACCCTAAATCTCTGTCCCCGAACCCCGTACTTCTTCAAATAGTGCAGGACCAAACTTGCCGGTGAGCAAAATAATTCAAAAAAAGTGGAGGACTAAACAACAAAGGATGCTTGGTTGCTTTGCTCGCAAAACCCAAAAAACAAAACTACAAAATACCAAACTTAATTAAAATTGGAACATACTTGCGCTAAACCTTAAAGTCGGAGTCTCGCAATAGTAAGCAAACAAATTGAATCGAACAACAAGCTAGAAATCAAGGATTGAGTTTGTCTTTGAAATTAGAGTTTGACAACAAAAAAAATTGATAACCAATAAACTGAAGTGCCGGCGGCGTTGCTTGGTTGGGCTATGGGTTTTGCCAGCCAAAGTTAGGTTATCGAAGGTAGCAGATGGAGCAGACGTGAACAATGTGGATTTGAAGACTTTTACATATAACATAATGGGTAGACACTTATGATGTACAAATATAAATTATTTTTTTGCTAATTGAAAGTTACATGCCGCATGAAAAAAAATTACTTTTAGAAGTAAGTCAATTTTACTTTTAGATTACTACTTTTAAAAACTAGTTGTTGTTAATTACTTTTTTATAATAACTTTTTAAAAGTAAAACCAAATACTATTAATTAATTTAAAATTAGTTTTTATAGTTACTTTTATAAAAAAAAATTACTTTACAAGTAAAACCAAACAAGCTCTTAGTAATTAACTATATTTTTTCCATCGCCAACTCTTCCATCCCGCGGACATTCTTCTCTTCAATTTCTCTTCATCTTCTCTTCAATTTCCATATTAATGAGAAACAAACTTCCAGACCAACAAAAATAATCAATTTATTTGGTATAAAGTCATCCTTATTTAAAAATTATTGATATTATGTATCAAACAATCAATAAATCAGTTAGCACCATCCGTTGTTGTTTAAAAAAAGTACAATTGTCAAAACAAAATAATGTAAAAGTACAATCTTTTCTTGAATATTGAATTTCTATTTCAACGACCAAATTGGCACCTCGAACCACTTAAGGGTCTTAGATTTAAAGGCTAACTCACTAAAATCTCTAATCATTTTGGTAGGTGTGAAAAAATCGATGAGGAATAATATCTCTCTAGTAGGGATGGTCTAAAGAGAATTTTCGTTTAGATATCTTGGTGTTCCCGTGAGCTCGAGCAAGCTTAAAATAGTTAATTGCTTATTTTTTATCAATATTAATTGTGACCATCTCTAAGTTTGGCAAGCCAACATAATGTCCTTCACGGTAGATTGTAGTTACTCAACTCAGTAGTATAAGGCATCATTGGTTTTTGGATTGGTGTTTTCTCCTTACACAAGATGGTGATCTCCAATATCACTGGGTTATGTTGGAGCTTCTTATGGCAAGAAAAGCAACCACTAGTAGCTTGGAATATGATCTATAAGCCACATGAGGAACATGTTTTGGGCCTTAAATGTCTCGATGTATAGAACACGGCTTTTTTAAGGAAGTACTGGTGGTTCCTTCGGCAAGAAAAGGAATTACTTTGGACTAAGTGGATCCACAGTTACTATTTGAGAGGATAGCATTTATGGAAAATATTAACAAATATTTCATTAGACATTTATGGAAAATATTGACAAATATGATAGCACAGATGGGGAATGTTGACCAAGCTTTGTTGAAGCTCGATTCCTAGGGTTCACATTCTAGATTTTCCACACAAGAGGCATATGAATTTTTTTTGTACCAAAGCATACAAATGGAGTAATTATGGAGTTGTGTGGAAGGGGTGCTTGACAAGAAGGTACTCTTGTTTACTTTAGTTGGCCATACTGAATCTACTGCAAAGTAGAAATCACTTTTGTTTTTTCAACTTGGAACAAGAATGGCTAGTTTGTTCGGTGGAGATTGAGAGTCATGATTAGCTTTTCTTCAGCTGTACAATCATTAATTTGGTTTGGAAACAAGTTCATAACTGGCTAGGTATCAGACGAGGTTCTTCCAACCTTACAAGTGTAGCTCGTAGTTTATGTAGAAGAAGGCATGGTAATAGGTTTTTGACAAAGGCTAGAAAACTAGCTTTAGTAGATTTAACTATTTGATTGGAGAGCCAGAAATGTTGCTGCTTTTAACTACAAGGCACTAGAGGTTGGGGCTTATTTTTGCAGATTCAGCAATAAGTATATAGTACTCTTTATTTGTCTGATCCATTAGTTTGCTTGAATTTCTAGAATTTTGGCGTGTTGATTACCTTGTTAGCATATTATCTGGCCTTCAATTGGATTAGTTGTACTTGTAATTTGCCTTTTTTGGCCCTAGGTATGCCTAGTGTATTTGTATATAACATAGGTTAGAAATCCATTTACCCATTTACCTGTGAGAATAAAATGATAAAATAGAAGACACAATTGATAATAAAATCTGCATAATATTAATTTATTAAACCAATAAAATGAAGGAAAACAAAATAATTAATTTGAACTAACTTTATACATATATGATGCAAGCATAAAAGATAGATTAACATTCATGTTGTAGATAAGGTTGTCAATGTTATCCAATATCTGCTTATCCAATCTGATATTTTAAGTTATCCAATTTGAAAAAGTAAATAATCAATATAATATTTTCAAATCAAATATCTGATTTAGCCAATGAAAAGTTAAACAAACTAAATATTTGATATGACAAATATACATAAAACTTGATTTGAAGAAAAATAATTATATAATTTTTTATAATGTTTTTATCATATGTATATAGATATATAATTATATATCACTCTCAAACACTCATGGACCTATACCCTAAATGCTAACACAACTCTCAGCCTCACTATCATCTCAACACATATAAATTGATGAACGTGAGGTTGAGAACAACCCTCTTCTATCTCAATCTCAACCCCTCAACCCTCTTCTATCTTACTCTAAACCCCTCAACACTCTTCTATCTTAATCAACCCTCTAGCCTCCACGGCAAACTAGAATGGTGTTGCTTGACTACTCATCACAACTCTTCATCCTTTCTAGCAATGATAGTTGTAATATCTCAAATTTTATCTAATCAAAATTTCGTTAAATTCCTAATCTCGATTATTAATATTTTTACCCTACCCTAATTTTCTAAACCTACATATAAGCCTTAAGTTTGAGTCATTACTAATTTAACCCAAACCTACCCTAAATTATTTATAAATTAAATCCGCCCTAATTCCCCCAATATAAAATTAACCTAATGCTAAACCTAACCCTAAACACTTTTCCTTCTTTTCCCTTTTTTTCTTCTCCTTTTTCTCTTTTCTTTTCCTTTTTCCTTTTCTTTTTCTTTTTCTCCCCATCTTAATTTGCTTCTTCCTTTCTTTCTCTTCAAGCTATGCAACCTACTCCTTGCACGTGGCTTCTGCTTTCCTTTCCCATCACTACACTACATCTACCTACCTACCCCTACACATGCTCTACCTCACTTACCTTACACAACCAATCTGTAGCCATGCCCATCCCTTTCTCCCTTGACCTATGTTGAAGAACCAAACCCATGCCAAACACCAACCCCCCTACAACACCCCCAAATTTAATAGTTAAAATTTTAATTTAAAGTGTTAAATACAAAGGCTAAAATAGTAAAAACATAATGTATTACCACTACACTTGGTACAAGTTTGGTTTTCTCTACCATTCTTATACCATGTACTAAGGTTAAAAATGTTACTTCACTTAAATTAATAACCCAATTATGAGAAGCAAAAAATAGAGAGTCAAAGCACATATTAATATCATTCTAAACAAAACCAACTATTAGTGATTATAATTTTAGTAAAAGAAACAAAAATACATAAGGATGTAAGAGTACATAATCATCTAGATCAAAAGATATAAGGTAAAATACCAGATAACCCTAACTTTAAACAAAAATACTAGCCTTTAACTGATTTTGCAAGCTAACCTACAAAGATCACTACCCATTGAATAAGTAGGGATCCATAAAAAGGAACCTTTAATACAACGGTACTAAGTAACCCATTAAACAAAACTAATATGAAAAGCCTATATGCAACATATAAAAGGGATCACAATAAGACATGGTATAAAATATTGAAATATTCATTTGATGATCAATATAAAAATAATCATTTCAGATAAATAATAATCATCAAATCTACATACTCTTCATACTTATTGATTTATAACATAATAAAACTTCCTGACCAAATAGATAAGAGATGCTCTCTAAAGTAATGATTAGAACTAATTTCAACATAATAACTATATCCTTCAACATATATCTCATATCTCAATGTAAAATCCAATACGATTCATACACCACAAGTAGGCTTAAAGGCGCAATACCAATACATATCCATAATATCACAGTTAGGGCTTAGATGCACAATAACAAATATAGGCAAGCACGGAGGCTAATATCGAGCCACAAGTAGGCACAAAGACTAATATTAAACCACATAGGCACAGAAGCTACTATCGAGCTATAGGTAGGGGTAAAGACTACTACCCATCTATATGTAGGTGCAAATGCTATTATCGAACCAAAAGTAGGCACAACGACCATTACCAACTAATCTAATAATCATTTTGATCCAACAATAATTATTTCCATTTTTATTTACTTGATGGTATATCATATAAAAAAGGAGAGACTAAGGTACTCTGGTCATACCGGCATACAAAGGTAACATATTAGCCTACCAACTATAAACCCAAGGACAATAAAGTACACTAATTGCACTAGCACATAAAGGTTATACAATACCTTACTAATAAGGACACCTAGTCCATAAGTATACATATCCTCTATAATTCCACAAAGCTAAATAAAGTAAGATGCAGGACCTTGTTGCCACTCTAAGGCATACTAGTAAAAATTCATAATCAGTCATGGGATAAACCCCTTCTTTAGGGTAGCTATTCTTAAAAGGTCACCATTCTTGATCTCTAGGTCTTTCAATTTAAATACAAGTATTTTATTCAAGTGGCCACGAGACCACACAATAATCACATGGATCCAATTTTCATGTCTAACCATTTTTACTCACCTCCAAACATTTGAGGATGATCACATGGGCTAGGAGCTGGCTATTTCTTAGGGATTGAGATTTACATTTTATTGGTTAAGAGTTAGGTTAACCAACTAGATTTGTTTTTCCATTTTGTTAGGATGGTTTTGTTCCTTTGTTTATTTAAACTCTTTGCGTTGGTTCCTATATTTGGATCTTGTAACCTTTTCTCATCTATATTATCTTATCTTATCGTTATAACTTTTTTATTATTAGTGCATTTATATTTTAGTTTGTTGTTCCATTTTTCCTTGCATCAGGTATTGGTTAGGTGATGATCACACCTCTTTTATGTTGGATGTGGAGCTAATACTCCCTAATTTTACCTTTTTAAGTGATTCCACATTGTCTTTGAAATGAAATTTTCTACTTTAAATTTTGGGGGTTTACAAGTTGGTATTAGAGAATAAGGTTTTAAAATCCTAATGTTTCTTTAGTAAAATGATTTTCTTTGGTCTTGTTAGAGCTTTTAGAATCTATTGTAGTTTATGATTGAGCATTTTTTTCTAGGTTGGGATTTGGCCTAAAATATCCTAGTTGAACTAACTTATGGCCTTATTTCCAATGTCCTACCTCCATGTTTACTAAATCCATAGATGTTATTTAGCATTTTCTAATGTGGTTTAGTTTTTTAAGATATTGATGGTTGTAAACTAAGTGACTTGAGCGTTTCATGGACACAATCAAGGTCTACTTGGAGCATCAATTTCAGTGTGAGGAGGCTCTATCTTTGCCAATGTCACTCCTTTTCTAGTACTACTAATGAAGTATTTTCAAGGTTGATGATCATCGCCCATGATTCTTTATGGATTAAGAGGACCTGGATGTTTTAGAACACTATTTGAGGGATTTTGAGAAGATTTTTTAGGCTAGTGGTTTCTTAAAGGATGAGTGAATGAAAATTGGAGTGTTCTTATTATAAGGTTATGTTGATGAGTGGTGGAGAGGTTGTTTGTTGAGGGGAAGCTCTACGGATTAGTAGGATACTTGGGTTGAGATGTTTAGGGCACATTTCTACCCTACATGCTTAAGGATAGTGAAGTATATTGAGTTCATGGATTTATGCCAACTTATGTCTCTGGAGGTGGAGTAATATAGTAGTGTCTTAGATTTAGTGCACTTTGCTTCAAAGGTTAATGCTGATAAGAGGATGAAGTTTTGGTGATTCTACTTGGGGCCACGTTTGAGACATCAGGAGATGTAAGTGGGGCCTCACACATAGGACTTGCAAGTCATGTGTGATTATCCTTAGAAGCATCATCGATTACCTAAGCATGTAGTGCCTAGTTAGGGCCCAAGCCGTGGTTTGATGGCGGTCAATGCCAAGGGGAAGAGAAGTGGTTTTGGGCTATATATAGTCATAATTTGGGTTCGGCATCTTTTTTTGGAGGGTAATTGAGCCATACATTGGAGAGACACTTTTTATGTCATCAATGTGGCAAGAATTATCTAAAAGCCCATTGCATTGGTTAGTTGTTTCAGTAGCATGACTGTGTTAGCTTAGTACATTGCTAGTTTGAGTGTTAGACTATTAAGGGCAGTATTTAATAGTGGGCAACACATTCCTAGGGTACTACGGTCCAAATGTTACCAACATAGATGGCTCAACCAATAGATAGTGGAGATTGTAGGATTGCTTTGCAAAAAAGGGTTCAAATGCACTTTTCAACTAGGGAAACATTCATGGAGTATTGTAGGGCTACCTCCAGTCAACCGCTTATATGTGATGAGTTAGTCGGAGGCTAAACAATAGGATGATGTCGTCATGGGTGCATAGATGGTTTCTTCCTTTATTGTATATGTATTGTTTGAATATGGTGCTTTACATTCTTCTGTGGTTACAAATTTAATAGCAAGGGAAGATATGGTTCCTTCTAATAAGATTGAGGCTTTTTTTGTGCTCTCATTTAGGGATAAACTTCCATATAATAGGATATGCAAGGATATAGCCTTACTCATTAGTAGAGATGAACTTCTTATAGACCTCATAGAGATTGAATTTCATGACTTTAATGTGATTCCTGGAATGGATATGCCATTAGATATCAAGATGTGATTGATTATACACAAGATCAAGTGGTTATAAAAGGACCAAAGCATTATAGGGTCTCCTATCAAAGATGCAAACCTAGGCCCTTTTTAAGGATGGTGTCCACAATTTTGTTTTGTACTTCTATAAGGAAATGATGACTTCTCTTCTTGTGTAGCATTAAGGATTTGGGTGTTAAAGAGCCATTAATTGAGGATATCTTAGTGATACAAGAGGTTTCAAATGTGTTTCCTAATGAGATCCTAGGTATGCCACCATTTTATAAGATAAACTTCATTATAGATCTTCTACTAGGGATAAAGCCTATGTCGAAGGCACACTATGACATGGAGTCGACTGATTTGGTATAGTTGTGTACACATTTGGATGATTTATTGGAGAAGGGATACATTTAACATAGTGTATTAGATTTGGTAGAATAAATCCTTTTTGTTAAGAATAAGAAAGTTGGGGTGAGGCTTTGCATCAATTACCTAGAATTGAACCACTATCATTTACCTCATATCGATGACTTGTTTGATCAACTATGTGGGGCTATATTGTTCTCGAAGATACATCATAGATCTAGGTACCATTAGTTGAGGAATGCCAAGAGGGACATACCGAAGATAGTTTTCAAGATGAGGCATGGCCAACATGATGTCCTTTGGATTTATACATCTGCCAACAATGTTCATGACCTTAATGAACCAGATCTTCTAGAAACACCTCAATTAGTTTGTCTTGGTCTTCATCAACAACATCTTTATTTACTCCAGGATTCATGAAGAACATGAGCATCATTTGAGGCAGATATAGACACTATTGAAGACACATCAACAGTACACTAAACTCTCAATGTGTGAGTTTTGGCTAGATGAGGTAGCTTTTCTTGGGCATGTCATCTTAAAGGAGGGGGTGTGTCGATAGATCCTATGAAGATCTATATAGTATTAGAGTGTTCAACAACAACCAATATTTGGGAGATACATAGTTTTCTTTGATTAGCAGGCTTCTCTATGCATCTCATCCAAGACTTTTCAATGATTGCTCATCCTTTAGTTACATTATTGAAGAATATGACAAATTTTCATTGGGATGATAAGTGTAATGAGGCTTCCAAGGAACTTAAGAGGAAGTTGACTTCATCTCTAGTACTTACCTTATCATCAAGTATGGAAAGGTTTGATGTGTATTGTAACACCCCCAGAATTCACTACTGAAAAATTTTGTTTCATTTAAAAGAGTTAGTGGAAGAAAAATACACAAATGTGAATTCTGAGGATATTACAACCACACTTAGTACCAGACCGGTTCACTCATACCGTTTTAGTACCAAGTGCTAAGGTTAAAGAATGAAATATAGATTACTAGAAATTCAAACCATATTTAAATCAGAGTGGCACAAATAAATATTTTATAAGCATAGAATCCACCAATGGTTGTTATAAGAACAAATATTACATTTAACCTAGGCATTAGAAGAGAAAGAATGGAATCCTAAAAGTCCAAATAATCACGCTATTTTCCGTTGCCCACTTGAATAGCTCCTGAACAAGGACCTGCAAGGGACACTACCCATTGAATAGGCAGGGGGCCCACAAATGGAACCCTTCAAAACTATAGTACTGAGTAACCCTTTAAGAACACACTTAAAAGTAAGCCCGCAATGTAACACATGATATAACACTATATTCATACATAATGACAGGTGTATACATAATATTCACATCCATACATTCATATACTTAATAAGTCAATCAGATATTAATGGGTCATAATGTACCATCGATACTTTTAGGGCCTTAAGTTATTAGTCCATCGTTATTCAATCATCTCTTAGATTTTATATCCATGTGAGTGTAGGAACCCCACTATTATAGCTAGTGGACCGATTATGTAGGGAAAAGCGCTTCTGGCCACTATTATTCACTAGTGGACCAGTCTGGCCCCAACTATTCACTAGTGGACCAGTCTGGTCCCAACTCACATGGTGTTTCACTATAAGTACTTAGTGTATTTTCCTTGTTTTAGTTTTGTTACGTTTTGTTTGTTGAGTATGGAATCCCCCACTATTATAGCCGATGGACCAGTCATGCAGGGCACCCTAGCTCCTGGCCACTGTTATTCATCGGTGGATTGGTCTGGGTCCGGCTCAACAATCTTCCTCTTTAAGTTATTAGTATCTTATTCGAAAGTATTTCACCCTTGACATGCATGCCACCGACCTCTACTTCTATCCTCCCAAGAGGGCCCATCCCATATCTTGAGACCTTTGCACCTCTTATCATACCCCGACATCCATGCCTCCTTACATTTACTCGTAACAAAGACCCAACTCCTAAGGGTGTGGGTTGAGACCAATCACCTTATGACATTCAAATTCTCTCACTACAACCTTCTAGGGTTTTCCCTTGATACCCTAATCAGACCTATGTTGCCCAACCTTTCTTTTATTGTCCCACATCTCATCTCTTTTAGATTCCACCCAAATCTCATCACTCTACTCACCAATTATACATGCGACCGTAAAACCCTAGTTGGTTGCTCAAACCCTAACACTTTTCTTACGTAAGGATCATCCCATGCAAACCCTAGAAATCTCCCATGCAAGAGTTGCATCACTCATGAATTTTGATCCTAACATCCTTTTATTTTCCCCCTCATGGATCATGAGATAATAAGGTCACTCACATGTCCCCTTAGTTAGCTCACTTCCCATTTGCTTCTTTTTATCCTTTCACCCCATATCCTATTATTAAACATCCTAGCATGCATATCCTAGAGGGTCACATCATATAACATCATAATCATCGTCCACATGCCATAAGGAAGTCACATAAGCATACCTTCACTCCAAGTTGCGCTACAAATGATTACTCATTAAGCATAAAGTACACAATATGGCATAACACATGATACACAAGGCATGTAACCCACATATAGTTGTTCTTAGCTACATCCTTACTCGGTTTAGGTTACCAACTATCTCCCACACTTATTAGGCCACCGATCACCCTTCATAATTATTACACTTATCATATTTTCCCTTTGGTTGATCAAATTACCGGATTACCCTTCTCCTTTGTTATAATTACTAAATTGCCCTTTTGTTGGATAAATTGCCAAATTGCCCTTCTTTATTATCATAACTACCAAATTACTCTTCTCCATTATTATAATTACCAAAATGCCCTTCTCCATTATCCTAATTACCAAATTACCCTTATCTATTATCATAATTACCAAATTACCCTTCTCCATTATCAAAATTACCAAATTACCCTTTAGTTGGTTTAATTACCAAATTGCCCTTCTCTATTATCATAATTACCCAACTACCCTTTTCCATAATTATCATTTTCCCCTTCTACTTCTAAAATTACCATTTTGCCCCTTACTTCCAAAATTACCATTTTACCCCTTACTTCTAAAATTACCATTTTACCCTTCCCTTTCAAATTACCATTTTACCCTCTACTTCTAAAATTACCATTTTGTCCCTTACTTCTAAAATTACCATTTTACCCCTTACTTCCAAAATTACTATTTTACCCTTTTCACTTACAAATTATTATTTTGCCCTTTGCATCCAAAATTACCATTTTACCCTTTAATTATGAAATTATCATTTTACCCTTAAATTACAAAATTGCCATTTTTCCCCTTACTCGCAAAGTTTCCATTTTACCCTTCACTTCCCAAAATTACAATTTTATCTTTTACTTCTAAAATTACCATTTTACCCTTTTACTTTTGAAATTACTATAATACCCTTTTACTTACAAATTAACATTTTACCTTTTATTACACCACCTTTATCAAATTATCAACACTTCATAAAGTATTAATATTAATACTCCATTCTCATTATCCAACTCCACCAACTATTATATTTCAACATAATGCTCATTAACATCCACACATATTAGGCCACACTCTTGCACAAAACATTTTACTAAAATGCCCCTAGGCTCACAATAATATTATACATGGATCAATGTTCACATAATATAACATAATACAACATGGATAAGTACTCAACATTTTCATTAATAACCAAACTCTTTCCTTAAGAAATATTTCCACACATAGCATATAAACTAACATGCTCCTTTTTTTATCAATTAAGACAAGAAACTACATATATTATACTAAACAACATATACAAAGCATAGTAACATGTTAAAAAAATATCTTAATGTGCTAACATACGTTTATCCATGCGTTTAAATAGGGTTTAATGATTACCTTAATTCCTACAAAGATCGAGGCTTACTGGTATCCAGGTTAAGGATTCAAGCTTTAAATAGCAAAATCAACACCTAAAAATAATATTAATATTTATCACATTAGAAATAAGAAAACACAAAACATAAGGCTTTATAAAACTTAATTAATGAAATACTTAACTTATGATTATTATTATACCTTAAAATTTATGAATTAAAATAACCAAGGCGTGTAGCAGCTCATGCAGCATGAGCAGCAGGTAACACAAAAGGAGAAGGGCTTGAAGGTGGGTGAAAGAAAAGGGAATATTAGCTATTTTTCGGGTTGGGGTTTTGAGGCTAGGAAAGAAGGTAGATGGCGAAGGATTTGGGGTAAGGGAAGGGTGAAAGGGTGAAGATGGGGTGTAGGTGGTGGTCGGGGATAGGTTTTTGGCGGCCAAGGGTGATGGTGGTGAGGCCACGAAGTGGGTCGTAGGAGTGAATGGGGCTGAAAAGGAAGGAAAAGGGAGGAGGAAAATGAAGGGGTGAGGGGGCTCGTTTCGGCAAAAGTAGGTGTGTGGGTGGTAGAGGAGGTAGCAGGGAGTGGCTTGGTGGTTTGGGTGGTGGAAGAGGCAGTAGGATGGCGGAGGATGAATGGGTTGTAGGGAGTTTGCCGAGAAGGGAGAGAAAGGGGAGAAAAAGAAGAGGGGAGGAAAAAGGAGTTGCGAGGTGGCTTAGGTGGTGTTGTGGTGGTGCAGGGCAGGAGTAGAAGGGTGCATAAGGTGGTGTAGGGGGTTGGTGAGGCGGAGGAAGTGGCAAAGGGAGGCGGCGAAGCCAAGATAGAGAGGGAAAAGGAAGGAGAAGAAGGAAGAAGAGGGAGATCGGGGAAGGGGAAAGGCTCAAAGAAATGGGGTAGGGAGAGGGCTCATGAGGAGAAGAAAAAGGAGAGGAAGGAGAGGGCAATAGGCAACTGATCAAATAGTAGCGTCTAGGGTTGCAGGGAGGTGGATGGGTGGTAAGGAGAGGGAAGGGAAGAAGGGGAAAGGAAGGGCCATACGGGTGGGGAGTGCATGGCTAGTTTAGCTCAAAATGGTGAAAAAAAGAATGAGGGGGAGAGAGAGGGGGGAAGGGTTGTAGTGGTGGGCGGGCGGTGGCCGGGGTGCTCGAGGTGGTAGTTATGGGATGACCATAGGTCGGCTACCTGGGGGTGATCAATGAAGAAGGAAGAAGAAAGAAAGAAGGGGGAGGTACGTGCTGGTGAAGGGAAAGAAGGGCGTGGGCCGGGCCAGTCGAGGTGAGGAAAGAAAAGAAAGAAGGGGCTGGGCTATGACATGCTGAAGAGGAGAGGAAAGGAAAGAAGGGAGTGGGCCACAAGGGAGAGGAAGGAAGGAAGGGAGAGGGGGAGATGGGCCAGCGGCCCAGGCGCACAGGGGGGAAGTAGGCCATGGCCTGGCAGCCCGAAGGAAGGAAAAAGGAAAAGAAAAGAAAGAAGAAAAAGGAGAAAAGGGAGAAAGAAAAGGAAAAAGGAAAAAAAAGGAAACAATAAAATAATTTAATTTATAAAATAATAACCTATATAATTTTTTTGGGAATAAATTTATTTAATAATTTAATTTAATATAATTAAATATATGGGCTTAAAAGGATATTTTTAGTAAAATATTGGTTTGAAAAATTATTTAAATAAAAAGAGTATGATGAAATAATAAAATATTTATTTTAATTTATTAAATATTCCTATCCCAATTTATGTACTCAAAAATCCATAAAAAATATAAATTAAATAATTTTAAAAGCTAATTTATTCCAAATAAAAGCTATTTATTAAATTATAGGTTTTTTAAAATTTCGGGGGATTACATGTATTGTGACACATCTAAGCATGGTCTAGGGTGTGCATCGATGCAACATGGGAGGGTAGTGTCTTATGCTTCATGATAATTGAAGAATCATGAGTGGAATTATCCAACACATGACCTTGAGCTATTTGTAGTGGTTTTTGCACTAAAAATATATACACATTGCTTGTATAGAGTGTAGTGTAAAGTCTTCTTGGACTATAAGAGCCTCAAGTACATCTTCACTCAATCAGAGCTGAACATGAGGTAGTAGAGATGGATAGAGTTGGTTATGAATTATTATTGGGAGTTTATCTACCATGAGGGTAAGACAAATGTCATAGCAAATGCTCTCAATAGATGGAATTCATACTCCTTAAATTCATTGGTTATTTCAGATTTGATTTGGTAGGAGCTTCATAATTTGATCATTTAGATCATTATGCTTCTTAAGATGAGGATGAACACTCTCATGATAATACTGACCATATTTAATTATATCTGAGCTACTCATCTAGGAGATGTCAAGTTTGAAAGAATCAGGTGAGTTGTAGGAGAGTGTAGAGAAGTAGGGTTTTAGATGTTTAAGGATGGTGGTATCCATTTTTGAGGTAGGTGGCGTGTTTTATAGAGTTGTTTCGAGCTTAAGAGAAATATTCTATAAGAGGGTCATTGTGAGCCTTATTCCATCCATTCAAGAGATGATAAGTTGTACAAAGATTTGAAATATTTCTATTGATATCCTTCCTAGTATGAAGCAAGAGTTTGGAGACGTGTAGCTAGGTGCTTGGCTTATTAGAAGGTTAAGATCAAGCACAAGTGTCCAACTAAGTTGGTTAAGCTATAGGGGATTCCCGAGTGCATGTGGGACACCATGTCAATTGAATTCTTGTTTGGTTTCCCAGGACCTATAGCGGTTCTAATTTGATATTGGTGATAGTTGGCTGGTTGACAAAGTTGGTAGTTTTATATTGAAGAATTTGACCTATTGTATGGAGTAGATTACAAGAACATAGAAGAAAGCATGTAGTAAGGTACCATGGGGTGCCAAAGGAAAGATTCTTAACTCACTTATGGCAAAAAATTAAAGAAACTTGCGGGGCACAATTAAAGACGAGCCCTACATTATATCTAGCTACAGATGGTTAAATTGAACACACTATTTAGACTTTGGAGGATATGATTCAAGCGTGTTTACTCAAGTTATAGGGTAGTTGGGAGATCATATGGATTTGATAGGTATTTCCTACAATAATAATCATTATATGAGCATAAGGACGGCATCTTTTGAGGCACTCCATGGATGATAGGTAAATTAGGATGATTTAGGATATGATGAAGGCTACCTAGGATACGTATAGAGTTATGTAGACCTAAGGAGGATGATAGATAGGTACGAGGTGGGTGACCAAGTTCTTTTGAAGGTCTCGCCTACCAAGGAAGTGATGCATTTTGGTTGGCAAGACAAACTTACCCTTAGGTATATAGAGTTGTATGAGATTTTAGATTCCATTGGATAAGTTGCTAACTCACTTGCATTACTTGTTTAAATTTCACACATGCATAAAGTCTTCCACTTCTCTCAATTGTGGAGGTATGTGGTAGATCCGTCGCACATTATTTAGCCGTAGATGATTGAGTAATTTGATATGTTGTCATATGAGGAGAGAACACTAAGGATCCTTGATACCAAGACATATGAGATGCGTTTAAAGGTTTTCCCACTAGTGAAGGTCTAGTTTTCATGCCATGAGTTGAGAAAGCTACCTAGGAGTTAGAGGATGAGCTTAAGATGAAGTATCTAGAGTTGTTATGTTAGGTTCATTGCATGAGTAAGACCACTTATAACACTCCCAATTTTCAAACTAAAATCTTTCTCTTTAAGACAATGTGGAAGTAAATAAATAAAACTTAGGAGTGTTATTGCCACACTGAACATGTGAGAAGTATGGCCATCCAGCTAGCCCATGCTCGACGTTAATACAAATACATTTATATTTTATATAACTTAATATGTATTTTTTTGTTAAAAAAATCATCTAAGTGAAAAAATAAATATATCAAAAGAGTTATATTAACTTTTCAAATGGTATTTTAATGCTTTTAGTAGGGATGTAAATGGGGCGGGTATACCCATACCCATATCCGTATTCGATAAGAAAATCCGTACCTGAATCTGTACCCGTACCTGAATCCATATCCGCTAACATATCCATATCCGTATCCGTTGGATATTTGTTACTCGACGGATTATCCGTTTACCCGTTAATGAATTTATCCATCCGTATCTGTTGGATATACATTACTCGACGGATTATCCGTTTACCCGTTAATAGATATTATCCGATGGATAAATCTATCACCCGATAGATAAACTCATTTAGAGTTAAGCTAAATGATAATTCTAACTTTAATTTATACTATATTAATTTTAAAATTAAGGGTAAAAAGGTAATTATATATCGGATAAACGGGTACGGATATGGATACGGGTATGGTTACGGGTACAGGTATGGATATCCTATACCCGCATCCGTATTCGAACCCGACAGGTATTTTTTTTTCCATCATCCATATTCGTTTATCCATATCCGTTGGAAAAAATCCGTCGTGTTTCGGGTAAAATCTGCCTCGTTTATATCCCTAACTTTTAGAGTATAATGTTATACATATTGTTTATAAAGTAAGTATACAAAAACAAAATTAAAAAAAAATGAATAAGGAGCTTATATAAGATTAAGATAATAATTACAAACATAATGTTAGTATGCATTTATATATGTATACATACACACACACACACACATGTGTATTAAATGGGTTTGGCGGGTCGGGTCTGGGTCTAGACCCTTTAAGGTATATGTGGATCCAGACCCGATCCAGACCCGATCCAGACCCGTTGGGTCCAAAAATCATGGACCCAGACCCGCTAAAAATGAGACGGGTTTGAGTCGGGTCCAAGATCCATTGTCATCCCTATCTGGGGAGTGCTACGAGCATCTTGTCCAAACACTTGGGGCCTCTACAACTAACTTGCTTGTAACGCCCTCTTCCATTGCATTCCAGTCGCTTGTCATGTGCCTACGAATGAATTGCTCCTTCTTTCCTTCCCCATTTCTTTCGCAAATTTTGGCACATAATCAGGCAAATATAGAGAACAATCATATAAGTCATAGAATTTTGACATAGGAAAATAAATAAATATATTACTTACATTGAAAATCAATAATCTAAAGCAAGGGAGGTGCAAAAGTTGGTAGATCTCACGAATGGAAGAGAATGAGAGCAAAGAGACGGAAAAAGAATAAGAGGGGATGGATAATTTGGGAATTATGAAAAATAAGAGAGGAGCTATAAGGGTGTTAGAATAGAAAAATAAGTGTACGAGGAGAGGATGGGTTACATAAATAAAAGGGAGTAAGATAAAATTATTATTATTATTATTATTATTATTATTATTATTATATTGTATATTACTACTACTACTATTATTTTGTATCCTCTCAAATGTGGAGTGGAGTGAATTAATATAAAACTAAGAAAAACGTAAACAAAAATGAATAATATCAATTCTAAACAAAGTTTTTGACTTACATAAAACTTTTATTTCCAGCTCGCATAAATCAAGGTTACAAAATAAATAAATGAGAAAAAATAAAAGAGAGAGAAAGGACAAGGAAAGAAGTTCATTCCTTCTAATTTCTGTCATCTTCTTTGTCTCTTTATCCCTAATCCATTCTCCTTTCAGGCAGCGAATCGGATATGCATTGATTGATTGTTTTGATACCTTTTTTAATTTACGTGTAGATAATCAGCGTATGATTGTGATCAGATTAGGGTTTCAATTTGACGACCTTTTAGCTTCAGATCTAGGGGTTCTTGTTCAATCTGATGATCTGGGTTGAGGAGAAAAGAAGGCAACACTAAATTGATTGGTTTGCATGGATTGATTGATTGGTCAGCAGGTCTGTGAGGAGTCTCTCGAACTTCGATTGATTTTCTATTATCATTTTCCTCTGTGGGCTTTTTTATTTGTCAGATAACTATTCCCTTTGGAATTGGGGTTTGAACTGAAAATCTTGGTTTTCTGGGGTTATATCTGCTCTCAATAATTGATTATTGTTTTAGGTGTAAATCTGGCTACAACGGGGTTGTTGTTTTTTGTTCCTGTGATTTTAACTTTCTTCTTGTTATTGCAGGCGGAATAGATTGGGGTGGGGAAGAAGATGGATCGGATAATTGGTGGAAAGTACAAGGTAGGGAGGAAAATTGGCAGTGGGTCATTTGGAGAGCTGTTTTTAGGTAGGTCGATGTGATTTTCCGCTCATTCCCTCCCTGTCGCTGAAACGTTTTCTTACTGTTTTTAATTACGTCTACTTCTTTGCATATCGTTCTCAGATTTTTGTGTTTTAATGCTTTGATGGCTCCAGGTGTTAACATACAGACTGGCGAGGAAGTGGCTATAAAGATGGTATGTTTAGCGTTTCACTCTGCTTTGAAGGCATAGGTGTATAGTATGATTTTATGCTGGATTTTACTCGGCACACTAGATGCTAAGTCTCTTATCTTGTAGCTCTTCCTATCTCGGTGTAGGTTCTGGACAGATGCTTCATTATACATTTGGTCCTGCATTGTTATATAAAAGTGACAATGCCTTTTGATGAGATTCTATCTTGTTATGTTAAAATATTTTCTTCTGTTTTTCACTGGTTTATGAGATTCACCTGATGAACACAGCTTCGCTGATTCAAGTATATTCACAGTCCAACGACTAGAATCAGTAAAATAGAGTATAGAAATGATGGCAAGGTAGCTGTATTAATGGCATTGTAATCATAGATGATATCTTGGTATTCAAGGTCCTCTACCATGCAGATAGAAAAATCACACCGACACCACAAAACCAATCTTTTGCCATATTCTGATGTGAGAACAGCTAACTGGATAATCTGCTGCATCACTTGCAGCAGCTGGTCCTTTTCCTTTCCTCACATTTGTATAAGGGGCCGGAGGCCTATCATCCCTGTTTGGCCTGTTCCTTTAGGTATACTTGCTGTTCGCCTTCAACAGATGATTATGTTAAGCCTATGATTAGATAGGCACCTGGTTGAGTACAACCATGTTTGGAGGAACAAGGGATCTTTTTCCTTCTGGTATTGTGGGGGCCAAAGATATTCCATTAGCCGATGCCTTTTTTAGTTATTAATGTGTATGTGTGTGTGTATGTACGTATATTAGGGACTGGTGTGAGGGGGGGAGGAGAGGTTGGATATTTTGGAGGGAGGTGCCAAGACCTGAATGCTTGGATTGTTTCACCCATTCTCTCCTAAATCAAGTACACTACTCTCTCTTTACCACCCTATACTCATTCTCTTTTCTGGTTTTCTAATTTCTGATCTGCTAGAAGACTGGAGTGGCTATAGGTACCTATCAATTGGTATCAGAGTAATTCGATACCAGAGGATATGGTGCAGAGAATGGTTGACGGATTTGATAAATCCATGAATGAAGCAGACCCTAGGTGACAAGCTGACTTCCGTGTGCCAAGAATCCACAGTTGACGACTATCTATAATTGTTCCACTCTTTGACTTCGCTATTAAAAGGAGGACGCTCCAGTGAGGCAGCCCTTGGTGATGTGGCAAGCTGACTTCCACTTGTTAAGAAGACTCCAGTGTGGTGCTCAAAGGCACATTTGTTAGGGGATGAAGCCTAGTAATTAAGTTGGATGTGAGGATGATGAGGCCTAATGGATTATCATAGATGATAGAGGTGGCCCAAAAGGCAGAAAATAAAGGGTGGAAACTTATTAGTGGGTTGGGTCAGATATGCTGGAGTAGCAAGAAGTGAGGGAGAAGTCTCACCAGTACCTGAAGATAGCTTGGCAGTGGTAGATGAAGTGATGGAGTTTTCTTTCAATGGGAATCCTACTGCAACTGCAAATTTGGAGAAAACACAGAGGCAATGGCCACCGTAGGCATTGAGGACCAGAATTACTTTTTGAGGAATCATGGACAAGTGCAGGATAACCTCTTTACTATCAATGATGCAAAATTGGCCAATGAAGGGTCAGAGAGATCAGTTATTACTGGATTGATGCTTACTTTCCATGTAGAAGGAAGTATGATGCAACCCAGTGGACTGAAAAAAATATTCAAAATGGACTAAATAGAGGAATGTGGAAATATGGACCCAAATTTCCCCAGCCCTATATTTACATATGCATCCAGCTCTTACAGCCCATAGTGCCAATGATCAAACAAATCCCATGCTTTGATCTTCATCCTAGACAGTTGGTGAAGCCAAAGTGATGGCACATCACCATCCCTTCGACCCTGGTGAGCAGAGGAAGCCAGCAAGGATACTTTCTTCCCTAGGCAACGAAAGACAAGCCTGCGAAGCTATTGAGGCACATCCAGTGGTGGTTGAAGAGTCAACAGAGGAAGGAGGAGACTCAATCGAATTGGTGATGGGTGGTATGGAATACAGGCAGATACCTCCAGGGAATTACATGCAAATGGTGGTCGAGCTGGCAATAAAATGCCAAATACAATTAGCACTCTGATTTATTTATATATGTATTGCCAATGAACTAAGGATGAAAGGGTGAGTTACATATCTATACCTTCTGTCTTGATGTGTTTGGAGGAATTTCCAGCATTTAAAATTGGAGTAAAGGTTTTTTCTGATTTTGTTGGGAGAAATCATGTGTTGGGGTTGCACAATAATTTGTTGGTGGGTGTCTCTAATCGTAAGGATTACGCTCATAATGTGTTTGATGAAATGCCTAATGGAGATCCGGATTTATGTATAGCCTTAAAAAGTGAGTATGCTGAATATTCATGCTTTGAGGAAGACATAAGTTTATTTATACAATTGATAGAAATTGAGGCTTATTCCAAGAATGATGGCTGGAAAATGCATGAGGCTGTGAGTCTTTTTATTCCTATCGTCTGTTTCTTAATTGACCTTCTTATATTGCAGGTTTTGCAAGATACAACCTCTTGAATTTAAGATTGCCCTCCTGGGGTCTTATGGAAAATTTATTATGCAGAGGTTGCTCTTGTTAACAGCTTATACATTAAATTTGGCTATACAAAAGTTGCTACAAGCATGGAGGGAAGTGATGGCTGTGACCTTGACATTTGCAGTTGTTTTGGTTGCGCACAGTCATTGACCGGCTCTTAATTCTGAAGCCTAGTCAGAGTTTGTTGTAGTGCTATTGCGCTTCACTTATCTTGGTGGCTTAGTTGTATATTGGTCATCTACTAAGTCTCTTGATACCTGCAGAAGTTATTCCTATTTGTGTGATCATATAATGGTAGAATTCAATGAGTGAAATCAGTTTTAATGATGGCGTAGTATGAGGGTCTCAAGCGAGCTTGGGGCTGTAACCGTACATTGTTGAGTTTCTGTTGGCATACAACTGTAAGTCATATTTGAGCTTGAGGTGAGTTAACTTGTGAATGAACTTTTTTCTCATCTTCACCTAGAGGACGAGTTGAAAGTCTTAGGGGCCAGTATTGTAAAGCCTATGATTAAATAGGAAAATATTAATCACTTGGTTGAGTACATCCATGTTTGGAGAAACAAGGGAGGCAGTGAGTTTTGGAAAATCCACTTTCATGATGTACTATAGTGGATATGACTATTACTTATTAGTAGTTTGGCACTCTATTTCCTTTTCAATATTATTAGTGTTTTTGTCTTTTTCCTCCTTTTACTTTTTGGGGGTGGGGGCAACGATATTTTGTTAGCGAATGCCTTTATCAGTTATCGACGTGTAAATACCACATCTAAGTTAGCTGGTACACACACACACACACATATACATGTTAAGGATTAGAGTGAGAAGGGGCAGAGAGGTTGGATATTTTGGAGGGAGGTGCCAGGACCTTGAATGCCATGATTGTTTCGCACATCCTATCTCTTAAATCAAATACACTACTTTCTCTTTACCACCCTATACTCATTCTGGTTTCCTAATTTTTGATCTGCTAGAAGGTTGGAGTGGCTACAAGTACCTATCAGATTGGAACTTGATATGATGAAAACATCTTATTGGTAAAAGTGTTAGATATTTCATTTTTTCAAACTTGTGTTTGTATAGTGGATTATGGTTAGAAGATCTTGACCTATGGTTTCTCTATTAGCCTTATGTTCTACTTCTCTATCAGCCTTATTTCATTTTTTTCAAACTTGTGTTTGCAATGTATTTGGTGATGTTGATCTACATGCCCACTCCAACAAGTAACCACCATCATATATCAACTCCAATTCGAATGATGAAATTTGAACTCAAAGGATAGGAAATGGATATGAATGTGATTTTACAAAGTAAATATTCCCAAACTACCAATTAAGGATTCACAAATATTTTCTTACTTGGGATCCCTCAAGAAGAAGACACAAAGTGGACCTCCAAAGTTAAGAATGACTTTGAAGAGACTCATAGAGTATATCTTCAAAGACGCGAATCCAACCTTACTAAAATGAATGGACATACATAGCTAATTCACAAAGAATATGAAATCGAATGAAACCCACAAAGAGGATTCTATTACTCAACATCACACTCTGTTATCATACAAGGTCGTATGTATGGCATATATTTTGGCATAACCCATGAAATATCTAGTCATCAAGCTATATTACAAGTTGGGATTAGGAGGAAATTAATTAAGAACAAACCTTAACTAATTAGGAAACCTTAGCTAAATAGTTTCGAACCAAGCTAGTTGTAAACCCTACGTAGCATGTATGTTTCTCCACGTCCAAGATGTAATGATATCATCTTTGACTTCTCAACACATTGTCCAACTTAGCAAGGCTTAGTTTGGTTGCACAAAATTACCTATGTTGCAAGATTCTTCAATTTATGTCCAAATCTTTAAGATATTGTATGCAACTCAAAAGACACTTCCAATAACTTTAAGAAACATCTAAAATATATCCAAAACACTTGCTTAGATATATGAATGAGGATGCATCTGCATCAAGGCAAATAAAAGTGAGAAGTAAAACACTGCCTTTTCTGTAGAAGGCCCAAGCTGCCATATCTAATTGATGTGTAAGTGCTGATGTTGCCAACAAAAAAGGTCATTCCTGCAATTTTTTTCACCCTTACTGGGTTGTATCATTGTAATTGACTTATTGATGTCTTTAATCTGGATTCAAAATTGTGTTTTTCATTATTTTACTTGCCAGATCCTAACTGTTCCACCAAATATAAATGGTGTAGATGCTGCGCATGGCCTGAGAAAATTTGTTGCTTTCTTTTCCAGGAATCTGTGAAAACCAAGCATCCGCAGTTACACTACGAATCGAAGTTATATATGCTTCTTCAAGGAGGAAGTAAGTGTATATTGATTATCCTTCTCTGTGAAGTTGGCATTGGTCAATGCTGCGGCTTACATTGCTTTCTTTGGTCATGAATTTTAACTTGAATTTCTGATCATAAATGATGAATTCAACTTTTCTTCAAAGGCCTGGCTTAGTCGTGCATTCAGCTCTCTTTCAGTTTTGAGCAATTCTATCTAGTCTAGGCTCACAAGTCGAATGAGTGTCAAAAGTCTTATAGTCTGGCATGCCACCTACAAATAATTATTTTCTCTAGTTTTTACCTAATATATGATTATACTTTTTTCTTTTGAAGCTGGAATTCCTCACCTCAAATGGTTTGGAGTTGAAGGTGAGCACAATGTGATGGTTATTGACCTTCTTGGACCAAGTCTGGAGGATCTATTCAACTATTGCAACAGGAAATTTTCTTTGAAAACAGTTCTAATGCTTGCAGACCAATTAGTAAGCCCATTTACAACTTTTTTGTTCAACGACTGCTTTCGCTGGAATTCTTAAACAGCACTTTATTTAACACAGATTAATCGGGTGGAGTACATGCATTCAAGAGGATTTCTTCATCGTGATATAAAGCCTGATAATTTCCTAATGGGCCTTGGCCGTAAAGCCAATCAGGTATTTATCAAAATTTCTTTGCTACCTTCTCGGTTCATTGGCTCAACATTTTTAGGCTACATCCCTCACCAAATGTTTACTCTTTTCTGTTGATGTTATGCTCTGCTGATAAATGAGACTTTGAATTCTTCATCTTTGGTGCACTTGTTTTTGGTATTTATGGTTCATTTGCTTTCTACTGAGTTTTACGAAGTTGGGTGTGCTTTAACGAATGTTACAATGAGCCTCTATGCCCCAACATGTAAGTTTAAAATGTAGATGGGATTCTCAGTGTAATCATTTACGTAGGTTCCTATGTCTCATTTAGTTTCTGTGTCGCTATATTCATTTACTTATTATTTTTTATTGATAGATTTGTCCTTTGTTGAATTACCTTTCCTAGTTTTTGTTGGACTTATATGCCAAGTTGAATATACTAGTTGGGCATGTAGAACGAATAGTTTCTCTGCTTGATGCTCAATTATGGGTCTCTATGTAAATTTGTTCTGTCAGTTTCAAAAACAAATATTTTAGAGTTGAAGGGATTCCTTGTGCCTAAATCCACTCAGCTTCCTGGAAAGTTAGCCATTCCAGACTGTTTAGAGAGAAAAATGGCTCTACTTTGCCTGACAGTAGGAATCGATTGTGCTTATAAATACATGTGGAGAACGATAGTTTATATTAGTTAGAATCTGTGTTAGCCTGTTGCTCTGCGTTTTCTATGGTTCTTTTTTTTTTTTTTGTAATTTTTCTTATTTCATAAAATTTTTGCCATTTAGAGTGTGTGTTGGGGTTGTGTAGTTATATATTTACACTGTTTTGAGAATCGTAACAATACTTCATTGACTGTCTTCAGGTTTATGTTATTGACTTTGGACTAGCGAAGAAGTATAGGGACCTTCAGACCCATAAGCACATACCATACAGGTAATAGCTGGCTTGCTAGGATCCCAAGCATCTTCAGTTACTTTACACTTTTTATCTAGTTAGCTTTGGGCCTGCTGTTCTTCTCCTTTCTAAGGCAGAGGGAGAGCTGTAATTGGAAGTGGAAGTTTGTGCTGATTGTTGTGTTGTGCACTAGGGAAAACAAGAGTTTGACAGGCACAGCACGATATGCTAGTGTCAATACTCACCTTGGTGTTGGTGAGTGGAGCTGCTGTATCTTAATGTTTTTAGGGTCATATTGCTGCTGATTCAGATAAAAATTTGTTATGCCAAACCTCTGATTTTGTTCTTCAGAACAGAGCAGAAGGGATGATCTGGAATCTCTTGGTTATGTGCTTATGTATTTTTTAAGAGGAAGGTAGAATACTTGATGTTTTGCCTCTACTAATTACTTGAGTATTCTTTTTCCAATACTGTGACGTTACCTGTCAGAACTAGTGGTCTTTGATTTATCATGTACATTTGGTAATTTTTTTGTGTTTCTTCCTTCGTATGAAGTCTTCCTTGGCAGGGATTAAAAGCCAACAACAAAAAGCAGAAATACGATAAAATCAGCGAAAAGAAGATGATGACCCCTGTTGAGGTACACTAAGCTTCCTATATCCTGTACTTTTACTCCGGGGTAGTCACCATACAAAAGATTGTTGTTTATTTCATCCAGGAAAGAGGGATCAATATACATCAGATGCTCACATATGGTGGCTGCTGAGTAAGAACCACAGTATACTAAGATCTAGTTATATAAGCGATTCTTTAACTCTTATATTTGATGATCAAATTTGACTAAAAAGTGTTATGTGAAACTATATGGTAACATCCTAGTGTGCTGTTCATGACTTTTAGCAATGGTCTAGATTGGTCTTTATTGCGTCCAATCATGCGAAGTGAGCACAATATGATGATCAAGGCTTGAGATTTTGATCTCGCTGTTTATCTTAAGCTTTTAGTTGATTCAAACCTAAACTGACTGCTGACCTGACAGTTGCTTAATTACTTTAGGTGCTTGCTTCAAAAATATACCTCTTGTTGCTCTGCTTTGGCCTTGACTGTTTTCGTTCTACCTTTTTATGTAAGTTTTTTTGGTTAAGGTATCAGAAACAAATTTGCAAGATGATATATGTAATGTAAAAATATGTCCAACAGGTGCTTTGCAAGTCACACCCATCCGAGTTTGTATCATACTTTCACTATTGCAGATCGTTGCGTTTTGAAGATAAACCAGATTATGCATATTTGAAGAGGCTTTTTAGGGATCTTTTCATTCGTGAAGGTAAGGGACTAGGATGAAGTGTTGAACTTTACTGTTTCCTGACAGCTATATTATGTTCAGTTATTTATATATTTACTTTTGAGATCTTCAGTCTGGATCCGTTCTTGTTACTCTTCTATGGTTTATTTATGAGTTGGTATGTGTTGTAAAATTGGTCTTGCTGTAGGTTATCAATTTGATTACGTGTTTGACTGGACTATAATGAAGTATCCACAGATTGGTGGCTCTAGATCACGGGTTGGTACATGTGTATTCTGTTTGATTTCCCTAGTAATTCCTCTGACATTTATGTTCGTTTATGGTTTTAGAATGTCAGTGGCAAGCAAGGTGTAAATCCAGGACCTTCTGCCGAGAGGCCCGACAGGCCCTCAGGTTGGTGCCCTTTTTTTCTTCTCCTTTTAGCCACCAAAGATGAAGCGTGAGTTGGTGCACTTCATAGGAATATAGGATAGATTGAATTATGCATACGATGGAGCATGCCCACCATGGCCATTAGACAGAGAATGGAGAACCGGTTCTCTCTGTCATAAAGGAATAGTCTCTTAAAATTTGATTCTTATGAGTATGTAGTAAGTTTTCGTTCCTAAATATACATTTTAATGAGATGTTCAAAAGAACAGTGCCAGTCATTTGTTTTTCATTTTATGCCGATGCCTATTGCTTGAATCAGCTGGGCGAGAGCTTAGAGATAGGCTCAGTGGTGCAGTTGAAGCCATATCGAAAAGGAATACTTTGGCCTCTGGTGATCATGCCAAACATAGGAGTTCACAAGACATCCTTGCATCAAGAGAAGTGGTAAGTTCTGCTGTATTGAGTTCCTGTATGTTTTTGGTTCTGGCTTGCTATAATCTGTGTTTGCATAATTCCAATGTTCTTCTATCACTTGGCATTAGCTTTTCATCTTGTTACTATCTTTTTCATGCCGTAGAGTGCTCTCATTAGCAGTACTAGATCTACATCTTGTTCACGATGGACAATTTAATTATGTGCAGAACCTTCATACAAAAGAAGAGAAGGCAAACATTTCCAGGCTAACCAGTTCCTCAAGAAGAGCTGCAGTCTCAAGCAGCAGACCAACATCATCAGGTGAACCTAGTGATTTACGCTCCAGCAGGATCACATCGAATGGGTTCGGTCATTCAACCACAACACAGAGGGTGCATCACGGTGAATCTGGGGCAACCCAGAGGCTGAATCACGGTCTTGAGTCGAGGCCAATGTCAAGATCACGAGCTGCAGCTTCAAGAGGGGTTCATGATGAATATATTCGCAGCTTTGAACTCCTCTAACTCAGAAAGTAAGATGATGGGGGAAAGAGTTCGCTTAAGATTGGTACAATCCTTTCTATGAAGATAAATGGATCATGCCCATTCTGCCCAGTTCAAATAAGTCTGGGTTATTTTACCATCTTGATTCCTACTCGTATATATGGTGTGGGATCATCAGTGTTGCTGTATCATTACAATTTACTTACTATGAAGCTGACAGTCATGGATTCTGTTCATCCTTTTCAAGTCATCTCATTTGAGAATTTTTTGGTCCTTGTAATGTGTTTCATAATCAAAATTGTATGGAAGAAATGGAAATATATTTTGTCAGGAAGTGCTCTTATCAGCTACCTGCGTATTTTACTTTAAGATCTATTACATATTTCGAAGCTGTACCGTCCCTTTTTGATGTCTTCTCCTTTTCACATTGTTCCAGAGAAATTAGTCATGAATGCTACAGGCGACTAAGCAGTAGAGCCCTCTCCAGTACTTTCTGATCCTGCGACTTTTGAAAGCTTCCTTCTCTGGTGCCCCCATCCTTGATCCAGAATATATATTTTTTTTATAGTGCGGTGAGGAATGGTTAATTGTTATTGGGGTATGATTTTGTTGTTCGACTAAACAGGCGATTCATGAAGCAAATTTAGATTGACTAGTCTACGAGCTGGTATGTTGGCTTACAATTTGAATTTGGCGCACTTGATGTGGTGGAATATAGGTATGAAATTGGAGTAGAAAAGAGGTGCCCAGGACCAAACACGGTTTGTAGTGTAAGTTTACGCGGGATGTATAAAGCCTGCGGCAAAATAAGAAAAGTCTTAAGAGTTCAAGATGAGAACGCGGGGAGCTCGTGTTGGAGAAAATGATCTGTGTTTGTAGCGGTTAGTACGGGGAACTTACCAAGAAATGTGTGGCGGACTTGTATTTCCCACATAATCCATGTTTTGCTCTTTTTCCAACTGCCTTATTCTCTTTTATATCATACTATACCCACCTCCTGAGTTGATTTCGGCTTGTACTGACTCATTTTCTATCGTTCTCTTGTTCCTTGTATTTCTGTAACCCTAATAAGAGAGAAATTGTGATATAGAGAGTTTGTGAGGGTTGTTAACTTATCCTACTTGTATTATCTTGTGATCTTAATAGTAAAATGATCATATTTCTCCAAAATTTTTGTTCTAACGGTTATTTTTTTACCTATTAAATTACAAATTCAAATTTGGTCCGTGAATTAGTCCTAGGGATAAATTCCCTACGAATTGATATTAATCTAGATTCTAGTTTATGATCATTGAAGATGGTGATTGCAAAGTTCAATATTGAAACGATTGGATTGGAGAAAACTTTCTGTGATAAAACCAAGAATTTTGTGTTTGCAAAACTTGATGAATTTTTAAAACATACAAATAAAAAAATAATTTGAGGGCTTGGTTAACCATTAAGTTGTCTTTGTCTATTATGTTATGTAGTGACGGAGACAAGTGCGTCCGCCCTGACTTAAAATTAGAATTTATCGGCATGACAAAATTAGTCACGCTAGGGAGTTAAGCCATGAGAATAAGCAAGAAGTTTGAACATATAGTTTTAAAAATATGACTTATGTTTTTAATCTTTTAAAATATGTAAAATAAGATAATTTTATTTCTCTATAATAAACATAGTACAAAATAAAATTTCAAAAAAATAAAAATATTACATTTATGCTCTCAACGGTGGGAAAGCAAACAGGTTGCACCTATAGAGTTGCAATAGCACACAAATCAAATTAAATCAAGCACCACCAAGCCATAAGATAAAATAATCTAGTAAAAAGTTTAGAATAGATATACCTTTTAGAAATACAAAAATAAATATCCATGACAGAGAACTTTTTTCTTAGTAGATCCCACAGTTCATTCATGGAGAAATATAAAGGACAAATCTCCCAAAGTATTGAGAGGGGGGATTCTTTCCACGAATTACTAATAATCGAACGAGAAAAAAATTGGGGAAAATTAATGATTGTCTTGAAACATTGCATAGCCTTTACTTATGGGTTTATAAATCAATAAATTACTAGCAAATAGTACACAGTAATGTAGTCCTTAACTTCAGAATGTAGATAATTACAATAAAAAATATTATTATAAAATATTTTACTAGATGATCATGATTAGTTATAAATAAAAAAGGAAATACAACAATGAGTTAGCTATGATAGTGCAATAGTTCATCCCTAACAAAAAACCTTTGCTTGAAAAGGCTCAATCGAAACTTATTGACAACATCGTTCACCAATGGATATATAGCACCATCTTTGAAGATCTCCTAGGAACCATAATTGATTGTGACAACACCACAACCAATGCTTGGAACCATTTGGCGTAATTATTCCATGATAATAAAGCTTCTCAAGTAATTTCCCTCGAGACCAAATTCATAAATTTCAATCTGCGTGATTTTCTTGATGCAACAACCTATACTTGCCATCTCAAGGTGTTCGCCAACTAGTTGGCCAATGTTAGAGCCAAGATTTCTAACCAAAAGAAAAATGCTACATCTTCTTATTAAATTAGCTGAGGGATATAAGAGTTTTGTAACAGTGGTTGATAATAAGACTCCCTTTCCAACGTTCACTCATGCCCACTCAATGCTGCTATTGGATGAAAAGATCAAGGCCAAATGAGCCAAACGAGAATCGGGTTCTTTGTTTACCCTTTTAATGAATTCTAATACTGATAATTTTAATAATAATGGATAACAACAAAAGATAAATTAGAATAAGAATTAAAATGACAAGGGTTGAAAGAAAAATAGTAAAAATTTGGGTGGAAAGAACCACCGGAACCAGCATACCCATGGCGGCCATGGTGGAGACAACCACAACTAGTAGTGGCTTCTACAGTACCACCAACAGTTCTAGAGCTTTCCTTCATGGGGCATATATGTCCCTCAGCCATAGGCCACCCCAATATGTCCTTGTCCCACCACTCCTTAGGGCAGCCGTTCACTAATGACGATGAGGCAGCAAGGTGTGTTGGGTGCTCGTCCTCCACAATTTTTCTACACTGCAACTCTAACTCCAAGTGTTTATGCTCCAACTAATATTGATAATGCAATGCACTCTCTCTTTGAACCAACCATACGAAAATTGGTATATGGAAACTAGAGTGATGCCTCACATCAAAGCTAATATAGGTACTCTCATGCCTTATTTTAATTTGAGAAAAACTATGGAATAAGTTGGTAATGATAGTATAATTCCAATTCGTGGTTATGGAAATGCCTCACTTACCAAAACAAATCCACCGTTGTGCCTCAAAAATGTTTTCCATGCTCCTAATCTGATTAAAAACCTTATTTCAATACTTAAGTTTACTAACAATAATATGGTTTCTGTTAAATTTGACCCTTTTGGATTTCTATGAAACATTTTGATGGAAACCTGTTAGGGTTTCTCGAAAGGATCGAAAGATTAATCGAGCGCAATGTTCGATTCGCCGGTTCAGCCTAAGGAATAACTCCAAAGGAAGACCAAAAGATTCAGAGGCACAGTTTGTACAACGGCAACTGAAATTTGAAGAGTGAATGATCTAGATCGATCAAAGGTAAGAGAGAGCAGATTCAGAAGAACGAGCGAGCGAGAGAATCGCCGAGAGAGAGAGAAAAGTCGCTAGAGAAGAATCGAGAATCAACCAGAAATTCAATCAAAAATAATTGTTGTCGTCTTACAACTTTTTTTTACCCCGCTATATATAGGCGTATTACAGACCGTATATTGCCGTATAAAAATACACAATACAGAGCTTATAATACAAGCTAAACGGACAACGATAAGGCCGAATGGCCTGCTTGCTTTTGGGCCACAAAATAGCCCACCAGCCCAATTGAACCCCACAAATAAATGTCCCAAATACAATTAAGTTTAGGACTAATTCCCATCAGCTAAAACTACACTTTAACTAATCATGGCTATTAAGGATTGATTAATCCACAATCCATCTAGTCCAAATTAAGGACCGAGTGACGGATTATACAACCAACCTAATTTCCATTAGCTAATTTCGACCGGCGAATGCATCATATGGGATTACAAGTTATTAACAAAAATTTACATAATCTGCACACTTCAAATACATAATCTGCACTTCCCAGCAACTGCATCCAAAGTTCCACAGAATCCATATGCTGCATTACACTCCTATTTATTCAACAAATAAGACAAACAATTATAAGTAAATAATTCACAGCAATTTTCGAAATTAATTAGATATAAATTCTTAAGATTCACATCATTCCCCTCTTCTTGGAAAGGTTTCGCCTCTGAAACCTGAATGAGTCCCAGAAATGGACTAAGATTAGCCACATTAAAAGAGTTACTCACATTCCCAAATTTAACAGGTAAATCAATTTTATAAGCATTATCATTAATTTTCTCTAATACAGTAAATGATCCATCTCCTCTAGGGTCCAACTTTGACGTTCTAAAATTTGGAAACCTTTCTTTCCTAAGGTGAACCCAAACTAAATCTCCAGGTTTAAAAATCATTTTTCTCCTTCTTTTATTAGCATGTTTAGCCATTTGTTGTACCTTTTTGCTAATCTGTTGGCTTATAGTTTCATGTAACCTCTTCATATTATCAGCTCTAGATTCAGCATCAAAATTTTGCAATTCAGCATGAGGTAAAGGACTCAAATCTAAAGGATTTAATGGATTAAAACCATACACAATCTCAAATGGATTTTTGTTAATTGTAGAATGTAAAGTCCTATTATAAGCAAATTCCACTTGAGGTAAAACATATTCCCATTATTTAAGATTCTTTCCAAGGATAGCTCTTAACATGTTTCCTAATGTTCTATTAACTACCTCAGTTTGTCCATCAGTTTGAGGGTGACAAGTTGTAGAAAACAATAACTTAGTTCCTAATTTTCCCCATAAAACCTTCCAAAAATGACTTAAAAACTTAACATCTCTGTCTAAAACTATAGTCTTAGGAATTCCATGTAATTTAACCACATTAGAAAAAAATAATTCAGCCACTGCTACAGCATCATTTGTTTTATTACAAGGTATAAAATGAGCCATTTTACTAAACTTATCTACTACAACCATTATTGAATCTTTAGCTCTATTAGTCCTAGGTAATCCTAAAACAAAGTCCAAAGATACATCAACCCAAGGATGGTTAGAGACAGGTAAGGGAGTATATAAACCAAAAGGTTTTGAAGTAGTTTTTGCCTGCCTACAATTAATACAATTGACACAATGTTTTAAAACATCCTTTTTCATGTGTGGCCAGTAAAAATGTTCAATTAAAACATCTAGAGTTTTCTGAGATCCTAGATGTGCCATTAACCCACCACTATGGGCTTCTTGAATTAATAACCCTTTATAAGAGCATGCAGGAATACACAACCTATTTTCCCTAAACAAATATCCTTCATTAATAAAATACTTTCCTTGTGAAGAAACTTCACACCTTTTATAGATTTCTTTAAAATCAGTATCTTCTAAGTATAATAGTTTAATATTGGAAAAGCCTAATAAAATAGTATCAACAACATTTAATAAAGCATATCTCATAGATAAAGCATATGCAACTATATTATCACTACCTTTTATATATTTAATTATGTAAGGAAAACTCTCAATGAATTCTATCCATCTACCTTGTCTTCTATTTAATTTTGATTGACTTTTTAAATACTTAATAGCTTCCGGATCAGTATTAATTATAAATTCTCTATGCCACAAATAATGTTGCCACACTTCCAAAGCCCTTACTACAGCATACAATTCCTTTTCATAAGTAGAATAATTCAAAGTACTACCATTTAGTTTCTCACTAAAATAAGCTATTGGTTTTCCCTCTTGAGAAATTACAGCCCCTATTCCTATCCCTGAAGCATCACAATCTAATTCAAACATCTTTTCAAAGTCAGGAAGACTCAACACAGGTGCTTGGGTTAATTTAGTCTTAAGTGTCTCAAAAGATTGCTGTTGTTCTAATCCCCAAGTAAACCCATTATCCTTCTTTGTTATGGCAGTCAAGGCAGCAGCTATAGTACTAAAGTTTCTCACAAATCTTCTGTAAAAAGAACACAGTCCATGAAAAATTCTTACTTCAGTTACACTCTTTGGCACAGGCCATTCCTGAATAGCTCTAACCTTTTCTTCATCTACAGATACACCCTCTTTTCCTACCACAAATCCTAAGAAAGCCACACTTTCCAAACAAAATCTAGACTTAGCTAAATTAGCATGAAGCTGTTATGTTTTAAACACATTCAAAATAATTCTCAAGTGTTTCAGGTGTTCCTCTAAAGATCTACTATATATAAGTATGTCATCAAAATAAACAACCACAAATTTCCCAATAAATTCCCTCAACACATAGTTCATAAGTCTCATAAAAGTACTAGGAGCATTTGACAACCCAAAAGGCATCACTAACCATTCATATAATCCAAAATTAGTCTTAAAAGCTGTCTTCCACTCATCTCCTGGTTTCATTCTAATTTGATGATACCCACTTTTTAAATCTATTTTAGAAAATATAACAGCACCATGCAATTGATCCAACATTTCATCAAGCCTAGGAATTGGATATCTATACTTAATAGTTATCTTTCACTGCCCTCCTATCCACACACATTCTCCAACTACCATCCTTCTTAGGTACTAATAACACTGGTACTGCACAAGGACTCATAGATTCCTTAATATATCCTTTACTTAACAGTTCAGAGACCTGTCTTTTTAATTCCTTAACCTCTTCAGGATTGGCTCTATAAGCAGGTCTGTTTGGTATAACAGCTCCTGGAATAAAATCTATTTGATGTTCTATTCCCCTTAATGGAGGTAATCCACTAGGCATGTCCTCAGGAAACAACTCACTATATTCTTCCAATAACAGTTTCACTGTACTAGGTACTTCTTCAATTATTCCTCTCTGACACTCATAACAGTCCTTAAAAATCATCAAGTATACATTGGCATTTCTTTTTATTGCCTTTCCTACATCCTTACCTTTAGCATAAAATCCAAAAGTTCCTTTCATATCCTTTGTACTAAGATCATTCTCCAAATTAGGCTTAGATAACTCCTTATAATCAGATTTAATTTTAGTTTGATCCTCAAATATTTCTTTTGGAGTCATAGGTGCTAAGACAATCTTCTTATCATCCTTCTGTACTGTATACCTATTTTTATAACCATCATGTATTACTCTCCTATCATATTGCCAAGGTCTACCTAACAACAGGTGAGTAGCATGCATAGGAACTATGTCACATAAAACAGAATCTTCATATTTTCCTAGTTTTAAATTCACTAAAACTTGTTGACTAACTTTAACATCTCCCAATTCATTAAGCCACTGTAATCTATATGGTTTTGGATGTTTAGTAGTGGTTAATCCTAATTTAGACACTAACAGGGTACTAGCAGCGTCAATACAACTTCCACTATCTATGGCCATGTTAAAGCACTTATCATTAATTAAACATCGGGTATGGAATATATTTTCCCTCTGTATAGCATTAGAATCAGGTAATTTATTACTATTTAAAGCCCTTCGAACCACAAAAAGATCCCTACTCACTGGTAATTCTACTTCTTCTTCTAGGTCACTATCATCCTCTCTAACTATATTGACCCCTTCCTCTTCTTCTTCAGATTCAGATTCTATATCTCCAGACTCTCTAATTAAAATGTTTCTCTTGTTTGGACATTCGGAAGCTATATGTCCTAAGCCTCCACATCTAAAACATTTAATATCCCTAGTCCTATTTGACCCATTTACAGGATTTGTAATCACATTCTTACCCTTTTGAAACTTATGTCCTACCTTAGCTTCATTGTTTCTACCCTTAAATTCAACCTTACCATTATTCTTCCAGTTTCCAGAAGTATTTCCCCCAAAATTTCTTCTTACTGTAGTCTTAAACCCAATCCCGGGGGGTTTATATTGCCTAGATTTCCTTAATTGGATCTCTATCTTAGTAGCTATATTCACCATTTCATTCAAGGTTCCACAAGGATACAATTCTACTTTATCAGCTATCTCTGAATTTAATCCACTCAGAAACCTAGCCATGGTAGCATCATCATCCTCAATAACTCCTGTCTTAATAATCAAAACTTCTAGTTCCTTATAATAATCATCCACTGTCCTCACTCCTTGACTAATAGTTTGCAACCTCTTATGCAATTCCCTATAATAGTAACTTGGTACAAATCTCTTTCTCATTAAGGTTTTGAACTCTACCCAAGTCTGTATAGGTGGTTCCCCACACCTTCGTCTAGTTAACACCAAATTATGATACCAAGAGGACGCATACTCAGTAAATTCTACTACAACCACCTTAATTTTCTTTTCTTCAGAGTAATTATGACACTCAAATACTAGTTCTATTTTCCTTTCCCATTCAAAATAATAATCAGGGTCATTCCTGCCATTAAACCCTGGTATATTAAGCTTAAGATTATTCAAATTCCTATCAATGAACTCTAATTCCCTATCCTGCCTATTGTTCTGTCTAGGCATCCTATCACTATTGTGAGATACTTGGTCTTCCAACTCCTCTAGATTAGCTATGGGTGGAATTCTAATCCTAGGATCCATTGGAGCCCTTCCTAAAACTCCTGCCTGATTAGTTTCAACCCTGTTATGTTGCAACTCATTGATTCTTACCTCCTGTTCCCCTAGTCTTTGTTCTAGGTTAGCAGATAAAACAGCAAATTGTGCAGTCATTTGTTCTTGAAAAGTTCTAAGGGTTTCTAAAAGATCATTACTAGACACCGATTGATTAACATACTGACCATTGTTAGACATAATGAAAATTTAATTAACTAACCCCGCATCAATTAATCAACAGAACAACTTATTCAAGAATTTCAGACAAACAGAACACACAGTATAATCTCAAGAAGAATCACAGTATCAAAGATTAACAGAAATAGCAATAGTAAAGCTTACTTAGACTTATTCAATGTTTATAATAATTCGGCAATAATAACTAAGTAAAAGGGAACGATATTACCGCGTCTGCTTAAGCAATTAATTCACTTATCTAGGGTACCCCTCTTCTTGGAGGTCTATCCCCCTTTCTTGAAACCAAATGGTTCGCCGGTTATATTACCTGTATACTTATTAACAAACAAGTAATTTGCGAAGAAATTGGAAATTAAGTATAACAGATAGTAGTATTAGACAAGAAAAATTACGAATCGAGGTTACCAACAACAATTTGTCGCACTGTCAGTCAAGATTCAAGTTCTTGACCAAACCCTAGGTCGATTAGGGTTTCTCTTTAGACTTTCGAAACAGCGGACCAAAACACTTTAATTGCCGGTTTTAGAACGACGAGAATCGAAACAGTCTTCGTCGCTGTAAACCCTAAAATTTCACACCTCAAGATAGGGTTAGCGAAATATAGAAATCGAATCAAAAATGGAAGAAAACTTAATCAGTAACAAAGAAACTACGAGCATTCTAATAATCAAGGCTCTGATACCAAATGATGGAAATCTGTTAGGGTTTCTCGAAAGGATCGAAAGATTAATCGAGCGCAATGTTCGATTCGCCGGTTTAGCCTAAGGAATAACTCCAAAGGAAGACCAAAAGATTCAGAGGCACAGTTTGTACAACGATAACTGAAATTTGAAGAGTGAATGATCTAGATCAATCAAAGGTAAGAGAGAGCAGATTCAGAAGAACGAGCGAGCGAGAGAATCGCCGAGAGAGAGAGAAAAGTCGCGAGAGAAGAATCGAGAATCAACCAGAAATTCAATCAAAAATAATCGTCGTCGTCTTACAACTTTTTTTTTACCCCGCTATATATAGGCGTATTACAGACCGTATATCGCCGTATAAAAATGCACAATACAGAGCTTATAATACAAGCTAAACGGACAACGGTAAGGCCGAATGGCCTGCTTACTTTTGGGCCACAAAATAGCTGACCAGCCCAATCGAACCCCACAAATAAATGTCCCAAATACAATTAAGTTTAGGACTAATTCCCATCAGCTAAAACTACACTTTAACTAATCATGGCTATTAAGGATTGATTAATCCATAATCCATCTAGTCCAAATTAAGGATCGGGTGGCGGATTATACGACCAACCTAACTTCCATTAGCCAATTTCGACCGACGAATGCATCATATGGGATTACAAGTTATTAACAAAAATTTACATAATCTGCACACTTCAAATACATAATCTGCACTTCCCAGCAATTGCATCCAAAGTTCCACAGAATCCATATGCTGCATTACACTCCTATTTATTCAACAAATAAGACAAACAATTATAAGCACTACAAGAAAACTCTTTTATAGCAACAAAACTTTTGCAACAACATCACTTTGTTGTTGCGAAAAATTTCCTTTGGCAACGACAATTTTATGACGTTACAAAAAGTTGTTGCCAAAAATAATTCATTTATATAATAATTATTAGGAATTTTTTTGCAACGACATTTGTCGTTGCAATATATATGATAGTTTATTTACAACGACATTTATATGTTGCAATATACAAAATATTTTTGTAACGACTTTTTGTTGTTACAAAATGTTGATTGAATTTATCGCAACGACTATACTTGTTGCGAATGTTTAGATTATTTTAACATAATGATATATATATTTTTTGCAACGATAAATGTCGTTGCAATATAAGTGATAGTTTATTCGCAACGACATTTATATGTTGCAATATATAAAATGATTTTGCAACGACTCTTTTTGTTGCAAAATGTTGATTGAATTTATTGCAACGACTATACTTGTTGTGAATGTTTAGATTATTTTAACGTAATGAAATATATATATATATATATATATTTTGCAACGACATTTTTTGTTGCAATATATGTGATAGTTTATTCGCAACGACATTTCTATGTTGCAATATATAAAATGTTTTTGCAACGACTTTTTGTTGTTGCAAAATGTTGATTGAATTTATCACAACGACTATACTTATTGCGAATGTTTAGATTATTTTAACGTAATGATATATATATATATATATATATATATATATATATATTTTGCAACGACATTTTTCGTTGCAATATATGTGATAGTTTATTCGCAACGACATTTCTATGTTGCAATATATAAAATGTTTTTGCAACGACTTTTTGTTGTTGCAAAATGTTGATTAAATTTATCGTAACGACTATACTTGTCGCGAATGTTTAGATTATTTTAACGTAATGATATATATATATATATATATATATATATATATATATATATATATATATATATATATATTTTGCAACGACAAATGTCGTTACAATATATGTGATAGTATATTCGCAACGACATTTATATGTTGCAATATACAAAATATTTTTACAATGACTTTTTTGTTGTAAAATATTGATTAAATTTATTGCAACAACTATACTTGTTGCAGATATTTATATTATTTTAATGCAATAACAAGTTATTGCAAAAGAAATTATCGATAATTTTTTGAAATAAATTTATTATTCCAATTATGTATTTTTTGCAATGATAAAGTGTAATGCCCTCAAATTGAGTGGAATGTTATAAGGATTGATATGCTTACTTATATCAATATAGGATACAATCCTTACGGTGATTCTGTCTGAAAAACTCAACAGTTAAGCGTGTTTGCTCTGGAGTAATATTCAGGATGAGTGACCCTCCTGGGAAGTTTCAGAAATGACTTGTGTTGATCTGTGGGGCTAGTCGATCAATCCAAAAACGTCGACTCGGGATGTCAGAAATTTGTGGGTCTCGGGTGCTATCAGGTGGCGCCTATGTGCTCGTATTGACTCGTGATATTTTGTAATTTTTTGTTTATAAAGTTTATTCAATTTTTGGCAACAACATAAGTCGTTGCAATTAATGTGTTTTTGCAACGACAAATATTGTTGCTATAATATGCTATTTTTTTGCAACAACTTTTGTTGTTGCAAATAACAAGCTTTCACAACGACATAATTTGTTGCCAAAATAAAACCATTTTTTGTCAACAACAAAGGTCGTTGCTAATTATAGGTTTTTGCAACAACATAAATTGTTGCCGAAGTAGGATCCATATTTTGCAACGACAAAAGTCGTTGCAATATATAAACACATGTAGTTAGATAAAGTGATGTATTGCAACGACATTTATTTGGCAACGATAATTTATGTTGCAGTTAATTACTTTTTAACAACGACCATTGTCGTTGCTTTATTTTTTTGCAACGCCATGACGCGCAACGACCCTGCAACAAAAAATGTCGTTGCGATATATATTTTTTTGCAACGACTTTCTATCTTTTGCAACAAAAACTGTCGTTGCTAAAAATGGACTTTTTTGTAGTGAAGTAAATAATTCACAGCAATTTTCGAAATTAATTAGATATAAATTCTTAAGATTCACATCACATTTGATATGTGATAGCACAGAAGAGCTCTACCCTTTTGCCACAAAATATTGACCTATTTCATCTTTAGTACCTTCTAATTTTATAGTCATTTCTCCTAGTATTTGGTACTCCCCCGGGTCATCTCAGAGATATAATTATAAATACTCTTCATAAAAATAATTTTATTAATTGTAATAAAGCTTGAAACTCTTTTTGTTTGTCTTGTTATAATACCCCAAACTTTTTTTAAGAATAAAGGATAAAATAATGAGTTATTGAATAAATCTAAAATATATGTACCATTTATAATAAAAATAATAATACTAATTATGACAATACAAATGAAACAAAAATTATTATTTGGAAGCTATTTTAATTAACTAACCTAAAATAAATTATAGATATATTATGATAATTTCTAAATTAATTGAAATTATTTTAATTATTACCCATAAACTTCTAAAAACCCCAAAAACCCTACCCTTGCTCTTTTATTCATTTTTTTATTTACCCTTTTCCCTCTCTTTTCTTTTCTTTCCTTTTCTTTCTTTCTTTTTCTTCTTCCTTCCTGGTCGTCTGCATTGTGACCGAGTAGGCCCAATGCCATATGCCCATCTCTCTCCCCCTCGCTTTCCTCTTTTCCCTTTTCCCTCTGACTAGCCTAAGTCCTCTCTCTTTTTTTTTTCTTTCTTGGGCGGTGACCCAAACACGCATGACCTCCCTTCTTTCCCTTTTCTCTCCCTCTCTTCTTTTTCTGCCCTCATCCCTAACCTCGTAGCTCTCCCACCTACTCCCCTTTCCTATTCCTCTTTCGACTATACAGGGCATGCAAGTCGGCATGTCCCTACACAATCACCCCTACACACCCTCTTCCCCTACCCTACAGTCTGTCACCTGTAAAAATTCCCCCTACACATGCCTATACCACCCCTTGCCACTGTTGGTTGCCAGCTACCTGTCCCCTTCTCCTCATTCTTCCTTTATCCTCATCCTCCCTCCCTATTCCTATAAAAGCCCCATGCTCTCCTTCTCCTCTCTTTTCTACCCCAATCTCCTCTGCCTCTCTTTCTCCCATTACGACATCAGACTTTGCCATTGTCGCACCAAAGAGTGCGCCAGCCCCAGATCCATCCCATCCTCTTCCCTGCACTTCTCTCTACACACTAAGTGTAACACCCCCAAAATTATAGTTGAAAATTTTTGTTTAAATAAAAAATACAAGCATGGTGGTGCTACCACTATGATCAGTACAAACCCAGCCCCCGGCTAGTCTCATACTAACCACAAGGCTAAAGAAAAGCTTTCACAAGATAATGGACAATGGACAAACTTAAACAAAGATTCATAGAAACCAAAATGTTCATAGCATGAAAATTAAAGTGTGTGATAAAAGTTGTTACAATCCAAATAGGGTATATAGTTAAAGTTCCCAAAGGGATAAAAGGTACAACATAACAAAACAAAATAAAAATACAACGGAAACATAAGTAAATAGGGATAGAAAGGAGTCCAGTCAACATTGCTCTTGGGCCCCCATGCCAAGTCCAATGGTTAACTTCCAGCCCTACACGATGCCTCATAAATATCATAGGTATCGAAGATGGCGTCTCTTACTTGCACAAACTTATCAAGGTCTTTTATTCGTGGGAATGAGCAGCACCCATAAAATGGGTTGTGAGTATGCTATGTATTGAATAAGATAACCATGCAGCTAAGGCCATACATAAAAAGGTATGTTATACAAGCAAGATCATATAGATAAACATACAAGTAATGTAGATAGTAGAGACCGTGTTACAGTCTGGTTAAACTTATTTATTAGATATCTGGTCAATATACTCATTTCACACCATGCTTATTATCAATTTATGCGAGTATGGGAACTCCACTATTATAGCCAGTGGATTAAAAAAACACCTAGGACAGAACACACCTGGCCACTATTATTTGTCGATGGAACGGTCTCCAGGGCACAAGGCACTTGACCACTATTATTTGCCGGTGGACCAGTCTAGCCCCGACTCTCATGGTGTTTCACTATAAGTAGATAATATTTTTCCATAATCTAACATCATTAGGTTTGATTTTTTTGAACTCGAGATTGCCCACTATTACAGTTGGCTGACCGAAAACATATAGGGAAGAACGCTTCTAACTACTATAGGACCTAACCAATTAATAACCTAGGTTAAGAAAACTAGATTCAATTAATGACAACATTACGAATGGAAAGCAGTCAACTATGACCATAATCACATAAGCTTAGATCATGAAATTGTACAAATTAATGGACAAGATTGACAATTAATCTGTTTGCTATTGTGGAAATGTTAATTAATAATTACGTATTAATTATGTTATCCTAGCATAGATTAAGATCTAAACTAAATAGGTGATCAATCTAATTATTTTAAATTCTTAATCTATGATGCGAGATCATTCAATTCAAATAAATTTCATCTAGAATCATGAATTCAAGCTACGTAATCATATTTGAAACCTAATTTCATCATCAAATCCTCCTGCCCTATATTATCTACTCTACTATCTTCATAATTGTAACAACACACAATTAAATGTAGTAATTTATAATTAACATTAATGATTACTGATAAATAAATAATGAAACACTAAAAATAAGAGAAATAATAATGCAATGAAGATAATTTACTTGCATTCAATCAAAATTCAGAACTTGTAATTAAGAGATGAATGCAAAAGAACTTATCAACTTAAATTGTAGAATGTTAATTGTTCAATTGAATACAAGGAAGACAAAGAGAATTGGAATTGTGAAGCACATGTGTTTTCTAGAGATAATGGAGAAAAAGAGAGAATTAAACTTTTGAATTAAAAAAAATTGACTTCCCAAACTCCAGAATTGTCAGAGAATATATGAGAAAAAAGTTCATATGAGTGGTTACAAAAATTAAGAAAAACACGATCCGTGTTTTGGGAAACACGGGGTCTTTGTGTTTTTCTTTGAATTCTCTGCCAATTTATGGATTTTGAAAAATAAGATTTTTATCTTTTGGTGGAAAACATGGCCCGTGTTTAGGAAACACAGGGGTATCGTGTTCTTTGTTCCTTCGTCATTTCTCTATGAAATTTCAACACAAGCTTCCCTTTGATGTTTAATATTCATTTCTAGTCTTTTCTTCCATTGATTCAATAATGTGTTCTTTGCTTCTTTTCTTCTTTATTTTGTTTTTTCCTTTGAATTTCTTCATTTTTATCTTTTCCCACAAAATCTATTCAAAAGAGAAAAACTTGAGAAAAGATTAAATCTTATAAAAATAATGAGGAATAAATGATATTTTTACTCAGGAAAATAGCATATAAATACCTTATGTCAACTGCTTTGAAATTGCGATCCATGTCCCGGATCCACCTTTCGAGGACCATTGGGTCCTCCTTGCAAGAGTAGGTTAGAGGGTGATGCCCGGTGACCTTTCAGAGCTATTCCTCACCAACACCCACAAAATGGTGGGGGTGCGGGGTCAGCACCAAGGGCTAGTGTTGGACAAACTCCATGAAAGCCTCAAAGGCCTCCTCTAGACATCCTACTTGGTCGTTCATCATGAAGAGAAGTTGTGACAGAAAAGGGATGTTAGTGTAGAACCACAGGTTAGATACAAATTATTTTATACTAAATTTCTTTTCTAGGAAATCCCTAGTCTATCCTTTTGTTCCTCACTATGGTGTAGACTCAGAATTTATGAAATGAAAAGGCCTTTTTAGGTTTTCAAAATCCATAAAAACTTTGTAAATCAAAATTTGCTTTGAAAATAAGCATAGTTACCATAATCAATGCTCTAATACCAACTTGTAACACACCCATGATTGTATTTGTTTATTTAAATGAAAATTTTGAACTATGATTTTGGGGGTGTTACAAGTTGTAACACCTCATGTGAGGGCTACCTTGAAGTGCTTTTTGATTGATCGGCTAGCCCTATAGATCAACATGAGTCCTTTCAGTATGCATTTTGTCCTCACACACACACTTTCTGAGAAATTTTCAAAACTCTCCAAGAGGGTCACCCATCCTAAAAATTGCTCCATGACAAGCACACTTAACTATGGAGATCTTAGGACGGAATCACCAAAAGTATGGTATACCATGTTGATATAAGCAGCCATATCAATCCTTATAGCACTATGCACAAATTAGAGTATTACACTGAGCCCCTCGCTTCCCCTTCCTTTCCTCTTCTTGAATATGCAAAATAGGTAGCTTGAGCTTTCCTTTGCACCACCGCACACCACCAACGCCACCTCGATCCACCACCACTACCAGCCTTACCTTCGACACAAGGTGTCCCTATACCATATACGGATATACCTCCTCCATCACCCTTCTTCCCCTCCTTTTCTTCCACTCTTTCTCCATTCATCTCGAGTGCCGCGAGAGCACCACCGCCATTGCCACCATGAGACCACCACCTCCTCCACTAGTCACCTGTAGAAGCACCTCCACCACCCCATGAAACCCTATCCTATTCCTTCTTCCAACCCTAAAAATCCTCCTCCTTGCATCACCATTGTTTCCTCCTCCACAAATGCCGCCACGCCACCCTCACCCTCCCTTGTTTATTCTGGTCACATCTCTCCCTCTCCTTACCTATTTTAAGCATTTTATCTTAATATCTACTATCATCATCATCATCATCATCATTATCATCATCATCATCATCATCATCATCATCATCATCATCATTATTATGGTTAAGAAAATAGGAAAAAAAGGGGTAAAAAAGAGTAAAATAACTAAGTTGGGTGTTCTCATTTTAGGTGCCAAGCTAGTAATCTCCCATGAAGAGGCTTAGGATCTCACTACTTCAAGATTGAAGCCAATTAGGTATGGATATGGTTATGTTGGGGATATGCTTATATATCTTGGTTGTGGAATAAGTGTGCTTGTATGAAATGTGTATATATGTACATGTGATCTAAGTGTGTTGTGTAGCTTGGCTTGCAAGGACCTAAGGTAATGATGTGTGTGTCCCTTAATGCTTGTTTTTGCATGTGGTTGCTAAGTCTTATCATGGGTTGATGTAAGTCTTGGGTGTTGTTGAAAAATAATATATTTATGCCAAGAAGTCTTAGGTGGGGCTTGGGTGGTTAAGGCAAATGAAATAAAATAATAAGAGATAGAGTAAGTAAAATATTAATTGGGGAGTATTTTAACTATCCTTTGGAATAATATGGAGTAATAAAAAGGGGTATTGATGAAAAGAGGGTTAGGGTAAAAACTTTGCATGGTGAGAGTGGGATTTGCATGGGCATAAGATCAACTTGGTGGGACCTTTTTTGGAGGTTGGCTATGGGGAGGAGAGTGTGTTATGCTTAGTTGATGGACTAGGGGGGAGTTTTGGTACACGGGAAGATGGAAAAGTGCATGGGGGCATAAATTAGGGTTTTAGGGGTCACCCCTAAGGGTATGGTGTATCTTTTAGAGAAGTTGAGGGATCTGAGTTGTACACCGGGGTTGTGATGAAGGGTATACCACATGGAGGACATGGGTATAGTTAAATGAAGGGTGGAGTTATGTAAGAAAGGGCTACAAAAATAAAGGGGACGTTAGGGTTTTTGGGGTTGTCCATTTGGGAGGTTGTTATCACATGTAGGGGTTGAGAGAGTTGGGCAACAAGATTTTTGAGTAGGGGTGAGTATGGTGGAGTGTACTTAAATGATGGAAGCTTAGGTATATGTAAGAAAAGGAGGAGAGGGTAGACCCACATATGCCAAATTAGGGTCTTGAGGGGGAAACCCTAGTGTGCGATGGTGATCATAAATGTGGGAAAAGGAGAGCAGGCCATGACCTATGAGTATGAGGTTTCTAAGGACACATTGGACTTCGTAAATAATTTAAGAGGCTCTAGGGGTCATCGGAGAGTGTGGATATCATGGGTTATGGGATTAGATTTCCATAAGGTCAGTTTTGGTTGTGGTTCTAGTAGTTTAGGAGTCTTAACTAGTTTGTGCATGGATGGGTGTCTGATATCTGAAAAATAAGATACTAATCACTTAAATTAGATGATCATTAAGTGAAGTTTGTATGTAGGATATTTATTTGTCCATCGATTAAAATAGTGGTTAGGCATGTTCTTCCTTATATTATAGTATATTAGCACCTGCCTTGGATTGTAGTATATTCCCAGACTACTAGTTATAATAGTGGCTATGTACGTTCTACCCTAGATTTGCTAGTACTGGTCCATTGGTTATAATAGTGGGAGTTCCAAGCTTAATTAATGGAACCCTTGGATGATATTAAATTATGAATAAGACACTAATAACTTACAATGAAATACCACGTAGGTCAATATTATGTGTAGTACATTTATAGTTCCACTAGTTATAATAGTGGTTAGGTGCATTCTATCCTAGATTACAATATACTTACTGGTCTACCGGTTATAATATTAGTTCGGAGCGTTTTGCCTTAGGTTGTATTAGGTTTACTAGTCCACCGGTCATAATTGTGGCTAGGAACGTTCTACCCTGAATGACATAGTTACTGGTGCACCAGTCATAATAATGGGATCCCTGGACCCACATGGATATAATTCAAGAGATGTGTACATATTGTACCAATGGATTTAAATTCCAATAGGGGTAAATGTTCTAACATAATCTGTTATGTGCATTATATCTGTGTCCTGCATTACTACGCTCTAACTTAATTGTATTATTACCTTACTTAGTATGTAGCGTACTGATCACCCTCTTATTGGTGATACTCATTCCCATGAGTAGTGGCCCCTCAAGAGTCTGTACAAGTAGGTGATGATGCTTTAGAGAAATTTGCTACATATGATGATCTGGTCGGGGTAGAGTGATCTCTTCCGTCGACTCTAAACTCCACTGTTTTTCCGTTTAGCAACGTCGGACATAGGGAAGAAGAAACTAGTGAAAGCAAAGACATCTAATTCTAGTCAATTGTCTCCCAGAAATGAATCTCCAACACAAATTGAACAAGTTGTGAAATCAAATTCAAAAAGTAGGGTTGATGAGGGTAAGGATCAGGATCTCAACATTGGCGGAGAAATCTTGAATGGACATTTGGGGACTCCCTTACCGGTGGAATCTCATCAAAGGTCTGAATACTCTATTGCCCAACACTCATCCTCTATCAATCCCCATTGTAATCCAATCAAATTGCAAAATCATGCATTGGATATGGTTCGCCCGAGTGACAATGAATTAAAAACTTTTGAACTAGAGCCTAAACGTAGCTGGAGAGATACTGTACTATTGAATCGAATGCCAAAATCTAGAACAGCCCTACAGTATATTCCCCCTGTGATTGTTGAGGGGATTTCAAAAGCCCTAATGATTGAAAAGGATATCCAGGATGAGAGTAAACACTGGTAGAACACTCTCATTGGATTCGTGGCCGATTCTACACCTTCTCATTCCCAAATGCAACATTTTGTCACCAAAAACTAGTCCTCTTTGGGTTCTGCTCCTAAGGCTCTTAGCCACGATTTTGGGTATTTCCTATTTCAATTTCAAGAATCTAAGACTTTGCATAAGGTGCTTTCTTGGCCATACTGGTCATTTGGGATTAGACCTATGATGCTTAGGAAATGGAGTCCTGATATACAAATGACCAAAAATGATCGGCTTGTTATGCCTCTTTGGATCACTTTTCCAAGATTACCTTTGCATTTATGGGATGTGAAATCCATTAGTCAAATTGGTAGCATTATTGGTGAGCCTATATGTATTGATGCTATTACAGCTTCTAGGGAAAGGATTTCATATCCTAGGCTGCTTGTGGAGGTCAATGTCAGTAAACCCATGCCTGAATCAGTAGACCTACTGCTACCTGATGGATCTTCTTGGTCACAGAGGGTGATATTTGAATGGAAACCCCCATTCTATAATCAATATAATAAGTTAGGCCATGAAAGCTCCATGTGTAGGCTGAAACCCCCTCTAAGAATTACAAAATAGACATGGGTAAAGAAGGATAAGAAAACTCCTATTTTTGCCACTGAAGCTCATACTCAGAATCCCAAAGTGATTACTCAATACATAGAGAAGAACACCCATATATAAAACCCTACAGATCTTATTGAAAAGGTGTTGAATGAGCAGGACACCATGGTTACTGCCCTTCAGGGAGTGGTGGCTAGAAAAAACTCTATCTTCAATGATATCATTCGATCTGAGATGCTTATTGATAAAGGAAAAGGAAAAACCTAGGAACCTACCATCTTCTCTTCTCCCTCGGCTCCAAATAGATCAATCCATCTTGGTAGGGAACTTCTTGACCAGATGGTAGCTAGTGATGTGGATGGGGGGGGGAGGTAAAGGGGGCCTTTCTAGGGCTCTATGAACATTGTAACATGGAATATTAGAGGGTTGAATAAAACCCTCAAACACAAGTGTATGACGAACCTTGTGTCTACACATAATCTTGGTATTTTAGGCCTTGTGGAAACTTGTGTAAAGCAAACAAATGCTGATAAAATACTCTCCAAACTAGGCTTACATTGGAACTGGCTTTATAATTATCCTTACCATGGGAATGGCAGGGTATGGAGTCTGTGGGATCATCGTCTCTATCATATCACCCAAATTCAGGCCATGGATCAGGGCATCCATTGCCATGTTCACATCAAGGCCCTCAAACAAGATTTCTCCATGACTGTGGTATATGCCCATAATTCTGGTAGACAGAGGAAAACTCTCTGGGATTGGCTGTAGAACCTTAAAACTCAGATCACTTCTCCTTGGCTTGTGCTTGGAGATTTTAATGTGATCTGTAGGGTTGAAGAAAAGATTGGAGGGAAGGTTGACATGGGAGATATTGAGGACTATGTGCAATGTTTTCATAACTGTGGTTTGGATGATATTCACTACAATGGCATCTTATTCACTTGGTGCAACCAATAGGGTCCTGACCATAGAATTTATTGTAACCTAGATAGAATCCTTGGAAATGATTTATGGTTGGAATCCTTTTGCTGAAGGTTATGTTGATAATCTACACAATCCCTCCTCAGACCACAACCCTCTTCTTCTAAATCTGAGTGTAAAGAAGCCTGCTAAGGGGAAACCTTTTAAGTTCATAAATTTCTAGGCTGATAGGAAAGAATTCATATAGATAGTTAAATAATCTTGGGGTATGCATATTTAGGGGAGTTGTGCATTCCAAGTAGTGTCAAAATTAAAACTTCTTAAGCAAAGACTCAGACACTACAACAAGATCAATGGTCATGTTTCTATCAAGGCTCACCAAGCTTGGATGGACTGGTAGAAATGTAAGGGAAAACCAATGTTAGATCCACTGAATAATGACCTTGTTGCTGAGGAAAGGGAGGCTAGTGAAATTTGGCATAGAAGAGCTGCATAAGTGGAACATTTTTTCAAACAAAAATCCTATATCCAACATATCCAGTTGGGAGATCAAAACACCAAATATTTTTATGCAAATGTCTAGATGAGAAAAAACAAAAATATAATATGTAAGTTGGTAAATGAAGCAAATCAAGAGCTGACCAGTGATACTGATATTCAAGAAGAGATTGTCCTCTATTATAGAAATCTCCTTGGGATTGCTACTACTACCTTACAAGGGATTGATGAGGAAGTAATACATGAAGGTCCTCTTTTATCTCCTGAAGATGCTGAATCCCTCATCATTGAGCCTTCAAGATAGGAAATCTAGAAGGTTGTCTTCTCCATGGGGGACTGTAAGGCTCCTAGTCTTGATGGGTTCAATGCATATTTTTATAAAAAAGCGTAGGAGGTCATAAGAGGAGATGTGGTGGATGCTGTTCAATAATTTTGGAGGACTAGAAGACTGCTGAAATAGATAAATAACACTGCTATTATCCTCACCCCTAAGACTCTTGGGGCTATCAAGGTAAAAGATTTCAGACCTATAGCTTGCTGTAACATCATATATAAAATCATCTCTAAGGTACTGGCTAATAGGCTGCAAGTGGTGATGGGCACCCTCATAGATTCCTCCCAAACTACTTTTATAAAAGGTTGTATGTTTTATGATAATGTTCTCATGGCTGCTGAGATTATCAAGCATTACTTGATGAAAAATATTAGCCCTAGAACCTTCCTTCAATTAGACCTTCAAAAGGAATATGACTCAGTTGAATGGAGCTTCATCAAACAAGTGCTTGAAGCTCTGAAGTTTCCCTGACCTTTCATTGATATGATTATTCAATACATATCTACTGCCAATATCTTTATCAATGTGAATGGTACCCTAACCAAACCTTTTATGAGTAGAAGAGGGCTAAGACAAGGTGGCACTATTTCTCCCTACCTATTTGTTATATGCATGGAATACTTCCATAGGGACCTAAGAAGACTTTAGAAACATCATGATTTTCATGGGCACTAAGATGTAAAAGATTGAGGATCATTAACCTGAGTTTTGCAGATGATCTCCTTCTCTTCTGCAGGGGGAATGTAGCTGATGTGACACTGCTAAAGAACACCCTAGACCAATTCTCCAAATGCTCGGGCCTAATAGCTAATCCTAGTAAAAGTTCCATTTTCCGTGTTGGGGTCTGTGACAACATGAAAAAGGACATCATTGACATTATTGGCTGCACTGAAGGAGCTTTTCCCTTCAAATATCTAGGCCCTCCCTTGGTCTCCTCGTGTTTGAAGACTCACCACTACCAAAGTGTTATAGACAAATTGTTAGCAAAAATAAGAAACTGGACTTGCAAATACCTCAGTTATGCGGGGAGATCCCAATTGATTTCTTCTGTTCTATAAGGCATCACTAATTTCTAGTCTCAAATCTTACCCTTCTCTACTGGTATAGTCTCCCACATTAAGAAAATATGTTGGAACTTCCTCTGGTCTGGCTCTAGCAATGGGTATAAGCATCCTGTTACTTGGAAGACAGTCTGTCTCCTTAAGGATGAGGGTGGTCTGGGGTTGATTGATCTAAAAACTTGGAACTAGGCTACCTTAGGGAAATGGATTTGGCAAATTCTCTATAACAAAGAGAGCTTCTGGATAAGATGGGTACATGGATTTTACATAAAAAATAAAGATATATCCACTGTCATCACTCGCTCCTACAATTCCTAGCTGTTTAAAAGCATCATGAAGATTAGACCTCTCCTATTGCAACATGTTATAGCTGGAAATTATGGTTCTGTTGTATACATGATACACAAGGCCTATGAGATATTAAGATACAAGGAGAACAAGAAGTCTTGGGCATCTCTGGTCTGGAAACATTATAATAAGCCTAGATGCTCCTTCATAATCTGGCTTGCCTACCAAAAGATCCAACCAATAATAGATAGATTAAGAAAATGGAATTCTCAGATACCCATTGAATGTGGCATTTGTGCAGAATCTGCAAAATCCATGGACCACCTATTTATGCATTGTATTTTTGCTGGAAAAATTTGGGAGATGATTAGCTCATGGATGGGCATGGATGTTCAGATTGAAAACTTGGATTCTTTGATTCATCAACTGTCACAGACAACAAAGGGGGAGAATCTTAGAGCGGAGAGCACTAAGGTATTGTTTAGAGAAGTTATATATGGGATTTGACGATGCAGAAACTCCACGGTGTTCAACGGGTCTTTATACCATCCAACTCACATGGTGAAGGATATTATTAATTACCAAAAAAATAGTGGAACCATTTTATGTACTTTCAGTACTCTTTTATATTGACATTTGACTTAGTTATATTCTAGCATTTTTCATATATCTATATTTAACTTCTTCATGTTTTAATTTATTTCTATTATGGTATTACAATTGTGTTATTCTTTTAGCTTTGTGGTTAGGATGAGGCTGGCTAAGGGCTAGACTTATACTGATCATGGCGGTAACACCTTCCCTTGTGGTGTATAACCTTAGAGACGAATGAAAAATTTTAATTGTGATTTTTTGGGGGTCTTAAACTTGTTCACTTTGGATGTTTGTTAAATTACCTTTTGATAATTCTTTATCTTTCACAATTATTCTATTTGATATTGTTCATAGGGATTTGTGGACGTCATCTATTCTTAGCTCTTCCGACCATCGTTATTATGCATTATTTATTGATAACTACATAAAATTTTTGTGGACTTTTCCTTTGTCTCAAAGATTGTTGGTTCACAACATTTTTCTTTCATTTAGAGCATTCATACAAACTCAATTTGAAAGAGAAATAAAATCTTTTTAGTGTGATAATAGTTATAATTACAATCATAGTCCATTTCATAAATTTTGCGAACAAAATGGCATATTATTTCCATTTTTCCTCCCTTAGACTTCTCCTATAAATGGAAAAGTAGAAAGAAAAATAAAAAAACATAAATACTATTGTTCGAACTTTACTTGCACATTAATCTATTCCTCCCTTCTTTTGGCACCACACTCTAGAAATTGCTACCTACCTTCTAAACATTCTTCCCGCAAAGTTTTAGGTTACCAATCTCCCACACACATTCTTTATCAAAAGAATCCTTCCTATTCACATCTTCAAGTCTTTAGGTGTTTATGTTTCCCACTCTTTCCATCCACCATAATTAATAAACTCTAAGCCTGTTAAACTCTGTGTCTTTTTAGAATATCCTCTAAACCATAGGGAGTAAAAATGTTATGATTTGTTGGCTTTCGAAAAATTATCATTTCACATCATGTGCATTTTGATGAAACCCAATATCCATTTTCAAAAATCCATACTCTAAATAATCATTCTTATGATTTTTTAGAGGATGGTTTATCTCCTTTGGAAATTTAAATGTTGCATCAAAATTCCACCCAAAATCAACAAATAGAACCCCCTCAATCTCCCTCTTTAGCCTAGGCTACTCTAAAGACCCAATCTCCCTCTCCTACTCAATCTCCTATGCTTCTAACATCTCCCACTATAATATCCCCCAAATTTACGACTGAAAAATTTATTTTTAAAAAATAAAACCAAAAGCTAAGACAATAAATTTTAGGGTGCTACCGCCACATTTAGTACTAGACCTGTTTCCTCTACCTTTTCGATACCAAATGGTAAGGCTAAAATATTACTTTACTTAAATTCTAAAAATATAATTGTAAAATAGAGTAATGCATAGTTAGGAAGGTTTACTTATCTTCCAAAGAAAACCCACTAACTATGGTTACAAAAGGAATATTAGTGCAAAAGAAATACAAAATGATTTAAGAAAAGATACTGAAAAACTTTTAGTTCAATACACTGGTCAATATCTAGGATAATACTACGCTCTTAATCCTAATAAATAATCCTGAAGTGAGCTTGCTAGCTAAGCAGGAATGGACACTACTCATTGAATAAGTAAGGACCCAAGAAATGAACCCTTCTGTACAATGGTATTAAGTAATCCATTATAAAAGACTAATATACAAGGCCTAGCCTGCATACAAAACATCAGATACCTCATATTAATCCCATAAACATGGAATCATACAAATATTAACTAAGATGCGATATATATTCCTATAGCCACATGCATCAAGGTCATATGCTACCATTAATCACTTATAAATAATATAACTTACTATAGGAACATCTAAGTGATACTCTTTGTAGTATACTCAAAAAACTATATCATCCACAACAGAAGAAGAAACTCACTTGTCAACCCATAAACTTCTCAATAATATCACAATAAGAATGTCGTACACATTAGTAGATCATATTAGTTCATTCATTATTATCTAGACTCATGGTATTAGAGCAGTAATTAGTTAATTCATGAATTTTATATCCACATGGGTTCAAGGACTCCACTATTCTCACTAGTGGACCAGGCAACAAGGTACAATCCTAGGATATAACACTCTTAGCTAATATTCTCATTAGTGAACTGGTGATAAGGTACAACTCTAGAGTAGAATGCTTCTGGCCACTATTCTCATCGGTTGACCTGTAAAAAAGTATAACCGTTCCAATGTAAGTAATAAGTGTCTTTCTATAGGTTATTATTGTCCAAGAGTTTTATTACTTGAGCTCAGAACCCTGAGGGAATAATTGTAGAAGGTTAGTACGTTAGGAAGGATGGGAATAAGGTCAAACATGCAACCTAGATGCCACAAGAGAGATAGAAAAGTGAGAGAGAAGTGATAAGGTGAGATATACCAGAAAAAGTATTTTTTTTGGAAAATTTTAATAACTAAAATCATAGAATAACCTAAATAATCTCAAAGCACAAACTTATTCTCATTAGGACAAATAGATTTTAATGAGAACCTTTAATAAAAATTAGAAAAATATTTGAATCAAAATTAGAAAAGAATATGAAATCACAGGATGACCAGTCAATCATTTTGAGCAAACTTGTTGACTAGTTCATCGAGAATAAAATTGTTAATATTTAAGCATACCGGTCGATCAATTAGGCAAACCGATCAATTGGTATGCCTGAAATTCATATTTTTATTATAATTTCAATCCCTTTTCAAAACCTAATTAATTTTATATTCAAATATTTTTAAACACATTTTAAAGGGTTTTAAGACAAGGTATTACACCATGCTCAAATAAAGATAAATTTTGTATGAAAATTTACCTAAACTTGCCAACAACTATGATAGTAATATTAGATTTTAATGAGAACAACCATAAGTCCTAAACTCATATAAAAAAAATTTAAATTATCCAAATAAAAATGCCTAAAGCCTTAAAATTTCAAGCAACCAAACCAAAACCTAATAATTCTTAAATTAAAATTATTTAAACATAAAAATTGAAGTATAAACATCAATTACCAATATGGGACTGTTAGAATTTAAGAAAAATGATTCTATCACCACATAAATCCACAAAAATATTGCTTAACCTTGAATGAAAATGAACAAAACACATATATATTCTATTTACTTAGGGTGTTTGAGGTTTTCCTAAAACCTAAGCTCTAAATCAAGAAGGAGAAAAATATAAAGAACAACCAATAACACTTGACCATAAATAAAGATGTAACCCACTTTTGTTTAACAGAACAATAATGAGTTAAATATAAGGATTTATAAGATAAAATTTTTACAGTTTAGTGGATGAAATGGAGAAGGGGTAGCACACTAAAGAGGAAGGAAGAAGAGGAGAAAGAGCAAAAGAGGTTCCGACATTTAGCTTAGAAAATGAAAACTAAAGGATAAATATGGAAGCCTTTGGTATTAAGTTTCTTAAGTTTTGAAAATTTTTGTAAAAATATTTGAGGATAAAAAGGAGGGATTTGTTTCACTAAGTCTTCCCACACACTCATTATTAGCCAAATTAATAAAGGAAAGTATAGTAAAGAAAGAAAAAAAAATAAGTTATTGTGATTAAAAGGGTAAAATGGAAACTTTACCAATACTATAAATTTTTTTTTATCACTAAGGGAGGAGTCTAGGTGGCACATCTTTAAAGAGTAAAAATGAATGACTCAAATTCATTCTAACCAGGAGTGAAGGGCTAAGATTGATCATTACAAGATTAGATAATAATTAGAAGAAGAAAAGTTGGTTATAATGACTAATGCTATCCAAATATAACTAAATAAATATAAAAATTATATAAAAATTACAAAATATTTTGATATTATATAGAGACCAACAATAATAAAATATAATGATCCTCATGACCTATGTGTTTATTGGTGGTGGTACAGGATGCCTTTATGTGCTTATTGATATATGCTTAATGGAAAAACTTAAAAACACTTATGCAGCCAAGAGTTGTAGTTTTATGATTTATTCTAGTGATGCATGTTAGAGATGCTTTATTATATTATTCCTTGATTAGCATTCTTTATGGAACATCTTCTTGATTCATTACCATGATAGTAGGCTACCTTGCTCAAATGATGTAATCACATATGATATGTTAGCATCATACCTTATATTGTGCATAACGTGATTGCATAAACCATGCGTATATAGGATAATGGGATCTTAATTAGTTCTCACATACTTATACGACCTTATTTTGGTTTACTTTCCATTAAGTAAATAAATATAGGAAAAGTTCACATATGTGAATGCCTAATACATGATCTAACAAACAATAAGAAAAATCTAATATTAAATTAAGAGATTTGATTAGAACACACAACCAATTGGAGAAAAAATGAGGATGTTATGTACAACATTTTTGATTATAAGGAGAGTCAAATAACCATCATAATATCACTCAATACACAATTTTGCTAATATAAAAGATAAAATAATAAGAAAGGGTTTGGACAAGCTCAATGATGCATTATAGTGACAAATAGATTTACTAAACAAATCTATATATAGTAGTGGGAACAAATCCCTTTGATAGAAAATGTAGAAAAATAGAAACCATGTTAATAAACATGGGTGCCTCATGTTTTTTCCAAAATTATCAACTTTGGCAAAATGTTTATAACTAATGAAGGTAAGGGAAACATGATCCATGTTAATAAGAACACCCTCCATGTTTCCTCTCCTTATCTTGGTTTCATCCACAACTTTTCTGGAAACCTATATGTAATAATCTAAGCTAGTGTACACACCAAATACAAATCATGATTTCATGATCTCCACCTCGATGCCATATTTGTGATAACTAGAAATAGGATCACTAATGACCATTATAAACCTATAGGCCCATAGTTCCTTTCATAGTATATAAACATGCGCATGGAATGGCTTCAATAAAACACATACACTAGATTAATGTTACATGAAAATCTTTGCATCATCCTAGCTTCACCAACTGTCACTTCAAGCTAAAAAACCATCATCGACTCTAATCATAGCCAAATACATAACCTTAGAACTCTTAGGCACAACACTAAAACACTAGTGCACTTGTGATCATTAGGACTAGAACCAATATTAGATTAACCTATCAACAAAGTAGTTGAAAATTGATACTATATATATGCCGATACTTTACACATAAAATACCTTAGAATCCGCACTCCACCTAACCAAGGCATATCCATAGGACTAACCACATATACGCTCATAATATACACAACTTGAGTAATACCAAGGCTAGTACTAATACATCAATCATTTCACAGCTCCATAGTACAGAACAATGGATAAGGAAGCCACCATAATAGCTTTTAATTTAGGTGCATCCAAAGTCTTCAATTTATCTACCTCAAACATATCTTTTTTTTGCAACTCACACATTATAAACACATAATAAAAGATTAATTAGTGAAACACCATATGCTAATGTTTGAGTCTACCAAAAAGATATACCATAAGGAAAAATAACACCACTAATAGCTTCCTTGTTTAATATTGGCTACAACACACACCGATACTAATATTTGTAGTATACAAGACTTGGCTAACTAACTCCTCAAATCCATAGAGAAAAGAGCCTCCACAAGACTCTGCTGTCTACCTAAAGTAATGTCCATTTTCTCTACCTACTACCTAGATTCATCCTCACCAGAATAACTTGGACCATTCATACTAATAACAATCTCCACCTCATCTATAGCACTATACATACTCTCCTACTCAATCTCCTCATCAAGAATGTATATGGAATCCCCTAAGGTAATAGATCTATATGTAACGAAGTCACACAACATGGACCTAATGATTGTGGAAATAATACTCCTATGTCCCAATCATACCGTCACAATACTAGCTACATTTGGGGTCATACAATCTCAATGTTGTTCCTAATGCACCCTCAATAGTCATGCTAATAAGCTCATACAATATCATGATCCACTTACCTATAATGGCCATTACAACATGTAATCCCCCAAAAATTTCGAAAACCTATATTTTAATAAATAACTTTTATTTGAAATAAAACTAGCTTTTAAAATTAGTTATTTTAATTATTTTATAGATTTTGGATTATGTAAAGTTGGATAAGAGTATTTAATAAAATATTACATCATATTATTTTATAAATTTAGTTATTTTCAAATTTTCCATTTCCCCAATTTCCTTTTCCTACCTTTTATTTTCTTTCTCCTTTCCCCCTTTCTCTTTTTCTCCTTTCTTCCTAGCTTTGGGCTGCCAGGCTGTTGGCCTGCTTTTCCCCCTCCTTGCGCGTTGGGCCAGGCCCGCTCCTTTCCCCAGCCCCTCCTCCTCGCATGCTGTCCAACAACCCAACGTCCCTCTTTATTTTTCCTTTGGACTGGCCGGGTTGCTCTTCTTTTCCTGCGCCGGTCCAGCCGCCCGCCAGCCCCTTCTTCCTTTCTTCTTCTCCCACGCCCGACCAGCGCCCTCTGCCATGGTCGAGCATGCCTGCAACCACCGCCCTGCAGCTGCCACCATATTCTCCCACTCCCTCTCTCTCCTCCCCCGTCATTTTGCTTCCTTTTTTGAGCCAAACCGGCCCCTAGACCATAGCTCCCGTACCTCTCTCCCTTTCTTCCTTCTCCCCTTCCTTCTCCCTGCCACCCGACCAGCCCTGCAACCTGCAGCACCGATCGCCGGCTAGCCCTGTCCCCTTTCTTCTCCCTCTTATTTTTCCTCATCTCCCCAACCATTCATTCCCTATAAATTCGAACCCACATCCCCTTCCCCGAGCCTCTTCTCTCTTTTCTCCTCCTCCCATTCGTTCCCCGTTTTTTTATTACCGCCGCCTGCCGCAGCCTGAACCACCGCACCCAGCCCTGCACCGCCTTCTGCCACCGCCTACTACCACCCTGCACCACCACGCCGCCCCTCGAGCCCTACACTTCCTCCCTTCTCCACCCCTTTTCTTTTCTCCCCAGTTTTTCCCCTTACCGCCGAGCCACCTGCAACCGCCGCTTCCGCCGGCGTCCGGCCACCTCTGCCGTCACCCAACCCACCGTTCGACACCCTGCAACCCCCTCTACCACCGCCCTGCCTTAGTTGGCCAAAAACAGCCCTTGAAACCCTCCATTTTTCCCTCTCCTTTTCCTTCCTTCACAACTCCTCCACCTCGATCCTTCTCGGCAGCCAACTTCGCCGCCTTGCCACCGCCGTCTCCGCCGCCCTATGCCACCGTGAAACCACCTTTAGCCTCCACCTACACCCCCTCTTCACTTATACACCATTCCCTTGCCTTGAAACCTCCCCTAACTACCTTCTTTTCTAGCCTAAAGACCCCAACCCGAAAATCGTTTATTTTTCTCCCTTCACCCCCTTCGAGCCCTTTTCTCCCCATGATTTTGCATGAGACTCACGCTGTTCATGCAGCGTGAGTTCCCCTTTATTTTGACAATTATTTGGCTAATTTTTAAGGTATAATGGTATTTTATGTTAAGTGTTTTATTAATTAAATTTTATAAAGTTTTATGCTTGGATTCTTATTTCTAACATAAATATGATGGATATTATTTTTAGGTGTTGAGTTGCTAATTATGCTTGGTAAGATTTGATATTTTGCAGGATTAAGGTAACCGTTAATCCTCCCTTAAATACATGGAAAAACGTATGCTAGCACATTAGGGATTTAGTATGATTTTATGCATGGTTTGTATGCTTAGCATGATATATATATATATATGGTTGCTTATATTGCTTGATAAAAAGGAAAAGTATGATAACCTTTGTGCCATGTGTAGGTATGATAATTAAGGAAGAAGTTTGATTATTGATTTAAATATTAAATGCTTGTTGATGATGTATTATGTTGCTAATGCATGAGTAATATTATTGCCTAAGGGTATTTTAGTAATTATGCTTATGAAGTATGTGATCTAATGTATGTAGTTGCTAATGAGTATTATATTGAATAATGACAAGTTGGTGGACTTAGATGATAAGAATGAAGTACTAATATCATTATTTTATGTAGTGTTGGTAAATTCATAAAAATGGTGAGTAAAGGGGTTGAGTGGAAATTGTATAACTGGAAAGGGGTATTTTGGTAGTTTTGTAAGCAAAAAGGGTATTTTGGTAATTTAAAAATAAAGGAGTTAAATGATAATTTATAAGTAAAGGATAAAATTGTAAGTTGTGAGAAAGAAGGGTATTATGGTAATTTTTGAGATAAAAGAATAATATGGTAATTTTTTGATTAAATGGCCAAATGATAATTTTATAAGTAAATGGGTATTATGGTAATTTTTGGAAAAAAGGGTAAAGCGGTAATTTTGGAGTCAAAGGGTAATATAGTAATTTTATAAGTAAGTGGTAAGAATGGTAATTTTGGAAGTAGGGGTAAAATAGTAATTTTGGATGAAGGAGGGCATTATGGTAATTTTTCAAGTAAAAGGGCAAAATGGTAATTTTATAAGGAAAGATAAAAATGGTAATTTTGAATGAAAAAGGGTAAGATAGTAATTTTTAAAGAAAAAGGGGTGTTATGGTAATTTTACAAGTAAAAGGGGTATGGTGGTAATCTTTATAAATAAAAGGATATTATGGTAATTTGAAAGTAAGGGGTAGAAGGGAAATTTGTAAATAAAAGGATGTTATGGTAAACTTGGGAGTAAGGGGTAACTTGGTAATTATGATAACAACGAAAGATAATTTAGTGATTAAATTATGATTGTAGAAGGGCAATTGGATAAGTGTGAGACTAGAGAAGGGTAATTTGGTAAATTAACAAATTAAAGGGTATTATGGTAATTTTAATAATGGAGAAGGGTAATATAGTAATTATAAATATGGAGAGGGGGAAATTAATAATTATGATTATGAAGAAGGGTAAATTAATATTGGTAATTATGAAGAAGGGTAATTTGGGATTTATGATAATTAAAAAGGGTAAATGGCAATTAAAATAATTGAGAGGGGTAAAATGGTAATTATGATAAAGGAGAAGGGCAATTTGGTAATTTATCCAACTAAAGGGGCAATTTGGTAATTTAGCCGATTAAAGGGTAAAGTGATAATTGTTTAACCAACTAAAGGGGCAAAATAGTAATCATGATAATGAAGGAGGGTAATTTAGTAATTTATACAACTCAAGGGCAATTTAGTAATTATAACAAAGGAGAAGGGCGATTTGGTAATCTAACCAACCAAATGGGAAATATGATAAGTGTGGCAATTATGAGGGGTGAATGGTGATCTAAAAAGTGTAGGAGACAATTTGGTAATCTAAAGTGGATAAGGGGTAATTTGGTAATTATGCAACCTTAAGGGTAATATGGTAATTTATCAAGTAAGGAATGGATACTTAGCAATTATATAAGTAAGGGGTTAAGGAGTAATTTGTACCTAACATATTGTTATGATTGTGGAACATTATGATATGATTCAAATAATGCTGATTAGCCAAGTAAGAGTATTTGATAATTAGTATGGCCTTAATGGTTTCTCTGTGATATCCTGGATAATCATCTGAATAAGAAACGATTAATGATATCAGAATGACTGAAAGTGAATAAGTATCGGATTATCGTGCTTTTCGTGATCACCTTAATTAAGACACTATTACTTAAAGTGAAAGACCTCGAGATCGGGAATGGTGACTCCTTAGGGGTCGCTACCCTAAGGACGTGGTTTAGTCCACGATTATTTTGGTATTTGCTGGTGTGCCTTTGTGCCCCAGCCAGGCCCAATATCTTACTCTTTCTAGCTCTACGAACCTAGTTAGGGGGTATGCATACTTATGGATTAGGTGTCCTTGTCGGTAGGGTACTGAGTAGCTTTATGCACCAGTACGACCAGGGTACCTTTGTGTCCTTGGGTTCGTGGTTGAAGGGTACTGAGTAGCTTATATGCACTGGTATGACCGGTGTACCTCTGTGTCCCGGGTTATTGATCTCCAGTCCGAGGCAAATAAATATGATTGATGTGCTGATTAAAGAAAAGGAAAGATACTATTATTGAAAGTGGAATATTACTGAGCCGGGCCCAGATGATTATGATATTAAGTACCGGTCCACCGGTTATAATAGTGGTCCAGGAGCGTGTTGCCCTGGTATGTGATATTGAGTACCTATCCATCGGTTATAATAGTGGTCCGGGAGCGTGTTGCCCTGGTATGTGATATTGAGTACCGGTCCACCGGATATAATAGTGGTCCAGGAGCGTGTTGCCCTGGTATGTGATTATGAGTACCGGTCCACCGGTTATAATAGTGGCCAAGAGCGTTGTGCCCTGGATGATGATTTTATATATACTCCGGTCCACCGGCTAAAATAGTGGGGGTTCCGAGCTCAATAAAACCAGTATTGTATGTGAATAAAATTATGGAAAATACTAATCACTTATAGTGGAACACCATGTGAGTCGGGGCCAGACCGGTCCACCGGCAATAATAGTGGTCAGAGTCGTTCTGCCCTGTGTGTTTACTTCCGGTCCACCGGCTATAATAGTGGGGTTCTCGTACTCACATGGATATAAAATATGAGATTGATGGAATGATGACAGAATAATGGCTTAAGGCCCGAATGTATTGATCTTACACTATGACATGGCTTAAGGCCCAAAGTATCGATCGTGATTTATGAATTATTATGCATGTTATTGTTATGTGTGCACCTCTCATTATTTATGTGTGTAGCTTGCATTATGTGCCGTATGTGGGCCTGTCTTTAAGTGTGGTATTAAAGGGTTACTCAGTACCGTAGTACTAAAGGGATTCCCTTTATGGGGCCCCTGCCTATTCAATGGGCAGTGCCCTTGCAGGTATTTTTAGGTGCTACTCAAGTGGGCTACGGGAAAGAGAGTAAGGAGTTATCCGGTATCATTAGGGTTTTCTCTTCCTCTTTAAATTCCTGGTTTTAATGTTATGTGTTATTGTAACCACCATTGGTGGATTTTATTCTTGTAAATGATTTGATGTGCTACTCTGATTTATGTACGTTGAACTTCTTTCAATTCTACTTTATTTTTTTCTTAGCCTTAGCACTTGGTACTGGAACGGATGAGTGAACCGGTCTGGTACTAAGTGTGGCGGTAATATTCCCAAAGTTCACGTTTTATTTATCTGCTTCAGCTAATTTCCTTTTTAATTAACGAAATTTTTCAGTAGTGAATTTTGGGGGTGTTACACAACAACTCTAGCAACCTTCAATGTTCCATTATCAATGACACACATATAACATTTTCTATCTAAGAAATACAACAAAATAAAGTTCCTAGTCATCTTAAGTGCATGATGAACACTAGCAAGTGAATAGGACACACCACCATATATCCTTACCCTCATAATCATAATCCCATAATTCTACATGAATTATAATTTTCTAAGACAATAACTCCACCTTGAATAATGTCATATGTTTGAAATTAGCTTCTATTGGCATACACTTGGTAGGAGTATCCAAAATCAAGAATCCACTTATTATTTAATCTTTTTGTCCATCCATGGAAGATAATACAACACCATTTCCATCTCCCTAAGCTATAAAATTCACACTATCATCAAATTCACCATCAGTAGTATCTAACAGGTTCTTATTAGAGGAGTTTTTTCTAATATGACATTTCTTGTGATAACTATAGTAGCAATTAGTCTTAAGCCTATCCTTCCTCAATATAATTCCTTTTCTTATCACTAGTATCCATTACTATAAGCCATTTACCAAATGATTCATCTAAAGTTCCTCTAGATTATTGATTCTTAATCAATTAATATTGTAGTAGCACATTTTTTACATCTGTAGGAACTAACTTATCTTTACCATACAATATAATATCACAAATATGTTTATAAGCACCACACAAAGAACACAACAATGTAAAATCTATATCCTCATCATCTAATTTAAGATCTATATTTTACTGATCTATAATTATAGAGTTAAATTTATCAACATGAGCATTTAAAAATTATCCCTCACCTAATTTCAAATTAGGAACTTGACTCTTTAACAAAAGGCAATTCATGACATGTTTTTTCATATACAAGGACTCTAACTTCAACCACAAATACACAATAATTTGCACATTGGTCACTTCCCACAATATCTCATTTGATAAACATTCTTTTTTGGTGGACACAACCTTGAAATGGATATCCCTAAACTCTTAATTAGATATTGTCTTAGGTGTCTCTTGTTTCCTAAATAATACATTCTCTTATATCTTCAAATTGTGGATCACTTTCGTAAATATCCATAACCCAACTTTGGTGAAATGATCAAATCTTATTATAAATGCCATCTTGACATACATCGATTACACATTCAAAACTTTGATACCAATTATAGGGAAAATTTTTAGATGTGAATGCCTAATGCTTGATCTAACAAGCAATCAAGAATTTTCAAGATTTAATTGAGATATTTGATCAAAGCACAAGAATAATTGGGGAAATAACAATGGCCATTATTATGTATAATTCTTGTGATTACGAGAATAATCAAACGATACTCACAATATCACTCAGAATATAATTCTCTCAATAAATAAGAAAATAAAAAGGAGAGGATTGGGACATATTTGACTACAAAGTATAATCATAACCAGGGTTACTAAACACATCTATTTAGAGTAGTACGGAAAACCCTAAGAAATCAAGCTAGGGGTACAAAATGGTGAAAAACACATATTGTGTTAAGAAACATGAACGCCCCATAATTGTTTTCAAAAAGTCTTAACTTTTCCAAATTTTGCATTAATAAGGAAGGATAATGAAACATAGAATTTATTGATAAACATGGCCCCCCTATATTTTCTCTCTTTATCTTAGTTTTAACGCAAAATTCTTTAGAAATTTGCATGTAAAAATCCTAGCTAGTCTATACATATAAACATAATTCATGATCTCATACTAAATAATATTCTTATTTAGGGTGATAAGGCCCTTGTTAATGATGGCTATGATAGTAAAAGTTTTGTTAATGACCAATGAATTCATGATGGGGAGAGGTTTTAGCCTAGCATGAGGCTTAGTTGTAATAACTTTTACCTATGCTTGAGAATCTTTTATACGTTAATTAATTAAAATTTTAGATTACCTGACATATTTTTGCTATTTTTTGTTTCTACAACCTTTATCTCATTTGGTCATTTAAATTTATACCTTTATTTATATTATTGTTAATTTTTTCTCTTTATTGGTCCAACATTAGTGTAATACCTACTATTTTTTAGGTGAATGATCACACCTCTTTAATATTCAATGCACAACTTTCACCCTCAAACTTTTTTTTACTTCCACACAACTCTTTAAAATGAAATTTTATGGTTCTAAAAATCATGGGTGTTATAAGTTGTTATAAGAGATTTTTTAATTCAACTAATGAAAATTTATTGAGAAAATGGTTTTAAACGTAGGAGTTTGAATCTAGTTTAGCTAGTAAGATAAAGTTTAGGGATTTGTGGGGTGTTCATCTTTAATTTGTAATTATGTGAATATTTATATTTTAGCTTTAGCATTTTATAATACTGTTATCCTCTAATGTGACCTTAGTATTCTAGGTTGTTTATGGTGACCAATCAAATTTTGCGTAGTTTATGGTGACAATAGGAGACTACATTGAGGGGTATATTCAATAGGATGAGGTTGCATATTAGGCATAACCTCTACCTCTATTTCCTATGCTATAACCTAAGGACTAGCTATTCATAGCTGGTCAACATAATCAATCAATTTATTAGGGTTTAGGAAACCTAGGTGTCCTAGAGTGATGGATCCATAATATCAAGAAAACCTTCATCACATGTGATTTTCTTGATGATAAAAGGGTTCATATTATAATGTTCTATCTATGTGGGGGCGATGATACTTAGTGGAGGGTAGCAAAAAATAGAAGAGGCACCCTATTTGTAACACCCCCAAATTCACTACTGAAAAATTTCGTTTAAATTGAAAGATTTAGCGGAAGCATACAAATTAAAACCATGAACTTGGGGGTATTACCGCCACACTTGGCACCAGACCAGTTCACTCCTACCGTTCCGATGCTAAGTGCTAAGGCTAAACCAGGAAATCGTAAGTAAGAATCATCAAAACATAAGCGCATCGTTGTCATAAAGCATCCATGAAAACAAGATATCAACCATCGTCAGAATATCGTTACGATTACAACTTAAAAGTTCCACTTCCAAAATACGAACATAATATAAATACGAAAAACTAAGATAGATGAAAGCAAGAATCTTCAAAGAGTCCAGCCAACTCGCTCTCGGCCCCAACCAGGATGGGGTCAACACTCGGCCCCACCCGATGCCTCGTAGGTATCGTATGCATTGAACACAAGGTCTCCTACCTGCACAAGGTCAGATGGGCCCTCTGCTCGTGGGAATGAGCAACGCCCATGAAACGGATGATCAGTACGCTACGTACTGAGTAAGGTAACAAACGAGCTAAGGCCAGCACATAAGACATATGATACAAGTTCAGCACATAGACTGTAATACCCCAATTTGAGCGGAGTGTTATAAGGATTGATTTGGCTACTTATATCAACATGGTATACCATCCTTTTGGTGATTCCATCCTAAGAACTCCATAGTTAAGCGTGCTGGCCGTGGAGCAATTTTAGGATGGGTGACCTTGTGGGAAGTTTCACAAATTTTCTGAAAATTTCTCGGAAAAAGCGTGAGTGAGGACAAAGCGTACTGAAAGGACTCGTGTTGATCTGTGAGGCCAGCCGATCAATCCGAAAGCACTTCAAGGCAACCCCCGCGTGGTCGTGTCGACTCGGGGTGTTACATAGACAACATACAATAACATGCAGGAAAAGGCTGAATATTTCCTCGATGCTTTATCCTTTTATTCTCATTAATGATAATAAGTCCATTCAACACATTTCTTCAATAACCCATGTGAGTGCGGGAGCCCCACTATTATAGCCGGTGGACCGGAAGATATACGCATAGGGCAGAACGCCTCTGATCCACTATTATAGCCGGTGGACCGGAAAATAAACGCACAGGGCAAAACGCCTCTGATCCACTATTATAGCCTGTGGATCGGATCATGGCCCCGACTCACATGGTGTTTCGCTTTAAGTACTTAGTATCTTTCCCATGGATTAACTTATTCGTTTGGTTTGTCGAACACGAGATCCCCCACTATTATAGCCGGTGGACCAAAAGATAACGCACAGGGCAGAATGCCTCTGATCCACTATTATAGCCGGTGGACCGGAAAATAAACGCACAGGGCAAAACGCCTATGATTCACTATTATATCCGGTGGACTAGATCATGGGCTCGGCTCAACATCTTTCACTTTACGTGAGTAATGTCTTATCAGTGTCTTATTAAATCACACATCACCCTTGACATGCATGTGGTTAATACCCTACTACCTTCCCTTCCAAAGGGACCGTCCCATATTTTGAGACCCGTACCTTTTCTCACACCCGACATCCCCCCTAGGGTTCCTCCTGAGAGACCCTAATCGGGCCTATGTGGCCCAACTCCTTCTTACTTACCCAAACGTTACTCTTTTCTCTATCTCACACCTCATTCTTATTAGGAATTTCCCCAAATGTATTGCTTTATCTCCCAAGTTCCCGTGGAACCGACAAACCCTAGTTGACCACGCCAACCCTAGTTGGCCGCGCCAAACCCTAACACCTTACTTCTTCGACAAGTAACCTCCCTCTTGCACCCCAAAATATCTTCCCTCATTTAGGACCCATACTCATCCTTATATAAGTGGGTTCTCACTCTCAACCCCATACTTCATCCCTCCTTGATCATTTTTCCCCTTGTACCCTTCAAATTTCTCATTTCCTCCCGAAACCCTAATTGGAACCCTTAGACACTCTTACACCGACCCACGTAAAATTTTACACCCAAGTCTCCAATGGGTCCATAACTTTGACATTATTTTATTCACTTCCTAATTCAACTTTCCTCACGTAAGATTCATTCCCATGCATAATTTAAACACTCCATGTAGACTCTCCAACCCCCACCTACACCCGAAACCCTAATAAGGTCGCTTATGCACCAACTCACGTACTATTCTTCATAACAAGTTTCCAATCACTCCAAGACTCTCCCAAGCTCTTACTTACAACCCAAATCAACTTTTCACACGTAAGGATCATGCCCATGCAAGGTCTAATCCCCCATGCAAACTTCCCTAAACGCCCACTTCCCTGTTGTTCCTTTATTATCATTTCATGCTACCCAAAACCCTAGCATGCATGTCCTAGAGGGCCATAACAAGTCACATCATCAACATCAACATCAAACATGGAACATGTCATACACGTATAAGGCACACACAACATACCTCATGATCCACGCTGCGCTACACAAAACAAGTTATTCATAACACATGCATAATGCACATCAACATGGCATGCTCATCATTCACCCACATAGTACATCACACATAGCACAAGACCATAGCTTCGTCCTTACCTAGGTAGGCACCGGGCTCGGAGCACGCTCCTCTAGCTCCTTAGGGCTCGGATCGGGGTCACCTATGAAAAGGGGAAAAAGCTAAGTATTAGTTTCCCTTATAAATACTATTAACCCTTATTCTAGTTTAAGGTTAGGGTTCTTATCCCTAGTAAGGGCGTTGTACAAAACTAGGGTTTTTGCTCTAAATTATTATGCTAAGTATTACTCATTGATATATCTTTAGCTTCAAAACTCATTGATATATCATTAGACCCGTTAGTTCCATCTTTATAACATTAGTGTTTGCTAGACATAGTAAAATAGTGATAATAATGGTAATAGTAAACTACTAATAGTGATACTTATGTTGGTGTTAGCATTAAAATACTAATACAATGGTTGTAATATCAACAAGTTAACACTCCTAGAGGTAGTAATGATAAAAGTCATATTTTGAATAAATAGTATAAGGGCTCCCATATTTTGTCACCCTAATAGAATTAGCATATGGGTAATATCAATAATAGAAATGACACTAATGTTAAAGGTATTAGGTATGGTAAAACACTATTACATCGTTACAATACTTCACATAAGGTTGGGTTAAATAGTAAGAACACTAATAGTGGTAGTAATCTTAGCGATAGTATTAATAAAAATAATAACACCAACACTAATGGTTAAGTATGTTGAAAGCTAGGGTTTTGGGAGAGATTATGGCTTGTAAGAAAATAACACCTTTAAGATACAGAAATTAATAATGGTAATAACAATAATAAAAGTAATAATAATAATAGTATTAGAAATGTTAATAATGAAGATAATGATACTAACCCTAAGTTAAGTATAATAGGGGTTAGGGTTGGAAGGGGTGATAGTATGATAACATTAAGGATAATAACAGAAATGGTATTAGTTAATAAGTTAGTAATAATAATAATAATAATAATAATAATAATAAGTGTAATAATAATAATAATAATAATAATAATAATACATGTAATAATACTAATATTAGTTATAAACTACTATAGGGGGCATAAGAAAAGGGTTTTAGGGTTTAGATGAGTGGAAGACCACCTGAGGACGGTGGTGGTCCGGCGGCGGCGCGAGGCGGCGGCGGCGGCGATGGAGGAGGAGAAGAGAGAAAAGATGGAGGAGGTGGTTAGATGGGAGGAGGAAAAGGAAAGTTAAGTGTGGGGGAGGAGACAGTAGGGAGAGGGGAGTGGAATGAGGGTGGTGGCGTGAGAAGGGCGGCGGCACGCGGTGGTGGATGCGGCGGCCAAAGGAGGAAGAAGGTGGTGGAAAATGGTGGAGGTCCGTGGAGAAGGAAGCAGGGGGTAAGGAGGGTATGGGCAGGTAGGGGAGGACCTGCAGGTTACTTTAGGATGTGGAAGGAGGGTGGACCACGGCGGAGGTGGCGGCTACAGGCGGCGTAAGGGGCGGCGGCGACTGGAATAGCAGTTTTTCAGCAGGGAACTTCGCATGGCTATGGCGGCACGTGTAGGGCAGAGTGGAGGGCGGCGGTGGTTTGGTTTTGTCGAGGAAGGTGCAGGGGTGTTTTTGGTGGCTAGCGGTGGCGGCGGCGATCACCGGCGGCGGTGGAAACTTCGTCTAATTTTCAGGCGACAGAGAGGCAGAGTTTTGGGGTGATTTTTGCAGCACAGGTTATGGCTGTCGAAGGGGGTATTTATAGGCAATTGGAGGGAGAAAACGACGAAGGAGGAGAGGACACGCCAGGTCATGGTAGTATGCCGTCCGACGGCGATCAGGAAGGTCTGCAGATTCTCTGTCAGCAGGTTTTGGCTCAGTTTGGGTGAGAAAGGAAAGGAGGCAGGGCCTGGGCAGTGTAGGACGGTAGGCTGGGACAAATTGGAAAATAAAGGGATGGAAAAAGGACGAGAAGGACGGCCAGATTGAGATGTTGTCGGCGTTGCAGCAGCGTGACGATCACGGGCGCGAGGAAGAAGACGGTAGTGGGGGTAGGTTGAACCGGCGGTCCAGGGAAGAAAAGAAAGGGGAGAAACCGGCCGGTCATAATCTCGACGCATCGTTTTATTATTTAGAAGGTCGAAACGCAGCGTCGTGCCGTTGGCTGGCAATAGTTATAAGGCTCATTAATCGCGACGCGACGCTTCGGTGGATCGAAAGGCAAAACGCTGCGTCGCACTCAAGCATCGGCCAACGAAAGACGCTGGGCCGCGGGGGAGGAGAAAGGAAAAGAAAAGAAGGGTTGGGCCACGTGGAGAGGCCCAACCGACGGGGGAAAAAGGAAAAAAGAAAAGGAAGAAAGGAAAATGAGGGAAAAGAAAAGAGAAAATGTTTTATTTAGGGTTTTGGATTTTGCATAAATTATTTAGAGTATTTTTGGGCTGTTTAGAATATTAATATTTATAAAATATTAAATAAATTCCCTTTTTGCTTAGTTAGACTATTTTAGATAAATTTCCTTAACCTCCATACTAATCAGGAAAATACCCAAATTTTCTTCCAATTAAATTCTTTATTATTTTCCTCTTAATTTACCTTAATTAATTCTCTACATTTTAAGTAAATAAATTTATATGTTTAATTCCCTACTAATTCCTTATTTAGCCCTAATTTTGGAAATTAGGATTTTGGGGTATTTCACTATTACCTACATTCTCGATCTTTCTTAGGGCTCATTTGTGCCCTACACATGTTTATTTGATAAAGTATGGTGAGTTATAGTCCTTACTATATTGCTCAATGTTATTAGAAGATTACTACATGAGGTTAATGGATCTAGCTCAACTTACACAAATGGTGGAGGTAGATGAGGAGTTAATGTAATATCCTAGATTTTTTAAAACCAAAGTTTAAATATTTAACCCTTAATTGAGATACTTTAATATTAACTTTCTAATGTAGCTATTTTAGGAGTCTTGAGTTACAAAATAGATGGAATTATTTAATAAATTAAATACAATTATGTTTTATCATTTTACCTTACTCTTTTATCTAAATAAATCCCAAACCATAAGTTTATAAAAAAGTATTATCTTAAATAAATACCTAAATTTGAGGTAAATTAATTTAATATTTTTTCCCAAAAACTAATTTTATCCTAATTCCTATCCTAATTCCAAAAAAATATTTTTCCTTTTTATTTTTCTCATTTACTTTTCCTTTTCCTTTTTTTTCTTTTCCTCTTTTTTTTTTGTTTTACTTTTCCTGCCTTCCTTCTCCCTTAGGCTAGCGTAGACCTCTACGCTTCTCCTTTCTTCCTTTTCCTACTAGGCTAGCCCACACCTACCTTTCTCTCCCCTCTTCTTTCTCCTTTCTTCCCCCTTAAACCATTCCACCTTTCTTTCCCCCCTCCTTTATTTCTCCCGTATAGGACGACCTGCTCTTCCCTTCTCTCCTTTCTCTTTCCCATGACCCTCTTCTCCTTTTCTTCTTCCCCTACATCCCTCTAAACCAAACACCCCTTTAATTCTCACTAGCCTTCCCCCTACACCTTGCACCCCTGTCTGTGGCACCACCAATCCATGCTTGCACCACCTCCTTTCCCCTTACTATCCTTCTTTCCATTTCTTACCTAGACACCTTGGTCCCCTCCTTCCCTTGTAGACCTACCCCTTATTTCACCTTTATCACCTTGCCAGACCCGATTGGTAACAAAAACCACCCCTTCCTACACCACCTACCCTACTTCACTCTCCCTCTCTTCTCTTCTTTTTCTTCTTCTTCTTCTTCCCCTCCTCTCTATCTCACTTTCCCTACTTCACCCTCCCTTTCCCAACCAACCCTTTCTCCATTTTCTTTCCTTCTTTCTCACAATTTTCTTTTGTTAATCCTACAACACCCCTCCACTGCCTTCACTACTCAACCAACCACTAGACCACCTTCCTCCTACACCCTGCACCCCTTATATAGCCTTGAGACACCGACACCAACCATCTTATGGCCTACCCTTCCTTTTCCCTCCTTCTTCCATTCAACCCCCTACACCGCCACCTTTTCCCCCTCTCCTCCTCCCTTCCACCACCACTTTGGCTACCCCTCAAACTCAAAACACTACCCTAACATATTCCCCACCACCTGACCCTCCCCTTTCCTTTCTCTTCTTCTTTCCCCTTCCTTTCTCTTTTCCCTCCCTTCACTACACCCACTTCTTGTAGCTACCACTGGCATCTCTGCTACCTCTAAGCTACCACTCTCCATACTGCAACCACACCCTACACCCTGCCATACCCCTTCCAACTAACCAACCCCAACACCTCATCCTTAACCTACCCAAACCCCTCTCTTTATCATTTTCCTCTTCTTTTTCTCAGTTGCATGACTCATGTTGCATGTCAGCATGAGTTAAGCCACTTCATTTATGGGTATACTTAGCCCTTGTTAAGGTACTAAATAGTTAATAATGCTGTATATATTTTATGAATAATTTTTAGTAAAAATCAATCCTTTATTTCCCTAATATTAATATTACACTTCTGACATTATCTTAGGTGCAAAATTTCATTAATCGAGGCTTAAAGCATCTTAAACTAAGATACCGATTAAGGTTGGTTTTGTTGAAAATAAGGTAACCGTTGTACTCACTAAAATGTGTGGATTATCCTATGCTAGCACATTAGAATTTTTGGTATGTGATTTATGTGAATATGTGGTGTTACTTTCCAATTCCATGATTATTATATTGCTTTACATAAGGTGCGATATGTGTGTAAGGTGTGATTATGAAAATGGGGTTGATGTTAATGATGAGATTTATGTGCATATACATACTAGGCTATAAGAGCATGGACACTTATAGTGAAATATAACTAATATGAGCCCTAGGGGCAATTTGGTCATTTGAAAACCTCCAGGTGTTTAAACCTAAGTGGGGTGTCTAATATGTTAGGAATGTTGTGATGAGTGGATATAGGTGTTTGGTGGGTTATAAATGTATATGATAGTGGAAAGTTTAATACTTTAGGGTCTAAGGGTATTTTGGTAAATTTTATGATATGACGACGATAATTACAATAAATGTGATGGTGAACGAATAAGTGGTGCTAGGAATACTACTTAGGGTTTTGTGGCATTTATAGTTCATGTGGGGCACTACTATTAATATTTTGGGTTTTAGGAGCATTTTAGTATTTTTTCTTGCAGAGTGGAGTACACATAAATAAACACACATGATAGGTGACAACTGCTTCTAAAACTAATACCAGGGGTTTTGTAGTGTTGGTAGTACATGGTTGGGTATGAATATTAGTATTTTGTGGCCTAAGGCATTTTAGTAATAGGGCATGTGTAATGGAATTCAACTTAATAAGCATGCATGATAAGTGGTAATGGGGTGCTATATATGGAAATAGGGGTGTTAAGGTGTTAACAATACATGTTTGGGTATAAATGGAGAAATATATGGAATAGGGGTATTTGGGTAATTTTTGAGGTGTAAGGGCGAATGCATTAATAAATGCACATACTAAGTATTAAAGGGTGATTATGTGTGGAGATAAGATTTGGTGGGGCTAATATGGAATAGTTATATTTTGGTAATTTTTGAGGTGAAAGGGTGATTATACTAGTAAATGTACATGCTAAGTGTTAAAGGGTGATTATGTGTGGAAGTAAGGATATAGTTAAGGCTTTGGGCTATCTTATGCATTATGTGTTTATTTGTGTAATGTCATGTGATGTGTACATATATGTGAATGTGAATTAAGTGTGTGTGTAGTGCAGCTTCACTTTCAAGGAGCTAAGTTATATTATGTATGATTTATATTCTCTGAAAATGTGTGATTGGACTCATTATATATGACATGCTCTTATATATGGGTGTTACGGTATGACATGCATGCTTAGAGGCCTTAAGTGGGTTTGAATGGTTGTAGGAAACTCAAACAATTAAAGAGAGTGGAGTAAGGAGAAGTAGGAAAAAGCTTACGTGTATTATGAAATATGGATGAGAAATAAAGGAAGAAAGTAATAAAATGAAGGGTTAAGGTAAAATCTTGCATGGGGTGTGTAAGTCTTACATGGGGTGTATGGTCTTTGCATGGGGGAAAAAATTACATAGGGAAACTTAGTTTGAAGGTTAGTCATTGGGAGGAAGGTATATTTTGGGTGTTTGGAGTGCTTGGGGAAGAGATAGTATGGGGGTTGGTGGAAGTATTCATAGGAGCCTAACTAAGGTTTTTGGGAAAACCCATAAGTATAGGTATTTTGTGAGAGAGATTAGAGAGGTTGATTGGATTTTGGGTTGGGATTAAGAGTGTGTCACATGAAGGGCACAAGTTAAGTTAAACGGAGGGTGGAGTTTATATATGAAGGGAAGGTGTAAAAGAAAGGAGGTGTATTAGGGTTTTCGGGAGTGACCAGCTAGGGTTCATTATCACGTGGGGAAGCTGGAGAGTTAGGCTATGATGTTTGGAGTGGGTTGAGTGGAAGGATGGTGTTTGAATCAAGGGGGAGTGTGGGTTGTGAAGGATAAGGAGAGGCTAGGGCCACATAAGCTATATTAGGATTTCAAGAGGGAAACCCTAGTGAGCAACGATGAGCCTAGGTGGAGAAATATAAAAGTGGGTCTTGATCACCCACTTGTGTGTGTTGGGGGGGGGTTAATGAATTCATGGTGTGTAGGTTGGAAGGTGAAAAGGGGTCATAGAGTCTTCGGGAGTGTAGAGGTCCTAAGTTATGGGATAGGGTTATTCAGGAAGCCTTGGATGGAAGAGTGATAATGAGTCGAAGAAGTCCATTAGGGGAGTGCATGTATAGTTAAAGGGGATACTTTTTTAATAAGACATGAATAAAATACTAGTAACTTAAACTAGAATATTATTGAGTTGGGCCTAGACCGATCAACCAGTAAGAATAGTAACCAGAAGTATTTTTGCCCTGTATACCGATCCACTGATAAATAATAGTGGCCAGGCATGTGTTACCTTGGAGTTATATTTCCAATCTATCAGATATAATATTGGGGGATCCAGAGCTTAATAAATCAAACCTTGGATGATAAAAAATGATGGGAAATACACTAATCACTTACAGTGGAACACCATGTAGGTTAGGGCTAGATCTATCCACCGACAATAATAGTGGCAAAGATCATTTTTCCCTAGATACCAATCCACCAAAAAATAATAGTGGCTAGGTGTGTTATGCCCAGGAGTTCTATTTATGATCCAACAACCATACTAGTGAGGTTCCCATACTCACGTGGATATAATTTGAGAGATGTGTAAAGATATAACTAATGGCTAATTAAGACACTAATGGGTTAAATATAATAATGATGAATGAAACAATATGTCTTATGGATGCACAAAGCTATTCTAATGGTTATTGCATTTCAGATGAAAAATGTACACTCCTATGATTATGTGTTCAATGTATTGCATCCGATGTGTTGTATGCGATCCTTACATGTTAGTCTTGTATAATGGGTTACTCGATACCATAGTACTGAATGGATTCCTTTCTTGGGCCTCTTCCTAATTCAATAGGCATTGTCCTTTGTAGGTTAGAGTGCATAATCCCTTCAGAATTGAGAGAATATGGTTACTTTTGTGTCTTTCATGAAACGAATTGCATTTCTTTTCTACTAATAGTTTCTTTGTAATAACGATTAGTGGGTTTTCATTGGAAGAAGAGTTAACCTTCCTAATTATTACACTACATTGATATGTAAATGTGTTCTTAGAATTTACTTAAAGTATGTTTTCTAGCCTTAGCACTTAATAGTGGATCGGTGAAAGAAAACTAGTCTAGTACTTAGTGTGGCGGTAACATTCCAAAATTTACTGTACTTGCTTTTGCATAAAATGTTTAAAAATAAAATTTTTAGTAGTGAATTTTAGGGGTGTTACAGGTAAAGGTTCATCAATTTAATGCAGGGTTGAGGATTTGATATTAAAAGATATATGGAAGGCCCCTACTTTTGAAATAGAGTTAATGAATGAGAAATCATTGGAGGTACTTGAGGCTATTTATATTTATGATGCACTATTTGTGGTCAAAAGGAGATTTAATAGTGGGTAGTACCTTAGGGGAACAAAATTGTATAAGCTTGGTTGTAGTTGTTGATGGGGTTTACACTCAAATATAGAGGGTATTGTAGACATTATCGGTTAAATCATCAAAAGGTTGTCTCTTAAGGGGTTATCAAACAGTGCCATAATTATGGCAAGAAGAACCATTAGTAGTTTGAGTACTTTATATGAAGTGTGGCTAGTTGTACATCAAAATAGAGGGCTCAAAAGCTTTGTGACTACCAACCTTGTTAGGGATCAAGAAGTATTAAAGGATCATAGTAGGAAATCATTTTAATGTTATCACTTAATATAAGGATGGCAATCAAACGAATGTGGTTACAAGTGCAATCACTATTTCTTCAATTTTAATGTATATACTTTTTGATTATGGTGAATCACATTCCTTTATGTCAGTAGATTTTGTTGTTAAGGATGTTTTATTACCATCTACAAGAATATCTACCTCTATGATGTAGCCTTTGAGAGATGTTATTGCATGTTCTATGTTATATAGAAACATGATCTTAGAATTAGAAATTAATTCAAAAATCCTAGCCACCTAGTCCTTCCTCCTTCCTCCATGATGCATATGAAGAGAACAACTTCTAATGTAAGGAAGAAGCTTATGAAGGATTTTTCTCATTATCCAAAGGCTTTTGATTTTTATTCTAGACTTTCTTTTCATTTTTTGTTTTTTATTTAAAGAAAACTAACTTTATTGTAATCCTAAATAACTCTTCTACACGTGTCTTGCATGCGTTCTCTAACCTTGATGACGCCCATGTTCCTATGCATTAATCCCCTTCTCAGATGCTAATTGGTCTTATCACCTTTATAAACTCAATAATTTTCTTTTTTTTTTCACCCTAGTTTGCTTATGAATTTAATTAACATCCTATGTGATTCATTGATTTTTTATATGGTTTAACTATCTAGTTAGTGTTACTAGTCTCCATTCATATGTTGCTATCGTTTCCTTAAAACTCGCCATGACAATTTAGTAAATAGGCTTTCCCCATTTTCTTCTTTTGTTTCATATTATTAATACTTTCCAAATCATTGAGAAAATATTAATGGAGCACATAATTCCCATTAATGTAGTTACTAGCATTGTAATAAAAACATACTAGCTAATACCAACTAATAACATTTAGGGACTTAGCAACTAGATGTAAAGGGGTTAAAATATATAATATTATGAATTTATCAACTTCCCCATACTTTAATTGCTAGTCATTGAGCAAACCAAATATCAAAATAAAATAATATGTATCATAGGACTAACAAACATTAGCCTACCTAAAAGATGAAACCAAATTAATGAGAGCTCAACAATAGGCTAAAAGGATTGTTATTTTTTTTTTATTAAATTTTTTAAAATTAAGTATATTACAAAAAATACTAAACATGAAAATATTTTTTGTTAGATTATCAAGCTATGAAATATGGATTTTGTACTTAGGCAACCTTTAAAGTTAATTAATTTGAACTCATAGGTAATATAGGTGCATAGGTGCAAGTGTATTGGCCTTAGAATACGAGGTACTTTAGTCAGACTGAATTATTCTTACAGTTAACTCCCCCTTATTTTCCCATATATAAGCACTTAATGCCCATACAAGGATTTTCCCTTCCATATGACATTGCACTTGCCACCCAATGGTCTCAAAGGATTACTCAATACTTCTCTCTCTCTCTCTCTCTTCTTTTCTCTACCTTTTAAGATCATTTTATTTTATTTTTATAATGGCTCAATATCTCACTTTTGGGATTACTAATCCACTTTTGATTATTATTATTTTTATTGGTAATTTTTTTAGCAATTTCAAGTAACTCTCTAGTACCTAAGTGCAATGAAGAGTCACTAAGGAAAGTAAGAGCTAGAAATTAGGTAGATTATGGTATAAATGTCTCTCCTCCATACCTTGGATATAAGCCAATGAAGGTATTGTGCTAGATTACAAATAAGCATTGTTAAGGTATGTTTAATAAGTTGCAAGAGTTAAAGCCATCACATTCATAACTTCAAAAACTTTAATGAAAACAACAGTTAAGAAGAAAATATTGTTATATTAGAGTTTATTACTAACATTTTCATGAATAAGTTAATCTTCTAATGAGATAACCCAGGGTAACGAATATAGTAATCACACAAGCATTTGTAAGAAAATTTCTCAATTCTAGACAAAATTTGGCAGCATATACTCATAATTAGGACATAACCGCAGTTAAACGTAGTGAGTTCCAATCCTATAATTAACTTAAATAACTCCTAGCTGAATTAAGAAGAAAATAAGCCACAAATTCGCCAAGATTTTCATAAAGTTCACCCTTTTTAGTATCTTAGTCAATATAACCTTGAATATAGTTCATCTTCCCTCCACAATGAATCATTTTATTGTCCTCAATGTAAGGGAAAGACAAGAGAAATTAAAGAAAAAGAAGAAAGAAGCATGTAGCAACACGACCCAGAAGGTGATGAGTAGATTCCAAGAATAGAATCTCAGCACTAGTACAACTATAAATAGAATCATGTTCATGGAAGCTGTCTTTAATCAAGTTTGTGTAGATTTGCATCAACAAATAATAGTGAGAACTGACAATTATTAGCAAATTAAACCTCAATAAAGAAACTCGATAAAAGATAAAAAAGAAATAATCTTGGGTTGACTCCTAATTTATGCCAAGTTTCCAAGTCTTTAGTGTAATACCCCGTATTTTTAAAATCCAGATTTATTAAGTTTAATGATTTTATTAGCGTAATTTGATGTAAATAATTTATTATTTTAATTTCGATTCATTTTACAGATCTATCGATAATTTCGAATTCATAATTGAATGTAATTAATCATTGTCGTTGCGAACCATTCTAGACAAATTCGTTCACGACAATGATTTTATTATATTCTTATGATTTCGATCTTCGGTTAAAAATATATATTCCCGTTCTTTCTCGTATTTTGATTTTTAATATTTTAGATTCATTTTCAATTATAACTTCGTCGTGTGATTACGACCTTATTTTTGGAGTTATATTTCGTTAACTAAATATATTATTTAAATTATAAAATTTCTATTTAAATAGTTAAATTTATTTTAATAAATTTATTCGTAGAAAATATTTCCGACTTTAAATTTATTCTTTTTCAAAAATCGTTAATATTGTTGGGAAGTTTTAAATTTAAAAGATTTATTTAAGAATTTCTTTCCGAAATTAATTTTCTTCTGTTTCATGCTTTTGATTTACGGAAAGCTAATTTCGGAAATTATTTAAATTAGTCTCGGTTATTCAAATTTGACTTAAATATTTTATTACATACTTTTAAATAATTTATTTGAGGTCTTATAATATACTTCTGTAAATAATATAAATTTTTACGCTCGTTGCTAAATTCTTCGATAAATGTTTCCGAAATTCTTTATATAGCTTTTTATTAATTTTAAGCCTTCGGATTCTTTCGAAATAAATTTTAGATAAAAATCTTCCAAATTTTTTTTTTGATATTTAATATTTTATTTGATACTTGTATTTAATAAAAAAAAACACGGACTAAAACCCAGCCCGTGCCCCCGACCCCCTCCCTTCCTTTTCCTTTTTCCCTACTTCCCTTCTCGACAGTCCCCGACCTTCTGCTCTATTCCCGTCGGCTCCCCATCTGCAGCCTAGCCCCAGCTGTCGCCTCCTCCCCAACACATCCCTCCCCCTTCGTCGACTGTCGGCAGCCGCGACCGACTGCCACCAACCACGAGCTGCTGCGCACAGTAGCCACAGCAGTAGCTGCAACTGGAAGCAACGAGCGACAGCAGCAACAACAGGTCGCAGCAGCGGCGAGCCGCCGTCCGGCCATGGCGAGCTCGGGCGACGACCGGCGAGCCACTCTTAGCCTCTGACGAAGCTTCCCCGGCCCTCCTTGCTCCGATTTTTACTGATTTTGTTGGTATAAATTTTCGAAAACCCTAACCCTTGGTTTGATTAATTGGGTATGAATTAGCTTATAAAAAGCTAAATTGATTGTTTGTTTATGTATATACGTGCTGTAAGATTGATTTGGATAGGTTAATTGTGTGGTTGTGTTGGAATTTTGGAAAAATTGGATTTTTGGCCGGGTTATGCCCGAATTTTTCGGATTCGTCCAATTTAGATAATTTTGTTAAATTGATTATACAAAATGTTTTAAAATGTATCCAATTTCATTTTGGAACCGTCAATTTGAGAAATTTATGCAGGTTTTATCGGAATTTGATTCCTAGGTCGAAATTCGAGTGTAATGAAATTGGGTTGCGTAATTGAGTCGTTTTACTCAATTGATTTTATAATATCGTTTAAAATATATTTAATTTTATATTGGAAGTGTTGATTTGGGAAAATTGTGCGTAATTTATCGGAATTGAATTTTTAGGTCAAAACTCCTGCGGGTTTAAATTGGATTTTGTAATCGGGTTATTTTATTCAATTGACTATATAAATTACATTAGAATATGTTTAATTACATTTCCGAACCGTCAATTGGTATGTTTTGGCAATAATTGATCGGGTCTGCGTTCCGGGCTCAAAAACCCTAATTGTGCTAAATTGCGTATTTCGTTTATTGGTTTTGAGCAATTGATTATTTGATATGTTATAAAATGTGTTTAATTGCATTTCTAAACATTCAATTTGGTTAAATTTATGGAATTTTACCGAATTGCATTCTTGGGCCTAAAAACCTATATTTTAAGTGAGGTTATGAGATTGGTTATTTGTATAGTTGTTTTGCTAAAATTAAATTTATAAAAGTAGTTGAAATGATCCTAATTGTATTCTAATACCTTTAATTAGAATTAATTGATTTGAATTACCTGCATTTATGTCGTGGACTTTAAAACCCTAATTTTGAAAATTGATCATCTGGAATTGATTTATCAGAAGATCGTTTGTTGAATTTGATTGTCTAGATTTGTCTAAAATTAGTTTAATTGTGTTTTAAAACTATCAATTTGAGGTAATCAAAGTGATTTGGCCGATTTGTGGTTTAAGTATTAAAAACCCTAATTTTCTAGGATGATTTTATAAAATTGATTTTGCTATGTGTATTTTATCTAATCGAATTCTATCTTTGGGTTTTAAATCATTTAAATTCGGTTTTAACCTAATCGGTTTGGATTTGGTTCTATGTAAGTGGTTAGGTTACCTAATTAGTTGTAAAACCTAATAAATAAGTTATTTTCGATAAATTAACTTATGATCAATTATTCTTTCTCGGGCTTTCCAAATTAAGTTGAAATGTCCCAAGTGATATTTGAATTAATCCATTTTGATTTAGTTTTAACCTTAAATTTTAATAGAGCTATGCTTTTAAGTTTTAATTTTTGGACACGTTTTCTAAGAAAGATCATTTGTGTCGTTCGTGTTTATTTAATTAGAATATGTGGATTATTGATTGATAGGATAATTTCTAATTTAGTTTTCAATTTCTATCGGATCTAGGAAAGCTTTCTCGTGGATCCACGAGCTAGTGATCTCTCTCCCTTTTATCTCACTTAGCTAGCTTCGGATCCAGGTAAGTTCTCTACTTACCTCTACTTATGGGTATTTCGTAAGGATGTGGCTAAGGTCCCTACGTGTTATGTGACTTGCATGCCTTGGATGTTTTGTATATATACCATGTCCGGTTGTGTATCGTATGGTTGTCCTTAATGTGTTTTATGCGTAACGCAGCTTGGAGTTAAGGTATGTGGTATGTGTTTTTCTTACGACATGAATGTGATGTCCATATGTGGTAAATATGATGTGCTGTGATATGATGCAACCCTCTAGGACATGCATGCTAGGGTGATTATTATTATTATGACATGGAGATAAAAGGGCAAAAAGAAATAATTGGGAAGTGAGTTGCTAAAAGGGAGTATAAGGGACCCGATTAGGGTTTTGGGAAGAATTAGTAATATGGAAAAGGCGGAAGTAAAAATGATTAACGGTGAGTGAGGTGCGGGTTGAGAGTGAGAGTTTATGTTATGAGGAATGATTATGGGTGTTTTGGGAGAGAAAAAATATTGGGTGAAAAGGAGAGGTTACTTGTGGGAAAAGAAATGTACTAGGGTTGAAGTGGCCAACTAGGATTTTAGAGTCACAGGTGGAATCGATGGGTAGAGCGATATGATTTGGGATTGGAACTAAATGAGATGAGGTGTTGAGGATAAATGAATTAATGGTAGTGAAATAAGAGAAAGTTGGGCCACATAGGTCCTATTAGGGTTTCAAGGGAAACCCTCGAGGCTAATGGCGGGTGGAGTCTGATGTCACGAGGTGTTGGGCCTTCACCCACACCCTTAAGGGTTAGTTTTTATTATGTGTGAGTATAGAGGGAAATTGATATCGAGGTGTGATAAGGGTTGCACGAGTTCCAAGATATGGGACGGGCCATCCTGGGAGGATAAGTGTGGATATAGTTAGCCATGCATGTCAAGGGTAAAACACTTTCAATAAGATACGTTAAGATACTAATCACTTAAAGAGGAAGATGCTGAGCCGGGCCCAGACCGGTCCACCGGCGAATAATAGTGGCCAGGAGCCGGGGTGCCCTGGAGACCGTGCCACCGGCGAACAATAGTGGTCAGGAGCGTTTTGCCCTGTATGATTTCCGGTCCAACGGCTATAATAGCGGGGGTTACCGTGCTCAGCAAACCAAATGTAAAATTTATAAGACATGGGAAAGATACTAAATACTTACAATGGAACACCGTGTGAGTCGGGGCCAGACCGGTCCACCGGCAAATAATAGTGGCCAGGAGCGTTCTGCCCTGGAGACCGGTCCACCGGCAAATAATAGTGGTCAGGAGCGTTCTACCCTGAGTGTATACTTTCCGGTCCACCGGCTATAATAGTGGGGTTCCCGCACTCACATGGACTATTAAAGAATATGTGTGGAATGAATATATTATTGATAAGAATAAAGATTGAGTCACAAGCACTTACAGTGAAACACCATGCGAGTCGGGGCCAGACCGGTCCACCGGCAAATAATAGTGGCCAGGAGCGTTCTGCCCTGGAGATCGGTCCACCGGCGAATAATAGTGGTCAGGAGCGTTCTGCCCTGAGTTTATATATTCCGGTCCACCGGCTATAATAGTGGGGTTCCTGCACTCATGTGGATTAATACTGTGGTGTGAAATGACTACTTTTAATAAAGGCTCAAAGCAAATAAGTCTAATTGGACTATGGTCAGCTTTTATTATCTGTATTACTACATGCTGCTTACGTGAATATGTCACGCGTTGAGTTTCCAATAATATGGATTATTCCTACTTGAGGCGCATGAGCCACTTTATATTTCGGTTATACCATGCTTATATGTTTAAATGGGATGTTACATATGTTTCATATGTTACTACAGGTGTAGGACAAGAGTCATGTTGTGGGTTGTGAGTACGTTTGATATTGTATCCATATATTGTATCCTAATTTAATATGTACTTGATGTTACAGTTACGTCTCTCCCATAAGATAGGGTAGTGAGACTTACTCAGTATTGGACCCGTACTGATACTACACTGTTTGAATGGGTCCTGTGATGATCCACCGATGGTGGGGAGCAGACCTGTGATGCAGGTTGATCGGTTACTAAATTGGGGTGGAAGGCTTGACCTGAGTGAGTAAGCGGTCCGGATATTTACCCTTCGGAATCTGTTTTGTTTAATGGTATTCGTCTTTGGAATTTACGAGTGTTGTATTTAAATTTCCAAGGGTTTTGTAATTGACTTTTAATTTCTCGTAACACTGTCATGGTTTTAAAATTTGGATTTAATTGTTTGACAGGTTTTAGCCTTGCATCTAACATGAGATAGATGATTGACATTTATCTTATGTTAGATGTGGCGGTAACATCTCCCAAATTCTCTCCTAGCTTCCGCTTATTTCGTTCAAAATTTTTTTTTCAGGAGTGAAATTTGGGGGTGTTACATTTAGCCATACTTAATCTCTATCCACTAATCAATGTATATAGGTTCCAATAAGTTAATAGACTCAATCAGACCCTCCTCATTATCGTTAGTAATAGCATGGTTTAGTCATTGACCATTAACCATAAGAATATGACCATGTCCTAGGCTAGAGATCTATATAACACCAAAAGGAAAAACTTGCTAAACAACAAAGGGACTATCCCACCATGACCTTAGTTTCCTAGGGAAGAACCTAAGCATAAAATTATAAAGCCAAACTTGCTGATTAGGTCCAAAATATTTTCTAGAGATATTTTTATCATGTAAAGCTTTAGTTTTGGCCTTGTATATATTAGCATTCTCATTAAGCAATTCATCTAATTCATTTAACTGAAGTCAATGGTTAGAACTAGCTTATTTCATATCAAAGTTGAAGGCTTTAATATCCCAAAAAGCTCTATGTTCTAATTAACCATGAAGATGACAAGCCTTCCAAAAAACTAGTCTATATGGTGACATTCTTATAGGAGTCTCAAAGCAGTACAGTAAGCCCAAAGTGCATCATTCAACCACGAAGGCTAGTCTTTTCTATTAGGCATTACTATTTTATCAATAATAGATTTGATTTCATGATTCAACACCTCACCCTGACCACTAGTCCGAGGATGATAAGGGGTGTCTACCTTGTGTATCACATTAAAATTTTTAAGTAAAGAATCAAAAGAACAATGAATAAAATGGCTATCCCCATCTCTTATAAGTGCTCTAGGTACACCAAATTGACAAAAATATTATCTTTAACAAATTCCATCACTACTTTATGATCATTAGTCTTAATGGATTTAGCTTCCACCCATTTAGACATGTAATCCACATTAACTAATATATATATAAGAAGCCAAAAGAAGGTGGAAAAAGACCCATAAAGTCTATACCCCAAATATTTAAGATCTAAACAATTAGAATAGGGGTCAGTGGAATCATATTACGATGAGATATAACTCTAGTTTTCTAACATATATGACAATCAAGACAAAATTGATGTGCATCGTTAAATAAGTTAGGCCAATAAAATCCACTTTGAAGAACTTTAGTAGCAGCTCTTCGATCCCCAAAGTTCCTACCATAGGAATAAGAATGAAAAAAAGTCAAAATATTATAGAATTCATTTTTTGGGACACATCTTCACATCACTTGGTCAAAACAATTCTTAAGCAAGTAGGGATCTTCCCAATGATAACTCTGAACTTGTGAAAATAACCTATCCTTCTCCTACTTTGACCATGGAGAAAGTATCTTACTAGAAGCAAGGTAATTGATGAAATGCATAAACTAAGGAAGTTACAATTGTGAAACTACAAATAGTTGCTCACCAAGGAACTTATCCTATAAGGCCACTTCATTAGTATGTATAAGAAGGATCATAGATAAATGATCAGCAACTGAGTTTTTAGAACCTTTTGTTATCTCTAATTTTGATATCAAATTCTGTAATAATAGAATCCACCTAATTTATCTAGGTTTTAACTCCTTCTTACATAGTAGATATTTTAAAGCTACATGATCAATATAAATTATAAATTTAGAGCATAAAAGGTAAGAACAAAAAATTTCTAGAGCAAACACTATAGCTAGCAATTCTTTCTTAGTTGTAAAATAATTTTTCTAAGCATCCGTAAGAGTTCTACTATAAAAGAAAATTACGTGAGCGACCTTGTTCGCCCTTTGAATAAGAAATGCAACAATAGCATAATCAGATGCATCACACATAATTTTGAAAGGTAAAGAGAAATTAGGTGGTTGCGCTCTAGGAGCTTACACAAGTAATGACTTTATCTTTTCAAAAGAATCAGCACCTGACTCATCAAAAAGAAAAGCACTCTCTTAAGTAAGAAGAGTGGTGAGAGGCCTAGAAATCATATTAAAATCATTAAAAACACCTCTAATAAAAAGCTGCATGGCCTAAAAAAGATCTAACCTACTTGACAAAAGAAGAGATTGGAACATTAGAGATAATATCAACTTTGGGCTTATCAACCTCAATACCTTTCCTTAAAAATTTTATGACCCAAGACAATCCCTTTGTTCACCATAAAATGACTTTTCTCTCTACTCAAGATGATATTTACACCTTCACATCATTTCAAAATAGTAGTCAAATTACATAAAAAAACATTAAATGAAGACCCAAAAGTAGAGAAATGATCCATAAACATGTTTAAAATTTTATCAACCATGTCATAGAAATTAGACATCATATGTCTTTAAAATGTAGAGGGTGCATTGTGCAACCTAAAAGGAATCCTTCCAAAATGCAAATTACCTATTGAGCATGTAAAATTAGTTTTATCTTGATCTTTAGGATAAATAACCAATTAATTATAACCAGAATGGCCATCAAGGAAACAATAAAAACTTTGATATGCTAATTTCTCTAAGATTTGATCAATAAAATGTAATGGGAAATGATCATTCCATGTTATAGAGTTTAGCTTTCAATAGTCAATAAAAAATATCCAACCTATGGTTTCTCTAGTAGGTACAAACTCACCCTCACTGTTCTACATAACTGTGATTCCAGACTTGATAGGCCCAACTTGCATGAGATTGACCCACTAACTATCATAAATTGGGTATATGATGCCTAAATCAAACAACTAAAGTACCTCTTTCATGAATATATATTTCATATGTGGGTTATGCCTACATTGAATTTACCTTATAGGTTTAACCTTCTCTTTAAAAAAAAAAATCTTATGCATATAGATTGTTGGACTAATTCCTCTCATATCTACTATTAACCATCTTGTAGTTTTCTTATGATTATATAACACCTTAATCAATTCTAATTCTTACTCCTTGGATAATGCAGTAGAAATTATAATAGCTAAAGTCACATTAGGTCCTAGATATGCATATTTTATTGTAGATGGAAGCATTATCAACTCAAGTTTAGGGGGAGATAAAACATATGGAAGGGTTGGAGACTCGGAAAGAGGTGGCAAAGGCTCATGTCTAGACACCCACGATGAAGTTTTTACTAAGGGAGTCTTATCAAGAATGAAACTTAGCTCCTTTTACATATCTCTAATATAAAAAGATTTAAAATTTTGGTTTGAAATATTAGATTCCAAATAATCCTTTAAAACAAGGGTAGGCAAAGCTTCTTCAACTAACTCATCAATTAGGTCAACAAAGAAACATTCAGATTCCTTTTTGATGGTGGGATGAGAAGAAGCTTTGAAGATATTGAGCCTAATTCTCATATTCAACATAGAAACATCCATTTCTCCTAACCTACATTTAATATAAGAATTGGCAGTTGCTAAAAAAGGATTTCATAAAATGCCTGGAATATTTTTAGATGATTGACTAGACTCCATATCTAGCACTATAAAGTCTACAGGGAAGAATCCTTTGTCAATCTTAATTAAAACATCATCAATATTTCCTCTAGGAACTATAATAGACCTATTAGATAATTGTAAGGTGTAATTAGAAGGTTGTAGCTCACCCAAGCCTAGTTGCTCATACATAGAATAAGGAATCAAATAAACACTTGCACCTAAATCTAAAATTGCCTTTGAACTTGGGAGTTTTATCAAATTGGAAAATAGAACTTACATGATCACTTAAAACTAATTTATTTAGAAGAATGAGCCTTTGATTTCCTTTTAAAAGTATACATGTCCTTGAGAAATTTAGCAGAGGTCGGGATTTATTTCATAACATCTAAAAGAGGTAGTTTTATTTGAACTTCCTAAAATTATGTAGAATGTCCTTTTTTTTTTCTTATTCTTTCTATATTATGAGGCCACATCTAAGGCTTGAGGGTAATGAAACCTAGGCTTAGATGTAAGTAAAATATTATATTTATCATTTTCAAAGGGAGTGAATGTCTCCTTATCTTTATCAATTGCATCATTTTTAGCTTGAAACTCACTATTATTATCATTAGCTTCCTTGTTAGTAACCTTATTGTCTAACTCTTTTCCATTTTTCAAGACCATGTCTGAATTCACTTGTCAATGATTTTGACCTTTAGGATTTCTAATTGAATGACTAGTTAATTTACCATCATCTCTTTAACTAAAAGAATTAGCTAATTGACCAATTTCAGTTTTAGGTTTAGCTATGAACTATATGTGAGAATCAACAACATACATTTTATTGTCAATATTTTGGACAATAGAAGTTACAATTCCTAAAGTAGAAATAATCTTTTCTAAGTTAGAATTACTACTAGCTGGTCGTGGGGTTTGGGTAGGATACCTTTGAGATTGGAATCCAGGAGTAATGTTCATGCTATATTAACCCTCTTGGTTAGGTCGTTATTCTTATTATTGCGTATCTCCACTTTGCTGTTTCCATGAGAAGTTAGGATGATTCCTCTACCCCATATTGTACATAGTTAAATACATATTGTTTTGTGGAGGATACCCTTGAGTTTCATTCACTTGTTTATGTGATAATTTATAATTGCTAATAGGAAAGTCAAAAGATAAGTGAGTAGGGCTAGCACATACCTCACATACTTCATTAGTATTGAAGGAATTCACATGTATATTATTCACATTCACTAATTAATCTATCTTTTTATTCAAAATATCCATTTAGTCCATTTTTCTAGTAAGAACATGTACTTTATATGCAAGATCATGATTATAAGAAATCTCATAAATTCCCCCATTACCCCAAATGTTCTCGATGTGTGAGCATGATAAAAAGTAGCATGTTTTTGTGAATTTTCACATAAAATCATAAGATAATTGCCATGCTTCATTAAAATTTTTCTACATAAAATTTCGTTCACAAGAAGCATTTACCATTTTTTTGATTATGTTCATTAAGTCCCTAATAAAAACTACGTATTAGGTGCCATTTAGGGACTTCATGATGTGGGCATTCTCGTAGAAAAACCCTAAACCATTGCCATACATCATAATATAATTCATTAGGCTTTTGATAAATATTTGTTATAGTACGTCTCATAGAAATTAGTTTACCAATTGAATAAAACTTCTTCAAAATATATTTTTGTAACTGGGCCCGAGTAGTCAGCACAACAAACTTCTATGAGTGCATAAATATTTTTGCAATTGTTATAACAATATTTTACGTATTATTTATCCATTCTTTAGCCTTATCTTTTAGAGAAAAATTGAATAACCACATACAAATAACATAAGAAAAATTGTTAGGTAAATTGAATGCACAAAAAACTTCTATGAGTGCATCAATATGTTTATATGGATTTTCATATTCAAACCCATGAAATATAGGCATCATTTGAATAATTTGACATTTAATTTCAAAATTCACATCAACATCAAGTAGCATATTACCAATAGGTGAAGTGCAAGTGCCACGAGTGAAGTATTCACTAAGATTATGTTTCTCTTCCATCGTTAATTTCTTATTAGAACTAGAGTCAACTTTAGTATTCTCTTTTGAATCTCTTTTCTCTCTAATTGTAAGTTTAGTTTCAGGGCCAAATGAACTTAACTCATAAGGAAAAGACCCATGACCAAACATAAACTAAACATATGAAACACACATAAAGACATAAAAGAATGAATAGAAAGAACCTAAAAGTTAGATTCTAGTCTATTCTTGCACAAATAAAAAAAATAAAAAAATAAACAAATAATCTATCACCATTCCTTGGCAATAATGCGAAAAACTTGATAGAGATTTTAATCAAGTTTTAAAACCCTATACTTGCAAGCATATAAGATTGAGTAAAAAGGGATAATAGGGTATCGAATCCTCAGGGAAGGGTAGATTAAATTAAGCCTACTATATAGTTAATTAATCCTAGAAAAAGAATAATTCAAATTGATTGGTAAAATTAAACTACTGATAAATTATACTAAAAATATGGAATTAAACCACATGCTTGAATTAGCTTGATGTAGATAAGAGAACTTTAGGACAATTGAACCCACCTCTATTAATATGGTTAATAATTAATTGGGATTCTTGAACACCCTAACTACAAGCTTGGAGAGACTCACACAGAAAGATACTTATGCTTAACTAATTAACATAAACCATCTAACTAAAGCATAGGGTATTCAATTATTAAATCACAAGCCATCAATTACAATTGCATACAATCATACCTTGAAATACAAGAAAAAAGTATGTAATTTAAATGCCTTATTAAGTTGATAAATAATTCTACAAAGAAATACTACCAACTCAAATTGGTAAACAATGATAGACCAAATCATCTTTAGGTTATGTAATCATCAACCCAAAATTATTTCTCAAGGAACGAATTTAGTAAATCATACTAATAGGGTCTCATCAACACCCTAGAATTAAGCAATTAACTACTCATAATTATGGAAAGCATCACCAAAATACATGATAGAAGGATTGAATCTCTGGTTGGTACATAGGTTTTTTTGTCCTCAGCTAATCGTAAGCTCTTCATTTTTCCACTACTATTCTTTCACTGCTACTTTATTCTTCATATAGTTTTCTTTCCCTATGATCTTCTATTTTTCCTCTTCTTACACTTGTTTTTTTCTTTTTGCCTAATGGAGATCAAATCCTCTCCACAAAATTTATGGTAGAAAGTCCTATATTTGGAATTATAGCTCAACTGATTCTCGATTCCTAAGATACGTATGGGTTTTGCTCTTTAGCCAACAAAACCCTTCCTCCTCTGTTGAGTAGTTGTCCTCCAACTTTTTATGTATAAGGTTGTGTTAGTGTGGACTTATATATGTTGCTACTATTTACTTAAAAAAAAACATGATCATTTAGTAAATAGGCTTTCCCCCTTTTCTTCTATTGCTGCATATTATTACTACCTGCCAAATCATGGAGAAAATATTAATGGATCACATAATACCTATTAATGTAGTTACTAGCATTATAATAAAACCACACTAGCTAATACAAACTAATAATGTTTAGGGACTTAAGAACTTGATGTAAAGGGGTTAGAATATATAATATTATGCATTTATCAAGTTTATAAATAAAACCCTATTACTCTCTAGATATAATTTACTTTTATTATATTGAAAATGATAAATTTTGGTGTTCTTCATCAATTTTAGAATCACTTATTGTTTTATTTTCTATTTTCTAAATTTAATTTATATTATTCATTTGATTTACTTTTTCATGCTCGACATTTCCATGATTATGCTTGAGTATATTTCTTTTCTATGATTAGATTTAGTTTAAATTATTGATTATTGATAAATTAGTTTATTTTCATTCTCGTTGCTTGAATTCTTAAATTTAATTATTTGTTCTTCATTTATAGATGAGATTTTTGATCACGGACTTGACTTTGCATAAGTATTTAATCGAAGAATCAAAAGGTGAAGATTAATAAATGGAAATCTAGTAATTAGAAAAGAGAATCAAAGTAGGAAAGTAGGCTAGAGTCTCTTGGAGATTTTACCGATTTAGCATAGAACCTAATGGATTTAATTTTATTTAGTACCATGAAAATTGGTTAATAAATTAGATTAGATACGATTATTAGACTTTAAAAGGGGTTGTTAATTAATTTAGGCTATTTCACCGTATCATATTTAAGTAGTTGTTTGGGATTTAAGTTGATTACTCATTAATTACTTATTTATGAGGACAATCTAACCGCATGTTTTATTATAACTAATTTAGATATTATATTTTGGTAGACTTTGCATGTATTTCCTTATTTCATAACCATATCATTTCCAATTACATAGTCCGAAAAGCTAAAATAGTGGAGGTTAATACTTGAAAATAACGTCCTTGTTGGATACAACTTTGATGTGCATCAATAAGTCTATACACTTGTTGATTTGGATCAAATAATTTTTGGTGTGATTGCTAGGGACTTAGCGAGTTGATACTGAATCATTTTTATTTAGCTAGACTAGTTTTTATTTTATTTTGTTTTTATTTTTCTTACTTTGAAAGATACTTTGTTTATGACTTCAAATACCTTATATGCAATGGTATCTTAGGTTTGAGATTACACTTGAGTTTGATCAAGATATTGAGAGGATGTTATGTGAATTAAGGAAGTGGGTGCATGAGATAAAGGAAGGGAAAATTGCAAACATTATGACTAAATACAAGATAAGCATAGAAAATAATTATTCTCTAAAGGATTTGCATCTCCAAATGTATATGGTCAATTATAAGGAAGCCTACTATTGCGAAGAATAACTTCAAACTAAATCCTTCACTCCTCTCTATGGCTTAAAAAAATTAGTTTGAGAGTAATCCTAATGATGATCTAAATGTGCATCTTTATTTCTTCCTTGAGTATTGTGACATATTGAAGATAAATGAAGTAAGAGAAGCTATAATAAGGTTGAAATTGTTCCCTTTTTCACTATAGGATAGAGAAATAGAATGGTTATAGCCACTTCCCCCAAGATCCATCATAACATGGGATCAAATTTCATGAGCCTTCCCTCAAGACGTATGTTCCTCCTTTGAAGATGGACTAATTAAGGAATGACATCACATGTTTCACTTAATGGTATGTAGAGTCACTCTATGATGCTTGGGAGAGGTATAAGTACTTGTTGAGAATATGCTAGACAAAATTTATATGATTAACCCATACTACACACCTCTTATAATGGATCCCTCTACAACACTAAACTAATAGTTGACGCTCCATGTAGAGGAGCACTAACAAACAAGAGTGTGAATGATGCAAGGTAACTTATTAAGGACATGGAACAAATTGAATTTTAATGGTCAAATTATTGCTCTTTATCTAAAAATAGTAGGAGATATGACATAGATGCATTAAGCCATATAAATTCTAGGTTAGATGCATTATTTCTAAAATGAGACAAAATGAGAATGAATTCAATTGCATCGTGTCTTGTGATTGTGAAATATGTTATATGGTTGGAAATTTTCCTATGGAAAGTTAAGTTAGAAATACCCTTTCTCCAATTGCATTATTATTTGAGCATGTTAGCTATAATAATAATTTAAATTAGAATGAGGATCCTTTTTCTAACACTTATAATTTAAGGTAGAGAAATCATCCTAATTTCTCATATAAAAAACACCAAAAATATTACTCCTTAATCTATTTTTATACCTCCTAGTTTTTAAGCTCATAAGATCAATTGACACACACTCCAAAAGTCTAAATTGGATATCATGATGGAAAAATTATTGACCTCACGAAGAAAATAGAAAAAAATAAAAAAATAGAATAGAATCATAAATGATGCTATCAAAAACTTAGGTTCTAAGGTTGATTCTTTAGCTATCTTTAACAAAATTTTATCAAATAAAATCACTCAAGTGGCCTAACATTTTAACTCTTCTTATAAACCTTTAGGTATGTATCTTAGACAACTTAAGACTAACGCAATGGAATCCACCAACACCATCACACTTATGTGTGTACAAGAGCTAGAAGAGCCATTTATGAGAAGTAATCATGATGATGTTAGAAAGGAGAGTAAGATTGTAATACCCCGTATTAATAAATCCTTAATTTAGACATGTAAGACTTAAAGTTTGATTAGTAGGCTAGGTAAACCATAAGATTATTTTTAAGCGATCGCCTTATTGTCTCGAGTAAGTCCATAAATGGTAAGTTATGAAAATAACCCAGATTAAATGTAAGGATGAGTAGAGGAAGGTAAAATTGATGACGATAATAATACCGATAATAAGAAGAGAGTAATTAAAATAGATGGGATGGCAATACTAATAATCTTATTATGAATAACACTTTTAATAATAATACCAATAACAAGGATTGTAAGAATAATAATAATGTTAGAAATAATTACAAAAAAGTAAAATAGGGGAAGTGCTAACACAATGATAATAATAATGATCATAATAATATTAGAGACATGTTTTCTTTTTGTGAAAATTAAACCTTGCTTAAGTGGGATTCTTTTCCTAATAACCATACACTTGAAAGATTAATACTTTGGGAGGATTTTTCTAATCAATCCCTAACCAAACCCCCATTATTTTTCCCCACTCAAACCCAGCCAAAAATCCCCAACCTGTCGAGCAAAGGCCCTTCCCCATGCAGCCCATCACCTCCCTTCTCCTCTCCATGCATGTGTCCATTCTTGTCTAGCAACCACTCTCCTTTTGTAGCTTTCCCTCTACCCCAAACACATCCCATCACCTCTCTGCATTACCACCCTCTCATGCCACACCCCGCCCCTGCACATCGTAGCACCAACCTAGCCACCCTCCCTCACACCACTCAGCTAACCTACAACCCAAACCCTCGAAACCCAGCCCCTTCCCCCAGCTTGTAGCCCTCACCTTTCCTTTCCCCTAGCCTGCACCCCTACTCTATCTTCTAATCATCTACCCACATATTTTCCCTCCTTTCCCATGCCTCTCCACCCTACAAAACTGCAACCATCAACCCAGCCATCCTCCATCACATCATCCAGCAACTTGTAGCCATAGTTGCACGTAACCCTAGCCTTCCCCCAACTTGAAGCCCCTATCTTTCCCTCCTCTCAACCTGCACACTTACCCCACCTTTCTAGCCATCTACCCCTCCATTTTATTCCCTTCACCATGCCTCAACCTGCCCTTGCAGTCCCCCTTTCCCATGCAGCCTGTCGACACCCTCACCCCCCAAAAGAACTCGCTTGCAAACCCCTTAGCTACTAACCCACACAACAACCCTTTTTACCCCTTCTTTCCCTTCCTTTTATTGAGTCCAATTCTGTAGGAAACACCCTCATTTCCTCTCCCTTTCATCCCTTTAATTTTTCCCTTGTAGTCCTCTCTTTCCCTTCCCTTAATAGCAGCAACTAAAATTTGGGTTGTAGCCCCAAAATTCCCCTTCCCTTCACCGAAATTTAGCCTAAAAATAACCCAGCATTTGCCTTGTGTTTCACCTCCCCAAGCAGCCATTATTTTTCCCCAACGTAAGTATTCCATCTTTCGGTGGGTTTGGTGCTTAAGTTCATGCACCAACCGCCTTGTTTATTTTCCCTAATCATTTTTCAAGTATTAGCTCATATAGGTTGTCTTTTGATTATTTTAATTAGCGTAAATATTAATGCTCGTAGTTTTGGACGGTGTATTCATTTCTAGGTAATCTTGACCCCACCTAAGGTATTTGTGGAATAAGCTTCGTGGTGTTAATATTTTCTTAGCTCAAGGTAAATCTAACTAATCCGTACACGGTAGAATTTTATGTGAAAATGATAATCTAGTTTTCTTGGATAAAAATCATGATAGGTTGAGGATATCAAATTATTGTATTTTTGTGGGAAATGGGAGCATGTTTTAGTTCATTTCTACATAAATATCATGATGTGTAAATTAATATATGTTATCATTCAAATTTTTATATGCCTAAGTAATATTCTAAAATTTGAAGAGTGTATGCTAATAATAACGAAATTGGATTTATGCTAGTAAAATGAGATGAGTATGTTTAAGGTAAAAATGTAGTTTTATATACCATGATTTGTATTTGAGATTTATTTGTGGAAATTATATGAATTTATGAGATATTAGAAATGTATGCTAATAGTGTTTACGTGTACTATGTATGGTGAATGGTTAGGGATAATATGATCTTTTGTAGTACTAAAGAAATTATAGTATGTAAAGTATCATTAGCTATTTTATGCTAGCATTTTCATGACAAATATCCTATATAAGTAAACTTGATAATAAAAGTGAAGGAAAATGTGGTAGCTATAGGTTGAGGGGTATTTTGGTCATTAAGGTAAAAAGGTGTCCCAAAGTGAATAATTGGACTAGTTGAATTAAGTGTTGGCCTTAAAATAATGTTAAAAATAATTGGACAATTGGTTTGAACACTGAATCGAGTGATTATTCAGGCTATGGCATGATGCCTAACCCTAGGTCGTGTCGGCTTGGAATGGTTGTGACCCTCGTGGTCTTTTGGATGTGATGTTGTTTGTTGATTTTTGACTAAGTTGAACATTATGAACCTCAATATTCTAAAAGTAATAACTCAGAATTTCATAAGACACTAATTACTTAAAGAGAAAGACTTGAGTTGGAAAGGAATCTTGTGCCTCAGACTTGGCCGCCGAGTGCATAGTTTGGGTCTTCAGGTTAAGGGGCTCATTTATGCTCTATAGGTATTCCATACACCCTATAGGGAGTACGCGTACTTAAGGACTTGAGTTCTGAGGTTAGTATGCACGACTGTTATGTCGTGTGGCTTCCTTGGTGAGCTTTGCCCTGGAATCAAGTGATTTATTTTGGTACCACCCTCCTCGACGATCATTGTCATGGATAAGGGATTGGATTCCACTTGAGAATTATTATATAAATTATATAACCGGATTAGACACCCACCATAATACTTCTGTAATAATTGGATTAGGAGTGACTTGACCTTGGTTAGATTGTTTGGAATATCAATAATTCTTCCTATTATGCTATAATGTACAATCGATGGTAAGTTAAAATGGTTGTGAAATTATAATCATGTTTTAAATGCCTTTGATAAGGATTTTGAGCTAACTCGTAATGTTAATTGTGATGTGGATTTGTGTTTTGAAATTGTGTCCTTGTATGTGATCATATGTTCTATTTGAATTCCGTATTTGTATGATGATTGCTACGTGGGTATGCTATCTCTCTAGAGGCATTATGGTTTACTCAGTAAGAGGAAGTCGTACTGATACTATCACTTTTTAGAGGAGTACGTGCATGGAAAGCATTGGTTGAAGGATTATGAGGAGTGTCACCCCGGAGAATAGTTAGATTAAGGGAGTGAGTGGACCCCGTCCCCTTTTTCCCTTTTCCTTGTAACTTTGGTGGACCGGATGAGTGTAAGGCAAACCAATGTTGACTTTTGTGTACTCTTTTGTTATTTTCTGAAAATGGTTAGCTATTTAATTATCTAAACAGTCATTTGTCATGGATAATCTTTCTTTTGTAAAACTCTTGATTATGTATTGTACTTCTCTTGTCTTTTTGTTGGTTTGACTTGTTTTAAGCCTTAGCACTTGACATAAGGATGGTGAGGAGGCCGGACTTATGTTAAGTGTGGCGGTAACACCCATCGTTCTTTAATTTTTGCTTCCGCAAAGCAAAATTTTAAAAAAAATTTCAAGTCGTGATTCTTGGGGTGTTACAAAGATAGTTGTGACAAATGACAAATAACATGTTAATGAGAAAGAGCATGAGATTGATAAATATGTGCCTCCATCACCATATAAGATTTCTATCTCTTATTATCAAAGTTTAGTAAAGGCTAGATTTGAAAACTAGTTTAGGAAATGTTTTAGATTTTAAAAAATTATACATTAACATCCCATTTGTTGAGGAAATATCTTAAATATCAAGGATATCCTATATAATAAGATGAAATGAGAGGATTATGAGACCATAAACCTAACTTAGGAGTATAGTGACATGATTAAAAATAAATAATCCTTTAAGTTTATGAACCCCAGATCATTCTCTATCCCTTGCATAATTAGTGATGTTTTGATTAATCAAGCTTTATGTAATCTTGGATCTAGTGCAAGTTTTATGCCTCTATCTATATGTAATAAGTTGCAAATAGGATATTTGAAGCCCACTTCTTTTTCTCTTTAGTTAACTAATAAATTGCTAAAATTCTAGGTAGGTATATTAGAGGATGTATCTATTAATGTTTGTAATATTTATATATTGATTAAATTTCTTATTTCAAAGATGAATGAAGATGCTTAAATCCAATTATTCTTGGGAGACCTTTATTAACTACCATTAGTGCTATAAGTGATGTGAAAAAGGTGAGCCTATCTTCAAAAATAGCATATGAGAATGGCAAATTCAATTTATCTAATGTTAAAATTTTTCATATTTTTAGCAACATTTGTAATAAGGTTGATTCAAGAGATAAAATGACCCACAACTTGTAAGGATCATATGGGGAGTGTTATGTGATGATTAAGCCATATGATATTAAAGGAATTTCATATGTCAATGATGAATGTTATGAAAAGCAAAAGTGGAAAAGATGTTGGACGTGCATACTTCGTCGAATGAGTGTTCGTTCCCAAACTAGCATTAGTTGATCTTCAGAGGTCGAGACAATAACAAAAAAATGAGAATTTCTTGGGAGGTAATCCATGTTGTGTTTATGTTAATTTTCCTTTTTATTTCTTAATGCATGAAAAAAAGCTAAAAAAGTTACAGTAACAAATTATACTTGGTGATGTCTTGATGGTGTTATGTGTTTGTTGTTTATAATTATAAGGCAACCCCCACCTTGATTTTATTTAACCACCATACACGTCTACTGAAACCTAGAGTAATAACTCCACATTATCACACCCCACTACAACTAGATGTAAATTTTTGGTAGATTAGTGATTAATGCATAACAACCGACCATAGTTGTAGTCAACACAGGCGGCCTGACAAACACGTTTCATTCTAGAATCTGCTATAGAACCTCCTATAGCACACAAACCACCATGAACCATATCAATAATCCTGTTATACTACCCATTTATATAACACATTAGAGACTATGATTCTAAAAATTAGAGGGGAGTCTTTATCATTTTTTTGTGAATTTCTTTCTTTTCTTGTCATATTCCCTTTTACTTCAGCATGTTTTTGTTTTATTTTTTAGTTTTATTTTTCTCAATTTTTTTGAAACAAATAATTGATAAATGATAAGCCAAAGGTGGCAAACATGATGAAGCTTTTCTACACAACTTGATAATACATTTAATAAGACCTATTGGTTATTCGTGAGTATAAAAAAAGTCCTTCCAATGTATTTTTAAATGTGGACTTAAAAATTATTATACTATCCAAGAACTTATTGTAATGGTACTCTAGCAGCTTATTTTTATAGGTTTACTAGCCTAGATAAAGATATAGGGAATAGAGTAGCAAATATTGAAATTAGTGAGACTTTGAGTTGGTTAGAATTTTCATTTTTTTTAGAGTTTCATTGTTTCATAATTGTGTGTATTATTCCCTAATATGTGAAAAAAACTTGAATAATTTCTCTTTAAAGCCACATCTAAATTATGCATGCATTAAAATGATTTAGGCACTCAGTTTTATTTTTATAGTTATATTAGCTAAATTGCATATCAAATGGTATTACATTGAAAAGGTTAGAGCTAAAATGGATTGGGAAACTTAAAGGGGAATCAATAAATTCCTTCTCCTATTTGATATGGCTTTTATTGAGCAATTTTATGCCGATTGGGACCTAAAAATAATTGTTACTTCTTTATGGGGTTATATTATTAGCTAACATAATTTATTCAGTCATTTTTGAATAGATCAATAAGAAATTTTGGCAAATTCATGATTTAGAAAATTACATCACCAAATCTCTTCTCATTAGAGGTCTAGTTGATCAATCCTTTGTGGAAAATTTTTATTTGGCCAAACTCAATTCAAGAACTTCCCTAAGAATGGATTTGTAGTAGAGGATTGATGGCAAATAAATGAGCATGGCTATATGGCCGATGACAAAAAAGGTAGAAAAGCCCCTAATGCCAAGACAAATACTAGATAAGTAGGTTCATAGGCAAGAAAAGGGTTGTGTAGATCTAAGTTTGATGGAAAACTTAGTCTGTTGACTTACTCAAATGGATAGATTTAAAAAATACTCAACTTTATTGGCCATCCTCACATATATATATATAATGTGGAAAAAGGTTAATAGACATTTTCAAGGCCATTACCCATATTAACTGACATGAAATACATAAACCTTTGTAAGTGGTGTGCTTATCATTGGAAGTATGGGTATACTATTGATGAATGTTAACAGCTAAATATTATGGTTAATGATCTAGTATGTAATGGTCATTTAAATTATTAGGCATAGAAATCCCCATTCATATAATAGATAGCAAAAAATCAATAATTTCTACCACTGCCTTATAGCAATAGACCTTATAAAATTATACACACTATTAAAGGAGAATATTCCTTAGCTGGAGTGAGCAACGTGGCCTTAAAGGCATACATTTAAAAATTAGACCTCCATGAGAAAAAAAGAGCAAGAACAAATAAGTGAGAAGTCAGTCTCACGATAAAAGATTAGGATCCAAATATATGCAAGCATTATGATGACCCTTTTGTAGTTGAAGTGCAAATTCCAAATTGCATAATAAATAGGGTCCTTATAGAAATAGGTAATTCTGTTGATGTCATATTTGAAGAAGCATAAAAGCAACTAGTAGTGCTAGAAAAATCCTTGATAAATAATACTTTACCTCTTAAGGGATTCATGAGTAACATTATGAAATCAAAGGGAATGGTGGATCTCACTATAACAGTTAGTTAGTCGGGAGTGTTGAAGAACATCAAACAATACTTTTTGGCAATTAATTTCCTCTCACCATATAGGGTGCCATAAATAACCTCTTGGCTATAAATTTTATGGCTAGATACTTAATAAGGTTTTTGTTTGGTGGAGGATTGGAAGAGGTATTTGGTAATGGGAGAATTGCGCACTAAAGCTATACAATTAAAGGAAAGGGCACCTTAGGATTATCATATGACAAATATTTATGAGAAATCCTAGATCTGGAAGATATGTATGCCTCTAGGAAGGGGATCTAGGATGCTATGGAGGAAGAAGTGATGTTATTAGAAGATGCAAAATGCTAGGTTATGATAGGAAAAGATATCAATGATGTTGAGAGAGAAAGAGAGAGGAGTTGCTGGCATTTCTCACAAGCAATAAATATGACCTTTCTTGGATGTTGTCTAAACTAGAGGACATTTCTAGGAAGATATGGCATTTCTAGGAAGGGCATTTATCAAAACCAGTAAAAGAAAAAAGAGAGCCATCAAATATAAAAAATATAACATGATTTGAAAGGAGGTAAATAAATTACTCTATTTATAATTCCTTAGGGAGGAGAATTATGCTTATGGGATAGTTAATCAGGTTATGGTGAATAAGTGTAATGGAGAATGGATAACATGTGTTGACTTTAAATAATTGAAGAAGGAATGTTTTACAGATGGCTACCCATTCCCTCGCTTAGATAGACTTACCAAATATACGAATATGTAATAAAGCCTAAGATTTATGGATTCCTTCTTTGGGTATCATCAAATAAATATTGCCAAGACTGAATAAGAGAAGATGAATTTCATCATTAATGACATACTTTATAGTTATAGCATAACATCTTTCAGATTAAAGGATTTTGAGGAGGCTTTCCAAATATTGATGAATACAATCTTTCAAGAATAGGTTGGAAAAAAGATATATGATTATGTTGTTGACATGATTGTGAAAAGTAAGGAAAAAAAACCTATATACAAGGGCTCTTCTCTATTTTTGACACCTTGAGAAGATGTCATATGAAAATAAATCCCACCAAATTCCCCACCAAATGCATTTTCAGATTAAGTGTCAGTAAATGTTTGGGATTCATGTTTTTGAATAGAGGCATAGATGTAAATTAGGAAAAGTTGCTACAAGTTTGGATATATAACCTCCTATAGGGGAGAAGGACATTTAGCAGCTGATAGAAAAGTCAGCTATATTACATAAATTCTTATTGAGAGGTGTAAATAAAAGTCTACCTATTTTCAAACTCCTACAACCAAATTTTAATTTTCAATAGATAGAAGAAAATTGGAAAGTGTTTGATGATTATATCCATTTATCCAGATTACAAAGCCTTATAGCCCTAATAGTGGGATGAGTACTATTAGAAACATTAGAATAGGTTATTTCTTCTATTCTCATTAGGGAAGATATTGAGTCTGGGACATAGAAGCCTATATATATATTACATTAGCAAGGTGTTTAGTGATGTTGAGCAATGATATTCCAACTTAGAAAAGATGGATTATGCCTTTCTTATTGACTCAAGAAATTTAACACTTTATTTTGGTTCTTACTTTATTATGGTTTTGACTAATATTTATCTTAGGACTATTTTACATAAACAAAATAATTATGGGAGATTGATGGTTTAGGTCAATAAATTTTGTGGATATAAGATTCAACATTGACTAAGAAATACCATTAGGGCCAAGTTCTATCTGATTTCATTGTTCTATTTTGATTCAAATATGAACTCAATCTATCATTTGATCTAAAAGAGTAAAGGGAATGGACTATATACGTAAAAGGGCATCTAATAGTTTATGTGTTTTGATTAATGTGGTCTTAAATGAGCCAAAGTGTATAGCTATCAAATGTGAATTAACATTCTATTTTGCTATCACTATTAATGAAGTTGCGTATGAAGTTGCTTTAGCTAGACTCTAAATAGCTTAGGAGGTAAAAGGAAAATAAAATCATACTATTCAATAACTCTTCACTAGTCGTCGAGCAATATCATGACTAGTATGAAGTTAGGGAGCCCAGCATGGAAAAATACCTAGGGAACCTTATCAAAGTAACATAACATTTTTTTATAGAAATCAAAGGTAAGTTTTAAAAAAAAAACCCTAGACGCTCTCTCCTCTCTCCTCCTCCATGGCACGCACGAGGAGTGCAATGGCAGCAACCAAGAAGAAGAAGAAGGCTTCAGGGAGTTCTAATTCTGGGGTTGAAAAGATTGATCTGGCTAGGAGTTTTCATGCCTCTTTTGATGAATCTGATAAGGCCTTATCGAAAGATGGAAATACATGCATGGTTCATGCAGAGGTTAACGTCGATCAGGAAGACATTCATAGGGTTAACAGTTCTTGTTCCAAGGAGATTGCCAATTCTGTTGTCTCTATTGATGATAGGGGGAATGGCTCCTTTGACATGGATTCTTGCGAGAAGATGGTAGACGAGGGGTTGCAGCCTTGATCCTTGACTACATCTTGGAAGGACTTGGTTGCGGGCAATATATTTCCATTGCAAGGATCATCCTTGACTTATGTCCCTCCTGCTAGGGTTGGGGATAAGATTCAGGTTTCTCTGCAGAAAGACAAGGTGGAGAAGAATTGTGAGGATTGGCAATGGGCTGTTGTTGGCTATGTTATTGGTTTTTGTCCAACTATGCGTCAAATGGTTGGGTACGTGAAGATAATTTGGTTAGGGGTTAAAGAACCAAAGGTGTTGCTCCATGACCAAGGGTTTGTAGTTTTCAAATTTGATTCTCAAGAGGATAGAGATTGGGTGCTATCGAAACCTTATTGGTGTTTCTTCAATAGGCCTTTTATCCTCAAGGAATGGCATAGGGGATTTCAATTCTCTATGGAAAAGTTTCAATTCATGCCTCCGTGGGTGAAGCTTGTTAACTTGCCTTTGGATTATTAGGATGTGGATTCCTTAAGTAGAATTGGTAGTGCTATTGGCAGGCCTCTTCATCTAGATGGGATAACATTTGCTGGAGAAAGAATCTCTTTTGCTTGAATGTTAGTTGAAGTTGATGTGTCCAGGAAGCTAGTTGATTCTGTTAATTGATCCTGATAGAGAGGTCCTGACTCAAAGGATTTTCTATGAATGGAGGCCTAGTTTCTGTAATGTTTGTCATGAGGCTGGTCATTCTACTGATAAATGTAAGAAGGGGACTAAGGTGCAGAATGATGGGCTAGCTGTTAAGTCTGTTCTCAGAGTTAAGGGATAGTCAAAAGGGGAGCAAGGAGGTACATTTTGGAGGAAAGTTCCCATGGGGCTCTCAAGGCCTCAGAAAGATGGTCAGAAGGTAGATAAGGAGATAGACATGTAGGTTGATCCCAATATCCCTGGACCTAGATCTATTATCCATGCTCCTGGTAGTGAGAATGGTTATAGTAATGACAAACATGTTTCTTTTGGGGGTGTGCAGAGACACTTTTCCAAGGGCAAAGAGATTCAGCCACTGCTTTCTCAGGGAACAAGTTTGCTTGCTTAAGTCCGCCTGTTGATAATCCCCTGGAGCATACAAGCAACTTGTTCTCTCAGGGGTCTGACCTTGGTATTCCTTTGGATCCCTATCAAGATCCCCATGCTAGGAGCCTGGAATGTTAGAGGGCTAAATAAGCCCTACAAACAAAAGGAGTTAAAGCACTGGCTCTCAGTGCATAAATATTTCTTTGTTTGGACTTTTGGAGACTAGAGTGAAAAGTGTTAATGCTAATGGCATTGGTGAAAAACTGGGAGCTCAATGGAGCAGATTGGACAATTATGGCTCTCATCCAAATAGGAGAATTTGGTGTCTCCGGGATTGAAGGGTTTGGGATGTTCATCTCATCTTCTATAATGAGGAAATGTTGCATGTTTCTGTTTCTGCTGTTTAGTCTAGTTTGCATTTCTATGGTTCTTTTGTTTATGGTTTCAATACAGGTGTTGATAGACAAGCTCTCTGGCAGGCTTTACAAGATTATCAGGTGCTTAATGATCCTTGGATTAACATATGCTGACATTTCCACTACTTATCCACATTACCCCACAAGTGAAACACTCTAATGTCCACTTGCTAACCCTTTAGGTAACCATTAGTTATAAAAGTCTTCTCAAAATCCCCAAACCATCTCACTAACACAAATAGGTCCTTATAAACCTCAATGATTGATGCACGATGAAGATTAACCCTACCAAGCTAATCCTCTGGTTGTGGTACCTGGAAAAGAGGAGCCAGAAGCAGTTTTAGAGTGTTCTAAAATAGAATCTAACATCCCAAGTAGGTCTCAACTGTCTACACAAAATTCTCGAGACAATGATGAACCACCATCAAGATTGTAAAATACTAAACTATGTTAGAAAAGGCTAACGACTATCTATGCAATTAGTAATGAAGGAGGAAGCACATTACCCTTAAGGTTAGGAGTTAGTCCTATCTAAGAAATTTGAGGCCAACTTCCAACTCAAACCAATACACTCTTGCAGACTAAACTATATTCTATAAACTTGAATGAGTTAACAATATCAAATTTTGTAATGTAACATCAGGATTTAAAACCATAGTTTACGATACCAACTTGTAACACTCCCAAATTTTGAACCAAAATTTTTTAGTTTTAGAACATCACAAAATTTTTAATAAAAGAAACACTGGGTAATGTTACTACCAAATTAACCATAAAAGAGGTATAATCATCACCTTACCCATTCTTGATGCAAAGCAAAATGGAATAACCATGAAATAATGTGTTCTCTTTGAATAATACAATAATTCTATGATAATAATAATAAGGAGGATATTGATGTAGATAGAAGTGAGAGTTTAAAAAATATAAATATAGGGATCAAACCCAAGAGTTTTAAATAACTAGAAAGAATATAATGTATCCTAACACAATAGGAAAAATATATCTAACCTATTAGCCTAGCTCTTAAATAAATGATAATGTTACTCTCAACCCTAATCAGTGGCTAACTATTGACCCACAAAATCATCCTCAACATAGTATAGGTGAGAATTATAGCCCTACAGATCATCCTCTACTCATCAGATAAGAAGCCAGATTATTATAGTGTCCACATAAAGGTATTATCAGTACAATGAAGTATTGGTGAACAAAAATACCTAAAATATAGTAATGGCTCATGCTATACAATGAACTCATATAGTTGCATGGTGATAAGAATAATTTCATGGTATAACACTCAGGCTCATTACCATAATACAACTGGCATAATTGAAATGATATGATGGAAGAATAATCACACAAGTTATGCATTAGAATCTCATAATGGAAACCATAGTTTAGTGACTACATAATTTCAAATTATTAATACAATCCATTCGACCACACCTAATTCTTCTCTATGAATAAAAGTCATTACAATGTACAAGCATAATGGGATACCACAAACATGACATGGGGGTAGGATACACCAAAGTTTTTTTTTTTTGTGATACCACACCTCCCACACATTTAATGTGTAATACCCCAATTTTTACTACTAAAAAAATTTATTTTGCAGCAAAAGTAATATACATAAAGTATTAAGGGTTGATGCTGTAATTGGCATAAATCTTATTTATTCAATCATCCTTACATCAATCAAAATGCTAAAAAATTTAAAGTAATGCAAGGAAATTAAATATGAAAGAAACATTTATGATATAATCATTGATCAAGAGTGAATAAATATATTGGAGTAATTACAATTATAAGATGACATTATTCTTCACCCACTACCAAGTATATATAAGGTCACTCATCCCCACATAGTACATCATAGGTAGCATAATCATCTAGAGGATCTTTTGAGACCTGCATATAAGAATTAGGGTATCTTGCTCATAGAAATGAGTAGTACCCATAAAAAGGGATGCCAGTATATTATGTACTGAGTAAAGGAACACTACTATCAAAATGAGAATACAATTAACACATGCTTTTACAATAGATAATAGGTATACAAGCAGATAAATGAAACATCTTATAAGATAGAAAATGATCTAGATCTTTTTATTAGATATAATCCCTTTTTATTCTTTTATATGCGTTGAGTGCATGAGCCCTACTATTCTTAATCCATTGGAATGGTCTAAAATAACTTCTTAGTTTCAACACACATGAGACACTATTATCATATTATTGAACAGATATAAAAATATCACCTTCTTAGGGTAGAATTCACCCAAGCCACCATTTTTTAAGGTAGAATGGGATATATATAAAAACAAAACCTTGGTCTTAACTCATTAGTGCCTTTTCTGTAGGTCATATTTTCATTCATGTTGAGCAGGGTTTCCACTAAACTAAAACAACTTCTTGGGGAAAAACTTTCTCAAGCCACTATTCTTTTAAGTTAAACGGATATTAAAAACCTCATCTTATTGGGACAAAACTCTCCCAAGCCACTATTCTCCCTAGTGGAATGGGATATATATATATATATTACCTTGGCCCTAGGCATCGAACACATTAAAGTAGGTAGACACATACCATAGGTCAATGTCCTTAATTCTCTTCAAGTTGTAAATACACACCCCTAACATCCATGATTCCACATTGATTATTCCACAAAAAATTATAGTATATCATCCTTGAATCTTATCATTATTATTATACCCATAATGTATGGTCTAACACCCACATCATAGACATACATAATTCTTATCTAAGGTAATATTCATAAAATTAATATAAACCCTAATTTCATATGTAGTCATAATTCCTCCCATAAGACTCACATAATAACCAAGTCCACTAAACAACCACATAAGGGAGATCATTAGCAGTATATTTAGAATTCAAACAACCTATAGGTTTTAGACACCGACTAATGATATTATTATTTTAAGTTGTTAAACCCTAACTAGACCATTATTTCATTCAAAGAACTTAAGACTTCCAAATATTTGTTAAGATATTTTTATCATATTTTTATCCCATAATGATCAAAATACCCTTAAGGACAAATAATAGTCTTTATTTTATCAAAACCTTGAATCTTTCACACACATTACTTTCCACATCCCCCAATCATCATTATACCTCATAAAACTATTATGTCCACTTATCAAAGCTCGTTAGCCCAATATTTCTTTCCATAAGATATATTCTAATAATTATTTTATTTCCATGATAAAAATCATAATGACACCTTTTACCCATTCTTATATTCTTTCAAATATAATATCTATATCATTATAAAATATCACAAAAAACATATAATAAATCATATAGCAATAATATCATGGTAAACACACATAACCATGCAAGCAAATAACAAAAGCCCTAAACATCGATTAATAACCTTACCATAATACCACCTACGAAAAACAATAAAATCCAATATTATTCTTGGAGAGTACAAGCAAGGGAGAATTTAAAGAAAAGAGAGTAAAATTAGAAATAACCACAATAAAATGGAAGCTTGAGATGTGTATATATGTATTGGAATTTTTTGGTGTTGCTATGGTAACAACGTGGTAGTGTCTGGATAAGTTACATGGGTGAAAATAATGGTGCATGACCGAAAATAAGTGGCTAAATGGTTATGATGTAGTCATTACACACCTATATTGAGAGGAAGGTTTGTACTTAGCTAGGTAGTGTAAAGTGGTATGGTCATGCTTTATCACTAGTAAATTGTTCACAAGTCGAACAAGTGTCCATGGATGTGCATCTAGGTTGTGCATGGATCCATGAAGGTGCACAGATTGGTTGTGTTGAGTTACATAGGCGTGCAAGATGAAATTTTAATGTTGCTTGGCCATGATTGTGGCCATGCAAAAGCTGTATATTTTATCAAAACATGATAGGCAAGGAGAAGAATAAGAGAAAAGAGGCAGTGGTCAGCAATGGTGCTGAGAAAGGTTGGGGAACCTTAGTAGTCACTCCATTGATTGATGGGCGGTATGTGGTGGTGTACGATGGTGCTAGTGGTGGTGGAAATGGTGGTGAATGGGTAAAACTAGAGTAGAGAGGAGAAAGAAAAGAAGAAGGAAGAGAGGAGAAATAAGAGTGGGAGCTTGGATAGTATTTTCATTGATATAAAAATGGGTCGAAGGTAAGGAAAACAAAAGAGAAGGGAAGGAGAGTGTGTAGTGTGTGTGTGTGTGTGTGTATATATATATATACACATGTGCTTATGTGGGGTGGGAATTGGGGAAAAAGAAAAAGAGTTATGAAATGTGTGATGAGTGATGGTGCAGGTCAGTCATGAGGGGTGGAAGAGGGGATGATGGTCAAGTGTTGGTAAAATTGTAGTTGATGGTGATGGTTGTGTGTGTACGTATTACATAAGGATAATGAAGAAGAAGAAATGGCAGGGTGTGCATATGTATGTGTGGGTCTACAAAGATAAGAGAAGCAGAATAAGGAGATAAGTGATAGATGATCGATGGTTGTAGAAAAGTTGATGAAAGATGGTGCAAGTAGAAAAGGGTGAAAGTTGTAGGTGCAAGTTGTAGAGAAAAAAACTTTACAGCTAATTTGACGGGAGAAGAAGAGGAAAGAAAAGAAAAGGAGAAAGAAATGGAGAAAGAGAGAAGGTTCGGGATTAGTTTAGGTGATTTTGGATTAGTCAAAAAAGTTAAGATTAGTGGAAACTTTTAGCTGTTTTTATTTCGATTTATAAAAATAAAGTTTATCCAAGTCAAAGTTTGAGATTTAGATAAGGTTTTGGGATTAAGAAATTAGGTTAAGGCTAAAACAAAATTTTTTGAGATTAGAATAAAATTAGGGCATTAGTAATGCGGGATTAGATAATACAAATTTTTGGAGTATACATCACTACATCCTTAAAATAGACTTTGTCGTTGAAGTCAACAAATCTAGGTTACGGAAGAAGAGAAAAAATGGATGTAAGAAAACGTTCTAGATGGTCAAAAGCTATCGGAGTTACTACTATACTACCAGGGGCTACCACTGTTAAGAGAGAAAACCCCAAACTCTAGCATAGAAGAGCAAAAAATTTTGAGATACGTCTTATACATATCCTTCTAGGTGCTTCTTCCGCCCTATGATGGCTCTAGAAAACCACCATAAGTGGAATTGAGCTTGTTTGGGTCCATCAAATCTTGGTTTTGAAAATCCTAAAAGGCCTCTCCTCATAGGACAATAAATTCTCAAGCTTGATCTCATATGGTATGATCACGTGTGATGAATTTGCAATGTACTTCCTCAACTGAGAGATGTGGAGGATGTTATGAGCCATAGCTAAATCATTTGGAAGCTCTTGGTGGTATGCAATCTTACCAACCCTATTAAGAATCTCATATGGGCCAATATACCTTGGCTCAACTTACCCTTTTGACCAAATCTCTACACCTTTATTTGGTGGAACCCTCAACATAACTTTGTGCCTTAGCTCAAAACCATCGCTCATCTCTGATCAATATAGCTCTTCTGATGAATCTCAGCTGTTCTCATCCTATATTGAATCAATCAAACATGCTATGTCATGATGGAACCTGGAAGGGTTTCACAAAATTTCATCAGATCATAAACGGAATCGAGCGCGGGGTTTGACTTGTCAAGTAATCAGCCTAAGGATATCTTCAAAGGAAGATCAGAAACTCAGAGCGCAGTTGATTCAATGGCTACTGAAGTTATGAAGTACAGAAGATCAAGAATAGATCAAGAAGAAGAAGCAAGAAGAATGCGAACGAGAAGATCGCACGAGAGAGAGAGAGTCGAGAGAGAGAGTAGAGAGCAGAGAGCAGAGAGAATTCCAGAATCTCAAAAATTCATTCGACCAAAAAGTGTCTGTACATACGGTCAAGGCCATATTTATATGGCGTAAAAAATACAAAGGTAAGCGTACAAAATACACATCCCAGGCCTATCGTCCGTATACACAATTCAACCCAAATATCTAGCCCAAAGAAATAGTGATGGCTCGACGGCTGATCAAAATAATAATAGCCCAAATACAAATTTTACATGCCTTAATAATACAAGGAAAGAATGATACAAATAATTCCCTTCAGCTAGAAATTAATTTAGCTATTCATGGTTACCAAGGGATGAATAACCCACAGTCCAACTAACCCAGTTAATTATGGGTCGGGTGGCGGGTCATACAGCCAACTTAATCCCCATTAGCCAATTTTGCCGGCGAATGTATCACATGGGATTTTCTAAACATAAAAGAAAATTTCTGCAACAATTCCTCTCAGTAGCTACAACAATCTTTGATTCCATTCCCCATGTTCTGCATTAATTTCCTAATCAAGCACACAATAAGAAAAACAATTATAAGCACAAAGTGATTTATAACAATTAATAGAATTATTTAAATATAAATTTTGGAGATTCATATCATTCCTCTCTTCTTAGAAAGGTGTCGCCTCTGAAACCTGATTGATGCCAATAAATGGACTAAGATCAGCAACATTAAAAGAGTCACTAACATTCCCAAACTTAGCAGGTAAATCAATTTTATAAGCATTATCATTAATTATTTCTAGTTGTAGAATCAAAGGATTAAAACCATACACAATTTCAAATGGAGTCTTTTTAGTTGTAGAATGCAAGGTCCTATTATAAGCAAATTCTACCTGAGGTAAAACATATTCCCACTGCTTAAGATTCTTTCCAAGGACAGTTCTTAACATATTACCTAAGGTCCTATTTACTACCTCTGTTTGTCTATCTGTTTGAGGGTGACATGTGGTGGAAAATATTAATTTAGTCCCTAGTTTTCCCCACAAAACCTTCCAAAAATGACTAAGGAATTTAACATCTCTGTCTGAAACTATTGTCTTAGGTATTCCATGCAATTTAACTATATGAGAAAATAATAATTTAGCCACAGTCACAGCATCATTTTTTTTATTGCAAGGTACAAAATGAGCCATTTTACTAAACCTATCCACTACAACCATTATTGAATCTTTAGCTCTATTAGTCCTAGGCAAGCCTAAAATAAAATCTAAAGAAACATCAGTCCAAGGTTGATTAGGCACAGGTAATGGAGTATATAACCCAAAAGGTTTTGATGTGGACTTAGCCTGTCTACAAGCCACACAATTAACACAATATTTCAATACATCCTTTTTCATATGAGGCTAATAAAAGTGATCAACTAATATGTCTAAGGTCTTTTGAAATCCTAAATGTGTCATTAGTCCACCATTATGAGCTTCTTGAATTAGTAACCCTCTTTATGAACACTCAGGAATACATAACCTATTTTCTCTAAACAAATAACCCTCAGATATATAATATTTTTCCTGTGTAGCAATTTCACATTTCTTATAAATTTCTTTAAAATCAAGATCCTCCAGATATAAAATCTTAATACAGGAAAAACCTAGCAAAGTGGTATCTACAACATTTAACAAAGCATGTCTCCTAGATAAAGCATCTGCAACAACATTATCACCTCCTTTCTTATGCTTAATTATGTAAGGAAAGCTTTCAATAAACTCAATCCACCTACCCTGTATTCTATTTAATTTCGATTGGCTTTTTAAATATTTAATAGCCTCTTGATAAGTATTTATAACAAATTCTCTAGGCCATAAGTAATGTTGCCAAACTTCTAAGGCTCTTACTAAAGCAAATAATTCCTTTTCATAAGTAGAGTAATTTAAAGTACTACCATTTAATTTTTCACTAAAATAAGCTATTGGTTTGCCCTCTTGGAAAAGTACAACCCCTATTCCTAACCCTGAAGCATCACAATCTAATTCAAACATCATTTCAAAGTCAAGAAGGCTTAACACAGGTGCTTGGGTTCACTTATTTTCCCACTTAAACCCATTTTCCTTTTCTGTTATGGCAGTCAAAGGAGCAACTATTGTACTAAAGTTCCTAAAAAATCTTCTATAAAATGAACATAAACCGTGGAAACTCCTCACTTCAGTTACATTCTTAGGTATAGGCCACTCTTGAATAGCTTTAAATTTTTTTTATCTACAGATATACCATCTTTACCTACAACAAATCCTAAGAATACTACCCTTTCTAGAAAAAACCTATATTTAGCTAAATTAGCATACAATTGTTCTTCTTTAAATACATCCAAAATAATCCTTAAATGTTTCAAGTGTTCTTCTAAAGATTTACTATATATAAGTATGTCATCAAAATAAACAACCATAAATTTTCCAATAAAATTTCTAAGGACATGGTTCATAAGTCTCATGAAGGTACTGGCTGCATTGGATAATCAAAAAGGCATTACTAACCATTCATATAACCTAAAGCTAGTTTTAAAGGCTTTTTTCTATTCATCTCCTAGTTTCATCCTAATTTGATGATATCCACTTTTTAAATCTATCTTTGAAAAAATCACAGCACCATGTAGAAGGTCTAACATTTTATGAAGCCTAGGTATAGGGTATCTATACTTAATAGTTATTTTATTTACTGCTCTACTATCTCTGCAAATTCTCCAACTTCCATATTTCTTAGGAACTAACAATACTGGAACTGCACATGGACTCATTGATTCCTTAATATATCCTTTACTTAATAACTCAAAAACCTGCCTCTTTAATTCCTTAACCTCTTCAGGATTAGCCCTATAAGCAGGTCTATTGGGTATAACAGCTCCTGGAACAAAATCTATTTGATGTTCTATTCCCCTTAATGGAGGTAATCCACTAGGTATGTCCTCAGGAAATAACTCACTATACTCTTCCGACAATTGTCTCACATCAGTAGGTACTTCCTCACTTAATTCTAATTGACACTCATAACATTCTTTGTAAACCTTCAAGCACACACTTGCCTGTCTCTTAATTGCCTTTTCCACATCTTTACTCTTAGCATAAAATCCAGATGTCCCCTTAACTTCCTTTAAACTAACTCCAGTCTCTAAACTCTATTTGGATAGTTCCTTATAATCAGATTTAATTTTTATTTGATCATCAAAAATATCTTTTGGAGTCATAGGTGCTAAGACAATCTTCTTATCATCCTTATGTAAAGTGTATCTGTTCTTATAACCATCATGGGTCACTCTCCTATCATACTGCCAAGGTCTACCTACCAATAAATGAACAGCATGCATGGGAACTATATCACACATAATAGAATCCTTATATTTCCCTAATTTTAAATTTACTAAAACTTGCTGAATAACCATAACATCCCCTAACTCATTTAACCACTGTAGTCGATATGGTTTTGGGTGCTTAGTGGTTGGTAATCCTAGCTTAGATACTAATAAAGTACTAGCAGCATTGATACAACTACCACTATCTATGGCCATGTTAAAACACTTATCATCAATCAAACATCGAATATGAAATAAATTTTCTCTCTGTATTGAATTTGAATCAGGTAGTTTGTTACTATTTAAAGCCCTACGTACTACAAAAAGATCTCTACTTATTGGAAGTTCTATCTCTTCTTTTGACTCACTAGTATCATCCCTAACCAAACTAGTCTCCAAGTCTTCCTCCTCAGTTTCAGATTCTATATCTCCAGATTCTCTAATTAAAATAGTCCTCTTGTTTGGACACTCAGAAGCTATATGTCCTAATGCCCCACATTTAAAGCATTTGATATCCCTAGTTCTGTTGGGACCACCAGCAGGATTAGTTGTTACATTCCTACCCCTCTCAATCTTATTTCCTACTTTAACCTCATTATTCCTACCTCTAGGTTCAAATCTCCCATTATTCTTCCAATTCAAAGAAGTAGTTCCTCCAAAATTCCTTATTACTGTACTCTTAATCCCAATCCCAGGGGGTTTTTACTGCCTAGTCTTCTTTATCTGACTCTCTATTTTGGTAGCTATGTTCACCATTTCACTTAAAGTCCCACAAGGATATAATTCTACTTTATCAGCTATTTCAAAATTTAATCCACTTAAGAATCTAGCCATGGTAGCATCCTCATCCTTAAAAATTCATGTTTTAATTATCAAAACTTTTAGTTCCTTAAAGTATTCATCCACCGACCTAATTCCCTGATTTAATGTTTGCAACCTCTTATGTAATTCCCTATAATAATAACTTGGAAAAAATATTTTCCTCATCAAAATCTTAAACTCATCCCATGTTTGTATAGGTGGTTCCCCACACCTACGTCTAGTTAAAACAAGGTTGTGATACCAAGAAGAAGTATATTCTGTAAATTTCACTACTGCTACCTTAATTTTTTTCTCCTCAGAATAATTATGACATTCAAATACTAATTCTATCTTTCTTTCCCACTCAAAATAGTAATTAGGATCATTTCTGCCATTGAATCTAGGTATACTCAACTTAAGATTACTTAGGTTCCTATCAACTAAGTCTAAATCCCTTTCTTGCCTATTATTCTATCTAGGCCTCCTATCACTGTTATTGGATACTTGGTCCTCTAATTCTTCTAAATTAGTCACAGGTGGAATCCTATTTCTAGGGTCTATAGGAGCCCTTCCTAATACCCCTGCATGTTGAGTATCTATCGTATTATTCTGCAATTCATTAATTCTTACTTCTTGTTCTCCTATTCTTTGTTCTAAATTAGCAGACAACACAGCAAGTTGGGCAGTCATTTGTTCTTGAAAAGTCCTAAGGGTTTCTAATAAGTCATTACTAGAAATTGAGACAGATTGACTGTTATTAGACATTATTAGATTTATTTTATGATATTCAAGATAAGACACAATTAACAGACAGTTGAGAACTAATTTACTTTATTATGAAATCAAGCAGACATCAATTAATCACTCTAATTATAAAGATATCACAATACTAGACAAGATTAAAGATGTATCAAAACACATAGAATACACACTAACTCCAGATAATTATTAAATCGAAAACATCTGAAGAGCTCAAGAAAGAAACGGTATTACCGCGAGCAATTTAAGCAATTAACCCAATTACTAAATAGGTACCCCTCTTCTTGGAGTCCTTACTCCTTTCTAAAACCAAAAGTTTAGCCGGTCAACCACTCCCGTGCACTTATTTAGCCGTGCACAGAAATGATAACTCATAATAAAATTCTAAATTGACTGTCACAATTTGCAGTAAGTAGCAAGATACGGTTCGAAGTTACCAATCAAGGAGTGTTCCTTGAGTATCATCAGGAATCAAGAATCTTGACCAAACCCTAGCCGAAAATTGTCCAAAGCTACTTAGGGTTTCCCAAGTAGTTTCGAAGCAGAAAATGCAACCCTCTTGGTCGTCGGCTTAGATGAGACAAAATCCTTCGATTTCCTTCGTCAATCGCAAACCCTAGATTCACGCTTTAGAAATATGGGTTAGCGAAGTAAAAAATGGTAATTAAAACAAGAAAACTTGATAACAAACGAATTAAACCATGAGCACTCGAATAATTGAGGCTTTGATAGCAAATGATGGAACCTGGAAGCGTTTCACAAAATTTCACCGGATCGTAAACAGAATTGAGCGCGGGGTTCGACTTGTCAAGTAATCAGCGTAAGGATTTCTCTAAAGGAAGATCATAAACTTAGAGCGTAGTTGATTCAATGGCTGCTGAAGTTATGAAGTACAGAAGATCAAGAATAGATCAAGAAGAAGAAGCAAGAAGAATGCGAATGAGAAGATTGTGCGAGAGAGAGAGAGAGAGTCGAGAGAGAGAGCAGAGAGTAGAGAGAATTCCAGAATCTCAAAAATTCATTCGACCAAAAAGTGTCTGTACATACGGTCGAGGCCATATTTATATGGCATACAAAATACAAAGGTAAGCATACAATATACACATCGCAGGCCTATCGTCCGTATACACAATTCAGCCCAAATATCCAGCCTAAAGAAATAGCAATGGCTTGACGACTGATCAAAATAATAATAGCCCAAATACAATTTTTTCATGCCTTAATAATACAAGGAAAGAATGATACAAATAATTCCCATCAGTTAGAAATTAATTTAGCTAATCATGGTTACCAAGGGATGAATAACCCACAGTCCAACTAACCTAGTTAATTATGGGTCGGGTGGCGGGTCATACAGCCAACTTAATCCCCATTAGCCAAATTTGCCAGCGAATGCATCACATGGGATTTTCTAAACATAAAAGAAAATTTCTGCAATAATTCCTCTCAGAAGCTACAACAATCTTTGATTCTATTCCCCATGTTCTGTATTAATTTCCTAATCAAGCACACAATAAGAAAAACAATTATAAGCACAAAGTGATTTATAACAATTAATAGAATTATTTAAATATAAATTTTGGAGATTCATATCATTTCATCTCCTCAATTAACTCTTAACCAAGTACAATAGCCTTACTCATGTCCCGTCAACACAAAGGTGTTTGACATTTATGTCCATATAATGCCACAAAGGGTTTCATCCCTATACTAGCATAATAACTGTTGTTGTGTGAGAACTCAACAAAATGAAGATGATCCTCCTAACTACCTCAGAAATCCAAAACCCAAGAATGAAGCATATCCTCTAGAGTATGAATTTTCCTCTCAGCCTGTCCATCCATAGCTGGATTAAAGGAGTTACTCATACTCAATATCATGCCCATAGTCTCCTGCAACTTCCCCCCAGAAGTGCAAACAGAATCTCAAACCCCAAGTAGAGACTATGTCGGTAGGTGTACCTTGCCTCATCGAATTCTGATCGGAGGCTATGTAAGTAGGGGTGCCCTGCCTCCTCACCAAAAACCTCAAATATGTATCAGCTAGTTGATGCATACTCCAAGTTGAATTTATTGGAACAAAAACAAAAAACTTATTCAACTTGTCGACGATAACCCGAATCGTGTCACAACTGCTATGAGTCCTCAGTAGCCCTGTAACACCATCAAATTTTACTATTAAAAAATCATTTAATTAAAACAAATACAAGCACGGGGGTGCTACAACCATAATCAGTGTAAACTCAGCCCTTGGCCAAACTTGTACTAACCACAAGGATAAAGAAAAGTTATTGCAACCAAAAATGTTTATAATCCAAAAGAGTGCATAAACAAGTTCTAAAGGGATAAAAGGTACAATATGATAAAATAGAACTAAAATAAAATGATAGAAAAAGAGAATCTGGCCAATGTTACTCTCGGTCCCTAAGCCAAGTCCAAGCTAAACTCTCAGCCCCGCCTGATGTCTAATAAGTATCATAGGCATCAAAGATGGCATCTAAAATGCCCCAAAAATTTCTAATTTTAAAGATTATATTTAAATAATATTTTATTAGAAAGATTTAATTTAATAAATTATTTTTATTAAAATAAAAAGAGAATTAATTAGGGAAAATCTAGAATAAATTTATAAGTGTTTTAATTAGGTGGAATTTTGGTATTTTAACTAATTAAGGATTTTATTTTAGAAATTAATTAAATAAATTATGTTATTTAAAATAAGAATGAGAAAATAGTTTTAAATTAATAATAATTTTATAAATAATTTAATTGGAGAAATTTAGGGTGTTTTGCTAATTAAAATGGAATCTATGGAAAATCTTTTAAAAATCATGATTTAGCTTAAAAAGGGATTTAAAGATTATTTTATTTAAATATTATTATTTTTAAATATTCTAAATATTCTGATTAATTTAATTGACCCTAACATAATTATTTCTCTCTTTTCCTTTTTCCTTTTCTTTCCTTTTTCTTTCTTTTTCTTCTTCTTTCCTTTTTCTTTTTCTTCTTCTCCCCGAACTGGGCCAGCTCACGGCCCAGTTACCTTCTTCCTTTCCTTTGGCCCAGCCCATGCGACCGACATCCTTTACCGCCCTCGCTGCGCCGCGTTTTTGTCTTTCCTCACTAACACTTCGCGTTTCATTTAATTAGCCTTTGACCCGCGCCGACCGCCCGACCTCCTTCCTTTTCTTTCTTTTCTTTTCCTCTGGACTGACCAGTCCAGCCCCCCCCTTCTTCTTTCTTCCTCCCCTCTCCTCCGTCAACGTTGCTACAACTCCCGCCCCCAAAAATGGCGGCACTGGCTACGAGGACTCTGACCGGCCGATTCACCCCTATTTTTCTTCCTCTCGACTCGCACATTAGCTTGGAATGATCGGTTACCCTCAACTCTCACTCATTCTCTCTCTTTGGCTTCGCTAACCTTTGACCTAACCCAAGCAATCGCCGGCCGATTTTTTCCACCAGCCACGCAAACCCTAGCATCCAATAATATCCTACCGACCTCCAAAACCCTATTAAACCATCTAAACTCTATAAATAGCTTAGTTGTGGATGTTTTTGGATCTTCTTCTTTCTCGAAACCCTAAGTGAGAACTGCCCGCCACTGCGACTTCAGACACGCTTTTCTCCGCCTTTAGCCAACCTCAACGCCGCCTCTACATCTGAAAATATTCCTTGCAACTAAAAATATTCCCTGCAACGCCATCTAATTAACTAAACCATTTTAAACGTTTGATTCTTCTTGCACAGGCCTCCATAACCGTGCGCTGATCATCTTGCCAGAAATTTTACCCCGAAACCTTAAACCACTGTCCGCCGCCACATACGCCACTTATGCCGCCCTATAAACCACCCAATATCTCCTGCTAAGTCTCCTCCACCGAACCATATGCTTATTTTATTTTTCTTCTGTCCCCTTCCCTCTTTTTCTTCATTTTTACCTCTCTTAGATCCATTTTTCGGCCACCTCCGGGAACCACCGCCGGTGCCACCCATACCCTCCAATTTAAGGTGAAACCCTAGACCTTTTAAACACTTACCTTCGATTTATTGATAATTATTATACTTTTATCCTAATTTTTAATGTTAATTTGATTCTAATTATTATTATTATAATTATTATTATTATTGTTATCAACTGTAATCTAATGGTTAAATCTTCTTTATAGGTTTGGGAGTATTCTTGAGTTAGAAAAACTATTATTCTCAAATTTTAGTTATTTAATAGAATTATTACATATTTAATAATAATATTATTAATATAATTAATATTATTATTATTAGTGTAATTAATTATTTAATATTGTAATTATTTCAGGAGGCGTAGAAACCTAAAATTGTAATTAAGCCTCGCAACTTTTGCCTTTTATTACTATTATTAGCATTTTTAACATTATTACTAATATATTATCATTTTTAGCACTATTTCCTTTTATATTATAAGTATATATATATATATATATATATATATATATATATATATATATATATATATATATATATATATATATATATATATATTATTACTACTATTATTACAATTTTTAATATTATTAGTATTAAATGGGGTGGTTGCGAAAGCCACTTTATATTATAAGTATATTCTAAGATTTATATTATTATTCATATTAATATTCTACTAATAAGAGTATTATTAATAATATTTTACTTTTATTATTATTACTATTATTATTATTATTAATACTATTTTGGGTGAAGGGTAGAAACCCTTATATCACCACCCCTTTTTGAATGGAAATAGTAATTTAGTTGTATTCTTAAGTAATATTTTGTAAAGTTAATTATTTTGTAATATTATTTTAATTAAAAACTAAATCTTAGAATAAGTTAGAGAATAATAAAATTTTATAAGGGAGCCTAATTCTAGTATAATTTTATATAAAAGGTGAACCCATTCAAACCCCTCAAGTGGAATAGGAGCGTGCTCCAAGACCGGTGTCGTTTCAGGTAAGGGGGCTAAGGCCTTTTATGTGCTTATGTGCATTATGTGCTTCGCATACTGTGTATCCTATATTTATTATTAATAATTATTTTATATGTGGTATGACATGGATATGAAGTATGTTTTTGTATGGCATGTGTACTATGTGTATGTGACGATATATGTTGGGACCCTGTAAGACATGCATGAGCGGATGTCGATGTGGTTTGTGTGGAAAGAAGTTGACTAAGGGAAGTGAGTTGACCTTATTTTATGGTTTTATAAGGAATAATCTAATATATGGTTTATGTGGAAGAATACAATTTATGGTTTTATGGGAAAATATATTTTATGGTGTGTTTGGGAGAATGTAATTTATGACATTATATGGGAAAATCAATTTTATGGTGTGTTTGGGAGAATCTAATCTATGATGTTAATTAGGAGAATCTAATTTATGATGTTATATGGGAGAATCAAAATTATGGTTTGTTGGGAGAATCTAATTTATGATGTTATTTGGGAGAATGTAATTTATGATACTATATGGGAGAATCTATTTTATGATTTGATTGGGAGAATCTAATTTATGATTTGTTTAGGGGAATTTAATTTATGGTTTTTCTTGGGAGATTCTAATTTATGATTTTATGTGGGAGAATCTAACTTATGGTCTTGTATGGGAAAATCTAATTTGTGGTTATGAATGGGAGAATCTAATCAATTGTATGGTAAGGATGAATCTTCGGTTTTATGTGATTTGAATCTAGGGTTTGGTAAGGATGAATATTTAGGTTGGTATGGATTGAATTTAGGGTTTGGTATGGATGAATCTTTAGGTTTTATGTGGTTTGAATTTAGAGTTTGGTATGGGTGGTTTTGGTTGGATGGAATTTAGGGTTTTATATGACGAAATCTTGGGTTTTGCCTGGTGATATGAATGATTGTATGGTGGTATTAGGGTCTGTATGCCGGTATTTATGGTTGTATTGTGGTATTAGGGTTTGCATGATGGTATTAGTGGTGGTATGGTGGTATTTATGGTTGTATGGTGGTATTAGGGTTCACATGGCGGCATTAATGGTTGAATGGCGGTATTAGGATTTGCATGGTTGAATTTAGGGTTTCAAGTGGAATTTTAGGGTTCGCATGAAACAGGTTCGAAGGTTGCATGGGGAGATTAATGTCTGCATGGGTATGAAATTTACGTGTGGAAAATTAATTTGGGATGTAAGGAAGGTAATGTAAGTGTTATTTGGGTGTTGAACTATTTTAGATGGAAAATAGTATGTGGAGTTATAAAAAGGTCTATAGGAGACCGAATTAAGGTAGGGTTGTTGTGGTTGCTTACAATTTTTGTATTATCATATTCATTTGGTGATTTAAATGTATGTGAAGTATGAAGTTAATGATTCGTACTTGTCCATGGTGAAAGCTTTGAATAAGATACTTAAGACATTAATCACGTAAAGTGAAAGATGTTGAGTTGGGCCCAGACCGATCCACCGGCATAATAGTGGCAGGGAATATTTCCCTCGTGATCGATCCACCAGCTAAAATAGTGGCAGGGCATGTACCCTCGCGACTGATCCACCGGCAATAATAGTGGGGGATCCCGAGCTCAACAAAATCAGACCCTATAGTTGCTAAGACATGGGAAAGACACTAATTACTTATAGTGGAACACCGTACGAGAAAGGGGCCAAACTGATCCACCGGCATATAATAGTGGCAGGGTATATTACCCTCACGACCGATCCATCGGCTAAAATAGTGGCAGGGCATGTACCCTCTCGACCGATCCACTGACTAAAATAGTGGGGGCTCCCGTACTTGTATGGACTTGATAAATGCATGGTGTGAATCGGATTCTGATAAGAGATTAATTAAGTAATTAATCTAGACTATAATTGGGCCTTTGTATTTTTACCTGGATGGTCATATGCGTTTATGTTAACATGATTATGCTCTTTTATTCTGCATGGATTACATGCTTATGTGTTGGCCTTAGTGCTCGGTTACCTTACTCACTACGTAGCGTACTGATCACCCGTTTCATAGGTGCTGCTCATTCCCATGAGTAGTATAACCTTCTGACTTTATGCAGGTGGGTGAGATATCCGATAGGGCTGAGTGTTGAGCATGTTTGGCTCGAAGTTCGAGAGAGTTGTGGCCATATTTTAGTCTTTATGTGACTTTATTTCCTTTTATTAATCTTTTATCAATTGTTAGCTGTTTCTCTTTTTAATTTGAATAATAATTCTTTATGCGTACTCTGACTTTTGTTTTACAATCGTTTAATGCTTATTTGGAATTTGGATTGTATTGATTTATAATCGATATTTCTTTTTGTTTAGCCTTAGCACTTGGCACTGGAATGGTCAGAGAGAACCGGTCTGGTACTAAGTGTGGCGGTAACATCCCCAGAATTCATGGGTTTTAATTTAAGAATTTCTCTTTTAATTATTTCCGCTTTTCAAAAAAAAAGTAGTGAATTTTGGGGTGTTACAACATCTCCTTCTTGCATAAAATTACTAGGGCCCTCTACTAGTGGATATGAGCAGCACTCATGAAACGGGTGGTCAGTATACTATGTACTAAGTAAAGTAACCATGCATCTAAGACCAAACACACAAAGGCATGTAATACAAGCATGATCATATAGATAACATACAAACAATACAAATAATAAAGGCCATACTATAGTTCGATTAAACATAATCCTTAGGTCTCTAGTGAAGTGCTAATTTTACACCATCCTCTTTATAAGTTCATATGAGTACAAGAACCCCACTATTATAGCCATTAGAAAAGAGACGTATGGGGCAGAACGCACCTAACCACTATTATATGCCGGTAGATCGGTCTCTAGGGCAAGTCACTCCTGGTCACTATTATGTCGGTGGATCGGTCTGACCCCGACTCTCATGGTATTTTACTATAAGTACTTAGTGTATTTTTACATGTCTAGAGTTAGGTTTATCAGAATCCCCCACTATCATAGCTAGTGGATCAAAAATGTACAGGGTAGAACACACATGACCACATTTATATGCTTGTGGATCGGTCTTCAGGGCATCTTGACACCTAGCCACCATTATGCGAGTGGATCGGTCTGGGCTCAACTCAATAATCTTCTCCTTTAGATGATTAGTGTCTTACTCTATCTTATTCAATAAGTTTTCACCCTATATATGCATGTACTTTGGGCTACGCTATCCATCTACGCCATCCCATATCTTGGGACTCCTACACCTCCTAATACATCCTGACGTCGTTTCCCTCTTTTACTTACTCATCATGAATGCCAAACTCTTAAGTGTGTGGGTTAAGGCCCACCACCTTATGCTATCTAAGTCCACTGACTATCATCCTCTAGGGTTTTCCCCTAAACCCTAAATGGGCCTATATGGCCCATCCTTCCTCTACCTCATACAACTAAAGCTTCTCTACCACCCCACAAATCACCTCACTTAGATTCAACCCCAAAGCATTCCAATTTACTTTTCAGTTACACATGTTCCCATGAAACCCTAGTTAGCCACCCCAAACCCTAGCACCTTTCTTTCCTCATATATCACCTCTCCATTATTCACCTACCATCTTTGCTTCCCCATGACACCCATACTCACCCTCCATATGATATTCTTCAACCCTTTTCCCATATTCTACTCACCCTCAATTATTTTTACTTTCACAACCTCCTCCAATAAGAGTTTTCCTCCCAAACCCTAGTCAGGTTTTCTATACACCCTTATACCAACTTACGTACTATTTTTCACCAAAGGACTCTAATCACCCCAAAAAATCTTCTTTTACTTTACTTACACCCCAAGAAAACTTTTCTCACATAAGGATCATCCCTATGCAGCCTCCGTCCATCCCATGCAAACTCTAGCATTTCCCATGCAAGATTCTCTCCACTCTTTTATTTTGTCCATATTTTCCTTCTATTTGTCCCCTCATGGATCATAAGATAATTAGGTGAATCTCATATCCCTTTAGTCAACTTACTTTCCCCCTTTTCCTTTTCATCCTTTCACCCCATATCACATTATTAAAACCTCCTAGCATATATGACCTAGAGGATCATATCATACCACACTACAAGCACAACATACATATCATTATACATATGCCATAAGGAAGCTGATGTGCTATCATATGCACAAAAAATTTAGTAAATAAATCCTAATTTCCAGATACATGGTAAATGGAAAGAATGAGTGAAACCATAAGGAATGGTATTTAATTAATAATTTTGTAATTGATGTTAAATCCTGAGTTACACAATATCATTACTTCTATCACTAATTCTATACTATGGAACACTTTACTCACTAATTGATGAATGAGGATAGGAATGAATTAATTATGGAGTTAAGGTATAAAATACTCTTGGAAAAAGAATGATTCTAAATGATTTAACCTTGACCTCTAGAAACTCATAATAATTCATCTCTTTGCTTTCTCTTAATTCTAATAAATTGAATAAGCTCTCAATTTATCATCTAACCAATTAATGACATAGGTTATGAATGGTCGATTCAATTAATGGTAGCATTACAAATGGAAAGCAGTAAACTACAACCATAATCACATAAGCTCGAATCATGTAATTGTATGAATTGATGGACAAGATTAACAATTAACCTTTTTACTACTCTAGACACGTTAATTAACAATTACGTATTAATTACATTATCCTAGCAGAGATTAAGATCTAAACTAGATAGGTGATCAATCTAATTAGTTTAAAATCTTCATCTATGATAAGAGATCATTCAATTCTGTCTATTAATTCAATTAAATTTTATCTAGAATCATAATTTCAAATTATGTTATTATATTTGAAACCTAGTTCCATCATTTAAACATCATCCTACCCTATATTATTTACTCTACTATCTATATAATTGTAAGATCACACAATTAAATGTAATAATTTATAATTAATATAAATGATTTCTAATAAGTAATGAAACACTAAAAGCAAGAGAAATAATAACACAATGAAGAAAATTTATTTGCATTCAATCAAAATTCAGAACTTGCAATTAAGTGAGGAATGGAGAAGAACTTATCAACTTGAATTGAAGATTGTCAATTGTGTAATGGAATACAAGGAAGATAAAGAACATTGGAATTGTTAAGTATATGTGTTTTCTAGAGAGAATAGAGAAATAGGGAGAATTAAACTTTTCAACTCTAAAAACTACCTCTCGACTCCAGAATTATCAGAGAATATAATAGAAAAAAGTTTGTATGAGTGGTTACAAAATTTAAGAAAAACACGGTCTGTGTTTTAGGAAACACTTCTTTGAATTCTCTGCCAATTTTTGGATTTTAAAAGCTGAGATTTTATTTTCTGGTGAAAACATGGCCCGTGTTTAGGAAACACGGGGGTACCATGTTATTTGCTCCTTTGTCATTCCTCAATTAAATTTCAACACAAGCTTCCCTTTCATGTCTTTTATTCATTTCTAGCTTTTCTTCCATTGCTTCAATGTCTCTTGACGTGTTCTTTACTTCATTTCTTTTTTTTTTTCCATTTTTCCTTTGAATTTCTTTAGTTTTATCTTTTCCTGTAATATTTATTCAAAAGAGTAAACATTTGTGAGATGATTAAATCTTATAAAAATAATGAGGAATAAATGAAATTTTTACACAGGACAATAGGATATAAATTCTATCTGTGAGATGTCGCATAAGTATAGCTCATTTACAAGCTACGCTACAAGTAAACATTCATAATAATCATGAAGTACACAAAATAAGATAGCACATGCCATACAAGGTACATAATACATACATAGTTGGTCTTAGCTATATCCTTACCTAATATGACACCGTTCTTGAAGCACTCTCCTATGCCTCCTTACGGTTTTGACTTCATTCACCTATAAGAGGAAAATACTAAGGGTTAACTTCTCTCTTACCAAAATTACCATAATTTCCTACCTTGCCCTTATCATAGCCTACTATTAGGGTTAATAATAATAATATTTGTTTTATAATAAAAATCAGGTTATTCTTATCAAAGTAGCTAAACATGTTATTACTAGTCAAAATAGGACTTATGAGGTATATTGGTTCATGTTAAAGTATTAATAGTAATATTTATATTATTAAAGATAATATCTTTAATATCACAACTTATAATAATAATAGTAGTCGTAGTGATAATACTAATAACAACACAAAACTTAGTAATAATAATACTGATATTAATCCTTTTACGAAGTTTACTTGTCACAACTATCTACGAGATTTGGAAGGCTAGAAAGAACAAAAAGTTTAATAGTGTCTCATGCAATTGTAATACTCTTATCAATTCCATTGCCATAGGTGTGTCCCATAGATGTTTATATGATCATAGGAACTCTAAGTAGAGTCGTAGGATTCATGTAGTTGATGCTTTTTGGTTTCTAGCCTGTAACACCTTACTTTCTTCCTAGGAATAAAAAATATAAATTATTTGAAAAGAAAAAAAATAATGATATTAGAAATACTAAAGGAGTGATAATAACGATAATAATAATAATAATAATAATAATAATAATAATAATAATAATAATAATAATAATAATAATAATAATAATAATAATAATAATAATAATAATAATAATAATAGTTCTAGTAGTGATAGTAATATTAGTGATATGGGTAATATTAACAATAATGACAAAGTAATAATAATAATAATAACAATAATAATAATAGTAATATTAATAATAGTTCTAATCTTAAGAATCATAATTATAAGGGTCCTAATAATCATAATAATGGTAACATTAGTAACAATAAAGGCAAACTTAATAATAATGATAGTAATAATAATGATAATAATAATTAGTAACAACAACAATAACAACAACAACAACAAAAATAATAATAATAAAAAATAATAATAATAGTAAGGGTTTAATTAGTAATAATAATAATATTAGTAGTAATATTCTAAAGTGAGATTTAATAATAATAATGATAAAAATAATAATAATGATAGCATATTAATAACAAAAATGATAACATAATAATAATAATAATAATAATAATAATAACAATAATAATAATAAGGGTTCAATTATTATTAATAATAAAATTAGTAGTAATATTCTAAAGTCAGATTTAATAATAATAATGATAAAAATAATAATAATGATAGCATATTAATAACAATAATGATAACATAATAATAATAATAATAATAATAATAATCATAATAATAATAATAATAATAATAATAATAATATTATTATTATTATTATTATTATTATTATTATTAATACTAATAAAAAGGATAACACTAGCATTAATAAAGTTTAAGAGTTATGGAGGTTAGGGTACCACCTACGGACGGTGGTAACCAGGCAGCACCCGCTATGTAACACCCCCAAAATTCACTACTGAAAATTTTTATTTCATTAAAAGAAATAGTGGTAGAAAAATATGAAATGGTGAATTTCGGGGATATTACCGCTACACTTATTACCAGATCGGTTCACTCATAGCGTTCTAGTACCAAGTGCTAAGGTTAAAGAACAAAATATCAATTGCGAGAAATTTAATCCATTTTTAAATGAGAGTAGCGCAAGTAAACATTTTATAAGAATAGATTCCACCAATGGTGGTTACAAGAACAAGGAATACATTTAAACCAGAAAGTAAAGGCAAAAGGAGAACCCTAAGAATCTGGATAATCCTTATGCTCTTTCCCGTTTTCCACTTGAATAGCACCTGAAAAGACCTGCAAGGGATACTGCTCGTTGAATAGGCAGGGCCCCCATGAATGGAACCCTTTAGTACTACGATAATGAGTAACCCTTTAAAACACACTTAAAAGTAGGCCCGCAATGTAACACATGATACAAAGCTACATACATATATAACAAGGTGTGTATATATAACAATCACATTAGATATCAATAGGTCATAATGAACAGTCGACACTTTCGGGCCTTAAGCCATGTCATAGTGCAAAATCAATACATTCAGGCCTTAAGCCATTATTCAATCATCTATCGGATTTTATATCCATGTGAGTGCGGGAACCCCACTATTATATATGGTGGATCGGTCACTTATAGGGCAGAACACACCTAACCACTATTATATGCCGGTGGATCGGTCTCCAAGGCAAAACGCTCCTGGCCACTATTATACACCGGTGGACCAGTCTGACCCCAACTCACATGGTGTTCCACTATAAGTGATTAGTATTTTTCCATAACTTATTCACATCCATAACTGGTTTTATTGAGCTTGGGACCCCCATTATTATTGCTGGTGGATTGGAATATATATATATATATATATCAACATCATCTAGGGCAACACCCTCTTGGGCCACTATTATATCCGGTGGATCGATACTCATAATCACTTGCCAGGGTAACACGCTCCTGGGCCACTATTATAATTGGTGGATCGGTACTCAATATTATAATTCAACTGAGCCCGACTCATTAATCTTCCACTTTCATGATTAGTATTTTTTCTTTCTTTAATTAGCACAATAATTCCATTTATTTGCCTCGGACGGGAGATCAATAACTTGGGACACAAAGGTACACCAGTCGTACTGGTGCATACAAGCTACTCAGTACCCTTCAACCATGAACCTATGGATACAAAGGTACCTTGGTTGTACCGGTGCATAAAGCTACTCAGTACCCTACCGATAAGGACACCTAATCCATAAGTATGCATACCCCCTAACAAGGTCCGTAGAGCTAGATAGATTAAGATATAGGGCCTGGATGGGGCACAAAGGCACACTAGCAAATACCAGAATAATCGTGGGCTAAACCATATCTTTAGTGTAGCGACTCCTAAAGAGCCACCATTCCCAATCTTGAGGTCTTTCACTTTAAGTATTAGTGTCTTAATTAAAGTGATCATGAAAAGCACAATAATCATATACTTATTCACTTTCAATCGTTGTGATATCATTAGTCATTGCTTATTCAGACGATTATCCAAGATAACACAGAGATATCATTAAGGCCATCATAATCTCATCTAATTCCGGATTAGGATTCGTTCTCATGATACTTACTAATTATCAAATAATCTTACCTTACTAATCAGCGTTATTTGAGTCATATTATGAAATTCAGCAATTACAACGACATATGAGGTACAAATTACTCATTTACCTTTTACTTATATAATTGCTAAGTCATCCCTCCTTACTTGACAAATAACCATATTACCCTTTAGGTTGCATATTTACCAAATTACCCCTTACTCGGTTTAGGTTACCAAGTTATCTCCTACGCTTTTTAGATCACCATTCACCCCTCATAATTGCTACACTTATCATATTTCCCCTTTGGTTGGTTAGATTACCGCATTGCCCTTATCCTTTGTTATAATTACTAAATTACCCTTGAGTCGGATAAATTACCCAATTATCCTCCTTTATTATCATGATTAATATTTTCCCCCTTTAGTTAGTTAAATAATTACTAATTTACCCTTTAGTCGGCTAAATTACCAAATTGCCCCTTTAGTTGGATAAATTACCAAATTTCCCTTCTTCTTTATCATAATTACCATTTTGCCCCTCTCAATTATTATAATTTCCATTTTACCCTTTTCAATTACTATAAATCCTAAATTACCCTTCTCCATAATTACAATTATTAATTTACCCTTCTTCATAATTATAATTACCAATTTACCCTTCTCCATATTTATAATTATTAATTTACCCTTCTCTATATTTATAATTATTAATTTACCCTTCTCCATTCTTATAATTAGTATATTGCCCTTCTCCATTATTAAAATTACCATAATACCCTTTTATTAGTTAATTTACCAAATTACCCTTCTCTATTATCAAAATTATCCAATTTCCCTTTTATAATCATAATTTAATTACCAATTTATCCTTCGTCGTTATCATTATTACCAAGTTACCTTTACTCCCATGTTCGCCATAAATATCCTTTTAATTTACAAAATTACCCTTCTACCCCTTACTTCCAAATTACCATAATATCCTTTTATTTACAAAATTACCACAATACCCTTTTACTTATAAAATTACCATAATACTCCTTTTACTTTACAAATTACTATTTTACCCTTTTATATCCAAAGTTACCATTTTTATCTTTTCTTACAAAATTACCATTTTTCCATTCTTTTCCAAAATTACCATATTACCCTTTACTCCCAAAATTACCCTTTTGCCATTTACTTATAAAATTACCATATTACCCTTTTTCCCTCAAAATGACCACTTTACCCTTTACTCCCAAAACTACCATAATACCCATTTACTTATAAAATTACCAGTTTACCATTTAATCATAAAATTACCATATTACCCTTTTGCCTCCAAAATTAACACTTTACCTCTCATACACCACTTTTATTAAATTAACATTACCACATGGAATAATAATATTAATACCCCATTAACAATATCTAACTCCACCAACCATTATATTTTAATATAATACTTATTAGCACCAACACATATTAGGCCATAATCTAGCACAAGGAATATTACCAAAATGCCTCTAGGGCTCATAATAATAATATTCATGCATAAATGTTCACAATAACATAATATGACATGGATAAGAACTTTAACACTTTCATTAATAATCAAGTTCTTCCTTTAGACAACATTTACACACATAGTACATAAAAGAGTATACTTTCCTTTTTATTAAATAATACAAGAAAACATATAAATTATACTAACAACCATATATCAAACATAACAATATATTAAAAATCCTAATGTGCAAGCATACGTTTATCCATGCGCTTAAGTAGGGTTTAACGATTACCTTAGATCCCGCAAAAATAGAACCTTACCGGTATCCCGATCAAAGATTCAAGCTTTGGTTAGCAAAACCAATACATAAAAATAATACCAATATTTATTATATTAGAAATAAGAAAATCAAAACATAAGACTTTATAAATTTTAATTAAGGAAATAATTAATTGAAATATTATCATACCTTAAAATTTTTAATAAAAATGGCCAAGAAATGCAGAAACTCATGCTACATATGCAGCATGAGATGCATGTAAAAATATGGGTGGAAGGGTCGAAGGTTGCATGAAAAAGAAGGTGGAATGGGTGTTTTTGGGTTGGGGATTTTAGGCTAGAAAAGAGGGGAGATGGGGGAGGATATAGGGCAAGGTAATAGTGCAAGAGTGAAGAGGGGGTGTAGGTGGTTGTCCGGGATGGGTTCATGGCAGCAAAGGGTGGTGGCGGCGGCAGCAGCGAGGCCATGAAGGTAGTTGCCGAGGTGGGTCGGGGTGGAGGGGCTGAGAAGGAAGGAAAAGAGAAGGGAAAAATGAAGGGGTTCAGGGACTTGTTTCAGCCAAACAATTTATGGAGGTTGTAGAGGAGGTTGCAAGGAGTTGAATGGTGGGTTGGGTGGCGGCAGAGGCGGCCGGACGGCAGCGAATTGTGGGGTTGCAGGTGGGTAGCCGAGAAGGGGGGAAAAGGAGAGAAAAATAGGTGGGGAGGAAGAAGGGCTATAGGATGGCTTGAGAGGGATATTGTGGTGGTGTAAGGCTGAGGTAGAGGGTGGCAGGGAGCTGTGCAGGGGGTTGGTGAGGCGGTTGGAGCGGCGAAGGACGATGGCGATGCAAAAATAGGGGGAAAAAGGGAAGGAGAAGAATGGAGAGAAGAGGAAGGGCATGCAACGTTTTGAGCTCAATAATTGGGGTAGAAAAGGGGTTAAAGAGGAGAAGAAAAAGAAGAGGGAGGGTAGGGGGATAGGTGGTCAGTCGGCGGCAGGGTTTAGGGTGGCAGGGTGTCGTAGGGTGGCAGGGAGAGGGTGACGAAGAGGGGGAAAGGGGAGCCATGTGGGATGGGGGGAATGGCTGCCTAGTTACAAAATGGTGAAAAAAAGATAGGAGAGAGAGAGAGAGAGAGAGAGAGAGAGAGAGAGAGAGAGTTGTAGGTGGTGGCAGTGGTTATAGGAGGTGGCAGTAGGAGGCGTTCGGGGCGGCAAACCTGGTGATGAAGACTGGTCAGGGCTGCTGGGTCGAGGTAGGTGAAGAAGAAGAAGAAAGAAAGGGAGAGGGGGAAACAGGCCAGTGCATAGGGGAAAAAGGAAGTTGGGCTGGCCCAATCCAAGGGAGAGTGGAAAAGAAAGAGGAGGGCAGGGGCTGGGTTGTGCTTGTTCGTGTGGGGGGGAAGAATGGGCCAGCGGCCCATGCGTGCAAGGAGGGGAGGCTTGGCAGCCCGAAGCCAGGAAAAGAAAAAAGGAAAAAGAGAGGAAGGAGGAAAAGGAGAAAAAGGAGATGGAAAGGAAAAGGAAAAAATGGGAAAAATGGGAAAATAGGGGAAAAAATTTAATTTAATTTAGAAAATAATAAAATGTAAATTATTTAATTCAATAAAATTTAATATATTGGTTCAAAAAGGATAATTTTAGTGAAATATTAGTTTATAAAATTATTTAAATAAAAATAATATGATAAAATAACAAAATATGTATTTTTAATTTATTAAATACTCATATCCACATTTATATACTCAAAAATCCGTAACATAATTAAACTAAATAATTTTAAAAGTTAATTTATTTCAAATAAAAGTTATTTATTAAATTATAGGTTTTCTAAAATTTTGGGGGATTACAGGCGATAGCAGCGATATTGGGAGTGGAGGGAGAAGAGAAGGTGGAAAAGTGGTTGCCTAGTTAGAAGAGGGGGAATGAGAGGGTGGTTAATGTGGTGGTGGCTACCCTAGCTTGAAAGTGCTGGAATGGTGGTGGTGGTGTGACCAAAGGGGCCGCACAAGCGGTGGTTGGTGTGGTAGTTGAAGGTGGTAGAGAGGGAGGAAGAGGGAAAGGAAGGTAGAGGGAGGTAGAGGAGGTCCTATTGGTTGTTTTGGAGGGTAGAGGGAGTAGTGGTTGTGATGAAAATGGTGGTGGACGGCGGTGCGAAGGGCGGTAGTGGGTTAGAGTGGGCTAATATAAGGACCAACTTTACACGGCCAAGGTGATTTCTATAGGAAGAATCCAGGGTGGTGAGTGGTGTAGTTTGATTGAGGGTGGTGCAGGGAGAGGTTTTGTATGTGGTTCAGGTGGCAGCGTTGGGCAGCGATATTTGTATGGTCATGTGAACAGGCAGCGACGCAAGGCAGGAAAATTTCTAGGCAGGAAAAAGGAAGGTCGATTAAGGGTTGGGTATGGGGTATTTATAGGAAAATGGGGGTGGAAACAAAAAAAAGAAGAAGAGGATAAGAGAGGGGCATGTGTGGCAGGTCGCCGGCCAGTGGTGGTAGGCTGATGTAGGTCTGTCATGGTAAGAGGGTGTTTGGTTAGGGGAGAAAGAAAGGAAAGGGGGAAAGGTACATGTGAGGAGAGAGGATGGTTGGTTGGGTTAAAAAGGGAAAGAAAAATGATGGGGGAGAGAGGGGAGGATGGTAGGATCATGTGGTGTGGCGGTTGCCAGCGTATGGGCATTGCAGCCTTACATGCCTGAGAAGAAGATGGTCAGTCGGTCCAAAGGAAATGAAAAAATGAAGAAGATGAGGCGGGTGAGCTATCTGGGGGAAAGAAAGAGGATGCAGGCTTAAGCTGCAGGAGAGGAAAGGAGAGGGGAGGTTTTGGGCCATGAGGGCTAGCCCAAATTAGGGAAGAAGAGGAAAAAAAAGAAAAGGAGAAATGAGAGAAAGGGGAAAAAAAGGAAGGGAAAAAGAAAAAAGGAAAAAGAGAAAAAAGAAAAATGGATGGATTGGGGTATTTAGAACCTTTTGGTATTTTTAAATATTTAAAATCATAATATTTAAATAAAATAATAAATAAATTTCTATTTTAGATTAATTTAGGATATTTTGAATAATTTTTCCTTAATTTCATTTTAATTAGCAAACACCCTAATTTTTCATAATTAAATTATTTATTATTTCTCTCTTGGTTTTGCCTTAATTACTTCCTTTTATTTTAAATAAAATAATTAATTTAATTAATTTCCTTAATAAATCCTTATTTTACCGTAATTTCTTAAATTAGGATTTTAGGGTATTTCAAGCCCACTCACAAAATCCATTGAGATGGAGTCCCCCTTCTACCTCAAAACATTTCAAGGCTAAACTAACCTTGTAGGTCTTCAATGCTCAATCTTGACCTTCTGATGGGTCAGACACCTACACGAACTTTGCTACCTCTTGCTTTATGCTAGGCCACTAATAAATCCTCTTAAGGTCCTTGCACAACTTTTCTCCTCCTAGGTGGATGGAATATGGAGTACAATGACCTTCCTCTAGAATCCAAAGCTTCAAATCAATACAACTCTAAGGTACACACCAATGACCTCTGTGGTGAATGCTACCATCCTCATGAATTTGGAAATCCTCCGCTCTACTATCTTGAATATTCTATTCAATACTCTCAAGCCTAACGTCCCTAGGTCGTCCTATTAGAATCTTATAAAAATCATGGCATAATCGTCAAAGCACACATCTAAATCTCTATTTCCATCTCACCAAGCTTCTCTAGCAAATGACTAGACACCACAATAGAACCCAAAGATTGTGATGTCTTCCTACTCAAGGCATCTATAATAAAGTTAGTCTTACCATATGTCAACTCAATATCATACTTGCACAAAATCTATCCATCTCCAGCCATCTACCCTATCTCATATTCAAGTTCTTTTGAGTGAATATATAATTGAGGATCTTATGGTAGATGTAGAATTTGCACTTAGTCTTATACAGATAATGCCTCCAAAGCTGCAACTCAAAAACAACAACTATCAAATTAAGATCATGTGACTGATAATTCTGCTCATGATGCTTCGACTGAGGAGAAGTGTAAGCTACTACCTTACCACGCTGCACCAAAAGAAAACCAGTTCATGCTTTGAGACATCACCTTAGACCTTGAATCCATTAGTACCGAAAGGCAAAGTCAAAATAGGTGTCGTAGTTAACCACTACTTTAACTCTAGAAATTCTCACTCACAAGTATCATCCTATTGAAATTTGGTCATCTTCTTTAGAAGGTTCATCAAAGAATGAGATACCTTTGAGAATTTTTGAACAAAGAATCTTTAGTTCCAAGGTAATCCTAGGAAAATATGTACCTTAGGGATATTAGTGGGTGCCTTCTACTCATTCACTGATAGAATCTTCATCAGGTCCATGGTTACTCATCTTACTAACACCATGTGTCCCAAAAATACAACCTCCTAAAGCGAGAACTCACACACTGAGATTTTCTCTTACAACTTATGCTCTCTAAGGAGCGACAAAATTATTCATAGATGCTTCTCATGCTCCTCTATACCCTAGGAGTAAACTAAAATGTTATCTATGAAAATACAACAAACTGATTGAGGAACGGCTGAAAAATCCTCATCGTCAAGTCCATAAAAATTGTAAGGGCATTATCGTAAACTCATATTACCCATAATGTTTCCTAAAGGTTGTCTTCATGATGTCTACCTTGGCGATACACAAATAATGATAACCCAAACTCAATTAAACATTCAAAAATGTTGAAGCACCCTAAACCTAGTCAAACAAGTAATCAATCCTCGGAAGCAGATAGTGGTTCTTAATTGTCAACTAATTCAATCCTTAGTAAATTATACAAAAGAGAGTACACCTATCCTTCTTATTTAAATTAACACTAGTGCTCCCCATAGAGACACACTCGGCCTGATATACTTGGGAGCCAACAGTTCTCTAACTAAGTCCTTAACTCCCTCAACCCTACCAATGACATCTCGTAAGGTGTCGTAGAAATAGGTTCAGCTCCCATTACCAACTCAATGGTGAAATATATCTCTCGTACCGGCAACATACCTAGAATCTCCTAAAAAAACACATTTGAAAATTCTCAAACAACTAGAATGCGTTTTAAGGCTAGCACATCCTTGTTCAGTTCCTAAACTCCACACAAAATATAGGGTAACATCTTTGCACCAAGGAATACAACATATAGACAGATACAACCTTTATCATGGGACAAGGTTTTCACCTCTCATAAGAGGCACTATCACTCTAAGCTCCCTTACAACATAATTTGCTCCTACGAATAATATTTCAATACCTTATGCTTCTCTAACATATCCATCCCAAGGATAATGTCAAAATTCTAAAGGTCCATCTTAACCAAATCTATAAGGAAGTTTACCCGCTTATCTCTAAGGTGACATTCAAGTAGAGTGTAGTATAGTCCAATCTATCCTTAGAAGGCAACACCATAGGTATAGTTATAGAAGAAGATTAAGTTGGTGTAGCTTTATCACAAATGACGAAGATATAAGTGACGATGATGCTCCTAAATCAAACAACACACAAGCTGGTAGCGGTACGATTGAGAAATTAACAGTGACCACATTTAACTGCCTGTCATTCTTTGCTTGGTTGATGACATTCAGACGTCTACTTGATTATACTCCGTTGTATCATCCACGATACCCTTTAGAGCCTTGAGACTATCCTCCTCCCTTATGAAGGAAAGGGTGATGCCCCTGTGATCTTCTTTGACTCTTTCTAGATTATTCTCTAGCTGGGGTAGGTGCTCTTTGCTAAGTCTACTATTGTCGTTGCTGGTAGGTCGCCTACTGAAAAGCCTGCTGCTGTAGAATTAGTGGTGCCTAGTGCTAGTATTGACCTTGCTACCAATGATACTCAAAAGAAAGATGGCGCTATTGGCCACATGTTTTATAAAGAGTTGAAGTGCCCTGGCAACTCCACCCTAGATGATTCTGACCATAAAAATGACACTTGAAGCGCCTTGGCTGACTGTAAGATCTGCACTAACCTCTTGATTGACCCTAGCACCAATACTAACCTCCCTAATACTTATTCTGACCTCTCCACTAAAACCCTATAGTTCCTCCTCCTTAGTACTAGATCTAACCTTTAGAACCCCACAACTGCAACTTCCACTTACCTAGGATGGAAGCTTATTGTTGAACTAAAATAGTGGTGATACATGCCCTCTCATATAGTATGGCTAAATCCTAAAAAGCAGTAATATCCATCATCCTTTGAATGCTAAAGTGGAGCCTCTATTTAAATTGGTACACAACCATTGACTCACTATCTGTGATCCCCAGTTTGAACATCAGCGAAACTTTAAACTGGGCATGGTATTGCCTCACCATCATGCTCCCCTAATTTAACTACATGAACTCATTTAGCTTATCCCTTTTAAGACTCTTAGGGTAGAACATAGCCCAAATTGTAACCTTAAAGTCATACAAAGACATCGATGGTCCATCCTTTACACGATGACCTATCCACCTTGGGTCTGCAACTCCTTGCAAGAAAAGGGCTATAGTACCTACCTTCTGAGTAGGTGGGTAACTTATTACCTCAAATGTCCTCTCCGAACCCCATAACCATCCTTCCAAGATGATTAGGTCCTCATCTCTAGCATACATTGGTGGGTGATGTCCCATAACCTTCTTAATCCAATCTTCTCTAATACCCTCTTATAGGTGATGTGGAGGTGGTGGTGGCTATTGAGGTTGATGTTGGACGAACTTAATCAATGCCTTGAAGGTTCCCTTCAAACAAACAATGTGATCGTTAAGAACCATGATGAATAACTAAATGTAAGACAAAAGACTTGTTAGAACTAAACCTTCCTATATTACTAACACATAATGCATGTAATCACATTTCAAGGCTACCTAGGCTACCTATCCTTGATTCCTCATAAGTTAATTTGTGTTTTCAAAAGTAAAATGGGTTTTTTGAAATTTAAAATTGACCATTAAAATCACATGAGGGATTTTTGAAAATTGAATTTTGAAAACCAAAACACGGTAATCAAAACCAAAAGCATTGATACCAACTTGTAACACCCCAATATTAACTATTTTTTTTTATTTTACAATGGAAGTAATGTAAGTAAAATATTAGGGGTTGCTGTTGTAATTGGCATAAGTCTTGTTTCTTCAACCATCTTTATATCAATCATAAGTAATGTAAGAAAATTAGATAAAAAATAAAAATTTATAATATAATCATGTGTTTGAACTCCAAAATACAAGCATAAACATTTATGTGCTAATTATATGAGGTGAGTTATAATACACAAAAACATAAAAAAAATACTATGGATCAAGAGTCCAGAAAGGTATATGAGTAAATATAATTATAGGATAAAATTACTCATCACCCAACACCAATTATAGATAAGGTCATTCATCCCCATATAGTGCATCATAGGCAGCATAATGATCTAGAGAATCTTTAGAGACCTTTGCATAAGAATCAAGGTCTTCTGCATGTGGGAATGAGTAGCACCCATAAAATGGGTGGTCAGTATGATATGTATGGAGTAAAGGAGCAATATTATCGAAATATGGATATAATTAGCATATGCTTTCACAATAGAGAATAGGTATACAAGAAGATAAATGAAAATTATCATAGGATAGATAATGATCTAGATCTCTTTATTAGATATAATTAATTTTCATTCTTTTATATTCTTTGAGTGCATGAACCCCAAAATTCTTAGTCCATTAGAATGGTCTAAAACACTTTATTAGGGTCAAAAAACCTGAGCCACTATTTATTAGGTGAAAAGGATATAAAAACATCACCTTCTTGGGATAGAACGCTCCTCATCCACTATTATCTCTGATGGAATAAGATATATAAAAATAACACCTTGGTCCTGACTCATATATTCTTGCACTTTAAATCATTAGTGTCTTTTCCATAGATTACACTATTATATCTTAATTCATGATAAGAAGGGGCCCCACTATGCTTAATCTAGTTGAATGGACTAAAATAGTTTCTTTGGGAAAAAAGTTCCAAGCCATTATTATTTTCAGTGGAACAGAGATTAAGAATGTTACCTTCTTAGGGTAAAATGCTCCTAAGCCACTATTTTTCCTAGAGAAACGGTATATATATATATATATATATGTATATGTATATAAATATCACCTTGGCCCTACTCATGTTCTCTTTTAATTTAAGTTACGTGTATCTTATTCATGATTAATTATCAAGCATTGGACACATTAAAGCAGGCCGAGACATAACAGAGGTTAAAGTCCTTAATTCTCTTCAAACCCTAAATACACATCCTTTATCATTCATTTTCCAATATTGGTTATTCCACCATGAATTATATTATATCACCCTCGAATCTCATCATTATTATAATACCTATAATGCATGGTCTAGCATCCACATCATACACATACATTAATAATATTATCTTAGGTACTATTCTTAAAATTAGCAAAAACCCTAATTTCATAAGTAGTCATAATTCCTCCTATAAGACTCACATGATTACCAAGTCTGATAAACAACCTCATAAGCGTAATCATTAGTAGCAAATTCAGAATTTAAACAACCAATAGGTTTTTACACATGGAATAATGACATTATTATTTTAAGTTTGTAAACCCAATTTAGTCAATTATTTCATTTAAATAATTGATGAAAACAATAATGCTCCCAAATATTTCTTAGGTTATCATTATCTTATTTCTAATCCAATTAACATATAAAATACTAAAACTTATTTGTTATCCTATAATAACCAAAATACCCTTAAGGATAAAACATAACCTTTATTTTATAAAATCTTTTACCTTCCACACATATTACTTTCCATATCCACCAATCAGCATTGTACCTCATAAAAATTCTTATGTCCACTTATCAAAGCTTGTTAGCCCAAAATTTATGCCATGAGGTATACTCCCACAATTATGTTATTATTGGGACAAAAATCATAATGACACCTCTTACCCATTCTTACTTTCTTTTAAACATAATATCCATATCATCACCAAATGTCATGATTAATATATAATAAATCATATAGCACCAATATCATAAAAAACACATATAAATATGCAAGAAAATAACAAAAAACCTAAATGTCAATTAGTAACCTTACCAATTAGGACACCAGGCCCTAAGGATGTAAATTCTATACATCCATGTCCAAGGTTACCAATATACCAACTATGAAAAACAATTAAGTCTATGGTTAGGCTTAGAGAGTATAACTGAGGGATAATTAAAAAAAGGGTAAACATAAAAATAATCGTGGTCAAATAGAAGCTTAAAGTGTGTGGATGTGTGGTAGAATGTTTTGTGGAGTTATGGTAAAAATTTGGTGGTGTTTTGACAAGGTTTGGGGGTAAAAATAGGAGTATACGACCAAAATTAGGTGGTTGCATGATTATACTATAGGTGGTTTAAATTGAGGCCAAGACAATGGATGACATATCACTAAGTAGTGCAAAGTGGCCTGCTCGATCATTGGCAAACAAGTCACAAGTTGAATAGGTGTGCACAGACGTGCAATATGAAATTTTAGTGTTGCAAAACCAATCTTAAGGCCTTGCACATGCCATATGTTTCTTAAAAACATGACGAGTGAGGAGAAGCAGAAGCCAAAAGGGGTAGTAGTTAGCAGCGATGCCTGCCGACGATGCTGGGGATGGTTGTGGTGACCTTGGTGATCTGTCCATCAATTAATGGGTGGATTTTGGTGCTGCACAATGGTGTTTGTGGTGGAAATGATTGTGATCAATTAAGATATCGCAAAGAAGAGAGGGAAAAGAAGAAGGAAGAAAGGAGAAAGAAGAGAATGAGCTTGGGTAATATTTCCTTAACATAAAAATGGGTAGAATATAAGGCAAACAAAATTGAAGGGAAGGAGATTGTGTATTTTATATGTATATATACATCTGTGTGTGTGAGGTGGGAATCATGGGAAAAACAAACAAAAGTGGGAGACGTGTGATAAGTGATAGTGTAGGTCGGGCACGAGAGGTGGTAGCGAGGATGATAGTTGAGTGTTGGAAAAATTAGTTGGTGATGGTGATGGTTGTGTGTGTATGTATTGTGTAAGGATAAGGAAGAAGAAGAAATGGCAATTTGTGCATGTGAATGCGCATGTTGGCAAAGAAAAGAGAAGAAATAAGGATATTAGTGATGGATGATGGATGGCTGTAGAAAAGGTTATGAAAGATGGTGCAAGTGGAGAAGGGGACAAGTTATAGAGAAAATAAACTTTGAGGCTATGTTGATAGGAGAAGGAGAGGAAAGAAAAGAAAATGAAAAGACAAGGAAAAAGAGAGAAGGTTGGGTATTGTTTTTTTTTCATTGGAAAAAAAGTTACAATTAGTGGAAAATTTTAGCGGTTTTGATTTTGTTTTACTACAATACAATATATCTGGATTAAAGTTTCATATTTGGTTAAGGTTTCAAGATTAAGAAATTGGGTTAAGGGTAAAAAAAGGTTTCACAAGATTATTATCAAATTAGGGCATTAATAATGTAGCATTAAGATAAGAAATTTTTTTGGGTAAGCTTACCACATGAGGTAACACCTAATGGGATACTTATAATACTTCCCTAACATTTAGTACTTTAAAACTTCATTTTGTGAATCGAACACTTACAAAATAATGTGTATTACAACTACACCTAACATAAGTCTAGTTTCTTCACCTTTCTTATACCAAGTGCCAAGGCTCAAAATAAGTCATATCAAAATAAATAGGGGAAGAAAAATATTACACTTAACTAAAGGGTTGCGGATAAGACATTCTCTATAGAACATAAATATCTAAGATATATTAGGGACATAAGAATAAAAAGAAAAACCAATTATAAAATACATGAAATGGTGAAGATCTAGTTTTCCCTTACACTCTTTTATTCAAAAAAATATTACAAATAAAGGTTACAGAAGTAGGAACCTTCATTCCCTCATTTTATCTAAATATTTGGATAACACTCCTCAAAATCCTTCAGTCACTACATGCAATACATGTACTCCTCTATATAGTGATATTGTTAGTATGAATACCTCATATTAAGTAAATCAACACACCTATAAAAAGACAACATGCCCAAATTGCATATAGAAATAATAACTAGAAAAGCATAATTAACATATAAGGACATATGCAATAACTTACGAATATCATGTGATAACATATGTGAAAACAAAGTCTTATACTCAACACCATTATACTTAAATATTTCAAAACCATCTCAAGACACAAAATATCCCTATCATACATATGTCTAGTCTTTTAGTGCACTAGAACTCTACCAAATAACCAACTAAATCTACTTTAAAACCAATATTATGGTACAAAGGAAACTACTAAGTTAACAATCTAACAAATACCAAGGCAATAAAATATAATTAAATATGAATTATTTAATTTACTTGAGGGAAGATAATATTAATTTGGGGACACTAACATACACCTATTAATAATAGTGCAAATAGGCAACATAATACCCTTATGCCTTCAAACCTAAGGATATTAATGTACACCTCATGATACTCGTGTAACTTAACAGCATAGTACCCTTGTTCCTTTTAGATCACCTAATCATTATGTATTGATATACCCTAAAAAGTCCATAGAACTATATAGAGTAGATATAGGGTCTTGTTGAGGCATTGAGACACACCAGCAAAACAAATCAAATTGGCAGTTAAGCTCATCCTTAAGGTAGTTACCCCTATGGAGCCATCAATCCCAAACTTGAGGTCTTCTAATTTAAATATTAATATTTTATGAGGTGATACTATAAGGTCAATAGTTAAGCAAAGTTAAATTCAATACTGAGGTTACCTAAAATAATATACTAAGGTCACCCATGTCAAATTATTCAACTTTAGAAGCATTTTTGTCAAAATGACCAAAATTCCCACAAAATTTTAATTGTCACATTTTATCCACTTTATTACCAAGTTTTTTTTATGAGATATTTTTATGAAAAGGAAAAAATATAAAAAATAATTTACCATACAAAGAAAATCCTTATTATGGAAAAAAGATAATATTACCCTTAAGCATGGCGATAACATAATACACTCTTAGAATAATAGTATGAAATTCTAGCATGATATAATGTTCACACTAACCCTATATAATAATTTTCAAATATGAATCATGGTACATAAAAATTTATTTCTACCCCTAAAGCCCACAATATAGAATTATCAAAATTTAATCATATTTTTTCCCTAAAACTAGCATGGTATACATCCATATTTATCAAATATGCCCAAGGAAAATATCTATGTCATTATTAGATCTAGCATAAGGAATGATGAAAAATTGATTAAACATTAACCCTATATATGCATATTATTTGTAGTGATTATTTATATATTGACACATGCATAGATTCCCATTTTAAAAATAATTCCAAGGCTTCTCATGGATAATTAATTTCTAACATGGCATCATATATTATCTCTTATATCAAAATATTTAAATTGAATGTAATATTACTCACTTCTACTTCTTAGCAACATATGAAGATTTCAAAAATGTCAACCTGACTTGATTTTTATATTAAAAATAAACCTAGTATACTTAAACCATATGCCAACCACCTATGTAGTAGTTGGATTTACCTCCAAGCTAAAAAAAATTGTACCAAACAAATTCCTCCTCCTAGGAAACCTTAAGTAAGATTTGGATTACCCAAAACAGACAATACAACTTATACAAAATATACATATTAGTATCTATATTAAGATAAAATGAATATATAACAATAGAAATGAACTGAGGCCAAACTAATATTGAGATTTAAAGCTCAAGGTGTGGGTGCATGATAGAACTGTGCACCACATGCAAAAGAAAAAAAAATATTATTCACTTTAGATGAGCGAAGGGCAGCTATTGAGGGTTGGTTTGAGTTGTTTTTCAAGGAAAAAAAGTAAGAGAATGATTGATGGTGGTTGGCTTCATAGGATGGTGCTAAATGAGGGACTTCGGTTAGAGTAGTTGGAAAGGCAATGGGTATGACAACGGCATGTATCAATTATGCAAGTTAGTTTAGGCCAATGGTAAGGTGGTTGGTGACACTAGAAATGGTGGTTATAAAGGTTGGTTTCTTGATGCTACTAAAGCAAAGAACTTGACTGAGGCTAAGTCATGGTGGAAATTCACATGGATTAGGGTGATGGGTGTGACAAGGAGAGGTAATGGTTGCAAATAGTGACCTCCTTGTGTTGGTGGTACATGTTATGGGGCTAATAAAAAAAGGTTGCTTGTAGGAGTAGATCAATGGGAAACGTAATGAGGCGGTCGAGGGGGCAGAAGAAAAATAGAGGGAGCAAAAGTTAGGCATGTGGTTGGGAATGGAGAGAGATATGGGGAAACAAAAATAGATGCAAGGTTAGGACTAAGGAGATGAGAAAGAAAAGGAAAATAAAATAGAGGGAGATAGGGATTATCATGGTCTGAATGGAGAAGGAAGGATTAGGAAAAAAAAGAAGAAGAATGGGAATAAGGGGATAATTGGATAATTGGAGGGGAAGAAAATTAGCTACAAGGCTTGGACTAGATGAGGATGAAGTTGAGTGGCTAGGGATTCACGTGTGAGCTAACGAGCTAGGTTGAGGGGGGTTAATGGGATAAGAAACTAGAATGTGGAGAAGGAACCAAGTATTAAGCTTGGAGATCATGGAATAGGACAATGTTGAGGGGTGAAGGCAGGGACATGTTAGGTTATGTTTGGTAGAGCCTAAATTAGAGCATAGGGAAGGAAAGAGATGGATCGAGCATAAGGAGGTGTTTTGTTGGGGTTTCAGTTAGGTTTAGACTAATGGGGATTGGGATTAGTTATGTTTATGTAAGATTTTGAAATAAAATATAAGGAAAAGGTATAGGATAATATTAGTTAGTTAAATAAATAATTCATAGGTAAATAAGTAATATCAATTAATTTTAAGAGATTAATAAATACTTAGAAGAAAATCCCTATCCATTTAATATTTTATTATTACCATTATTATCATCCTTATTATCATCATCATCATCATCATCATCATTAAGATTATTGTTCCTACCACTGCTACTGCTGCTGCTGTTGTTGATGTTTTTGCTGCCACTACAATCTTTTCTCTAGATATTAATATACTAGACTAGATTATTAACATAATTTAAAAACTATAGTAATATAGACAATAATATGGCATTCAACCTTAAATTAATTCTTTAACTAGTTACATATTCTATTTAAATTATAAATATGCATATTTAATTTAGGAGTTATTTAAATGGGGTATTCTAATACTACACTAACCATATAAGGTTAGAGTGCAAAAAGGGGGATTGTACTGGGATTCCTCACCAACAACAACTTGAATCCCTCCACCATGAGGGATGAAAGGTTGGGATACCAAACTCGCCTAACAAATGGATAATATAAAGTGCTAAGGGGCTTGTATAAAGATACCTCACCCACCTATACTTAACACCAATGCCATATTGGCTAGCCACATTATAATCCTATACCTCAAATATATGCACATACCTTCTACCGATTGCAACCTAGCAGAGAAGGGTATAGGTACTGACTAAAAAGATAACAACACAAGATAATGTACCCACTAACTCTCGGCTATTAACTGAGAATGAGAGAAAAAGGATCAAACAAAATCTTAATCCATTGTTATTAATTACCAAGTGATATCACAAAACATTATTTAATTCAATTAATATTAATTGGATGTTCTTAAGTGATAGCACTAACCACAACATAAGGTATATAAGAAACCGATTAGATTTTTAGGTGCGACACTAACCATTACCAAATCAAGACCCAAAACATCATTATTGTAATCCATATTAAAATCATAGTAAATAGTGTAATACCCCACACTTTTGTGTAATGGATGGATGAGAAAATTTGATAAATTCTAGGCCTTGGATCATAATTCAATGCTCTGATTTGATTTGGAATGAAAATTTATTTGAAATTAGGTTGAATACAAGGTTTAAATAGCATTTTTTAGGTAAACCCATTAACTAGTTCTATGAACAGATCAACCATTTTTTCAATTTAGCCAAAATGTGTTCCACAACAAAACCGCTAAACTAGCTTGGGAAAACCAATCTACTAGTGGAAGAATATTCAACTGCTATTGAAATGTCCCAAAAATTCTAATTTTTAAGAATTATGATTAATTAAGGTTTTATCATAAAAATTAATTAAATAAATTATTTTTCTTAAAATAAAAGGGAATTAATTAGGGTAAGTCAAGAAGAGATTTATAAGTATTATAATTAGGCGAAATTTGGGTATTTTAGTTAATTAAGAATTTTATTTTGAAAATTAATTAAATAAATTATTTTATTTAAAATAATAAGAATAAAATAGTTCCAAATTAATAGGAATTTTATAAATGATTTAATTGGAGAAAATTAGAGTGATTTGCTAATTAAATTGGAATTTATAAAAAAATCTTTCAAAAATCCTAAATTAGCCTAAAAAAAGGGGATTTAAATATTATTTTATTTAAGTATTATTATTTTTTAATATCCCAAATATCCAAATTAATTTAATTAACCTAACCCTCATATTTTTTTCTTTTTCCTTTTCTCCTTTTTCCTTTCTTTTTCTTTCTTTTTCTTTTTCTTTATTCTTCTTTTCTTTTTCTTTCCCCCCCGAATTGGGCCTGTCAGCCATTGTCCCAAGCCTTTTCCCTTCCTTTTCCTTTTTGTAGCCCAAATCCTCCATCCATTTGTCCTTCACCCCGCACCCCGGAATGCCATTCTTTATTCCTTTTTCCACTGAAACGCGACGTTTAATTTAAAAGCCCCTCGCCGTGACGACCGCCTTGGTTCTCCCCTCCTTCTTCCTTTCTTTTTCCATGGAACGCCAGTCCAGCCCCTCTCTTCTTCTTCCTTCCTCCTTCCGCGATGCTGTCGACCTGCATCAGCTACCCGAACCCTAGTTTTTCGCCACCGATCATACCCTATTGACCGGCTGTTTCTTATCCTCTCTCCTCCCCCTGACTCGCCGGCCAATTTGACCCAACCCACCTCCTTTCTTTCTCGCACACGATCTCCTCTCTCTCTCCTATGCACAACTTCGGCCCATTTGAATTTTCGTCAGTCAATCATTATTGGCCAGTGCCCTCACATCCTGCCCTATCCCCATTCTCCCCTTTGACCTTATCTCCTCCTTAAGCCTATAAATACCCCTTACCAATCCTGGAGTCTAGTTTTGTTTTCCGAACCCAGGAAATCATTCTTTGTGCGCGTCATTCTTTTAGATGTCGTTGCCGCTGCCATCAGCCAACACCGCCACCAACTCCACCAACCTAAGCCTTCCTTTCATTTTTATCTACCAAAATAAACCTCCCTAATCCCTCGATTCTTCCTACACAAGCCACCTCGACCATGTAAATTCCCTTCTCAATCAACCCATTCTCTACCTCTACCACCCTTCGCGCTGCCATCTGCCATCATTACCACCGCTTCCACTGCTTCATTCACCTCCCATTCTATTCAACAGACCTGCCTCTACCTTCCCCTACCTTTCTTTTCCTCTTGCTCCCTCTCCTCCTCTCTTTCTCTTATTCTCCCCCATTTGGCCACCACCACTACTGTCATGCGCTACCACCGTTAGCTGCGCTACCACCCGCATTATGTTCCTCTCCTTCTAGAAAACCATAATCACCCTTACTTCCACCCTCTTTCTCTTTATCTTTTTCCTAGCCCTCAACTTTACCTCTTTTCTTCATTTTTTCCGTTCACCACCGGCGTCGCCGTACACCACCGCTAGCGCCGCTTGTCACCACCAACCTAAGGTTGAACCTTAGACCCTCTCACTCTTTCACCCTATTTTTACAAGCTTTATTTTATTTTATTTCATTTATTCAAAATGTATTATTATTATTATTACTTCTATTATTATTATTATTATTATTATTATTATTATTATTATTATTATTATTATTGTTTTGATTAATATTTATATCAAGGGTCGAAGCCCTATTATATTTTTAATTTGATTTTATTATTATTATTCTTATTGTTGCTATTATCTTTATTTTTAATAACAATATGTTATTATTATTATAATTATTATGCATTATTATTATTATTACTATTAGGTTCAATATTATTAGTATTATTATTTCTGATAGGGCTGAAACCCCATTATGCCTTTTTTTCATTACCATTTATTATTATTGATGAAAACCAAAATACCCCTAGTATCCTTACTAAGAAAAGCACCAATTATCCTTTAAAAATAATTAATTATATTTGTATTATTGTCTTGCAGGATAATCAAGAAAATTGATAATCTAGCCAAGCAAGCGGGGAAAAGGATTCAAGACGGTGCTATCAAGAAATGGAATTCTGTTGCTGAGAAGAAATATTCAAGTTTTAAATTATTAGCAAAAATAATGGCATTATCGCCCAATTAGCAAAATTCTACTTTTATTATTATTCTTGTTTTTTTATTTAGTTTTATCTTGTAATAAGGGTATTAAGCAGCTAGTTAAGTTGGGATTTTCCTAATCCATCATTAAACCACCTTCCAATCCCCCACATCAACCTTAATCCTACCACACCCAAGCCCACCATTTCTCAACTTAAAAAGCCCAAACCAAAACTCACACACACGTTCCCCCCTGTCTCCCCGGTCCACAGCCTTAAAACCATTCTTCAGCATCGACGGTCGAACCAAACACGACATCAGGCCCACTCCCTCAGCTCGACCAAACTCCTCCGGCTGCGATTACCTTCCTCTAACTCTGCCTTCTTCGACGCGCACCATCAATGGTGATTACCCACCATTAACCCACTCTGTCCGCTCCTCCTTCTCGACCATTGTTCAACGTTCAGCTCCCATCAACCCCAGCTAGTTGCTTCTCTATATAAAGCTTCTATCTCGATGTAAAAAGGGAAGTTGCTCGATTCGATTTTAGTATATGAAATAAAGCTATATGCTTAATTCTCACGATTTTGCATCGTTTATTGTCAGTTTCCGGCAAACTTGTTATTCTATGCTTTTAGAATTTAGATCGGGCAGTCCCGATCACCCTATCCCTATCCCTGTTCGGTTGCTCTTGCGATTATTGTGTAATTTTTATCAAACTCCATTTGGGGTTCATTTCAACTGGTATCAGAGCGTCGATCTGCTTCGCTCGTCTTTGAATTAATGTTTTATCCTTTTTTTTATGTTCGAAACCCGTTCGGATATGGGTGTGTTTAGCGTCGATTTTTCGTTTGAATGTTGTCGTTGCAGAATCAAATTCGTGTCTTTAATTGCTGTCTTGAATTCCAGTATCAATTTTCTATGTTTGAATTCTATTCTTGTTTTGAGTCGATCAAATTAATCGTACATTTCTAGTATCAATTGTATGTGTTTGATTTCCCTACCGTGTTGATTTCGAAAGATTGGTGTTCATGTTATTTTATTTTATTTTTTCTTTTTTCTCCTGTCCAAATAGTACCTTGTTTGGTTCATCTGGTGTCGACCTTTGTTAACATTGTATTTTCATAATTTTTTTTTCTTTTCTTATCTTTTCTTTTCCCTTTTTTTTAAAAAAAAATATAATTTTTTCTTTCTTCCTGAATACCTTTCCCATAGTGATCCGAAATTGATACCAAAATTAATTTGGTATCCAGAAATGGGGCAGGATATCGGCTATTAGGCGGCGATTTGATATTCTATATCGTCTAAGCCACCAGCTCGAAAACCCGCCCTATCGAACAGTCACGGGCTAAAATCCCAACATTCTAATCACTTACTACGTAAGTAATACCAACAGATCGTGTAACAATTTAATAATCGAATTGAAATGAATTCACGAACCGGACGTGCATTATCAGGACACATGTCGGAAGGAGTCGATAGTAATTCAAACCTTATTTCCGCACAACTACGCACCCTAATAGAAAGACTGGATCGGATTGAACAAACAATTAACAATTCTCCGTAACCTATCCAGTCACCCCAACCAAACAGACATACAAGGAACTTCCACCCCGAACCAGACATTTTCTCATTCGACGACTCATCATCCCAAGAACATGTTAGGATGGGACATCGACCTCGCCGACATCCAAGACGGTACGATCGGGAGGACCGGAACCTAAATAATATCAAATTAATGATCCTAGCATTTAGTGGAAAAAATAATCCTGACGCATACTTGGATTGGGAAAGAAAAATAGAGTTGGTCTTTGACTGCTACAATTACTGAGATGAAAAAAAGCTTAAACTCGCCATTGTTGAGTTCACCGATTATGCAATCAATTGGTGGGATCAGCTTGTTACTAACCGGCGCCGAAACCACGAGATACCGGTAAGAGATTGGAACGAGTTCAAAGGATTACTATGACGCAGGTTTGTACCTAGATATTACTATCGAGAACTCTACCAGAAACTGCAAAACCTCGTTCAAGGCCCTAGAAGCGTTGATGAATATTATAAGGAAATGGAAATCGCAATGATTCGGGCCAACATAATCGAAGATAGGGAGGCGACCATGGCTAGATTCCTTAGTGGGCTTAACAAGGAAATAGCTGATAAACTTGAACTCCAACACTATGTGGATATCGAGGAAATTGTTAACTTAGCCATCAAAATTGAAAAATAGATCAAAAAGGTCAGGACCTTTAAACCCCGACCCAACTTCCAGTCCGACCATTCAAAAAATCATAACTGGAAGCAGCCTCCTAGAAGTGAAGAAAGACCGAGAGTTCAATTCGACAATAAGGCAATCCCTCTTAAGGAAAAGAGTAAGGAACATACAAGTGGTAATTATAGCAATGGACATTCAAGAAACATCAAATGCTTCAAATGCTTGGGGCATGGTCATATCGCGTCCGAATGTCCCAATAGGAAGGTGATGGTGGTTAGGCCAATAGGAGAGATTGAATTGGAGGATGATGAGCTTGCTGACCACTCCCCTACTCATGTTGAACCCTATGATAGTGAACCTGGCCATGATGAGGTATATGCTTCTAAGGGAGAACTACTCGTCGTACGGCGTGCCCTGAACATACATGCGAAATTTGATGACGAGCGAATACAACGTGAAAATATCTTCCATACTAGATGTCGAATCAGAGACAAGTTATGTAGTTTGATCATTGATAGCGGTAGCTATGTTAACGTCACAAGTGCTAGCCTAATTACCAAATTAGGGTTGACAGCCACGAAACATCCTCGACCCTATAAACTACAATGGCTCAACGACACAGGTGAGGTAAAGGTCTACAAGCAAGTATTACTTGCAATCCAAATTGGGAAATATACGGATGAGGTATTATGTGATGTCATTCCCATGCACGCTAGTCACGTTCTACTTGGGAGGCCATGGCAGTTTGACTAGAATGTAACACATGACGGGTATAAAAATAGCTACTCCCTTATCAAGGATGACAAAAAGATCACTCTAATGCCGCTATCGCCCAAACAAGTCCATGATGATCAACTCAAGCTTCAATCCGAATTCAAAAGCATGAGGGAGGAGATAAATAAGACCTCAAAACCCAACATGGAAGGCCAGAATAAACCACTACGTAACTTTTTCGCCCAAAAAGGGGACATCTCTTATGCCTTCTCTACTAAGTTACCCATCTATATGCTCATGCGTATAGAATGTTATCATAGTGATTTCACCCTGCTTGATTCTGTGCTTGATAACATGCGCTCCCTACTCAGTGAGTGCTCTGAGATCTTTCCCAAATAAAATCCAAAAGGGTTACCTCCAATTAGAGGAATCGAGCATCAGATGGATTTCGTACCTGGAGCCTCCATTCCCAATAGATCTGCATATCGAGCTAATCCTAAGAAAGTGGTAAATCGCACTCTTGGTAACATACTTCGAGCTATCCTGGATAATAACATTAAGCATTGGGAATCCCACCTACCACATGTGGAGTTCACATACAATCGGACCATCCACTCCACCACCAAGAAGACTCCCTTTGAAATTGTCTACGGGTTTAATCCTCTTTCACCACTTGATCTTATTCCTTTACCCATAAATGATTATACTAACTTTGATACATAAAGAATGGCACAATCTATAAGATCATTACATGAGTCAGTGGAGAGGAAAATAAACCAACGCAATCATCAGATAACAAGCACAGCAAACAAACACCGCAAGAAAATTATATTCGCTCCAGGAAATCTTGTGTGGGTCCATTTATGAAAAGAAAGGTTTCCTACCCAAAGGAAATCCAAACTCGCACAAAGAGGCGACAGTCCCTTTACCATCTTGGAACGCACTAATGATAATGCTTACAAGATAGATCTTCCAGGAAAATATGGCAATATCAGTGATACTTTTAATGTTTCTGACTTATGCCCCTTTTATGATGCAGGTTCAGTTTCGGTGACGAAACCTTTTCAAGAAGGGGAGGATGATGAAAGCCCAAATACCCTTAGTACCCTTACTAAGAAAAGCACCAATTATCTTTTAAAAATAATTAATTATATTTGTATTATTGTCTTGTAGGATAATCAAGAAAATTGATAATCTAGCCAAGCAAGCGGGGAAAAGGATTCAAGATGGTGCTATCAAGAAACAGAATTCTGTTGCTGAGAAGAAATATTCAAGTTTTAAATTATTAGCAAAAATAATGGCATTATCGCCCAATTAGCAAAATTCTACTATTATTATTATTGTTGTTTTTTTTGTTTAGTTTTATCTTGTAATAAGGGTATTAAGCAGCTAGTTAAGTTGGGATTTTCCTAATCCATCATTAAACCACCTTCCAATCCCCCACATCAACCTTAATCCTACCACACCCAAGCCCACCATTTCTCAACTTAAAAAGCCCAAACCAAAACTCACACACACGTTCCTCCCGTCTCCCCGGTCCACAGCCTTAAAACCATTCTTTAGCATCGACGGTCGAACCAAACACGGCATCAGGGTTGCTCCCTCAGCTCGACCGAACTCCTCCGGCTGCGATTACCTTCCTCTTACTCCGTCTTCTTCGACGCGCACCATCAATGGTGATTACCCACCATTAACCCACTCTGGCCGCTCCTCCTTCTCGACCATTGCACAACGTTCGACTCCCATCAACCCTGGCTAGTTGCTGCCCTATATAAAGCTTCTATCTCGATGTAAAAAGGGAAGTTGCTCGATTCGATTTCAGTATATGAAATAAAGCTATATGCTTAATTCTCACGATTTTGCATCGTTTATTGTTGGTTTCCGGCAAACTTGTTATTCTTTGCTTTGAGAATTTAGATCGGGCAGTCCCGATCACCCTATCCCTATCCTTGTTCGGTTGCTCTTGCGATTATTGTGTAATTTTTATCAAACTCCATTTGGGGTTCGTTTTAATTACTATTAGTGTTATTATTATTATTATTATTATTATTATTTAATAAGTTATTATTATTCAATCTAGGGTCAAAACCCTACTTCATTATTATTATTATTAGGGTAAAGTCTTTAACCTTATATTATCAACTTTTATAATATTACTATTATTTCTTATATCTTTAGTAAAGTTAGTAATTTGTTAATGTCACTATTATTAACATGTTATTATTTTATCAAAAACCTAGTCTTAGAATAAGTTAGTAATTAATAGTATTTTTAGTAGGAGGGAATCTAATATTTAGTTTTTCCTTCATATAGGTGAGACCAGTCAAAGACCTAAGGAGGCGTAAGAGCGTACTCCAAGACCGGTGTTGTTTTAGCTAATGGTGTTACTAAGGCTTTATGTGTGTTGATGTGCATTATGTGCTTTGTATGTTATGCATCCTATATTTATCATTATATTGATTTCATGTGTGGTATGGCATGGGGTTGAAGTGTGATCATGTGTGTTATGCATATGTGAAGAAATATTGTGGTATGTGAGGATTGGTTTGTGACCCTTTAGACATGCATGTGAGGATGTATAAAAGTGGTATTGTTTGGAAAAAGATTGAAAATGGAAAATGGGAAATAATTTGACCAAAGGGGAATAAGATGACAATGGAGGTGAGTTGACCTAAGTATTTTAATGATCCATGAGTGGAAGAATAAAATGGAAAATTTAGGGTTTCGTGTGGGAGAATCTAATCTATGTTTTGTATGGGAGAATCTAATCTATGATTTTGTATGGGAGAATCTAATGTATGGTTTTGTATTGGAGAATCTAATTTATGGTTTTGTATGGGAGGATCTAATCTATGGTGTAACATGGGAGAATCTAGTTTATAGTTTTATATGGGAGAGTTTAATCTATGATGTAACATGTGAGAATCTAATTTATTATTTTGTATGGGAGAATTTAATCTATGGTGTTGCATGGGAGAATTTAAACTAGGGTTTTGTATGGATGGACTTACGGTTTTGCATGGAAGATTCTATGCTGTTTCATGGAAGCATCTAATATAGGGTTTTGTATAGATTGAATTTAAGGTTTTGTATGGATTGAATCTAGGTTTTTGTATGGTGGAATCTAGGGTTTGCATGGATGAATCTAGGGTTTGCATGGTTGAATCTAGGGTTTCACGTTGAGTTTTAGGTTTTCGCATGAAAAATTTGAATGGTTGCATGGGATGTATAAAGTCTGCATAGGAGTGAAATTTACATTTGGAAAGTTGATTTGGGATCTAAGGAAGGTAATGTAAGTGTTGTTTGGGTGTTTGAACAGTTTGGATGAAAAATAGTACGTGGAGTAATATAAGGGTACATAGGAGACCAAACTAGGGTTTGTGTGGACAATTAGGGTTTGGTGTGGCAACTTAGGGTTTTGTTGTATCATATGTATTTGGTGATTAAAGTGTAATTATAGGGATGAAATTTATGATTGTGGTGTGTGGAATATTAAAAGTGATTTGGGTTGTATGAGGTGGAGTGAGATGGGCCACATAGGCCTAAATTAGGGTTTTTGGGGAAAAAACCCATAGAGTAAGGGAATAAGTGGACTTAGAGGTGTGTATAATGGGCCTTGACCCACATATTCTAGTGTTGGAGTTCTAGTGTGAGTTTGAGTATAGAGGAAAGGTTGTTGCACAAGTTAGGAGATCCAGAGTTCTCATGCATGTCTAGGGTAAAGTTTTCATAATAATATACCCTAATATATTAATCATTTAAAGTGGAAGATTGTTGAGGTAGGCCTAGACCGATCAATCGGCAAATAATAGTGGTTAGCGCATGATGTCCTATATGTGACCGGTCCACCGGTAATAATAGTGGTCAGGCTTTGTACCTATGCATTTTCCGTCCATCGACTATAATAGTCGGGGATTCCGTTCTCAACAAAACCAAACATATTTGTGCTAAGACATGGGAAAGACACTAAGTACTTATAGTGGAACACCATGAGTGTCGGGGCCTGACCGATCCATACACAAATAATAATGGTCAGGAGCTTTATGCCCTATGTGTTTCCGGTCCACCTGCTATAATAGTTGTTTGGAGCTTTATGCCTTATGTGTATTTGATCCACCGGCTATAATAGTGGGGTTCCCGTACTTGCATAGATTTGATAAAAAGTATGGTATGAATCGATTTTTGATCAGAGATTAATTAAGTAATTAGTCCGGACTATAAATAGGCCTTTATATTTTTACCCAATGATTGTACAATAGTATGTTATCATGATGATCTCTATGCTTTTGTTATTTCTTCCCATGGTTATGTGATTTTTTTGTTGGCCTTAGTGCACGGTTAACTTGCTTAGTACGCAGCATATTGATCACCCTTTTTATGGGTGCTGCTCATTCCCACGAGTAGTAGGCCCTTCTGACTTTATGCATGTGGGTGAGATTTTAGGTGGAGCTGTGTGTTGAGCATTTTTTTTGCTCCAATATTTGAGAGTAGTGTGGCCGAATTCACTCTTCTTTTTATTTTATCTTCTTCTACTATTTCTTTTGTATCAGATTTACCCTCTTATAATTTATTACTTGTATTGTATATTTTAAATGAACCTTTTATCACTTGTAAGCTTATTTCTCTTTTGGATATGACTTACAATTCTTTACACGTAATCTGATCTTTGGTGTTATGATCTTTCTTGTTCTTTCATGAACTCTTGATATAAGTTTAATATTAATGTTTTCTTAGCCTTGACTCTTGGTACTGAAACAGTCGGAGAGAATTGGTTTGGTACTAAGTGTGGCAGTAACACATGAGGGAGAGAGATGACCTCAGCCACTTATGTTTTTCCTCCTCTCTCTTTTACTTGATTCTAAGATTAATTACTTTGACCTTGGCATGTTTTTAAGTATCTGGAAGATTTCTTCCATCCTGACCTCCATTTTATTCATTTATTTATGAGAATTCTAACCTACTTGACTTGAGTTCCGTAGAGTCACAAATTGAGTTTTGGAGACTGGGTTAGCAAATCCTAAGCAAATTTGACTATTCTGATCAAATTTATATGATCATAAGTAGGGTGTTGAGTTTCCTTTCAAACACCTTGTGTTTTCCTTCAAATTTTTGGCTATAACTAGCCCTAATCCTCAATACATTGCACTTTCTTTTAGCCATGAAACTTTTATAAGTTCTTCATTATTTTCTTTTCTTCCACACTTTGAGCACTTGCCGAATCATTCTTACACACTCCCCTAATCCTACCTCTAGCTCTATCTTATTTTAATTGTTAAGCAAGGCAGAGTTAGATTTTGAGAAAAGATTGATTGGTCCAATAGAGTTTTCCCAGTTTTTCCCGCAATGGTATGTTCTTTCTTTCTATTTTCTTGCTTGAATTTTATTTGGTTTTGGTATGAAATATGAGTTAAGATTTTTATCTTTTAAGGTTATGAGATTTGAAGTTTGAATATATTTGAAAATCATTATTTTGAGGGATTTATCTTGTATCAAGTAAGTAATTCTTGCACCAAAAATGTTAGCATATGTTACTACATGAAAATTAATGCCTTTTAATTGATTATACATGCCGGTTTGAAGAAATGTGGTGGTAACAAATACATGATAATCTATTTAGAAATATGTTAGTTGATGTTGACACATGCTCTTTTGTGTTTAGAAAAGATTTTTATGCATGAATATGCATGAAACATATGAATTAGTTCTATCTTAGGGTAAACCAATTGATCGGTTAGGTCAAACAGATTGAATGGATTCTAGAATAGTTAATTGGTTGGCTCAACCTATCAATCAGATTGCTTGTAGAGATGTTGATCTTGTTCTCTGCTTAAACCCATCAAATGGTTTAGCAAAACTGATCGATTGGTCTACGAATAGTCAACTGGTTTACCTAAGCTAATTAACTAGTTTGAAGATGTATGGTCTTGTTGAGTTGAACACGGGACTGGTTGATTGAAATTAATTAATTGGATGGTGTAACTGATCAACTAGTTTGGTTATTTTGTAAAATTTATAGCTTTATTATTTAGTTATGTTTGGAGTTTATATTTGAGAATATATCATGGTTATCAATGGGATAAACTACATATTTTAATATGGATTACTAGCCTAATTAAGGGATTTAAAATGGATCATAACCTATGGCATACATTATGAGCAATATAAATGCTAAGTGTTTAACTCACTTAAAATTTCTGATAAAATGAGAAAAAGAGAAATAGAATTCAGTATGGACTTGGATTAAACACTATAATGGATATGAAACTCAATGGCCAAGGATAAATGGTAAACCCACATAGTTGGAGAAAATGGAAACAAAAAGGATCCACATGGCTTTGTATGAGAATTTACCTTTTCTGCTTGTATGGGACTTGTATGATCACCCATTCTTATGGATCAAATATTAATCACTTAAAGTGAAAGAAATTTGAGCTGAGTATGGGTCTAGGTTACTCGATCCTTGATTAGCTACAAGGAGTTAGTCAGCCTTAAGGCATTTTCATGCCTCCACGTGGGATGTTGAGAGGTCCTGGCACCTTATATACTCTAGATAGTGATAATGTACTAGGGAGTATTGATAATAAAGAGTCTAGATACCTAGGTGATTGGATTTGGCATGGACTTATGTCCACATTATTTAGATTTGGCCTGGACATACATCCTTTGTAGTGTTTGGCTTTGACCTAAATTTTATGTTATATTGGATAGGCTTTCATTGTATGCGTGACAATGGAGTGGAGCATTGTCCATCGCTTGACGATAAAAAAAATATTGTTTTTAAGTAAGTAATTAACCATATATAAATGATTGCTAAGAGAATGGCTAATATTTGGAAAGAATGGAACTAATGGTAAGATTAAACGAAATGAGTTGAGCTGGATATTAGATTTGACTAATGGTTGACCTAGCCACTTGATTATTAAATGGAATATTGACAGATTCTGTCACTTATCTCATTTATAAATGAACTAATGGTAGAAAGTGATGATTTGGTTAATTAGGAACAACTGTATAGGTTGCTTGTTTCTCCTTGCCATTAAGTGTGTACATGCCTAAGTGAAAAGTTGGCGAGTCTATTGATGAAGTATTCTACTTATTGGAATTATGCATGACAGTATTAATTCATTTACTTTTATCCGTATGCATAAATATGGCCTTCATAATGCTTATTTTAATCTATATTATGTAGGATAAACTTGTATACATATGTACATTGAGGGGGCAACTTGGCTTAGTCTGTAAGTTATGTACTAATGTGCCCATTTACTCTATCACTTTCTCATTCCCACAAGTAGAGGACCTTGTGTAGGTTTTGGGGAATGGCTAGTAAAGGGCCTACCTTTATTGGGTGGGGGCTGTGATCAAGGACATTTGGAAGGTATTGATGGGGTCCATGGAGGACCATGGTATTCGTTTTGAGCTTCATGCCTAAACCTATGATTTAAAATTTTATACTTTAATGTGTAATTGTAACAATTTGAACAAAACCCAGTAGTTTGATTGTTATAAACATTTGGGAACTTGGTTTCAATTAAATTATTATTGTGTACTTCATTGTTTTATTATTTTTTCTAGTTTAGCCTTGTATCTAATATGGGGTAGGCCATAGACATCTAACCTATGTTAGGTACGACTGTAACACCTTGCTACAACATATTTTTTTTAAAAAAATTTTGTAATGAAAAATAGGAGCTTTACAAATAGAGTTGAAATCATGATTAAAATGCTATAATTACATAGGTACATTTATATGTAATATCAAACAAAAGAATATTAAATATTAAGAAACATGGTGAAAAGAGATGGACATGTTGATTTGTTTCTAGGGTAAGTTGACTAGCCTTGTCTTACTAGACATGAAAAGAAAAGAAAACTAATGCACTAGTTAATGTGTTGGTTCCATTGATCAACAATTTATAAGAAGCTAATTGATGGGTTTGACAAAACCTATCAATGGGTCTAGGTAGAGACTAGACTAATCTAGTAACTAGGCCACTAGTCAACGGCCTTGATAAACTGATTGATTGTTCATGAGAACCAACTAAATGGTTCATCAAACAAATTAAGTGCTATCACAACTGGTCAATCAAAATTTATAATCCAAGTGATTGCTCCCATAACTGATTGATCAAACTAACAAACCAATCAACTAGTCCAAGCAAACAAAACATCAGACTTATGATCCATATAATAAAACTTTACTCAATTTTACCATACTAAGTTTAGCAAGCTTCTAAGCTGAAAACACAAAAAAGACATGCTACACATGTAAAATCATATGAGCACATGGTATATTCAACATTTAAATATATAATGCTCAAGACTGCAAAAACCATGCATAATAGAAAATTACTAAAGACATGCTTAATCTTAAATGATGGAATCAATACCATATGATTAAACCAAATAACTTAATTAACACATGCACAAAAAATTAAATACACAGAGAATTTGAATCTACAATAGACAAAAAAAAATTATTTATATTATATATTAGATTGCCTTACATTAGAGTAAATATTCAAGCACAAAACACTATTAACTTGATAGTTGTCTACTAAGACCTTGATTCCTAACATAATATGATGTGTGTGGGAGGGTGTAATCATTATCTATGTGGATATAATGGTTCAAATGGAGTTTGGATGAGATGATAAAGGCTTAGTGATGGTGAGTTTAAATACTAAAGGTTCGAAAGTCATGCAAATAAGATGATGGTGGTTTGAATTATGGTAGAAAAATGATGATGGTGATTCTTTGATCGTGATAATGATTCGATGGTGATGCTTAATGATGAATGTGATTAGAATATGATGAGATGATTATTATGAGGTTTCAAAAATTAGGTTTTGGATGATAGTTAGAGTCGTGGTTTAGGTTTAGAATTTGGTTTGAAGAAGAGGAAACAAGGTTGTGTTTGGTTGGTATAGATGGTTAGGGTTTCAAATGAGTGTCTTAGGGTTTTGGTTTTGGTAAAATAATTAAGGGTTTGGTTTAGCCACAAGATATAGTAGGAATTTTATGGTAAGTAGGGAAGGAAAATATGGATTAAGAATAGTAGAAAAGATATGGATTAATATCTAATTCACACAAAAGAAGAAATTAAAACTTTTAAGCCAACCTGTTCGCATAGATTCGATTTACTTGAGCTTGAGCTCACACAAAATTCAATCAATGTTGATCTTCAACTTCAATTATTCATTCAATAATCATAATACATGCCATATGATCGACATTTATGAATAACTTAAACTTTCTACCATTAGCTAAAACATATTCCAAAAGATTTCATGCTAAAAGCTATTATACTACCCTTATGCTAACTTCATGCTAACATTTTTCTCCTACTTCATTACTTAATTAATAAATTAGATAAATATGTTAATAGTGCTCTAATTCCTACCAACATCCTCCTCATACACGTGGTTACTCCATCCTTGCATACCATGCATGCCCTGCACATGTGGGTAGACATTTAATTGCTTGTTTGTTATGTTTCGAGCAATGTAGCCATCTGTTGGTCTTCAAATTTGCAGGAGAAAATTTCCAAATGAAGAACAATTGTTCCATAATTATGAAAGCCAATTATTGAGTTTTTTCTCTAGGATCATTCTCCCCTTGTTGATTTGAATTTTTCATCATATTTGCATCTCCATAGTAAGGACTAATATCTCTAATGTTAAATTTCCTAACAGCCTGTCATATGAATCTATAAAATCGAGCTTATAAGCACTCTTCCCAAACTTTTGAAGTACTTTGAAAGGACCATCTGCCCTTAGCATGAGCTTATTTTTTCTTGGATTAGAAAATCTCTCCTTCCTCACGTGTAACCATACCATATCTCCCGGTTGAAAAACATGTTAGCTTCTATGCTTGTTTGCTATTATCTTGTACACTTCATTTTCATTCTCAATATTGTGCTTGACTTGTTGATGCAGTTTTTGAAAGGACTCCACTCTCTCTTGTGCATCATAACTCTTCACTTCACCCTTCTTTAATGGCACCATATCAATCGGTACATATGGATTAGTACCATATACTATCTCAAATAGACTAGAGCTTGTTGTAGTAGAAGGACTTCAATTATAAGAAAACTCCACATGTGCTAACTTGACATCCCAATCCTTAGCCCTATTACTGATAAATCTCCTTAGCAAAGTACCCAAAGTTCTATTAGTAACATTGGTTTGTCCATCCATTTGAGAAAGATGTGACGTGTTAGATAGAAGTTTCGTTCCTAGCATCTGCGATAAAATCTTCCAAAAATAGCTTAGGAACACCACATCTCTATCTAAAAAATAATTCTCAAAATTCCATGCAACCTCATGATCTCCTTGATGTATTAACCTACAACATGGGTAGCATCAATAGTCTTGTGACATGGAATAAAATGAGCCATTTTTGAAAATTGATCTACTATAACCTTAATAGAATCCTTGCCACATTTATTTGTAGGCAATCACAAGATAAAATCTATACTAACACCTTCCCATGGTTGATTAGGCATAGATAAAGGTACATATAACCTTTTATGAAAGAAACTCTTGCTCCTTTGACACGTAGCACACATAACAACCATGTCTTATACTCCTTTTTGCATTCTCGACCAATAGAAATGTTCTTGCAGCAAATCTAAAGTTTTGTTAAGTCCAAATTACCCCACAATTTCTCCTTCATGCACCTCTTTGATTAGCAAGTCTTGAACTGAAGTCTTCGGCACACATAAATTTTTTTGCTTGAATAAGAACCCATCTTGAATAACATAAGCTACATAACTTCCTTTTTTCTTACAATCTTCAAAGATCATAGCAAAATCATCATTCGTGGCATATTGACTCTTTAATATCTCGAACCCCGATAGCTTTGCATCCATAGTAAGTACACCATGGTCCTCCTCTATAATGCATCCGCCACGACTTTTCTTTGCCATCCACATATTTTGTAGAGAATACAAATGTCTGTAAGAAGCTTATCCACTTAGCATGTCTTTGACTCATTTTATTTTGGTCATGGAAATACTTCAAACTCTTATGATCTGAATGAAGTACAAAAGGCTTGGGTCTTAAGTAATGACTTCACCTCTTCAAACAATGCACTATAACATATAACTCTTTATCGTCGGTTGAATAGTTGAGTCTTGCATCATTTAACTTCTCACTAAATAAAGAAATTAGCTTCCTTTCTTGTGAAAGCACACCCCTAATGGTTACACCACTTTCATCATATGTTACTTTAAATAATTTATCAAAATAAGGGAAAGATAATGCTGGTGCATTTGAGATCTTTGTCTTCAAGTCTTCAAAAGCCCTTGTCGCTTGATCATTCTAATGGAACTCCCCTTTCTTCATTAACTATGTGATAGGTGTTGCAATGGTAGAGAATTCTTTGATGAACCTCCCATAGAACGAGGCCAACCCATGGGAACTTAAAACTTCATGGACATTAGTAGGAATAGGACATGATTGTATAGCTTCCACCTTTGACAAATCAACTCAAATACCATCCCGACTCACAATATAACCCAAAAAGATCACCCTTTCCATCATAAAATCACACTTCTCCATCTTTTTATAAAGGCTTACCTTTCTAAACTTATCAAATATCCTTTTGAAGTATTCTATGTGCTCGAATTCACTCTTGCTATATATAAAGATATCATTGAGGTAAACAACAACAAAGAACCTAAGAAATGGTCTAAGTACCTTCCTCATCAACCTCATGAAGGAACTTAGTGCATTACATAGCCCAAATGACATCACTAACCACTCATATAACTCGTACTTAGTCTTGAAAGTTGTCTTCCACTCATACCCTTCTCGTATTTTCATTTGATGATAGCCGCTTCTAAGATCAATCTTCGAGAACACATTTGCACCATACAAGTCATCTAACATGTCATCCAATCTCAGCATCAGAAATTTGTACTTGATTATGATGTTGTTAATGGCTCTCAAATTAAAAGACATCCTCCACGTACCATCCTTCTTAGGCACTAAAAAAGCTAAAACACCGCATGGACTCATACTTTCCAAAATAAAACTATGGTCTAACAAATCATGCACTTGTTTTTGTAGCTCCTTGGCCTCCTTCGGATTGCATCTATAAGTTGGTTTATTCGGTAATGGAACTCCTATCATAAGATCAATAGCATGCTCAATACCTCTCAAAGGAGGCAACCCACTAGGGAACTCTTTTGAAAACACATTGGCATACTCTTTCAATACTTGTTGCAATTTTAGATCCATATTAGCATTCTCCCCTCGTTGGACCTCTTTTAAAACTAAGGCATAGTATATCTCCCCATCTATGATGGCTTTATTCATCTCACACTCCTTAAGGAACAAAATCTCCATTCTGCTCTTCTTTTTTCCCTTTTTACAATTGAAATCCTCCTTTTTTACATTCCTCAAAACTAAATCCTTCTAATCTAGATTAGGTTTGAGCCTAAACTTCTTTTTTACTTTACACACCACATATTCATTAAGGATCCTATCATGCACAACATACCTATCAAACTACCACAACCTCCCCATTAAAATGTGGTAAGCATCTATAAGCAGAATATGACATAAAACATCATCAAAATAATTTCCAATCTTAAAAGAAATAAGAGTTTGTTTGGTTCCCCTTGTGCCTTTATCTTTATTGAGGCACTAGATTAAATATGGTATTGGATGACCCTTGGTCTCCAAATTGAGCTTGTTTGCCATCTTCTCACTAGCAAGATTAGTGCATGATCCACTATCAATGATGACTTCACACAATTTATCACCAATTCTGCATTTGGCCTTGAAAATCTTCTGTCGTTGAGTAAGTAAAGGTTGTGGTTGTACTTGAAGCACCCCTTGTAACATGTAGCAATCTACTTGGCTTTTATCCAAAGCATCCTCTGAGATATCACTCTCCTCTTCAAGGATATCATCAAGGTCTTCATTCTCTTCACAAACCTTTATATTTGCTATCTCTTTATAGTCAATGCCCTTCGGTTTGAACAATCCCAAGCAAAGTGGCCATATCCTCTACACTTGAAGCATTGGTTGTAAACCTTATCAAACACTTGATCTGTACCCTAGCATGGTTTTGACTTGTGGCTTAAAAAATTGGTAGCTTCAACACACCCTTAAAAATCAAACCATACGGAGTATTAAAAAACTTGTTTGGTTGCTTGGTCCTCTTCAACTATTTCTCAAACATGATGGCTAACTTGGCTAGGTCTTCAAATAATTCATATAGGTATACATCTACCTTCTCCCAAAGATTCATATGTAAACCCCTAATAAATCATGCAGACCTTTGTTCTTCTCATTCTTTGACATCGTATATTAGAGTGAGCCTTTTGAACTCCCGAATGTATTCTTCAACTCTAAATAGTCCTTGCCTTAACATAGCTTTTTTATAAACTTTTCTTGCTCGTATTCTCGAGGCACAAACTTCTTCAAATGTTTTTTTAATTTCTCCCATGACCTTATCTTTGATTTTCCTTTTCTCTCTCATCTCTTTTTAAATTATCGTACCCCACTCTAGAAAACTTTTTAAACTTTAAAATCACTATTGAGCATCGTTTCTCGTCATCAATTTCCTTATATTAAAAAATCAGCTCAATAATTTGCAACCATTCAAAAAAAGATCTTGGGTTGAGATTACCTTTGAAGTCAGGAAGATCAAAGTGGATTCCCTTTTCCACATCATCATAGTTTTCCTCAAAGTGTCTTGTGACCTTACATAATTTCCCATATTCTCTTTTTCTTCTTCCACCTGGTTTTGTGCTCTTCTCACGTGCCCTTCCTCTACTTGTTCCCTTTGATTTTGTGGCTAGACATAGGAGTCATGGACTTAGAAAATTTCTATTCTTCCCACCTATAATTTTACTTCCTTGATTTCATCCATAAAGGTCATGAGAAAATCTCTCAAGTCTTCTCCTTGGTTCTCCATTCGTTTTCTTATCAACCAATTATTACTCTCCCAAACAAGCCTTAATCTTGTATTCCTCTCTCTCTCTCTCTCTCTCTATTTTTATGAATTCATATAGATTATTGAATATAATGCTCTTTCTTGATGAATCATGAATAAAGATTGAATCTTGATTGCAATTCCATCAACCTAAGCTCTTGTACAAAATATGATGTGTGGGAGGGTATGATAGTCAATTATGTGGATCTAATGGTTCGAATGGAGATTATATGAGATGATAAATGCTCGGTGATGGTGACTTCAAAGACTAAAGGTTCAAAAGTGATGAAAATAAGATGATGCTGGTTTAATTTTTGGTAGAAAAATGATAACGGTGATTCATTGATGGTGATGATGATTCGATGGTGATTAATTAATGATGAATGTGATTCAAAATTTCTGGGATGATAATGATGAGGTTTCAAAATATAAGGTTTGGATTATGGTTATTTTTGTGGTTTAGGGTTAGTGTTATTGTTTGGTTTGAAGAAGAGGAAATAAGGTAGTGTTTGGTTTGTATGGATGGTTAAGGTTTCAAATGAATGTTTTAGGGTTTTGGTTTTGGTTTACCAATTTAGGTTTTGGTTTAGCCATGAAATAGAGTAGGAGTTTGATGATAATTAGGGAAGGAAATATGGATTAATAATAGTAGAAAAGATATGGATGAATCTCTAATTCACATAGATGAAGAAATTAAAACATTCAAGCCAAACCATTCATAGAGATTCGATATGCTTGAGCATAAACTCACAGAGAATTCAATCAATGTTGATATCTAACTTCAATTCTTCTTTCAGTAATCATCATACATGCCATATTCTCGACATTTATGAATAATTTAACCTTTCCACCACTAGCTAAAGCATATTCCAAGAGATTCCAAGCTAAAAGATATTATGCTACCTTTATACTATCTTTATGCTACTTTATGCTAATTTTATGCTAGTTTTATTCTCCTACATTATTACTTAATTAATAAATTAGCTAAATAACTTAATAGTTCCTAAAAATCTTGGTAACATCCTCCACATGCACATGGTTACTCCCTCCTTGCATGCCATGCACATGCACATAGATATTTAATTGCTTGTTTGTTATGTTTTGAGTAACGGAACTATCTGTTGGTCTTCAAATTTATAAGATAGACTTTCAAAATGAAGATTAATTTGTTCCATAATTATGAAATCCAATTCTTGATTGTTTGTTCCTAAGTCATAATCAATAAGTAGAATAATTAAAACTATTTTTCCAACATTTAATAATGTGAAATTAGAAGCAGAATAAGAACAATTCAATAACCCAACCTTTTATCAAAATAGAATTGTAAGGGAAATGACGTTAATATCTTTAATCTTTATCAAAACCATTATCCTAAATTACTTAAGGGGAAAAATGGAGAGTTAAAGCTAAGATTAGGAGAAGTAAGAATAATATAGAACTCAACCACAGGATCAAGAGTATGAGCTAAACCTCTATTTTTCTGAATGGAGAAGAAATGGAAAAAAAACTATAGAATGCCCAGTACTTGGGAGATTTTCACAAAGGAGAAAGGAGAGAATGTGTAAGTGCAAATGATAGAGAGTGAATTGAATAAACAATGGAATATAGAGGGGAGAGTGTTTTTCAACAAACACAAGTGAGAGAGAGAGAGAAGTTTGACTTGGGTTGACTATGGGTAACCAAGGTGAATAGGAAACACATGATGAGGTATAGTAGAGGTCGATAAGGGGGGGTATGGTAGAGAGTTATTAAGTCAGGGAAATGGCATAGAAAGTCAAACATACAACCATGGTGAAATACCCCAAAATCCTAAATTTCGAAATTTTAGCCAAATAAGGAATTAGTAGGAAATTAAAAATATAAATTTAATTACTTAAAATGTAAGGAATAAATTAAGGAAAATTAAGAGGGAATAATAAAGAATTTAATTGGATGAAAATTTGGGTATTTCCTAATTAGTATGGAAATTAAGGAAATTTATCTAAAATAGTCTAACTAAGCAACAAGGAAATTTATTTAATATTTTATGAATATTAATATTCTAAGCAGCCCAAAAATATTCTAAATAATCTATGCAAAATCCAAACCCTAAATAAAACATTTTCTCTTTTCTTTTCCCTCATTTTCCTTCTTCCTTTTCTTCCTTTTCTTTTTCTTCCTTTTTCTCCGTCGGTTGGGCCCCTCCCCCCGGCCCAGCCCTTCTCTTCTTTTCCTTTCTCCCTCCCCGCGGCCTAGCGTCGTTCGCTGGCCAACGCCCGAGTGCGACGCAGCGTTTTGCCTTTCGATCCGTTGAAGCGCCCCGTCGCGATTAATGAGCCTTATAACCGTTGCCAGCCAACGACACGACGCTGCGTTTTGACCTTCTAAACAATGAAACGACGCGTCGAGATTAGGAACTTTATAACCGTTGCCAACCGGCCGGTTTCTCCCCTTTCTTTTCTTCCCTGGACCGCAGGTCCAACCTACCCCGCTGTCGTCTTCTTCCTCGCACCTGTGACCACCGCGCCGCTACAACGCCGACAACGCCACAGTCCGGCCGTCCTTCTCGTCCTTTCTCCCGTCCCTTTCTTTCCTGATTTGTCCCAGCCTACCGTCCTGCACCGCCCAGGCCCTGCCCCCTTTCCTTTCTCATCCAAACCGAGCCAGAACCTGCTCACAGAGAATCTGCAGGCCTGGCGATCGCCGCCGGACGGCGTACTGCCGTGACCTGGCGTGTCCTCTCCTCCTTCGTCGTTTTCTCCCCCCAATTGCCTATAAATACCCCTCCTTCGACAACCATAACCTGTGCTGCAAAAATTACCCCGAAACTCTGCCTCTCTATCGCCTGAAAATCAGACGAAGCTTCCGCCGCCGCCGGTGATCGCCGCTGCCACCGCTGGCCACCAAAAACACCCTTGCACCTTCCTCGACAAAACCACACCATCGCCGCCCTCCACCCTGCCCTGCACGTGCCGCCATAGATGTGCGAAGCTCCCTGCTGGAAAATCCCTCTTCCAGTCGCCGCCGCCCCTTACGCCGCCCGTAGCCGCCACCTCCGCCGTGTTCCACCCTCCTTCCACCTTCCAAAGTAACCTGCAGGTCCTCCCCTACCTGCCCATACCCTCCTTACCCCCTGCTTCCTTCTCCACCGGCCTCCACCATTTTCCACCACCTTCCTCCTCCTTCGGCTGCCGCGTCCACCACCGCGCGCCGCCGCCCTGCTCATGCCACCACCCTCATTCCACTCCCCTCTCCCTGCTGTCTCCTCCCCCACACTTAACTTCCCTTTTCCCTCCTCCCATCTAACCACCTCCTCCATTTTTCCTCTCTTCTCCTCCTCCGTCGCTGCCGCCGCCGCCTCGCACCGCCGCCGGACCACCACCGTCCTCAGGTGACCCCGATCTAAGCCCTAAGGAGCTAGAGGAGCGTGCTCCGAGCCAGGTGCCTACCTAGGTAAGGACGAAGCTATGGCCTTGTGCTATGTGTAATATAATGTGTTGATGAATGATGAGTATGCCATGTTGATGAATGATGACTATGCCATGTTGATGTGTATTATGCATGTGTTATGAGTAACCTGTTTTGTGTAGCGCAGCATGGATCATGAGGTATGTCGTGTGTGCCTTATATTATACGTGTATGACATGTTCCATGTTTGATGTGGATGTTGATGATGTGACTTGTTATGGCCCTCTAGGACATGCATGCTAGGGTTTTGAGTAGCATGAAATGATAATAGAATAACAACGGGAAAGTGGTTGTTGGGAAGTTGCACGAGGGAACTAGACCTTGCATGGGCGTGAATCTTACGTGGGAAAAGCTGAATCGGGTTGTAAGTAAGAGTTTGGGAGAGTCATGGAAGGATTGGAGAATTACTGTGAAAAATAGTACGTAAGTTAGTGCCTAAGAGACCTTATTAGGGTTTTGTGTGTAAGTGGGTGTTGGAGGTCTGCATGGAGTGTTTAAATTATGTATGGGAATGAATCTTACGTGAGGAGAGTTGGTTTAAGAAGTAAATAAGATAATGTCAAAGTTATGGGTCCATTGGAGACTTGGATGTAAAATTTCACGTGGGTCGATGTAAGGGTGTCTAAGGAACCAATTAGGGTTTTGGGAGGAAATGAGCAAATTGAAGGGTACAAGGGTAAATATGATCAAGGAGGGATGGAGTATAGGGTTGAGAGCGAGAGTCCACTTGTATGAAGGATGAGTATGGGCTTCTAAATGAGAGAAGAGGTTTTGGGGCAAAGAGGGAGGTTACTTGTTGAAGAAGTAAGGCGTTAGGGTTTGGTGTGGCCAACTAGGGTTTGGCAGTCACATGTGGAGTCGGGGAATAAAGGGATATATTTTGGGAATTTCTTAGTAGAGACGGGATGCGAGGCAAGGAACAAAGTAAAGTTAGGATGAGTAAGAAGAGTTGGGCCATGTAGGCCCAAATTAGGGTTTTCCGAGGAGGGGCCCTAGAGGGGTGAGGACCCGCGGGACCGATATCGTTGTGTTAGGGTTAGACCACATTCTCGGGAGAGTGCGCCCTTACTACATTTCCTTATGTATAAGAGTAAGAGGGGATGGGCATCGGGGTGTGATAAGGGGTGCAGGAGTCTCAAGATATGGGATGGGCCCCCTGGGGAGGAAGAAGTAGAGGGTAGTTGATATGCATGTCAAGGGTGGAAAGCTTTTTGATAAGACACGAATAAGATACTAATTACTTAAAGAGTAAGATTGTTGAGCCGGGCCCAGACCAATCCACCGACATAATAGTGGCCAGGTGCCGGGGTGCCCTGGAGACCGATCCACCGGCGTATAATAGTGGTTAGGTGCGTTCTACCCTATACGTGACCGATCCACCGGCTATAATAGTGGGGGATCCCGAGCTCAACAAAACAAACAGTGTGTTCTAAATGAATTATGGGGAAGCTACTATATACTTACAGTGAAACACCATGAGAGTCGGGGCCAGACCGATCCACCGGCATAATAGTGGCCAGGAGCGTTGTGCCCTGGAGACCGATCCACCGGCATATAATAGTGGTTAGGTGCGTTCTGCCCTATAAGTGACCGATCCACCGGCTATAATAGTGGGGTTTCCGCACTCTCATGGGATAATAAAGTTTATAATGCGAATGACTAATTACAAGGATTATGAAAGAAGAGGTTTGAGTAGGCCTTTGCGGACTTGCACCATCTGTGTCATTCCATGTTTCCTGTGTGTTGTGCCTTGTATATTATGTTGCACGTTGTGTTGGACTTAGCTCGTCTGTTACCTTACTCAGTACGTAGCGTACTGATCACCCGTTTCATGGGTGCTGCTCATTCCCACGAGCAGAGGACCCTTCTGACCTTGTGCAGGTAGGAGATCATATTTTCGATGCCTATGATACCTACGTGGCATCGGATGGGGCTGAGTGTTGAGCCTATCCTAGTTGGGGCCGAGAGCGAGTTCACCGGACTCTTTTACTATCCTAGTTTCTGTCTATCTGGAGTTTGCTGTATATTTATTATGCTCGTATTTTGGAGTGGAACTCTTAAGTTGTAATCTTAAACAATACTCTGTCTGCGGTCGACTCTTGTTTCTTGAATGATTTATGATGGTTATGAACTTATGTTTTAATGGTTCTTATTAACGATGGTTTGATTTAGCCTTAGCACTTAGTAACAGGACGGTAGGAGTGAACCGGTCCGGTACTAAGTGTGGCAGTAATACCCCCAAGTTTACGGTTTTAAATCTTCCGCTTCTGTTAAACCTCCCGATTTAAACAAAATTTTTTAGTAGTAAATTTGGGGGTGTTACACATGGCTATCAAAAGGGAGAGGAAAGTGAAGGAGAAGAGAGAGAAGGTGAGAAATGCCTTAGAAGTGCTTTTGAGAATTATTTTGCTAAGTAATATCATAAAATAATCTAAATAATTTATAAATAATCCCAAATCACCAAAATATGCTCATTAACACAAATAGAATATAATTAGAAGTTTCTCAAAATAATGGAAAGATATTCAATTCAAAATTATAAAGGATCTAAAATAACTTGGCAACTTATTAATTAGTTATAGTATATTAGTTAATAGGTTTATAGAGAAATAAAATTGCCATTATTTAAGTGTATTGGGAGATTGGTTTGGGAAATAAGTCAATTAGTGCACTTAAAAATCACCTTTTATATACAAATATCTAGTGCTTTCCTAAAAAGACTCATTTATTTTGTTTAAATATAATTTTAAATACAATTTGAAGGATATTAAAATGGTTTATTACACATACGCATATACACATCCCTCTCTACTGCTCTTAATTTATTCAACCTCAAGGCTTGCTATCTTTTTGTTCTTCTTTCCATGTTAGTCTTCCTTCATCTTTACTTGTCCTTCTCATTTCCCCGAATATATTTTTGTTTTCTAACCATAACAACTTCCCATGTTCACCACACGCCACTACACAACCCATCACACCCTTTACCTGTACCCTATTTCCCAATGCCTCTACCTCATTTCTTCTTCATCCCCTTTCCTTCTATTTATAATCCACATAATATAACTTTAACGATCTCCACAACCCTACATACATTACTATCTCATGAAGTCACCCTATGTAATGTGAGCTACCCTAATGCAAACCTCCTCCAGCCATGCCACAATCTACAAGTATACTACCGCATTAGCTTTACCTCACCATTTTTTGGCAACAACATCCTATCACCACAGTCATCTAGTTCCATGCCTCCCTCGACTGCCCTTTCAAATAGTTTTATTTCAATCTCCTACCCGTCATAGCCCCAAAAACATTACCTTCCTTACCGCCGGCAGCTCCTCCACCTCAAAACATTACCCTAGACAACTAAAGCCTAATGCCATAACTAGATTCACATCATAATCATTCTTTTTTCTCTTCTACTTACACTAGCTATTGAGCCTAGCTAGCCATCAAGCCCTTCCAGCATGTGTGGGCCTCACGTGGCCTATGCAATGTGAGTTTAACATTTTTGCTCTTTTATAACTTAAGAGTATTTTGGTACTTTCATTTATTAAATAATTGAGTATAAATTATTATTTTATTGGTAAAATATCAATATGGTTAATGTGGCATTATTTTTAGATACAAAAGGTTGATTAGTGGAGCTAAATAAATTGTAGTATGTTGTCTATTATTTGTATTTTTGATGGAAATCAAGTAATTCTACATTCTACTAAAATGTTAGCTATCTTATAATATAACATTAGGTTCTTGATATATAAATTTTATTAAGCATCTTTGTGATGTTGAAATTATTTTCCTAATATTGCTAGTAGAAAATTTTGTCAAATAGAGCATGCTAACTTGTGGAAAGTATTATGATTGTGAAAAGTTTAATATACATTGTTGAGCATGCCTAAGCAATTTTTTAGCATAATTATTACTACTTTGTTCCCTAAGGGTAATTTGGTAATTTAAGAAAGCCTTAATATTATTTTGATATGATTTTCTAATATGAATTAATTATTATTAGGTAAGGTGGTATGTGATTTGATATTATAGAAATAATATTTTAGCATGATTATTATTATCGTATACCTTAGGGGTATGTTTGTCATTTTAAGCATAACATGATATTTATCTTGATAAACATGCCTAATATGTATTATTTACTAATGATCATAGGAATATGTGATTTTGGTTGAATTAGTTATGCATATTAATGTTTAACATGCTATATCATGTGTTTAGGTAAAATGATCATTTTCTATGCCTTACAATTTAATTGCATGTAAAATAATTTAATTAATATATTTTATTTTTTTCATAACAAGTTAATAAAAAAATTAAATTAGTGATGGAAATGGATGATAATGTGAAAATTTTTGCTTTAGGGATATTTTTCACCTAGTGTGTCCAAATATAAATAATTAAACTTAGGATGACCTTGGTTGATTATTATGTTAATGTTAGCATTCACTTAATTTATGATTGTCTTTGATAATTTGAAATGATGTAAAAATTGTTAAGTAAAGAAATTCAATTAATGTGATTATTGTGCGGCCATGTTGGCTCCTTAATAAATTTATTATATTTAAAGCAGAATACCTTAACATGGCGAACTATAAATTTTTCTTGTGTGCCTTAAAGCCTTAGCTATGTCTTATATCTTTATCTACTTTGCTTTTCACACTTATAGAGGGTATGTATATTTTTGGATTAGGTGTCCTTGTCAGTTAGGTAGTGTGCTACCTTAGAGTGCTAGTGAAAGTGATGTACCTTAGTTTCCTTCGGTCGATAGTTAATAGGATACGTTCTTACCTTAGGATTCTTGTATGTTGTAGTACCTTAGTATCTCTAGGTTTATATGATCTCCCCTAAACTAAATAAAAATTGAAATGATTATTATTGGTTTGAAATGGTTAACGGATTGGTTTAGTAGTATCATTCATGTCTACCTATGGTTTGTTAGTAGCCTTTGTGCTTACCAATAGTTTAATAGTAGCCTTCATGCTTACTTATTATTTGTTAGTTGCTATTGTGCCTATCTATGGTTCAGTAGTATCATTTATGCATACCTTACTTAGGCAATTTCTTTTGTGCCCAAGTGTGGTTCAGTAGTAGCTTGTTTGCCTACTTGGGATTAGTAGTAGCCTTTATGCTTACTTGTGGCTCGGTAGTAGCCTTGGTGCTGATCTGTGTTTGGTAGTAGCCTTTTTGCTTGCTCATGGTTTGGCAGTAGTGTTTACACCTATGTTTGGTATTATGCCTTTGAAACTTACCTATGGTTTTATGGACATTTTTGGCTTTGTTTTTGAGATATTAGATATATTACGAAGGCTTGTAACACCCCTATTTACTAGCTAAAAATGTTTGTTTTTGAGGAATCATTAATTACTAAATTATTGAGTGTTACTACCACTCTTAGTATATGTCTAGTTCATTGCCTTTATTATGTAAAGTGCTGAGGCTAAAACAAAACTCAATTAGAGTAAATCTGAAAGAAAACAAAAATAATACATAATAGAGTTACAAATAAATGTCATAGCATAATAGTATAACCAAATTATATTATGGGACAGAAGTGTCCAAAAGAAAAACTAGTTGTAACAATTCCAACACCTGAATGTACAACTTTAATTTACCCTAACTATTAACCCAAATGCCCATTTTGAAGATGGAACCTCTTCCCAAGGACTCTACTTGTCTTACATACGCTTATAAGCTTCATGACATTCTAAGGCTCTCACATAGTCATCTACAAATGTTGTATTAGTAAGACTTCCTAATATTAAGTAAATTACAATAACTCACAAAAGGCAACATACCCACATTTTACATAGCCATACAAAAACAGAAAAGTATACTTAAGCACATGGTATTAACCACACAAACAATACTCATGGAGAAACATATATCATAGTCCAAGTCTCAACTCAAAAGGAAAACATACCAATCCACTTCTCATCATTTCAAAGTGTAAATTCATATTCGATTCATTAAATACATTCCAATGATAGTGGTAGGGCACTATGGAAACTACCAAAACATTAATCAAAACTAATACTAGGTTATGGCACTAAGGCATCTACTAAACAAACAAATCTAACATAAACTAAGGTAGGGCACTAAGGCAACTACCAAAAAAACAATCCATATCTCTTATTACACAACATTTTTGTTTTTTCTTCCTTATTTGAGAAGGATACAAATCAACCCTGAGATACAGTGGTACACCTGGCCAACATGGTTCCTAAAAGCCACATAATACCCTTAATTCAAACCTAGGGACATAGTGATATGCCTTGTCATACTAGAAAACAAAAATAACATAGTATCTTCCCAAATTCGGTTACGTATTCCATAAGTATCAATACCCACTATAGGGCCCATAGGTCGCCTATAGAGTAGAACAGAGGCTTAAACTAGGGCATAAAAACACATTAGTGAACTAAAATTGAGGAATAACATCTCACCTCTAAGGTAGTGACCCTTAGAGAGAAACCATTCCCAACACTAGGAAATTCACTTTCAGTATTAATATTGTATGAGGTTATCACATAACTCTCATACAACACATAAATTTATGTTTCCATACTTAACTATCTACCCTTTTATTTTCAATTATTTAGATAAACCCTAAGATAATAGCTCTATGTCAAGCCATGTTAAAGCTAAGGTCAAGCTATCAAGGCTATCCTAACATTAATTTATTTATAAATTATATATTAGGTGAAAATTACCAAAATACCTTTTAAAAACTTAGTTTCCACATTTTATTCATTTTTTATTTCAAACTTTATCATCATGACATATTTGTCATGCATAGAAAAAAGGTAACATTCCACATCATTTTATCACGTAGGTAATCTTTATATTTTGGCAATTTACTACAATTTTCACTTTTCATGCGACTATCATATATCTCATCTTTCATGCAGCATGTACATACATATTTAAGGCATAAAACATCATTCAAATAGAAATAATATGATCATAATACATGTAGGAGAATATCTGTAACTCTAGGCCATGCAAATAAGATTTATCATAAGCTAACCCTAAGATAAACCCACCTAAACCTTAATCATGTGACTATCATATATCTCATCTTTCATGCAGCATATAGATACATATTTAAGGGATAAAACATCATTCAAATAGAAATATTATCATCATAGTACATGTAGGAGAATATCTCTAACATTAGGCCATGCAAATGAGATTTATAATAAGCTAACCCTAATCATTTATATACATGTCCATGTGAACTATCATAACCCTAAGTCCATGCATGGACTTTCATGAGGAATTTATTATGCAAATTGAATCACAGCATGAAAATTATGGAATACGTAAAAAATCTTAGACATGAGGACGTAAAATATTTGCACATTACTATATATACAGTTTAATTATTATTAATCATGCATATCAACCTTTTAATATGCTATCATTCCATCATGCATGCTAAAATACTCAAAAGGTATACATCTTAGCATAATTCTATGTCTAAAAGTTCCTAGCATGCTTGCACATAATTTTTGTTATCTTATGAGTGATTAGATTTACCAGCCCAAGCTTATGCAAAATAGGTGTTTTCTAAAACTCTCAAGGAATATATATGAATTTAATATCCACATAAATATATATATATATATATATATATATATATATATGTATATAATATTACACAATAATAATCCATAATTATAAAATAATTTTAGGCTACTAACTAGTGGATTAAGCAATAGGAAATCCAAGGAAACTTAAGGAACAAGAGAAGGAAGCTTTGGGGGTTGTGATCAAGGAGGGAAGGGAAACTATGTTGTATGCCTGTGTTAGAAAGGGATCCATGATGTGACATGCTTATTTAGGGAGGGGATGAATGCAAGGGAAAATTATAGCAAAGGAAGAAGAAGAGGTGTAGCACAAAATGTCGAAGGAGAGGAGAAGGGATAAGTAAAAATGGTTGGAACACAAAGGTGAGCATTATTGGATTAGGGAAAAAGGTAGTGGAAGGGAACAAAATATTTCTTGGTGGAGGTAGCGTAGGAGCAGCAGGTTTGGTTGGTGCTAGGGAGGAGGAAACATTGATGGGTGTTAAAGGTGAGATAATAAAGAAAATTTCATAAGAAAGGGGGATGGTATGGGGTGTTTAAGCGTGGGTGAAGGGGAGGTTACAACATTAGTATCTAGTTTAGGGCATAGGGCTTTGGTGATGGTGGCTGATGGTTTGTTAGGGAAACCACAGGGGGATGTTGTTGTAGCAAATAAAAATATTGATGGAAAGGAGCAATGAAGGGGAGAATGGAGGGGTTTAGTGTGTGAGAGGAAGATTAGGCAAGGCCGGGTTTTGAAAAATGGTAAGGTGAATTTAGGTCAATAGAGGAGGATATAAGATTTGAATTAGTTGAGGTTTTGTGTATGAAACCAAGGAGCTAAAGTAGGAGAGAAAACTTAAGGGGGAGAGAGGAGGTATGGTGTAGCGTGATGGATCATAGGGTAAGGAGTCAAGGTAGGGGAGAGTAGGGTGATATTGAAGGGAAAATCTAGCATAGGTCAGGGGAATATTAGGGTAAAAATCAAATTAAAAATTTAGGGTACAAATATACTGTAGAACTTAAGGTTACTAGGCTAGGGTTATTTGATGAAATTGATACTGGATAAAACCTAACCTAGGTTTTAAAATTAAAAAGCACCCTTTGGTATATTTTTGCCTAATTAAATTTTATAACTAATAAGTCATAATAATATTACACATATTAGCAATATAATTATAATCAAATATCCTAAATTAATTATTATAACTAATACTCATAATTATTGGTATAATTAGGGTTTTTAGAAATCGAGTATTACACTATAGTTATTATGTTGAGGTTGATTCTAATCATTAATTTAAAAAACATCCCTTGGATATGAGAATTGTGTGGCTTGGTGATATTTTCCTATTTTATTGAAGTATCATATTTTGATAATCGCATTAATATTTCAATATATTATATTTTATCTTATTGTGATGACTTTCATGTGCTTCAAGTTGGCTTTTTATATTGGTCTTGTATAATAGATTAATAAGGATTGTTTTACTAATGGGTTCCATTTTGTTGGTCCCTTTTCATTTGATAGGTAATAGTCTTTGTAGAATAGCTTGTGAGATTCTTTGAAGGCTAATAGTTTGGGTTAAGAGCTAAGGCTAGCCAATGTTTTGCCTAATATCTTTTGATCCGGATGTTCCTATACTCCTATACCCTTATGTATTTTCCTTTCATTGAATTTTACAAACTATAATAGTTATTTTTAATTATATTGTCTTTAACATATTCTTTATTTTTCCCTATTTTTATTCTTACAATTGTGTTATAGGCTTATGTGGAGTAATGTCTTTAGCCTTAGCACTTGGTAAGAGAATGGTAAAGGAAATAAGACTTGTACTAAGTATAGCAGTCTCACCTTGGGTTATTTGTGTTGTAGCTTCTACAATTATGCCTTTAAATAACTTTTTTTAGTCCTAAAAGCAAGGGTGTCACACCTCTAAGCAAAGGAGAAAACAATTACAAAACCCTTGGAGTAATCTCCCCTAAACGTGTGCATATTAGTTCAAATGGAGAAGCAAACGTTAGGAACATGTGGTAAAAATTCCCCCTAAAATGATACACACATAGCAATCCTATTTATTATTAAAATAGAGAAGAGATTAGTGAATGAGAATAAAAAAAATATAAATAGAAATGACACATAATAGGTAGAAAAAGAATTCAATATCGCATTTGATGGTTAAGGTATACATTAAAGATATAGTTCTTAAACCATAAAACAACATAAGTGTGCATTTAAAAAGATAGTGGAAAATAAATTTCTTAGGAATATACATGTAGGATAAAATAAATATATATATATATATATAGAAGCCACACATCAACATGGATTAGAGGTTGGAAGGTAGGATAATGTTGTAACACCCCAAATTTTTGGGGCATTTCAAATGTAATCAGAGCAACGACTAAATGTGGGGATAGTGTTGAAGTACTCACTCATAGTGTCCTATAAGTTAGTGGTCTCAATAATAGCTCGACTAATCCAAGTAGCCCTAGAAAGGGACTCATCATTGATCTAATAAAATGGAGGAGGAATGACATCACTTAAATTAGTAGTTATAGGAGTGGATCTGTGAGCCTTATGGATAACCTCAATGTTTAGGTGAGTGAATGAAGTCTAGCTAGAAGTGTAAGTTTGTGGAGATCATCTTAGCCTCTAAGACTCCCTAACATCTCTCTATGTTAGTTAGCATCAAAATCACTCTAAGAAGTAGATCATGGACACTAGCTAGTATCACACGAGTTGTAACTATAGGTAGACGAGGGATCTAGAGGTGCATGTAGAGTTTCTTGCAGATGTGAACAAAAGATTAGTTGGAGACAAAGGATCATATAAGGGTGTTTGATGGTTATCTCAATTGATAGGTGGAGACTATGGCTTAGGGAAAGGAGAGATGTAACTACCACAAATAAGTGAGGCATGAGCCTTAGCGTCTAGCTTAATGGTTTGTCCATTGATACTCATCTAATATCTCTTCATCTTTAATGTAAAAACCTTAAAGATATCAAGTGCATTCTGTTAATGAAGTAGAGTGGCTAAAAAACCTCCAAAATATAATCTAAAATCTTGAAAATCCTTGTGATGAGTGATCCATAGCCAAGAATAGCCTAAGTGTGTTATGTTATATGGGACATATCGTGGAAGATGTGGGCAATAAAGCATATGCGGGAAATAGATAGGACAATATTGACCCTATCTTAGTCCTTAAGGGTCATTTCTACACCTAACCTAACTCAGGGGAGAAGAATGGAGCACACCAGATAATGATACACTCTCTCATATGTTGGTAGGCAATATGAGCAGGCTATGCCACTATACATCAAGTTTTGGCTATGTATATCATAAATAATGGATTTGAGAATCAACGCTATAATCCAATTAATATGTGTTATTCCCATTGTAATATCACTCTCAATCCTACCAATTTAGCCTCATCTACCACTATAGGAAATCCTAAAACATGATTAGTGATAATGGATCCAAGATTGTGGATGTGATATGGGCATAAAGAGTGAATAGAGGGAGAAGATGGAGATCAGTTATCTAGTAGACTGCATCATAAAGAGTGAATAGAGGGAGAAGATGGAGATCAAATAGAGAATGAATGAAATGAAATGAAGTCTAAAATTCTTAGTTTATAATTCAATTTCAATGTACTTCCCTTGGAGTAAGTTCTTCCCATTGAAGGATTTGACTTAGTTCTTATGGTAATCCATGGTATTAAATAAGTATGTTGAGTAAGGGGATGACTCTATGGTTCTTGACAAGAGAGTAGAAGAGTGAATCGGTTATCTAGTGGATAAAGGAGTAGTGGGCTTCAAAGGAGATAGAGTCAAGCCCTTATAATATTTTTATTTTATTTTATAGAAAGTGAGTTGTATATCATTAAGAATAATTTCAAATGAAATTGTAGAATTGATCTACCATCCCCACCATACCTCTAAACTTATCACTCCTACTGGGATGAGTACAAAGAGAAGACATAATCAAAGCAATCCGATGAGCTACCCTTTTCAAGTCCCAAGCAACATTTGAAAAAATAATATCATTTCTAGCCTTCCATACTTCACAGAAAGCAACAACATAAAAACAACAATAAAATTGAGCTTTTGTTGCACCTCTACACCTTACTCTAGAGAAGTATCTCAGCAAGTCCTGCCAAGATCTATGTCTCTTCCTTTCTCTACAAGCCTTACTAATAGAAGACGATATCTTCTTCACCACTAGACAATGATAGAATAAATGAGAAATGGTTTCCTCTTGAGAATAGAAACTACATTACAAACTGATGGATGGAAAAAGGTTGATTAAGACATCCTTTGTAGGAAGCCTTGAGTGAGCAGCCAACTAGAAAATAAGCTTATGTTTTGGATCTGCTGGGTTAGACCACACAGGTTTCTACCACCCTACTTTAGGAGCTGAAAACCTTATGGCATCATACACCTCCACAATTTGGTAAGGATGATCCCTCTACCAAAGCTGGAATACTGGGAGCAACTAAGGTCTTAAACCAAAAATCTTCTTTAGTGACCCAGAAGCTGTGCAAGGTAGGTGAAAGGATGCAACTTCCTGTCTTTTTATGGAATGAGAATGCACCCATTTAATCCATAAAGCACCCTTCTTCTGATAGAGCTACCATAAAAGCTTCCCCACTGCTGCCACATTCTAGGTATGTAAGTCCAACATACTTAATCCCCCCTCCTTTTTGGGTAAGCATACAACCTTCCAAGATACTAAATCTCTCTTAGTCTGAGACACTTTCACTGACCAAAGAAAAGCCCTACATAACCCCACAACTTTATGAAAAATCTTATTAGGAAAAAGAAACACCAAGCTCCAATAATTTGTAATGCCAAAAATGACTGATTTTAACAATTGCATTCTGCTTGCATAAGACAACAACTTATTAGCCCATTGATGTAGCATGCCTGAGTTTTATGAACCAAAACCATCATATCTGCAACCTTTAACATAGAGGAATCTAAAGTGACCCCCAATATTTAAAAGGAAAATTCCCCTCCTAAAACTGAAGGTGGGAAAGGATAGAGCTCTTCAAAACCTAGCCACACCACTCATAAATACTCTACTCTTATCTGGACTAACATGGAGCCCTAAAGTAGTAGAGAAATCAGATAAAATATCTATAATTTCCTTCACAAAAGATAAATTAGCTCTGTAGAAAACCAACAGGTCATTTGCAAAAGCTAAGTTGATAATTCTCAATTTCTTGCATTTAGGGTGACCCTAGAAGTCCTCCCTCCCCCATAAAGTCTAAAATTGTCTTATGAGATACTCCATTATAATGATAAACAAATTTAGAGACAATGGACCCCTTGCCTTAGCGCATTTTTCCCCCGAAAGGAGTTTGCAAGACATTATTGACACATAAAGAATAAGAAATAGAAGACACACAGGCCATTAGCACCTTGACAATATGTAAAAGAAAGTGCAGACCAAGCATGACCTTCTCTAAAAATTTCCAATTTATAGAATCATAAGCCTTCTTCATATCCACCTTGATCATGCATCTTGGAGAAATATACTTCCTGTTATACATATGCAGTAACTCATGAGCTAATAAGACATTATCTCTTATCCTTATCCCCTTAACAAAACTAGACTAGGATGCATGGATGATAGCAAGTAAAACGTTTTGCAATCTTCCTACTAAAACTTTTGCCAAAACCTTATACACCACATTGCAACATGCTATTGGTCGAAAATTAGCTACCTCTTGTGCATTCTCTGATTTTAGAATAAGAACCAGCTTCATATGACCCAAAAAGGGAGGAACTGCAGTTGTCTGGAACACCCTCCTTACCAATAGCCATAGGTTATCCCCCAACACATTCCATGCAGCCTTATAAAACCATGCTGTAAAACCATCTGACCCTGGGGCTTTATAACGTCCAATAGACCACAAAGCCTCTTTAACCTCTAACACTAAAATGGGTCTGACTAACTCATGCTGATACTCCATAGGTAAACCTGGACCCTGTAGAAAAACCTCCTCTTCCTGAGGCTTGACTCCCATTTTCGAAAAGATCAGAGTAGAAAGAAACAAAAGCCTTTGAGATTCCAGCACTCTCTGAACACCATTGGCCATCACTGAGCTTTATTTTCCTTATAACATTTTACTTCTATCTAGCTTTCATATTAGAGAATAAGAAATGGGAATTGGATTCCCCCAAATTCAACCATTTAATACCTGATTTCTGTTTTAATAAACTTTTATCACATCTTGCAAAAAAATCATACTGCTTAAGGCTTAATTTCTCCTGTTGCTGTAGTGATAAATTATGAGGTTGTTAAGCTAGTACTTCCTGACTCCTTTTCAACCTCACCCTAGCCTCCTACACCCTGCAAGAAATGCCTCCAAACTTGTCCATGTTAAGAGACTTTAGTTGATATTTAACCACCCTTAACATGGCTTGAAAACTCCTGTGGTCAGATCCTACTGGAGATTATCTCCAAATATTAATCACTAATAGAAGAAAACCTGGATCTAGATTTCAAATATCATAGAATTTAAAATGACCCCTAATTTGAGGCCTCTTCTCATCCTAAATGATCACAACAGGGCTATGGTTTGAAAAAGGGTTTCCTTAAACTGAGCATAAAACAAAGGAAATTTAGAAGACCATGCTAAGTCAACCATCGCCCTGTCTAACTTGGCCATAATTAAATTATCTCCCAAACTTCTATTGGACTAGATAAACTTCAATCTAGTGAAAGTTAAATCATGAATTAATAATGAATTAAAACAATCTCTATCTTCTGTTACATCACTAACATTAATAACATTACCTTGAAATTTCTCTACAGGCTGCAACACAACATTACAATCCCCCATCACAATCCAAGGGTCAGCTTCTACCTTATTCTCTTCTAGCCAATGCCAGAGAGACTTTCTACTGACTCCAAAATTAAATCCATAGAATAAGGTTTCATAAAAAGACACATTGGAATGAACTCTAACCACACAGACATGCAAATATTGCTCACTGCATGCTAGGAGCTATACAACACAAACCTCTCTATCCTAAATACACATAATCCAACCATTAGAATGGGATAGATAGTTATCAAACCCCCCCCACTATTTACCAAGCCTTGCACATATTCCATCTACTTTACTACACTTCACCCTAGTTTCCAACAGCCCCATAAAGGATGTTTTATGCATTGATAACTAGTGCCTCAACTCCTACTTATAGGGCTTATTTATTCCCCTAACATTCCAAACCCCTCACATTAATAAGATCCTTGGAAAATTGAGTAGAAGTCAATTCTCCCAATAGCAAAACACCTTGCTCCTACATACTCTCTTCTTGCAACAAATCTTCACCATTAGTCACTCCCAGACATGCAAATCGACTACTTGATCTTCCAAGAGACATTTTCTCCTTTCCTTTCTAAGAGCTCCTCTATAGCCAAGATTCACTACCTAGAATCTTGGAACATCCCTCCTCAATGCAGTGGTCTGCCACCTGATCAACCCCTACCCTGTTCTCTAAACTCCTTTAATTCTCTAGCATTTCCTTTTCCCCTTCATTTGAACATTCCTCCATCCTGTTCTAAGCCATTTTCATCTCTTTATTTACCCTCCTCCACTACTTAGCGCCCTGACTAGCCTTGAATTGCCCCTCAGCATAAATAAGAGGCCCTGCTACATGCATATGTGAATTTGAAGCCTTCCTGCATTTCTCAGAAAGATGGTCCGCTTCATGACACAACTCATAGAAAGTAGGCCTCCATTCATACACAACCTTCTGGGATAACATAGTACCCTCTGGATCCACCAGCTCCACTGACTTCACTAGTTTTTTTGAGACATCTAGCTCAACCAACATACAAGCATAGGGTATTCTTTCTTCTGTTGAGGTGATGCCATCCAAGAACAAAGGTCTACCCATAGCACTGCCTATCCAGCTCAAAGAGTCGGCATCCCAATAGTCCAAAGGAAGATTCATTAGCTTCACCCATAAAGGTATGAATTGGAACTTCTCCTTGGTAAACTAGAACCTCCTATGCCACTCTTTCAGGATAAATGGTCGATTAAAAATGACAAATAAGGTTTGGTTAAAACCCAATCCCTATCCTCCTTAAAATCAAACTTGAACACTACAAATCCTTGGCCATGTGGCAAAACCTTTGGTTCTTTTACATAGACTTAGTCTCTTTTGACATAGCCAACCATTTGGGACAAGGAATGTTTGAAACCAATGACATAACCCATAATTGCCCATTACCAATCTTTGCAATTGTGATCAACCTTATCCTTCTACGATGAAACTTATATTTTATCCCCTACAAGCACTAGCGAGATATAATTCAAGTTTACTCCCCTTGAAGGAATCCTGTTACCTAAAACCATATCCTTCTAGGTTACCTTATTTACCACCGAAATGTAAGCCTCGTGAGCCATTTCTTCCTCATGACCTCAATGATTGATAGCTAAAACTGGGGCATTTATATTTCCTTCGTCCTTCCCTAAACCCTCGATAACCTCCTTTTCAATCGAACCTTCAACCATATTTGAGGAGCATCGATCGACGTCTACATCTGCATGTATCCACATCCTCTGTAGAGACCTGATCCAAACCTTGGATAGCCCTTTCTACCCACATCCTGTAGGCTATTACAACGGGGTAGGGAACTTCACCACTCATGAAATCAATCTACAAGATCAGGGACATGTTGATTTGTCAAGCTGGTACAGTTACTGAGGCAAAATAAATGTTACAAGGCTGTGTGGATGCAGGGAAGTTTTGCTCTAACAGGGCATATGAACATCTTAGAAAAAAAGGGGAGAAAAGGAGGACTAGCTCTATCATTTGGAATAACCTACACATACAGTTGTAGGCCTTTATCCTATGGCTTGCAGCTAGGGGGAAAATCAAAACCAAAGATAGACTCACCTACATGGACATATAAGAGATATGCTCACTCTACAACCAAGTCAATGAGACACATGGCCATCTGTTCTTCCAATGCAGTATCACCCACAACATTTGGCTGCATGTTAGAAGATGGCTAGGAATTGTAAGAAGATGCACCACCCTGGGAAGCATTATGAGGGCAGTTAGAAAATGTAAGAGAAGAACCCCACAACAGAAGCAAGCCCGGATGCTAGCACTAGCAGCCACTGTTTACCATGTTTGGAAGGCTAGGAATATGGCCCTTTTTGAAGAAGTAACAGCTGACGTTGATGCCTTAGTCTTCAAGATTAAGCTAGACGTTTATGGGATCTTAAACAACAGGCAGCATCGAGCCCCTATAAATTTCTAACTCTAGTCATTAGCTCTTGTTCCCTTCTTCCCTATCTAGCTGATGTTTACTCATGTAGGATGACACCCTCAGGTTTTGTTGTATGAGGGGTATCCTAGGTCACTTAAGGTTGGATTTTGCCCAGGCATCCCTTTTGTTACTGTACATATACATGCTTCATATATATCATATCTTTTTACCTTTGATAAAAAAAAACGACCCTCCATTCCCAGCATCCATCTTCAAACTCCTCGATGCCATCTTCTTCTTCTTGGCCGCAACCATAACACTCATCGTGCGAGCCATAAAGGAGGAGAGAGGAGAGAGAGTTTAGGATTTTTTATTTTTTCATCAAAGATCAACCCCTATAATCTTTGCAATACTTTATATGGGGAAGAATGGGTTGAGGCATTTGTCTCAACAACCCCAATGTTTGTCCTAGGTAGGTGTGTGGGTAGTATGTGAGCCTGTTAGGGAGGACTCAAAGCAATGCTCCCTAATATGTATATGGTTGTGGACTTATTAATTGGGTGTTTATATGGCTCAGTTAAGAATTTAATGTGGTGATAAAGATTTGGTAATGATATATTAAGAAAGACGATGGTTTAATATTTAGCATTTTAAGGTGATATGGTTCATATGTTATAGTTAAGGTTTTAGATGCGGAAGAAGATGATGATTTTGAAAAATTGTGATGATTATGATTTGATGAAGATATTTTGAATATGATATGGAGATAATGACCATATTATAATAATATAATTATCATTTAGGGTTTAGATATAGAGTAGGTAGAATTAAGTACAGAGAATAGGTTGAAAATATGTGGAAGATGATGAATGTTATGTTGAAAGTGGTAACTTGGGTTGATGATGCTCATGGGTTATCAATGAGTGTGGAAATAGTAATTAACCTCTAATTTAGACAGACAAAGATATTAATGGTTTTATAATAATCACTAAAAAATAATTTATTATAATTGCGAAGAACTCACATGGAATTCAAATAAGGAATAACTTATATTTTCATTCAAATAGGCAATCCTATGAATGTGTAACTCTATAGCTTTTATAGCCTATTTGCACCAACTTAATATTAAAAGATAATTCTAATTAGTTAGGAATTGCTCCCATGTAATATCTTGTTCGTAACTCCAAGCACATCTTTTATGATGAACCCTATAAGATAGAATGAGATAGAATCCCCTTAAAAAGCTATTTTATGCTCTAGCCAATCATAACGAAAATAATTGAAAAAAAAATAATAAGATACTAAATAAAGCTAAACACATGCCATTAAGTAAAAAAAAAGCTTCTCATGCATATCATGCATGCCTTCCACATGCCTCACTTTCTAGTGACTTGTTTTGCATGTTTAGTCCACAACTAGCAATATAGTTATTTGTCTATCTTCAAATTCGTAGGATATCCTCTCTAGGTAGAGGATAATAGACTCCATAATAATAAATGCTATGTCTTGATCATTTACTCTAGCATCACCCCTAAAAGGGTCATATAAGTTTTCATAGTCATGAGAATTTGAAGAGAAAATCAAAGGCTAAAGGTTTAAAATTGGAGAGGATTACAGAAGACAAAATGGGGATGTAAGAGTTTTTAAACAATGATGAAGATAAATGATACAACAATGTCCCTTTAACTATTCAATGTCTATTGCAGTATTAATCATGTCATGATTAAGCCTTAGATAGGGAGAAATTTAATTGAATGAGTCAAATGTGAGAGTTAGGTGTTTATTACTCTTAAAAATTGGTTAGCGTTTGTTGATTTTATAATAAAAAAAACCCTATTTTTTTTATTTGATGATATATTGACTAATATGTTTAGAATTAGAGGGTTGAAAGGGGGTCATAGTGAGGTATATAAAACTTATGTTGTCACACCTAATTTGAATGTTCTCAAGTTTAAGTCTAGAATAATTTAATTAATTTTCCATCAATATTAATTTTGCACAACAAGTACTATTTGCTATATATTCTACTTAACGTATAGATAATACAACACTATATTATTTCTTACTCTGTCAATTAACTAGGAATTATCCTAGGAATTTACACATACCCAAAGTTTCTGACATCCTTATATGTTACAAAGTCATCAAAACAATAACCTATAAGGTTTGGAAGTATGTCATTAGGGTACAAAATTTTATGTTATATGTGCTAAATAGGTATCTTAGAAATCACTTAACTTCAATAATATGAGATTCTTTAGGGTTATTGTAATACCTCAAAATTCACTATTTTTTTTATAAAATGGAAGTACTTAAATTAAAACCCGTATATTTTAGGGATGTTATCGACACACTTAATACCATACCAGCTCACTCGTACCTTTCCAGTACCAAGTGCTAAGGCTAATAAAAGATTATGATCAACTCATATTAATACTTAAACCAAAATTTCATAACACAGAAATCAGAGTACGCATAAAAGTTTACATAATCCAAAGTATAAAATCAAAGTTCATGGAAAGGAAATAATGTCAACAAACTTTAAAGTTTGAATCTGGAAAATTCAATATATAAGGGAAATGATATAAAGGAATAGTAATATCATAAGCAAAGAAAACTGACCATGCCACTTCGATAATCAATCCAGCCCATGATCATTACAGCCTTGCCTGATGGCTCATGGAAATTCATGCATCAAAAATCACATTGCCCACCTGCACAAAGTCAAAAGGGCCTTTTGCTCGTGGAAATGAGCAGCACTCATAATAAGGGTGGTCAGTACGCTACGTACTGAGCAAGGTAACCGGTGCATTAAGGCCAACACATAAAATCATATAAACTATACAAAAAAATAAAAAGAGTATAACATCTGACATAATAACATAAAGGCATATTGTAACACCCCAAAATTTACACATTTTAAAAAAAAATCAATACTCATAAATTAAAACTGTAAATTATGGGGATGTTACCGCCACACTTAGTATCAGACCAGTTTATCACAACTGTTCCGATACCAAGTGCTAAGGCTGAGAAAGCAATTTACATAACACATTCATATACTGAATTAGTAATAATTAAAATCAGAGTACGCATAATTATATAAATTCAAAGTACTAAATAATGTCTTTCTAGGTAATAACAAACAACGTAAATAAAGTGTTTCAATGATATAATAATTTAAAATGACACAATTTAAGATATTAAAAAGGAAAGACAGCCACGTCCTTCTCTCGACCCGGTCTGTTTAGTCATCACTCCTTTCCCCAGATGTCCCATGGATATCAATAGCATCAAAGTAGGTATCTCCTACCTGCAATAAATTAGGCGGCCCCCCCTACTCGTGAGAATGAGCAGCACCCATGAAACGGGTGGTCAGTACGCTTCGTACTAAGTAAAGTAACCGAATACTAAGGCCTGCATATAACACATTAACTCATGTAGGATAATGATCACATACAATTATAACTCATACATATAATACACAGAAGCGTAAAGTAAAATCCATAACTTATAATCAACAAGTCCACACATAAGGTCCAAAAAGATTCAGATTAATCATTTAATCTTTCTTTTATCAAAATTCAATACACACCATGCCTTTTATAAATCCATGCGAAAACAGGAACACCCCACTATTGTAACCGGTGGGCCGGTCATACATAGGGTAAAAACCCTAACCACTATTCCTAACCGGTGGATCGGCTTGGTTCCTGTCCGCATTAGATCCATGCAAAAACAGGAACACCCCACTATTATAACCGGTGGGCCGGACACACATAGGGTAAAACCCTAACCACTATTCCTAACCGGTGGATCGGCTTGGCTCCTGCTCGCATGGTGTTCCACTGTAAGTAATTAGTATCTTTTAATAGCATTAACGATCTGGTTTGTCTTTATTGAGCTCGGGATCCCCCACTATTTTAACCGGTGGGCCGGATACACATATGACCTCATGTCATAACCACTATTATTACCGGTGGATCGGTCACACATAGGGTAAAACCCTAACCACTATTCCTAACCAGTGGATCGGCTGGTCCCGTCTCAATATCTTCCACTTTAAGATATTAGTGTCTTAAATATTTTATTCAAAAATATTTGACATTCACAAACATTTGCCCAGACATGCGTGACTAAATCCATGAAAGCCCTAACTCCCATGCAACCCTACTCCATGCAAACCCTATCTCCACGTAAACCACATTTCCATGCAAATCTTAGCTCCCATGCAAACCCTAACTACACATGACCCACACTTCCATGCAAACCCTAGCTCCCATGCAAACCCAATCTCCACGTACCACACTCCCATGGAAACCCTAGCTCCCATGCAAACCCTAACTCCACATACCTCACATGTGCAAACCCTAGCTTTACATATACCACCCTTCCATGAAAACCCTAAGTCATATGCAAACCCTAACTCCACTTAGACATGCTACCATGAAGGTCCCAACCTCAGGTTAACTTATGCAAACCCTAACATCATACCAATTCATGCAACCCAACACCATGTCATTTCATGCAACCCTAACATCATGCCATTTCATGCAAACCCTAACATCATGCCATTTCATGCAAACCCCAACTCCTTGCCATCCCATGCAAACCCTAACTCCCTACTATTCCATGCAAACCCTAGCACCACACCATTTTATGCAAAACCCTAACACATATCTCAAGTTATATCATACATTAATGACATAAACATATGCATAATTCTCATGCCACAGTATCTTCACAACAACATACTTGCATTCCACAATCATGCCACATGCGCAATAATTAGTAATAACGAACATAAAATACATGGCATATCAAACACATAGTGCATGCAAACACATAAATGGCCTTAGTAGACCCTTACCTAAAACGTCACAGGTCTTGGTGCACGCTCCTATTCCACTTGAGGGATTTGATTGGGTTCGCCTATTATATCAAAGCATACTAGAATTAGACTCTCTTATATAAAATTTTATTATCCTCTAACTTATTCCAAGATTTGGTTTTTAATTAACATATTACTACTTAATAATTTAACTATAGAAACTATTACTTAAAAATACAAATGAATTATTATTTTCATTCGAAAGGGTGGTGATATAAGGGTTTCTACCCTTCTCCCAAAATAGATTTAATAATATCATAACTATGATGATGATAATAAGAACAATAATAAGAATGATAATAATAAAAGTAATTAGTAATATAAATAAAGTATAATAATATTAATGATACTTTTTATAAATAGAATATTAGATATTAATGATATCAAAATTCTTAAAATTAAAAGTTGGATTTCTAACCATCCCACAATGATAAAAATAATACTATTCAGAATTGTGATAATAAAAATTAATAATGTATATATACTTATATTATATTTTAATAAAGGTAATAATGATAATATAATTAAAATAATGTTGAAAAATGTTAATAATTTTAATAAAATTAATAAATGCGAGGCATAATTAAAATTTAAGGCCTCTGTTCTTCCAGTAATAATCACAATATCAACCAAATAATTATACTAATAATAATATTATTATTAATATTATTAATAATAACATCAATTATGTAAAAATCTAAATAAATAGGTAAAGACCGAGATAATTACTGTATCTTACTCAATAATACTCCCAGACCTGTAAACAAAATTTAGAAATTAGAATACAGTCAATAATACTAATAATAATAATTAAAGTTGAATTAATACTAAAATTTTGGCTAAAATTAGAATAATTATAAATAATTCGAAACTAAGTATTTAAAATGTCTATGGCATCACCTTGAGTTGGAGGATGTAGGTGGAACCGGCGGTGGTTCCCGGAGGTGGCCGGAAAATGGGTCTAAGGGGGTTAAAAATTAGGAAAATAGGTGATGGAATGGAAGAAAATTAAAATAATTATATAGGGCTGTAGAGGATAATTATTAGGAGTTAATAGTTAGTTTAAGAGGTGTTAGAAGTGGCGGATGTGGTGGTGGACGGTGGTTCACTGTCTCGGGGTCAAGATTCTTGTCGAATCAACTAGTCAACTTTGGGTGATTATAGAAACTTGCACACGATGAATCGAAGGATGAGGTTAGTTTAGTTAATTAGATAGTATTGCAGGGAAGAGATTGGTAGCAAGAGGAGGTGCTGAAGTTGGTCGGAGGAGGATAAAATGGCATCTGATGGGGCGGTGGCGCACAGGCATAGCTTAGGGTTTCGGGGAAAATAAAATCCCGAAATATTGCAAATGAGGGGGTTTTTATAGTTGGGGAGATTATATTTGAATTAGGGAGGTTACTAAGTGTTTAAATTAGGGGGGAAATGGTTTAATTCAAGCCGAAGGTCAGGCGGCAAAAACTTGAATTTTTGCAGACCTTCGCGAGGCAGCAGTGCACAAACGAGCGGGAGAGAGGGGAAGTTGATGGTTTCAAATGAACGTGCAGATCGAGAGGAAGAAAACGAGCGGGAGAAGAGCCGGTCACGCCACGTGTGTCTGGCGGCGCCATTTTCGGGGGAGAGAAGGAAGGTGGGTGGTTATGGCGTCGGGCGGAGGAGGAAGAAGAAGATGGGGGGTTGGCCGGCCGGTTCGCGGGGGAGAAAAGAAGAAAAAAGGGAGGGAGACCGGGCGGTTTGGTGCAAGGTAAAAACGTTTAAATGAAACAACGCATTTTGGAGAAAATAAGGTTGAAGCACGACGTTTTGAGTTAGATTGTAACGGTTATAAAATTTAAAGTGAAACGCGGCGTTTAGTTGGAAAAACGAACTAAAACTCAGCGTAGGGAAGGACGAGGCAGGCGGCGACGACGCGCGGGCTGGGCCGCGCTGAAGGAAGAGGAAAGAAAAAGAAATTGGGCCGGCGTAACAGGCCCAATTCGGGGATGAAAAAGAAAAGAAAAGAAGAAGAAGGAAAAGAAAGAAAAGGAAAGAAAAAGGAAGAAAGAAAAAGGGAAAAGGGAAAAAGGAAAGGAGAAATAATTAGGTTAGGGCCAATTAAATAGATCTGAATATTTAGGATATTTAAATAAAATAATTTTTAAATCCCTTTTTTAGGCTAAAATAGGCTTTTTAAAGGATTTTTCCAAAATTTCCATTTTAAATTAATAAATCCCTCAAATTTTATTTAATTTAATTAAAATTAATTTAAAAGTATTTTATCTTTCTTAAACCAACTTAACCTATTTATACCCAAATAATTTAGATAATTAAAATCCTTAATTAGATAATATACCCAAATTTCCTTTACTTAACCTATTTATAAAATTTCTTATTAATTTGTCCTACTAAATTTCCTTTTATTTTAGTAAAAATAATTTACTAAATTAAATTTTCAAATAAAACCTTATTTAAATATAATATTTAAAATTAGAAAATTTCAGGGTATTTCACATATGAACTTTCATGTGAATATACAAAGGTCCAATTATAGTCCGAATTAATTACTTAAATAACCTCTTCTCGGAATTCTTCTCACACATGCTCTTTATCAAGTCCACACGAATATGGGAACCCCACTATTTTAGCCGATGGATCGATCTCTAGGGCACTCCTATGTCTGGCCACTATTCTAGCCGGTGGATCGGTCACTTAGGGTAACATACCCTAACCACTATTTTATGCTGGTGGATCAGTTTGGCCCCTACTCACATGGTGTTCCACTGTAAGTATTGAGCTCGGGATCCCCCACTATTATAACCAGTGGATCGGATAACATAGGGCTATATGCCCTAACCACTATTATATGCCGGTAGATCGATCTCTAAGATACCTCGGTACCTTGCCTCTGTTATGCCGGTGGATCAGTCTAGAGCTGTCTCAATACTCTTTCACTTTACATGATTAATGTCTTAAGTGTCTTATTTAGAATTTTAACCTTAGACATGCATGACTAGCTTCTGCTATGTTTATCCTTCAAGTGGCCCGTATCATATCATGAGAACTTGTACCTCCTAACTTGCTCCAACAACCTTTCCTCTCTACTCTAACTCACACTAGAAGTCCATCTCCAATGTATGTGGGTCAAGGCCCACTACTATAAACCTCCATGTCCACTCATTACCTTACTCTTAGGGTTTTACCTAGAAACCCTATTTTAGGCATAAGTGGCCCATCCTACTCTACCTCACACAATTCCAAATTACACATCACAACCCATAGATTCCACCACCATCATCATACTTTAATCACCAAGTACAAGTACTACCATGAAAACCCTAAGTAGCCATACCAAACCCTAATTGTCAACACCAAACCCTAGCTCAATCTCCTATATACCCTTATATTTCTCCACGCACTATTTTTCATCCAAAGTTTTCAAACACCCAAACAACACTTACATTACCTTCCTCACACCCCAAATCAACTTTTCATACATAAATTTCACTTCCATTTAGACTTTACACATCCCATGTAGCCATTCAAACTTTTCATGCGAAACCCTAAAACTCTCACGTGAAACCCTAGATTCAACCATGCAAATCCTAGATCTATCCATGCAAAACCCTAGATTCCTTCATGCAAACCCTAGATTCCTCCCCGCAAAACCCTAGATTCATCCATGTAAAATCCTAGATTCCTCCATACCAAACACTAGATTCAATCCATACAAAACCCTAGAACTGATTCCCCCATACAAAACCATAGATTATATTCTCCCATGCAACACCATAGATTAGATTCTCTCATGCAAAATCATAGATTCTACCATACGAAACTCTAGAATCTCCCATATGAAGCCATAGATTTGATTCCCCCATACGAAACCATAGATTAGATTCTCCCATGCAACACCATATATTAGATTCTCCCATGTAGAGTCATAGATTCTCTTATATGAAACCCTAGTTTATCCCATGTAAAGCCATAGACTCTCCTACGCACAATCACAGATTCTCCCACTCTTTTATTTTATTTAAAGTCCCCATTTTATTCCTCCACTCATGTATCATTAAAATATTTAGGTCAACTCACATCCCTTGGTCAACCTCTTTCCCTTTGGTCAACTTACTTCTCCATTTTCCTTTCTCATTCTTTCCTCCATACAATACCACTTTTACCATCCTCATATGCATGTCTTACAGGGTCACAACACATCACATCACATTTCACCACATATACACATCAACATATAAAATAAGAAGGTATTTAAGCATACCTTAATTCCAAGCTACTCCATAAATAGAATATTGAACATAAAATAAACACATGATACACAACACAGCATTATATAAGGCATCCAAGCATGTAATACACATAACACACATAAGGCTTTAGTTACACCCTTGCCTAAAACGACACCAATCTTGGAGCACGCTCCTATGCCTCCTTGGGGCTTTGAGTGGTCTCACCTATATGAGGAAAAAGCTAAAGATTAGATTCTCTCTTACAAAAATACCATTATTTACTAATTTATTCTAAGACTATGTTTTTGATAAAATAATAGCATATTAATAATAAGGACATTAACTAATTACTAAATTTTGCTAAAGATATAAGAAATAATAATAATACTGTAAAAGTTGATAATATAAGGTTGAAGATTTTACCCTAATAATAAAAATAGCATTACTAAAAATAATAATAATTATAATATTAATAATAGTAATAATAATAATAATAATGATGATAACAATACTAAATATAATAATAATAATAATAATAATAATAATATGGTTTGAAATAAATGGTGGAATAAGGGCTTTGACCCTTCACCAAAATAATAATAGTAATAATAATAACAATAATACGAAAAATAGTAATAATAGAAATAGTAATAATAATAATGATAAAAACCATAATAATATTGCAAAATAATAATAATCATAACGGTAATAATAGTAATGATAATATTCGAAGATAAAATGAAGTAAGGTTTTAGCCCTACATTGAATAAATAATAAAACTAATAATAATAATAATAAGTAGTAATGATAGTAATAATATTAACAATAAAAATAATAATAAGATATGATATTAATAATATTACTACTAAAATTCAAAATAGATATAATTGAGTCTCAACCCTATATAGAATAAAAATAATAACATTGGAAATAATAATAATAATAATAATAATAATAATAATAATAATAATACTAGTAATAAAAATAATAGTAATAATTACATAATAATCATAATAATAGCAATAATAATAATAATAATAATAATAACACGATAACGGAAACAAAAATGGAATAGGGCTTTGGCCCTTAATAGTAATAATAATAAAACACATTAATAATAATAATAATAATAATAATAATAATAATAATAATAATAATAATAATAATAACAATAATAATAATAATAATAATAATAATAATAATAATAATAATAATATAATCAAAATGAAGGAAATAAAACAAAATAAAATCAACAATGCTTATATAAATACTGAAAAAGGGCTGAGAGGGTTTAGGGTTCCACCTTGGGTTGGTGGTGACAAGCAGCACCTACGGTGGTGCACGACGGTGGCCGAAAAAAGAGAAGAAGAGGGGAAACGTTGATGGCTGGAAAAAAGAGAGTGAGAATGAGGGTGGAAGTAGGGGTGTTTAGGGTTGCCTAGGTGGAGAGGAATAGAATGAGGGTGGCACGCAGCCAAAGGTTGTAGCGCACGGTGCAACGGTCGTGGCTGAAATAGGAAGAGGAAGAGAAAGAGAGGAGGAGAGGGATGAAGAGGAAAAGAAGAGTAGGGGGAGGAAGAGGAGGGTCTGCAAAAGCTTTCGGAAGGTGAAAGGGGTAGTGGCAGTGGCGGAAGTGGTGGCAGATAGTGGTGCGAAGGGTCGTAGGGGTGGAGGAGTGGTTGATTGAGAAGGAAACTTTACACTGCTGGGGTAGCTCATGCAAGGAAAATTGAGGTGGGAGGACGGTACAATTTGGTAGAGGAGGATGTAGGGAAGGCTTAGGTAGGCAGAGTGGGTGGTGGAGTTAGTCGATGGCGGCGGGGATGGCGTCTCAAATGGCGGTGGTGAGAAGGGTTGATTTTTCTGGGTTCGAAAACAAAACTTGATTTCAGGGTTGGTTTTGGAATATTTATAGGCTAAGGGTGGGAATAAGGTCGAAGGGAAGAAGGGAGGATAGGGTAGAGGATGAGGGCACTGGCCAGTAATGGTTGGCAGCCGAAAATTCAGACTTGGCAGAGGTAGTTGCGTAGGAAAGAAAGAGGAGGTCGTGCGAGAAGAGGGAAGAATAGGAAGAAGGGGGGCTAGGCTGGCGGTCCAAAAAGAAAAGAAGAGAAAAAAAAAAGAGAAAGAAAGGAAGAACCGGCTGGGTGATGGCAATTAAAAGGAGGGAACAAAACACAACGTTTCGGGGAAAAAAGAAGAATAAAGGATGACATGTCGTCCTAGGCCACCAAAGGAAGAAAAGAAAATGAGTGTTTGGGGTGCGGGAAAGGAGAAGGTTCGTTTGAACAAGGTGGGTAGCATCAAAGAAGAAAAGAGAAGAGAAGATTGGGTTATTGGGCAGGCCCAATTTCGGGTAAAGAGGAAGAAAAAGAAAAGAAGAAGAAAGAAAAAGGAAGAAAAAGAAAAGAAAAGAAAAGAAAGAAAGAAAAGGAAAAAAGGAAAAGGGGAAAAAGAAAAGTAGGAAGGTTGGATTATTTGGGATATTTGAATTATTTTGGAAAATAATGATATCTAAAATAATAATATTTAAATAAAAAATATTAAATTACCTTTTTAGGCTACATTAAGATTTTTGAAAGGTTTTTCATAAATTCCATTTTAATTAGCAAATCACTCTAATTTTCTCCAATTAAATTATTTATAACATTTGTATAAATTTGAACCTATTTATTTCCTCTTATTTAAATAAAATAATTTATTTAATTAATTTGCAAAATAAAATCATTAATTAGCTAAAATATGTAAATTTCTTCCTAATTAAAATATTTATAAATTTCTTCTTGATCTGTCGTAATTAATTCCCTTTTATTTTAATAAAATTAATTTATTTAATTAATTTTTCTAATAAAACCTTATTTAACTACAAGTCTCAAAATTATGATTTTCGGGGCATTTCAGTTATATTGAAACCTAGAATATAAATATACCCTAAATATAATATCCTGTCTAGATGAAGTAAGGTAAAGAAGTGATCTAAGAATACATTTACATTACTTTTGATCAACTTGTTTATCTCCTTTATCCATGTCAAGCTTTATGGTAGTGGACATAGGATTACTACAATCCTTACTTTCGTTCAATTCAAACCTCTTAGGCATATGCTTCATGTTATTACTTTAGTCTACAAAAATTATTTCCTTTCATTCCATGATTTGATGGTGCATAAAGTCAATCTTGTAGCCCCATCAAAAACAAGAGAAAGAAGTGGTGAGGGAGAGGTCAAGGTGAAGCTTGCCCCCAAATGTGCCTTTTAGGAAAATTCACAAATTAAAATTATGTAATGATCTAAATAATGTGAAAATAATTGCAAAGACATAAAACATACTTAGTATCATAATTAGACTCAAATTAGAAATTTTCATAATCATTAAAGAGTATTATGAATCAAAAATAAAAAATGGATCTAAAATCACAGGAAAACTAGTCAACCAGTTTAGGCAAACCAATCCACTAATTTGTCGAGAACAAGAATATTAATTTTCCAATCACACTAGTCGATTAGTTATGTAAATGAGCCAATTAATGCACCTGAAATTCACATTTTTAGTAGAATGTAAACTCCATTTCAAAACCAATCCTCATTTATTTTATATCAAGAAAATTCTAAATACATATTAAAGTATTATGGGAGAGGGTATTACAACACTACCCTCTTAAAAGAAACTTCATCCCTAAAGTCTACAAAAGAAACATATTATTGTAAGCTTAAAATATAAATAAACCTTAAGCAAAGAAAAAAATAGATTACAATAACTAAGGTTAATGCACAAGAAAAGGGTACTAGCGTCTTTAAAGAGGCGATGTTACCCACATAACACACTAAAGAAAACAGCTCTTGATGATTTATGTTGATCTCCTCTTTTAACTCCCAAGTGGCCTCTTCTACCCTATGATATGACCACAAGGCCTTTATGAGTAGAAAAATCTTCGAATATGTCTCCTAAGTCTTAAAATCAAGGATCCTCAACGGACGCTCCTCATACGTCAATGACTCAATCATCTTTGGCTTCATGATTCTGAACTCTACACAAGAAGAGCATGTACCCTTTTTGTACTAGCACATATAGCACCACTGCAAACATCATCCTCACTATGAGCCTAGGTGTGCATCTATTGTAAGAGACCCTAACACCCTATGGTCCCTTATGAACTACGTGCTCCTATGCACAATCTATGAATGCTCGATATCTTTTTTGAGAAAATCCATCCTAAGGATAATATGAAATTCTTGAAGCTTAAGGTCTATGAGATTTAACAAAAGCTTAATCCCGCTAACAACTAAGCCCACATCTCTATATAGCCTAGAACATGGAAGTGTATCCCCAAATGGGAGAACAACAGAAGTCTATCACATCAAAAGGAACCATAGCTTTCCTGTCTATAAAGGTAATAGACAAGAAAGAATTTAAACCACCAAAGTCAAATAACATGTAAGCAGGAAGGGAAGAAACTGTAAACATATATATGAATACATCAACCTGCTTGTTAGCCTCTAAATAGCTCATGAAGGTCAAATGATTGCCTAGAGGTGGTTCTACAACACAACCTAAGCCTTGCGCTTATTGAAAAGCATGAGGCCTCTACATCATCAACTACAAAACAATCATGCTAGCCCCACTATCAAATTGTTGAGCTCTATGAACTAGCATTGTCTATGCTGTCATGCCTTACGAATGTGTCTACCTGTAACACCCCCAAAATTCACTACTGAAAAATTTCGTTTTATTAAAAGATAATTGCGAAAGCATATTAACAAAACGTGAAATTTGGGAGTGTTACCGCCACACTTAGTACCAGACCGGTTCACTCATACCGTTCCAGTACCAAGTGCTAAGGCTAAGAAATTGAAATACAGCTTGAAAGAAATTCAACACACACAAATCAGAGTAGCGCATCAAATTGTTTACAAGAATAAAATCCACCAATGGTGGTTACAGTAACACATAACATTAAAACCAAGAATTTGAAGAGAAAGAGAAAACCCTAACGATACCGGATAACTCCTTACTCTCTTTCCCGTAGCCCACTTGAGTAGCACCTAAAAAGACCTGCAAGGGCATTGCCCATTGAATAGGCAGGGGCCCCATAAAGGGAATCCCTTCAGTACTACAGTACTGAGTAACCCTTTAATACCACACTTAAAGACAAGCCCGCATATGGCACATAATGCAACTACACACATAATTAATGAGAGGTGCATACATAACAATAACATACATAATAATTTATAAGTCACAATCGATGCTTTGGGCCTTAAGCCATGTCATGGTATAAGATCAATATATTCGGGCCTTAAGCCATTATTCTGTCACCATTCAATCAGTATCATGTTTTATATCCATGTGAGTGCGAGAACCCCACTATTATAGCCGGTGGACCGGAAAGTATACTCTCAGGGCAGAACGCCTCTGACCACTATTATTGCCGGTTACCGGAAGATAAACACACAGGGCATAACGCACCTGACCACTATTATTTGCCGGTGGACCGGTCTGGCCCCGACTCACATGGTGTTCCACTATAAGTGATTAGTATTTTTCCATAATCTTATTCACATACATAACCGATTTTATTGAGCTCGGGACCCCCACTATTATTGCCGGTGGACCGGAATACAGATAACTCATCATCCAGGGCACAACGCTCCTGGCCACTATTATAACCGGTGGACTGGGATATATAAAGAATCATCATCCAAGGCCTAATACTCCTGGCCACTATTATAACCGGTGGATCGGGATACATATAACTCATCATCCAGGGCACAACGCTCCTGGCCACTATTATAACCGGTGGACCGGTACTCAATATCATAATCATCTGGCCCCGGCTCATTAATATTTCACTTTCAATAATAGTATCTTTCCTTTCTTTAATCAGCACATCAATCATATTTATTTGCCTCTATTGGGAGATCAATAACCCGAGACGCAAAGGTACACCGGTCGTACCGGTGCATATCAGCTACTCAGTACCCTTTAACCATGAACCCAAGGACGCAAAGGTACCCTGGTCGTACTGGTGCATAAAGCTAACTCAGTACCCTACCAACAAGGACACCTAATCCATAAGTATGCATACCCCCTAACTAGGTCCGTAGAGCTAGAAATAGTAAGATATAGGGCCTGGCTGGGGCACAAAGGCACACCAGCAAATACTAGAATAATCGTGGACTAAACCACGTCCTTAGGGTAGCGACCCCTAAGGAGTCACCATTCCCGATCTTGAGGTCTTTCACTTTAAGTAATAGTGTCTTAATTAAGGTGATCACAGAAAGCACGATAATCGGATACTTATTCACTTTCAATCGTTTTGATATCATTAATCATTTCTTATTCAGAGGATTATCCAGGATGTCACAGAGAAACCATCAAGGCCATACTAATAATTAGATAGTCTTACTTGGCTAATCATCATTATTTAATCATATTAATATTCCACAATCTCAAAGGCATGTTAGGTACAAACTACTCATTTTCTCTTTTCTTATATAATTGTTAAGTATCCATTCCTTACTCGCCAAATTACCGTATTACCCCTTAGGTTACATAATTACCAAATTACCCTTTGTCCAATTTAGATTACCAAGATTATCCCCTACACTTTTTAGATCACCATTCACCCCTCATAATTACTACACTTATCATATTTCCCATTTGGTTGGTTATATTACCAAGTCGCCCTTAAAATTACGAAATTGCCCTTGAGTTGGATAAATTACTAAATCACCCTCCTTCATTATCATGATTACTATTTTTCCCTTTAGTTGGTTAAATAATTATCACTTTATTCCATAATTGGCTAAATTACCAAATTGCCCCTTTAGTTGAATAAATTACCAAATTACCCTTCTCCTTTATCATAATTACCATTTTATCCCTCTCAATTATTTTAATTGCCATTTACCCTTTTCAATTATCATAAATTCCAAATTAACCTTCCTCATAATTAATTTACCCCTCTTCATAATTACAATTACCAATTTTACCCTTCTTCATATTTAAAATTACCATAATGCCCTTTAATTGGTTAATTTACCAAATTACCCTTCTATAGCATCATACTTATCCAATTGCCCTTCTACAATCATCATTTTAATTTCTAAATTATCTTTTGTCGTTATCATAATTACCTCGTTACCCCTCACTCCCAAGTTTACCATAATATCCTTTTATTTACAAAATTACCATTTTACCCCCTTACGTCAATTTTACCATAATATCCTTTTATTTATGAAAACTACCACCATACATCTTTTACTTTACAAATTACTATTTTACCCTTTCACATCCAAGATTACCATCTTTATCTTTCCATACATAATTACCATTTTGCCCTTCTTTCCCAAATTACCATATTACCCCTTTACTTATAAATTACCACTTCACCATTCACTTATAAAATTTACCATATTACCATTTACTTATGAAATTATGATTTTGCCCCTTTACCTCCAAAATTACCATAATGCCCTCCTTCATCCAAAATTACTATTTTACCCCTACTTCCAAAATTACCATTTTACCCTTCTTTCTCACAACTTACAATTTTATCCTTTACTTGTAAATTATCATCTAACCATTTAATCCTTAAATTTCAATATTATTCTTTTATCTCAAAAATTACCGAAATACCCTTTCCACTTATAAAATTTCCACTCAACCCCTTTATTCACCATTTTTATGAATTTACTAACACCACATAAAATAATGATACTAATACTTCATTTTTATCATCTAAGTCCACCAACTTGTCATTTTTCAACATAATACTCATTAGCAACTACACACATTGGTTTATATACCTCATAAGCATAATTACTAAAAAACCCTTAAACAATAACATCATTCATGCATTAACAACATGGTACATCATAAACAAGTATTTAACATTTCTATCCATATTCCAACTCCTTCTTCATTTAACATACCTTTATATGGCACAAAAGTTATCATGCTTTTTCTTTTTAACAAACAATATAAGAAACCATTAACATATCATGCTAAGCATACAAAACATGCATAAAATCATACTAAACCCTAAATGTGCTAGCATGCGTTTTTCCATATATTTAAGGGAGGATTAACGGTTACCTTAATCCCGCAAAATATCAATCTTACCAAGCATAATTAGCAACTCAACACCTAAAAATAATATCCATCATAAATTTTATCAATCTTATGTTAGAAATAAGAATCCAAGTGTAAAACTTCATAAATTTTAATTAATAAAACACTTAACATAAAATACCATTATACCTTAAAAATTAGCCAAATAATTTTTAAAATGAAGGGGAGCTCACGCTGCATGAGCAGCGTGAGTCTCATGCAAAACCCATGGGGGAAAAAGGCTCAAAGAGGGGTGAAGGAAGCAAGATTTATCATTTTCGGGTTAGGGTCTTTAGGCTAGAAAAGAAGGTGGTTAGGGGAGGTTCTAAGGCAGGGGAATGGTGCAGAAGTGTAGAGGGGGTGTAGGTGGAGGCTAAGGGTGGTTTCACGGCAGCATAGGGCGGCGGCGGCAAGGCGGCGAAGTTGGCTACCGGAGTGGGTCGAGTGGAAGGGCTGAGAAGGAAGGAAAAGTGGAAGGAAAAATGGAGGGGTGCAAGGGCTGTTTTCGACCAACTAAGGAATGGCGGTGGTAGAGGGGGTTGTAGGGCCTTGAATGGTGGCTTGGGTGGCGGAAGAGGCGGCTGGAAGGCGGCGTAAGGAGGGCTTGCAGGTGGTTGTCGAGAGGGATGAAAAATAGGAAGGAAAAGAAGAGGGGAGGAAGAGGGTTGCGGGATGGCTCAGGAGGGACGTTGTGGTGGCGCAAGGCTGAGTTGGAGGGTGGCAGGGAGCGGTGCAGGGGGTTGGTGAGGCGGAAGGAGCGGCGGACGGTGGTGGCGACGCAAAAACAGGGTGGAAATGGGAGAGGAAGAAAATGAGAGAGAGAAGGGAGGATCGGGGGTGAGGGGCTCGACAACAATGGACAGGGAAATGGCTGAAAGGGGAGAAGAAAAAGAGGAGGAAGGGTAGGGGGATAGGGGTTGATCGGATGGCAGGCTTAGGGTGGCAGGGCATCGCAGGGTGGTAGGGAAAGGAGGGGAAGAAGAAGGAAAGGGGGAGAGGCATGCGGGGCTGGTCCAAGGCCGGTTTGGCTCAAAAAAAGAAAGAAAATGACGGGGGAAAAGAGAGAGGGAGAGGGAGGGAGGCACGGGAGCGGCAGGGCTGTCGGTTGGTGGTGCTACAGTGGTGGCAGTCGACGCTTGACAATGGCAGAAGAGTCGGGCGTGGGAGGAGAAGAAGGGAAGAAGGAGACTGGGGGCGGCTGGACCGGCGGTCTAGGGAGGAAAAGAAAAAAAGAGGGGCGGTTCGGGCGAAGAAGGCAGGACGGGGGCTTGGGTGTGCCGTGCGTGGAGGAGAAGTGGCTGGGGGAACGGGCCTGGCCCAAACGCGCGGGGGAGAGGGCCGGCCTGGCAAGGCAGCCCGAGGGAAGAAGGAAAAAAAGAAAAAAGAGAAGAAGAAAGAGGAAAAAGGGCAAAAAGGGCAAAAAGGGGAATGGAAAAATAATTTAATTTAATTTATAAAATCATAAAGTATAATATTCTTGGTAAATTATTTAATTTAATAATTTAATTTATCATAATCTAATATATTAGTTTAAAAAGGATAAAGTTGGTAAAATATTAGTTTGGAAAATTATTGAAATAAAATAATATGATACATAGCAAAATATTTATTTTTAATTTGTTAAATACTCTTATCCAAATTTACATACTCTAAAATCTATAAAATAATTAAAATAAATAATTTTACAGGCTAATTTTATTTCAAATAAAGTTATTTATTAAAATATAGATTTTCGAAATTTTTGGGGGATTACACTACCCTTGACAACACAACACTTAAACTAAGGATGTCTCATCCAAGGACAATCAAAGCACTAAACTAGTTGCCCAACATAATCCTTTCTCAGGTGGTACTTACTACACCTCGCTAACTCAACTACCCTCTAAAATGTGTTACCACTCAGGTCTAAAAGCTACTTGAGGTTTTGAATGTCATCTCTCTTCCATGGCACTGACAGCCCTCAAAACCCTTGATTGGCTTCTATCTAAGCACTAAAAGCTTGAGCATTTGTTTATTCCTCTAGGTTATAATCATATAAAGCATGCTTGTTATGTGCATGAATCCCCCTATCATCGTGTAGAGCCTTAAACACAACCCTAGCTAGAAAAGATGCACCTTCATCTTCTCATAGGTGTTAACCTCTTGGAAAAAGTGAACCAATTCTAAATAACAACTATAGTACTCCTCCACCAAATTCCTCTCCTAACACAATACCATAAACACCTCTTACTTTATTATCCTTAGGTGAGAAGGAAAGAACCAAACCTTAAACATGTAGACGAAGGTGTACCACTAGTCCATGGATGCTTCTGTTAGCTACTGACCCCTCCACAACTTATCAACATGTCCCTACAGATGGAATACCCTAATGTCCACCTACCTACTCTCTAGGTAACAATTTGCCGCAATGATCTTCTCAAAATCTCTCAATAAACTCTCCAGCACATCCAAGTCCTCTTGACCTTCAAAGACTGAAGGTGATGAAGATCAACCCGATGAAGCCAATCCTTTAGTGGAGGTAGGAGAAATTGAGATGGTGGAGCCAAATACAGAGACTCCTCATGCTAAATCTCTCAATCTATGGGCGTTGTAACAACCTCCATGAAATGTTCCTGATGCCAATTTGTAGTCATCAAAAACTTAAAATGCTAAGCCAAGTCACAAAGGAATTGAATAATAACTACACAATTAGTACACATGAAGGTAGGCTATTTCACATAAAGCTAGAAGTTACTCCTATTCTTTAAAATTAATGCCAACTCCCAATTTAAACATAATCTCGATGACAAACTAAATTAGATTCTACTAGTTTGGATGGAGCCAAAAATATTGATTTTAGCAAAATAATCTTAAGGATTTAAAACCATAGGCCCTAATACTAACTTGTAACACCCCCTAATTTTTTAACTTCAAAAATTGCATTTTTAAGACAATGCAAAATTATTTGATAAACAAAACTAGTGAATGTTACCATCACATCAACCATGAAAGAGCTGTTATCATCACTTAACCTATACCTAATGTAAGTAAAAACTAGATAAGAAAGAAAAGAATGCATGATCATACCATTAATGTCACAACATAAGATAATAAAGACTAGAACATAATTATTGGTAGATGTAGTGTTAGTTTTACAAAATCAAATAAGTGAAATCAAGTTAAGAGTTTAAATAACTAGAAAAATAAAAAAACGCCAATGTAGTGAGAAAAATACTAATACGTGGTTAGCTTAACTTTTGTCCTACAGTGAAACTGATCGCTAGGTTTGAACAACCAATCAACTATTCATAGTAACCAGTCAAGTAGTTTGGTCCAATCAATCAATGGGTCTAAATAGAGAAAACCATTTTGGACTACAAGGACACTAGAAAGTTGGTTTAACTAATCTTTTGAATTTTCATCAAAACCAATTGAATGGTTTACTAGATTAATTAACAAATCTTGCAACCAACCTATCCAAAACTTCAAACCATTCAATTACTCAGAAAAACCATTTGATGGGTTTAAGGAACTAATTGACGAGTCTAGGTAAAATACTACCTAGACTTGGGAACAAACACCAAATTTTGTGACACTATACCACATTAATCCTAGAATACTTCTATGTGAGAGCACACATACAAATACATGATAAAAATGAAATATCATATGCATATATAGTATTTCATATATTTACAAAAATCAAGCATAAACAACCAACTTTATGCTTAAAATCAGAGAATTTCAACAACATTATCTTAGGAAGAATTATACTGCACGTTCATACAATGGAAAAAAATTAGATCAAACTCATATATGCTCCAAATACATGGAAGCCCATTATACCACATAAACCTAATTATGTTAAAGATAATAATGTCTTACTGTGAAGTAATTCTTCTAGCACAAAAGTCCTACTAGATGCCTTATCTAACAGAACTTCAATTCTTGAGAGTGTCAAAGTAAAAACCAATCAAAATCATCTTACAAAACTCAATTAAAATCAAAGAAATGATAGAATAAAAAGAAGAACACAAAACACCACATTTATCTCAAAAACAATATGCTAAGGAAAAGCTAAAGTCTTCAACCTTTCTCAACCTTAATTCTACCTTACTCAAGGAAAGTAGGAGAGAAATAAAACCAATATATAAAGAAGAGAAAGGAACATCACTCTTCCACAATGAAAGGAGAAACTCAGAGAGCCTCTATTTTTGTTAGTATAGGGAAGAAAAGGGAAAATAGAAGGGTACTCAACACTACAGGAAATTTTCCATAAAAGGGAGAAAAGATCAATAACACAAGTGAGGAATGAGAAAGGATAATAAATGAGAAGTATAGAGGTAATGTTGCTTAGCATTCTCAGGGAATGTGGGATAAGAGTGGTGAGGTTGAGTGTGGGCAAGCCAAGAAGTTAGGGCTGACTTGATGGGGTTATATGGGGTTAAGTGTGGTTAAAAATGTGCATTATGGTGGGTTCACAAGTTAAGGAATGGTGCACAAAGTCAATCTACTAGCTCCATATACCAGAAGAGAGAAATAGAGGTGAGGCAGAAGAAAAGGTGAACATGCCACCAAAAGTGCCATTTTGAAAAAAATTGCTAATTAAAATCCTGTAATAATTTAAACAATGTGAAAATTATCACAGATCACTAAAACATTCTTATTACCATAATTAGACTCAAATTATATGTTTTCACAATCATTAGAGCAATTTTTGAATAAAATATAAGAAATGTATATGAAATTACCAGCAAACTAATGGATAAGTTTAGGTAAATGGGTCGTCTTATTTGCCAAGAGCAAGAATGTTAATTTCCATAGTGCATTAGTTAACCAATTATGTAAAATAGTTGGTTGCTAAGCCTAAAATTCACTCTTTTATTAGAATTTGAATTCCATTTCAAAACCAAAACTAATTTATTTTATATCAACATAATTCTAAATATAAATTGAAGTATTTTGGGATGGGATATCACACTTGTTGCATGGCTATTCTTTACTTAGTTTGATTCTTCCATTACATAAGGATAGTTATAGCCTTAAAAAAAAGAAGAATTAGAAGCTAACATGATCACTTAATATCCCTCGAAGGAAATTAAAAAAAATGGAATTTTGATGTGAACTAAAGGATAAAATAATAATAATAATAATAATAATAATAATAATAATAATAATAATAATAATAATAATAATAATAATAATTTCTTGTTTGGAAAACTAAAATGAATATGATTCCAAATAGAGATTATAAATCAAACTCTTGGCATATTTTTGAGAGGTTTGGTAAGTAGAAGTACCAAGGATAAGGATGTCAAGCTAGCTCATGTTGTGTTTTCCTACAATCAGAGTCCTTCAAGCACAACTCATTCTAGTCCATTTTAGGGGGTGTAGAGTGTGAATCATTATATCCCAATTATTATTGTATCTTTTAAGAAAGTTGAATTATAGAGCTATAAACCTAAGGATCGAGTTGAGTATTTTCCAAAAGCTTCACCAAAACAATTTGAGCTAATATTGAGAAGTCAACTACAAGGTATCAAGCTCAACCTAATAAGCATCGAGTTCAAAAGCTTTTTTTCCAAGTGATTCGATATTGTTACATTTACTTAAAGAAAAATTTGATAACTTACATAAAAACAATTTAATTCCTGTAGTATATAATCCTTTTAAAATACTTGAAAATTTAGAGATTTATTGCTTGATAATGAGGAATTAACATTCTTAATAATGGATTCAGTTATCTTAGATGTTTCTTTTGATATTTCTATACTATTTCAACTATTAATTCTAAAGACAATTTAAGATGTTCTTGCAAGTAAGTTCCATTATTTAAAGAGGAATATACTTAAGATGTTAAGCTATTTAAGAAATGTTCATCTTCATCTTCATGACATAGAAACATTCAAAGCTATGGTATACATGGAGAACAAGAGAACAAGCCTGATGGAAACCTATTAGGGTTTCACAAAAGGATAGAAGAAAATAATCGAGCGCGGGGTTCGATTCGCCAGAATCAGTCTAAGGAAACTTCCAAAGGAAGATTCAAGATTTCAGAGGCATAGTTTAACAACGACAACTGAATTTGAGGGACAGAAGCGATCAAGAATTGATCGAAGACAGAGAACAGAAGAAGAAGAAGGTGTGAGTGAGAGGTTTGCTGAGAGAGAGAGAGAGAGAGAGAGCGAGAGAAAGCTCGAGAAGAGTCAAGAATCAGAGTCGTATATCAGCCAAAAAAACTATCCTCTACAGCTGTATATACCCCTATTTATATGAGGCTTACAGACCGTATAATAATACACAACGCAGCATACGATTCAGCCCAAATAACCTCATAATACAGCCCACGTACATAATATGAAAATGGGTCGGTGCTGGACACTCGACCAGCCCAAGAAAAATACACCAAACTCTCCCCCAAAATACAAGGAAATATTTATACATCAATTCCCATCAGCTAATATTAATTCTAGCTAATCATGGCTATTAAGGTTCGATTAATCCATAATCCAACTAATCCATTATTATGGATTGGGTGGCGGATTTTACAACCAACCTAATTTCCATTAGCCAATTTCTACCGACGAATGCATCACATGGGATTACATAAAAAAAATAATAAAAATACATTTCTGCAACACTTCAACAGCTGTTGCCATTCAAATCCATAATCCATGTGCTGCATCAATATTTCCTAATCATTCACAAAATAAGACAAACAATTATAAGTATAAAATGATTTACAGCAATTATCAAAATTAATTAAATACAAATTTTTAAGATTCATATCTTTCCCCTCTTCTTGAAAAGGTTTCACCTCTGAAACCTGATTAAGTCCCAGAAATGGACTAAGATGAGCCACATTAAAAGAATTACTAGCATTCCCAAATTTAGTAGGTAAATCAATCTTATAAGCATTGTCATTAATTTTCTCTAATACAGCAAAATGGTCCATCTCCTCTAGAATCTAATTTTGACTTCCTAAGATTTGGAAACCTCTCCTTCCTAAGATTTACCCAAACTAAGTCCCCAGGTTTAAAAACCATTTTTCTCCTCCTTTTATTCAGCCATTTTCTGCACCTTTTTTATTGATTTATAGTCTTACAGACTCATGTAACTTCTTTATATTATTATCTCTAGATTCGGCATCAAAATTTTGCAAATTAGCATGAGGTAGAGGACTCGGATCTAAAGGAGTCAAAGGATGAAAACCATACACAATTTCAAATGGAGTCTTATTAGTTGTAGAATGCAAAGTCCTATTATTAGCAAACTCTACTTGAGGTAAAACATATTCCCACTATCTAAGATTATTTCCAAGGACAGCCCATAACATATTACCTAATGTTATATTTACTACCTCAGTTTGTCCATCAGTTTGAGGGTGACAAGTTGTGGAAAATAATAATTTAGTTCCTAATTTTCCCCACAAAACCTTCCAAAAATGACTCAGAAATTTAACATCCATATTTGAAACTATAGTGTTAAGTATACCATGTAATTTAACTATATTAGAAAAAAATAATTCAGCCACAACCACAACATCATTTTTTTTATTACAAGGTATAAAATGAGCCATCTTACTAAACCTGTCTACTACAACCATTATTGAATCCTTAGCCCTATTAGTTCTAGGTAAGCCTAAAATAAAATCCAAAGAAACATCAACCCAAGGTTGGTTAGGTACAGGCAAAGGAGTATATAAACCAAATGGTTTTGGAGTAGTTTTAGCCTGTCTACAAGCAACACAATTGACACAATATTTTAACAGATCTTTCTTCATGTGAGGCCAATAAAAATGATCACTATTAATCACAAACTCTCTATGCCACAAGTAATGTTACTAAACTTCTCAAGCCCTTACTAAAGCAAACAATTCCTTTTCATAAGTAGAATAATTCAGAGTACTACCATTTAATTTCTCACTAAAATAAGCTATTGGTTTGCCCTCTTGAGAAAGTATAGCCCCTGTTCCTAACCCTGAAGCATCACAATCTAATTCAAACATTTTTTCAAAGTCAAGAAGGCTTAACACAGGTGCTTGGGTTAATTTAGTTTTAATTGTTTCAAAAGATCTTTGTTGTTCTAAACCCCACCTAAATCCATTATCCTTCTTTGTTCTGGCAGTCAAGGGAGCAGCCATAGTACTAAAATTCCTAACAAATCTCCTACAGAAAGAACACAATCCATGAAAACTTCTTACTTCAGTCACACTCTTTGGCACAAGCCATTCTTGAATAGCTTTAATCTAATCTTTATCCATAGATATGCCATCTTTTCCTACCATAAATCATAAAAAACCACATTTTCCAGACAAAACCTAGATTTTGTTAAATTAGCATAAAGCTGTTCTGTTTTAAATAAATCCAAAATAATCCTTAAGTGTTTCAAGTGTTTCTCTAAAGACTTACTATATATAAGTATATCATCAAAATAAACAACCACAAATTTTCTAATAAAATTCCTCAAAACATGGTTCATAAGTCTCATAAAAGTACTAGGTGCATTGGATAACCCAAAAGCATCACTAACCATTCATACAATCCAAAATTAGTTTTAAAAGCTGTCTTCCATTCATCACCTGGTTTCATCCTAATTTGATGATACCCACTTTTTAAATCTATTTTAAAAAAAAATAACAGCACCATGTAAAAGATCCAATATCTCATCAAGTCCAGGTATGGGATATCTATACTTTATAGTTATCTTATTTACTACTCTACTATCTATACACATCCTCCAACTACCATCCTTTTTAGGTACTAATAGCACTGGAACTGCACAAGGGCTCATTGATTCCTTAATATATCCCTTACTTAGTAATTCAGAAACCTGTCTTTTTAATTCCTTAACTTCCTCAGGATTAGCCCTATAAGCAGGTCTATTTGGTATAACAGCTACTGGAGCAAAATCTATTTGATGCTCTATTCCCCTTAATGGCGGTAGTCCACTAGGAATGTCCTTAGGAAACAATTCACTATATTCTTCCAATAGTTGTTTCACAGCACTAGGTACTTCTTCACTTATTTCTAATCGACACGCATAACACTCCTTATAAACCATCAAATATACATTGGCATGTCTCTTAATAGCCTTTCCTATATCCTTACTCTTATCATAAAGCCCAGATGTTCCCTTAATTTCCTTGGAACTAATCTCAGTCTCCAAACTTGGTTTAGATAATTCCTTATAATCAGACTTAATTTTAATTTGGTCTTCAAAAATCTATTTTGGAGTCATAGGTGCTAAAATAATCTTCCTATCATCCTTTTGTAATGTATATCTGCTCTTATAACCATCATGTATTACCTTCCTATCATATTGTCAGGGTCTACCTAATAACAGGTGAGCAGCATGCATAGGAACTATATCACATGAGATAGAATCTTCATATTTTCCTAATTTTAAGTTTACTAAAACTTGTTGGCTAACTTTTACATCTCCTAACTCATTAAGCCACTACAATCTATATGGTTTTGGATGTTTAGTAGTTGTTAAACCTAACTTAGACACTAACAAGGTACTAGCAACATTAATACAACTACCACTGTCTATAGCCATGTTAAAGCATTTATCATCAATCAAACACCTAGTATGAAATATATTTTCTCTCTGTATAGCATTAGAATTAGGTAGTTTGTTACTGTTTAAAGCCCTGCGTACTACAAAAAGATCTCTACTCACTGGTAGTTCTATTTCTTCTTCTGAATCACTATAATCCTCTCTGACTAAACTAATCTCCACATCTTTCTCTTCAAATTCAGATTCTATGTCTCCAAACTCTCTAATTAAAATTTTTCATTTGTTTGGACACTCAGAAGCTATATGTCCCAATCCTCCACTCACAGGGTTTGTTATCACATTCTTACCCCTTTCAAACTTTTTTCCTGCCTTAGCCTCATTATTTCTACCTCTAGTCTCAAATTCATTATTATTCTTCCAATTTCCAGAAGTAGTTCCCCCAAAATTTCTCCTTACTGTATTCTTAAACCCAATCCCAGGGGGTTTATATTGTCTAGACTTCTTTAATTGAATCTCTATCTTAGTAGCTATGTTTACCATTTCACCTAAAGTTCCACAAGGATATAACTCTACTTTATCAGCTATCTCAGAGTTTAGTCCACTCAAAAACCTAGCCATGGTAGCATCATTATCCTCAATAATTCCTATTTTAATGATCAAGACTTCTAATTCCTTAAAGTAATCATCCACTGTTCTCATTCCTTGACTAATTGTTTGTAATCTCTTATGTAACTCCCTATAATAGTAACTTGGTACAAACCTCTTTCTCATTAAGATTTTAAACTCTTCCCATGTCTGTATGGGCAGCTCCCCACATCTACGTCTAGTTAACACAAGATTATGATACCAAGAGGAAGTATACTCTCTAAATTCTACTACAACTATCTTAATTTTCTTCTCATTCGAATAGTTATGACATTCAAACACTAGATCTATCTTCCTTTTCCATTCAAAGTAATAATTAGGGTCATTTCTGCCATTGAACCCAGGTATACTAAGCTTAAGATTGTTTAGATTCCTATCAATGAATTCTAATTCCCTTTCTTATCTATTGTTCTGCCTAGGTCTCCTATCACTATTGTTGGATACTTGGTCTTCAAATTCTTCTAGGTTAGCTGTGGGTGGAATTCTAAACCTAGGGTCCATAGGAGCCCTTCATAATACCCCTGCTTGGTTAGTTTCAACTCTATTATGTTGTAACTTATTAATTCTTTCCTCTTATTCTCCTATTCTTTGTTCTAAATTAGCAGACAATACAACAAATTGAGCAGTCATTTGTTCTTGAAAAGTCCTAAGAGTTTCTAAAAGATCATTACTGGAAACAGATTGATTAACAGATTGCCCGTTGTTAGACATTACGAAATTCCTTTAATCTAATCAATTAACACAGTCAAAGACAATTAAACGAGATCAATTTATTTTAATAAATTTAGACAGACAGAAAAACACAAACTAATTATAAAAAATATTACAGTATCAATGAATATTAGATATGTCAATAATACAGCTTACTCAGAATTTTCCAGGTAAATATGAATTCGAAAATGATAGATAAGTAAGAAAGAACGATATTACCGTGAGCACTTAAACAATTAATCAACTTAATTAGGGACCCCTCTTCTTGGAGGCTTTACTCCTTTCCCGGAACCAAAAGGGTTCGCCGGTTATTTAACCTGTATACTCAACAAGTGGGACAAAATAATATTTCAAAAGAAGTTGGTAATTAATTATCGCAGATAGTAGTATATAGCAAAAATACGATTCGAGGTTACCAACAGAAAATACGTCTCGAAATTAGTCAAGATCCAAATTCTTGACCGAACCCTAGGTCGATTAGGGTTTCCTTTCAAGAACTTCGAAATAGCAACAAAACACTCCAATCGCCGGTTTACGAACAATGGAAATCGTCACATCCTTCATGGTTTGCAAACCCTAAAATTCGCACTTCAGAAGTAGGGTTAGCGAAAACAACAAATAACGAACCAGAAATGAAAAAGAACTAAGCAGTAACAATTAAACCACGAGCACTCAAATAATCAAGGCTCTGATACCAAATGATGGAAACCTGTTAGGGTTTCACAAAAGGATCGAAGAAAATAATCGAGCGCGGGGTTTGATTCGCCGGAATTAGCCTAAGGAAACTTCCAAAGGAAGATTCAAGATTTCAGAGGCACAGTTTAACAACGGCAACTGAATTTAAGAGACAGAAGCGATCAAGAATTGATCGAAGACAGAGAACAGAAGCAGAAGAAGGTGTGAGTGAGAGGTTCGCCGAGAGAGAGAGAGAGAGAAAGCTTGAGAAGATTCAAGAATCAGAGTCGTATATCAGCCAAAAAAACTGTCCTTTACAACCGTATATACCCTTATTTATATGAGGCTTACAGACCGTATAATAATACACAACGTAGCATACGATTCAGCCCAAATAACCTCACAATACAGCCCACGTACATAATATGAAAATGGGTCGGTGTTGGACACTCGACCAGCCCAAGAAAAATACACCAAACTCTACCCCAAAATACAAGGAAATATTTATACATCAATTCCCATCAGCTAATATTAATTCTAGCTAATCATGGCTATTAAGGATAAATTAATCCGCAATCCAACTAATCCATTATTATGGATCGGGTGGCGGATTATACAACCAACCTAATTTCCATTAGCCAATTTCAACCATCGAATGCATCACATGGGATTACATAAAAAAATAATAAAAATACATTTCTACAACACTTCAACAGCTGCAGCCATTCAAATCCATAATCCATGTGTTGCATCAATATTTCCTAATCATTCACAAAATAAGACAAAAAATTATAAGTATAAAATGATTTACAGCAATTATCAAAATTAATTATATACAAATTTTTAAGATTCATATCAAAGCATGCGAAGACCTTATTATTTGTTGTACGTGTTGTAAACTATCGGATCTCATGTAAAGTTTACAGTTTTGTAGCTTATTATATCATGTATGTATTATCCTGTTAGTAATGCTATAGTTATTAGCCTTTAGTTTTTTTCTACATTTATTTGAGTATTAGAGCTAACTCTAATTAATTACCTAACTAAATAAGCCATCATGTTAGTTGGTTATGTTAAGTCAAGATTTATGGTAGTAGAGGTCATTAATAAGGTATAAATGGTGGTAATAAATAGGTTAGTTGTTATGTAATGAGTAATTAGTTGTATAAATACTCAATGGGGACCATTATATATGAAAGATTATGATATTGAAGTGAATAATTTTTTGAGCACCTGGTTTACAAATTCTCTCCTTTGTGTGATAATTTTCATATAAGGAATTAAATGGAGTAGTCCTACTTAGAACCCTTACTATTAAATCTTTATGAAAGATTCACACATATCTTTATCCTACATCCTTTTTGAGCCAAAGAATCAAAATCAACATATTCATACATGATTGAAGATTTTCTTCAACCTAACAAAATTGTTGATCAAGATGGATCCCCATCAATAAATAGATAAGAGCAGGAATCATCAACTTTTAATCTTGTTGTTAAGTCTTATTTTTGTTTAGATCCATTTAAATACGTTATTCTGCAACAATATTCTATATGTTTAACAACTCAATATTACTTTATTTTCATTTAATCGTCAATATAAAGCACAAGTTGACATTTTTTCCTCAAATAACAAAACTCAAGACATGGTTCACAACAACTAGAACTATTATTATACAAGTATATTAAAATCGAAATTCTAAATGTTACATGATACCAAATATGCACTCACTCCAGACAATAAGGCAGTAATAACTTTATTCAAGTAAAGCTTAACAATAATCACCAAGGAGATCTTTTTTATAAATATGTATAAATTTTAAACACCTTAAAATAATTGAATAAGACATATTTAACTATTTAAAATCATTTAAACAAAATAATATTTTAGGAATAAAACAAGAAAATATGACTTCATAAAAGACAACGCCAAGAAAAGAGTTCAATCTTAAATATTTTATCTGAAATCTAAGCCTATCTTGCTTAAAAGAAAAACTATATATTGTTAGAGGGAGGATTATAAGAGGTAAAAAAGATAAAAAGTAGTGAACAAAGAGGTGAAAATTAGTGAAGGCATAAGAGGTGGAAACATAGAGGCACTTAGGGGTTGAGAAAAAATGAGGAATAATAGATGTTAAGGTTTCTAATATACCAAAACACTAATAGGAAATAAAGGAGGATGGTAATAAAAAAATAAAAATCTAATATTCTTTTTCAAAATAAAAAATCCTCGAGCGATTCTCTCAAGGAACTAAGGTGGGCTTACTCCATGACAAATATTGTGATTTGTAAAATATCCATTGTTAATGTGACATAGAAAAAATAATTGCTAAAAAAAAGGTCAAAAGTAGGAAAGAAGCAACTTTATAAAATGTTCTATGGTTTTTAGGGATGAATCCTCTATTATATGTTTAGATAGATAGACAAACAAACAGATAGATAGATAGACAAATAGACAAACAGACAAATAGGTAGATACATATATATATATATACATACATACGTACGTACGTACGTATGTACATATATACATATATAGATAGATAGATAGATAGATAGATAGATAGATAGATAGATAGATAGATAGATAGATAGATAGATAGATAGATAGATAGATAGATAGATAGATAGATAGATAGATAGATAGATAGATAGATAGATAGATAGATAGGTAGATAGATAGGTAGATGGATGGATGGATGGATATATATATATATATATATATATACACACAGAAAGAGAGAGAGAGAGATAGAATCAAGGAAGAAGAATATAATGGTGGTGACATCCTCAATAACGTTTTTTCAATCTTGGCCTCCTAAATGTTGTTTAAGGTAAGTTACAGTCTTGGATCATTGGCCACAAATTATCAAATATGTTTTAGAAATAATTCAAAACTTGATTGCCAATATTCAAGGTTGTTTTAAGCATTTTTTTTCATCTAGAGTTAAATTCAAAATTCTCATAAGTTAGGTAAAGTGATATATTGACTTGTTGTACTCATCAACAAGTTCCTCTAGTGAATCAATTTGTTAGAACCAATTGACAGGTTATCCTAAACCAAAAACCAAGTTGAAAATAAAGGACTAAGATATTGTTTCAATAAACTTTTTGGTTGATGCACAAGGAAAAACCATTTTGTTCCTATTTTTTAAAATGTTTCCAAGACCTTTACAAATCAAATAGAAATTTTAATACCCAGAAAAGATCAAACACCATCAAATCATCATCAAGCACATATGTTTTGACACGTCATCGGCCTAATTTATAGGGTGATACACCATTATCTATCTTTTCTCTTATCTATTTTCTTTCCTTAAAATCCTAAGTCTTAGAAACCTTGAACTTTCCTTTACTTTTTCCTTATACGTGAAGTTCTCATTTCTTCTTCATAATCATTATTTTAACTTCCATTAGTTTCCTTAAATAAAGAAGGGTTAAGGTATGGCAGGGGTTGAGGAATCTTATATTTCCTTTTCTTGTCATTATTTGTATTTGTGTTGAGGTTGAAGAGTTTATATCCTTTATCCTCTTCTAAATTTTAGGTGCTTAACTTGATTTTTGATATTTTGTTATAGATTTAGCCCTTTTGATTATACCTCCTATGTTAAGAAATCTCGGTAGGGTTTTGATCAATTTAGCTATTTCTTGCTAGAATATTTATTTAATTAATGATAAAAAAACTTACCTTAATATGAGGTTAGCTAAATTGGTTGATAAAGTGTTATTCAATTATCTATACATGTTCCTCTATAAATTCTTATATGAAGAATGATTTATATGATTTTGTGTTATTATATATTCAAGAATAAGGTTATGAAAGTATGATTTGGTGATAAGCGTTATTTTTTTTGAGTATAAAGGCATGTTTGGTTGTTCTTGTCCCCTTTTGGTAAATTTTGGCAATGATAAGTCATGATACTAGAATTAAATTTCTAAGCATGTATTAGGTGTAATAATCATGGTTTGTGTGAGAATTTATGTTTAAATGTATGTTAGGAAAAAGAAGGATGATTTAGGATTTTATTAGGAATTGTTCACATGAGTAAGTATGATTTGCTAGAGAAACCAACCTACTTGTTTTTGCTTACCAGTTAATTAGTAAATCTAGGAGGTTATGTTTGTTTGATCCTATGCTAATTAACTGGTTAGGGAGAAATAAGTCCACTAGTTTTCTAGTTAACTTATCATGTTCATTTATTTGGCATGATTGATTTGATATTGTTGTTCCCAAAGAATTTTACCAGTTTGTTGGAGTAGTCAACTTGTCAGCAAAGATAGCTTTAACAATTTTCATAGAGTTAGTTATTGATTTAATTGTGTTTTTTGACTCTGTGATATGTTCTCACCTTAAATATTCACCTTTCTAGGTATATTTGGTCTTAAATAAATGGACATATGGAATTTATATTTGATTGAATAAGTTTAGGTACCTTTATCATGTATAGATTCGTAAGGTTGGACTTCTTAGGGGACTAAGTGCCCTTTAGCATAGAAGTTAGATTTTGATGGATATTAATGATCTTGGTACAAGTACCTTAGAACTAGTCATAGTTGTGGTGAGTTTTACAAACCCAAAATGGAGTGTATGGTAGCCTAGACATTGAGATATGGTGGATGTTGAAAATCCTACAAGACCCTTGGCACTTGTATGTAGCAGTGGTGTGAGTTGCAGTTCTATGTTCGTTCCTGTCTGGATGATCACAATTAATTAGGAGATAATAATAATAATAATAAATAATAATAGATATTCCTTAGTTAGATTTTAGTATCTTGATATGATGTCGATTAATCTTAGCTTATATGTTAATCATAAGTGATGAAGTATGTTTATAAGTAATATGTGCTAGCATGACCTTTATTGTAAACGTAAAGCATGATGTCGTGTATTATTTGATTAAGAATGATTGTAACACCCCTAATTTTAGTACTAAAAACTTTCATTTTTAAAAGGTAAAAGTGGAAGCTAAGATATTAAATTTCAGGGTACTACCACCACACTTAGTACTATTTTAGTTTCCTCTACAGTTCGGATACCAACTGTTAAGCCTAAAATGTTACTTTACTAAGATTTCAAGAATATAATTATAAAATAGAGTAGCTCAATAATTAGGAAGGTTAACTAATCTTCCAATGGAAACCCACTATTTGTGATTATAAAAACAATGTCAATGGAAAAGAAATATAAAATGTTTTAACAAAAGATATAGAAAAACTTTTCAGTTTAGTACACCAATCAGCATCACGAATAACCTTATGCTCTCAATCGTAATTGATAATCCTGAAGTGAGATAGTAATCTAACCTATAAAGGACACTACTCATTGAATAAGTAGGGGCCCAAGAAATGAACCTTTTAGCATAATGGCACTAAGTAACCCTATATATAAGGCTTTCATGCAACACATTAAATGCATCACATCAATCACATTAACATAAAATCATAATATATTAACTTAGATGCGATAAACATTTTTGCTACCATTAATAATTCTCTTGGAAATAACATAAATTATTATTGGAACATATAAATGATGCTCTTTTTAGTATAATTAGAAAATAACTTCATCATTAGTAGTAGATGCAAATCCCTTAATTAACCAACAAACTTCCCAACAACATCACAACCAAAATGCACTACACATGAGTAGATCATATTAGTTCATTCATTAATATCTAGGATTATGATATTAGTGCAATAATTAGTCAACTTATCAATTTTATATCTACATGAGTTTGGAGACCCTACTATTCTCACTAATGGACCTATCAACAAGGTAGAACCCCAAAGTATAATGCTCCTAGCTATCATTCTCATAAAAGGGTTGGTAATAATATAGAACCCTAGGGCAAAATGCTCCTTGCCACTATTCCCACCAGTGGGGTGGTAACAAGGCACAATCGGTCCAGACCCATTTGGTATTCCGCTATAAGTAATTAATGCCTTCCTATATGTTATTAAGGTTTAAGAGTTTTATCACTTGAGCTAAGGACCCCACTATTCTTACCCATGACCTAGTAAACAAGGTACAACCCCAAGGAATTATGCACCTAGCCACTATTCTCATCAGTGGACTAATCAACAATTTACAACTTGCCCCAAATCTAGTGATTTTTACTTTAAGTGATTTATATTTTCCTAGAGTTATTATCATTTAATAGCTTTAATTACTTGAGCACAAGACACCACTATTCTCATCATTTTATTGATAAATATAGTAAAAACCCTGGGTAGCATGCTATTTACTACTGTTCTCACTAGTGACTAGTAAATAAAATATAAACCTAGGTTTGTACACTCCTGACTACTATTCTCACATGTGGATTGGTAAATATAATACAAACATAGGGCAATCTTAACCACTATTCTCAGTAGTCCACGTGGACTAGTTGTAATACCCCAAATTTTTAGAAAACTAATAATTTAATAAGTAGCTTTTATTTGAAATAAATTAGCTTTTAGAATTATTTAATTTAATTAATTTATGGATTTTTGAGTATATAAATTGGGACGGGAATATTTAGTAAATTAAAATAGATAATTTGTTATTCTATCATGCTATTTTTATTTAAATAATTTTCAAACTACTATTTTACTAACCTTATCCTTTTTAAATTAATATATTAGATTATAATGAATTAAATTATTAAATTAAATAATTTACCAAGAATATTACATTTTATAATTTTATAAATTAATTTAATTTATTTTACTATTTTTCCATTTCCCATTTTACACTTTTTCCTTTCTTCTCTTTTTTTTCTCCTTTTCCTCCTCCTTGGGCCGTCCGCCCGGCCTGCACCGCCCCCTCTCCCTTGCTTGGGCCACGGGCCCGTTCGCCCTACACGCTCCAGCCCTCCTTTCCTCCCCCACGCCTAATGCACGCCCCAGCCCGACCTCCTTCTTTTTCCCCCCTGGACCGGCCGGCTCCCTTCTTTTTCTGCGCCGGTCCAGCCGCCCCGTCCCTTTCTTCTTCTCCTTTCTTCCTCCTCCCACGCCCGACTCTTCTGCCATTGTCGAGCGCCGACTGCCACCCTGCACCTGCCGCCACCACCTTCTCCCTCTCCTTCTCTCTCTTCCCCCGTCATTTTCCTTCCCATTTCGAGCCAAACCGGCCCTTGGACCACACACCGCGTGCCCCGGTTCTTCCCTTCTTCTTCCCTCTTTTCCCCTGCCACTCGACCAGCCCTGCCACCATCTGCAGCACCGATCACCGACCCCTGCCCCTCTCTTCTCCCCCATTCCTTTTCTTCACCACCCCAGCTCCCTTCTGCCCCACTTTCGAGCATTTTCTCTTCCTCGAGCTCCCTCCTCTCTCCTTCCTTCTTCCCCACTTTTCTTCCTCGTTTTTTTTTTATCACTGCCAGCCTCCGCCGCTTGAACCACCAAGCCCAGCCCCTACGCCGCCTTCTGCCACCGCCTACTACCATCCTGCACCACCACGCCACCCCTCGAGCCCTACACTTCCTCCCTTCTCCTCCTCTTCCTTTTTCTTCCCAGCTTTTTCCCCTTACCGCCGAGCCACCTGCAACCGCCGCTTCCGCCGCCGTCCGGCCACCTCTGCCGCCACCCAACCCACCGTTTGACACCCTGCAACCCCCTCTACAACCGCCATATCTTAGTTGGCTGAAACCAACCCTTGCACCCCTCCATTTTTCCCTCCACTTTTCCCTCCTTCTCAACCCTTCCACCTCGACCCACTTCGGCAGCCACCTTCGCTGCCTTGCCGGCGCCGTCTCCGCCGCCTTAAGCCGCCGTGAAACCACCCTTAGCCTCCACCTACACCCCCTCTACACTTCTGCACCATTCCCCTGCCTTAGAACCTCCCTTAACCACCTTCTTTTCTAGCCTAAAGACCATAACCCGAAAATGATAAATCTTGCTCCCTTCACCCCTCTTTGAGCCTTTTCCCATCTCTTTTCTGCATGAAACTCACGCTGCTCATGCAGCGTGAGCTCCCCTTCATTTAAAAAAAATTATTTGGCTAATTTTTAAGGTATAATGGTATTTTATGTTAAGTGTTTTATTAATTAAAATTTATAAAGTTTTATACTTGGATTCTTATTTCTAACATAAATATGATGGATATTATTTTTAGGTGTTGAGTTGCTAATTATGCTTGGTAAGATTTGATATTTTGCGGGATTAAGGTAACCGTTAATCCTCCCTTAAATATATGGAAAAACGCATGCTAGCACATTTAGGGTTTAGTATGATTTTATGCATGTTTTGTATACTTAGCATGATATGTTTATGGTTTCTTATATTGTTTGTTAAAAAGAAAAAAAAGCATGATAAATTTTGTGCTATATGTAGGTATGTTAAATAAAGAAGGAGTTGGAATATGGATAGAAATTTTAAATACTTATTTATGATGTACCATGTTGTTAATGCATGAATGATGTTATTGTTCAAAGGTATTTTATTAATTATGCTTATGAGGTATATAAATCAATGTGTGTAGTTGCTAATGAGTATTATGTTGAAAAATGACAAGTTGGTGGACTTAGATGAAAAAAAGGAAGTATTAATATCATTATTTTATGTAGTGTTAGTAAATTCATAAAAATGGTGAATAAAGGGGTTGAATGGAAATTTTATAAGCGAAAAGGGTATTTCGGTAATTTTATAAGTAAAAGGGTATTTTGGTAATTTAAAAATAAAGGGGTTAAATGATAATTTATAAGTAAAGGATAAAATTGTAAGTTGTGAGAAAGAAGGGTAAAATGGTAATTTTGGAAGTAGGGGTAAAATAGTAATTTTGGATGAAGGAGGGCATTATGGTAATTGTTCAAGTAAAAAGGGCATCATGGTAATTGTTCAAGTAAAAAGGGCATTATGGTAATTTTGGAGGTAGAGGGGCAAAATCATAAATTCATAATTAAAGGGTAATATGGTTAATTTTTATAAGTGAATGGTGAAGTGGTAATTTATAAGTAAAGGGGTAATATGGTAATTTGGAAAAGAAGGGCAAAATGGTAATTATGTAAGGAAAGATAAAGATGGTAATCTTGGATGTGAAGGGGTAAAATAGTAATTTTTAAAGTAAAAGATGTATGGTGGTAATTTTCATAAATAAAAGGATATTATGGTAAAATTGGATGTAAGGGGTAAAATGGTAATTTTGTAAATAAAAGGATATTATGGTAAACTTGGGAGTAAGGGGTAACGTGGTAATTATGATAACGACCAAAGGTAATTTAGAAATTAAATTATGATTGTAGAAGGGCAATTGGATAAGTATGATGCTATAGAAAAGTAATTTGGTAAATTAACCAATTAAAGGGCATTATGGTAATTTTAAATATGTAGAAGGGTAAAATTGGTAATTGTAATTATGAAGAGGGGTAAAGTAATTATGAGGAAGGTTAATTTGGAATTTATGATAATTGAAAAGGTTAGATGGCAATTAAAATAATTGAGAGAGGTAAAATGGTAATTATGATAAGGAGAAGGGCAATTTGGTAATTTATCCAACTCAAGGGCAATTTAGTAATTATACCAAAGGAGAAGGGCGATTTGGTAATATAACCAACCAAAAGGGAAATATGATAAGCGTAGTAATTATGAGGGGTGAATGGTGATCTAAAAAGTGTAGGAGACAATTTGGTAATCTAAAGTGGACAAGGGGTAATTTGGTAATTATGCAACCTTAAGGGTAATATGGTAATTTATCAAGCAAGGAATGGATACTTAACAATTATATAAGTAAAGGGAAAATGAGTAATTTGTACCTAAAATGTCTTTGGAATTGTGGACCTTTATTATATAATTAAATAATGCTAAGTAGCCAAGTAAGAGTATTTGATAATTAGGATGGCCTTAATGGTTTCTCTGTGATATTCTGGATAATCATCTGAATAAGAAACGATTAATGATATCAGAACGATTGAAAGTGAATACGTATCGGATTATCGTGCTTTTCGTGATCACCTTAATTAAGACACTATTACTTAAAGTGAAAGACCTCGAGATCGGGAATGGTGACTCCTTAGGGGTCGCTACCCTAAGGACGTGGTTTAGTCCACGATTATTCTGGTATTTGCTGGCGTGCCTTTGTGCCCCATCCAGGCCCTATATCTTACTCTTTCTAGCTCTACGGACCTAGTTAGGGGGTATGCATACTTATGGATTAGGTATCCTTGTCGGTAGGGTACTGAGTTAGCTTTATGCACCAGTACGACTAGGGTACCTTTGCGTCCTTGGGTTCATGGTTGAAGGGTACTGAGTCGCTGATATGCACTGGTACGACCGGTGTACCTTTGTGTCCCGGGTTATCGATCTCCCATTCGAGGCAAATAAATATGATTGATGTGCTGATTAAAGAAAGGAAAGATACTATTATTGAAAGCGAAATATTAATGAGCAGGGCCCAGATGATTATGATATTGAGTACCGGTCCACCGGTTATAATAGTGGCCAGGAGCGTTGTGCCCTAGATGATGAGTTATATGTATCCCGGTCCACCGGTTATAATAGTGGCCAGGAGCGTTGTGCCCTGGATGATGAGTTATATGTATCCCGGTCCACCGGTTATAATAGTGGCCAGGAGTGTTGTGCCCTGGATGATGATTCTTATATATCCCGGTCCACCGGTTATAATAGTGGCCAGGAGCGTTGTGCCCTGGATGATGAGTTATCTGTATTTCGGTCCACCGGCAATAATAGTGGGGGTCCCGAGCTCAATAAAATCAGTTATGTATGTGAATAAGGTTATGGAAAAATACTAATCACTTATAGTGGAATACCATGTGAGTCGGGGCCAGACCGATCCACCGGCAAATAATAGTGGTCAGGTGCGTTCTGCCCTGTGTGTTTAGCTTCCGGTCCACCGGCAATAATAGTGGTCAGAGGCGTTCTGCCCTGAGTGTATACTTTCCGGTCCACCGGCTATAATAGTGGGGTTCTCGCACTCACATGGATATAAAATATGATATTGATTGAATGATGATGGAATAATGGCTTAAGGCCAGAATGTACTGATCTTACACTATGACATCGCTTAAGGCCCAAAGATATCGATCGTGAATTATAACTTGTGTTACGTGTTATTGTTACGTATGCACCTCTCATTATTTATGTTCGTGACTTGCATTATGTGCTGTATGCGGGCCTGTCTTTAAGTGTGGTATTAAAGGGTTACTTAGTACCGTAGTACTGAAGGGATTCCCTTTATGGGGCCCCTGCCTATTCAATGGGCAGTGCCCTTGCAGGTATTTTCAGGTGCTACTCAAGTGGGTTACGGGAAGGAGAGTAAGGAATTTTCCGGTATCATGGCTTTTTCTCTTTCTCATTTAAATTCTTGGTTTTAAATGTTAACGTTGTTAAAGTAACCACCATTGGTGGATTTTATTCCTGAAAACGATTTGATGCGCTACTCTGATTTATGCATGTTGAATGTCTTTCGAATTGTATTTCATTTTCTTAGCCTTAGCACTTGGTACTAGAATGGTATGAGTGAATCGGTCTGGTACTAAGTGTGGCGGTAATACTCCCAAAGTTCACATTTTATTTATCTGCTTCCGCTATTATCTTTTAATAAAACGAAATTTTTCAATAGTGAATTTTGGGGGTGTTACACTAGTAAATCCACAATTGCTCCCCCCTCCTTTCAGCCTTCCTTATTGTTGCAACTCCCCTAGCAATAGTAGGTTGTGTCGTTGCTAGCCCTCCCTTGCTTGCAACCCCAACCGATCATCTTTTTATTACATATTTTTTAGCTGAAAGCTCCTTTCAACCCTAGTTTTATTTTTCCCCCATTCTTTTCCTTTCCATTTCCTTAACACTTCATTAATTACATTATTAATTCTAATTATTTTTTTTTAATTATTCTTAGGCAATATTCTGAAGGTTTTGAAAGAAGTAGAATAGGATAGGCATGCTTAGAGACTAAAGCCTTTATCAGTAAGGATATTAGTTGATGCTTCGCTTTTTTGTGTTAAATGCTTATATGATTTTATGTGTTATCATGTTATTTTTATTGTATTATTAAAATGTATGTTGATGATGGTATAATTTATTAATATGAATTGTATCATATAAAGGAAGTGAGAATATCAATGGATATGATCATATAATGATATTATGCTGGGATGTATTTTTATAGATGAATATAAATTATGGGATAGTAGTATGGGCCTAATGAATTATTATAATTGGGAAATAATAATATTTAATATTTATGATGATAAAAGGAGGATTTAGAAATAATGATATTGAGGATATGATATTTGAAAAAAAAAAGAGTTATTGGGTATTTTTAACAGCATTTTTGTCCATACAAGATAATATGAAAATTTTGGTATTTTGACTTGTTATATGGATTGAAATATACTATTAATATCATTTGAAGTGTTTGGGAGTGATTATGAAGTTCATAAGATCTTCGGATGAAAAAATTGCCTAATTTAGGAATAGTAACCTCAAAATGGTAATGTTATTATCACATATGTAGAATGTTAAAGTTAGGTAACGAATTTTAGATACATTGTTGATATGGGTATTTTAAGGATTTATATTCAACTTGGTAATTCTATGAGCCTTATGGGAGATGTTATGACTTACTTGTAAAAATAGGATTTAGGGAGCCTTATAAATAGTAACTTTTGAGATAGGGCTGTTATTGCATGTGTAAGAAGTGGGAGATAGGCCTAAAAAATTAGGTATGTTAATGATACTATTATTTGAGGATCATATATTATATTTTGTTGATAAATGATCAATATGGGGAAGTTATGCTTAAATTGTGAGTTTAGGGTTTTTTGGGGGAAGTAAGCATGTTAATCTTTGAGAATGGTCTTATTATCTGTATCTTGATTTCTTTACTTGCCTTAACTATGTTTTACTCACAAAAAAATTATATAAAATATTCATAATTTAAAGTTAAAAATCACATAAATTAGGATCACTTGTATATGTCCATTCAACCAGATGAGAGGGTTAGCCGAGAGCGTTCTACCTCGAGGATGTATATTATTAATCGTTCGACACGTAAAAATAGTGGTTAGATCTATTTTTCCATTGTTTTATGTTAGTAACCCTTCCACTGATAATAATAGTGGCTAGGAGCATTTTACCCTAAGCTAAAATAACCATCCCACTAGTTGAGAATAGTGGAGTCTCTAAACTCAACATTAATAAATAAATGGATGCTAATATATTATAGTAATACAAATACAGACCAGTAATTACCTTATTTTGATTCTTGTATCCCCCAAGTATACTAATTTCTAATGTGAATTTATGTAATTATATGTTTTCCTAGTTTTGAGTGTACTTTACTTAGTACGTAATTTACTAATCATTCTTTTCATTGGTGTTGCTCAATCCAACGAGTAGATCTATCCTATTTTATAGGTGATTGATGAATGTTAGCTTGATGTGCTAACCTTGGGTGAGTGCTAAATGAATAGGTAAAGGGTATGGTTGTCCGAATATCTCTATCTTTCTTTGGACTTAGTCCTCTATTTTCACGACTTATTTCCTTCTCTCTATTTTATATCTTGTATCGCGTTGGAATCATGTGCTTCCCACACTTTATTTATAGGTAGAAGGTTACCTTTTCCTTCCACTTAATATAGACTGGGCATAAAGAGTGCCTCTTCTATGTTAGATGCAACATGACACCCCTACATTTTATGTTTTAGCTTCCGCTATTAACTCTTTAAAATAAAATTTTTAAGTTGTGAAATTTAGGGGGGGTGTTACTGATGGTATCAAAGCTTTTGGCTGTTGAGAAACGTGTTTTGGCTGATGGTAAGGAAAGTAGTCAATGCTTCAGGTTTTGTGTTAAATGCTTGTATGATTATGTATGTTATTATGTTATTAGTATTGTATTATTAAAATGCATTTTGATGATGGTATGGTATATTAATATGAATTACATGATATAATGGAAGTGCGAATATCGAAGGATATGCTGATACGATGATATTACGCTAGGATGTATTTTTATGGATGAGTATAAATTGTGGGAGAGTCGTATGGCCTAATGAATTATTATAAGTGGGAAATAATTATATTTAAGATGTATTTAGATAAAAGGAAGATTTAGAAATAATGATATTGAGGATATGAGATTTTCATAAAATAAGGGCTATAAGCTATTTTTAAAGGCATTTTTTTTAATACGGGTTATTATAGAAATTTTGGTATTTTAACTTATTAAATGGATTAAAATATACTACTAATATCATGTGAAGTGTTTGGGAGTGATTATGAAGGATATAAGTTTTTTAGATGAGAAAATAGCCTAATTTGGGAATAGTAACCTTAAAAGTGTAATGTCATTATCACATATGTAGAATGTTCAATTTAGGCCATAAATTTTGGATGTGTTTTTAATGTGGGTATTTTTAAAGGCATTTTTTTTAATACGGGTTATTATAGAAATTTTGGTATTTTAACTTATTAAATGGATTAAAATATACTACTAATATCATGTGAAGTGTTTGGGAGTGATTATGAAGGATATAAGTTTTTTAGATGAGAAAATAGCCTAATTTGGGAATAGTAGCCTTAAAAGGGTAATGTCATTATCACATATGTAGAATGTTCAAGTTAGGCCATAAATTTTAGATGTGTTTTTAATATGGGTATTTTACAAATTTATATTTAATTTCATAATTTTATGAGCCTTATGGGAGAAGTTATGACTTACCTATAAAGTTAGGGCTTGGGAAGCCTTATAAATAGTAACTTTTAAGATAGGGCTATTATTTTATATGTAAAATGTAGGGGTTACACCTCAAATTTAGGGTATGTTAATGATATTATTATTTGAGGATCATATACTAATTTTAGAGGATAAATCATCAATCACTACTAGAAATAAGGGTTTTAACGACCAACAAATTTCGTCGTTAATGGCCAAATTTTGGTTGCTAAAGCTAATAACGACCAAAAAATTTGTTGGTCGTCAGTGGTCGTTATTGCTCCCTCGTTAAAGGCTTTAACGACCAACTGAAATTTTTTGGTCGCTAAAGCAATAACGACTACATATTATATTGGTCGTTAATGTAATAGCAACGACGTATAATTTTGGTCGCTAAAGGTAATAACGACGACGCAAAGTGTTGGTCGCTGAAAGTAATAACGACAACTTACGACATTGGTCGCTAAAGGTAATAGCGACAACATATGATGTTGGTCGCTAAAAATAATAACGACGAATAAAATACACTGTCGTAAATAATATTAATGACTAATTTTTCCGTCAATACTAAAATTCATTCATTATTTGCGACATAATTTATTAGTCGCAAATGGCATAATTATATATTCAATAATATATATAATCAACATTTCAATATTCATCTATAACCCTGCACCTATATGGATATACATATATCAATTTTAATCTTTTGAAGACCTGTATATATATACGTACATATATCTATTTCAATCTTCTCAAGACCTGTACCTGTATGCATGTATATATATATCCATTTTGATTTTCTCAAATCTTGTACCTGCATACATAGATATTCATTCTAACATATAGATATAATTTTCTAAATATCTGTTTATAATTAAACATTCAACTAAATATTCATACAAATAATTTATATCAAATGTCCGGTACAATTTTCGGCTATGATCAAATATAAATATATTATAAAAGAGCTACAATATGTCGTTGCATTACAAAAATATCATGATTAACAGCCACTTAAGAATTAATCATTCTATCCATCGGATACAATAGACTTGGTAAGTTTATCAAAATAAACTGGATCTGCAACAATAGAAATATAAAAATAATAATTAATATAAGTATCAAATAAACAATGAGTAATTTCCTTAACATACAATTCATGAAATCATATATATAAAATGAAATCTCCAAACACAAGGAAAATAATGAAAATGGAAATAAATATGATTCAATAACATCCGAACTTATTAAATGTGCTCTACTACGACAACCTAGATCATGCATCATCATTACCTATGGAAATTACATAAAATATTACTATTCTAACTTATGGTAGAAATTTAACAAGATAAAAAACAACCCACAGGTTATGGTGAAGGAAATGATGTTATAATTATGCAGTTGATTCTGAGCTTGTCGGGTTGCTCGGTCATTTATTCTTCTATGACCATATTTATGTCCACTAATATCCACCAATGTATCTTACTATATATGAGATTGCCTTTTGTGCGATTCATGGGGGAAAATGATCAATTGCTACGGAGCTCAAAATGATGTTGTGTTTTGGTTGTGGAAGATATTCTTGCATTTCATTTTATTATATGAAGACTAAATTTTTCTACTGTTGACGATCGGGTCAGCTTCACCCTCTCTTGCATATTCATTCGATATTAGATTTTAAACTTATTATCTTTTTCTATTTATGTTAACAAATTTCTTTTGTAGGTATGTATTGGATATAACGTATATATACATAAGTGTGTATTTCGATTCATTAGATATCCCTTTGATTTAATTTTTTTGCATCTTTATAAATTGTTGCATTATAGTTATATAAATTAAATGTTTGATAACAGAAAGTGTATTTCCTTTATTAATGTAATAGGTAAATTAATCTAAAGTAGAGCAGATGATGTTGTTTTGAAGTACTTACAAAAGATGAACTAGAGTTTAGTTTTAAATATATGAATTTGAAAGCATATATCATTAATTAGAAAGTCTATTTGCTGCATATATTTGATAACCGGTAAAGCATATATCTCAAATTCAACGCTTTTAATCACCGATCATCCGATCACTGGTAAAATTTGATAATTTTCTGCACAATTTCCCAACTTCAGTTCTATCATAAGCTTCAGTTTGATTGGGAAATTTGGTGATAAAAATTTACGGATGCCAGTGGATATTTCGAGGAATTCTGGGATTTCTTCCGATGTAAATAATTTCTCATTCCCTGAAACTTTTGCCTCTTGATCTGTAAGGGTGGTGGTAATATACAGATATAGAAATTATCCATTTGTGAAATATTTGTTTTAAGATTGGCGATTTTTGTACATTTTCAGTAGTTTTATTCTCAATTTGGAGTGTTGACGGTGGGAAAATCTGACCTTTAAATTATAAGATTCTTATGAAGATTGCTTCCACGGTTCTTTTGCTCTAATTTGACGTTACTAAGCTTGCTCCACTTGGAAACTATTACAATTGTTAAATATTGTATTTTTTGCTGATTAATTATTACTTTTGGTCAGAATACCGAAATTTGACTATTTATTCCTTTTTTATTGTTTCCATTTCAAGATTTCTTCAAGTGAGTTGTAGAGTTGGCATATCTTCCCTGGCTTTTGGGGGTTAATGTTTTTTAAGACAATTCCACTTCATCTACTATTATTTAGGCTTCCCTTGTTCAAAGTTTTCCCTTCAGAGACATCTGTAACTGATGTTTGCATTTTTCCAGCTTTGGGTTGTTGTATTTGTGCTTGTATTGAATATTATTAAGACTATATTCAGCTCTTCGGCTTTGTCATTCCTAGTACATATTACAATTAACATCTCAAATTGTAAGTTTCAATTATGGTTGCTTGAATGGTTACATAAATCACAATTCATTATGGCGCCTTTAGTTTGCTCAACTACGCTGTAACTTTGTTTTGATCATCAAATGTTCCTCTAATAGGCTTATGTGAGCCAACTTATACCACTAGTATTAGCTTATTTGAATTTATTTAGATCTAAACTAGTTACTTAAGCTTATTAGACAACTAGTTAGAATCACACTCATAATAATTAACACATTTAACAATTTTAACTAACCTCATGTTCAAGGGCACCCAGTATCCTCTGATGTAGATGGAGAAGCAAGCATGTATTCTATATCATCATGTATATTCTCTTCATTTTCCATGATTCTTTGAAACGGTGTGGTGAGTCCACTGCTCTGGAAGCCACTTAGCAAGTCCGAAGTTAGAAATCTGCTTTCATGTGATATCAATATGTATTAAATATAGATGACTGGTGCTAAACAGATTATCTTCAATCATTATATCATACCTGAGGCTCAAAGTCTTCTGTGAGCAAGACATTGGCAGATTTGATATCTCTAAGGATTATTCTCCTCTGACAACCTTCATGAAGATGATGAAGCCCCTTGGCAGACCCTAGAGCAACTTTATATCTCACATCCCAAGTTAATTTGTCCCTCGCGCCTGGAATTAATGAGAAGTAAAACAGATCATCTCTCATTCCAGAAATATTGTGAATGTATATATATAACCCCAAAACACGCACTTATCACACACCTTTAAGAAGAGACTCCAAGCTCGCATGTGGAGATAAATGAAGAACAAGATGCATTCCCCCATCTGGAAGAACTCCCTTGTACACTACAGCATATCCTCCCTCTCCAATCAAATTTTCTTGAACAAAGACATAATTTATTCAGCAGCACACAACTAATTTTCAATTAAAAAAAGGGAACCATAACCATTGATCAGCTCAACAAAAAGAATCGCAAACTTCAAGGATAGTTCCATAATTACCTTGGCTAAAGTTATTAGTAGCTTCCTTGATGTGCTTGAGAGAGAAATTCTTCCAGGATGACTTAATGCAACACAATTCAGGATCAAAGGAAGGTATGGCTGGTATCATGCTATGCCTTGCACTTCTACTTTTTCTCCTTGAAAGCCTAGGAATACTCAAAGGATGAAGAGTCTGAAAGCGCTTAGGCCCTTTCTTCAACATATGGATAAAACCTTTCCAATGAGAATTGTTCCCAGAATGGTGATGTTCTGAATCCAAAGTACTAACAGTATTGGATTCTGATGTATAACAGCCTGCTTCCCCAGGAGAAGGCTCTTCTCTATGCATATCTGCCATCTCTAGGGCTTCAAAATCAAATGATGTCAAGTCTGATACAATTTATAAGCATTTGAACGTCATTAAGTTACGATGATTAAAGAATACTTATTACTACAATCCAAGGATGAACCTTAGATATGAAACAGTGGCAAAGAGACAGTAAATAAAGAAATACCGTGAGCAGAAAAGGAGTCAGGCAAACCAAATGATCGTTTGGCCTTGTGTAAAGTATCCCCTTCTGAGGATTCCCCGGACACATCACACAAATCATTGCTGCAGGGAAACACCACACTCTACATGGAAAAAATGATACATAATAGTAATAATAACAAAGCTCATGAGAATTGGCAGGCATTGAATTTAAACAAAGGCCAATCCCGAAAATCCCTAAGAGCACATAAAGATGGAGAAGATGAGGACTATAATGATGATGATGAAGTAGCCAGAAGGACTTTTTTGATAAGAGTACTCCGACATTACCATCACAAGTAATTGAACATATACCCAAATTGAGTTAAAAGTAATAAACAAGTTGCATTGGCAATTGGTTGTTGGGATTTGACTAGTTGCAGTCAATTAAATAAATAAACGTTAGGAAAAAAGACCAACATTAATCCAACTGTCTGCCAATTTCCAAACCAAAAGCTGAAATCTCTTGGTCTTTTATTCCATTTCCATGTTGTCATCTACAATGACATCATCAGGAGATCTCCAAGCTTATATACGTTCAATCATCCAACAATAGATTTTTAATATCCCCTCAAACAGAGGAGAAAATTATTTGACTGTGGTGTTTTAATATCCCCTCAAACAATAGATTTTTAATTTTCACAAATCAACTATAACCAATACATTTAACCATTCTACATCATTCATACAACACATATATATACAATTAAACAACTAAATTATCTTATCATAAGCTAATTCATTTAAAATTAATCAAAACATAAGTTAGGGTTTGAGTATTTATACCAAGTATATCATATTTTATTTCTTGTTAAAAAAAATGTCAATGTTGATCATCATTATATTCTTTATCTAATTTTATCAACTTGAATGATTATAGAATTCATAAATGAATTAACATAGAAAATAATCTAAGGACATAACAAAGAGATTATATAACAATATAAAGTAATGAAGAAAAACTTCAGCACCACTATCCATCAAAACCCTTCCTAATATTTTACTTTCAAGATAGCATCTATCATATACTCAATTGATTAGAACAATAAATGAAACATCCAATTTAACATAATTAGGGTTTTTTAGCTTGGACTGTAAATCCGGTCAAATCTTACTAAGATATTTAAATTGACATGTCGAAAATGAAATTAAACATAATCTAATGCAAATTATATAATCAATTGAATAAAATAACTCAATTACACAATCCAATTTAAATTCGCAAGAATTTTGACCTAAAAATCTAATTTCGATTAATTTTGCACAAAAATTTCAAATTGATAGTTCTAACATGAAATAAGATACATTTTAAAGGATATTGTAAATTCAATTTATCTAGAATAGCTAAATCGGATAAAACCGACAAATCCGGATATAGCCGGGTCACAAATCCAATTTTCACAAATCAACCATAACCAATACAATTAACCATTCTAAATCATTCATACAACACATATATATACAATTAAACAACTAAATTATCTTATCATAAGCTAATTCATCTAAAATTAATCAAAACATAAGTTAGGGTTTGAGTATTTATACCAAACGTATTGCAGCAAAATTGGAGGGAGTGAGCGGTGCTGGACCTTCGCCGGTGGTCAAGGACCACTCGCCGGTGACGAGCGGTGCTGGAGGAGGACGGGCGGTGGCGCGCCGCGGCTGTCCTCGTGCGTTGCTGGTGGCTGCTGCTGCTACTCCGCTGCTGCTGTATTGGACGACGATGAGGAGGTGCAGTAGCAGCTGTGGGCTGCCTGCTCGACCGGCGACGGATTGCGTGGTGGTGCAGTCCGGGAAGAAGCGTTGCAAACGGGAGACGGCCAGGGCAGGGTTGCGAGCGGTCGTCGAGCAAGGGTCAGGGAGGGAAGACGATATCGAACAGACCCCAAATTTTTGTTTAAAAGGGTACAGGCGCGCGGGTGAGTTTTTTTTTTTTTTTTTTTTTTTTGTAAGGGCCGAAACATACAATGGTATAGGGCGCGCGGGAGGTTTTTTTTTTTTTTTTTTTTTTTTTTTTTTTTTTAGGAGTTGGGGCAATTATGTTTTTTTTTTTTTGGATTTTAGATATTTGAAAAAAAATTTATTATAAAACATATATATATATAAATTAACTTTTTTAACGACCAAAAAATTAATGATTAACGACCAAATATTATATTAGTCGCAATAGATATACCATCAACGATGACTTTTGACAATGGTCGTTAATAATATATTAATAACGACAAAAAAAAAAATTGGTCGCTAAATTGGTCGTTAATGGTCTAGTTTGTTGTAGTGAATATGGGGGAAGTAATGCTAAAATTGTGAACTTAGTGTTTTCGGGGGAAGCAGGCATGTTGATCTTTGAGAATGGTCTTGTTATCTATCTGTTGATTTCTTTGATTGAATTAATTATGTTTTACTCATAAACCAATCATGAACAAGATATTAATGATTTAAAGTAAAAGGTCACATGAGTTAGGACCGGTTGTATATGTCTATTCCACCGGATGAGAACATTAGCCAGCAACCTTCTTGAAATATCCTAAAAACCTAATTTAGAAAATTATATTAAAAGAGAAATTTATTAGGAAAATTAATTAAATAATTTATTTTTATTAAAAGGTGAAAATTTAAGGCAAAATCATGAGAACATAATAAAGAAATCAATTAGAAAAAATTAAGGTGTTTTGCTAATTAATATAGAATTTAGGAAAAATTACCTAAAATATCTTAAAGTAATATAAAAAGGGAATTTAATTCTTATTTTACTAATTTTTATTATTCTTAAATATTAAAAAATATCAAAATATTCTAAATGACCCCACTAACCCATTTTTCCCATTTTCCTTTTTCCTTTTCTTCCTCCCTCTATCCTTTTTTTTCCTCTTGTCATCATTCCTCCTCTTCTTTTCTCTTCCTTTCTTCCTAGTTTAGGCTTGCACCCCTTACATCCCAACCCTCCTCCCTCTCTTCTCTCCTCTACGAGATCTAGTCGCTTGTGCTTTTTTTCTCCCCTCACGAGCCTGGCTCTCCCCTCCTTTTTCTTTCTTTTCTTTTTCCTATTGACCAACTGGCCTGCTACCTCTTCTTCTTCCTCCCTTCCTTCCCATGCCTCGCTAGTTGAAACCTATAACCCTGTACTCTCAATAGCATAGCCACCATACCTTTAGCCTGGCTCTCCCATTTCTCTCCCCATCCTTTATGCCCTATCCCTTTCCTTTTCTCCCTCTAAACCAACCTGCACCCACAAATTACTTGCTTATACTAGCTTGCCACCACTGGCCAACGAGCCCTACCATACTTACTCCCTTCTCCTCTTCTCCTTTTATCTTATCCTGCCTCCAATGGCCTATCATTACTCTAATTGATCTCCATTCAGCCCTTTTTTTCCCTTGCCAAGACAATTAGCCTTCCTTGTGCCACTATCGTTTCAGACGTCATCCTCATTGTCGTTGCCCAATATCATAGCTGGAAACATTAGCCAACACTTTCTCTACATTACTCTCCACCAAACCACACCACTCACAACCTCTAATTCCCTCTACATGAGCCACCTCAACCGTGCAAGGTAGGCTGTCCGATCTACCACTTTGCACCCATCTTCACCCTTCTCCCCACTATGTGCCACCATCTCTGTGGCAACCACCACCTCTCCTACCACCCAAAACACTTAGCAAACTCTCCCATACCTCGTCCACCTTCTTTTCTCCCTACCTCCCTCTCCTTCACCCTTCCTCCTTCTCCAACACCTTTGGCCACTATAAGAACCACCATTTGTACTTCCTCCTTTGCTTTGCCAACAACACCATTTCAACCCTCTAAACCCATAGAATCCACCACCACTACAACCACCATCTCACTCTCCCTCTTTTAGCCTAAAAATCCACCTCTCCAACCCCCACCTCCTCCTTCACCACCGCCTCCTAGCTGCCACCACCCTAGGTTGTGCCCTAACCTCCTGAACCATTAAATATAATTAATGTAATTATTATTTAATTTTATTAGTGTTATTATTATTATTATCATTATTATTGCAATTATTATCATTATCACTCTTATTACTACTACTACTACTACTAACTTTGGCACTATTATTATTATTATTAAGATTATAAAAACTCTTATTATTATTATTATTATTAAGATTTGGACTATTATTATTATTATTATCACCTATATCACTATTATTACTATTACAACTATCATCATCATCATTATTATTATTATTATTATTATTAGGGTCATTATTATTATTATCACTATTTTCATTACTGTCATTATTATTTCTAATATTAAAGTTATTATCTTTAATATTGTAAATATTGTTAATAATACCATAACATGACCTGAAATGCCCCGAAAATTTCTAATTTTATAAATTATATTTAAATGATACTTTATTAGAAAAATTATTTAAATAAATTAATTTTATTAAAATAAAAAGGAATGTATTAGGAAAAAAATTAGGAAGAAATTTGTAAGTATTTTTATTAGAGTAAATTTGGTATTTTAGGTAATTAAAGATTTTATTTTAGAAATTAATTAAATAAATTATTTTATTTAAAATAAGAAGGAGAAAATAGTTTCAAATTAATATTAATTTTATAAATAATTTAATTGAAGAAAATTAGGGTGTTTTACTAATTAAACTAGAATTTATGGAAAATCTTTCAAAAATCCTAATTTAGCCTTAAAAGTGGTTTAAATATTATTTTATTTAAATATCCCAAATATTTTAATTAATTTAAATACCAAATATAATTATTTTTCCTTTATCCCCCTTTTCCTTTTTCCTTTCCTTTCTTCCTTTTTTCTTCCTTTTTCCTTCTTTTTCTTTCTTCTTCTTTTCTTTTTCTTTTTCTTCTTCACCCGAACTGGGCCAGCTCGCGGCCCAGTTTCTCTTATTCCTTTCTCGCGGCCCAGCCCGCGCGGCGTTGCCCTTCTGCCTCCCTTCTCAGCGCTACGTTTTATAGATGTATACGTCATAAACGCCGCGTTTAATTTAAGTACCCTTCGACCCGCGCCGACCACCCGGTCTCCTTCCCTTTTTCTCTTCTTTCTTCCCTAGACCGCCCGGTCCATTGCCCCCATCTTCTTCCTTCTTCGTCCCCAAGCCACCGTTGACCTGCACCTGTAACCTTCGCCGCCCGTCCGAGATTTTCGCCGGCGGTCTCGCCCAGTTTGACCGGCCGATCTCCTCCCTTTCTCTTCCCCTTGATTCGGTGACTGCATAAACCCAATCAACTCCCCTTTTCATGCGATTTTTCCTCTCTCTCTCCTGCGCATTCCCCTACCCAAATTTTGACTCCCTTCGGCCGACCTCGCCACTGGCGACCGGAAACCTACCTTCCCTATTTACTAGCCAACCCACAGAATCCTACCCTCCCTTCTAAGCCTATAAATACCCTCGTAAGCAGCTCTGTATTGAGCTCTTGATCCTCCAACCTAGAATTTTCCCTTTGTCGCCGCCACCCCTTTAGACACCTATTCCGCCGCCTCCGGCCAACTACGCCGCCTTATATAGCAACCCGTACACTCCTTGCACTGCCCTATAGCTAACCAAACCTCCCTCATCCCTCGATTCTTCCTGAAAAAGTCTCCCCGACTGTGCAAACTTCCCTTCCCGATCAACCCTTTCTTCCACCTCCGCCGCCCTTCGAACCACCATTAACCACCTCTTCTGCCGCTTCTACCGCCTCTTTCTCCTCCCATTCTCTTCTGCAAAACCTCCTCTATCTCCCCATACCTTTATTTTCCTCTTCCTCCCTCTGCTCCTCTCTTTCTCTCCTTCTCCTCCATTTGGCCACCACCCACCGCCGCCGTGCGCCGCCACCTTTGGTTGCGCCACCACCTCCATTCTGTCCCTCTCCTTCTAGGGAACTCAAAACACCCCAGATCCAATCTTAATTCTTCCTTTCTTATTCCCAGCATGCAACTTTCCCCTCTTTCTTTCCTCTTTCCGACCGCTTCAGCCGCCGTGAGCCACCTCCGGTGCCGCCTATCCTTACCAGCCTATGGTTGAACCCTAGACCCTCTCAGCTATTTTTCTTATTTTTATAACCCTTAAATTATTTTATTTCAATTATTTGCATATAAATACTATTATTATTATTCTTAATATTTATATTTTTAATATGCATTATTATTATTATTACTATTAATGTTTTTATTATTATTTATGTTGAGGGCTAAAGTCTATTGTATTTTAATTCGATTTTATTATTATTCTTCTTATTATTTCTATATTTACTATTATTAATATTAAAATGTTATAAGTATAATTATTATTATTATTCCTATTTCGAAATTCCATTATTCTTATTCCAATATTATTAATACAAATATTTTAACATTAGTTTTGCTATTAATGTTCTTGTTGTTGTTATTATTATTATTATTCTTATTATTATTCTTGTTTTTATTGTTAATATTATTATTATTATCATTATCATTATTATTATTATTATTATTATTATTATTATTATTATTATTATTATTATTATTACATCACTATTATTATTACTAAATTTGGTTATTTAATTTACTAATATTATTATTAGTAGTATTATTTTAGTAAATGGGATGAAGCCCTTATTTTATTATGTTTTTGAGTAATGTCCTTCTTATTATCATTGTTACTATTTTTATTAACCTTATTATTATTAATATTGATATTATTTTTGGTATTTTTGCTATTATTATTTTAATATTTTATCAAAATCCTAGTCTTATATTAAGTTAGTTATTAATAGTATTTTTGATAGGAGGGAGTCTAATTTTAGCTTTTCTCTGATAATAGGTGAAACCAGTCAAAGCCCTAAGGAGGCATAGGAGCGTGCTCCAAGATCGGTGTCGTTTTAGGTAAGGGGTGCTAAGGCCTTTTGTGTGCTTATATGCATTATGTGTTTTGTATGCTATGTATTCTATGTTTGTCATTATTAATTATTTCGTATGTGGTATGACATGGAGTTAAAGTATGTTTTTGTATGGCATGTGTACTTTGTGTATGTGACAATATGTGTTGTGACCCTATAAGACATTCATGAGAGGATGTCGATGTGGTTTGTGTGGGAGAAAGGATGAAAAAGGATGATGGGGAAAGAAGTTGACTAAGGGAAGTGAGTTGACCTAATTTTATGGTTTTATAAGGAATAATCTAATGTATGGTTTTATGTGGAGAATATAATTTATGGTTTTCTGCGGAGAATATAATATATGGTTTTATTTAGGAGAATCTAATTTATAATGTTATATGGGAGAATCGAATTTATGGTGTGTTTGGGAGAATCTAATTTATGATGTTAATTGGGAGAATCTAATTTATGATGTTATATGGGAGAATCGAATTTATGGTTTATTTGGTAGAATTTAATTTATGATGTTATTTGGGAGAATTTAATTTATGATTTTATTGGGAGAATCTAATTTATGATTTGTTTGGGGGAATCCAATTTATGGTTTTGCTTGGGAGATTCTAATTTATGATTTTATGTGGGAGAAACTAATTTATGGTTTTATATGGGATAATCTAAGTTATGGTGTTGTATGGGAGAATCTAATTTAGGGTTGATAAGGATGAACCTTTGGTTGTGTATGGATTGAATTTGAGGTTTTGTATGGAGGAATCTAGGGTTTTAATTGTATGGAAGTATCTAGGGTTGCATGGTTGAAATTAGGGTTTCCTGTGAGATTTTAGGGTTTACGTGAAAAAGTTCGAAGGTTTGCATGGGGAGATTAATGTCTGCATGGATATGAAATTTATGTATGGAAAGTTGATTTGGGATGTAAGGAACGTAATGTAAGTGTTGCTTGGGTGTTTAAACACTTTGGGTGAAAGATAGTACGTAGAGCATTATCTGGGTACGTAGGAGACTGAGCTAGGGTTTGGAGTGGCTAATTGTGAATTGTCATGATTAATTAAGGTTTGCAAGGGCTAATTATGGTTGTTATGGTTAAATAGGGTTTGGAGTGGTTAATTATGGTTTGTGGTGGTTGATTAAGGTTTGGTGTGGCTGCTTAGGGTGTTTGTTGTATCATGTGTTTTTGGGTGATTAAGGTATAATTATGATAATGAAATCGATGATTTGTGATGTGTGGAGTGTGAAAATGATTTGGGTGATGTGAGGTGGAGTAAGAGGAGTTGTTAAGGCCTAAATTAGGGTTCCGGGATAAAACCCTAGAGTGAGATATGGAGTGGATTTGGAGGATATGTGTTAGAGGAGTGGTTCATGCATGTCTAGGGTTAAATTGTCCGAATAATATACTTAAGACATTAATCACGTAAACTGGAAGAATACCGCAATACCTAGCCACTATTATGCTGGTGGATCGGTTTGGACCCGGCTCAATACTCTTCCACTTTACATGATTAATGTCTTAAGTATCTTATTTAGAAAATTTCACCCTAGATATGCATAACTCACTCTCCACACACCTATCCTCCAGTAGACTCGTTCCACTATTTTAGCTGGTGGATTGGTCTCCAGGGCACTCCACCGCCTGGCTACTATTTTAGCCGATGGATTGATCACTAGGGTAATATACCCTACCACTATTTTATGCCTGTGGATCGGTCTGGCCCCTTCTCGCAAGGTGTTCCACTATAAGTATTAGTATCTTTTACGTCTTAGCAAATTGTAGGGTTTGGTTTATTGAGCTCGAGATCCCCCACTATTATAGCCGGTGGATCGGTCACTAGGGTAACATACCTTACCACTATTATACGACAGTGGATCGGTCTCCAGAATACCGTAATACCTAGCCACTATTATGCTGGTGGATCGGTTTGGACCCGGCTCAATACTCTTCCACTTTACATGATTAATGTCTTAAGTATCTTATTTAGAAAATTTCACCCTAGATATGCATAACTCACTCTCCACACACCGATCCACCAGTATAATAGTGGCTAGGTACTACGGTAACCTGGAGATCAATCCACCGGCTTAATAGTAGTAGGGTATGTTACCCTAGTGACCGATCCATTGGCTAAAATAGTGGGGGATCCCGAGCTCAACGAACCAAACTATATAAGTTGTTAATAAGTGGGAAGATATTAATTACTTATAGTGGAACACCGTGCGAGAAGGGGCCAGACCGATCCACTGGCATATAATAGTGGTAGGGTATGTACCCTAAGTGACCGATCCACCGGCTATAATAGTGGCCAGGAGCCAGAGTGCCCTGGAGACCGATCCATCGGCAAAATAGTGGGGTTCCTGTACTCGTATGGATTTGATAAAAAGGCATGGTGTGAAATGATTCCTAAACAAGGATAAGTTCAGTAATTAATCCGCACTATAATTGGGCCTTTGTACTTTTACCTGGTTGATCATATGCATTTATGATTATGCTCTTTATGTTATGCATGATTTTGCGTGCTTATGTGTTGGCCTTAGTACTCGGTTACCTTACTCAGTAAGTAGCGTACTGATCACCCCTTTTATGGGTGCTGCTCATTTCCACGAGTAGTACGCCCTTCTGACTTGTGCAGGTGGGCGAGACATTAGTCGGGGTTGTGTGTTGAGTTTGTGGTTGGCTCAAGTTCGAGAGAGTTGTGGCCATATTTCAGTCTCTTTGTAATTCTATTTATTTTTGTTAATCTTTTATCGGTTATAAGCTATTTCTCTTTTTAATTTGAATAATAATTCTTTATGCGTACTCTGACTTTTGTTTTACAACCGTTTAATGCTTTCGGAGTTTAGTTGTCTTGATTTATAATTGATGGATTACTATTTTATTTAGCTTTAGAACTTGGTACTGGAACGGTCGGAGAGAACCGGTCTGGTACTAAGTGTGGCGGTAACATTCCCAGAATTCACACGTTTTAACTATTTCTATTTTAATTACTTCTGCTAAAAAAAATTAGTGAATTTTGGGGTGTTACATGGATTAATATACCTACTAAGACTTATTTTGACTAATAGTATCATGATTAGCTACATTAAGAATAATACCCTTATTTTTACTTATAATGCTACTATTATTATTATTAATCCTAATACTAGGTGATGATATAGGTAAATTAGGAAATAATGATAATGTTGTTAAGATGAAAGTTAACCCTAGTATTTTCCATTTATATGTGAACCATGCCAAAACCCTAAAGAGGCATAGGAGCATGCTCCAAGCCTGGTGTCGTATTAAGTAAGGATATAGTTAAGGCCTATTATGTGTGTTATGTGCTTTGTATGCCATGTGTTATGTTATGTTTTTCTACCTTATATGGTTATGACTACTTACTTGTAGCGAAATTGATGTAGGAGCATACATTGAACATAATGATTATCATATTCATTCTAATCCTCAAGTTAAGGAAGATGATTTAGCTTTCTTAATGTTGGAGCCTATCATGTTAAATATTCTTGATAATTCTTATATGCTTAACATTAAAAACTATTCAAGTTATTCTTGTAGGTATGTTACATATTTGCAAGAAGATGATGTTCATACACATTGATGTGTACAATTATTCCAAGGCATACAAGGCTATGACATACATGGGATGATACCTTACAACAAGAGATAAAGTGATGATATTCATTATTTGTATAAACTTGTTGTAAAACCCTAACCCTAAGTATATTTTATGTGAGTTGGGGTATGGCTATAATTTCATGTATATATCTTAGTCTATTGTATAGCTTTGTAAAATTAATCCTTAGTATCATTTAACCAATGATATTATGTTGTAGATTAAGGTTAATATGGGCTTAATTCAACCATGATTAATGGGCTGAATTAAGAAGGAAAACTCGGTTGGTTTAAGCTAGCTCACTACCAATTCTCCCTTCTCCTATATATACCCTTTTGTGGGCCACATTATATGTAGAATATTGAATGAAAATTTAGATCAAAGTTTGAGCAAGAGAGCTAAAGTATAATCCTCTCTTTTGGGTCTACATTGAGCAAGGAAGATCCGGGATAATCCTTCCTCAAAAACTATCTTAAATCTCGACATATTTGAAGGTTATACAAATCTGTTGAGTACCTTCAACATGTATATTCAATTTCTTCGTCTATAATCCACCAAATCACTTCATTATTTTTGCATTAGATCGTGGGTGACATCTTCTGCTACAAATTTTGATCCAACCTTCCGTTAGTTTGATAAAAACCACATCAAAAGTGTGGATTTAAGGTACATTTGTGTGTCCACTTTATGCCATGTGTAAAATGATATGTACGTTGTGATTGTGGTGTTATATGATGTGACCCTCTAGGAAATGCATGCTAGGATGTTTTAATGATATGGTATGGGTGAAAAGGATGAAAAGGGAAAAAGGGGAATGATTAGACTAAAGGGAAGTGGTAATGACCTAATTCACTTATGACCTATGAGGGGATAAATAAAAGAAAAATATGGACAAAATAATAGAGTGGAGTGAATATTGCATGGGGAAGTCTAGGGTTTGCATGGGATAGATGGAACTTTCATGAGGATTATCCTTACATGGGAAAAGTTTACTTATGGTGTAAGTATGGTAAAGGAAGAGTTGTTAGGGTGATTGGAGTCCTTGGGTGAAAAATAGTAGGTAGGTTGGTATGAGAATGCATAGGGAACTTGGCTAGGGTTTGGAAGGAAAACCCTAAATGGAGGAGATTGTGGAAGGAAAAATAATAGAGAGGATTGGAATATGGGGTAAGAGTGGAAGGATATCACATGGAGGATGAGTGTGTATGTCTTATGAAAGAGTGGATGGTAAGTGAGTAATGGAGAGAGAATATATGAAAAAAGAGTGGTGCTAGGGTTTGGGGTGGCTAACTATGGTTTCGTGGTCACTTGTGGAAAATGGGAAGTAAAGTGGAATGCTTGGGGTTGAGTCTAAGTGAGGTGATGAGTTGGGGGTAAAGGAGCATGGATTGTGAGGGATAAAGGAAGGATAGGCCATATAAGTCGATTCTGGGTTTTTGGAGGAACACCCTAGAAAGTGATAGTGAGTTGAACTACATGGTATGGGGAAGTGAGCCTCAACCCACACACTTAGTAGATCGCTATTCATGGTAACAATGAGAATAGGACAAGGATGTTTAGATGTGTTAAGAGGCGCATAAGTCCTAAGATATAGGATGGGCCGCTTTCATGATAATATGAGTAAACATGTTATGAGAACGGGTAGTCCAAAGAACATGCATATTTAGGGTGAAAACATATATTAAATAAGACACAAATAGGACACTAATAATTTAAAGCAAAAGATTATTCAGCTGGGGTGAAACTGATCCACCGATATAATAGTGGCCAGGTGTCGGGGTGCCGTAGAGACCAATCCACCGGTGAATAATAGTGGTCAGGAGCATTCTACCCAGTATATTTATAATGCGATGGATATAATAATAGCATATCCTAAGATAAATAAAAAAACTTAAGTAATGATAAGACATGGGAAAAACACTAAACATTTACAGTGGAAAACCATGAGAGTCGGGGTCAGACCGATCCATCGGCAAATAATAGTGGTCAAGAGCATTATGCCCTATATATTTTTGATCCACTGACTATAATAGTGGGGTTTCTGTACTCACATGGACTTATAAAGAGCATGGTGTAAAATGAGTATATTAACCGGAGATCTAATAAATAAGTTTACCAGACTGTAACATGACCTCTACTGTCTACATTACTTATATGGTTTATCTGTATGATCTTGCTTGTATTATATGCTTTTGTGTCTAGCCTTAGTTCCATGATTACTTTGCTCAGTATGTAGCGTACTCACAACCCATTTCATGGGTACTGCTCATTCTCACGAGCAAGGGCACTACTGAGTTTGTAGGTAGGAGATGTCATCTTCAATGCCTATGATACTTATGAGGTATCATGTGGGACTGAGAGTTGATCGTTAGATTTGGCATGGGGGCTCAAGAGTGATGTAGAGCAGACTCTCTTTTATCTCCTTGTACTTATTTTTTTGTTTGATTTCTATTTCATTTTATCTTATTGTACCTTTTAGCCATTTTTGGAACTTTGATTATGTAACTAGTTTTTATTTGTAACGAATTTTATCTTCCCACTCTGATTCTCTCATTATGAAAATTTTAGTTTTCTATAGATCTTTGTTTCAAGTGTGTTTAATGTTCTTATGAAATTATCTTTCACCTTATGGTTGGTACAAGACTAGCCGGGGGCTGCACTTATACTGATCACGACGGTAGCACCCCCTGTGCTTGTGTTTGTTTTAATTAAATAAAAAAATTTACCGTGAATTTTTGGGGTATTATAGTTCTGCCCTAGGAATTTATGTTATTAATTGTTCCATTTGTAAGAATAGTGACCAGGAGCATTTTGCCCAGGGGTGATATAATCATTCCACCATTTAAAAATAGTGGGGGTCCTTGAACTCAATTTAGAACAAATCCTAAGAATGATTATAATCATTGATAAGACACTAATCATGTTAAATTTAATACTACATAAGTCATTACCAATTGTATATATCCATTCCATTGGATGAGAGTATTAGGTGAGAGCATTCCACCTCGAGAATGTATATTATTAACCATTCCACAGGTAAGAATAGTGGCCGGATGTATTATTTTTTGGGGTTGTATGTTATTAACCATTCCACAGCCAAGAGTATTTTTCCCTAGGGTGGAATAACTATTCCACCAGCTGAGAATACTGGGGTCCCTGAACTCAATGTAAATAAAATAATGGATGCTAATATATTGTAATAATACAAATCAGGACCAATAATTACCTTATATTGATTCTTGTATCTCGCATGTATACTACTTTCCTCTCTGAATGTATATAATTATATGTTTTCCCAATTTTGACTGTATTGTTATCTTGCTTAGTATGTAGCGTATTGATCACCCTTTTCATAGGAGGTGTTCTATTCGACGAGCAGATGTACCATGTTTTGTAGCCGATTGATGATTATTAGCTTGATGTGCTTGCCTTGGGTGAGCACTAAATGAATTGGTAAAGGATATGGTTATCTGGATATCTCTATCTCTCTTTAGACTCTTAGTCATATGTTTTCACTACTTATTCCCTTCTATCTATTTTTTATTCTATATCTCAGTGGAATAAATTTCTTCCCACACCAAATTCCTAGGTATAAAGTTACTTTTACCTTGCACCTAGTATAGATTGGCATAAGAAGTGCCTCTTCTATGTTGGATGCGGCATGACACCCCTATGTTTTGTATTTTGGCTTCCACTATTAACTCTTTAGAAAAAAATTAAAGGATTGCAAGTGCATGTGAAGGAAGGAGAATTGGGGGCTGTAGGGCCATAATTGGAAAAGAAAGGGATGTGCAAAGGGTCGTGGTGCAAGTTATCCACTCAAATAGAGGTGGAGGTACAACAGGTGTGTAGGGGTGTGGAGGATAATGAAGGGGAATGCCTAGGGGCTTTGGGGGTTTTTGGCATAGGTTACAAATGGAGAAGAAGGGAAGGGGGAGGATTGGGCGGCATAGAGGAAAGAAGGAAGAGGAGGGGAGTGTACCACGTTTGAGAGAAGGAGATAGGGAGGAGAAGTTGGGTGGGCTTGGGGAAGGAAGAAAAGAAGGAAGAGGGGGAGAGCTAGGTTGGCTTGAGGGAAAAGAGACAAAGAAAAGAAAAGGAAGCTTGGGTTAGCCCGACGGAAAAGAAAAGAGAGAAATAGGGGCAGTTTGGAGTTGCTTAAGGAAAGGAAGAAGAAGGAAAATGGAAAAAGGAAAAGGAAAATTTATCTAGAGTAAGGAATAAGAATTAGGTTTAAAATTAAGCTATTGAAGAAATATTAAATTAATTAATCAAAAAAATTTAGGTATTAATTTAAGAAAATAATTTTAGAAACATTATTGGTTTATGGTTTATTTTATTAAAACGCTAAAATAAAATAATAAAATAGTAATGTTATTTTATTAAATAATTTTATCTAATCTCTCATGTTAAGTGTCCACAAATATAATTAAATTAATAATTTAATGATTAAATTATTCTACATAAATAGTTAAATATTTAAATTTTAGTTTTTGAAAGTTCGAAATAAAATAATGATTCCCTCTATTTAACATGAGACATACCCTATATTAGTATATATTTTGTTTAATAGCACCCTCCATACTAATACTATCTTGTGTGGTCATTACAATACTCCTACCTTTGCTATAGTGACTAGAGGATAATTTGAAGAGCTATGATTCCTATCTTAAGTACTTTGAGAATGATAACATCGGCTAGTAATTGGCCATTTCTTAGGGTGCATTACTTTGTTAGTAAAGAATTAAGCTAACTGAATTAGCTAGTTCTTTTAACCATTACATTTTGTTTGTTCTTGTATTTTGGAATATTGTATAACAATGGCATATCACTTATTATATTGTCTAATGTTAGTCTTCTTAGATCATTTACTTATGTGGTTCCATTTTGCCTCGCACAGAACATAAATTGCATGAATCATCACACTCTTCTTATGTTCAACATAATAGTGACATCTCCCAATTTCAGTTTTTAATATTTTTATCTTTTCTTCCAACAAATTCATTACTAAAATTTAGTAATGTTAAATTTTAAATAGGAGATAATATTTTCTTAGGCAATTATAAGATTTAATTTAATAGGAGTCAAAATATTATGGAATAATAAAACAGATAGTTAGATGGGGGAGAGTAGGAATATTAACTTGTTATAATGCACACAAATATGACTATAGAAAGATGAGGACGAATTGTAAAATATATTTTGTGAAGATAATTACCAAATGACATAAGGTATGATAATAATTAAAATAAAAAAAATAAAATATTTGGATTTTATGGTCTATGATCGGAACATATGAAGTGAGGATAGAGTAATAAAAATTTGGTGACTACTCATAATGTAAACTTTATCTAGAATGTAACTTAAAAAAAACAAAAGGAAAGTAAAGTCGAAACATGTAAAAATTTAATAAAAATATAAATAAAAGTACATTTAGTCGATGTTGGTAGCACATAATTCATTTTAATTTATTAATATTTTTAAATAATATTTTTTATTTAATTATTTATGCAAACAAATGTTTTTAATAAGCTTTTAAATCCAAAATAAAAGTTACGACCACTTCTAAACTAAATTTGAAATAATTTTTAAAATATTGACATGTGAAAATAATAAATTTTCAAAATTAAAAATTTTCTAAATCCAAATAATAAATTTTTTATATTAGAAACTAATTAAATTGAGAGTAAGAAATAGAATAAGGACAAAATATAAATTTTCTTATATAATGTGAAGTATTAAATCTTAAAAAAATTATTATAAAAATAATAATCATCAAATGAATAAAATGAAGTTTTAAATTTATATGGTATTACACACTTATCCATTTGTAAAAAATGGTGTCCCCGAAGTTTATGAAATAAAAATGACTAGTGATTTATAATAAAAAAATTCTCAAACAAAAAATATAAGCTTTTAAACATGTTAAAAATATATGTTAAGGGGTAAGAGTATAAGGTACCAAACCTTGAAAACCTTATTGATATTTTTCTCATGTAGCATTTGAAGAAATTCACAACTGTAATATTATAATTTCATCAAAAAATGGGATATCACATTACTATTATGTTTGAACTTTTCACGGTCCCTCAAGAGCTCACTTTAATGGTACCTAAATGCACTACGCTATTGTACTATAAAGTTAAAAGAAAACCAAGGAATGTAACAAGATTATGGTTAATTTGATACATGGGAATGAAAATTGGGAATTAAAGGGTGATAATGGGAATAAGAATTAAAAAATCAAAAATTAATTTATCTGTTATAATTTTCATATTTCATATGCATTAGGAATAACTTGAAAATAAAAATATCTTATATTTGGTATACGAGAATAGGATAGGGAATAAACTGATTAATTTATTAAAATATCTTTTTTTATATAGGGTGGAAGTTGTTAAGGTTTATTTTAAAGATTATTTTAGCCTTTTTATTATTTTAGATATAATTCCTTACAATTATCCAATATCAATTAAAATCTCCCTTTGGTAATAGATATTGGGGAATAGAAGTTCCCTTATTCTCATTCTCATTCTTCTTCAATTTTCACTCCCTCTAAATAAATAAAGGATATTTTAAATCTTATTTTCCATTTCCATTTCTACATCTCTATTTCCACAAAATAAACATCCCTTTAATGTTAAGCTCGCATTTTTAGACCAAAAAGGATTAACGACAATAGTAACATAATAGCCTCGAAATGATCATAAAACTCTGAGTAATATAACATCTCCAATAACTTGGGATTTACTATTCTGTTGACTCCTATTTTTTTTTTTCATTTGGTCCAAATGAATAAAGAAATTTCAAAAATATTCAATAGATATTACGACAAAAGGTAAAACAAAAAAAATTAGCATACTTATCCATTATCGTAAAGTAACAACGATACTCACTTAGTCGATTGTGACCTTGCCTCTACCCTAGTGCGGGCAATCTTGCTCCCACACTTTTTAGCCATGTTCGAGTCCCACCAGTAGCTACCCCGGTGGTTTCATTCTTCAACCAAAAAAAAATATTAATAATAATTCACTTTGGCAGCAACTCAGTGTTCGTTTGGTTAGGGAGTAATTGTGATAAAAAAGTACCTAAATATTTTATATATCTTATGTAATCTAGTTAAAATTAAATATTTTTATTCTAACGAAAGCTCATTTTAAATCTTAATTTGATCTAAAATAAATATATTATTAAAAATATATTTATTATTATTAAATACTTATTATAAAAGATATAAAATATAAAGAACTTTTTTTCACCCCTATTATATCCATACCAAACAAGTCCTTATTCCTAAAACTGGGCATTACGTGTAGGTATGCTTTGCTCAAACCTAAAAAAGTTAGTTGGATCGACTCGAGTCTTAACCTGAACCAATCTATCAAAGTTCCCCATGAAATACTTCTTCCCATACACTCTCCCTATGTTGAAACTGTCATTTCTATTGATTCCAAGATCCAGGTCCCTGTAGTTCCAGTACGCGCCCCTCGGGTTCTTAGACACATAAGGTGTCATAAACTCGTATAACTGCCTGATCAAGTCAATGTACTTATCATCCGCAGCTTTCCCAGCCTCTTCCCAACTGATAGAATACTGAATCTTGTACAAATTCCCAGCTCTATGGGGAAATGGCGTTGCATTTGCTGGAATCTCACTCATCCTCCCTCCGTACGCGTTAAACACCATCCCTGGCTTCCCCAGTTGAATCAGCTTCTTCCATAACGATTCCAGACCTTGTTTAGGAATCGGGGTCTGGACATAGTCAGATTTCCTCTTCAGGTATTTGCTGTCGTAGGTCCTGTTCAGCAGCACCTCGACCGGAACAGTTTCCTGGTCGTAATTGTCCCAGAATAGTGTGGATTTGATCCAACTCATCTCCAAGCAGTCCTGTTTCTTCAGACCAAGTTCGGGTAATTCAGATGCGAGTAGAGAAACCAGCTCATTTGCGTTCCCTAGAAAGAGAGCAATAAAAGTGACCCTTACCGTCTTCTGTTTCCTGTTCTGTGGGTCCATCACTGGCTGTAAAAGCAATCTGATAAATAGATTGTGATCAATATCTTGCATTAAACTCTGCCATTTATAAACAAGATCCGTAGCGCTCTGGTTCAAGTATCTCTGAACATTAAAAACCGTAACCTTCTCTGGTACGGGAACCAAATTAAAAGTGAACGACAAAACGACGCCAAAGCTACCACCACCGCCCCCACTAGTAGCCCAGAACAGATCATCACCCATGGATTTCCTATTCAAAATCTTTCCGTCCACATCAACAATCTCAGCGTCAATTATGTGGTCAACCGAAAGCCCGTATTTCCTCAGCAAGTTCCCGTACCCACCACCGCTGACATGACCTCCTACACCAACCGTGGGGCATACTCCAGCTGGGAATCCGAGCACATTACTGCTTTTCCAGATGTTGTAATATAATTCTCCCAAGGTGGCTCCAGCTTGAACGTATGCGGTCTGTTTCTTATAGTCAACTTTGATGGTACGGAAGTTGAACATGTCGAGGATGATGAAGGGAGACGTGTTGGAGGTGTAGGATAAGCCTTCAAAGTCGTGGCCGCCACTTCGGATCTTGATCTGCATATTAATGGATTTAGAGCAAACGACCGCGGCTGAGACATGGGAAGGTTTGAGTGGGGTGACTATGAGTTGGGGTTTTGGGGTTGTGGATGTCGCGAACCTTAGATTGCGGATGTAGGAGTCTAAGACAGAAGAGTAGGAGGCGTTGGTTTTGGTAATGAGTATGGATGAGATGTTTTCTGATGTGTGGTTTTCCAGGCATTGGATTAAGTGATTGTACGTTGTTGAAGAGGACCAAGAATGACTAGGATTATTAGTTGATGACGAAACAGAGATGTACAGAGCGAAAAGGAGTACAGAGGGAAAGAAGAACGATTCACGCTTCGTGACGTTCATGACTATTATTGTTAATGATGGTTTTCGAGATTAGTTTTTGTGAATGTGAATTTGCGCATTGCAGATTTGCTTTTGTACTTTGTCCTCAAATGGATATGAAATGGGAGATGATTTTTGCTACCTCGTTATATATATAGTTAGTTAGGAAGAGAGGTGTCCGAGTTCAACGCTGGTAGGCTATGGTACGCGGAAACAATGAATGCGAGGAATGTGAAATATCAGGGAAAGTCGTTTTGAAGGAAAATTCAAAGGAGGCAAGTTGGTCTGGTATGCGCCGTATGGATGCTCGAAAACTGAACAAGGAATCAAGTGGTTGCGGAGAATATTATTGTCAGAAAGAACAGTACCCGTGTGTCTTTGTTATGTCATTAAATATTTTTTTTCTTTTTAAATGTGATAATCTATTTCCATATTCTTGTATCACTGCTACGGAAACAGAAAATAATAACGGGACATTAATAACGGTGGTTCGAAAACCGTCGTCAAATGCGTGAAAATTAATGCTCGAGAAGTTTTAATAACGGTTTTAAGTAATAACCGTTATTAAAAGTTTTAATAACGGTTCAAACAAGAACTGTTGTCAAAATTGGCAAGGTTTTAATAACGGTTCCTGTAAGAACCGTTATTAAATCATATTTTTTTAATAACGGTTCTTGTAAGAACCGTTATTAAAAGTTCCTTTTATTTCGTTCTCTTTTGTTTTGTGTCAAAAATTTCAGACTCTGACGCTTCCCTCTCGTACTCTCTTTCTCTTGCGAACCCTTGTATTACCGCTCCGGCTCCTCTGAATTAAGGGAAACCGTCGCACCGCCATCTCTCCACCACCCCTCTGCCATTCTTGCGAACGTAGCCAGCATTTGTACCTTTGTCGTTGTCGTTCTCAACTTATACGTCGTCGCTCCCTTTACGTATGTGTTTTTCTTCCTTCATTGCTTAATTTGTCTCTACTGATATGTATATATATAAATGCATGTTGTTACACCTAGGTTGATGTGTATATATGTTGGTGTCCCATGTAGTATCTTCAAATACTTCACTATAGCACAAAAATATATATCGATAGTTAAACAACATTATAAATGAATATAATCTAACTTTCTAATTGGTTAAAATTAATTGAGAAAGTGAAGCAGAAATGTTACAAAGTCATATGCATTCCTAGAATGATATTGATTATAATTGTATTCCTACAAGTGTAAAAATGTTAGGTTAAGTCTTATAATGCACAATAAAGCCTAAATTTTAGTAATTCTTATCAAGTTCAAACCTCCTAGTTAACTCCATGATAATGACTAGGAGCTAAAAAATGACTCAGCCAGGGAAGATTACATTATATAGTTACTTTGATCCAAGCTTGAAGCCCTAATTCAGATACTGACAAGTAAATTTCATGCAAGTCCAATTAATTCAGCAAACATAGGCAGCAAGTGTAGCAAAAGTAATAGGTTGATGACTTGATGCACAAGTTTACAGGCCAAGAATAAACGAATAAATCTCAACTACTAAGAAGGTGAATTGGACATGAGAAGGGGGATAAATTATGATCGGCGACTCTTATATTCTGGTCAATTTATGAAACAGGTTACTGTCAACTATAAACTTAGTATCTTCGGGTGAGTGTTATGTGCTCCAAAAGCCGCTTTTTATGTGTTTGTTGTTTGCTATATCCTTCTGTAACATCTATATCCTTCTTCTCATTGTGTCCTCAACCTTTCTCCTACCTTATGCATCCTTGTCCTCAATCTATAGTGGAGGAAATGAGGTATCTAGTTTTATTGATTATAATGGAAATTTAGTGCATAAAATGACAATGACGTTGGCTAAGTTTTCATAGGTTTTGTGCACCATAGAATCCTTTTTTATATGTTTATGAACTGGTTTTGTAGCAAATATGCAAGTCTGAATTTTTCTACACTGAAATTTAGTGAATTTTTTTCACTTCTAAAATTGAATACAAGCTTATATTACATCAATCCAATATTAAAATATCATAATCAAGTGTGATAAGTTTTTAAGAACTTTTGAAGGTAAATTATCCATGTTATGTATTATTTTCTGTAGTAAACTTTTAGATATGATTTTTATACTTTTCTTGTCATTTTGTGCAGTAAAGTTTTACATGGGACATATATTTCTAAGTTAGGTTTGAGTTTCAGGATATTCAGACATCAAAATTAATGTTTTTACATATGGTTTAAGTGTAATTATTTTTTGGGACAAATTTAATAAATGAATTTGAAGTTTAAACCATAGTTAAAGGTACATTATCCATGTTATGTATTATTATATGGAGTTACTACCAGTTTGTTGTCATATATGGAAACTAGTAACTGAATGCACTGGAAAACATATTTAAACTGATAATTAATTGCTGAGGTATATTTTTGTGTCTAGATTTAGGCTTAAATATATTTCAACAACTTAGCACTTAATTCTAAATGATTAGTTTTCATTAATTATCTTCATTAAATGACAAGCACATTTTTTACTTTGTTGATATGTAGATATTTGGAAAATAACAGGGAATGGTTTCTCATTTGAAGTGATCTTTATGGCAAGATGTGGCAGTCCTAATCCTAAATGATATTGATTGCAAGCTTTATAATGTTGTACTAAGCTTTAATTGATATTTACTCAAAGCTGTTGGTTTATAGATGTATGCATATTTGTAAGAAACGAAGACATATTTGTTTTTAATTTCCCTTTTTTCATGGAAGGGCTGGAAAGCTTAGAGAATTGTTGATCTTATTTGAAATGAGGAATGCCCAATGCTACTTTATCTCCATTTTCCAGTCTACGTTTTCTGCAAATCAGACATTTATTTTTGTTGTTTTAGAGTTTTGTTATAGGCAAGAAATATGAGCGGTAGTGGTAGAAGGAGGAATTCTAAATGGGATCTAAGAGAAGATGATGCCCCTGAAAATCTGCATGATGGCACTCGACCTAGCAGAGGAGGGGATTCTTTTCATGACAGACAGGTAACATGTTGGCAGCTACATAAGGATTTTTGTGGTCAAGCTCCAATGTGTATGGTTAAATCTTGATATTTTGGTGCAGTCTAGGGAATCGCTGTCCGGAAGGAGAGGTATCCATAGGAATGAAAGCACACAGGATGGAACCATGGCAGGTTGGGATAAATTTGTAGGGGACAGATACATGTCAGAAGGGTGTATTATCACAACATATTGTGAACCTGGGACCTAAACTGGTCACAGATTCATAAAAATCTGCTGAAACTGGTTACAAAACTTGAAATTTGTATGACATTGTTCAGTATGGGTGATGATAACTCATACCGAACAATGTCATACAAATTTCAGGTGTTATCCATCCTCTCTGAATGTTACTTCTCTCCATTCAAGCAAAGGTCATGGCAAATAGGTATACAACATATTGTTGGCCAGTTAATCAATGACTCACAATCAACATTTATTAAGGGCTGGAATACAGGAGATAATATTTTAATGGCTTCTGAGTTGGTCATAGGATACTGAGTTGGTCATCTGTAAACTTGAGCATCTCTCATACCACAAATGATTATTAGAATGTACTTGCCATTTCACTCAAAAATACTTCCCAAATAACCCTTCTGTTCCAGCATAGGAAGACTCAAAATGGAACAAGTTAAATTGTTCACAACACCATAGTATGGCTACTCAAGTACCCCCCAAAAGCCTATTAAAATGGTTGCCTAACAAGAAATACAGATGGGAAATTATGACTACTCTTCTAGACAGTCATTCCGCAGCAAAAATATTTCTAGAAAACACCATAGCTCTATAGCACATCAAGGCAAAGTTGAAGAGGTAGATGGAAGACTTGATAAATGATTGGAAGTTGCAAGTGCTGCAAAAATTATGGCTCCACCAATTTATTACTAAATTTAGTGTATTAGTTGCAGCACCTACAATCTTCTTTGATAATAGCATGTCAATGGAAGCAATGACTACTGAAAACATAAAGGCCAACCACTCTCTTTGCTCCATTCAAATATTCAGTGTATTAAATTTGAAAAAGACAGAAAATGCATACCTTTATGGGTAATTCAACTAGTTATGAGGATTTCCTAATATTTGAATGGCATATCTGATATCATCGTGAATGACAACATCCTAACACAAATTCAGCCTTCTCCACCTGTAGGCTCCTATCAATAAGGGCATTAGTTTGCTATATGTTGATACATCCACACAAGTCTTAATTAAACATACCTGTGTGTTGCTTGTTCTTCTCATCCACTCATTAACTCTTTCCATAAAAGCTGCTTGAACTTGTTTCATGGAAGCCATTTCTTCTCTAGTGGTGGCCATCTCTTCTTCGGTTTTTTGCAACTTTTCTTCGGTTTTCTGCAACTTCTCTTCAGTTTTCTGCAGCTTTTCAGTAGTAACAGCTAATTTCTTACTTACCCTTTCAACTTTTTCATTAGATTTTCCTACATGTTGATTACACATATCTAACTTTAACTGGGTAGCCCCATGCCCATAGCCAAATTCCCTACCGCTATGATTTTTTCCATATAGGGCTAGGATGGCTTCCTCTTCTACATCAACTGTAGAACCCAAAAATTCAGAACTGCCGGTTTTATCATTGAAAAAAGCAATGGCATCATCCTATATTAAAATAGAAAACATAAGATACACATAATCAAAATCAAATAGATCAAAAAAATTAGGATACGAGTGAGTAAATGTGTGAATAGATCATTACTTCATACCACAAACTCTTTCGATGTTGAATTCATCGAGTAACTCCCATCACGTCTTTTATGATATTGTATAAACATTTTCAGGTCACCAGGATCTCTTCCTTCCAATCTCTTCTAAAGTATCAAATAAAAATAAATCAAACAAGAAGTATAAAACACACTTTTGTTGATTATATTTTGGTTTGTCATGAATTACTCACAAATTCATCTCTAGCAATAGCAAAACTTTTTGTTCCACGAGTATGAAAATGAGATGCTTCTTTCCTCATAGTTTCTCCTCGCTTAGCAGTACTCTAGATCAAATAAATAATTAGGTGAGTTTATATTTGATTTATAGTATAACTATATACATAGTAAAATATTGTACCTTTCCTTTATCAGAGAACCAATATTCAACAAGTTTGATCCAATGTGCCTTAGGAAGTCCTGTCTTATCCCATTTATCAATCACTTGATCTTTAGTCTCACCAGGACGGCAATAAATAGCCTTCAACTCATACTTCTTTTGCCTTACCTTTACACCAATATTACTCAAGAAATATTTTTCCATCATACTTCCCGAAGGAAGAAGAAATTTCCCCTGTATAATGAACATAATAAGATTGACTATAGATAAAAAGAAAAATATTACTCAAGAATAATAATAAAAACTAAGAAATACCCGAACTAATTTCTTCAAATCATCTTTGAATCTGTTATGGATATGGCGCCAATCATGTTCTTCATAAGGACACCATTCTTGTTTTTTTGCTAAGTCCCCAACCAGCGATGGAAGTAATGCCCCGACTTCCTAATTGGTTGAAACATTTCATTGACATCCACTATCATCTTCTCACCATTCCTCAGATTCCAGATATCTTTCAGCTCAACTTTTCCCTGCCTTTGCGTAATCTTTCCCTCACCATCTGAATGACAAATTAGTTAAACACGAAAGTAAGAATTACATCAAAGAAATACAACACTAAATAATGTAATGAATCATCCTTACCAATAAATTTCATGAAGTCATTATCAAATATAGTTGTGCTATTTTCAATTCTACCACTACCATTTCCACTTCCACTTCTACTACCATTACCACTTATATCCAGTGTATCATGCTCATCGGGAATGTGCTCCTCATGGATATGCTCCTCTAATCCTAGAGCATTATGCAAACCACTATCAGGTGTGAATGGTAAATGTGCATTTGGAGATCCCTCACTTGATGATCTTGTATCAGCAAAAGGTAGAAAAAGTGTGTTTGGTGAAATGGGTGAGCCACTATCATTTGTGCAAGGATGAGATGAATATGCACGTGAATCAGACATTAATCTCTTTCTTGCATTTTTTGAGCGATACATGACTACAAAACATATGATTTAAACACACTAAATATAGTTAGATATATGTATGGTAATAATATAAGTATGGTCCACAGAAATACTACAATCACTAAGTATTATCAAACTAATATTATAAGTATGGTCCATAGAAATACATAGTTGTCTCTTGGCTTTACTTCAACAATGTGAAACCAATCTTCTTACTTTCCATCTTTGACGTAAAACACGTGGGTTTCTTGAGATGCAAGATTGAATGGATCATCTTTTAATGCTATGCCCGTATGAATCAAATGGTTGAAATTTACCAATGTAAAGCCATTGTTATCTTGCTTCAAGCCTCTACTTGAATTAATATTTATATATCACAACAAAATAATACAACTTGGCAACTCCCATAGTAATCCAATTCATAAATGCCTCTAATCCTTCCATAGTATTTTATTGCATCCGCAAATACCATCACCTCACAGTTTTGAGTTCTCCTCCTCTCATCTCTATTTTTTTTATGGAATCTATATCCCCTTCTGATGAAAGAATTCATTGATCTAACTAATTTATTAGGTCCTCATGCCAAAGCCTTCCAAATTTGTCCACCTTCTGTAGTGTCTTCAAAGTGTCGTCCCTAAAATTATATTTAAAAACTTACACCATTTATACAAAATAAAAGAGTATTTTTATACATGTTAATAAAACTACCTTTGATTGAAGCCATCCAGAAAACTCTTCAATCACCCATTTTTTCTCAGTATTCTCATCAGGTCAAATTTTCCTATTTTCTTGATGCTTTTCATGTATGAATTCACTAAAACCATATAAGACAATTAGATTTAATAAGAAAAAACTTCGACTAATAAAGTTACACAACTATTATACTATATGTGATATTACCTATGGTGCGCATTGAAATAGTCATGTTGGATAAGCACGTAACGATGAGCTTGCTTAAGACTTAAATCATCTAAATTAAGATGATGAATCTTACCTATCGATCGCCCGCCGGTGTTGAAAAAATAATTGTTAAAACCTTGAAAAAATTCATCATTCATTGGTCCTCGATTAAATACAGTTTCAACATTTCCAAAATAACGTGAACAAAATGTCAAACATTCATGAATATTGTATCCTTCAGCTATCGAACCCTTGGGATGAGCTTTGTTACAGACACTTGATTTTAATTGCACTAAGGCCCTGCCAAATAAAACAATTAAGCCATATGACTTCAACCATAGAAGTATTAAAAGCAATAAGCATGTGGATATGGAATATTACAAATATCCTTACCATTCAATAGGATACATCCATGTATAGAGAACTAGACCAGTGAATTTTAGTTGCTTTGGAAGATGCACAATTAGATGCACCATGCTTGTAAAAAAGGTTGGTGGAAATACTTTTTCCATGTGGCACAATGTCAAAACAATGTGTTGTTGTAGATTATCAAGCTCTTGTAAATCAAGTTGTTTGCTACATAAGGATTTGAAGAACAAAGACAAGCCTGAGATTAGTCCAACAACTTCGGTACTCATAGACGCTCTTAATGTAATTGGAAGCTAATTTTGCATTAAGATATGACTGTCATAGCTTTTAAGGTTAAACAACCTTTTTTCTTTCACTAACACATGTTGAGATGTTAGATGCATATCCGTCAGGAACTTTAATCTTCTGCAAAACTGATAAGAAACAAACCTTATCACTGGCATTCATGGTATAAGAAGCATCAGGTAAAACATACTTGTTGTTGGGAAGTTCGATCGGATGTAAATTTTGTTGTATCCTAATATCCTTAAGATCCATGTATGCTTCATAATTGTCTTTTGATTTCCTGTCAATACCCAGAAATGTTCCTAACAAATTATCACATATGTTTTTCTCTATGTGCATGACATCCAAATTGTGACGGATGAGGTGATGTTGCCAATATGGAAGATCAAATAAATACTTCTTTTCTTCCAATTATGTGGCACAGAGCTATCATAAAAATATTCCTCCTCCTCCTCCTCATCCTCCTCATCTATGTCCTCATTAATCTCTAAGACTGGTGGATGCCTAACAGTAGATTGAGCAGATCTTGTACGTCGATCTGATGACTTGCCATAAACATGATTGATAACATCCATTTGCCTACGAATAGCTACTCCTGAAGGTGTAGGTGGAGCCCTATCAACCTCTATTGTTCCATCAAGTTCTAAAGGTTGAAACTAAAATAAGTGATCATCCGGTAACCATCGCTGATGCCTCATATAGCAAAACTTTCTACCACATTTTAGCCATCTTGTAAAAGTAGCACTTCCACAACATGGGCAAGCAAGTGCGCCCTTTGTACTCCACCCTGATAAATTTGCATAAGCTGGAAAATCATTTATAGTCCATATGAGAGCAGCTCGTAATTGGAAGTTTTGCTTCAAAGCTGCATCAAATGCATTGACACCCTCCCACAACTGCCTTAACTCACGTATGAGAGGTTGCAAATACACATCAATGTCATTACCTAGCCCTTTTTTCCCTGGTATAATCATCGACAAAATAAATGATGATTGTTTCATACACATCCATGGCGGGAGATTATAAGGAACTAGAATAACAGGCCAAGTGCTATGATTGGTACTCAATGTTCGAAATGGATTAAAACCATCACTAGCAAGTCCAAGACAAATATTGCGAGGATCGAGAGCAAAATCAGGATAACGAGCATCAATATCTTTCCATGCTAAACCATCAGCTGGATGTCTTAATTTCCCATCTTTCACACGATCTCTATCATGCCATCTCATATCCGTGGCCATCTTTGATGACATGCATATTCTTTTTAGCCTTGGAATCAATGGGAAGTACCGTAGAACTTTCCTTGGGTTTTTCCTTCTATTAAGATCTCACTCGCCCTCATCACTACAAACCATGTCAATCGGATTCTCCCAACGTGAAGTCTTACACACCAAACAATTGTTCAACATTGTCCTATCATTTCTTCCATCATCCCAATATAACATGCAATCATTTGGAAATGCATCAATCTTTTCATATCTAAGACCCAATTCATTTATCAACTTTTTTGCTTCATACCAAGAAGATGGAAATGGACACAACATAGGAAATGCATTGGACATCAGTTCAAGCATCATAGTAAAAGACTTCGAAGACCAACCGTTCATGCTTTTCAAATGGCACAAGTGCAAAATGAATGGTATTTTTGAATAATTATTGCACCCAGGATATAATTCTTCCTCACACTGCTTTAGCAACCTATGATAGCAAACTTCTTCATCACTAGGAGTATTCATAGGTTGGTTTTCAGGTAAATTATCACAACCATGGGAATAATCATCGAATCTTGGTTGAAGTGGACTTGAAGATTCAATGGGATGATTTTCAATTCCTTGATCTAATACTCCAAATGCATCTCTCACAAGTGCAGGAATTTCATCTCTATCCTCAACGTTTGGCCTAATGTCATCCATACTAGTAGACACATCATTAGTTGGTTCCCATATTGGTTCTCCATGAAGAACCCATTGGTGTAATTTTTTAGAAATCCATTTTTCATAACATGACTGGTGATCACATCAACCGGATAACAATATCTATTATAACACTTTCGACATGGGCACCATATTTTTCCATTTATAGTCACCTTAGAAGTTGTAAGCTTTAAAAAACTATCAAATCCTGCTAGAAACTTGGTACTAGTCTTGTTTGAATCTATCCAACTTTTATCCATGATAAAATATATTCCCAATTTACTAGAACATTTCAAATGTATCAATGAATCAATAAAAATAATAACTTTCTTTGTATAAATTATAACTTCTTAGCTCTAGAATAACTAATACCATCCAGCATTCATAAGCATGTCATATAAATTTCAGAACTATGTTTGAGAATAATATAATTATAAAACACAATAATAATAAAATTATAAACTAAGACATTTCTTAATTTGGCCACTATATTCATTGACAGGATGAATTTCAAGAAATATATGAACTAAGTAACTAATGTAGATGATTGTTCACATTCTAGCAAAAAATTACATATGCTCATTATTTGTAGATGCTTATTCTAATTGACGGATTAAATTTCCAAGAAATATTAGTCCAATATATAGATTTCAAAGTCAATTTCTTAACATATATATATATATATATATATATATATATATATAAATGTTACTCAAATTGAGAGTGTAGAGAAGAATATTTATACCTCAACAGCAGAAAATTATGCAGAGTCAATATAATTTTTAGATAATGGTAGAGACCAATGGTACCTCAATCCTAGTGTTAAACAATAAATATTGTGGTTCTGCATTCCTATTTTTTTAATTCCTTATACTGGTATCATAACACATTAATGCCCTTATTCATCTCTTACTTCCGAATTCGTTGCAATTAACAGCAGCAACAAAACCAACTAATAATGGTGCAAGCAATATATACACGAGCTAATGTTGTAACTAAAACCAACAAAACCAACTGATGTAACTAAAAATTAGGGAGACGCTAATGTTGTAACTTCTAATTAGGGCTTCTAATTTACTTGTAATCCAATTACACGAGCAGCCGGTGACCAGAGAAGGAAGAAAGCCAGGGACAGGACAGGCAACGCTGAAGCAGGGCAGCGATGGGAGAAGGAATGCTGAAACAGGGCGCACGTTTTACTAATTTGAGAAGGGAAGAAGGCAAACGGGAAGGGGGAGAAGGGGGAGAAGGGAGCAAGACGTGCGTAAATCAGACATTAGCCTGCAACAATGGGGAGGGAAGAAAGCACGGGAGAGAGAGGGTGCAGCTGAAATTTTCGAGTGGGCGGGCAGGTTTTATTTTGGGGTCAAAATTACCGACAGTTTAAAACCATCGCTAAAAACATTACTGACGGTTTAAAACCGTCGCTAATGTTAATGTTTTTTTTGCCGTCAACGATGGTATCGTAAACCGTCGCTAATTAAACGTCTCTATATACCGTTTTTACTGTAGTGTTTACAATCCTACAACTACAAAATGATCCATATCAAGGTGATACACGTACGCCTTTACTTTTGCATCTAAACATATTTCTTGAATATGTTTGAAATGGTTCTTGGCTATCTTGAAGGTGTTTTGAAGTCTTACAATACTTTCTTGAAGATAAAGTCATAAATTATGAGTTTGTTCACGATAATGTTCCAAACACAATCTTAAATGTCAAGTAAGGAGTTGGACCATGTCAAGATGAAAAATTAAATGGTTTGGACGTGGAAAGTTAGACATGCAATGTGGAGACTAAGTGAACTAGGATTTGATAATTATTAGCTAGCATTTCCAAGTTAGTTATGATTTATTTTTAGCTAATTCGTCCCTATCCCAACGTGTATTATAGGGCTAATGGGCTAGTTATTTTCGTGTATATATGCCTATATATACGACATTCATTAAAACTTATATGTTATGCCATATTGAGTAAGGAAGTAAATTCTCTTTGTGAGCAATTAAATCTACCAATTACTTTGTGAAGTTAAGAGTGGTCTTGAGAGGATTCTTTGTATGTTCTTCTCTAGACTTATTCAAAGGGTTTTCTATTTGATTTCTCTTTAATTATCCTTGTTGGGATTATCTTTGTGAGGTTCCTTGAAGTTATAATCCACCATTTATCACCCTCCATCTTCCATTTCATTCGACACATTCACCATTATTTCCATCATCATTCGATTACTTTGAGTGGATAAGTGAGAGTGGATTATGGGTTTTATGTTTGTGGAGATTGAAGTCCAAGATCCATATCATGTTGGTATCAAAGCAAGAGCCACATGATTCATCCTTCTCAAAGGTAACTACTTTTCCAAGTCTTTTATTACACTCATTTTGCTGATTTTTCTTTCATTTTTTCCTCACAAAACCCACACTATTTTTTTCTTTATTTCATCTTTTTTTGTTTTTTTTTATTCTACTAAGAAACAATTCATTAGCATATATTCATCTTTGTAGTACATATCCAATTAAAAACTCATCAAGATCTTGATTTACTTATCATTTATTTCTCATTCAAGAATCCAACAATTTTGTATGATCTCATGCATTAGTTGATCTTCAATCTTTTGTATGCATATTTCACCAAGATCTTGATAAATCTCATCATGATCCATTATTTTATAATTTTTCTCCCATTATTCTCTATTTAAACTATTTTCCTTTGAGTATAGCCTATTCGATTTTCATTGTGGCTAGTACAAAGTTTATAAAGTCATTTATTAAGACCAAAAACTTTCAATGCCAAGGTCTTGAGACAAAGATGGAGAATAAATTGTAGGCTCAAAATGACAAAGTTGAAGGAATGGTAAAGCATATCATAGAAATAAAGGGAGGTCAAATAAATGATAAACTTGAGTATATTGAAGATGATACAAGTAATTTATGTGGCATCACACGTATAAAAGAAAAGAAGCAAGAGCAAGATGAAGAAATGGGATTTAAGATTAATTTTCTAGAATTTTTTTATAGGGCTTTATGTTGATAGTTTTATAGAGTGGTTGCAAATAATGGAGGCTAGTCTTGACTTCAAGGAATATCATGATGTCACGAGATGTAAGCTTACCATTCTCAAAATCATAACGTTTGCATGAACTTAGTTTGATAATCTCAAAATATCAAGAGAAAGAGAAGGTAAAAAAAAGAGGTCAATTCTTAGGAAAAATTAAATAAGTATATAAAAAGGATGTTCATCTTAAGAGAATTGGAGCAAGGGAAATTCATCAAGATGATCTCCTTTAGGTAAGGGTATTTGAGTATTGAGGAGTACACAAGAGATTTCAAAAAGGTTTCCTTGATTTGTGATTTTTAAGAAAGAAATGAACAAACTTATGGAACATTCTGTAGTGGCTTAAATTTTAGCATTTGTGACAAAGTAGAAGTTACTTTATATCGTACACTTTGTCATATGATAATGCTAGTAATCAAGTTTGAATACCAACTCAAGAAGTTAAAGGTATTCTCCAAACCATCTTCCTCAAGTTCGAGTGATCACCATCCTTTTATGAATCCTATTTTGAATTCAAAGGTGGAAGAAAAACTTATATTTTTTTGTTTTAATTGAAAAAGAAATGTTGAATGAAGGTACTAGAGGTAATGCTGCAAATGTAGAGGGTACGGTCATATTGCTAGAGAATGCCCAAACAAGATATTCTAGACTCTAAGAGAGATTGAAGAGATAAGGAATTATGAAAAGGAGAATGAGGTTGAAGATAAAAAGAGTAGATGTCATATGTTTGATCCATGTGAATATGAAAGTGAAGATGGAGAAGAAGAAATGGAAACTTACTTTGTGTTGAGAAATATTAAAGTACTCAAGGATAATGTGCAATATTATCCTAGGGTTTCTTTGAGTCTATATGGTTCTAATTAGATGATTTAGCCATTATATGATTCAAAGTTTCATGGGGATTATTCCATGATTTACAATGATGATTTCAAGCTTAGAAAAAAAAGTTTGTATGGTGTGAAATCAAGATGAAAGAATGCATGGAGTTGAAGGTTGACTAAAAGCCATGTGTAGTGTTTGATTATCATGTATTCTACGAGTTTCCTGGATTACTATTTTATGATGATCCCATGGTGTACTGAATAAGATATTGGAAGATGTTCAAGAATAAGAATCACCTTGAAAAGTATATTTAGATTTTGTTACTATTTACTCTCTAATGCATAAATTTGAGGTCAATTCTTCAAAAGGGAGAATGATATGGTTGCATCCTTGTTTCTGCATTTTAACATATTTCTTTAATATGTTTGGAAAGGTTCTTAGAAATCTTGAAGGTGTTTTGAAGTCCTACAATGCTTTCTTGAAGATCAATCCATACATTAAAACTATTTGCATGATAATTTTCCAAACATAACCCCAAATGTCATGAAAGGAGTTGGACCATGTCAATATCAATAGTTTAAGGGTTTGGACATAGAAATTTAGCCATGTAATGAGGATAACAAGTCAACTAGGATTTAATAAATATTAGCTAGGGTTTCCAAGTTAGTTAAGATTTATTTTTAACTAATTCCCCCTATCCCAACATGCATTATAAGGATAATGGACTTGTTATTTTCATGGGTGTATGCCTATATCTATGGAAATCATTCAACACTTGTATATAGCACAATATTGAGTAATGAAGTAACGTATCATTGTGAGACATTAAAATTTTCAATTACTTTGTGAAGTTGAGAGTTATCTTTAGAGCATTCTTTAAGTGGTCTTCTCTAAAAAATTTTTTTTCAAAGATTTTTTCTATGTGAGTTCTATTTGATGATTCTTATAGGATCTGTGTTTGTGAGGTTCCTAGAAGTTATAATTCAGCATTTACCATCATCCATCTTCCATTTCATTCGACACATTCACCATTAATTCCATCATGATTCGATTAATTTTAGCAGATATATGAGAGTGGGTCATGAGTTTCATGTGTTGCGGAAATTAAATTAGATGCCATTAATTCCTCATCATTCAATTAATTTTAGTAGATTTATAAGAGTGGGCTATGAGTTTCATGTTTATGGAAATTGGAGTTGAAGATCCACATTATAATTTTGACATCGTTATGTGTAAAGAATCAAAATAATTTTTCATTATCATGTACAATCATATAGAATCTTGATTATACGAAAAATTCTACCCTTTTTAGATATCTAATCACTCCATATAGAATTTAAGGTAGAATAAAAAAAATTCTTATAGAATTTGACAAAAATATTGGTAAAAGTTGTAGTGTTTTTATGATTGTAACACTTCATATATTAGGTTTATAATTTATTACAATTCACTTACTTAATGACTATATGATGGTGTTTGATCTACTTTTGGAAATTTATGTTTTTCTAGATTTGCAAATGATTTTGAAAATTTAGGAAATATGGGAAGAAATTATTTTTCTAAGGGAACTAACTAAAAGGTTGTATGAATCAATTGATCCATATGTTTTTTAGTTTGATTCTTATATTAGGGTTATTAACCTAGTGATATTAATAAATTGATTAATTTTTGGAACTAGTTGATGGGTATGCAAGAGTCATTAATAGGTTCTCCTAACTAGAGAAATTTTTTATTTGGATATTAACTGAACAAGTTATTCTAATGATCTTAAATTTTGGTAATAAAGCTTTGAAATATTTTATAAATCATCTCTAGTTGTGTGTGACCATTCATCCAAGAATTTCACTACCGCTACTGGATTTGGAGGAAAAGATTTATAAAAAAATTCTTTATAACCTCACCAAAATTATCATCTCCTTCCTCGATTCTCTCTCCTCTTTGCTTCCCTAAAATGGATGATCTCATTTGTGAAACCTCTTCAAATCTTTTGAACTTTCTTCCTTCTCATTTTTCTTTTTTTTTTTACCAATTTTGTGATTCATATTTTTAATGGTGCATTGCCTTGGAGCTCTTTAGCTATCATCATTCTGACTATAGGAGAAGTCAACTCTATTTATTTTGAGATTTACCTATATCTATCCCAATATGATATGGAGAGTTAAGGTTTTAAGTTACATAACACATTCCCCATTAGATTGTTGTCTTATTATTGAGCTAGAAAACTTTTTCTCTTTGGTTACTCTTGAACACCAAAACTTTTTGTTTTCTTTTCTTCCCTCTCCACTTTCTTTCTTTTATCTTCCTGGTCTCTACTTTTGAACTTTTGCATCTCTACTCATCTTTTGAAGACTCTTTGTTGTTTTACTCTTATGAAATATAGGGATAAGTATAGGAAAAGATCGAGGTTTTGAATAATTCCCTTGGTTTTCATGTTAGGTAGATCTTATATTTTCTAATTTTTTGTAAATTCTAGTTTTTCTTTACATGTTATATGCTTTTATGGAGGTTTTATTGAGTTTTAGTCTCTTCATTTAAGGATTTCAATGTTTGAACACTTTTAGCTAAGAATTTTTCCTACTTTTGTTTTTCTTGTGCTTTATTAGAGGTAATTCATTCTTCCTATCCGGTGTAGAGTGACCGAGCATGTGTGCTAGTTTAGGTTTGGATTTTTAGTTTTTAAGTTTTAATATTTAGGGTAGTAATTAGTGTTTTTTGTGAAGCAAGCCCTGAGTTTTGTTATTTTGAAAAATTATGTTTTTAGGCATGTATCCTAAAGATTAGTTTGAAATTAATCATGATTGAGTTGTTGAGTATAATTGACCATTATTTTACAAGTTTCAAATGATGTTCATATGATATGGTTGATGTTGAAGCCATAAACATGCATAAAAAGTTGCATGCGCAAAATTTTTTCCTAGAGTGACGGATTGGTTCAATCAAATTGATAGACTAGTTATTGGAATTTTCTAATGGCTAGGCCAACCCATTGATTAGTTTTTCTATTTTTTGAATTTAAAATATTTAGTCATTGGTTGAACCCATAGGCTTATTTGGCAGGACTGATGAAGTAGTTTTTAAAATAGTCAACAAGTTAGGCTAACCCATCAATTGGTTTTAGCATAGGGACTAGGGTGAAGTAGTACCAAACTGATCAATTAGTTTATAGAACCTGTAACACCCATGTTATGTGTGTTTATGAAGTAAGGTGTTCTCAGGAAATAGGAGTATGAGTATGTGGGGGTAGAATATTAGAGGTAAAAATAATGAAGAGAGATGAGAGAGAAAAAGTAAGAATATTATATTTTGATTTATAACATCTAAAATGATTACAATAGCCCCTACATAAATGATTAATATATAGGAGGAAATGGAAAACAAAATGTGTAGTCAAGGATAGAAAGTTTCCATATCCTATGTATCCCAAACCCAAAAATATGGATGATTACTGGTTTTTGGACCTAAATTCAATTTCTTGATAGTCTTAGATGGAGAAAAAAGCACATATCGCCACTCATTCATAATTTCATTTACAGTAGTAACCACTTCTCTAGGGTAAGCAAGTTCAATATTTATTAAAAGATCAATGGTCATAATAACACATTAAGGGTGTCAAACAAGAAGAACTTATTAATTATCAATATATAAAACTACACCCTAAAAGACCGATGTCCAAGCTTACATATTAATGTGTCCATTAGACACACACATACTCAGAATGACAAATAAAGTTACACATAAATGATCATCCGACACTATATATAAAACATTGAGTGTTAAGTAACACACATCAAATAAGAATGAATAAGTTACATATAAACAAACATTGAACACCACAAAAATAATATTGAGTGCTTCTAACACCTCTTTTTTCACTCCTAAAAATTTTTCATTTTGAAAACCTTATGAAAGCATAAAAATACTATATATTTAGGAAAAACTAGGTGTTATTGCTGCACCTAATATAGGATTGTAATACCCCTAAAATTTACTACTAAAAAATTTCGTTTAATGAAAAGGTTTAGAAGAAGTGAAATAATAAAACCATAATTTTTGGGGATATTACAGCCACACTTAGTACCAAACCGGTTCACTCCTATAGTTCTATTACTAAGTGTTAAGGTTGAATAGAATTAACATCAAACACCAGTCGATAATTAAAATGAGCATTCCTAAAAGAACTGAATCATTCACCATACAAAAATTTAGAGTGTAGTAAGCAAAAGAGTTACAACCCAAAAGTAAGGATTTAAAGTTCTAAACAATAGAAAACACCGTACAATAGAATAAAACTAAATCATAACGATACAGGAAAAATGAAATGGAAGCTAGAATCTGGCCTTGTCACTCTCAATCCGCAAGCTAGGTCTAGCCTCAACTCTCAGCCCTGCCCAATGCCTCGCAAGTGTTGTAGGCATAAAAAATGGCATCACTGACCTGCACAAAGTTAAAATGGCATCTTACTCATGGGAATAAGTAGTACCCATGAAACGGGTGCTTAGTATGCTATATACTGAGTAAGGTAATCATGCACTAAGGCAAACACATAAGGGCACAAAGTACAAGCACGATAACATGACAACATACAATCTCTCAGATAAATAGAGGCCAAGCTATAGTTCGGATAAACTGGTTAGTTAATCTATTAATAGTACTCATTTCACACCATAATTTTTATTGATCCACGTGAGTAAGGGAACCCTACTATTATAATTGGTGGATCGGTAACTTACACGGCAGAACGCACCTGACCACTATTATATACTAGTGGATTGGTCTTCACGACAAGATGCTCTTGGCCACTATAATGCCGGTGGATCGGTCTAGCCCCAACTCTCATGGTGTTCCACTGTAAGTACTTAGTGTCTTTTATATATCTTATCAAATTATGGTTTGGTTTATTGAGCTTGGGATTTTCCACTATTATAGCCGGTGGATCGGTCACTTATGGGGAAGAATGCACCAAACTATTATTATATGCCAATGGATCTATCTGCAGGGCATCCTGGCACCTAGCCACTACTATATCGATAGATCAGTCTAGGCCCAACTCGATCTTCCACTTTACATGATTAATTTTTTATCATGTCTTATTCAACAAGTTCCACCCTGGACATGCATGACTAACTCCATCTACGCTTATCCTCTCAAGAGGGCCTGCCTTATATCTTAAGACATTTGCACCTCCTAACTCACCCAACATCCTTTCCTTATTCCACTACTCACACTAGGGGCCCAACTCCTATATGTGTGGGTCAAGGCCCACTACTGAAAACCAATAAGCCCATTCATAGTCTTCCCCAAGGTTTTCTCCAAAAAACCCTAATTTAGGCCTATGTGGCCCATCCTTCTCTACCTCACGCAACCTAACTATTTTAACACCCTGCACATCAAAACCCTTAGATTCAACCCTCATCATCTCACACTACTCCTCCAAATACACGCTGACCACAAAACCCTAGGTGACCACACCAAACCCTAGCTGGCCATGGCAACCCTAGTATCCCCCTTTCCATATGTCACCCTTCCATTTCTCACCTTCCACTCTTGCTTCCAATGATACCCATGCTCACCCCACTCATGATAATCCCCCATTCTCAACTCATACTCCACTTACCCTCATTTACTTTCCCTTTTTCCACCCTCTTAAATTAGGGTTTCCTCCCAAACCCTAGCTCGGTCTCATATGCACCCTTATACTGTCTCATGTACTATTTTTCACCTAACGCCTCCAATCACCCAAAAAACTCTTCCCTTACCTTCCTCAAACCCTAAGGTAACTTTCCATATGTAAAGTTCACCCCCATGTGGACTCTATTCATCCCATGCAAACCCCCAAAGTTTTTCATGCAAAACCCTAAAACTCCCATGAAAAACCCTAGATACTCCCATGCAAAACCCTATGTTCTCCCATGTAAAGTTCATCCACATTATTTTACTTAAAGTCCCCTTTTATTCTTCCTCTCATGGATCATGGGATGTTTAGGTCAACCCTACATTCCTTGGTTAATTTATTCCCCCTTGGCCAACTTACTTCCCCTTGGTCCATTTCTTCCCAAATTTTCTTTTTCATCCTTCCACCCCATATCACTACATTCATTTTCCTATAATGCATGTCCTAAAAGGGTCATATCACATCACATTACCATTCACAACACAAACATATTGTACACATGCCATAAGAGTACATAAGAGCATACCTCAACTATAAGCTGCGATGCACATAAAACAGTTATAACAATAGGAAAAGATACATAACATATAATTATACATGGGATCTAAGGCATATAAAAATACATCACACATAAGGCCTTATCTACAACCTTACCTAACACGACGCCGGTCTTGAAGCATACTCTTACGCCTTCTTAGGGTTTTGACAGGTTTCACCTATAAGAGGAAAAAAATAAGGATTAGTTTTTCTCCTACCAAAAATATTATTATTTCCTATTTTAGTATAAGATTAGGGTTACTATTATTTAAGGGAACTTTAGAGGTAAAAAATTTTTTATCCTCAAGTTAGACTACTAGATTATTACTAGTCAAAATAGATTTATGTTAATATTTATAGCTATATTTATGTTATTATTGTACTCCTTATTTCATCCATCCTTGAGGGGATTAGTTATAAAAGTATTTAAGGAAAGTATATTGGTGTTATAGTGATATATGAAATTTTTGTGTTATTATCCTATGTAAAAATATTATTTATTCCTCATTATTTATATAACATTTAATCTTTTCTTGAGTTTGTCTCTTTTGGATAGATTTTTCAAGTGGAGATAAAAATGAAAAAATCCAAATGAGAAATCAAAGGAAAGAGGAAATAAAGTAAAGAACATATCAAGAGAAATGGAATCAATGAAAAAAAAGACAAGAAATAAAGAATATACATCACAGGGAAGTTTGTGTTGAAATTTCATAAATAGATAATGAAGGGTCAAGAAATAAGGTACCCTCATGTTTCCTAACACGGGTCGTGTTTTGTCATCAGAACACACAATCTTAGTTTTCAAATTAGCAATTGGTAGTGGGTTCAGGGAAAAACACATAATTTGAATTTATGATTCTAAAAGAAATTTAATTGAATTAATGGATGGAATTGAATGATCTCGCATCATTAGTTAAGAATTTAAACTAATTAGATTGGTCACCTATTTAGTTTAGATCATAATCAAAGTTAGAATAACAAAATTAATGCGTAATTGTTAACTAATATTTTCAAAGCAGAAAAAGATTAATTATTAATCTTTTCTATTAATTCTTACGATTACATGATCACAACTTATATGATTATGGTCATAGTTGAATGCTATCCATTCCTAAAGTTTCCATTAGTTGAATCCAAATTTCTTAACCTAGGTTATTAATTGGCTAGATGATAAATTGAGAGCTTATTTGATGTGAAGCAGAATGAGTGGTTTTAAAATTCCCTACTTTTATGCAGTTTTATAATGATAAGAATGAATTCTAAATTAAGGACATGGATGAAGGATCACAGAAGGTAGTTATTCAAACTAGATTTGAAAGCCTCACATATATAATTCTCAAAGGATCTCTAATGAAGAAACACATAGTAAACTTCACTAGATAACTCTATACAAACCCACATAGGAAAGGTATAAAGAGTTTCTAAATTATCACTCACAAAGATAAAATAATTTAGAGATAAATCTATTTTACAAATCACACATATAACTTAAACATAGAACAAAGAAACTCCAACAGGGTTTTGATGAGAGAAAACTAGATTTAATAACTCAATTCAACTATCATCCTCAAATAATGAGTTTACATGCGATATTTACAGAATCATATCCGCCTCATCATATATCCTCCTTAATAATAAGATAAATTAAATCTAAATATCATATTTACTAATTAAATCACTACTCACATGAATAGTAATCTTCTATGACAATAATCATAATTAAATTCTAACAAAATCTTAAGAAGATAAGATTCATCATAATATAAAAGATAAACACTATCTAATTTCTTAATGATTAAGGAAATAAATTGACTAACTAATATCCTAACATAATTATCAAATAATTCAATAACAACATAGCTAATAAATATAAAATTAAATGGCGTCCATAATGCTAATTACGACACCTTATCTAATAGTGTATAAACATTAATCTTGACACATATATGGTAAAGCAATCATAGCTTTGTGTAGAAAATTTAATTTTGAGATCCGAAATATATGTTAGACTCCTGATTTAATGATATTTCCAATGATATCCATATTATAGAGTAAATAATGATCTTCAAATTTTACCCTTGATTCCTTCTTTCATTATGCATAAAACAATCTTCAAAATCTTGGAATTTTTTTTTATATCATCATTCAATTTATTAGAATTAAGAGATAACAAAGAGACGAATTATTGTGAGTTTCTATAGGTCAATATCAGATCATTTAGAATTATTCCTTTCTATATGATTATTAGATATCCTAGTTCCATAATCAACATCTTCTTATCCTTATTCATTAATTAGTGAGTAACATATTTATTATTTATCCATAATATAGGAATTAGTGATAGAAATTAATGTTATTGAATAATCAGGATTTTAGCATTGATTACATAGTTATTGGTTATAAACCATTCCTTATGGGTTTGAATTCATTTTTCCATCCACTACGTATTTGGAATTAAGATTTATTTATTAAATTTGTTGTGTAGATTCCAGCGCATTAAATTTTTAGTGTCGTTGTTAGGGAATGACCGTTATAATCTTTATTTCTGTTTTTTATGTTATTTATTATTTTTTGCTTTTAATAATTTCTCCAATTGTACTTATTTATTCTTTAATTGTGTATAACCCTTCAACACTGGCATTTGAGGCCATTTGCAGTTGAGCATCAAGGAAATATCATCCCACTAATAGACCCTAATTCTTCTTTTCCTATTGTAAACTGAACATGAAGAAGATTGGAATACACTCGTCATATTCCATTACCATTTAAAGGAAATTATATAGATTTGGAGGAAGACCACATAGAGGATTTGTTTAATTTACCTTGTCACATCGATCCACCTATGGTAGATAGAACTCTGAAGGAGCTAGTTGCTCTTGCTTTCAACCCAAACCTTTTATGCATTAATTATCCTATAAAAAATAATACTTATGAGATCAAACCTAGTTTAATATGTGCTTTACCCATTTTTACAATATTTAGGGAAAACAAATTAATGGGTTTAGGATGTTTCACCAATCCAAATAGGTTCCTTAAGTAATTCCATATCGTATGTTCCGGTATGAAACCAACTGAAGTAAGTGTAGAATAACTTAAACTTAAAGCTTTCCCTTTTTCTTTAGTTGATGTAGCAAAAGAATGGTTGTATGAATTATCAACAGACTCTATGAATACTTGGTCGATACAGAAGGTTTTTCTTGAAAAATATTTCCTTCATTTAGAGCAATCGACATAAGAAAAGAAATTTGTTTTATTAGGCAAGATGGAGGAGAGTTACGACATGAATATTAGGAATGTTCAAGAAGTTATATGGTAGTTTCCCCAATTAATAAATTAGTGAGTAATTGTTAATATAACACTTTTATGAATTATTATCTCATGTGGATCGAAATATGATAGATGCTACTAGTTGTGGTGCGTAGGTTGATAAAACACCTACTGAAGTTAAAAGATTAAATGCTAATATGGAATCTAACTCTTAATATCTTAGTAGGGGTAGTACTTCTGTATCTTAATTGGTGAAAGAGGCTAGTATTGCTAAACACAAGTATCAAATTTGATATCACTAGTAAAGAATGTTGTGAGTGACAAAATTACTGCAATGGTATGTGGAATTTATGCTTTTACTAGTTATCCTACTGATATGTGTCCTACTTTATAGGAAGAATAACAAGTGAATGCTTTTAGAGGATAACAAATGCCAAAGAGTAATGATCCTTATGCTCCAACATATAATCCAGGATGGAAGGTTCATCCTAACATAAGGCAGGAAAGAATCAACATGTTAGTAATTCATATTTCCAACCATCAGTTTATTAGAATAAAAAAGGATCAAATCTACCTCCTAGACTCCTTTCAAGTTACAAAAAACCACCAGAGACCACCATTTCAACCATTACCTCCCATACTAGTTCAATAACCTTAGGAAGAATACCTTTAGAAGATTTGGTAAAATCTTTGGCTACCAAAACATTATAGTTTCAACTAGAAACTAGAACTGATATCAAGAACTTGGAGGATCAAGTGAGTCAATTGGCAGATTCCTATAAGATATTAGAAGCACAAGGGTCCTAAAAATTCTTAAGTCAAATGGAAAGGAACCAAAGGGAAAATGCTAGTGCTATCACAACTCAAAGTGGGAAATAATTCGCAGGTATAAGGCAAGCGAGTGGAGAGGAAGAAATAAGCAAAGAAGAAGATGAGACAGTCGTTGAAAAAAGATAAATTGAAAATTCTCCACAGATAGCTAAAGATAATTATCTTACTATCAAAATTACTACTTATTTTCCTAGTAGGTTTGTAACACCCCAAAATTCACTAATTTTGTTTTTTGAAAAGCGGAAGAAATTAAGATAGAAACACTTAAAACCTGTGAATTCTGGGAATGTTACCGCCACACTTAGTACCAGACCGGTTCTCTTCGACCGTTCCAGTACCAAGTGCTAAGGCTAAAGGAAATAGTAATCCATCAATTATAAATCAAGACAACTAAACTCCGAAAGCATTAAACGGTTGTAAAACAAAAGTCAGAGTACGCATAAAGATTTATTATTCAAATTAAAAGGAGAAATAGCTTACAACCGATAAAATATTAACAAAAATAAATAGAATTACATAGAGAATGAAATATGGCCACAACTCTCTCGAACTTGAGCCAACCACAACTCAACACACAGCCCCACCGGATATCTCACCCACCTGCACAAATCAGAAGGGCATACTACTCGTGGGAATGAGTAGCACCCATGAAAAGGGTGATCAGTACGCTACGTACTGAGTAAGGTAACCGAGCACTAAGGCCGACACATAAGCACACAATCCATGCAGATTAATAACAGGGCATAATCCAACATAGCAATATAAAGGTATATGAACAATTCAGGTAAAAGTACAAAGGCCCATATAATCCAGATTAATTGTTTAATTAAACTCTTAGTAGAATCCAATTCACACCATGCCTTTTATCAATCCATGTAAGTACAGGAACACCCCACTATTATTGCCAGTGGGCCGGTCACTTGCGGGACAAAGTCCACACCACTATTATTTGCCAGTGGACCGGTCACTTGCGGGACAAAGTCCACACCACTATTATTTGCCGGTGGATCGGTCTGGTTCCTGCTCACATGGAATTCCATTGTAAGTAATTAGTATCTTTTAAACGTTTGTAACTCTGGTTTGTTTTTATTGAGCTCGAGTCACCCCACTATTATTACCGGTGGGTCGGAAACACACAGGTACAAATCCTGACCACTATTATTACCGGTGGATCGGTTACACATAGGACTACACGTCCTAACCACTATTCCTGACCGGTGGATCGGTCTGGACTCTGCTCAATAATCTTCCACTTTAAAAGATTAGTATCTTAAATATTTTATTCAAAGGCTTTCACCATGGACATGCATGAATCATAAAATTCCACCCTCATAATTACACTTTAATTACCACAAGCACATGATAACACAAAAACCCTAATCAGCCACCTCATACCTCAATTAACCACAACAAACCATAGTTAACCACTCCAAACCCTATTTAACCATAACAACCATAATTAGCCACTCCACGCCTTAGTTAATCATAACAGACCACAATTATCCACTCCAACCCTAATTAATCACAACAGCCCAGAGTTCATTACTCCAAACCCTAATTCAATCTCTTCTATACCCTCATGATGCTCCACGTACTATTTTTCATCCAAAATAGTTCAACACCCGAGTAATACTTACATTACCTTCCTTACATCTCAAATTAACTTTCCACACATAAATTTTATACCCATGCAGACCTTAATCTCCCCATGCAAACCTTCGAACCTTTTTCATGCAAACCCTAAAATTCCATGTGAAACCCTAATTTCAACCATGCAAACCCTAATACCGCTATTCAACCATCAATGCTAACATGTAAACCCTAATACCACTAAACAACTATAAATACCACCATACAAACCCTAATACCACCATATAACCATAATTACCACCATACAAACCTTGGTAACATCATACAAACCCTAATACCACAATATAACCATAAATACCACCATACAAACCTTAGTAACATTATACCAATCCTAATACCACCATGCAACCATTAGTACCACCATTCAAACCACGATTCTGCCATATAAAACCCTAAGTTTAATCCATAGAAAAACCTAAGATTTGTCCACATAATACAATTGATTAGATTCTCCCCTTTCATAACCACAATTTAGATTCCCCCATACAAGACTATAAGTTAGATTCTCCCACATAAAATCATAAATTAGAATCTCCCAAGCAAAACCATAAATTGGATTCCCCCAAACAAATCATAAATTAGATTCTCCCAATTAAATCATAAATTAGATTCTCCCATTTAATATCATAAATTACATTCTCCCAAATAACATCATAAATTAGATTCTCCCTAACAAACCACAAATTCAATTCTCCCATATGACATCATAAATTATATTGTCTCCCACGAAACCCTACATTTCCTATTTTACTTTTCCACCCATAAATCATTAAGATACTTAGGTCAACTTACATCTCTTGGTCAACTACTTTCTCCATCCTCATTTTTCATCCTCTTTCCCACACAACCACATTAACATTCTCACATGCATGTCTTACAGGATCACAACACATATCATCATACATAAATAATACACATCCCATACAAAAACATACTTCCATGCCACGTCATGTCATATACGACATAATTAATACTCATGAACATATAATGCATAGCATATGAAGCACATCATGCATAGAAGCACACAATGGCCTTAGTAAACCCTTACCTAAAATGTCACTGGTCTTGGAGCACGCTCCTACGCCTCCTTAGGGCTTTGACCAAATAATAACATATTAATAAAATAACTTTAACAAAATTATAACTTTCCTAAAGACATAAAAATAATAGAGATATTATAAACCTTGTTAATACAGGGTTAAAGACTTTACCCTAATAATAATAATGATACTAATATAACAATATCAAAGATAATAAAACTAATATCAATGAGAATATAAATAATAATAGCAATAATAATAATAATCATAAAAATAATAATGATGATAATAACAATAATAACATTACTAAAAATAATAATGGTAAAATATTTGCATTAATAATAATGGAATAAGAATAATAGAAATTTGAAATATATAATAATAATAATAATTATACTTATAACATATTAATATTAATAATAGTAATAAAAGAAATAATAAGGGGAATAATAATAAAATTGAATTAAGATATAATAAGGCTTCATCCCTCAACATAAATAATAATCAAACAATAATACTAATAATAATAATAATAATCAAAAATATTAAGAATATAAATATTAAGAATAATAATAATGGTATTTATATGAAAATAATTGAAATAAATTAAATCAAGGCTTATAATAATATGGAAAATGGTTGAGACGGTGTAGGGTTCAACCCTAGTCTGGTGGGAATAGGCGGCACCGGCGGTGGTGCATGGCGGCGGCGGCGGTGGCCGGAAAAATAAAAGAAAAGAGGGAAAGATGGATGTTGGGAAAAAGATAGGGAGAATTTAGGTGATATAAGAGGTGTTTATTGTTGCCCAGAAGGAGAGGGACAAAATGATGGTGGTGGTGCAGCCAACTGTGGCGGCGCACGGCGGCGGACGGTGGTTTAAAGTTTCGGGGTAATCAAATTCCGGCGAAACGAGTAACCATCTTTGCATGGTTATTGAGGCTCGTACAAGAAGAATCGAAGGTTGAAAAAGTTTGGTTAAGTAGAGGGCATTGCAGGGAATAATTTGGGATGCTGCGGTGGCGCGGAGGTTGGTTGTCGGCGAAGGACGACGCGTCTGAAGTAGAGGTGGCGGCAGCTCTGGCTGAGGGTTTCCGGGGAAGAAAAACTCCAAAAACTCCTATAACAAGGCTATTTATGGATGTTGGAATGGATAATGAGAAGCTGGAGGTCGACATGGAAGTGTTAAATGCAAGAATTTGGGTGGCCGGTGGCAGTAAACGTTCGGGCATCGTTTGGTTTTCCTCGAAATTTTGTGAGGCTGGGGAGAAGGAACAGGCGATATTTAATGTCCCATATTATGCCAATTTATTCCTGTAGTTAAGAGGAAGACAATGAGGCAAGAAACGGCTGATATTATTCACCGTAGCCAGAGATGCCATTGACGATGCCGGGACTGCACCATCGTCGACGGAGGAGAAGGGAGGAAGAAGGAAGAAGGAAGGGAGGCGGTCCGGTCGGCCAGGAAAGAAAAGAAAAAGGGAAGAATTGGGCGGTTCGCAACGGTGAGGGCGTCATTAAATGAAACGACGCGTTTTAGTGGAAAAGAAGGCAAAACGCGGCGCGGCACGGGGCTGAAGGAGGACGTCGCGGGCTGGGCCGAAGAGGAAGGAGAAAAAGAAGACTGGGCCGCAACTGGCCCAGTTCGGGGAAAAAGAAGAGGAAAAAGAAAAAGAAGAAAAAGAAAGAAAAAGAAAAGGAAAAAGGAAGAAAGAAAAAGAAAAAGGGAAAAAGGAAAGGAGAAAAAATTCGATTAGGGCCAAATAAATTGTTCTAAATATTGAGGATATTTAAAAATAATAAAATTTAAATAAAATAATATTTAAATCCCTTTTAAGGGTAAAATAAGATTTTTGAAAGATTTTCCATAAATTCCATTTTAATTAGTAAAACACCCAAATTTTCTTCCATTAAATTTTTTATAAAAATAATATTAATTTGGAACTATTTTCTCTTTCTTATTTTAAATAAAATAATTTATTCAGTTAATTCCCAAATTAAAATCTTTAATTAGTTAAAATACCCAAATTCTCTCCTAATAAAAATACTTATAAATTTATTCTGGATTTTCCCTAATTAATTTCCTTTTTTTAAATAAAATAATTTACTTACTTAAATTTTATAATCAAACCTCATTTAAATATACTATTTAAAATCAGGAATTTTTGGGGCATTTCAAGGTTGGCATGAAACAAGAAGTTGAATTATGATAATGAGATGTTTGACATATTTAGAAAGGTGGAGGTCAATATCCGTCTAATTAATGTAATTAAACAAGTGCCTAAGTATGCAAAATTCCTTAAGGATTTGTGTACTAACAAAAGGAAATTGAAGGGGGATGAAAAGATGAGTGTGGGAGAGAATGTATCAGTAATTTTGCAAAGGAACTTCCACCAAAGTGCAAAGATCCATGTATTTTTACCATCCCTTACAAGATTGGAAACACGAGGTATGTAAGATATATGCTTACTTTAGGTGATTTAATTAATGTGATGCTTTTATCTATCTTTAATCCACTATGTCTAGGTCCTTTTAAGGAAACTCATGTTATTATTCAGTTAGCTGATAGAGCTAACACATATCCTAAATGAGTAGTTGAAGATGTCTTGTTCAAGTAAATGAGTTAGTATTCCTTGCAGATTTTTATGTGTTAGATATGCAAGATAATAGTTCATCTAAGCCTTCTCCTATATTTTTAGGTAGACCATATGTAAAAACTTCAAAAACAAAAATTGATGTACAGGATGGAGTTTTAACTCTAAAGTTTGATGGTGAAGTCATTAGGTTTAACATATATAACTCAATGGGATATCCTACAGATTGTGAATCGGTCTCTATGATATATGTTATTGAAGATTTGACTAAAAAGGTTTATTAATTATCATCTAAAGATCCCTTAGAGGTAACCTTAACTCAATTCTTAGAAACTAAATTTTTAGAAAATTTGAATAAGAAGTTTGAAGTTGATGAGGAAATCAAAGAGATAGTGGCTGCTTTAGGAGCATGTCTTGGTAGAATCAGAATGTTTGTGGAATTACCATTGACACTGGATAGACCTCTACCTTCTATAGAGAAATCACTAGAAGTGGATTTGAAAACTTTAGTTGACCATCTTAAGTATACATTTTTAGGAGAGAAAAATATCCTTCCTATTATCATCTCTAGTGACCTAACACCCAAACAAAAAGAAAACTTGTTAATGTTTTAAAGAAGTATAAATCTACTTTGGGTTAGATGGTTGCTAATATTAAGGGTATTAGTCCTTTAGTGTGAATGCACTGGATTTTAATGGAGGATGATGTTAGGCCTAGTAGAGAAGTACAACATAAGCTAAATCTAATTATAATGGAGGTTGGAAAGAAAGAGGTGTTCAAATTATTATCTCTTGGAGTCATCTATCCAATTTCTAATAGTAGTTAGGTTAGTCCTCTCTAATTGATACCCAAGAAAAGAAGAATCATTGTAATGGAGAATGAAAAGGGAGAAATGGTTCCTACTAGAGTTCAAAATTGTTGGAGGGTGTGTGTAGATTATAGGAAGTTGAATTCCGTAATTACGAAATATCATTTTCCTCTACCATTTATGGATCAAATGTTAGAGAGATTAGTGGTTCATGCTCACTATTGCTTTCTTGATCTATATTCTGGATATGTGTAGGTTCCCATAGCTCTATGTAACACCCCCAAATTTACTACTGAAAAATTTCATTTAATTAAAAGGCTTTAACGGAAGCAAAAAGATAAAACTGTAAATTTGGGGCATTAGTGCCATACTTAATACCAGATCGGTTTACTCCAACAGTTCCAGTACTAAGTGCTAAGGCTAAATAAGGTTAACATCAAATACAAGTCATTAATAAAACACAACTCGTTAGTAAAACACAAGTCAAACAGAAATTAGAGTGCGATTTAGGATTACATTCCAAAGAGTACGTAACTAGAGTTGTTCGAAACCTAAAGGATTATTCGACACCACATAACTAAAATAAAATAATACTTGGTCCAATAATGAAACAAAGTCTTTCCAAGTCGCTCTCGATTCCCAAGTCAGATCTAGGCTCAACGCTCAGCCCCACTCGATGCCTCGTAAGTGTCGTAGGCATTGAAGATGTCATCCTCTACCTGCACAAGCTCAGATGGGTTTTCTACTTGTGGGAATGAGCAGCACCCATGAAACGGGTGATCAATACACTACGTACTAAGTAAGGTAACAGATGCGCTAAGGCCGACACATAGAGCATGCAACATAAGAATGATCATATAGGCAACATACAATAATACATGTGATAAGGCCAGGTTACTTTTCAGGTAACTTATTCTTTAGTCCTCGTAACAATATGTTCATTCCACACATACTCTTTAATAGTCCATGTGATTTTGGGAACCCCACTATTATAGCTGGTGGACCGGAATACATACAAGGCAGAGCGCTCCTGACCACTATTATTCACCGGTGGACCGGTCTCTAGGGCATAACGCTCCTGGCCAGTATTATTCGCCGGTGGACCGGTCAAGCCCCGACTCACATGGTGTTTCACTGTAAGTGCTTATTGTATTTCCCATGGCTTAGCTTCATTACGTTTGGTTCGTTGAGCACGGAATCCCCCACTATTATAGCCGGTGGACCGGAAATCATGCAGGGAAAAACTCTCCTGGCCACTATTATTCACCGATGGAACAGTCTCTAGGGCACCCCGGCTCCTGGTTACTATTATTTACCTGTGGACCGGTTTGGGCCCGGCTCAACAATATTTTGCTTTAAAGGGATAATATCTTATTCGTGTCTTATTCGATAAACATTACACCCTTAACATGCATGTCATCGATGTTCTACTTCTATCCTCTCAAGGGGGCTCGTCCCATATTTTAAGACTCCTGCACCCATTATCACGCCCCAACATCCATTCCCCCTTACACTTACACATAATGAAAGACCAACTCCTAAGGGTGTGGGTTAACGCCCAACTGAAATGCCCCGAAAAGTTCTAATTTTAAATAGTATATTTAAATGAAATTTATTATGATAGTTAATTAAATATAAATTATTTGATTAAAATAAAAGGAAATTAATTAGGAAAAATTAAGAAGAAACTTATTACTATTTTTTAATTAGGAGAAATTTGGGTATTTTAGCTAGTTAAGGATTTTATTTTAGAAATTAACAAAATAAATTATTTTATTTAAAATAAGGAGGATAAAATAGTTCCAAATTAATATTAATTTTATAAATAATTTAAAGGAAGAAAATTAGGGTGTTTTGCTAATTAAAATGGAATTTATGGAAAATATTTTAAAAACCCGGAACTAGCCTAAAAAGGGAATTTAATATTTTTGTTAAATAAATATTTTATATTAAATACCCAAAATATTCTAATTTATTTATTTAAACCCAAAACCTTATTTTCTTCCTTTTTCCTTTTTCCTCTTTATTTTTCTTTTCTCCTTTTCTTTCTTTTCTTTCTTCCTCCTTCTTCCGCCGATTGGGCCAGGCGCGGCCCAATCCTCTTTCTTTTTTCTTCCTTTCTTCTCCCGCGGCCCAGCGGCGCTGGCCTTCTCCCTGCGTGCGCCCAGACGCGGCGTTTTGGTCAATTTTATGTCGAGACGCTACGTCTCGTTAAGTGAGGGCCTAACCGGCGCGCGAACCGCCTGGTTCTCCCCTTTTCTTTTCCTTGGCCAACCGGCCCACCTTCTTTCTTCTTCCTTCTCCCTCCATCTTCCCCCGACGCTGCAATGAAACCTTCGATCCCATCAATGGCCTCTTCGGCTACGATGATTAATACCGGTCGTTTCTTGCCTCATTGTCTTCCTCTTAACTCCAGTAGTAAATCGGCATAATTATTGGACGTTGAATCTCGCTCGTTTCTTCTCCTCAGCCTCGTGAAATTTCGAAGCAACCCAAATGATGGCCGATCAATTACTGCCACCGGCCACCCAAATTCTTGCACTTATTACCTCCCTGTCGAGCTTCAACACCCTATTATCCTATCCACCATCTATAAATAGCCTAGTTGTAGGAGTTTTTGGAGTTTTTCTCCCTTGAAAACCCTAAGCAGGGGCTGGCCGCCACCAGGACTTCAGACGCTTCCCCTGCTGCTTATATTCAACCTCCACGCCACCGCAGCATTCCAATTTCTTCCCCGAAAATTTCTTTAGATAACTAAACCATTTTTAACCTTCGATTCCTCTTGTGTAGACCTCCATAGTCGTGCCAAGTTTGCTTCTCACCTCGTCAGAATTTTCACCCAAAAAACCTTAAGCCGCCATCCTCCGCCGTTTCTGCCACTTTTACTACCCTCTGAACCACCCAAAAACTCCCTCTAATCCTCCTCTACCGAATCAAAAACTTATTTTAATTTTTCCCCTACTCCTTCTCTCTTTTTCTTCACCTTTTTTCCTTTTAGATCATTTTTCGGCCACCTCCGTGAACCACCGTCGGTGCCGCCCATTCCTGCCGACTCAAGGTGAAATCCTAGACCTCCTTAGACATTATTTACTATTTATTGTAAATTATTCCATTTTTATTTTATTTATTGTTAAGTATTTGAATATAATAATAATTTCCTTGCTATTAATATTATTATTATTTGATATAAAATTTATGCAGAGTTGTACTTGCAGGGTGGAGAATGCTAATAATATAATTTTATTGTTAGTTCCGAATTTTAAGATATTAATTGAATTATTATATGATTATTATCATTTTTCTTATTATTATTAATATTATAATTATTAGAATAATTATTATTAACATTTTATTAATTATTCCGGAAAATCTTAGGCCCTAATTTTATATTAACATTCGCACTTATGTATTTTAGTATTATTATTCCTATTGTTCTTATAACCATTAATAATATTATTATCGTTATCTTTATTATTTCAATATCATTATATAAGTTATTAATTTTATTATTAATATTAATAAATAGTAGGTCATTAATTATAAGTAGGGTCGAAACCCCACTTTAAATTTTAAAGCTTATATATTATTGTTATTATTATTATTATTATTATTATTATTCTTGATATTATCTTTATTTATAATATTTAGTTATTATAGAATTATTATTATTATTATTATTATTATTATTATCCTTACTCATATTATTTTGGTGAAGGGCAGAAACCCCTATATCACCTTTTTATTTTGAACTGCCTTAGTTTTATTATTAATAATCTACTAGTATTTGGTAGAGTCAATTCTAATATAATAATTTTTAATTAAAAATAAGGTCTTGGGATAAGTTAGAAATGATAGCATTATTAAGAGAAAACCTAATCCTAGTATTTTTCCCATAGTAGGTGAGCCAAACAAAAGTCCTCACGTGGTATAGGAGCGTGCTCCAAGACAGGTGACGTTTTAGGTAAGGGGTGCTAAGGCCATACTTGTATTATGTGATTTTATGCTATGCATGCCATGTGATGTTAGTTATAGTGTATTTATCGTGAATGTTGTATAATTGTTATTAATATAGCATGATTATGGGATTGAAGTATGTTGGTGTGGATAAATGGTGGCATGAGAATCATATGTACATTGATGTTGTTATTGTTGTATAATGTGGTTTCAAGACATGCATGATGTGATTGTAAAATAATGATGGAGTTGTAAATTATTGATGAGGTTGCTTGGTGATTAGGGTTTTGCATGAGGATTAGGGTTTGCATAAAAGTAGGGTTTCCATGGAAAATGGGTTGCATGGGAGAATAGGGTTTGCATGGAAATATATTTTTACGTGGAGTTAGGGTTTGCATGGAAATATGTTTTTACGTGGAGTTAGGGTTACATGGGAGCTAGGGTTGCATAAGAGTTAGGGTTCTGCATGGAGTTACATGGGAGCAAGGGTTACATAAGAGTTTGGGTTCTACATGGAGTTACATGCAGCTAGGGTTGGCATAAAATAGTATGGTGTTAGTAGTTTGCATGAAATAGTAGGGTGATAGAGTTTTACACAAAAGGGCATGGTGTTAGGGTTTTGTGTGAAATGGTACGGTATTAGAGGCTTGCATGGAATGGTATGATGTTAGGGTTTGCATGGAAGCATGTTTTACGTGGAGTTAGGGTTTTACATGGAAGTTAGGGTTTTGCATGGGTACTACAGTGTGTCATAACTAACTATAGTGGTGATGATTAACTAAGGTTGGAGGGGTCGACCTAAGATGAGGAGCAAGCATGGTGGGTGTCGGACATGCAAGTCTTGATGATTTCTAAATAAGACACATAAAATATTAATTACGTAAAGTGGAAGATGTTGAGCCGGGCCCAGACCGATCCACCGGCATAATAGTGGCAGGGAATGTTTTCCCTCGCGACCGATCCACCGGCTAAAATAGTGGCAGGGCATGTACCCTCGCGACCGATCCACCGGCTATAATAGTGGGGGATCCCGAGCTCAACAAACCAAACTATATGTGTTGTTAAGATGTGAGAAGACACTAATTACTTACAGTGGAACACCGTACGATAAAGGGGCCAGACCGATCCACCGGCATATAATAGTGGCAGGGTATGTTACCCTCGCGACCGATCCACCGGCATATAATAGTGGCAGGGCATGTACCCTCGCGACCGATCCACCGGCTAAAATAGTGGGGTTCCCGTAATCGTATGGACTTGATAAAGAATATGGTGTGGAATTAATTTGATAAAGGATTAATGAAGTAATTAATTTAAACTATAAGTATTATTTTGGCATTTCCACCTGTTCGTTCTTTTGCCTTTACGTTATTGTTGATGATTATGCCTTTTATTATTCTGCATGGGTTATGTGTTTATGTGATGGCCTTAGTGCTCGGTTACCTTACTCAGTACGTAGCGTACTGATCACCCTTTTCATGGGTGCTGCTCATTCCAACGAGCAGAAGGCCCATCTGATTTCCTGCAGGTAGGAGATATGTATTACGATGCTATAGATATCTATGGGACATCCAGTGGGGACAAGTGATGACCGGGCTGGATCGATTATCAGAGTGATGTGGCCGGTTTTCCTTTGAATTTATCATTACTATCTTATCTATTTATGAATAGTACTTTCGAAACTACTTCATTATTGTAGTTATTTCTCTTTCCTGAAAAACTACCCTCGTATTCGGAATTGAATAAAGACTTGTGCGTACCCGATTTCTGTATCTTTGAATTTGGACTATCCCTTAATTTTTACTAAGTTGTTTCTTTAGCCTTAGCACTTAGTATTGGAACGGTAGGAGTGAACCGGTCTGGTACTAAGTGTGGCAGTAACATTTCCAGAATTTACGGTTTAAGTTATAAGTATAAAAAAAAATATGTAAATTTTGGGGTGTTACAAGTTGGTATCAAAGCGGTCTATCTTGTTGACCATGCTCGTTTTTGGAAAAAAAAATTATTTTGGAAGTTGCTATTGAATTTCGAAAAGAATTTTCCACCTTAACGGAAAAGCATTCTATTTTCTAAATTTTTGGATCCCGGCCACGGTGAGGAGTAAAAGAGTAGATTAGGGTTCCCTAAGTAGTAGGAAACCTTGCTAAATATTCTTGAACCAATGAGTTGTCTCTAAGTGTTTATTTTACTGCAGCGAAATGGTGAAAAACGGGAGGATTAACCGTTTAGAGGATGCCGTCACTGCTTTTCTTGAGTTCACCCAGCAAAACCATAGTGCTGGAGAGGATTGGCTTCGGAGGGTTACGGGACATCATCCTCCAACATACTCTGGGGAGGAGAATCCAGTGATTTTAGAGGGGTGGATCCGCGATCTGGATCGCACCTTTGAGGTTATGGATTGCCAAGCTGACCGACGACCCAACATTGCAGCTTTCTTCCTCTAGGGCATAGCAGACGCTTGGTGGGAAGAGTTTCGTGCCAGAGAAGGTTCCCCGGCTACTTGGGAAGAATTTAAGACCTCCCTACGCACCAGATTTTATCCCGAGAGCCTGAAGAGGGATAAGCTTCGGGATTTTATGCAGCTGACACAGGGGCCGATGACCATCCGCCAATATTATGCCCGCTTCATAGAACTGCTCCGGTTTGCTCCAGGAATTGCCGCCAACGAGTCCACAGTGGTGTTTCAATTTGAGCAGGGATTGAACTTCAGCATCCGTCGTATGATGGGTGCAGTGCCTTTCACCAACTTAGCATCCCTTTATCAGCGTGCCACGTTGGTACACGAGCAGGCTGCCATCCTTGGGAAGAGGAAGCCCGAGGTACAGAGTTCGGGAAGTAGAACTCAACCTAGGTTTGGAGATTCCAAGAGGCCCCCACCGAGAGATCGCAACAGAGATCAAGGACCCTCAAGAGGAACAGTTTGCAGGAGGTGTAGCCGTAATCATCTAGGTAGAGATTGCAATGGCAGGTTGGTAACTTGCCAAAATTGTGGGAAGCGGGGACACAGGACGATTGAGTGTTGGAGGCCCCCGCGTTTTCAACAGAGTCATCCCCGATCATTTTAGCAAGGGGGAGCTCTTATACCTCAGCAGCAGGCCTATCAGCAGCACCGACAGAACTCGTCCCAGTAGTATTATCAGAGAGCACCTACTCCATCTGGTGCCCTAGTTCGAGAGACAGGGGGAAGACCACAGGGACCTAAGCCTCATCCTCAGAAAGGAGGCCAGTCAGGAGGGCACCTGAACGTTATCAGTCAGGCCGAGGCAGACCGACAGTTGGATGTTGTTACTGGTATGTTTACCATTTACTCATTGCCAGCTTATGTGCTATTTGATTTGGGAGCCACATTATCTTTCATTTCTTCTACTTTTGCTGCTAAGGCTGGTTTGTCACCATATGCTAGAATAGAACTATCTGTTATGCTTCCATCGGGTGACAGGATGGAGTGTAGTCGGAGGTTTTCCGACGTGGCCTTAGATATAGGAGGGGTAGACTTCCTAGTGGATCTGGTCGGGATGGATCTAAAAGAATTCGATGTAATTCTAGGCATGGATATGTTGGGAAAGTACAAAGCGGTTATTGATTGTGCCCAGGAGCGAGTGATTCTGCGAGGCCCGAAGGGTACTAGGGTTTCATATCGGACGACTCAACCCGAGCCGACCACTAAGGTTATATCAACGGTTGCATTGAATGCTTTGATCCGGAAGGGGTGTCCTCTATATTTATGCAGTGTGAAGGAGCTGAATAAGGATCTAACATCTTTGGACCATATTCCGGTAGTTAAGGAATTTTCGGACATTTTCCCAGAAGAAATACTAGGCATGCCTCCGGTCCGAGAAATTGATTTCAAGATCGAGCTAGTGCCGGGAGCTGAGCCTGTTTCCAAGGAACCTTACAGAATGGCGCCGGTGGAATTGAAAGAATTGAAGGTTCAGTTGGAGGAACTATTGGAGCATGGGTATATCCGACCAAGCATATCACCGTGGGGAGTGCCGGTATTGTTTGTAAAGAAGAAGGATGGTAGTCTTCGACTCTGCATTGACTACCGGGGATTGAACCATTTAACGGTGAATAATCGATATCCACTCCCGAGAATTGATGATTTATTTGACCAACTAAAGGGAGCTACGGTGTTTTCCAAGATAGATTTGAGGTCCGGGTACCATCAATTGAGGATCGCTGATGAGGACATCATGAAGACTGCATTTCGAACGCGATATGGGCATTACGAATTTACGGTGATGCCCTTTGGACTTACAAATGCCCCTGTAGTGTTCATGGACTTGATGACGAGGATATTCAGACCCTTCCTCGACCAGTTTGTGGTGGTTTTTATTGATGATATTCTGATATATTCCCGGGGAGATGGGGAGCACAAGCAACATCTACGCACCATTTTGAGCACATTAAGAGAGCATCATCTGTATGCGAAACTATCAAAGTGCGGGTTTTGGCTCCAAGAGGTTGCCTTCCTTGGTCACATTGTATCGGCGGAAGGAGTGGTTGTGGACCCTGCTAAGATTGCAGCAGTCACAGAGTGAAAGCCCCCTACGAACATATTGGAGATTAGGAGTTTTCTAGGTTTGGCTGGATACTACAGACGATTTGTGCAGAACTTTTCTAAGATAGCCAGACCTTTGACTAATCTCTTGAAGAAGACTACAATTTTCCAATGGGATGAGGCTTGTGAAGAGGCTTTCCGAGAACTGAAGAAGAGGTTGACCACTGCACCAGTGTTGACTTTACCCGAGGAGACCAAGGAGTTCGAAGTTTATAGCAATGCATCCAAGCATGGTTTAGGATGCGTGCTGATGCAGAAGGGTAAAGTGGTAGCTTATGCCTCACGACAGTTGAAGAAACATGAGCAGAATTATCCCGCGCATGATCTTGAGTTAGCTGCTGTCGTGTTTGCTTTGAAGATTTGGAGGCATTATCTCTACGGGGCGAAGTGTAAATTCTTTACAGATCACAAGAGTCTTAAGTATATCTTCACACAGAAGGAGCTCAACCTGAGGTAGAGAAGATGGTTGGAGCTGATAAAGGATTATGACATTGAGTTGACCTACCATGAGGGTAAGGCCAATGTGGTTGCTGATGCTCTCAGTAGGAAGACTACACATTCTACGCCATGTCGTGTGATTGCTGATCAGACAATAAAGGAGTTAGCAGACCTAGAGATTGAGATGATTCAGCAGGGAGATCTCGAAACTCGTATGAATGCCTTGACGCTCACTCCGACTATATTTGAAGAGATCCGAGCCGGCCAGGTTGGAGATGTCAAGTTGGAAAGGATTCGACAGAAGATGCAGGAAGGAAAAGCCGAGGGGTTCAGAGTCCATGAGGACAGCAGTATTCGATTCAAGGGTCGTTGGTGTGTGCCCCAAAGATGTCCAGACCTTAAGCATCGTATTATGGAGGAGGGACATCAGACTCCCTATTCGGTTCACCCAGGAGGATCGAAGTTATACAAGGATCTCAAAAAGGTGTACTGGTGGCCACGTATGAAAAGAGAGGTAGACGAGTTTGTATCTCGGTGTCTTGTGTGTCAGAAGGTTAAGATCGAACATCGAAGACTAGCGGGATTACTTCAGTCTTTGGAGGTGCCGGGGTGGAAATGGGACTCCATTTCTATGGACTTTGTGAGTGGATTACCAAGGACCCGAAGCGGTTGTGATACCATCTGGGTTATTGTTGATAGATTGACCAAGTCAGCCATATTCATTCCTATGAAGTCCACCTAGAGTATGGAGTAGTTAGCCAACGCATATATAAAATTTGTGGTCAGCCGTCACGGGGTCCCTAAGGATATTGTTTGTGATCGAGATTCGAGGTTCTTATCTCACTTTTGGAAAAAGTTACAAGAAGTTTTAGGTACCAAACTGAAGATGAGCACAGCTTTTCACCCTGCCACAGCCGGGCAGACAGAACGGACCATTCAGACCTTGGAGGATATGTTGAGAGCATGCGTGTTGGATTTCCAGGGGGTTGGGAGGAACGCTTACATTTGGTGGAGTTTTCATATAATAACAGTTATCATGCCAGTATTGGGATGGCTCCCTTCGAAGCATTGTATGGACGGAAGTGCAGGACGCCCTTGTGTTGGAGCGACATTAGTGAGACGATCGTGTTGGGACCAGAATTAATAGAGGATATGACTCGTCAGGTTAGACAAATCCAGGATCGGGTGAAAGAAGCTCAAAGCAGACAAAAGAGTTATGCCGATCAGAGGCGTAGGGATGGAGAATTTGAACCTGGAGACAAGGTGTTATTAAGGGTTTCACCTACGAAAGGAGTGCAGAGGTTAGGAAGGAAGGGTAAATTGAGCCCTAGATATATCGGTCCCTATGAGATATTAGAGTGAGTGGGCGAAGTTGCCTACAGATTGGCTCTTCCTCCAGAGTTGGCACGAGTGCATAATGTGTTCCACATTTCTCAGCTAAGGAAGTATGTTGCCGATCCGTCGCACGTAATTCAACCAGATGAGGTTGAACTGGATGATTCGATGACTTACGAGGAACAACCAGTGAGGATTCTTGACACTAAGTTGAGGAAGACTCGTACGAGTTCGGTGCCTCTAGTTAAGATCTTATGGAGTCGCCATGGAACCGAAGAAGCTACTTGGGAGACAGAAAAAGAGATGCGAGAAGCATACCCGGAGCTTTTTGTGGAAGGTTAGATATTTTTTTATCTGGTTTGTCCCTAAGGGGGTAGTTGATTTAAGTTTAGTTAGTAAATTGTTATTCCAGATTCTTAGAGTTTCCTAGCCTTTTCTTAGGATAACCGCAGGAGACTTCGGGGGCGAAGTCTGTTTTTAAGGGGGTAGTAATGAAATGCCTTGAAAAGTTCTAATTTTAAATAGTATATTTAAATGACATTTATTATGATAGTTAATTAAATATAAATTATTTGATTAAAATAAAAGGAAATTAATTAGGACAAATTAAGAAGAAACTTATTACTATTTTTTAATTAGGAGAAATTTGGGTATTTTAGCTAGTTAAGGATTTTATTTTAGAAATTAACAAAATAAATTATCTTAATTAAAATAAGGAGGATAAAATAGTTCCAAATTAATATTAATTTTATAAATAATGTAATGGAAGAAAATTAGGGTGTTTTGCTAATTAAAATGGAATTTATGGAAAATATTTTAAAAACCCGGAATTAGCCTAAAAAGGGAATTTAATATTTTTGTTAAATAAATATTTTATATTAAATACCCAAAATACTCTAATTAATTTATTTAAACCCAAAACCTTATTTTCTTCCTTTTTCCTTTTTCCTCTTTCTTTTTCTTTTCTCCTTTTCTTTCTTTTCTTTCTTCCTCCTTCTTCCGCCGATTGGGCCAGGCGCGGCCCAATCCTCTTTCCTTTTTCTTCCTTTCTTCTCCCGCGGCCTAGCGGCGCTGGCCTTCTCCCTGCGTGCGCCCAAATGCGGCATTTTGGTCGATTTTATGTCGAGACGCTGCGTCTCGTTAAGTGAGGGCCTAACCGGCGCGCGAACCGCCCGGTTCTCCCCCTTTCTTTTCCTTCCTCGGCCAACCGACCCACCTTCTTTCCTCTTCCTTCTCCCTCCGTCTTCCCCCGACGCTGCAATGAAACCTTCGAACCCATCAATGGCCTCTTCGGCTACGGTGATTAATACCGGTCGTTTCTTGCCTCATTATCTTCCTCTTAACTCCTGTAGTAAATCGGCATAATTATTGGACGTTGAATCTCGCTCGTTTCTTCTCCTCAGCCTCACGAAATTTCGAAGCAACCCAAACGATGGCCGATCAATTACTGCCACCGGCCACCCAAATTCTTGCACTTATTACCTCCTTGTCGAGCTTCAACACCCTATTATCCCATCCACCATCTATAAATAGCCTAGTTGTAGGAGTTTTTGGAGTTTTTCTCCCCCGAAAACCCTAAGCAGGGGCTGGCCGCCACCATGACTTCAGACGCTTCCCCTGCTGCTTATATTCAACCTCCACGCCACCGCAGCATTCCAATTTCTTCCCCGAAAATTTCTTTAGATAACTAAACCATTTTTAACCTTCGATTCCTCTTGTGTAGGCCTCCATAGTCGTGCCAAGTTTGCTTCTCACCTCGTCAGAATTTTCACCCAGGAAACCTTAAGCCGCCATCCTCCACCGTTTCCGCCACTTTTACTACCCTCTAAACCACCCAAAAACTCCCTCTAATCCTCCTCTACCGAATCAAAACCTTATTTTAATTTTTCCCCTACTCCTTCTCTCTTTTTCTTCACCTTTTTTCCTTTTAGATCATTTTTTCGGCCACCTCCGTGAACCACCGTCGGTGCCGCCCATTCCTAGCGACTCAAGGTGAAATCCTAGACCTCCTTAGACATTATTTACTATTTATTGTAAATTATTCCATTTTTATTTTATTTATTGGTAACTATTCGAATATAATAATAATTTCCTTGCTATTAATATTATTATTATTAGATATAAAATTTATGCAGAGTTGTACTTGTAGGGTGGAGAATGCTAATAAAATAATTTTATTGTTAGTTCTGAATTTTAAGATATTAATTGAATTATTATATGATTATTATCATTTTTCTTATTATTATTAATATTATAATTATTAGAATAATTATTATTAACATTTTATTAATTATTCTGGAAAATCTTAGGCCCTAATTTTGTATTAACATTCGCACTTATGTATTTTAGTATTAATATTCCTATTGTTCTTATAACCATTATTAATAATATTATCATTATCTTTATTATTTCAATATCATTATATAAGTTATTAATTTTATTATTAATATTAATAAATAGTAGGTCATTAGTTATAAGTAGGGTCGCAACCCCACTTTAAATTTTAAAGCTTATATATTATTGTTATTATTATTATTATTATTATTATTATTATTATTATTCTTGATATTATCTTTATTTATAATATTTAGTTATTATAGAATTATTATTATTATTATTATTATCTTTACTCATATTATTTTGGTGAAGGGCAGAAACCCTTATATCACCTTTTTATTTTGAACTGCCTTAGTTTTATTATTAATATTCTACTAGTATTTGGTAGAGTCAATTCTAATATAATAATTTTTAATTAAAAATAAGGTCTTGGGATAAGTTAGAAATGATAGCATTCTTAAGAGAAAACCTAATCCTAGTATTCTTCCCATAGTAGGTGAGCCCAACAAAAGTCCTCACGTGGTATAGGAGTGTGCTCCAAGACAGGTGACATTTTAGGTAAGGGGTGCTAAGGCCATACTTGTATTATGTGATTTTATGCTATGCATGCCATGTGATGTTAGTTATAGTGTATTTCATGTGAATGTTGTATAATTGTTATTAATATAGCATGATTATGGGATTGAAGTATGTTGGTGTGGATAAATGATGGCATGAGAATCATATGTACATTGATGTTGTTATTGTTGTATAATGTGGTTTCAAGACATGTATGATGTGATTGTAAAATAATGATGGAGTTGTAAATTATTGATGAGGTTGCTTGGTGATTAGGGTTTTGCATGAGGATTAGGGTTTGCATAAAAGTAAGGTTTCCATGGAAAATGGGTTGCATGGGAGAATAGGGTTTGCATGGAAATATATTTTTACGTGGAGTTAGGGTTTGCATGAGAGAATAGGGTTTGCATGGAAATATGTTTTTACGTGGAGTTAGGGTTACATGGGAGCTAGGGTTGCATAAGAGTTAGGGTTCTGCATGGAGTTACATGGGAGCTAGGGTTGCATAAGAGTTTGGGTTCTACATGGAGTTACATGAAGCTAGGGTTGGCCTAAAATAGTATGGTGTTAGTAGTTTGCATGAAATAGTAGGTTGATAGAGTTTTACACAAAAGGGCATGGTGTTAGGGTTTTGTGTGAAATGGTACGGTATTAGAGGCTTGCATGGAATGGTATGATGTTAGGGTTTGCATGGAAGCATGGTCTACGTGGAGTTAGGGTTTTACATGGAAGTTAGGGTTTTGCATGGGTACTAGAGTGTGTCATAACTAACTATAGTGGTGATGATTAACTAAGGTTGGAGGGGTCGACCTAAGATGAGGAGTAAGTATGGTGGGTGGCGGACGTGCAAGTCTTAATGATTTCTAAATAAGACACATAAAATATTAATTACGTAAAGTGGAAGATGTTGAGCCGGGCCCAGACCGATCCACCGGCATAATAGTGGCAGGGAATGTTTTCCCTCGCGACCGATCCACCGGCTAAAATAGTGGCAGGGCATGTACCCTCGCGACCGATCCACCGGCTATAATAGTGGGGGATCCCGAGCTCAACAAACCAAACTCTATGTGTTGTTAAGATGTGAGAAGACACTAATTACTTACAGTGGAACACCGTACGACAAAGGGGCCAGACCGATCCACCGGCATATAATAGTGGCAGGGTATGTTACCCTCGCGACCGATCCACCGGCATATAATAGTGGCAGGGCATGTACCATCGCGACCGATCCACCGGCTAAAATAGTGGGGTTCCCGTAATCGTATGGACTTGATAAAGAATATGGTGTGGAATTAATTTGATAAAGGATTAATGAAGTAATTAATTTAAACTATAAGTATTATTTTGGCATTTCCACCTGTTCGTTCTTTTTCCTTTACGTTATTGTTGATGATTATGCCTTTTATTATTCTGCATGGGTTATGTGTTTATGTGATGGCCTTAGTGCTCGGTTACCTTACTCAGTACGTAGCGTACTGATCTCCCTTTTCATGGGTGCTGCTCATTCCAACGAGTAGAAGGCCCATCTGATTTCCTGCAGGTAGGAGATATGTATTATGATGCTATAGATATCTATGGGACATCCAGTGGGGACAAGTGATGACCAGGCTGGATCGATTATCAGAGTGACGTGGCCGGTTTTCCTTTGAATTTATTATTACAATCTTATCTATTTATGAATAGTACTTTCGAAACTACTTCATTATTGTAGTTATTTCTCTTCCTGAAAAACTACCCTCGTATTCGGAATTGAATAAAGACTTGTGCGTACCTGATTTCTGTATCTTTAAATTTGGACTATCCCTTAATGTTTATTGAGTTGTTTCTTTAGCCTTAGCACTTAGTATTGGAACGGTAGGAGTGAACCGGTCTGGTACTAAGTGTGGCAGTAACATTTCCAGAATTTACGGTTTAAGTTATAAGTATAAAAAAAAATATGTAAATTTTGGGGTGTTACACCAACACCTTATGATATCAACTCTACCTACTATCACCCTCTAGGGTTTTCCCTTGAAACCCTAATTGGACCTATGTGGCCCAAAATTCTCTCACTTACTTCATTCACCGCCCCACATCTTATCTCAACTAGGTCCAATCCCAAAACATATCACGTTGCCTCTCGACTTCGCATGTGACCTAAAAAACCCTAGTTGGCCACTTCAAACCTAGTGGATTTCTTCTCCCATAGGTAACCTCTCTATTTCTCACTCAATATTTCTTTTCTCCCATGGAACACATACTCACCCCTTACACAATAAATTTCCACTCTTAACGTGTACTCCACTCTCCCTTAATCATTTTTACTTCCACATTTTCCAAATTATTGCTTCCTCCCAAAACCCTAATCGGGTCCCTTATATACCATTACACCAACCTACGTACTATTTTGCATCCCAAGTCTCCAATCACTCCACAACTCTCCCCTTAGCTTATTTACACCCTAAATCAATTTTTCTCACATAAAGATCACCCCTATGCAAGTTTTATCCATCCCATGCAAACACCCAAAGTCCCCATGCAAATTTTAAGATTCCCATGCATGGTTCCCATCTCTCATTTATTTTGGTAATTCCTTCTCTTTAATTTCTTCTCATGGATCATGAGGTATTCTAGTCAACCTTATATCCCCCTTAATGAACTCACTTCCCATTTCTTTCTTTTTATCATTTCATTCCTATGTCATATTATCAATTGTCCTAGCATGCATGTCCTAGAGGGCCATATCATATCACACCATAAACTCCATATATACATATCATACTCATGTCATAATAAGCACATACAAACATACCTCAACTCCAAGCTGTGCTTCACATAAGACAAGTTAAGGACAATCATACGATACATAATATAACATGATATATATAGCGTCCAAGGCATACATGTCACATAACACATATGGGCCTTAGCTACAACCTTACCTAAAGCGACGCAGGGCTTGGAGCACGCTCCTATGACTCCTTAGGTTTTTGGCTCGATTCCCCTATAAGAGGGAAAATACTATGGATTAGTTTCCCTCATACCAGAAGTACCATTACTCCTTATTTTAGTTCAAGATTATGATTGTTAATATTAAAGGGAGTATTATATGTGGAAACTAAGGTTTTTATCTTCAAGTTAGCCCACTAGATATTACTACCCAAAACATGCTTAGTTTAAATATTTAATGCCATACTTATAGTATTAAACCTAATAGCTTTATTCTTATAATAGTAGTACTAATATTAATTGTAGCAAAATAGTGATGATAGTGATAATAATAATATTAATGCTAATGCTTATAGTTATAGAAACCTTAGAATTTTTAAGGCTAAGACTAATAATAATGTTAGGGTTAAAATAATAATATAATAGTAGTGATACCGATAAAGTACTAATATACCTAATGATAATAGTTATATTTGAATAGTGATAATATAAGGGTTCAATATATTTTTGTCACAATAATAGTAACAATATAATAACAATAATAATAGTAATAACTAATAATAACACCATAGTAGTAATGTTAGTGATAAAGGCATTAGGAATAATATTAACGATATTCTCATATTAAATAGTAAAATACTAACGCTTAAGTATTCTTCTTTTTTTAATGACAAAACGATAATACTCTAACTTCTGTTGAAATAACATTAAAAATAATAATAATAATAATAATAATAATAATAATAATGATGATGATGATGATGATGATGATGATGATGATGATGATGATGATGATGATGATGATAAAAATGTTAAGTGTAATAATAATAAAATAGCAATGATAATAGTAACCAAAATGATACTAATAATATAAGGGTCCAAATATTTATATTAATAAATAAAAGTGATAATGGAAAAAGTTAGTATTAACAATATTAGCAAGGAAATAATGATAATGATAATGGTAATAATAATAGTAATAATAAAAATAATAATAGAAATAAAGTTGGGTTAATTAGTATTAATAATAATAGTAATGGCATTAATAATAATAATAATAATAGTAATAATAATAATAATAATTATTATTATTATTATAATTGCAACAATAATAGTTAAGAATAACACTAATAGCAATGATAGTAAAAATGGTAATAGTAATATAAGGGTTTAAATGTCTACCATAATAGTAAAGATAATGATGGTAAGCCATAGCTAGCATTAGTAATAATAGTAGGAATAATAGTGAGGTTAGTAATAATAATAATAGTAAACGAGGAAAAAACCTAATCATAATAACACTAAAGTTGTAGGCCATTATTAATGATAATATTATTATTGGTTAGGAAAATCACAAAGTTAGGTTAAGTAATAATAATAATGATAGTAGTATTAGTAGTAGTAGTAGTAGTAGTAGTAGTAGTAGTAGTAGTAGTAGTAGTAGTAGTAGTAGTACTAATAATAATAATAAGGATAACCATTTTAATGCTAAAGTTGTAGCCTTTTAAATAATATACCCTAGTTATAAGTATTTCTGAAATTAGGTTAGGTAATAAGAGTGATACATAATAATGATATTAATAATGGTAATAAAAATAATAATAAAAATGATAATACAACACTAATAATAATAAGAATAATAATAATAGTAATAGTAAGGATAATACTATTAATATTAAATAAAATTATTAACACTTATAGAAAATAGTTTAGGGGCTGGGGAAGTTGGAACACCACCTAAGGTCGGTGGCGGAACTAGCGGCGGCGGCGGCGGTGGAGGAGGAAGAGAGGTGGAAGATGGTTATGTAGGCTAATGGAGAGGAAGTGGAGGGGTTTCTAAGATGGAGGAAGGTGCAGCAGGTGGAGAGGGGTGAAATGAAGGTGGTGGTGCAGCTGGGAGTGGCGGCGCACGATGGTTTTTGCGGCGGCCGAAGGTGGTGGAAGGTGGTGGAAGATGGAGGAAGTAGAAGGAGAGGGAGGCATGGGAAGATGAAGGTAGGGGAAGGTTCCCTGGGTGTTTTGGAGGGTGGAGGAGTGCTTGTAGCGGCAAGAGTGGCGGAGGAAGGCGGCGTAAGGGGCGGCGAGGGGCTGGAGTGAGCTACTCGAGTTGGCGACTTTGCACGGCCGGGGTGGCATGTGCAGGGCGAGATAGCAGATTATGGTGGCTCATTTTTGTAGAGGGAGATGCAGGGAAGGTTTTAGTGGGCGGAGTATACGGCAGTGGTCGTCAACGGCGGCGGGGTAAGGATCTATTTGGGCGGTAACGAAAAGCTGAGTTTTTGGGCTTGCGAAAAAGGGAGCTCGATTATGGCTGCTATGGGGGTATTTATAGCTAATTGAGGGGGGAAACGACAAAGGGAGAAGAAGACAACTAGGGGCAGGTGAGGCAAGTCGCTAGCCAGCAGTGGTAGGCAGCGCATGCCCTGCGAATTGCAAGGTACATTTGTCTCGGGGTGGGGAAAAGGAAAGGATGGCAGCACACGTGAGGAGGGAGGACAAGTAGGCTGGGTCAAAAATGGAAAGGAAAATGAGGGGGGTGGCAGGGGAGGACAGCCGGATGGAGCAAGTGGCTGTCAGCGAAAATTAGGGTTGCAGGTCGCATTGTAGGTCGGGGCTGGGGGAAGAAGAAGAGGAAGGGTGGACCGACGGTCCAGGGGAAGGAGAAAAAAAAGAACCAGTCGGCGGTTGGGCGTAGGGTCAGGGCTCATGGCTTGGGCTGCGTGAGGCAGGCCAGGGAGGAGTGTTTGACCCATGGGTTGGCCCAAACCAGGGGGAGAAGGAAATATAAGTAAAGGAGGAAGAAAGAAAAAGAAAAAGAAAGGAAAAAGAGGAAAAAGGAAAAAGGATAAAATGGTTGGGTTGGGGTCTTTAGTTTTTATTATTTATATATTTGAGTTAGATATTTAATTTTAATAATAATTATTTTAAGTATAATAATTAAATTCATTTTTAGATTAATTGGGCTATTTTGGATAAATTTTCCTTAACTTCCATTTTAATTAGTAAAATGTCCAAAATTTTCTAAATAATTTATTTCTTATTTTCTCTTCATTTTCCTCAATTAATTTCCTCTTTATTTAATAAAATAATTTATTTTCTTAATTTTTCTAATAAATCATTATTTTGCCATAATTCCTAAGTTAGGATGTTTTTGGAGTATTTCACTCTATAAGATTAAAAGAAGACCACATTCACATGCTGTTATGGTACGTTTGCATATTGTCACATACCATTTGGGCTATGCAATGCCCCTGCCACATTTTAGAGATGTATGGTAAACATTTTTTCTGAATATTTGGAGAAAATTATTGAGGTATTCATAGATGATTTTAGTATTCATGGTGATACTTTTGATCAATGCCTAGGTAATTTAACTCTCATCTTGAATAGGGGTCTGAAAACAAATCTTGTACTGAACATTGAAAAATGTCATACTATGGTTCAACAAGAGATAGTTTTAGGACATGTCATTTCTGCTAAAGGAATTGAAGTAGATAAGGCAAAAATTGATCTTTTAGCTTCACTACCTTACCCATCAACCATTAAAGATGCACACTCATTCCTAGGCCATGCTTGATTTTATTGTTGATTCATTAAAGATTTTTCTAATATAGCTCAACCCTTACGTAATCTTCTTCAGAAAGAAATGGAGTTCAATTTTGATGATGTGTGTAAGAAAGCATTTGAGGACTTGAAGGAAAAAATGATTACTACATCCATATTTCAACCCCCCAATTGGAATTTTCCTTTGGAATGAATGTGTAATGCATCCAACTATGTTGTTGGTGTAGTTTTAGGTCAAAGGATTGGGAAAGACCCATATATGAATCACTACCCTCACGCACTTTGAATGAAGCCTATCTTAATTACACAACCAAAGAGAAGGAGCTTTTTACCATTGTCTTTGCTTTAGATAAATTTGTACTTATCTTTTAGGCACTGATATTAATGTTTATTCTAACCATGTAGCTTTGAAGTATCTATTTGCAAAGATGGAAGTAAAACCATAATTTATTAGATAAATACTTCTAATCCAAGATTTAAATCTACAAATCAAAGATAGAAAAGAAGCAAAAAATTGATTAACAAATCATCTTAGTAGATTAATCAAGGAGATTGAAGTTGAGGCACCCATAAATGAAGCATTTATGGATGAACAACTTCATGTAACTGGGAATGGAATACCATGGTATGTTGACATGGTAAATTCCTTGGTCACAAAGTTATTTCCTTAACATTTTACTAAAGCCCAAAAGGATAGAATGAAGAGTCAAGCAAATTTTTTTGCATGGGATGATCCATATTTATGGAAATAATGTGCTAACCAAATCATTAGAAGTGTATTCCTCATAGTACAATTCTTTCTATTTTTACATTTTGTCATAGCTATGTTAGTGAGTGTAATTTTGGTCCTTTTGCATCATCTTTTGGTTTCAAATACATTCTTGTTGCTGTAGATTATATGTTAAAATGGGTGGAGGGAATGGCCACCCGTACTAATGATGCTAAAGTTGTTGCAGATTTTCTTTAAACTAACATTTTTGCATGGTTTAGCTTACCAAAAGTTATAATTAATGACAAAGGTTCACACTTCTATAATAGAAGAGTAGAAGCATTTTTAAGGAAATATTATGTAGCACATTGAATCTCCATAGCATATCATCCACAAACAAACGATCAAGCCGAAATATCAAATTGAGAAATTAAATCAATTTTGGAAAAGATAGTGAAACTGATAAGGAAGGATTGGAGCTTACATCTCAATGATGATTTTTTGGCATATCATAGAGCATTCAAAACTCCAATTTGTATGTCACCATATCATTTTATCTACGATAAGCCTTTTCACCTTCTGGTTGAATTAGAACATACAACTTTTCAGGCTGTGAAGAAATGTAACATGGAGTTAAATAAAATTAGAAGACATAGAAAACATCAGCTACACGAACTTGAGAAAATAAGAAATGATTCTCTTGAAACTGCATTGAGATACAAAGATTGATGTAATGTAGTTCATGATAAGTTAATTCTTAGGAAGAATTTTGAGATTAGTTAAAAAAAATTATTGTACCACTCTCGTTTAAAGCTATTTTATGGGAAATTAAGGTCTAGATGGATCAACCTGTTTATTATGACTAATGTGTTTCTTCATGGTGCAGTAGAGATTTAAAGTGAAAAGATTGAAAGGTGTGGAAAGTGAACGAATGCTATCTCAAAAATTTTTATGAGGGACACTATGTGAGAAACTTGGAGGTGGTAGATCTTACTACTCTAAGTTATGAAAGCTGAAATATCAAGACACTACTACTTGGGAAAAAGGCAAGTGTTGTAAATAAGTTTTTCTTATCTCATACATATGGTTTTTCATTATTTCGTGTGTGATGTGTTTGTGAATATTTTCCATTTTATGTGTGTTCATAACTTTTACATATTTTGAGAGTGTTTTTCTTATTTTTTGCTATAAATAATGAAAGGTTCGAGAAGAAAATAAAATTCACATAAGTTGAAGTTTTGAAAAATAAACACAACCTTATCATATTTAGAAGATTCATGTTCTTTTTGTAATAAAATTTTGAAGGAAAATAGAAGAAGAATAAAAGAACACGAGGGTACCGTGTTCCAAACATAAGACCCATTTTCAACAATCAGGATTTTCCCTACACAAATAACAAAAGGCAAAATGATTCAAAAATAACATGGGGGCGTGTTTATAAAACAGGGACCGTGTATTCCTTTGAGGAAAATTCTTCCCTTTGGTAGAATAATTTAAAATTAATACCGAGGGTTCATGTTTATAAAACATGGATTGTGTATATCTATCACAAAAAATTTCACTTTTTTGCAAAATGGTTCAAAATAAACAAGGATTAATATATTTGAAATATGGACTCTATTTTTAGAAAAATACCTATGTTTTTTTAAATTAAAGAATACAAACCATGTTTGTTTCATTCCATTTCTCTCTTTCTCTACCGAATACAAAAAGTGCACATTTAAGCCCCTCTTCCTCTTCTAAATCTCCCTTAATCCTAGATAAAATCTCCATTACCATTAATCCTATCTTCGATTCTCCATCTCTCATCACTTCTTCAACCAAATTCCTGCATTGAAATTCGGTTATAGTAGCTCCAAAACAATTGCTCTGTACAAAAAACAATCAAAACCCTAACTTCAAATCTTGCTCGAATTTAGTCCAAATATCACCTAATTAACTTAGGGTTTTTTTTGTTTTATCTTTTTATTCATTATTCATGTACCATTCTACAGAAACGACTCCAAATTCTTAAAAAAGGTATAAACTGTGTGCCCTATTTGAGTTTTTCATATGACATGCTTCAACTCAAATGAAAATCTTTAATTGTAAATAGTTGTTTGTTTTACTGAGATTGTGTGATGCAACATGAAACCACAAGATATCATCTTGCTATATGGTACTCGACAAGTTGCATATGACAAATAATTTTAGGTTGAGCAAGAGGAAATACAACATTTGTAATCCTTTCCTATTTTGAATGAACCTATCACTGCAATAAGTCTTTTGATCAGAATACAATATAAATTGGAACTTCATTTTTGCTTGCTAATGAATGAAATTGTTTTTGTATTTGGTAGTATGAAAATAAACATGATAAGAGTCTTTGTTTATCCTTACATATGGCACCCAAAAAGAAATAAAAAATTGAGGAGAATCTTTAAGACAACAAACTTCACCAATCCCAAATCAAAATTGATAGAAGATGCCTAATGAGCTAGGTATTATCTTTACCACGACTGAACCACAACAAAGGTATGATTATTTATCTCAGAGGTGCATTATTGGAACACATTATTTAGATGATGGTTGTCTTCACACATTTGGCATCCATGAGTAAGACACCCAAATGTTGAGAAATGTAGGATTGCATAAATTTATCTATTACACTAATCATAAATATAGATGTTTAACCCTACAATTCCTTAGTACCTTTGAATAGCATTCTAGTCCATCTATAGAAGGTCGATTATTTACTTTCTATCCTTGTTGGCATGATTGATCTCTAGGGTATTGATAAAGATGGGCTTCCTGTATCAACTTTGACAATGATGCATATTTTGACCATAACATTTTCATCATAACTCTGATTAAGCTTATTTTGGATGTGTTGGAAATCTATGAAAAAGATATACAACTTTGATGTTGAAAGATTCTCTAAATTCATACTTTTTCCCGATATAAAGTTCACTTCTTTGAGGCCCATATACTTTAAATATACATTCTTGCTTTCATTTTATTCCAGAATTTACATTTTACCTCTAAATCTCTTTTCGCTTTAACTTTTTCTCCTCTTTTCTGCTTTTTTCTCCTTTCTTCTCCCTTTAAGATTATTCTTTTTTCCATCCTTCATGATTTTTTTGTTGCTTGAGACCCTGCAAACTTTTACAACACAAAGGCAGTAACAAGAACAAAAAGGGAGAATTCCAACTAAAATTAGAGGTTAAAACTTTTATAAACCTTAGGAATAAGATGCAAAAGTCACACTTATCAATTTCATAAACCATTTGAGACTAAAGGCCTATTCTATTTATCTAACCATTATTAACAACTAATCTCCATATGTATTCTCCTTCCTCAGTCTATGACTAGTGGAGCAATAGATTTTTAAAGAATAGTTTTTATTATTAAGGTGAAATATAAGCATGGGGGTATAAATATGGTAAAAACAATGGATGAAGTAGCTAAGAAGCTTCTCAGAAAAAAAGGAGAAGAAGAGAATACAATTTCATATCTCTTATTATTTATTTAGTTTAATGGAAGGGTTTGAAATTATAATTGATTTTTTTTCTAAAGGGTGAAGTGAATTAAGGGAGAAGAGGAAGAATTGTAATTTAATTGAAAGAAAGAAATTTCTTCACTAAATTGTAGAGTCTAGGTATAATCCTAAAATTACCTCCCACCTTAGAGCCTTAGCCCCATTACAACCCAATTTAAGACCTTTTGGTTATTATATACTTTAGTTCTCTTAAGCGATAGCGAATTGAGAGTGATGGAAAACATATGGGCAATCATAATCATTTGAAGAAAACGTGACAGTAAACACATTTTACCATAAACACATGAGAGTGAGAGTTTACACATACCTAAAGTAAGAATCAACCAATTTAAATTTCATTAATTTTAATTTAGCTATGCATGGTGAGATACTAACTATACTATTTATTGTTCCCTAACCATTTGAGCATTTGATAAAACTATTTATTAGGTATGTTATATGTGTGATCAAAAACATTTTCAAAGTTTCTATCTTGTGATTTATAAATGTTTTAAGTCCTAATGTATTGCTAACCTCCATAAATGTCTAAATCTAATCATGTAGTTCTTGTTGTTCAAAACTTATCTAAGTTGTAATCCTTGAAGTTTCTTTTGTACATGACATGTTGTTGCTTGTGGACAAGCAACAATTTAAGCATGGGGGTATTTGATATATGAGATTTATATGTTATTAGCCTATATAAAAAATGTTATTTATTCCTCATTATTTTTATAAGATTTAATCTTTTATTGTGCTTTTCTATTTTGGATAGATTTTGTAGGTAAAGATAAAAATGAAGAAATCCAAAAGGAGAAATCAAAGGAAAGAGGAAATGAAGCAAAGAACACATCAAGGGACATGGAATCAATGGAAGAAAAGACCAAAAATGAAAGATATACATCAAAGGGAAGCTTATGTTGAAATTTCATAAGGAGATAATGAAGGAACAAGAAACATGCTACCCTTATGTTTCCTAAACATGGGTTGTGTTTTGTGGTCAGAACACACAGTCTCCGTTTTAAAATTTTGTAGTTGGCAATAGATCCAAGGAAAAACAAGGAGTCCCCATGTTTCCCAAAAAACGGATCGTGTTTTACTTAAATTTTGTAACTGCTCGCGTGAACATTTCCATGATATATCTCTAAAGTTTTTGAACACTCGACATTTAGTTCTTAGTTGTTCAAGAATTAGACTCTCTCTTTTTCTCTATATTCTCTAGAAACCACATGTACTTCACAATTCTAATTCTCTTTCTCTCCATTGTATTCAATTGAATAATTAACACTCTACCAATCAAGTTGATAAGTTCTTCTCCATTCATCTCTTAATTGTATGTTCTTACTTTTTATTGAATGCTAGTAAATTCTCTTTATTGTATTATTATATCTCTTACTTTTATTGTTTCGTTATTAATTTATTATTAATCATTGATGTTAATTATTGATTGTTGCATTTAATTGTGTGTTATTGCAATTATGAAGATAGCAGCATACATAGCATAGGGTAGGAGGATTTGATGACGGAATTAGGATTTTGGACATGACAACATAATTTTAATTAACAATTCTAAAATAAATTTATTTGAATTAATGGATGGAATTGAATGATCTCACGTCATAGGTTAAGAATTTAAACTAATTAGATTGATCACCTGTTTAGTTTATATCATAATAAAAGCTAGGATAATGAAATTAATATGTAATTACTAATTAGCATTTCTAACGTAAAAAAAAGGTAATTATTAATTTTGTCTATTAATTCCTACAGTTGCATGATCTAAGCTTATGTGATTATGGTCATAGTTGATTGCTTTCCATTCATAATATTACCATTAATTAAATCTAACATTCTGAACCTAGGTTACTAACTGGCTAGATGATAAATTGAGAGCTTATTCTATTTATTACAAATAAGAGAAAGTAAAGAGATGAATTATCATGAGTGTCTATAGGTCAATGTTAGATCATTTAGAAGTATTCTTTTCTACATGGTTATTTTATATCCTAGCTCCATAATCAATATCTTCCTATCCTTATTCATTAATTAGTGAGAAATGTTTTTTATTATTTATCCATTATATAGAACATAGAGATAGAAATTAATGTTATTAAATAATCTAGGTTTTAAAATTGATTACAGAATTATTGATTATGAACCATTCCTTGTGGGTTTGACTCATTCTTTCCATCTAATATGTATTTGGAATTAGGATTTATTTATTAAATTTGTTGTGCATAAGACAACGCATCACACGGTATGAAGTGATAGGTTGTAGATTTAGTTGCCTAATGTTTAACTTGTTAGATGGTGAAAATTGAGTATTAAAGACCTACAAGGTTGATATCACCACTAGAAGTTCCACAAGAAAAGTGAGAGAACATCTCTATAGACATTGTGGTGGGTCATATGAAATGTGTGACTAGGTTGACTATGTTTGTACGAATTTGGACAATATGGAGTAGAGATAAGTTAGCCAGCACTTATAGCAAGCACATTTTGAAACTATTAGGAGTCCCTAGAGACATCTTATCAGGTTCAGATTTTAGGATCTTGTCACACATTTCACAAAAGTTAAATGCTACTTTTGAGACTCAGCTAAAGATGAGTAATTATTTTCACCAAGCCACAAATGGTCAGAAAAAAAGGACTATTCATACCATAAAGGACATGCTTTATGGTAAATGTGTTGGATTTTTAGGGTAGTTGGAAGGAACGTTCAGACTTTCTCTAGTTATCCTCAATAATAGTTACCACACAAGTATTAAGATAACACCGTTTTAGTCATTATACAAGAGGAAGTATCGTATTCCCTTTTGTTGGACCAAAATAGCTTAATGGCTATGTTAGGACTAGAGATGATAGTGGAGACAACAAGGTAGATTAAACCCATTTAGAAGTATGTGACTGTAGCTTAGGATCAACATATGATCTAAACATATTTGAGAAGACAAAATGATGGGTAATATAAGTTTAGTGATGGAGTCCTTTTAAGGATCTCTCCCACCAAGGTAGTATTGAGGTTTCACAGAAAGGGTAATATTAATCAATATACATTAGATCATATACATAGATTGAGTTCACAAGGTCATTTGATGTTTATATCAATTGGTGGAATTGTTTAGTGTGCATAATGTCTCCAACATATCCTAACTAAGGAAGTACTTAGTAGATTCTTCATAATTCATCTAGTTAGAGTTGTTAGAGCTTGATGAGTCTCTAGTTTATGAAAAAGGGCTCTTACGCATTCTAAAATAAAGACCCAAAGGATGTGTATAGAGAATGTTCAGTTAGAAAAGGGTTATTTGGTTACACAATGGAGCTAAGGAGACCACTTGGGAACTTAATTAGGAAATTTGAGTGAAGTACCCAAAGTTGTTCTCCTAGTATGATATCTGTTGGTGTGTTCTTTTACATTAATAAGGCATTAACCCCTTTTTTCTTTGTATATGTAATATGTAAACTATTATGGATTACAAAATGTGTCTTGATCTTGATTATTAGCCTTCAAGGATATAGTATCTTTAAGGGGTAATGCTATAATACGATATATTTTTGGAAGATTTATAGAATGGAAAAATTAGGAATTTAATAAAAGTTGACCGTGTTTGATCTTGATTTGTAACTATAATTTCATTTGAGGTGAAGATGGTTCTTGAGTAATTTTTGGAAAATTAAATAGAACATGTTTTTACGGGGGAAAAATAAATTAGTTCTATGAATTGATGGACTAATTTATCATTTCAACTAAGGGTTTTTTTATAGAAGTAATTGACTGACTTAAAAAATTGAACGACTAGTTTAGAGAACAATAAACCCATTGTCGAAACTTATCGACATGTTGGTCTACCTGAGTACTTTTCGAATCTCAATATTTTTGGGAAGTTTCTCATGTTAACATGGAACTTTAATAATCTAACTCTAAACTATTCTTGAATGATTCTTGGCCCTTTTTTTATTTTCATTTATTCATCTTTTGTTCCTACTTCGAATACATTCACTAGATCAATTTTAATATAGAGGGAGAGGATGACCTCACACTTGTCTTTCTCTTCCTCTCTTATGTACACACCTCTAAAATTATACTCTAATTCGATATTGCCCCTATTCAGCTGGGCAATTCCTTCCAATAGTGATATTTCGTTATTGATTCGTATGGAATACATTTAGATCAAGCTTAGATGAAGGTTGTGTATGGATTCTTATAACCTAACTGATAAGAAAATGAAAGAGAGACTGAAGATGAAGAGAATATAATATCTTTTGTAGCTTCTTAGATTATATACTTATAGATAACAACTAAGGTATTCAACACATAGGTTAAAATAGGAAGATTTTGTGGGATAAGCTTCAAACTCTTACACTTGAGTATGAAGGGAAGGGAGAGGTTGCAAATAAGAACATGTGGTAGCCAAATATGAGTTGTCTTCCATTATTCCTCACCTCAATACTTATAGCACTTAGTTGAGGATATTTTTTTATAACTTTACTTCCTCTTACTCATGGATTAAATAATTCAATTTTAGCTATCTTAAGTACTTAATATAAAAAAAAAAACCCTCTCAAGCTCTTCATGTGTTCCTACATTGGGGTAGGGTTGTTATTAAATAAATTAGATAAAAACACATAAAAATATGCTGGAATAGGATCCTAATAGCCTATAATAAAAAGGGAAAGATGGAAGTCATTCTTTTCGATGTACAGTGCTGAAGAAAAGGCATTAAGCTAAACATTAGTGTTGAAAGTTGGGATAACTTTCAACCAAATTCAAAAAGGTAAAATGGAGAAAAGGAAGATTTAGAAACTAAAACTTGGTTTTCAAAACTACAAACCCAAATACTTCCATCAACGAACCAAGGTTACAACTCTTAACACAAATGGTGCAACAGTTTACTAACAATTGATACACTACATGAAGTAGTGAGTGTCAAACACTAGGGAATTTTTTAAGCTAAAAAGATATGTCCTTTCTTATATTTTAACCCTCCTTTTGACATGTGGTGGGTCATTAGACAATATTAAAAAATGTATTACTAACCATGCACTTAGTCTTATTTCACCCTCACCCTTGGTTATTGCTACAAAAGTTAGCTATGGTTAATAAACTTCAATCAGTTAATGCTAATTTTGTGTCAAGAACAAGCAACTACCCATCACTAGATGGTTGAAAATACAACCTATGATAAGGTTTAGGATACATAGATTCCACATTAGGAAATTTAAACAATGTACTTTAAGAAACCGTTGCTAAATAAGGTAAATAAAGGAAGGAATCCTACTTGATTGATGGTTGTTCCAAGGTCTGTCAAGTAGGATGATTGCTTCTCCTTAATTTAAGCTTGTATTAGAGGTCCTTAAAATTCCCACAATATTCCACCTAATTCCCCTAATTCCTACACAAATGATGCTGAATCATGTAGTTCTTGATTCATCTAAAATAGGTTGAGTATGGAGGTGGGTAAAGGTTATGGCATGGATAATTATTTGGAGCCATATTTGAGCCATTTTTAGTGGTAGTTTAGGGGAACTATATAACAGCTATATAGAGCCATGTTTATTTGGGGTGGGAAAATTTTCATAGCTTTTATGGTTGTATGATAATCTACCAATTTATTGACTTAAATAAGAAGAGTTTTGATGTCTTCAATTTTAGAAAAACCTAATATGTAGATTATCCTTGGTTTGCAATGATTGGGGTGCTCCTACATCACTTTTAGACTGTTGGATACTCAAATATGTAAAGAATGTCTTCATATGACATTTGGCAGCAAAACAAGTCTAGATAGCTACAAATCAAGCCTAAAAGAGAGATTTGGGAGCATCTAACACATACAATAATAGCCTAGATATTAATTTTCCTAAGAATAATGGCATCAATAAAACCCTCATCTCGTGTGTTAAATTAATTGGCCAACCCTATCCATGCATATCATCCCTAGCCAAAAAAGTAAGCCACTTAAATTTTCTAAATTCTAAAATGGCTTAAAGTGGATTAGGAAAATCTCTACTCAAGGGCCACAAAATTTTGGAGTTGAAAGGTATATTTTCAGCAATTTATTTAAAGAAACTCAACTAAAAATTAATGCATACAAATAATTTGATTCAACAACCATTTTGGCTTTATGGTACATTGAACAAGGGGCATAAGAGTTGGTTATGCATAAGTCAATTTCAAGTTTGGAAAGGTCGTTCTTAGGCTTGATATGCTACAATCCAAGCCTGTTTTTCTTCCATATCCAATAGGAAGATATTCCTTACATGTTTGAGTATCTTACAATCTAAAAAGAATGCCTTATATCTTTCCCTTTTTATTATAGCTGTTAAAATCTTGTTTAAGCTTATTTTTATGTACTTTTAACTAATTTATGTAATAGCAACAAGACCCAAATATAGGAGCACATGAAGGGATTGGGAGAGTTAGTTTTTTGTTTATTTTAACTACAATAGATAGTTAAAATTGAATTATTTAATCCACATATAAAATGTAGTTAAGTTGTAACAAAAAGAGCCTCAATCAAGTCCTATAATTGTTGAGATAAGGATTAATAGAGGGTAAAACATATTTTGCTACCATATGCTCTTTTTTCTTTAAGATTCCCTTACCCTTCATACTCAAATGCAAGAGTTTAATGCTGATGCCACAAAATCACGCTAATTTTATATAATACCCTAATCTTTTAGAAACCCTAATTATAACCGATAATTATGTGTATTAGTGGTAATAATGAATTAAGGATAATTTATATTAAATATATTGTTAATATATGTAACAATATTACAACTTATTAGTCATAAAATTTAATTAGGCTAAAATATGTTGAAGGATACGTATTAAAATTTAAACCTAGGTTGGGATCGTAACGGGTATCCATTTCGTTAAATAAACCTATTTCGGTAATCGAATAATTTTTACTCTGATAATTTGCCGTAAACTTTTACCTATATAATTACCCTAGCCTAAGGCCCTAAAGTATGCTAGAGTAACCTTGTCTTTTCTCCTTTCCTTCCCAGTGAGAATCTTCACACCACACCTACACACAATCCTACCATGCACGATTCCCTCCCCTTGTTTTTCTCCTTATTTCCTTACACACCATGCTCTTCTTAACCTCTCCATTTTATCTATTTTATGTCATGTGTTAACCCTCCCAAACAGCCCACACACTCCCTCCTTCTCCTGAGCTCCCTTGTGCAAGAGAAAAAAAACCTAATTATTGTTCTTTTTTTCCACCTTTTTTTATCCCATATGAAACTCCCACCAAGCCTCCTCTATTTGCTACACATTTCCTTGCTACATCCCCCACCTTTGGTGCAGCAAGAGATGTAATTACCCACCCCCAAGCTGCAACAAATATAGCCAAAACAACCCAAGCAACACATGAAATCACCATAACCCACAACCTCTTTTCAGTCATTTTAGCCGAACCTTTTACCTTGGGTTTGGCAAAACTTGTCAATCCTTCCCCCTTGTCGCACCTTCCTTCTCGGCAACTTCTACCAGTTACTCATTCTTTATTTCGTGAGTTTTGATTAGTTCTTACTACCTTATTTTAGCCAGTTATTTGTTCTTAATTTAGTTTAATTAATTTTGAGTTAATGTTATCGTATATTAAATAATAATATGTATTATTGGATATTAATTTATTAGGTAATATTTGAGGATCTCGGAGAAGATGGTTTTTTGCGTTGTTTGTGTAAGCTTGGGTTTAGGTAAATCCAATCACTCATAAGGTGGTATAATTTATGTGTGAGCATGCTAGAATTGTTTAGAACTATAATCATTCTAGGGTTATATATTATTCAAGTATTATGACATTCAGAATAAAATGATAAAATTGATATAAATGATAATCGCGATTATCAAAAGTGGAGTATACGCATAAGTAACGTGTTGTAAGGGTTACATATGCATGCCTAGGGTTTTAGTAGGGTTTTATGCTTTTAAAGTGAGGAATTAAATGCCACGATAAGTACTCCAAGATTATTATTTCATCGTATTTAGGGTTGATGTAAAAAGCATAAAAAACATATAAGCATGATTAGCATTAGAATACGATAATTATTATTTGTATGTTCTATGGTTAGAGATTTTTCCCTGCATGAACCATGATGATAATTGCCTTATTAAATGTTATATTATGCTTAATATATATACATATACATGCTGCATGGAATGTTTGACACATGAAGAATGCATGATTAAGGTTTTTGAGGGCGTAACTCAATGAATGAATGAAAAGTGGAAAATAAAGTCAATTGCTAAATTATAAAAATTAACTATGTGCTAAAAGGTTGTGAATAATTATCTTTTATCCTATTCATGACAAATTTCTACTAATAATAATTGTGTTTATGGAATTGGATAAAAATGATGAAATTTGGGTTTCAAGGGCATTTTGGTCATTTTGAACCTAATGCACCTTATGTGAATAAGCAAACATAGGATGGCCTTAGACGTTTTATAGGTTAACCTTTATGTGGACTTTGACTTTGACATAGACTGATGACTTAAGGGTTTATTCGAATAATTGAAAATAATGGAAAATGGTTATGTACAGAAATGGAAATAATTGTACGATATAAAATATTTGTGATCGCCTCATAAAATACTAATATATAAAGTGGAAGATCCCGTGTTTGGGAATGGTTTCTCTTTTTGGTTAGTTACCCTAAAGATGAGGTGTTAGCCTTCCTTTGAGTTGGTTTGCTGGTGTGCCTCTATTCCCTAACAAAGCCCTTATCTAGTCTATAGGTGACCTAGGGGCCCTATAGGGGGTATCGATACTTAAGGATTAGGTGAGTGAAGTTAGACGATACTATATTGCCTATGTGCGCTGGTATAACCAGGCGTATCGCTATGTCCTTAGGTTCTAGAGTATGGGTATTGTGTTACCTTCATGCACCAAATGATCAGGAGTACCTCAGTATCCCTGGGTTGATTGTATCTCCTCAAGTAATATAAATAATAAAGGAATAATTCTTGGTGGCCTTGATATGTATTATTTGGTTCGGGAGTTGCGTCAGTGTCCTACCTCATTCTTGGTATATATTTGATTGACGGTTCGGTAGTTGCCTCAGTGCCCTGCTATGTTAATTGGACTTGATTTGATTAGTTCGCTTTAGCCATGGATTTGAATATGGTTATTATGTGCCTTGAAATGATGTGACTTTGTTGATCTAATGGCATATATTTATATGTATATATTGATCCATGTTTTATTATATCTTATTATATAATGTGCTTTTTTTTTATAAGTAAGAAATTTTATTACTATCAGAATAAAGATTATAAAGTAGCAGAGCGTTCAATACAATCAAGAAACGATAACCATCTAGTACACTTAGCATAAAAACTATAGTGCACTATCCTCTTAGATACATTCATAAATATGATCCTTAATAGAATAAAATTTTGTCTAGCCCTATTCTGAAACAACCTAAGATTCCTTTCATGCCAAATAGTAGCAAGGTAAGAAACATATAAAGCTCCTAAAATGTGTTTCTTCTTTGATGCTTGTCGAGATCTTGTAGTTAAGGCCTTTACTTCATGTTCCCACCAAAGAATTAGGTCACTTCTACCACCAATAATCCTAATATGCTTCCAAATAATGGAGGTTTCAGGACAAAATAGAAACAAGTGCTCTCTAGTCTCCATCTACTGTTGACAGAAAACGCAACTTTGTTCCACCTCCATACCTAGCTCCCTCATCCTTGTTTTAGTTAAAAATCTATTCGTACATGCAAGCCATGCTATAAATCTTAATCTTAGGGTTGATAAAGATCTCCATACCAAATTTTCCCATGATTTCTTGTCTTGTGTAGCTCGAATGGAATGATAGGCTACTTGTATGCTATAATCAGTAACATTCCTTATCTCATAACTCTATATATAATCCTAGAGTAGAGATCTTGTTTGCAAAATTTTGAGAAAAATCCAGGAAGTATAAGAGGAAGGAGTAAAGTCCCACACAGATCCCTACTTAAGATATATTGAATGCACCCATTTATTCCATAATGTATCCTTTTTTGCTACAATATTCCATAGAATCTTCCCCAAAGCACAACAATTCCAAAGCTCTAGGTTGAGTAAACCAAGTCCACCTTTATTAATTGGTGAGCAACGTTTATCCCAAGCAACAAGTGTAACACCCCCAAATTTACTACTGAAAATTTTTATTTAATTAAAAGGGTTTAGTGGAAGCGAAAAGATAAAACCGTAAGCTCGGGGGCATTACCGCCACACTTAGTACCAGATCGGTTCACTCCTACCATTCCAGTACTAAGTGCTAAGGCTAAATAAAGTTAACATTAAACACGAATCATTAATAAAACACAAGTCATACAGAAATCAGAGTGCGCTTTAGGATTACAAACCAAAGAGTACGTGACTAGCGTTTTTCAAACATAAAGCATAGTACAAAAACACAACTAAAATATGATAATACAAGGTCCAATAAAAGAAACAAAGTCCGACCGAGTCGCTCTTGATCCCCAAGTCAGGTTTAGGCTCAACGCTCAGCCCCACCCAATGCCTCGTAGGTGTTGTAGGCATCGAAGACATCATCCCCTACCTGCACAAGCTCAGATGGGTCTTCTGCTCGTGGGAATGAGTAGCACCCATGAAACGGGTGATCAGTACGCTACGTACTGAGTAAGGTAACAGATTCGCTAAGGCCAATACATAGAACATATAACATAGGAATGAGCATGTAGGCAACATACAATGATACATGTAATAAGGCCTGGTTACTTTTCAGGTAACTTATTCTTTATTCCTCTTACTAATATGTTCATTCCACACATACTCTTTAATAGTCCATGTGAGTGCAGGAACCCCACTATTATAGCCAGTGGATCGGAATACATACAGGGCAAAATGCTCCTGACCAATATTATTCGTCGGTGGACCGCTCTCTAGGGAAGAACGCTCCTGGCCACTATTATTTGCCGATGGACCGGTCTGGCCCCGACTCACATAGTGTTTCACTGTAAGTGCTTAGTGTATTTCCCATAGCTTAGCTTCACTACGTTTGGTTTGTTGAGCACAGAAACCACCACTATTATAGCCAGTGGACCGGAAATCATGCAAGGAAAAACTCCCTTGGCCACTATTATTCACCGGTGGAACGGTCTCCAGGGCACCCGGCTCCTGGCCACTATTATTCGCCGGTGGACTAGTCTGGGCCCAACTCAACATTATTTCTCTTTAAGTGATTAGTATCTTATTCATGTCTTATTCGGTAAACACTACACCCTTGACATGCATGTCCTCAATGTACTATTTCTATCCTCTTAAGGGGGCCCGTCCCATATCTTGAGACTCTTGCACCCCTTATCACGCCCTAACATCCATACCCCCTTACGCTTACACATAATGAAAAACCAACTCCTAAGGGTGTGGGTTAAGGCCCAACACCTTATGACATCAAATCCACCTACAATCACCCTCTTGGGTTTTCCCTTGAAAACCCTAATTGGACCTATGTGGCCCAAATTTCTCTCACTTACACTACCTTTACTTAATTCACCAACCCACATCTTATCTCAATTAGGTCTAATCCCAAAACATATCACTTTACCTCTCGATTTCGCATGTGACCTGAAAAACCCTAGTTGGCCACTTCAAACCCTAGTAACTTTCTTCTCCCACAAGTAACCTCTCTCTTTTCATCCAAAATCCCTTCTCTCCCATGAAACCCATACTCATCCCTTATAAAGTAAAGTATCACTCTTAACCCATACTCCACTCTCCCTGAATCATTTTTACTCTCGCAGTTTCCAGATTACTAATTCCTCCCAAAACCCTAGTCTGATCGCTTATACACCCTTACACCAACGTACGTACTATTTTTCATCCCAAGTCTCTAATCACTCCACAACTCTCCCATTAGCTTGTTTACACCCTAAATCAACTTTTCTCACGTAAGGATCACCCCCATGCAAGATTTATCCAACTCATGCAAACACCCAAAGTCCCCATACAAATTTTAAGATTCTCATGCATGGTTCCCATCTCTCATTTATTTTGATCATTTCTTCCTCTTTAATTTCCTTTCATGGATTATGAGGTATTTTGGTCAACCTTATATCCCCCTTAATAAAATCACTTCCCATTTCTTTCTTTTTGTCCTTTTATTCCCATATCATATTATCAATTGTCCTAGCATGCATATCCTAGAGGGACATATCATATCACACCATAAACACCATATATACATATCATACTCATATCATAAGAAACACATATAAGCATACCTCAACTCCAAGTTGCGTTACACATAAAACAAGTTAATTACAATCATATGATGATGCAGGAGCATGCATTGAACATAATGATTGTCATATTCATTTTAATCCTCAAGGTAAGGAAGATGATTTAGCTTTCTTAATATTGGAGCCTGTCATGTTAAATATTCTTGATAATTCTTATATGCTTGACATTGAAAAACATTCAAGTTATTCTTGTAGGTATGTTACATATTTGCAAGAAGATGATGTTCATACACATTGATGTGTACAAATATTCCAAGGCATGCAAGGCTATGACATACATGGGATGATACATTACAAAAAGAGATAAAGTGATGATATTCATTATTTGTATAAACTTGTTGTAAATCCTAACCCTAAGTATATTTTATGTATGTTAGGGTATGGCTATAATTTTATGTATGTATCTTAGCCTATTGTATAGCTTTGTAATATTAATCCTTAGTATCATTTAACTAATGATATTATGTTTTGAATTAAGGTTAATAAGGGCCTAATTCAACCATGATTGATGGGCTTGATTAGGTGGGTAAACTCGGTTGGTTAGGGAAGCTCACCACCGAGCTTATTCTCTCCTACATATACCCTTTTGTGCGCCACATTGTATACAAAATATTGAATGAGAATTTTAATCAAACTTTAACCAAGAGAGCTAAAGTCTGATCCTCCTTTTTGGGTCTACATTGAGCAAGAAAGATCTGGGATAATCCTTTCTCAAAAACTATCTTAAATCTCGACATATTTGAACGGTATACAAATCTGTCGAGTACCTTCATCTTGTAAGATCAATTTCTTCGTATATAATCCACCAATTCACTTCATTATTTTTGCATTAGATTGTGGGTGACAGATTATACTACAAATTTTGATCCAACCTTCCATTACTTTGATAAAAACCACATCATTTTTGGTATCAAAGCTTCATTTGTTAAAAGCTTATACAACCAGTGATTTCTGCCGACCTAAAATTGTGTTGTGTTCTTTCACCAAGAACTCCACGGCTACTCCACCATTTCTTGTAATTATTGATTCTTGATGAACTTCTTTAATTTTTCTTGAATTTCTTGCAATCTTGCAATGATCTTTTTGCATTTTCCCTCAACTTTCCACATAAAATACCAACACAGTTCGAATTTCAGTAGCACCAGTTTGGTTCGTCTATTTGCAACGATCGTGTGTGTCTCTCCAGCACTTTATTTATATTCTATTATACTCTCTATTAGTTTGTGATCAAGTTTACAACAACCCCCTTCAAGTTCTCTTCGTGAAAGCAAGAAGAAAAGCTTCAAAGTATTCGACATCCCTGGACAGTTCTCAATCGCCTGAAACTAACTTGGAACTTGCAGGCCATGTATTAGATTCATTTCTCATCAATATCTCTCAAAATGTTAGTACATCATCTAACTTTGGATTTCTTATACATTTCCTATGAATACTTCAACATGAATCTCCCACTGGAAGACAAGTTTTTGTTGAAAATACAGAAACATGTTCTATGATTTTATGGGAAGTCTGAGATTGACCTGGAACTTGCAGGCCCAATACTCGATTCATTTCTCATCAATTTCTCTCAATAAATTAGTCCATCATCTACCCCCTAAATCTCCTATACATTTTCTATGAAGAATTCAACACAAAAATCCAACTGGAAGACAAGCTTTTATTGACAACACAGAAACATGATCTATGATTTTATGTGAATCATTTTCACATCTATTACTACTAACCTTTCATTGTTTGTGTGTACCTGCATGCAGTGCCTATTCTTGGGGATAAAAGATCTCCTTTGTGCCTAGATAAAGACTGCAGGTAGTGTTTGATATTTTATTTAGAATTAGAAATTGTTTTGTGCTTCGTTTGGTTGTAGGTAAAACAAATCCAACACCTACATTTGTGGAAGATATATTGTGTGCATCAAGAAAGGTTGCGTGTCAACTTTCATCATGGCTAGTGAAGAGGTGCGTGCCCTGGTTGAGTCCATAAAAAGCTTCACCACATGCATGGATTCCCAAATACAGACTCAAAACATGCTGCAACATCAACTCCAAAGTGTAGAAGCGCAGTTGGCCGACCAAGAGAAGTATAAGCCATGGCAACCTCGAATGGAAACAACACATGATAGTGTGGAAGGGAGAATGAAGCTGATTTACCATGCCAAGAATAGACGTGGACATTTCAATATTTTTCATCTTGAAGATGGAGAAGAGGAGGCAAATTCTTTTGGCTCAAGAAACCAAAGAAGAGCACCTACATTCCATGTAAGAAATCCACACCATAAAGATCAAGGTATTAAACTTGAACTTCCTAAATTTTATGGTGATTTGAATGTGGAGTCATTTTTTGAATGGTTACATGAGATTGAGGCTATTTTTGAGTTGAGAGAATATGATGATGTTAGTTATATTTGGAATAATAATAATATAAGGGTTCGAATGTTTTTATCATAATAACATTAACAAAATAATAACAATAGTACTAGTAATAACTCATAATGATACCATAGTAATAATGTTAGTAACAAAGGCATTAGGCATAATATTAGCAATTTTTGAATAATAATAATAGTAATAATACTAAGGTTGGGTATTCTTCTTCTATAGTAACAAAAGGGTAACATGCCAATTTCGGTTTCAATAACAAGAAAAATAATAGTAATATTATTAACAACGCCAACAATAATAATAATGATAATAATAATAACAATAATAATAATAGTAATAATAATAAAGTAATGATGATAATAATAATAGTAATAATAATAAAAATAATAATGATACTGATAATAATGATAAGCATAGTAATAATAATGACAATAATAATAATATAGTAACCAAAACGATAATAATAATATAAGGGTCCAAATATTTATATTAATAATAAAAGTGATAATGGATAAAATTAGTATTAACAATATTAAAAAGATAATAATAATAATAACAATAGTAATAATAATAATAATGATAATAATAATAATAGTAATAATAATAATAGTATTATTATTATTATAGATAATACCATTAATATTATTAAACAACTAATATTTGTATAAATGAGTTTAAGGGTTGGGAAATTTAGAGAACCACCTAAGGCGGCAGCGGCGGCGGCAGTTGTGGAAGTTTGAGGTGGTGGAAGAAGGAGAAAGGAGGGAGGAGGAAGAAAGGGAGGTGTGGGGAGGTAGAGGAGGCTCCCCTGGTTGTTTTGGAGGGTAGAGGTGGCGTTGGTGGCGGCAGAATTAACAGCGGGTGGCGTTGCGAAGGGAGGCAGGGGCTGAAGTTTGTCGTTTGGGGAGGGCGACTTTATATAGCCAGGGTGGCTCGTGCAGGGGATATCAAGAGACAATGAGGGTTTGGTTAGGAAGAGGGTGGTGCAAGGAGCGGTGTTGGGGGTGGCTTGGCTTGCGGCGATGGGTGGGGGCTGTGGTTTGCTCATTTAAAGAGGAGGCGGCAAGAAGGGCTGTTTCAGGATTTTTGAGATCAAAATTCAAATTCAGGCAGGCTATGAGGTATATATATAGATTGATTGGCTAGGCAAGGACAAGGGGAAGAAGAAAAGGGGGTGTAGATGACAGGCATGTCGCCTGGTGGCGGCAGCCAAGGCAGTTCTGCCATGGCAAGGGCGGCATAGTCGAGGGAAGAGGGAAAGGGAAAAGGGTAGGGTGCTCGAGAGAGGGGAATAGATTGGTTGGGGTAAAAAATGTGAAAGAAAGCGACGAGAGTGGGAGGGAAGGATGGTGGCAGTGATGGTGGCCGACGGAGCACTGGGTTGCAGCTCCTCGGTCGCCGCCCACGCCTTAGGGAAGAAGAACGGGTCGGGACTGGGCAACTTAGGAATAAAAAGAAGAAAAGAAAAAAAAAAAGAACTGGACCAGCCGGGAAGGAAGAAAAAAGAAGGGAGGAGAAGGCGGTGTGGGCCTGGGCCGCGCAGGAAAGTTGGGTCGCGTGACGCTGGCCCAGATCGAGGGGGGGAGGAAAAGGGAAAAAGAGGAAGAAAAAGAAAGAAAAGAAAAGAAAAAGAAAGGGAAAAATATGTGGGTTGGGTATCTTGGTGTTTTTGGGTTATTTAGGATAATAATATTTAAAAATAATAATTAACTGCTTTTTGGCTTAATTTAGGCTATTTTGAGTAATTTTTCTTTTAATCCCATATAATTTAGAATTACTCCCTAATTCTTCCTAATTAACCTATTTATCATTTTTCCTTGATTGTCCCTAAATAGCTCCCTATATTTTAATAAAATAATTAATTTATTTAGTATTCCTAATAAATCCTTATTTAGCCATAATTTCCAGAATTAGAATTTTTGGGTATTTCAACAAGGGCAGCCTTCCTTACATGCAGCTTTCCAGACCATAGGAAATTCCTACACATGCTAATAAAACGGTGAAAAACTTTCCTAGGGAGCAAGATAAATTGACCGAAGTAGAGCTGGATACTAAATAGGACAGATTTAATGAGCTGCTACCTCCCAGCATAAAATAATAATAAGTTGCTCCAATGTCTCAATCTAGCAGTGATCTTATCTAGCAATGGTTGTAGATGTGTTGTAGACGAACGAGATGAGGTCAAAGGCGGGCCTAGGTAAGTGATAGGAAAAACACCTGCTGGAAACTTGAGAAAATCTAGGATGGCTGCTTGGGATTGAGCATCAAAAACCCCAAAAAACACACTACACTTAAGAGGATTAATAACTAGCCCTAAAATTGTAGAAAAATGATCCAACACCTCTTGAAGACACATCACACTCTGTAGATTACCCTTACAGAACAATAATAAATCATCAGCAAAATTGAGGTCGATAAGCTTCAGACCTTTACATCTAGGATGAGCATTAATCATTGGATCTACCCATGGCTTCTTCAAACATCTACTATAATAATCCATCACCAGCATAAAAAGATAAGGAGATAGAGGATCTTCTTGCGTTAAGCCTCTTGTTCCAGGAAAAGGAGCAACAGGAACCCCATTGAAGGTGACAGAATAAGACACAGTGGTCACACAAGCCATAATCAATTTTACAAACTGGGGAGGAAAACAATACAAGATAAGGAGATGATGCAGAAAATCCCACTTAACCATGTCATAAGCCTTTTGAAGATCAATCTTAAGCATACATCTGGGTGAGATGCCTTTGTAAGAGTACTTCTTGACTAATTCATGAGCCAAAAGTATATTTTCTCCAATGCTTCTCCCCTTACAGTATGTTTGGTTTACGGAAAAAAGTGAGGAAAGGAAAAAAAATTGGATGGAAAATAATTTGTGCGTGTTTGGTTAGCTGAAAAATTAGAAAGAAAGAAAATATAGAGAAAAATATTAATGAAAGTTAAACTAGTAGATTTTCCACCCGATTAGCGGAGGAAAGAAAGAAAATCTCTAAAAAAAGTTCTGCAACCTCCCTCTCCACTCTCCCGACTCTCGACTCGCCTCCATCCTGGGCGATCATGCTTTCCTTGCCCGCGACGAGCTCGATCGCTCTCCTCCCATGTGGCACCGAGAAGTTGTCGGAGTCGATTTACTTGACGGCTTTTAAGGATTCGACCATCCAGCCGGGGAGCGGGGAGTGATCGTCCTCGATGTTCGGTGGGATCAGAACGTCATAGTCATATGTTGTGTTCGGGAACACATACGGCCCTTCTTCAAAATCAAAATCACCGTTCTTTAGCACGTTCTCTGCATCATCATCATCATCGCACAAACATTGTATGACAAAGTCAGTAGAACCATGGAGCTTAATTAAAAGCTTACAAAAAAAAACTTACTGTTGGTGAGCCTGGAGGGATAGAGGGCTCTCATAGCGACGAAATCGATCAAGGGGCCGCAGGCAGGGTCTTCTTCAATAGCGGGGTTGTGGATGAGAACCTCAGCAACCCTAGAAACGGCTTGAAAAGCCCAAGCATAAGAATCCCAACCATTGCTGCTGTACATGCCCTTTGCCCCTCTGGATGCGTCGCACAGGGGCGGCGTACTATCTGCCCCCAAATGCTAAACCAATTAGTCTCAATTAGTAGCAGTAGGCGTAGTACTCCTCAAGTAACGTCTGATTGTATCGTGCGAAAATGAAATCAAAAGAAAAAGAAAGTGAGAAAAAGGGACGACACAACAACTTTTTGGAGCCCCGTATACTGATAAATAGTAGTAGTTGAGGAAACAAAGGATTGAATTTATGTTTCTGATATATTTAATGCGATTTTTTTCTACTAACATGGAAACTATACCTCTCTCTCTCATAGACGGCCACGGAATATCCCTAACATTTAATATTTGCCATAAATATTTGTTAGAGAAATATCTGCATACGTTGTTTCGATTGTTTTTTGTGGAGGGAGAGAGAGAGAGAGAGAATGAACCAAGCTCTGCAGCCTGCACGGATATATATTACTTTTTCTGTATGTAGAAGATTTTTTTTAATAATTTATGAATTATTTTAAAAGATAATAAATATACTTTTGATATAATAATAATAATTTTTTAAAAAATTATTGTAAGTTATTTATGTAATATTTTAGAATAGTTCTATAAAAAAAATTTAGAATAAGTATTGATTTTATGGTGTTTTTATAATTTTTTTAGAAATTTTATGTAATTTTTTATATATCAATATAATATTTTTATTTTAGTTAAATATATAATAATATTTAAATAATAACATTTAACTTTTCTTAGAATCTTCTTTCTTTATACCAAACACTAAAAATATTTTCTAAGATTTCAATTTTCTACAAAATTTTCTCCAACAACCAAATAAAGGAAAAAAAATTAATTTCTTTCATTTTCTTTCCTTTAATTTTCTTTCCTCTACATTTTCCTTTCCACTTAATTTTTTTCAAACCAAAGAGACTCTTAATGAAAGCATTCTGAGAATGAACAATAATGGTGGGCATAATATTCTTCAATCTATGGACAAAATGTTTTGAGATAATTTTATACAACAGTAATGTTTATTGGGGATAAGAGTTAAAGCAATAATGTTTAGCTTCCTTGAAACCCTGTTAAAAAATCCATCCACTCTAGGAGCTTTAATATCACCCATAGAGAAGATAGAATCTTTGAGTTAAGCTACTGTAATAGGTGTAGTGAGCCTAGCATGATGAGACTAATCTACACCTGAATCAATAACAGAAGGATCCAGCTCTCCCTCCATACTAGTAACAGATCCCAAAAGCTGTTGATAGTGAGTGATGAAAGTAGCTTGAATACTGTTATCCCCTCTAACTTCATTATCTTCAGAATCCAATAGCAAGACCACTGATTTCTTTTGATACCTCTCCTTCACCTTAGCATAAAAAAAATTATGATTTGAATCCCCACAATTGAGCAAGTGAATGGATGCTTTCTTCTTATAGAAAGTTCTTCACAATAAAGCAAATGATGTTAGTGTCTCTCTTTCAAATGAAATAACCTCCTCTAATTAGCATTACCAGGGTTGGAATAACAAGCATGTTATAATGCAGCCACCTCCTCCCTAGCTTTTTGCAGTTTGTGAGTAATAGATCCATAATTTTCTATATTAAATGTCTTGAATTCCTATTTCAGAATCCTTAATCTCCTTGAAACCCTGAGCAGAAAATTACTTCCCAATTTAATCCTCCATGCTCTCTTGATAATAGGACTGAACTTCTAAAAATCATTCCAAAATTGAAAAACTTAAAAGGTTTAGGGCCTAACAGAGAAGAGATATTAAGATGGATAACCACAGGACAATGATTAGAGATTAAAGGGCTCAAAAACTCTACCATAGGCTGAGGATAAGAATCCAGCCATTGTAAGTTCACAAGGGCTCTATCCAGCTTGCAACAGACCTCCTCCTCTCCTTCTCTATGATTGGACCAAGTGAATTGGCATCCCTGACTTTGAACATCAAAAAGACTCAGCTCTTGACAACAATCCCTAAAGTCCTAAAAATTTGAGACATTAGGGAGCCTACCCTGGAATTTATCATAAGCATTCAACACAACACTAAAATCCCCTACCACAATCCAAGGAACACTTCTTGGTGAATGAGTCTTCAACCAATGCAATAAGGCCTTTCGTTCAGCACTACTATTATAAGCATATACAAAGGCCACAAAGAAACTTACATTAGTCTGCAAATTTGTTACATGACATAAAATAGCCTGATCACAAAGAGAATAAGGTCCCATCACCAAAACATTTGGATTCCAAATGACCCAAATTCTACCATTTGGATGCTGAGAATAATTAGTAATGGCACACCAACCCTTTTCGATTTTATTAAACACAGCAGCAAAGTTGGGTTCTAAGATTATGCTTTTGTTTGACCATGTTTTGGAGCATTGCATGATTATGTGCAACGTGGGTATACTACCTCCTATGAGGTATTGTAATTTACTAAGTACAAGGAATTCATACTGTTACTACATTTATAGATGACTATGTGAAGGCCATAGAGTGGCATGAAGCTTATAAGAGTAGCCAAGATAAGTGGAGGCCTTGGGAAGAGGTTCCATTCTTAGAATGGGCATTTGGGTTTAAGAGTTAGGGTAAACCAATATTATACCTGCAAGTACTATTTTTTGTTGTATCAATTTTTCTTTGGACTCTTATGTCCCTAGTTGTATTTTGATTATCATTTTTGTATAAAAAATATTTACCCATAACCTTTATTTATGTAAGATCTCTTATTTCCACTAAATTATTTTTGGTTTGGTTGGTTTTAGCCATAGCAGTTGGCATAAAAAAGGGGAGAGAACCAAAATTATGGTAAGTGTGGCGGTAACACCCATTATCTTTGGTAATTGATGTTTTGGTAAAAAAAAAAATTTAAGTACTAAAAATTTGGGTGCTATATTTTATCCTAAGTGTTGATTACCTTAGGTGGCATCTTCAATTATATGATCTAAGGAGCCACCAAAAATCATATTTTCACATCATCTTCAACCTCTCTTTCAATTGCTTACTTTTTAGGTTGCAAAAACTAATATTCAACCTTAATACTTTTTTGACCCAATTGTATCCCATATGCATGCACTTGGTATCAAAACTTTAGGTTGAATTAATTTGGTCTTCTCCTTAACAAATTTGTTTTTTCCATTAAATAATTTATACTATTAGTTTTATTTTATCTAGTTCTTCACCATTTTCATTCTATTTACCCATCCAAACACTCTTAACCATTTTACGCCATCATCCACCTCCATTTACCCCATTTTTACTTACCACCCTCCATACCCATGAAAATTTAAAGAATAAATCTATCTTGACCTACCCATTTTGAATTTCATCCCCTTCTTTCCAATTTTTCAACAATTTTAAATTCTAATGGGAGATCCACAAATTTCTAGAGTCTTAAGCATCGATGAGATGATGAGATAATTGAAGAAGAAAATAAGAGGAGAGACGAAGCTATTGGATCCTTGCAAAATGATATGAAAAGGGTTCTTTTTATTTTGGGGTCGATGAGACCAAATGAAAACCCCCCTCATCAAATAAGGAGAAATCACCACCTCCATGGAAGTGAAGGTGATTCAAGAAAGTGATGATGAATTTAGTTCTTCTCATATTGAGTGTTCGCATGTGTTGAGAAGAAGAAGACATCTAGAAAATACCATTTTCATGATGTGAAGACGAAAGTCACCTAATTTATTTGATGTCACAATCCTAAAGAATATCTTGAATGAAAGTTCAGATGTTCTAGAACATTTAAGGTTAAGGGATATTCAAATAGAAAGGCTTCCAAAGTGGTTATGTTCAAGATTAAAGGGCATACTTCTCTTTGGTGGTAAAATCTTATACATCAAAGGATAAGAAATGAAAAATTGAAAAATCAACTCTTGGTTTAAAATGAAGAGACTCATGAAAAAGAGGTTACTACCCTCTTGTTACACTCAATATCTATATAAAAAAATTCTAAGACAAGGATCTATGAGTGTAGATAAGCATATTAAAAAGTTTGGAAGGATCTTGTTGAGATTTAAACTTGAGGGGGTAGAAGGGCGTATAATGCATAGATTTATTGTAGGTATTAGAGATGATATAGCTAGGAAGGTTGAGATGCAAAAATACTACACTCTGGATTAGCTATTTCACCTATCTATTAAGGTGGAGAAGCACATAAGGGAAAAAAGGTCATCTCAGTTTCATGCAATCAATAAGGTTTCTAGCACTTCAAAGGAGGTACATTTACCATCAAAAACTCCCTCTACACTGAAACATTTTCATTTTAGGTGAAAAGGGAAAGAAGTGGCTTTAAAATCTAACAAGCTAAAGTGTCAAAGTATTTGGCACTATCAAAATGAATGTCCCAATAAGAGATTTATGACACATATGGACATGTGTGAGAGAATCCAAAAGGATAAGAGTTATGATGGAAGTTTGGCTTATGAGGAGGAAGAAGAGGTTCCATTGGATGTTAGAGAATATCTGATGATTGGGAAGGTCCTTCACACTAGGAAGGCCATAGATGATCAATTATAAAGAGAAAGCATTTTGCAAACCAAGTGCACTATACTTAATAAGGCATGCTCTCTTATTGTTGAGGGTGGGAGTTGTGCAAATATGGATTTCAATACCATGGTGGAGAAGCTCAATCTTCCCAATACCAAGCACAACCACCCATATAAGATTCCATAGCTTAATAACGGTAATGTGGTTGAGGTATCAGAATAAGTACTTGTTCTATTTTCAATTACGAAGACTTATCACAATCAAGTGTTTTGTGAACCTATGGATGCATTTCATTTGTTATTAGCTAGGCCTTGGTAATTTGATATGAGTGTTGAACACTATGAGAGAAAAACACTTATTTCTTGAAATCCTAAGAGAAAAATATTATGCTAAATCCATTGCATGCATGACCTAGCATGCATGGTAATGATTTAAATAGTAAAAGGTCCCTATTTTTTGATGAAATATGCTTAGATAGGGCTGTTATAAAGGGTAAACTAGTGTACATTTTGTTACTACTTGAAAATAATTTAGGGAGTGAGCCTAATGACCCATGAATTAGGGCATTATTGGATGAGTTTGGGGATGTTTTTACAAATGACATACTTCATGAGTTGCTAACTATGAGAGGTGTAGAACACTAAATTGATTTTATTCCAAGTTCTACATTTCCTAACAAAGCTGCATATAGATGAAACCTAAAGGAAGCCATGCAATTACAAAGTTAAGTGGATGATTTGCTTTCCAAAGGTTTGATATAAGAATCTTTGGGTCATTTTGCAGTTCTAGCATGGCTTGTGCCAAAAAAAAGATGGAACCATGAGAACGTATGTCAATAGTACAACTTTCAATAATACTACCATCAAGTATAGGTATCTTATTCTATAACTTGATGACTTACTTGATTGCTTTCATGGTGCTGATGTCCTTTGAAAGATAGATATGAGGAGTGAATGCTACAAAATTCACATGAAGGAAGGTGATGGATGGAAGACCTCATTCAAGAAAAAAGGTGGATTGTGTGAATGGATGTTCATATCATTCAATTTGTGTATAGCATACCTAAAACTTTCATGAGAATCATGAATTAATTAATGAGGCCATTCAATATTAAGCTTTTAGTAGCTTACTTTGATGATATACTTGTGCATAGCTCTAGTGAAAATGAACATGTAAATCATTTATAACTTGTATTTCTAACACTAAGGAATAGTAAGCTATATGCTAAGCTAGAGAAGTGTTAGTTTTTTGTACCTAGAGTTATTCTATTAGGTTTTGTTTTATTTATGTATAAAATATATATGGATGAGTCTACCGCCTAAGCTATCAAGACATGGCCATCACCAATGAACTTAACACAAGTAAGGTCATTCCATGGGCTTACTTCTTTCTATATGAGGTTCATTAGGGGATTTAGTACCTTAGTGGAACCAATAATAGAATGCATGAAGAAAGGAGATTTTAGGTTGACAAAGGTAGACCAAGAAGCTTTTGAAGTATTTAAGGGGATGCTAAGTGAGGCATGATCAATGACATAAGGATGAACTATAGAACATATGATAAGGAGTTCTATGCTATTGTTAAATATCTTTATCATTGGTCACACTATCTTAGGACACAACAAAATGTCCTGCACACAAATCATGTGTTATTGAATTACATCAATGGTAACACAAGCTCAACCATAGGAATAAAACATGGGTAGAATTTTAACAATCTTGTTCATTTAGAGCCAAAAACAAAAGTGGGAAAATAAACGTTATAGTCGATGCAACATCTGGGAGGAATATGATGGATTAAGATAATAACCATCAAAAATAAAAACATAAATGGCGGTTGAAAAAGATGAAAATATAGACTTACTTATAGCTTAAATTTATATACTCACATCTATCACTCAAGGATTCAACTCGTGAGATAAAAGAAGTAAGATTTGAAGAAGATAATCAATCAACCTCTTTACTCAAGTTTGAAGGTGCATTTCACAACCAGGAAGGAAAATTTTATGCAACTAAAATCTAATTTCATTCATATATTAGGTCCTTTGAGTTAAAAGAAGATCACATTGACCATTTATACATAGATCTAGTCAGACATTAACTATATTGCTTTCTTTATGTAAGCTAGCGAGCTAGTTTGAAACAAACTTAATCAAATAAGATCTAATGATGGATAAAGGGTAGAAACTCTAAAATTATAAAAAAATAATCCCCCAATGACTCCTACATCTAAATGGGAGATTTAACAAGTAACCTGGCAGGCTATTTACTTGGTTATTTAGTGTTCTCAATATAGCCAAACATGAGAGGATTTTATGGCAAAAATTCTTGGGTTGATTTTTGCAATACTTAGGCTATGTCCTTAATTGTGATGCTTGAAATTCATTTCATAAAAGCCTTTTTATTTACTTCCTTATGCCTTGTTATGAGCTTTATGAAAAGCATTTTCATGAAGCAAAAGTAGAGTTGGTGTTATTGTTGTTAGTCTTTGACTTGTATTAAAAGCTGAAGGAGCTTTCTTAAAGCAAATTTGACATGCTCTTCACAATATGCTCTTCTTACAATGAGTTGGAGCTAAAAAAAGGATCCTCTATGTGTTCATAAGACACCCATATCATCTTAAGTTTGATAACAAAAACTAAAAATAATAGTAAATGCTCCCACCTCAAACTCTTCGTGTTATTGAGGATCTAACTTGTTGAATCTAATATTGATGTGCAATTTAACAAAAGAAAACCCATGATCAATGATTGTCATCAAAGAAAATGACTCATGACCTATAGTGAAAATTAAAAGGGATCTAAAATGTTTTATCCAAAAATCAAGAGTGCTCGCCCATGTGGAAAGCCTTTTTCATTGTTGTAGACATTAAGTTTAGAGAAAATTAACTTTTCACAAAAACTCGTGTACTCACATTTAAAATTTGGTGGTTCATAGGGTAAATGAAAATTTGGTGAAGACATACATACCATAGAGGAGAAATGAAAGTTTCTATTGTTATCAAAGGGTAGAGAATGGCCGGCTTTTATGTTCTTCTCAGAGATATATGGCTTGTTTTCATAAAAAAAGCTAATGGGTTCATGAGATAAGGACTTTTTTATGCACAAGTATACACGCAAAAGAGTATGACTAAAACTTTAAACATTTTTATGATAATATCCCACTAGGAGAGGTAGGTGGTAGAATATTTTAAGGAATGTTTGTGAAACAAAGATGGAATGTTCAAGGTTGAAAAGGTTAAAAGGGTTTTTTCATAGCAAGATTCGATGTTTCTATTTATGAGGGAGAAGCCTTTTAGATTTTAAATTTCAAAGTAGAAGTCATGTTAACTTGAGTGATATCATCTTCTCATTTTCCTCTTTTCCCTTAATCTTTTTGTTGAACTCTTCATATTCCATGACTGTCACTTCCCACTTGTTAGCACACACGGAATTAAAGTGGCTAACACATTGACACATTAAACACCTAGCAACTCTTGGTTTAGCTTCTACAATTTTAGATCTCTCTCTTTCCCTAATCCTAAAATAATGGATTCAAGTTATACATATCTTACTTGTTCGCTGCGACACATGGATTTATAAGAAAAAATTTTAAGATATTTTTTCCATTTAGCATAGCAGCTACCATCAATGTTTAATGCCTTTAATTTTTCTTTAAATTTTCATGCCTATGGAAGAGGGTATATGAAAATAATGAAAATAAGCTATAATGAATGTGAGTGAAGCCTAAGGGATGATGTTTAATTGGAAATGGGTTATATGGACAGAAACATCACTGAAAAGATTGAAAAATATGATGATGATGTAAAGGGCTCGAAGGTGTGACGAATTTGTGAGAAGAAAATATAAGACCTTATTTATCAACCTTGAGGATTGATACCAATTTCTTTGCATATGAAATACAAATTGAGCCATGAAAAGGAAGATGGCGGATTAGAATAAATATCACTCACATTAAAAACATAAATGGATCTTGAAGTATAGGAAAATATGAAGTACCCCTTAAATTCATATGCTCAAATCTATTACTTATGGTTTCAACTCTTGTGATAAAAAGAAGTATGATTTGAAGAAGATAATCAATCAAATGCTTGACTCATGTTTAACGGTGCATCTTACTACAATGGAGAAAAAGATGAAGTAGTTCAAATATAATTTCATTCATATGTGAGTCTAACTATTAGAATAAAATGTTAAGTCCTTTGAGTTAAAAAAAACACCACACTGTCATTTTGTAGAAAAATTAGTTAGGCACTAACTTGATAGTTTTTCTTATATAAGCCAAATAGGTAGTTTGAAAGAAACCTAACCAAGTTAGCTCTAATGATGCCTTAAAGGTAAAAATTCAAAAATCATAAAAAATAACCACCCTCTGAATGAATCCTACATATGATTATGAGTTTCAATAAGTAAATTAGTCAACTAGCTACTTGGAAAGATAAAATATAGGCTAAAAATAATTCTATGTAGCCCTAATAATTTCATAGGACTTGAACTTTGAAATTATGAGTGATGTGGTTTTTATCAAAGTAAAGGAAGGTTGGATCAATATTTGTATTAGAATCTTTCACCCACGATCTAATGCAAAAGAAATTAAATGAATTGGTGGATTATAGGTGAAGAACTTGAAGACACAAGTTGGAGGATGTGTTGACAGATTTGTAAGCCTTCAAAGGTGTCGAATTGAAGATAGATTTGAAGAAGGATTATCCCAAATTTTCCTTGCTCAATGTATACCCAGAAGGGAGGATTAGAATTTAGCTCTCTTGCTAAAATTTTTATCAAAATTCTTATTCAATATTCTATATAAAAAATGTTGCACACAAGGTATATATAGGAGAGAATAAGCTCGGTGGTGACTAGCTTAAACCAGCCGAGTATTCTTCCTTAATTCAGCCCATTAATCATGGTTGAATTAATCCCATATTAACCTTAATCCAAAGAATAATATCATTGGTTAAATGATACTAAGGATTAATATTACAAATCTATACAATTGACTAAGATACATACATGAAATTACAGCAATACCCTAACTTACATAAAATGTAATTAGGGTTAGGGTTTACAATAAGTTTATATAAATAATGAATATCATCACTTTATCTCTTGTTGTAATGTATCATCCCATGTATGTCATAGCCTTGCATGCCTTGGAATACTTGTACTTCCTAAGTATTTTAAATGGACCATCGGCTCTTGGCATTAGTTTATTTTTACATAAATTAGGAAATCTCTCTTTACGTAAATGTAACCAAACTAAGTCACTAGGAGAAAGCACATAAGAGTTTCTATGCTTATTTGCTTGATCTTTATACTTGGCATTAGATTTTTCAATATTATTTTTGATTTTATCATGAAGTTGTTGAAAAAATTGTATTCTTTCTTTAGCCTCATAGTTTTGCATTTCACATTTTTTCAACGGAATCATGTTAATAGAAATGTGAGTATTCACACCATACACACTAAGCATATGCCATAAAGTTTTCCAAGAATAACTCATAAACTTGACATAAGTAGTATTTGGAATAATTATACAAAAACTCATATTTGTTTCACAAATCCTTTATCTATAAGCTCTTTTATTTATTTTTGTAATTCCTTAGCTTCTTCTGGGTTACATCTATAAGCCAGTTTATTAGGAATAGGTATACTAGGAACAAGATCAATAGCATGTTCTATACCTCTTTTAGGTGGTAGTCTAAGAGGTAAGTCATTAGGAAATACATCATTATACTCATCAAGCAACTTAATCAGATTAGAATCTTCAATTTATTATTTTTTAGGTTTAGAATCCTTCGAAACTAAAGCATAACAAATTCCTTCTTCTTTTATACATTTTTCCATAGCCCTTTCATGTAAAAATAATCTCTTTTTATCATCACTCAAGGGCATATGATCATATAAAGAAGGTGTGATCATATATATTTTTTTCCTTTTCCACCACATACTCATTAGTTACCCCATCATGATTTGCTTTTCTATCAAATTGCCATGGTCTACCCAAAAGTAAGCCACAAGCATCCATAGGTAAAACATCACATACAACTTCATCATGATAGTCTCTAATAGAAAATGTGATTAAAGCTCTTTTGTTTACTTTAGCTCCTTTATCCTTATTCAACCATTGTAACAAATAAGGTATAGGTTGATTAGTAGTTTCTAAACCAAGTTTCTTAACCATAGCCTCACTGGAAACATTAGTACATGAACCACTATCAATTATAAGTCTACAAACCATATCACCTATTTTAAACTTAGTTTTAAAAATCTTTTCTCTTTGAGTAGGTGTAATACTAAGTTGTATTTGTAAGACTCTTTGAATTACAAAGTAGGGGTCTCCTTCCTCTTCTTCCATAGTTAATATCTCATTACGAGATTCAACTTCTAATTCATCATCATCACTGCATGGTTCCATGTTTTCTATTTCATATAAGGTTAAGGCTCTTTGGTTAGGACAATCTCTAGAAAAATGTCCATATCCTTTACATTTGAAACATTGTTTATTAGCCATTTTAACCACCTTATTTTTACCTTTATCATCTTTGTTATTCTTTTTATTATATGAAAATGTTGATTTAGGGGTAAAGGTGTTAGAATAGGGTTCATTTGAAGTAGAAGCATTAGACTTAACATAGGATTTTGTGGATTTAGTTTGTCATTCAATATTCATAGCCAATTTTATCAAGTCATCAAAAGATTCATAAGAGTACATATCAACCTTGTCTCTTATTAAATTATTTAAGCCACCTAAGTATCTAGCACATTTTTGTTCCTTTCTTTCATGAACATCACAAATAAGGGCTAGTCTTTCAAATTCTCTAGTGTGTTCTTCTACATTAAATAAGCCTTGTCTTAGAGTATTCATTTTAACATACATATCTTGTTCGTACTCTAGTTCATTCTAAGTTATCATACAAAATTCGAGCAAACTTTTTGAACTTTAGACTAGCTAATTTGCACTTTCTATCATCATCATATTCTCTAAACTCAAAAATAGCCTCAATCTCATGTAACCACTCAAAAAATGATTCCACATTCAAATCACCATAAACTTCAGGAAGGTCAAGTTTAATACCTTGATCTTCATGTTGGGGATTTCTTACATGGAATGTAGGTGTTCTTCTTTGGTTGCTTGAGCCAAAATAATTTGCCTCTTCTTCTCCATCTTCATGTTAAGACAAATTGAAGGGTCCACATACATTCTTGGCATCGTACATAGGCTTCATTCTCCCTTCCACACTATCATGTGTGATTTCCATTCGAGGTTGTCATGGTTTACACTTCTCTTGGTCAGCCAACTTTGCTTCTACACTTTGGAGTTGATGTTGCAGTGTGTTTTGAGTCTGTAGTTGGGAATCCATGCATGTGGTGAGGCTTTTGATGGACTATACTAGGGAACACACCTCTTCACTAGCCATAGTGAAGGTTGACATATGACCCAACTTGTTGCACACAATATATTGTCCACAAGTGTAGCTGCTGGATTTGTTTTGCCTACAACCAAACAAAGCCCAAACCAATTGCTAATTCTAAAATAAATATCAAACACTACCTGCAATCTTTATCTATTCACGAAGGAGATCTTTTAGCCCCAAGAATAGGCACTACATGCAAGTACACACAAACAATGGAAGGTTAGTAATAATAGATGTGAAATTGATTCACATAAAATCATAGATCATGTTTCCGTGTTTTCAACAAAATCTTGTCTTCCCGTGGGAGATTCATGTTTAAGTCTGCATAGAAAATGTAGAGGAGATCCAGAGGTAGATGATGGACTAATTTCTTGAGAGAAATTGATGAGACATTAATCAAATATAGGGCCTGCAACTTCCAGGTCAATCTCGGGCGACTAGCAGCTATCCAATGTGTTGAACAGTTTTGTGCTTCTCTGCTTGATTTCACATAGAGAAATGGAAAGGTGTTGTTATACGCTTGATCACACATTAATGGAGTGTAGAATAAAATAGAAATCAAGTGCTAGAGAGGCACACACGAGAGTTGCAAACAGACGAACCAAACTGGGCGCTGCTGGGTTTAAAGTATGTCGATAATTAATGCGGAAAGTTGAGGGAAAATGCAACAAGTTTGTTTCAAGATTGCACAAAATTCAAGAAAGAACTTCAAGAAAAATTCAAGAATTTCATCAAGAACCAAGAATTAAAAGAAATGGTGGAGTATCCATGGATTTCTTGGTGAAAGAACACACACAAGAGTTTAGGTCAACAAAACCACTGCTTGTATCAACTTCGAACAAATGAAGCTTTGATACCAAACATGATGTGGCTTTTATCAAAATAATGTAAGGTTGGATAGAAATTTGTACTAGAAGCTTTCAACCACGATCTAATGCAAAATAAATGAAGTTAATTGGTGGATTATAGGTGAAGAACATGAAGATACAAGTTGGAGGATGTGTCGACAGATGTGTAAGCCTTCAAAGGTGTCGAATTGAAGATAGATTTGAGAAAGGATTATCCTAGATTTTCCTTGCTCAATATAGAACCAAAAGGGAGGATTATAATTTATCTCTCTTGATCAAAGTTTTATCAAAATTCCTATTCAATATTCTGTATACAAATGTTCCGCATAAGTAAGGTATATATAGGAGAGAGTAAGCACGGTGGTGACTAGCTTAAACCAGCTAAGTATTCTTCCTGAATTCATCCAATTAATCATGGTTGAATTAAGCCCATATTAACCTTAATACAAATTATAATATCATTGGTTAATGATACTAAGGATTAATATTACAAAGCTATAAAATTGACTAATATACATACATAAAATTATAGCAATACCCTAACTTATATAAAATATAATTAGGGTTAGGTTTTACAACAAGTTTATACAAATAATGAATATCATCACTTTATCTCTTGTTTTAATTTATCATCCCATATATGTCATAGCCTTGCATGCCTTGGAATACTTTTACACATCAATGTGTATGAACATCATCTTCTTATAAATATATAACATACCTTCATGAATAACTTGAATGTTTTTCAATGTCAAGCATATTAGTATTATCAAGAATATTTAACATGATAGGATCCATCATTAAGAAATCTAAATCATCTTCCTTACCTTGAGGATTAGAATGAATATGATAATCATTATGTTCAATGGATGCTCCTACATCAATGAGCTTAGGACATCATCTCCATGATCTTACAACCTTACTTCCTAATTCCCACATGTTAACAAGCTAACTTAGTATAGTTGACATGATTAATTTGAAAAAACTAAAACTATCCACTTTATTAGATTGTATAACCTAATATCTTAAGTACAATAATAAACTATAATGTTAAAGAATGTTTTGCACTTTTATACCTTTATTTTTCTCTATATTTTATGTGATCAATCATTGTCCAAAATTGATCCCAATCTCCCTACTATTGTAGTTATGTTTTTGGTGACTTATGTTTTTATACATTTTTTTATAATGAGTACCTAATTATCCATGTTGATTCCTTACCATTTTCCCTCCATTGTTTTCCTAAAAAAATGACCAAAATCATTACTATGGGCTCCTCCTGTTCTCAACTTTTTGTGCCCCACTCATGCCACAAGGCTATCATAAATAATTATTGTTGTTGTGTCTTATAAGACATACATTTGAAATCTATTTAGTTGATATCAAGAAATATTTGAGCCATATAATGAGTAACTTACATTTTAAAAGGTAGTGGATGGAATGTGGTTTTAGCATGGTCGGGTTATTTAGTGTTTTCAATACAGACTAATACGAGAAGGATTTTATGGTAAAAATGCTTGGGATGTTTTTTACAACACTTAGGCTATATCTTTTATTGAGTTTCTTGAAATTTATGTCTTACAAGCCTTTTTATTTATTACCCTATTATGACACTAAAAAATTTTATAACTTAATATTTGAATGTTTAACCTTTTGCTGAGAAAAAATTAATCTTTAAATAATTACTTTTATTATCCTTGTGAACCTTTATCTTAAAAAAGTATATAAAATAATTTAATAAATTAATAAAATTATTTTTATCAATTTATCTTACTCTTCTAATTTCAATAAACCCTAAACCTGTAATTTAAAAAATATATATTTTCTTCAATTTATACCAACATTTTGGATGAATTAATAAAATATTTTTAAAATAGCCCAATTTTAATCTAAATTTTAATTATAGCCCTAAATCTATTTTAGTTTCCTTTACTTCTTTTCATTTTCCCTATTCTCCCCTTTTTTATTTTATTTCTTTTCCTATTTCTTTTTTATTCTACCTTCTACTTCCTAGAGGTCAGCCCAAACCACCTCCTTTTATTCTTTTATTTTTTTCTTGGAGCCAACATTGGCCTTCTCTTCCTTCTTTCTTGTATTTTTCCTTCAAGTCGTTCTAATCCCTCTTCTCCTTCTTTTAGTCTCTCCCATGGGCCCAGCTTTCGATCTCCAATCTTTTTCCCCCACACAACCCAAATCTTATACTCCCAACCTCCACCTTGTACACACCTACTAATGTTTGTGGGAAGATAGGATTCTAAAATTATGTGAGATTAAGTCTTATTTTTGTGGAGATTAATAAGATGAAGGTTCGATGATGGTGAAATAGGGTTAAGGTGTTTGAATAGGAAGGAAGGGTGATGGTGATGAATCAAATGTGATGATGTTAATTCAATGGTGATGGATAACTAATGATGATGGTTTGAAGAAGATGAGATAATTATGATGTTGATTTGATAATGATGTATTAGTGATGATGGTGATTCAAATGTTAGGGTTTGATGGAAGATGATTTTGTGGGTTGGAGATAGGTTTAGGGTTTAACTTCAAATTTAAGGGTTAGGGTTATGTTATGGTTTGAATAAAAGGGGTAGGGTTTTGAATGATAAAACCAGTTTAGAGCATTAATTATCCTTGATTTTGGGTGATGTTTGGATGATAATGATGGCTAGAAAAATGTTGATTATGGAGAGTAGAAAGGACATAACTTAATCTCTAACTCATACAAATAAATTGATTAAGATTTCTCAGATTAATCATTAACACAGATTCGATTAACTTGAATTAAACTCATACAAATTTCAATTTGCATCCAACATCAATATTTGGTCATCCACTTCTATATTACTTTGACTTCAATGGCTTATATATCTAACCAACTATTTAATTAAAATACATAATAAAATTAGATACCAAGCTAAAAGATATTATGCTACTTTATGCTCTAGACAATATCCAACAATACTAATTAATTAATTAGCTAAATTAATAATTTTACACGACCAAGTTGTATATTTTCTCCTCATGGATGTCGCCATGCATGCCACACACATGCATGTAGATTCCTAGTAGCTTGTTTGGTACATTTCTATCAATGTAGACATCCATTGATCTTTAATTTCATGGGAGATCCTTGCCAAATGAAGAACAATTAGTTCCACAATTATAAAAGACAATTTTTGAATGTTTGTTGTTGCATCATTCTCCCCTTGTTTATTTGAATTTTCCCTCAAATTTGCATCTCCATTATAAGGGCTAATGTCTCCAACATTGAATGTCCTTAATATCCCCACCATATGAATCTGGCAAATCTAGTTGAAATACCCTAAACCCTAATTTAGGAATTTAGAACAATAGGGATTTATTAGGGGAATTAAGTAAATAAATTATATTATTAAAAAACTAAGTGGAATTAATAAAGGCAAAAAAAGGAGAAAATATTAAATAAATTATTTAGGGAAAATTTGGACCTTTTACTAACTAACATGGGAGTTAATGAAAACTTACCCAAAATAGCCTAATTAATCTAAAAGTGGAATTTAATTATTATTCTTAAAATAATTAATATTAAATTTAAATATCTAACTTAATTATATGAATAAATTAAGACCAAATACCCCCAACCTAACCATTTTATCTTTTTTCTTTTTTCTTTTTCCTTTTTCCTTCGTCCTTTTTCTTCCTTTTTCCTTTTTCTCCTCTCCTTTTTTTCCCCTATCCTCCCCAATTGGGCTAGCCGTGGCCCAAATGCCCTCGGGCCCGCCTCGCGTAGCTAAAGCCGCATCGTCCACCTCCCCCTTGCCCATTCTACATAGCCGGACCGCCTTTTTCTTTCTTTTCTTTCTTTCCCTAGACCGCCCAGTCCACCTTGCTCTATCTTCTTCTTCCTCACGTGGACTGCAACACCCGACCTGTAGTCCTGTGCCTGCCAACGACCACCTACTCCGTCCAGCTATCCTCCCCTACCACCCCCTTCATTTTTCTTTCCATTTTCGACCCAGCCTACTCATCCTCCCTTCTCACACGTGCTGCCATCCTTTCCTTTTCCCCACCCCGAGCCAAATGTACCCTGCAATTCACAGGGCATGTGCCGCCTGCCACCACTGGTCGGTGACCTACCTCACCTACCCCCGGTTGTCTTCTTCTCCCTTTGTCATTTTCCCCCTCAATTAGCCTATAAATACACTCCTAGGGCAGCCATAATTGAGCTCCCTTTTTTGCAAGCCCAAAATTCCAGTCTTCTGCCGCCTCCCAAATAGACCCTTACTCCGCCGCCGTCTACGATCTCCATCGTGAACTCTGCCCACCAAAACCTTCCCCGCATCTCCCTCTACAAAACCAAGCCGCCACCACCCCCTACTTTGCCCGGCACGAGCCGCCCAGGCCGTGCAAAGTTGCCAACCCGATCAGCCCTCTCCAACCCCTCGCCGCCCCTCGTGCCACCTTCCGCCACTAATCTTGCTGCTACCAGCGCCTCCTTTACCCTCCAAAACACACAGGGAACCTTCCCCTACCTTCCCATACCTTTATCTCCCCCTACGTCTCTCTCCTTCTACTTCCTCCATCTTCCACCACCTTCCACCACCTTCGACCGCCACAAAAACCGTCGTGCGATGCCACTCCCAGCTGCACTACCACCTTCATTCCACCCCTCTCCACTTGTTGCACCTTCCTCCACCTCAAACACCCCTCCACTTTCTCTCCTTTAGCCTAAATAGTAATCTTTCCACCTCTCTTCCTCCTCCACCGCCACCGCCGGTTCCACCACTAACCTTAGGTGGTTCTCCAACTTCCCCAACCCCTAAAATATTTTCTATAAGTGCTAATAATTTTATTTAATATTACTAGTATTATCCTTAATGTTACTATTATTATTATTCTTATTATTATTAGTGTTATATTATCACGGTTATTATTATTACTACTACCATTACTAATATTATTATTATGTATCCCCTTACTTCCTAACCTAATTTTAGAAAATACTTATAACTAGGGTAAACTATCTAAAAGGCTACAACTTTAACATTAAAATGGTTATCATTATTATTATTATTATTATTATTATTATTATTATTATTATTTCTATTACTACTACTAATACTATTATCATTATTATTATTATTAACAACTTTAGTATTAATATAGTTATCTCTATTATTATTATTATCATTATTATTATTATTATTATTATTATTATTATTATTATTATTATTATTATTATCATTACTTAGCCTAACTTTATGATTTTCCTAACCAATAACAATATTATCGTTAATAATGGCCAACAACTTTGGTGTTATTATGATTGAGACTTTTCCTCGTTTACTATTATTATTATTACTAACCTCACTATTATTCCTACTATTATTACTAATGCTAGCTATGGCCTATTATCGTTATGTTTATTATTATGGTAAAAATTTGAACCCTTATATTATTATTATTCAAAATATAACTTTATCATTATTATATTTAGGAATATTTGTACTTTGTTGGTATTGTAATTATTATATTATTATCTTAACCCTAACACTATTATTAGACTTAGCCTTAAAAACGCTAGGGTTTCTATCACTATAAGCATTAGCATTACTATTATTATCACTATTTTTCTATAATTAGTATTAGTACTATTATTAGAAGAATAAAGCTAATAGTTTTAATAATATAAGTATAGTAATAAATATTAAAATAAACATATTTTGACTAATAATATCTAGTAGGCTATTTTTAAGAGAAAAACCCTAGTTTTCACGTGTAATGCCCCTTTAGTAATAATAACCCTAATCTTAGACAAAGATAAGGATAAATGGTACTTTTGGTAGGAGGGAAACTAATCCTTAGTATTTTCCCTCTAATAGGTGAATCGAGCCAAAACCCTAAGGAGTCGTAGAAGCATGCTCCAAGCCCAGCGTCGCTTTAGGTAAGGATGTTACTAAGGCCCATGTGTGTTATGTGACTTGTATGCCTTGGATGCTATATATATCATGTTATGTTGTGTATTGTATGCTTGTCCTTAACTTGACTTATGTGTAGCGCAACTTGGAATTGAGGTATGTTTGTATATGTTTTATCATGACATGTGTATGATATGTATATATAGTGATTATGATGTGATATGTTATGGTCCTCTAGGACATGCATGATAGGACTATTGATAATATGATATGGGAATGAAAGGATAAAAAGAAAGAAATGGGAAGTGAGTTTATTAAGGGGGATATGAGGTTGACCAAAATCCTCTATGATCCATGAGGGGAAATTAAGGAGGACGAAATGACCAAAATGAATGAGAGATGGAAACCATGCATGGGGATCCTAAAATTTGCATGGGGACTTTGGCTGTTTGCATGGGATGGATAAAACTTGCATGGGGGTCACTTTTACGTGAGAAAAGTTGACTTAGGGTGTAAATAAGCTAAGGGGAGAGTTGTGGAGTGATTGGAGATTTGGGATGAAAAATAGTACGTAGGTTGGTGTAAGGGTGTATAAGGGACTCGATTAGGGTTTTGGGAGGAAGCAGTAATCTGGAAAATGTGGAAGTAAAAATGATTAAGGGAGATTGAAGTACGGGTTAAGAGTGGGAATTTATTATATATAGGGTGAGTATGGGTTCCATGGGAGAGAAGATATTTTGGGTGAAAAGGGAGAGGTTACTTGTGGGAGAAGAAAGGTACGAGGTTTGAGGTGACCAACTAGGTTTTTTTTCCGGTCATATACGAAGTCGAGAGGTAAAGTGATATATTTTGGGACGTGATCTAATTGAGACAAGGTGCGAGGCGAGGAATGAAGGAATGATAGTGTAAGTGGGAGAAAGTTGTACCACATAGGTCCAAGTAGGGTTTTTAAGGGAAAACCCTAGAGGGTGATAGTAGGTGGAGTTTGATGTCATGAGGTGATGGGCCTTAACCCACACCCTTAGGAGTCGGGGCCTTTCATTATGTGTACGTGTAAGGGGAATGGATGTCGGGGCATGATAAGGGGGCAGGAGTCTCAATATATAGGATGAGCCTCCTTGAGGGAATAGAAATCGAACGTTGATGATATGCATTTCAAAGGTGTAATGTTTATTGAATAAGACACGAATAAGATACTATCCACTTAAAGCGAAAGATTGTTAAGCCGAGCCTAGACTGGTCCACCGACAAATAATAGTGGCCAGGAGCCGGGGTGCCCTGGAGACTGTTCCACCGGCGAATAATAGTAGCCAAGAGCATTTTGCCCTTCATGATTTCCGGTCCACTGGCTATAATAGTGGGGGATTCCGTGCTCAACAAACCAAAGTATGAAGCTAAGCCATGGAAAATACACTAAGCACTTACAGCGAAACACCATATGAGTTAGGACCAGACCGGTCCACAGGCGAATAATATTGGCCAGGAGCGTTCCACCCTGGAGACCGGTCCACTAGCGAATAATAGTGGTCAGGAGTGCTCTGCCCTGTATGTATTTTGGTCCACCGGCTATAATAGTGGGGTTCCTGTACTCATATGGACTATTACAGAGTATGTGTGGAATGAACATATTGTTAAGGGGACTAAAGAATAAGTTATCTGAAAAGTAACCTGGCCTTATTACATGTATCATTATATGTTGCCTATATGATCGTTCTTATGTTATATGCTCTATGTGTTGCCGTCAGCGCATCTGTTACCTTAATCAATACATAGCGTATTGATCACCCGTTTCATGGGTGCTACTCATTCCCACAAGTAGAAGACCCATCTAAACTTGTGTAGGTAGGGGATGACGTCTTCGATGCCTACGACACTTACGAGGCATCAAGTAGGGCTGAGCGTTGAGCCTAGACCTGACTTGGGGATTTAGAGCAACTTAGCCGGACTCTGTTTCTTTATTTTACCATGTATTATTTTATTTTAGTTATGTGGTGTCGAAAAATCCTTTGTGTTTTGAAAAACTCTAGTTATGTACTCTTTGGATTGTAATCCTAAATCGCACTCTGATTTCCGTATGACTTGTGTTTTACTAATGACTTGTGTTTTATTAATGACTCATGTTTACTGTCAAATTTATTTAGCCTTAGAACTTAGTACTTGAACGGTAAGAGTGAACCGATCTGGTACTAAGTGTGGTGGTAATGCCCCCGAGTTTACGGTTTTATCTTTTCGCTTCCGTTAAACCCTTTTAATTAAACGAAATTTTTAGTAGTAAATTTGGTGATGTTACACTAGCTCATATGCACTTTCTCCGAACCTTTGAATTACTTTGAAGGGACCATCCTCCCTTAGCATAAGCTTGTGTTTCCATAGATTAGGAAATCTCTCCTTCCTCAAGTGTAACTATACTAAATCTCCTGGTTGAAAAACATGTTCGCTCTTATGCTTGTTTGCTTTTGTCTTGTATACTTCATTTGCCTTCTAAATATTTTGCTTGATTTGTTGATGAAGTTTATGAAATAACTCTACTCTCTCTTGTACATCATAACTCTTCACTTCAACCTTCATCAATAGTACCATATCAATCCGCATATATGGATTAAAACTTGTTCTAGTAGAATGATTTCGATTGTAAGAAAACTCCACATGTGCTAACTTAACATCCCAGTCTTTAGCACTCTTAATCACCATTATGCGTAGCACAGTACCCAAAGTTCTATTAGTAACTTTGGTTTTTCCATCTATTTGAGGATGATGAGACTTGCTAAATACAAGCCTCCTTCCTAGCATGTGCCATAATGTTATCCAAAAATAACATAGGAGTTGCACATCTCTATCCGAAACAATAATTCTATGAATTCCATGCAATCTCACAATCTCCTTGCAATACCATTCAATGTTGCACTAAAGAAAGTAGTTGGTTTCCTTTCTTATAAGAGCACACTACCAATGCCTATACAACTACCATCACAGGTTACTTTAAAAAAATTATCGAAATATGGTAAATATAATGTCAATGTATTTGAGAGCTTTGTCTTCAAGTCTTCAAAAGCCTTTGTCCCTTGATCATTCTAATGGAACTCTCTTTTCTTCATCAACTGTGTTATAGGTGCAACAATGGTAGAGAAATCTTTTATGAACCTCCTATAAAATGAGGCCAACCCATGGAAACGTTGAACTTCATCGACATTAGTAGGAATAAGCCACATTTGTATAGCTTCCACCTCTGATGGATCAACTCTAATACAATCCACTCACAATATAACCAAGAAAAATTACCCTCTCCATCATGAAATCACATTTCTCCATCTTACCATAGAGCTTCACCTCTCTAAGCTTATTATATATCCTCTTTAGGTGTTGTATGTGTTCGAATTCACTCTTACTATATACCAAGATATCATCAAGGTAAACAACAACAAAGACTCCAAGAAAGGGTCTAAGTAACTTGATCATCAATCTCGTGAATGAACTTGGTGCATTACATAACCCAAATGGCATAACCTACAACTACAACCCATACTTTATCTTGAAGGTTGTCTTCCATTCGTCCCCTTCCCTTATTTTCATTTGATGATACTAGCTCCTAAGATCAATCTTTGAGAACCCCTTTGCACCCCACAACTCATCTAACTTGTCATCCAATTTTGGCATCAGGAATCTGTAATTAATTATAATGTTCTTGATTACTCTCAATTTAATACATCTCAATATACCATCCTTTTTAGGCACCAAAAAAGCTACAACTTTCCATGGACTCTTACTCTCCTAAATATAGCCTGAGTTCAACAAGTCTTACATTTGTCTTTGTAGCTCCTTAGCCTCCTTCGAATTCCATCTATTAGTTGAGACTCCTAATATATTATCAATAGTGTTTTCAATACCCCTCAAAGGGCGTAGCCCACTTGGCAACTCTTTTGGAAAAATATCGACATACCCATTCAACACTTGTTGCAATTTTAGATCCATATTAGCATTCTCCCCTCGTTAGACCTCCTTTATTACTAGTGCAGAGCAGATCTTCTCATCTTTGATTACTTCATTCATCTCACACTCTTTAAGGATCAACATCTCCATACTACTCTTCTTTCTACCCCTCCTACGCTTAACATCTACATTTTTTTTTCTTCCTTTTCATTCCACAAAACATAATCCTCCACATCTAGAATAGGCTTTAGCTTAAACTTCTTTGGACGCTTGTATACCACATACTTATTAAGGACCTTATCATGCACAACCTTCTATCAAATTTCCATGGTCCCACGACAAAATGTGACAAGAATCCATTGGCAGAATATCGCATAACAAATCATCAAAATAATTTCTTATCTTAAAAGAGATAAGAGTTTGTTTGGTTTCCCTTACACATTTTCCTTTGTTGAGCCATTGGAATGAATAAAGTCTTAGATGACCTATAGTCTCCAAACTAGTCTTGTTCACCATCTTCTCACTAGCAACACTAGTGCAATAGCCACTATCAATGATGACTTCCTACACCTTATCACCCATTCTACACTTGGCCTTGAAAATCTTCTCCCTTTTAGTGAGTAAAGGTTGTTTTTGTACTTTGAGCACCCTTTGTAACATATAGCAATCAACTTTGCCCTCTTCTAAAGCATTCTCTGGTATATGAGTTTATGATTCAAAGTCTTCATCAAGGTATTCATTCTCTTCACAAGCCTCCATACTTGGTATCTTCTTTAAAGTCAATGTCATTTGGTTTGGAAAATCTACATCAAAGTGGCCATAACCTCTACACTTGAAGAATTGTTTATTCACCTTATCAATCACTTTCTCCTTTCCCTTTTCTTCATGAGTGAAACTTCTAACATTGTCTTGATTTATGGCTTGAGAAATTTGAGCTTCAACACACCTTAGAAAATTGAACCATATAGAGCATTGGTTGAATTGCTTGGTGGATTTTTTCTCTTCAACTGTTTCTCAAACTTCATTTCTAACATGGATAGGTCATCAAACACTTCATAAGGATACATAACTAACTTATTCAAAAGATTCATATTTAAACTCCCAATGAATCATGCACACCTCTTTTCTTCTCTTTCTTGGACCTCACAAACAAGAGCTAACCTTTTAAACTCTTGAATGTATTCCTTAACTCCTAGAAACCCTTCCCTCAACGTAGTCATTTTTATAAAATTTTCTTGCTCATATTTCTGAGGCACAAATTTCTTCTTCAAGAATTTTTTTTTTATTTTTTCCATGACCTAATCTTTGATTCTCTCACCCTCTCTCTCGTATCCTTTTCAAATTATCGTATCACACTCTAGCAAATTTCCTAAGCTTCAATATTGCCATTCGACACCTTTTCTCATCATCAATTTCCATATACTCAAAAATAGATTCAACAATTTACATTTATTCAGGAAAAGATTCTAGATAAAGATTACCTTCAAAGATGGGAACACCATGGCAGATTCCTTTTTCACGACATCATAGGTTTTTCCCGAGGTGTCTTATGGTCCTACATAATTTCCCACACTCTCTTTTTCTTCTTCCACTTAGTTTTCTTCCCTTCTCTCGTGCTCTTTATCTACATGGTCCCTTCAATTTTTTAGCTGCACAGGGGACTCATGAGCTTGGGAAGCTTCTATTCTCCCCACATGTAGTTTTACCTCCTTGATTTCATCCATCAAGGTCTTGAGAATATCTCTCAAGTCCTCCCCTTGGTTCTCCATCCTTTATCTTCACTAACCAAATATTGTTCTCCCAAACATGATATTAAGTACTCGGTCCTTTTGTGTTTTCTTTATGAATTCTTAGAGAATAGTGAAGACACGACACTTTCTTGAAGAATCTTGGAAGAAAGATTGAATCATGATTACAATAGCTCCAACCTAAGGTTCTGACACCAAATTTGATGTGTGTGGTAGGATTAGATTCTCCAATTATGTGAGATTAAGGCTTGATTATGTTGAGATTAATAAGATAAAGGTTCGGTGATGGTGAATTAGGGTTATGGTGTTCGAATAGGAAGGATGGGTGATTATTATGAATCGAATGTGATGATACTAAATTGGTGGTGATAGATAACTAATGATGATTGTTTGAATAAGATGAGGTAATTATGATTTTGATTAGATAATGATGTATTGGTAATGCTGTTTATTTGAATGTGAGGGTTTGATCGAGGATGATTTCATAGGCTAGGGTAGGTTAACTTTGAATTTTAGGGTTAGGGTTATGTAGTGATTTGAATGGCAGGGTTAGAGTTTTGAATGCTAAAACTAGTTTTGGGCTTTGATTATGCTCGATTTTTGTAGTTTTTTAGATGATAATGATGGCTAGAAAAATGTGGATTATCAAGAGTATAAAGGATAGAATTTAATCTTTGATTCAAATAAATAAATAGATTAAGATTTTTAAGATTAATCATTCACACAAATTCGATTAACCTGAAGTGAGTTCACACAGAATTCAACTTGCATTCAACTTCAATATTTGATCATAAACTTCTATATAATCATGAATCCAATGGAATATATAGCCAACCTACAACTTAGCTATAAAAGTATAATTCAAAAAGATACCAAGCCAAAAGATATTATGCTACTTTATTCTTCAGCTAATATCCAAACCTACTATTTAATTAATTAGTTATCTAAATTAATAATTTCATATGACCGAGCTGCACATTTCCCCCCATTCATGGATCCATGTATTCTATTCATGCCATGCATGCCATGCACATGCATATAGACATCTAGTAGCTTGTTTGGTACATTTCTAGCAACATAACCATCTATTTGTCTTAAATTTTATAGATGATACATTCCAAATGAAGAAAAATTAGTTCCATAATTATAAAATCCAATTCTTGAGTGTTTGCTCCTACATCACCTACTCCTTCTCCGGCACGCAGCCTACATGCTACATGCCTCAGATACCACCCCTCTTCCTAGCCAAACAACCTATACCACCACCCTCCTTCAACCCTTTAATTTTCCTTTTCTACTTCAAAATCTATTGATATTCCTCCACATATACCCCTTTCCTTCCATTTTTACCCTTGCCACACCTACCATGCCTACCACTCTTTACAACCATCTACCATCACACATCGCTAACACCCTTGTCCTCCTCCTCCTCTTCTTCTTCTCATCCTCCCTTCCTCTACTCTCCCTCATGGTATGTTCTTCTCCCAATCTCCCCTTCTCCCTGTTTCCTTCTTATCCTCTGCCCTGTTTTCTCCCATTCTATATGTACAGCTACCTCCGACACATCCACCACTAACCTAGCCTCTATCATCAGCCACCACCCTTTCTCTTATTTTCCCTCCTTCCTCCTCCTCCTATACAGCTCTATCTCTCCTTCTTTCCCCCCTATGCTAAGTTTGACTGATTCCTTCTACCACTATTTAGTCTCCCCACACAATCCTCTCCTCCACCGCTTAGCTCTATCACAAGTGTGTGTAGCTAATGCCCTAGTTTTTGCTACAGCCTTACCTCCTCTCCTTCTCTCCCCTTTGACATCCCTATAACAACCACCTTCCTTTGACCACCTCTCTACACTTCATTCCCTCCATCACTACATCTCCTCCCAACTATTTACAATTAGCCACAACCACTACCCACCTCATACACCATCACCTATAGCCACCCAACACCACATGTCCTATATCCTTCCTCTTCATCTCCTTTTCTACCTCTTATTTCCCTTCTTTGCACCATTATCCCTACAACCTTTGCTGCTTTCGAGGAACCTACACCACATCCCAACCACGAACCATATTTCTCCATATTTTACACCAAACAATGAAAACCAACACCTCCCACCATCACCCACAATCCTTACCTAAGCCACCTTTCCCCCCTTCCATTTTGCCTATTCATGCATGGCTCACATTCACATGCAGCGTGAGTTATGTAGTGTAATTTTTTTATGTTTTGGATAATATATGTAAGGTATAAGGGTAGTTTGGATGTTTTATATTCAATAAATATTTTTAATAAAAATATTATTTTATTTATCTAATATTAATATGGTGTTTCTATTATTATTTTAGGAACAAAGTTTTATTAACAAAGCCTAAACAATTTTTTTTAGTTATTAGTAAGGTTTGGTTTTATTGGAAATTAGGTAGCCTTTATACTTAACAAAAATATTTGGATATCTCAAGATAGTACATAAGGGTTTTTGACATATGGTTTCCATTGATATTATGTGTTATAAATAATGCAGGATTGTTAACGTTATAATGGAGATTGGAAAAAGAATGCATCTTATCTTCTGTCTAATGCAATGTGCATAAAAGGGTGTATGAAAAGTTGTTTATTGTTGTGAAGTGATGATGTATGTTTTGTGCATAAAATATCATAGGTTAAGTTTGCATGGACATATGTAGTAAGAATATTACTACTATGAGTCCTAGGGGTAATTTGGTCATATAGACACATCGTGATATGTAACCCTGGCTAGGATATCTAATGTGTTATAAGTATTTCTAGGAATGGAGATTGAAGTTTGGTGTATCATAAATACATAATTTAGCATGAATATTGGTATTTTATGGTGTAGGAGTATTTTGGTAACTTTTAATATATGATATATCATTTCATTAAATGTGTAGGCTAAGTGTTATATGGGATTGACAATAAGAGTAGGTGTTTGTGGTATTAGTAACATATTTTTAGGCATAAATATTGATATTATATGGCCTAAGGGCATTTTGATAATGTTAAAGGTTCAATGGTGGGTATCCTAATAAATATGCATGATAAGTAATAACTAGTGCTAAGTATGAAAATAGGAGTTTGTTGCATCATGTTTGAGCATGAATATCAATATATTATGGTCTAAGGGCACTTTCGTAATTTTACATATACTATAGTGAGTAGTATAATAAACATGTACCATAACTATTAATTGATGTTAGATATGATAATAGGGAATTATTGACTTAGTATCATCTATTTTAGCATGGTTGTCAATATTACATGGTATAGGGATATTTTGGTAATTTTGTATATATTAGGGTGATTATTCTAATAAACATGCATGCGGTGAGCCATAACCAAAAGGATCTATAAGCATAGGTGAGAATAGTAGGGATTGATTGCTAAGAATGGATATGGGATTTAATGATGATATTGTTGGGTTGCTTTACATCATTAGGGGAGGCCTTGGATTCTAAGGGATAGGAGATTATTATATGGGTAGAACTAGAGTTTTAGTAGGTCAAAGTATGAATCCCTAGAGGGAGGTTATTAGTAATTTTAGAAACTAGGGGAGTTGTGTTATATCTTTGGACTATGATGTTAATCAAGCTATTAGGGATTGTGTACTAAATCTGATGGCCAGTTGGGATAAGTAGGAGGAGAGATAACTACCATGGAGAAATTAGGGTTTTGAGATAGGCCCATTATGAGAAGTTAATATCATGTGTGCAAAGTGGAGGATTAAGGTTATAAAAATTTAGGGGATGAATAACCATGGAAAAATATGATTAGTTATGGAAAATTCGTGCTAAAAAGTAGTAGAGGAGGGGATAGATCAACATGGGAGCACTATCATTTTAAGGAGTAATTGTAAAGGCTAATTTTTATCATATATGAGAAATGGGAGAAATAGGGTATGACTCATGATAAGAAGGCATTGCAATGATAGGTTTGGGTTTGTTGGATAAATTAGGGACTAAAAGAAACATTTAGGGGTAAGGATGTACTAGGGATTACAAAATTAGGGTTTCTAAAGGAAAGAGGTCATCTTGGGATGGTAGTAAGGCAGGAGCCATATATGAGTTTTAGATGTTTGTGAGTTATATTTAGAAAAAATAAAACACATATAAGATGCTAATCACTTAAAGTGAAATATCACTTTAGATGAGACCAGTTATACCATATTTACTATCCCACCAATGGGAGTATTGGCTAGGAGTGTGCTGCCTTAGCATTGTACCTTATTTACTAGTTAACCGGTGAAAATATTTGATGCGTGAAATGTTAGAGTTTTGGACTTGGATGGACTTTATAAGGATTATTCGATGAGGATGGAGTATGGAGGTTGATGATGGGGATTTGAAGGGGTTGATGACGATGGAACATGAGGTCGTTCGGGAAAGGGAAGTTTTAAATTTTGGGATACTCACGAATGGGAGGTGATGGTTGAGTCAATTTTGAGTTAAGGCATGGATGGTGGTTAGAGGTTGCAGTGATAAGAACAAGGAGGCTTCGGTGGAGGGGACAAAGCGATGGACTGGATGGTTGTAAGGTTTGAGGATGGCGACGACGCTGCTGGATGGATGGTGGTGGAAGGCGTTGCGAGGAGGGTGTTGCTGGTGGGGAAGGGAGTGAGCAGATAAGTTGTTGCTGGCTGGGAGGCGTCGAGGTTGCTGGCTTGGTTTAGGGTTAGGCTAGGCGATGATGGGAGTTGTTGAGGTTAGTGGTATTGGGTGGTGTAACCGGTTTAGGGCTCGATGGATGGCGGTTTAGGGCTAGGGAAAAGATAGATGGTGGTTGTGGTGCTATGATCGGATGGTGAGATTATTTGGAGGAGGAATTTTGGTGGGAGGAGGTGGGAAAAGATAAAGTGGAAATAGAAGGATAAATTAATCTTTAAACCACAGAGAAATAAATATTAAGGTTTTGAGAACAAAACCGTTCACTCAGATTCAGTTTTGTTTCGAGACGAATCCACACAGAATTCGGGTTTTAAGTAATGATTAAGGTTGTTCTTCTTATTCAAGTTGTGTATTTCTACTCGATTCCCTATGGGTTATATAGCCATGGAACCGAGCATCCTCTCAAAAGATTACAAGCATATTCCCTGCCAAAAGCAATAATTCCCTTAAGACTAGCTAGTTAGTATTTAGTTACTAACCGACTAAAAGTAAATAACAATAACTAGTACTTAAAAATAAATGTTACGCTAGCTAACAAATGTTGACTAAAAGTAAATAACAATAACTAGTACTTAAAAATAAAAGTTACGCTAGCTAACAAACATTGACTAAAAGTAAATAACAATAATTAGTACTTAAAAATAAACGTTATGCTAGCTAACAAACGTTGCATGAATCCATGCATACCCCATATTACTAACCAGCCCAGCATGGGCAAGCTTGAAATCCCAGTCCTTGGTACTTTTACTAACCAGCCCTCTCAGTAGAGTTCCCAATGTTCGGTTCATGACTTCTGTCTGCCCATCGGTCCAGGGGTGGTGTGATGTACCGAATAGAAGTTTTGTTCCCAACATGTTCCACAAATTCTTCCAAAAATTACTAAGGAACTTGACGTCCCTATCTAAGACTATCATCCTCGGAACCCTATGTAGTTTCACAACCTCTTAAAAATACACATCCACAACATAGGTTGCATCGTCCGTTTTATGCACGGTATAAAATATGCCATCTTGGAGAACCGATCTACGACTACCATGATAGAATATTTACCTCGTTGGGTTTGGGGAAACCCTAGTATAAAATCCATACTAACTCCTTCCCATGGTTGGGTAGGTACGAGCAGTGGAACATAAACTCCCTTGTGAAAGAAACTTTTGCTCTTCTAACACGTGGAACATCTGGTGACCGTGTCTAGGACTCCCTTTTTCATCCTTGGCCAGTAGAAGAGTTCCTGTAGTAGTTCTAGAGTCTTGTTGATCCCAAAATGTCCGGCTATCCCCCCTTCATGTACCTCCTTGATGAGTAATTCCTGAACTGATGTTCTGGGGACACACAATTTGTTGTTCTTGAATAAGAAACCATCTTGAAGAGCATAGTCCCCTTGAACCCCCTGTTTCTCACACTCTTTGACTATCACGGAGAAATCCTGATCTGCGGAGTACTGCCCTTTGAGCATCTCGAACCCTAGTAGCTTAGCTTCCATCACAGTGAGCACCATATTCCGCCGATATAAGGCATCTGCTACCACATTCTCTTTTCCATCCACATGATGGGTAGAGAAGATAAAAGTCTAAAGTAGGCTCATCCACTTGGCATGCCTCGTGCTTGTCTTCTCCTGTCCATGCAAATACTTCAAACTCTCATGATCAGAGTGAAGTACGAAAGGTTTTCGTCTTAGATAGTGGCTCCATGTCTCCAAGCTTCGCACAATAGCATAGATCTACTCTTCGTACGTCGAGTAATTGAGTCTGGCCCCATTTAACTTCTCACTAAAGAATGCTACTGGCCTCTTCTCCTAAGAAACTCCCCCGATACCCACACCGCTTGCATCACAAGTTACTTCAAACAAATTGTCGAAACATGGTAGGGTTAGCACCGGTGCATTGGAGAGCATCTTCTTTAATTCTTCAAATGCCTTGGTTGCCCGGTCATCCCAGTGGAATTCCCCCTTTTTCATTAGTTGTGTCATGGGTGCCGCAATAGTGGAGAAATCCTTAATGAACCTCCTGTAAAAGGACGCCAATATGTGAAAACTTCAAACTTCAAACTTCAAACTTCAAACTTCATGCCCATTAGTAGGGGTTGGCCATGTTTGGATTGATTCCACCTTGGACGGATCTACTTGGATACCGCCTCCACTTACTATGTAACCGAGAAAGATTACACTTGCTATCATGAAGTCACATTTTTCCCATTTGTCGTAGAGCTTCACCTCTAAGCTTATCGAACAATTGCCTTAAATGTTGTCGGTGTTCGACCTTCATCTTGCTATACACCAGGATATCATCTAGATATACAACAACAAAGACTCCAAGAAAGGGTCGTAGCACCTTGGTCATCAACCGCATAAAATAGATCAGTGCATTACATAATCCGAAGGGCATACTTGATCTTAAAAGTGGTCTTCCACTCGTCTCCCTCTCGAATCCTCATCTAATGATAGCCACTTCTGAGATCAAGCTTCAAGAAGACTTTAGCTCCGTGAAACTCATCTAGCATGTCATCCAACCTCGGCATCGGAAATCTGTACTTGATCGTGATGTTATTGACTGCTCTAGAGTTGATGCACATCCTCCATGTGCCATCTTTCTTTGGCACCAATAAGGCTGGAACCCCGCATGGACTCGTGCTTTCTCATATAAAACCCTGATCCATCAACTCTTGTACCTATCTTTGCAACTCCTTAGCTTCTTCTAGGTTGCATCTATAAGCTAGGTGGTTCGGCAGTGGGGCTTCTGGCATAAGATCTATAGCATGCTCAATTCCTCTAAAAGGAGGCAACCCGGTTGCTAGCTCATCTGGGAACACATCTGCATATTCTTTCAATATTTCTTGCAGCTTTGGATCTTTGTTGACGGCCTCCTTTTTTGAGATCTCCCTTGCTACTAGGGTGTAGCACCTTTCTTCACCCTTTAGAGCTTCTAACATTTCATGCTCTTTCAAAATCAGTAATTCTTTACCCTTCCGGCTCGAATTCTCCTCTTTCTCTCTAACCAAATTCTCCTCATCCTCATTCGGTTTCAATTTGTACTTCTTTTGATCCTTACACACGATGTATTCGTTGAGGACCCCATCATGTGTAACCTTTCTATCATACTGCCATGGTCTCCCCAATAGAATATGACAAGCATCCATAGGCAGGACATTGCATAGAATAGTATCTATGTAATTCCCAACTTTGAACGAGATAAGAGATTGTTTTGTTACCCGTATGCCCTTGTTGCGGTTGAGCCATTGTAGTGAGTATGGCCTGGGGTGACTTAATTCTTCCAATCCGAGCTTTTTGACTATCTTCTCACTGGCTACGTTGGTGCATGAGCCGCTATCAACGATGATCTCACATACTCGATCTCCCACTCGGCACTTAGCCTTAAAAACTCTTTCTTGCTGAGTAGATAGATGTCGCGTTTGCACTTGGAGATCTCGTCTCCGCACATAACAGACTACGGTTCCTTCTTCGAAGACATCCTCCAGCTCTTTGGTGTCATCCTCCTCATGTTCTTCGCTTTCCTCACATGTCTCCATGTTGGCGATTTCCTTCAAGGATAACACTCGTTGGTTTGAGCAATCTCGAGCGAAGTGACCATATCCCTGGCACTTGAAGCATTGCTTGCGGACCTTCTCCTCCGCTTGCTCCTTGCCTTTTTCCTCCTGAGTGAACTTCTAACCGCATCGGTGTTAGTGGATTGCACCAATTGTGGCTTGGATCGTCCTTTAAAGTTTGACCCGTATGGAACACTGGCGGGCTTACTTAGGGCCTTGCCCCGCTTCAACTATAACACCCCAAAATTCACTACTAAAAAATTTCGTTTTATTAAAAGATAATCGCGGAAGCTGATTAATAAAATGTGAATTTTGGGAAGTATTACCACCACACTTAGTACAAGACCGGTTCACTCATGCTGTTCCAGTACCAAGTGCTAAGGCTAAGAAAAGTAAAATACATTCTGAAACATTCAACACACATAAATCAGAGTAGCGCATCAAATCGTTTACAGGAATAAAATCCACCAATGGTGGTTACTTTAACAACGTTAACATTTAAAACCAAGAATTTAAATGAGAAAGAGAAAAAGCCTAACGATACCGGATAATTCCTTACTCTCTTTCCCGTAGCCCACTTGAGTAGCACCTAAAAAGACCTGCAAGGGCACTGCCCATTGAATAGGTAGGGGCCCCAAAAGGGAATCCCTTCAGTACTACGGTACTGAGTAACCCTTTAATACCACACTTAAAGATAGGCCCGCATATGGCAAACAATGCAAGCTATACACATAAATAATGAGAGGTGCACACATAACAATAACATGCATAATAATTCATACATCATGATCAATACTTTGGGCCTTAAGCCATGTCATAGTGTAAGATCAATACATTCGGGCCTTAAGCCATTATTCCATCATCATTGAATCAATATCATATTTTATATCCATATGAGTGCGAGAACCCCACTATTATAGCCGGTGGACCGGAAGTCAACACACAGGGCAGAATGCCTCTGACCACTATTATTGCCGGTGGGCCGGAAGGTAAATACACAGGGCATAATGCACCTGACCACTATTATTTGCCTCGAATGGGAGATCAATAACCCGGGACACAAAGGTACACTAGTCGTACCGGTGCATACCAGCTACTCAGTACCCTTCAACCACGAACCCAAGGACGCAAAGGTACCCTGGTCGTACTGGTGCATAAAGCTAACTCAGTACCCTACTAACAAGGACACCTAATCTATAAGTATGCATACCCCCTAACTAGGTCCGTAGAGCTAGAAAGAGTAAGATATAGGGCATGGCTGGGGCACAAAGGCACACCAGCAAATACCAGAATAATCGTGGACTAAACCATGTCCTTAGGGTAGCGACCCTTAAGGAGTCACCATTCCCGATCTCGAGGTCTTTCACTTTAAGTAATAGTGTCTTAATTAAGGTGATCATGAAAAGCACGGTAATCAAATACTTATTCACTTTCAATCGTTCTGATATCATTAGTCATTTCTTATTCAGATGATTATCCAGGATACCACAGAGAAACCATTAAGGCCATACTAATTATCAAATACTCTTACTTGGCTAATCAGCATTATTTAATCATATTAATGTTCCACAATCTCAAAGACGTGTTAGGTACAAACTACTCATTTGCCCTTTACTTATATAATTGTTAAGTATCCATTCCTTACTTGATAAATTACCACATTACCCTTAAGGTTGCATAATTACCAAATTACCCCTTGTCCACTTTAGATTACCAAATTGTCTCCTACACTTTTTAGATCACCATTCACCCCTCATAATTACTACACTTATCATATTTCCCTTTTGGTTGGTTATATTACCAAATCGCCCTTCTCCTTTGTTATAACTACTAAATTGCTCTTGAGTTGGATAAATTACTAAATTTCCCTCCTTCATTATCATGATTACTATTTTGCCCTTTAGTTGGTTAAATAATTATCACTTTACCCTTTAATCGGCTAAATTACCAAATTGCCCCTTTAGTTGGATAAATTACCAAATTACCCTTCTCTTTATCATAATTACCGGTTTACCTTTCTCAATTATTTTAATTGCCATTTACCCTTTTCAATTATCATAAATTCTAAATTAACCTTCCTCATAATGAATTTACCCTTCTTTATAATTATAATTACCAATTTTACCCTTCTCCATATTTAAAATTACCATAATTCCATTTAATTGGTTAATTTACCAAATTACCCTTCTATAGCATCATACTTATCCAATTGCCCTTCTACAATCATAATTTAATTGCTAAATTATCTTTTGTCGTTATCATAATTACCAAGTTACCCCTTATATCCAATTTTACCATAATATCCTTTTATTTTATGAAAATTACCACCATACATCTTTTACTTTACAAATTACTATTTTACCCTTTCACATCCAAGATCACAATATTTATCTTTCCTTACATAATTACCATTTTGCCCTTCTTTTCCAAATTACCATATTACCCCTTTATTTATAAATTACCACTTCACCATTCACTTATAAAATTTACCATATTACCCTTTACTTATGAAATTACGATTTTTCCCCTCTACCTCCAAAAATTACCATAATGCCCTCCTTCATCCAAAATTACTATTTTACCCCTACTTCCAAAATTACCATTTTACCCTTCTTTCTCACAACTTACAATTTTATCCTTTACTTATAAATTATCATTTAACCCCTTTATTTTTAAATTACCAAAATACTCTTTTTGTTTACAAAATTACCAAAATGCCCTTTTTCACTTATGAAATTTCCACTCAACCCCTTTATTCACCATTTTTATGAATTTACTAACACTACATAAAATAATGATATTAATACTTGATTTTTATCATCTAAGCCCACCAACTTGTCATTTTTTAACATAATACTCATTAGCAACTACATACATTGATTTACATACCTCATAAGCATAAATACTAAAATACCCTTAAACAATAACATCATTCATGCATTAGCAACATGATACATCATAAACAAGTAGTTAACATTTCCATCCATAATCAAACTCCTTCCTTAATTAACACACCTACATATGGCACAAAAGTTATCATGCTTTTTTTTTCTTTTTATCAAACAATATAAGAAACCATATACATATCATGCTAAGCACACAAAACATGCATAAAATCATACTAAACCCTAAATGTGCTAGCATACGTTTTTCCATATATTTAAGGGAGGATTAACGGTTACCTTAATCCCGCAAAATATCAAATCTTACCAAGCATAATTAGCAACTCAACACCTAAAAATAATATCCATCATATTTATGTTAGAAATAAGAATCCAAGCATAAAACTTTATAAAATTTAATCAATAAATACTTAACATAAAATACCATTATACCTTAAAAATTAGCCAAGAAATTTTCAATATAAAGGGGAGCTCACGCTGCATGAGCATCGTGAGTTTCATGCAGAAAAGAGAGGGGAAAAGGCTCGAAGAGGGGTGAGGTAGAAGAGGGGAGAGGTGGCTCGGTTTAGGGACTTTAGGCTAGAAAAGAAGGTAGTAGGGGAGGTTCTAAGGCAATTGAATGGTGCAGAAGTGAAGAGGGGGTGTACGTGGAGGCTAAAGGTGGTTTCACGGCGGCATAGGGCGGTAGAGACGGCGGCGGCAAGGCGGCGAAGGTGGCTGCTGAAGTGGGTCGAGGTGGAAGGGCTGAGAAGGAAGGAAAAGTGGAGGGAAAAATGGAGGGGTGCAAGGGTTGTTTTCGGCCAAATAAGGCATGGCGGTTGTAGAGGGGGTTGCAGGGTGTCGAATGGTGGGTTGGGTGGCGGCAGAGGTTGCCGGACGGCGGCGGAAGCGGCGGTTGCAGGCGGCTCGGTGGTAAGGGGGAAAACTGGGGAGAAAAAGAAGAGGGGTCGAGAAGGGAGGTAGGGTAGGGCTCGAGGGGCTGTGTGGTGGTGTAGGGTGGTAGTAAATGGTGGCAGAAGGCAGCGCAGGGGTTGGGCTTGGTGGTTCGAGCGGCGGCGGGCGGCGGTGGTAAAAAACCGAGGAAGAAAAATGGGGAAGAAGGAAGGAGAGAGGAGGGAGCTTGGGTTGGGGGAGGAGAAGGGCTCGAAAATGAGGGGAATGGAGGGCTGGGGAGATGGAGAAAAAGAAGAGGGAGAAGAGAGGGGCAGGGATGGCCGGCGATCGGTGTTGTAGGTGGCAGGTGGTGGTCGGGTGGTAGGGGAAAAAGAGGGAAGAAGAAGGAAAGGGAGAGAGCATGTGGGGCTGTGGTCCAGGGCCGGTTTGGCTCGGAAAAGGAAGGAAAACAACGGGGGAAGACAGAGAGGGGGAGGGAGGTAGGTAGCGGCAGCTGCAGGGTAGCTCGGTGGTGGTAGACATGGGGGTGCTGGTCGGGCGTGGGAGAAGAAGGGGAAGAGAAGAAGAAAGGGACTGGCGGGCGGACCGGTACAGGAAAAGAAAATAAGGTAGTCGGCCGGTCCAGAGGCAAAAGAAAGGAGGGCGGGCTGGTGTGCCGTGCGAGGGGGAGAAGTGGCTGAGGGAAACAGGCCTGGCCCAAACGCCCGAGGGAGGGCTGGCCTAGCGAGGCAGCCCGAGGGAAAAGGAAAAAAAAAGAAAAAAAAGAAAAGAAGAAAGAGGAAAAAGGGAAAAGCGGGAATGGAAAAATAGGAAAAGTAATTTAATTTACTTTATAAAATCATAAAATATAATATTCTTGGTAAATTATTTAATTTAATAATTTAATTTATTATAATCTAATATTTTAGTTTAAAAAGGATAAGGTTGGTAAAATATTAGTTTGGAAAATTATTTAAATAAAATAATATGATGAATAGCAAAATATTTATTTTTAATTTATTAAATACTCTTATCCAAATTTACATACTCTAAAATTCATAAAATAATTAAAATAAATAAATCTTAAAGCAATTTTATTCTAAATAAAAGTAATCTATTAAAATATAGGTTTTCGAAATTTTTGGGGGATTACATCAACTACTGCTTGAATTTTATGGCTAACTTAGCCAAATCTTCAAAAACTTCATAAGGGTACACTTATACATTTTCCAGGAGATTCATACTCAAACCTCCAATAAACCGTGCATACCTTGCTCTTCACGCTCTTGTACATCACATACAAGAGTCAATCTTTCGAACTCTTGGATATACTCTTCAACTTTGAGTAGGCCCTGCCTTAGCGTGGTCATCTTGATGAAGTTCTCATTCTCGTACTCTCTTGGAACGAACTTCTCCCTCAAGTGCTTCTTCAATTTTTCCCATGACCGTATTCTCGATTTCCCTTCTTGTTCTCTTCTTCTCTTTAGATTGTTGTACCAAACCCTAGCAAACTTCTTCACCTTCAATATTGCTATACGACATCTCTTCTCATCATCAATCTCTTTGTACTCAAAGATTGACTCGACATTTTGCAGCCATTCAAGGAACGACTCTGGTTTGAGATTACCCTTAAAGTAGGGTAAGTCGAAATAGATCCCCTCTTCTACGTCGTCATACGTCCTCCTAGAGGACTCATGTGCCCTTCTATAGTCTCTGATGCTTTCTTCATCATCCAACCGATTGGACGTTCTCCTTGCATGCTCCACTTCGATTGGTTTTCTTCAGTAGGGTTGTTGCATATGGGACCCTTGTGCTTGGGAAGCCTCAATTCTTCCCATACGGATCTTAACTTCTTTATGATCTTCCACCAACGTCTTGAGGATATCCCTCAAATCTTCCTCTTGATTTGCTATGGACGATTTTGAGGATCTTGATTACTCTAACCTCAACTTGGCTTTGATACCAAATTGATGCGTGTACGATTAGAGTTTCGGATTTAGATGGAGTTTATAGGGAGTATTCAATGATGATGGAGTATGGAGGTTTATGATGGTGATTCGAAGGTGTTGATGACGATGGACCACGAGGTAGTTCGGGAGGGGGAAGTCTCGAATTTTGGGATACTCACGAATGGGAGGTGATGGTTGAGTCGATTTTGAGTTAAGGCATGGATGGTGGTTAGAGGCTACAGTGAGAAGGACAAGGAGGCTTTGATGGAGGGGAAGAAGCGATGTACTGGATGGTTGTAAGGTTTGAGGATGGCAACGACGTTGCTAGATGGATGGTGGTGGAAGGCGGTGCAAGGGAGTGAACCGATTAGTTGTTGTTGGCTGAGAGATGTCGAGTTTGCTGGTGTTGTTTAGGGTTAGGCTTGGTGACGATGGGAGTTGTTTAGGTTAGTGGTATTGGGTGGTGTAACCGGTTTAGGGCTCGATGGATGGCGGTTTAGGGCTAGGGAGAAGATAGAGGGTGGCAGTGGTGTTGTGATCAAATGGAGAGATGATTTGGAGGAGGAATTTTGGTGGGAGGAGGTGGGAAAAGATAAAGTGGAAATAGAAGGATAAATTAATCTTTAAACTACACAGAAATAAAGATTAAGATTTTGAGAACAAAACCGTTCACACATATTCGGTTTTTTTTAGACGAATCCACATAGAATTCGGGTTTTAAGCAATGCTTAAGGTTGTTCTTCTTATTCAAGTTGTGTCTTTCTACTCGGTTTTCTATGGGTTATATAGCCAAGGAACCAAGCATCTTCTCAAAAGATTACAAGCATATTATTTCCCAAAAGCATTAATTCCCTTAAGACTAGCTAGTTAATATTTAGTTACTAACCGACTAAAAGTAAATAACAATAACTAGTACTTAAAAATCAATGTACCCTACCTAACAAAAGTTGACTAAAAGTAAATAACAATAACTATTTCTTAAAAATAAATGTTACGCTAGCTAACAAACGTTAACTAAAAGTAAATAACAATAACTAGTACTTAAAAATAAACGTTACGATAGCTAACAAACGTTGCATGAATCCATGCATACCCCATATTCATGCACCCGCTTTGAGTAGCAAAACCGTCTTCCTCAGTGGTATGTTCTGTGACTCTACTCCCGCATCAATATTAGGGTCAGGAATTGGTGTAATAAAACCTTTAGAGGATAATTAAATTTTGGAAGATAGTAATTACTTATAGTGGACCACAACATGGGTCGAGATCAATTATAACTTATTTACCTATCCACTGATAAAGATAATAGCTAGGAGCATTCTACTCTGGGTTTGTACTTTATTTACCAGTCCAACAGTAAGAATAGTTACTAGAAGTGTGTTTTCTTAGGGATGTACCTTAATTATCGCTCCACTACTTAGAATAGTGATGTCCATGAACCCATATGGATATAACATTCATGAGTTAACTATTATTTCACTAATATCATGAGTGTAGATAATAATGAATGGATTGATTTGATCTACTAACATGTATGACAATTCATTTTGTGGTGTTATTGAGAAGTTGTGGGTTGATTAAGTGAGTTATGACTCCTACTGAGAATGGCATGGTTTTCACATGATAATACAAGGATAATCACTTGGATGGTCTAACAGTAAGTTTTTGTTATCTCAAAGTGAATGAGTACTGGTAGCATATGATTCTTGATACATGAAGGTATATGAATGATTATTGCATTTCAGTTAATATATGCATAATTCAATGTTCCTGTGATTTAGTGATATTTCTAATTTGTTTCAAGCAGGCCTTGTATATTAGTCTTGTATAATGGGTTACTTGATGCCATTATACTAATGTGCTAATTTCTTGGGCCCTAACTTATTCAATGGGTAGTAGCCTTTACATGTTAGCTCATAGACCTACGATTATTTCTAGGGTTCAGAGTGTAGGGTTATTCAAGATTTTGATCGATGGTTTGAACCGAGATTTTCCTGTCTTTTTTCCTATTAATTTTTTATATTTCCCTTCTAGTAACATTTTTTTAAACCATAGTTAGAGGATTTATTTGATAGATGAGTTAAACTTCTTAAGTATTGCACTAGTCTGATTTATAAGTATATTCTTGAAATTTATGTAAAGTAACATTTTAGTCATATTACATGGTATCAGAATGCTATAGGGAATCAGTTTTATTCTATGTGTAGTAGTAGCACCCCAAAATTTATTAACTTAGTATCTAGTTATAACACTTAAAAATAAAAATTTTTAATACTAAACTTTTAGGGGACTACTAGTTGGTAGTAGAACATTTTATAATGCTTTATAGTTTTAAATGGATTTAATTTGATACCACAAGCTCTTATCATAGTTTTTGGTTGCTAAGGATCATGCTTTAGTTAGAATTTAGTTCTCACAACCTTAAATGGTTTAATAGCGAAGGGGTTTCTTACTTCCCCATCTGATTTTAAAACCCTAATTAGCATTATGAGCATTAAGTGTGGTTAGACTTAGTGGCCTTTGACATGTGTTGGTAGGATAGCATCTTCTTAGCTTGTTTCTATCTTGTAGCTAGCTATATATGACCCTTAATGGACATGTTGAATTTTGGTCAAAGCATTTGAGAGTTTCTTATAATTTGTTTAGTGTCCTCCTGTGTCTCAATCTTAACCTCAATGACCTTCGTATTAACAACAGGTGGGTATCAAAATGGATTAGCTTAAAAGATTCTTACATAATCAAACCCCGATGTAAAATGGAAAGGGAGATCCCGTTGTCTAAGTTTGTTGGATACAGGATTTCGTTAGGACCTTTGAGGCATTTGATTGCCCAAAATAATGAAAGGTATGCATAGCTACATACTTCCTTCAATGATGAGCTGACACTTAACAGAAGACATTCACACTCGAGGAGGATGACCATTTCTTGTAGAGAGCTTCAAAACTACGGTTTGTATTCATTTATACATCGAGAGTTTCACTAGGAATGGGCTGAAGGAGTTCATGCTCTTTATATAAGGAATATTAATTATACGAGTGCTATACATTATTAAAGAAATTGTTGATGTTTGTTCTTGCTATGGTAGTTAGCAATGTTACTGTAACCTTCAATTTTAGTGAGGGCTTCACTTCAGTATCTAGTAAAAGATGGGTGCCACAGTTATGACTTGGCTACGTTATATGAGTAAGCATGTTGTCACTGATGTGTTATCCTGGACCTTACTTGCATCCTGGTTAGAAAAAGAATGAAGCACCAAACTTTTGAGGAAAGAATCAACACCTTAGCGGTAGACTTTTGAGTATTCTACGTTAGCATTAGAAAGGGATTCAACAACATAATTGTAAGAGTTTCTCTCATGGAAAAGAAATTAAAATACTGATCCACAATTATCATTGTGGTCATAGGAGACAAAATCACCAAGGCAAGGATTATATGGAAAAGATGATTTAGTTACATGGTTGTGATTTGTGATATCACATATACATAAATTAATGGTTTAAGATTTTTTTAAGCCTTTTGCTCCAGATTTTAGGGTAAACACCAATACTTAGTGGGTAATTCATTCTTGGTTATATTTTTTACTCAATACCTATTTCGTTTCTACAAGGTTGCGACTAGTAAGGGGTGTGCTTGTATTTTTTAGGTATAAGATTATACTATGGTAGATTAGCATGACAATAGTGTTAATTATGGGTTGTTGAGGTATCCCAATAGAAGCCCCTAGCACTTCTTATTTTCTAATGCTTAAGTGGGTGTGGTATACCAACTTTATTACTTTGACAATGTGTGGTGGGTATTGTATCTTGATTTTCCATTGGTGCACTCGATGTGCGGTGGATGTGGTATCCCTAAAGAAATCCCCTTTGATGTATCCTAAACTTTTCTGATGGGTGTGGTATCCCATTGTGATTATCTTTTGTTGCCATGAATTTTTTTCATAGTGAAAAACTAGGTGTGGTCGAATGAACTATCCTACTAACTAGGACTTGCGTGGTAGCTAAAGGAGAAATTCTATTATGGTTTTACATTTTATGAAACATATGTATAACTGTCTTTCTGTACTTCCATGATTCTCATGCAAGCATGTTATATTGTACTTGAGTCGACCTTATGATATTGCTGTGTTGATATGTCACTTTAATGTGTTGCATATGCCTTACCATGTTTTAGGTAGTTTAATTTACTAGTACTTCACCATACTAATACAATAATTGTGTGGTCATTATGAAAATATAGCTTCTCATCTAAGGAGCAGAGGATGATTTGCGGGGTTACAACACTTAGTTAGAGTATGAAGAGGGTAATGATGTGGGCCACACCTTGGGGTTCATGTTTTATGATTATGCCTAAGAGTTAATTTAAACGATTATTACTATTTTACCCACTATATTGGGGTATTTTTGTATTTTGCATTATTTAAACTCTTAGCCTAGATTCTTGTATTTTATTTTGTAAAACAATCAAGTTCATCTAATTTATGATATTGTTCTAATCTTTATTATATAGTACTATTGCATTATTATTATGATTATACATTCTTTTATTCCTTATTCCATTTTGCCATACATTAGGCATGAGTTCAATGATGATCACACCTCTCTCATGATTAATGTGGTGTAACATTCCCAAATTTTAGTTTTCAAACTCCTACTCATTGTGTTAGAAAAGAAAAATTTTTAGTCCAAAAATTGGGGGTGTTATAACTTAGTATTAGATCTTGTTTCAAATCCTCAAGTTCTTTTGCAAAATATAGTTCTTTATTTCATCAAAACTTGTAGAATTAAATTTATTTGGCAAGCAAGTGTTGGTTCAAGTTGGAATTTGGCCTTAATTGGTTAAAATAGGACTCAGTTCTAGCCCTATCTATAATGTTCTATTTTCATGTATACCAATTATGTAGTTAGTATTCGATTCCTCTATAACGCGGCTTAGTATTCTAGGGTTTTGATGGCTACAAATCAGCATCTCAAGCTTTTCTTTAAGATGGTTAGAGCATTCATGGAGCGGCCAATTCAGCATAAAGAGGCTCCACTACTATAGCCTCCACCTTCGTTTCTAGTGTCATCACTAGAGGATTGGCATCGTTAGGTTGATCTTTATAGCCCTTATATTTTTGAGGGTTAGGAGGACCTAAGCATATTGAAGCACTGGTTGAGGGATTTTGGGAAGATCTTTATTGCAAGTGGAAGTTGGGATATTCCATCTACAAAGTGCAGATGAGTGACGGAGAGGTTATTAGCTGAGGGGAGCCACTATAGATCAGTAGGAGACCTTCATTGAGATGCTCAGGCTCAGTTCTATCCTAGTTGCCTAAGGATGGCAATGTATGACTAGTTCATTGCATTACAATAGGGGACGTTTACGGTGGAGTAGAACTACAACCATTCTTTGGTCATCATTTTCTTTACTCTAAAGGTGGACACTGATGAGAGGATGAAGGTGTATCATTTCCAACTGGGGCTATGTTTGAGAGTTTAAAATAGGGTGGTGGGCACTAGTGCATAAGAAATAGGGGCTATGTATGATTATGCCTTAAAGGCATCATGGATTTCCCAAGGCTAAACTACCTAGGAAGGAGCCAAACAAAGGTTTGACTGTAGCTAGTGCCAAAAGGGAGAAAAATATGTTCAAGATATCTAACAATCAACAATTAAGAATGATAATCCACTTTAGAGGGTGGTTGAGTTGGCTAAGTATGAGGTATTTCATCTATCAGCGGTATGGTAAAAATAACCTAGTGAAGGGTTGTGATGGACTGTCGGCTTAGTGCCATGGCAGTGGCTGATTGGGCCATCATTAGGTTGATTGTTGTTCCATAGGTGGTAGTGCTACGTAAGGGTTGGCAAGTTTTCTGAGTATAGTGGTACATACACCACAAGTTTAAAGGGCACATCTGACTAATAGTGGAGCTAGCAAGTGTACTCTATGTTGGACGATGTAGAGGCCTTATGCTAAGGTAGTGTGTCAGAACCATCTTCAAGTAGTGACTTAAATTTGAAGAGCTAATTGAGCTTGATAGGTAGGTTGATGTCTTCATGTGTATGCTCACAGTTTCTTCTTGTCCTAGTTACAGGTTATTTGACTCGGGTGCTTCACAATCATTTGTGTATGCTACTTTTGTAGCTAGGATAGCTATGGTTTCTTTTGATAGGATAGATACTTCTATTGTGCTCTCATTTGGGGATAGACTTCCATGTTATAGGTTGTATAGAGATGTGTCCTTAGTTGTTAGTGAGACCATGCTTTTAGCTAACCTCATAGTGCTTGAGCTTTATGACTTTGATAATATGATTAATATGCTTGTCGCATATCAAGCGCTAATTGATTATGTATAGGAGTGTGTGTTTCTTAAGGGACTATAGGGTGCTAGGCTCTCTTACTAAAGATGTGAGCCTAAGCCTATAGTGAGGATGGTGTCTGTGATGGTGTTGAGTACGCTAGTGCAGAAATGTTACCCACTCTTATTGTGTGGCATTAAGGATATGGATGTCCAGATTCCGTTAGTTGAGGAGATCCTAATAGTGTAAGAGTTTCTAGATGTATTTCCTAATTAGATCCTAGGGATATGGATGAAAGAGTTGTACACTAAGCTCAAAGAGTTACTAGAGAAGGGGTACATTCAATTGAGTGTATCATCTTGGGGACCACTAATCCTTTTCATGAGGAAGAAGGATATTAAGTTGTGTCTTTAAATAGATTATCATGGGTTAAACTAGGTTAAGGGGAAGAATAGTTATCATTTACCATGGATAGAAGAACTCTTTGATCATTTTTGTGAGGTTATGGTGCTTTCGAGGATAGAATTCATATTGTGGTATGATTACCTTATGATTGTTGAGGAGGAAGACAGCTTTAAAAATATAATATTACCATAATGAGCTCACTGTGATGTCTTGGGAACTCACCAATGAGCTAGTGGTGTTCATGGCTCTCATAAACAACATCTTGTAGCAACATCTCCATCAATTCTTTATGTTGTTCAATAATGAAGTATTGATTTACTCAAGGACTTGTGAGGAAGATGAGTACCACCTTTAGTAAACTTTGGAGTTGTTGAGGACTAATTAGCTGTATGCAAAGCTATTGAAGTGTGAGGTTTTTTTTTATAAGGTAGCTTTCCTTACCATTATCATTCAAAGGAAGGTGTATTGCTAGATCTTTCTAAGAATGTAGCAATGTTAGAGTGGACTACACCAATAAATGTTAGGTTTCTATGAATAGAGCAATGTTAAAGTGGACTACACCAATAAATGTTAGGGAAGCTCGTAGTCTTCTAGGTTAAGCAGGCTAGTGAATATAGTTTGTTCACGACTTTTCTAGGATCTCTTATCCTTTAACTACCTAGTTCAAGAAGATACCAATCTATGTTTGGTATAATAAGTACATAAAGGCTTTTGAGGAGTTTAAGAGGAGTTAACATCAACTATAGTGCTTACCTTATTATCGGATATGAAGGGATTCAAGGAGTGTAGTGATGAATTTAAGTTTGGTTTAGGGTGCGTGCTAATGACGACTAGGAGAATGGTGGCTTATTCATATCACTAATTAAAGGAGCATGAGTAAAACTATCCTAAGCACGACCTTGATCTAGCTATAGTGGTTTTTGGTCTAATGATCTAGAGACATTACCTATATAGGGTATATTCTAAGTTATACACTAACCATAAGAGTCTCAATATATCTTCATATAAGAAGAATTGAACATGATAGAGAGGAGATGGATTGATTTTGTTAAGGACTATAATTTGGAGTTGACTTACCAGGCTAAGGCCAATGTCATAGGTGATGGTCTTAGTAGAAATACTTCACATGTCGTGGTTCACTTGTATTATCAGATTGGATCTACTTAGATCCTTAGGATTTGAAAATTGAGATCATTGAACTCGGTGCTTTGAAGATGAGGATGAATTCCCTTTTGATCAGTCCAACCCTCTTCAATGATATTCGAGCCTATTAGCTAGGATATTTTAATCTTGAAAGGATTAAGAATGTGAAATACAAGAATAGAGAAGGGTGATTATAGATTTTCAAGGAGGGTAGTATTCATTTTTTAAGAAGATGGTGTGTTCCGTAGAGTTGTAGGGAACTTAAGAGGAGGATCCTAGAGGAGGGTCATTGTGTACCTTATTCCATCCATCCAAGAGGAGATAAATTGTACAAGGATTTGAGGCATATCTATTGGTGACCTTGTAAAAGTGGGAGGTTAGAGACTTTGTGGCCTAGTGCTTGATGTGTTAGAAGGTCAAGATGGAACACTAGTTTTAAGCAAGTTTAGTTCATCTATTGGAGGTACCTAAGTAGAAATTGGATAATTTATCAGTGGATATCGTGGTTGGATTGCCTAGGACCTATGGTGGTTTATATTTGATTTTGTTGTGGTGGACTATTTGACTAAGTCAACGGTATTCATACTAATCAAGCCATCTTTGAGTATGGAGCAGATGGCTAGTTCGTAAAGGAAACATGTTTTTTTATACTATTGTGTTGGACCAAGATTCTAGTATTTTGTTACACTTTAGGTTGAAGTTGCTTGTTGTTTTCTAGAAACAACTTAAGATGAGCACAACTTTCTATATGGGTAACGATTGGCATACTAAGCATACTATTTAGACCATGGAGGATATGCTTCAAGCTTGTGTTCTTACATTTTAGGATAGTTGGGAGGATTACCTTGATTTATTAGAGTTCTCCTATAAGAACAATAATCATTCAAGAATTGGAATGACACATTTTGAGGAACTTTTATGGACAATTGTACTGTAATGGACTGTATTAGAGCATCTCTAGTGAGAAGGTTGTGTTTATATTAGAGATGGTAGAGGACAATACCAGGAAGATAAGGATGACTCGAGATCAAATGAAGGTAGCCGATGATAGGTAGAAGGGTTATTTAGATTTGTAGAGGTAAGTAGATGAGTTTAAGGTAGAATTGGAGTCGGTCTAAGGGTTTTTCCAACCAAGGGAGTGATGCATTTCAATTATAAGGGCAAGCTAAGCTTAAGGTTCATTTGGTAATACAAGATCTTGGATTGAGTTGGAGATCTTTCTTACCATCTTAACTTGCTAGTTGAACTTTCATGTGTGCATAAAATTTTCCACATCTCTTAGTTGAGAAGGTGCATGTCAGATCCATCCCTCATCATTTGGCTTTATGTGATTGAGCTTAATGAGTCATTAATGAATGAGGAGCGTCCATTAAGGATGCTTGATTATAAGACTCAAGAGGCGTTTTTGAAGAGCATACCACTCATGAAGGTTTTGTCATCAAAGCATAGGAAAAAAGAGGGATCTTGTGTCTGAGGAGGAGATTAAGATGAAGTATCCAGAGTTTTCTACTTTGGTGTGTTGCGCGGGTAATGCTACCTCTTTTAAGCGGGTGATATCCTCTTCTTGTGTGTTAATCCTTAGTTATATTGATCTTTTGTTTGATTGCTTAGGATTTACTTATGTTTTGAGCTTACAATAATTTATTTGTTTTGTAGAGTAAGGGATAGTGATGTAATAGGTATTTCAAAATACTTCAAATTATATATAGAGTTATGTTGACATAAAGGAATTTAGTTTTAGTTTTGCAATGGGATTGGAATTCTAATAAAATTTTGGATTTCAGGAACATAGATCGACTTGTTCACATAACCGATTGATTGTGTGATGTGAAAATTTATATTTTTGTCCTCAATAAACTAGTCGACTGGTTTGCCAAAATAGATCAACTGGTTTGCCCTCAATTTCATATCAATTTTTTATTTTAATTTGAATTTCTCTCTAATGATTATGAAAACTTGTAATTTGAGTTAAATTATGCTAATAAGAATGTTTAGTGCTCTATGATTATTTTCACATTAATTAGCTCATTACATAATTTTGATTAGTAAAAATTTACCAAAAAGCCACTTTTTGAGGTAGTTCTCACCTTTTTCTTCTCCCTCACTCTTCCCTCTCTCTTCCGATAGATGAGGTTGTGAGCTTGACTTTGCGGACCCTTCCCTAACATACTAACCCAATATCATGCCCATCTCTGAATTCACTCAACCCTCCCACTCCATTAAGTCAGCCCTCACTTCTTTATTTGCCTACACTCAACCTCACCAGTATCATCCCCCTTTTTCTCTTAGAATGTTGACTAGCCTTGCTCCTAAACTTCTTATTTCCTAATCTATTATTATTCCTCACATGCACTCTTGGTCTCTTCTCCCTTATCTTTATGGAAATTTTCACTAAGTGTTGAGCACCCTTCTATTTTCCCTTATTCTTCCTTCTACTAAGAAAAATCAAGATCCTCTATTATTTTCTCCTTTGAATCGTGTAAGCATTGTGTTCCTTTATTTTCTTCTTATATTAGTTTTAATTTTCTCTTGCTTTCTTTAAGCAATGTAAAATTAAGGTTGAGAAAATTTGGAGATTTCAGCTCTCCCTTATAACACATTATTTTTGAGTCAAAGGTAGTGTTTTGTTCCATCTTCTTGTTCTAATTTTAATATTTTTTAATGATGCTAGAGAGAGGATTTTAATGGTTTTTACTTTGATTCCCTTAAGAATAAAAGTTCTACTAGATAGGCCATCTTGTAGGAGTTTAGTGTTTTAAGAAGTGCTTCAAAGTAAGGCATCCTTATCATTAACATAATAAGGTTTCTATGTTTTTTGGGGGGTTCTATGTGTTAGTGCTTAAATGTGTATGTGTATGATCTAATAATGTTACATTTTATGAGCATGTGGTTTAGTTATCCTCAAGTAAGTGTTATTTAGATTCTCTCATTTTATTCTTAAAAGGGTTGTTTGAGCATGAATTGCTTAAGTGTGGGCATTACCATTTATCCATGTTATTCTATTTTTTAAGCATGTATTTTTATGCATTTTATCTCCTAGAAGAATGCTAAGATAAATATAGTGAAGTGTGGTAAAAGTTGTTGGTATGTGTTTCACAAGTATGGGTTATGCTTTGGCCACACCATTGATCGGTTCCTTGAATCCATCAAACGTTTTTGCAAACAATCACATAGTTTGGAATTTTGGATTAGTTGGTTGTAAGATTATTTGATTTTTTTTAGTAAACTTCTCAACTATTTTTTAAGAATAGTTGATTGGTTGGTTTAACATATCCACTAGTATCCCTGTAGACCAAAGTCGTTTGGTCTCTACTTAGACCCATCAATTTGTAGTACCAAACAACTGTACTGGTTACTATGACCAATTAATTAGTTGGTCAACCCATTGATTAGTTTCTTTCTAGGCTAAAATAGTTTAGTCTAGTCTTAGACAAATTGACTGGTTGGACAAAACTTACGAATTAGTTTTCATGAAAAATCGATCTATGAGGCCAACTAGTAAACTAGTGCTCTAGTTTTATCTTTTTTTATATGTCTAGGATGACTAGACAAATTAACTAGTTTGAATGACCGATTGACTAGTCCGACTAGAAGCTGCATGGTTTGATATAATTTGTTATGTTTCCTTTCGGCCTTTTATGTTGATACTTCTATGTATTTACATAGTTTTAATTATGATTTCAATTATGAATGGCCTAATTTAATATGAACAACTATGATGGTATTTGAGCCTTGATTTTTTTAAGTTTGGTGTTAACTCTAAACACCCAAATAGTAGCTTCTATGCTTTATGATGTGTTTAGTGTTGTGACTTGGAAACACCCAACTTTGTTAAATAATGGATTTTATTTTTATTTTGTGTTATCACTTGGAAACACCAAATTTTGTTTTGTATGGACTTTGTTGTGATTTGTGTTATTGCTTCCTTGAGTTAGTGGGCGGGTCACCCTTGCTTATATTATTCACAAAGTATGTACTTCCTTCACTATCCAGTTACAATTAGTAGAGGGCATGCTCATATCTTTGAGATATAGGAATATACTATAATAGGCCGACATATCATCGGTGTTAAGTAAGGGTAGGTAAGGTATCCTAGTACAAGCCCCATGGCACTTCATATTTTCTAGTGCCTAGGTGGGCATGGTATCCCAACTTTTTAGCCCTTGCGGCGAAGATATTCAAGGTTTTTTTGGTGAGGTATTCTAGTATAAGCTCCATTGGTGTACTTGAGTGATGTTTTTTGGGTGCACTGTCGTATGCACAACAAATTTAATAAATAAATCCTAATTCCCAAATACGTAGTATATGGCAAGAAGGAGTCGAACCCATAAGGAATGGTATATAATCAATAATTCCATAATCGATGTTAAAACCCCGGTTATGTAATAACATACAATTCTATCATCAATATCTAAACTATGGATAAATAATAAAACATTGTACTCACTAATTAATGAATAAGGATAGGAAGTATTGATTATGGAATTAGGATATCAAATAATCATGGAGAAACGAAATATTCTAAATGATTTAACGTTGACTTGTAGAAACTCATAATAATTCATCTCTTTGCTTTCTCTCAATTTTAATAAATTGAATAAGCTCTCAATTTATCACCTAACCAATTAATAACCTAGGTTAAGAACACTAGATTCAATTAATGGCAGCATTACGAATGGAAAGCAGTCAACTATGACCATAATCACATAAGCTCGGATCATGCAATCATACGAATTAATGGACAAGATTAATAATTAATCTTTTGCTACTATGGAAACGTTAATTAACAATTACGTATTAATTCCGTTATCCTAGCGTAGATTAAGATCTAAACTAGATAGGTGATCAGTCTAATTAGTTTAAATTCTTAATCTATGATGCGAGATCATTCAATTCCGTCCATCAATTCAATTAAATTCCATCTAGAATCATGAATTCAAAATCCAAAACCCTAATTCCGTCATCAAATCCTCCTACCTTATATTATCTACATAATTGCAGTAACACACAATTAAATGCAATAATCTATAATTAACATCAATGCTTATAAATAAATTAACAATGAAACACTGAACACAAGAAAAATAATAATGCAGCAAAGAGAATTGAATTGCATTCAATCAAAAATCAAAACTTGCAATTAAAAGAGGAATGGAGTAGAACTTATCGAATTGAATTGCAGATTGTTGATTGTTCAATTGAATACAATGGAGAGAAAAAGAATTGGAATTACAAATTACATGTGGTATCTGGAGAGTATAGAGAGAAAGAGAAAATCCCATTCTCGAACTCCCCCGAACCACCTTTTCGAATGTTCAAACTTTAGAAATATATCGGGGAAACGTTACGCGAACGGTTACAGAATTTGAGAAAAACACGGGACCCCCGTGTTTTTCCTTGAACTCTTGGCCAAATGCTGAATTTTAAGTGCTGAAATTTGTGTGCTGATAGAAAAACACGGGGGGGCCGTGTTTCTTGTTCCTTCATTATTTCTTCATGAAATTTCAACACAATCTTCCCTTTGATATATATTCTTCATTTCCAGTCTTTTCTTCCATTGATTCCATATCTATTGATGTGTTCTTTGTTGCCTTTTCTCTTTCCATCGATTTCTCCTTTGAATTTCTTCATTTTTATCTTTTCCTGCAAAATCTATCCAAAAGAGAAAAACTCGAGAAAAGATTACATGTTATAAAAGTAATGAGGAATAAATGACATTTTTACTTAGCAAAATAACATATAAATCTCATCTATCAGTGGTATCTTGATTTGTGGCAGGTACACTCGATGTTTTGTGGGTATGGTATCCTAGAAAAAATCCTCTTCTATCCATCGTAACCTTAAGCGATGGGTGTTGTATCCCATTGTTATTATCTTTTGCTTCTATAACTTTTGTTCACGGTGGAGAATTGGGTGTGGTCAAATGAACTATCTTACTAACTAGAACTTATGTGGTCATTAAAGGATGAATTTTTATATGGTTTACTTTTTATGAATTTCATGTATTATTGTACATCTATACATCTATGATTTTAATGCAACCTTGCTATGTTGTACCTTAGTTCACCATTATGATATGACAATGGTGATATGTGACTTCAATGCGTTGCATAAGCCTTATAGTGTTTTAGGTAGTATGTTATATCAATACTTCACCATATTGATATTACACTTATGTGGTCACTATGATGTTCTCGTTTCTTGCCGGAGTGTAGAGGGTAATTTATAGGGATTTGACTCTTAGTTAAAGTATGTCAATAGTGATGACATGGGATATTAGTCGGCGATTGTTTGGGGTTCAAGATTTATGATTGTGCCTAAGAGTTAGGCTAACATGTTATTATTATTTTGCCCACTACTTAGTAATGTTTTTGTATTTCTAGTTACTTTAGCTCTTGGCTCTAATTCTTGTTTTTAATTTCGTAAAACTATCAATTTCATCCTATCTATGATATGTTTATAGTCTTTATTATTTTGTAGTGTCATGTCATTATTATTACCATGCATTCTTTTTTTTTATTCCATTTTTCTTTGAATCAAGAATGGGTTAGGTGATAATCACACCTCTCTCATAGTTAATGTGGAAATAACATTCCTATGTTTTGTTTTTTAAAAGTTTTTGAATTATTTTAAAAACAAAATTTTTTGGTCTAAAAATTTGGCGTATTATAGAAGGTGGTAAGAGCCTTTTTCTCATTAACCTCTTCATCTTCACCTAACACCTCACCTTAGATTTCCCCTTTCTCCCTTAATTTTGCACCAAATTCTCTCACCATAAGGAAGCATGTCCCTGGAGGTTAAGCACTTCTACCTCAAAGACTACTCATCATCTAAAATCCTAGCTTCAAACAACTAGTTACTCCTCATTTCCCACTCCAAAAGTTCCTTAAGATTATGGGATCTGTAAAATTTAGGAACTTCTAACATCATCTGACTAAGATGCTTCTACATTTCCATACTCCTCATTTGAAAAGACCTTGGGAAATTACTAGAAGAGGACCTATAATAGGTTGGCTCATCCCTTATACCATTCGCCCTTTCCTCTTCTTGAGGCATTGAACTCCTTACTTGCCAAGGGATGACATTAGGCATGAATGAGTCTAACATTCATTATACTTTCCTCATGTCCCCTTACAAGGCTTCGATGGCCCTATCCCTCCTTATGTCGTGATTCTCTTCAACACTTAAACCTCCTGAGATTGGTTGGTTCTCCATGGTTTAGGCTTGGGTTTCAAATGAAAAGAATGAATCCACCTTGGAGGAATGAAAAATGAAGTATGGTGTATAATGGTTTGAAATTGTAAAAAAAAAATTTAAGGAAAGAAAAAAAAATTGTGGACCATTGATGGTGGCTAAATTTTAAGAAGATGTAACGGTAACGAGAAGAAATGGAACCCCAAATATACTAACCTTGTGCTTTGATACCAATTTGATCCATAATGCTAAACAAATAACATTAAGTTAAGCATTATTGTTGATGGTTAGGTTTACTTCAAGAAATTTCAAAAAAGAAGAATGGAGAAGAGCAAAATTCAAAAATTGGAACTTAGTTGCAATAACCAACTAAGGTTACAACCCTTAGCATAAACAGCGCTTGTAACAACTCAAACAATACAAAACCATGAAAGTGTCAAACATATGGTGATTTTTTTAGCCAGAAAGATCTACCCATCTTGTATTCTTACACTCCCTTTTAATAAGTGGGGGAACTTCAACCAAAGTTTAAGGCTACAAAAGGTAGATCTTTGACCAATTTTTAGCCAGAAAAATTATTTCTCCTTTATAACAATTATTACCAATTTCCCCACCCATGGTTTAGTCTCCTAACATAGTTCCCTCCTCCACCACAATAGCCTGTAGCACCTCCAACTCATAGCTCCTTACACGACCTCGAGTAAAAATGCCCTAGTGTTTCCTATAGGCCTCCCTCCTTTCTTTCCCTCTCCTTTCACACCCATACAATAGACACCATACTTTTACCACCTTTTTCCTCTCCATTCCTCCACCACCGTAGCTTCTTCTAGCTTCTTATCCCCAGCCACGAATGCCACAAGCCTCCTACAACATTACTTAACATCGCCTACCCCTATCTCCTTCCTCTTATACTCCTTTTCTTCCTCTTCTTTTGCCTCTCTACACCATTCTCCCTATAGCCTACACCTTCGAGCCATATGCACCACACCCCCAACAACCAACCATATTCTCACCACCTCCTACACCCAACAACCAAAACCAACATCTCCTACCATCACCCACAACCCTTACCCTATCCACTTTCCCCCTTCCATATTTCCCTTTTCTACATGGCTCTTGAGGTACATGTAATGTGAATTATATAGTGTATTTTTTTATATGTTTTTGATAATATTTAAGTGTAACACCCTCAAAATTCACTATTGAAAAATTTCGTTTTATTTGAAAGAGTGAGCAGAAGCAAATCATAAAATCGTGAATTTTGGGGATATTACCGCCACACTTAGTACCAGACCGGTTCACTCCTACCGTTCCAGTACTAAGTGCTAAGGCTAAAAGTGTAAAACACAATTTACAATCCATTTTTAAATCAGAGTAGCGTATCAAATCATTTACAAGAATAAAATCCACCAATGGTGGTTACTTTAACAACATTAATATTTAAAACCAGGAATTTCAAAGAGAAAGAGAAAAACCCTAACGGTACCGGATAATTCCTTACTCTCTTTCCCGTTGCCCACTTGAGTAGCACCTGAAAAGACCTGCAAGGGGCACTACCCATTGAATAGGCAGGGGCCCCATGAAGGGAACCTTTCAGTACTATGGTACTGAGTAACCCTTTAATACCACACTTAAAAATAGGCCCGCAATGCGGCACATAATGCAAGCTATATACATATGTAATAAGAGGTGCATACATAACAATCACATATATAACAAGACTGCCACATATCAACAAGTTATAAGTTATGATCGCTGCTTTTGGGCCTTAAGCCACTAGTCCATCATTATTCAATCATCTATCTGGTTATATCCAAGTGAGTGTGAGAACCCTACTATTATAGCCGGTGGACCGGAATACATACAAGGCAGAACGCTCCTGACCACTAATATTTTCGGTGGATCGGTCTCTAGGGTAGAACGCTCCTAGCCACTATTATTCGCCGGTGGACCGGTCTGGGCCCGACTCACAAGGTGTTCCACTATAAGTGATTAATATCTTTCCATAATTTATTCACATCCAATGCTTGTTTTATTGAGCTCGGGACCCCCACTATTTTAGTCGGTGGACCGGAACACATATAATCATCATCCAAGACAAAACGCTCCTTGGCCACTATTATATCCGGTGGATCGGTACTCATAATCACTTGCCAGGGCAACAAACTCCTGGGCCACTATTATAACTGGTGGATTGGTACTCATAATCATTTACCAGGGCAACATGCTCCTGGGCCACTATTATAACCGGTGGATCGGTACTCATTATCATAAGTCAACTTGACCCTACTCATTAATCTTTCACTTTCATAATTAGTGTTTTTCCTTTATTTAGTTAGCACAACAATTCTATTTATTTGCCTCGGATGGGAGATCAAGAACCTGGGACACAAAGGTACACCGGTCGTGCCGGTGCATACAAGCTACTCAGTACCCTTCAACCATGAACCCAGGGACGCAAAGGTACCCTGTTCGTACTGGTGCATAAAGCTACTCAGTACCCAACCGACAAGGACACCTAATCCATAAGTATGCATACCCCCTAACAAGGTCCTTAGAGATAGATAGAGTAAGATATAGGGCCTGGCTGGGGCACAAAGGCACACCAGCAAATACCAGAATAATCGTGGACTAAACCACGTCTTTAGGGTAGTGTCTTAATTAAGGTGATCACACAAAGCACAATAATCAGATACTTATTCTCTTTCAATTGTTATGATATCATTAGTCATTTCTTATTCAGACGGTTATCTAAGCTAACACAAAGAAATCATTAAGGCCATCATAATCTCATTTAATTCCGAATTAGGATTTGTTCTCGTGATACTTACCAATCATTAAATACTCTTACCTTGATAATCATCATTATTTGAATCATATTATGAAATTCCACAATCACAACAACATGTTAGGTGCAAATTACTTATTTACCCCTTACTTATACAATTGCTAAGTCGTCCCTTCCTTACTTGACAAATTGCCCTATTACCCTTCAGGTTGCATAATTACCAAATTACCCCTTACTCAGTTTAGGTTACCAAGTTTTCTCCTACGCTTTTTAAATCACCATTCACCCCTCATAATTGCTACACTTATCATATTTCCCATTTGGTTGGTTAGATTACCGAATTTTCCTTCTCCTTTATTATATTTACTAAATTGCCCTTAAGTTGGATAAATTGTCAAATTACCCATCTTTGCTATCATGATTACCAATTTGCCCCTTTAGCGGGTTAAATAATTACTAACTCACCCTTTAGTCAATTAAAATACCAAATTGCCCTTCTCCATCATCATAATTACCGAATTGCCCCTTAGTTGGTTAAATTGCCAAATTACCCTTTTCCATTGTCATAATTACCATTCTACCCTTCTCAATTATTATAATTACCATTTTACCCTTCTCCATTATTATAAACACCGATTTACCCTTCTCCATTTGTATAAATATTATGTTGCCCTTCTATAATCACAATTTAATTACCAAATTACCCTTCGTCATTTTTATAATTACCAAGTTCGCAAGTTTGCCATAAACATCCTTTTATTTACAAAATTACCCTTCTACCCCTTATTTCCAAATTACCATAATATCCTTTTATTTATAAAAATTACCATTTTATCTCTTACTTTCAAAATTACCACTTTACCCTTTACTCCCAAAACTACCATAATGCCCCTTTACTTATAAAATTATCATTTTTTCATTTAATCATAAAATTACCATATTGCCCTTTTGCCACAAAAATTACCATAATACCCCTTTTTCTTACAACTTACAATTTATCCTTTTACTTATAAAATTATCATTTCACCCCTTTCTTTCGAAATTACCAAAATATCCTTTTGCTTACAAAATCACCGTTTTACCCTTTTCTTTCAACATTACCAAAATACCCCTTTACTACAAAATTTCCAAAATACCCTTTTCACTTATAAAATTACCCCTTAACCCCTTTATTCACCACTTTTATGAATTTACTTCCACCACATAAAATACTAATATTAGCACTTCATTCTTATCATTTAACCCCACCAACATGTCATTATTCAACATAATACTCATTAGCAACTACATATATTAGGTCACATATTTACATAGGCATATTACTAAAATACCCTTAGGCTCACGATATTATTATTCATGCATTAGCAACATAATACATCATAGACAAGCATTTAACATTTCCATCAAATATCAAACTCATTCCTTAAGTATCATCTCTATGCATGGCACAAAATCTAGCATGCTCTTCTTTTTATCAATCAATATAAGCAACCACATTTATCATACTAGGCAACACATAACATGCATAAAATCATACTAAAATCCCTAATGTGCTAGCATACGTTTTTCCATGCGTTTAAGTGGGTTTTAATGATTACCTTAATCTCACAAAAATCAAACCTTACTGGTATCCTAACTAAGGATTCAAGGCTTAATTAGCAACTCAACACTTAAAGATAATATCAATAATTATTATGTTAGAAGTAAGAAATTAAAAGGATAAAACTTTATAAAAAAAAATTATTTAATAATAATAAACTTTAATTAACTATTAATATACCTCAAAATTTAGATAAATAAATTCCAAATCAAGTTGGAGCTCACACTGCATGAACAGCGTGAGCCACATGCAGGCTACAAGGGGGAAAAGGGTCAAAGGGGGTGAGGTAGAAGGGGGGAGATGGTTCGGTTTAGGGTCTTTAGGCTAGAAAAGGAGGTAGATGGGGGAGAATTGGAGATAAGGGAAGGGTGCAGAAGTGAAGAGGGGGTGTAGGTGGAGGCTGGGGATGGTTTCACGACGGTATAGGGTGGTAGAGGCTACGGCAGCAAGGTGGCGAAGATGGTTGTCGGGCTGGGCGTGGTTGAGAAGGAAGTAAAAGAGAGGAGAAAAATGGAGGGGTGAAGGGGTTGGTTTCGGGAAAAGAAGGTGTGGGGGTGGTAGAGCAAGTTGCAGGGTGTGGACTGGTGGTTTTGGTGGCGGTAGAGGTGGTCGGACAGCGGAGAACGGGGAGGTTGCAGGTAGCTTGCCGATAAGGGAGAAAAGTGGGGAGAAAAAGAAGAGGTGGAGAAGGGAGGAACGGCAAGGGCTCGAGGGTGGCTTGGGTGGTCTCGTGGTGGTGTAGGGCTGAGGTATAGGGGGGCAGTAGGCGGCACAGGGGCTTGGTGTAGTGGTTGGAGCAGCGGTGGTAGAGATGTGGAAAAAAATAGGGAAAAATGGGAGGAGAAGAAATGAGAGAAGAGGGAGGTCGGGGAAAGGGAGATACTCAAAATATGGGGCAGAAAGGAGGCTAGAGAGATGAAGAAAAAGAAGAGGGAGAAGAGAGGCGGTAGGTGGTCGGTCGGTGATAGGACGAAGGGTGGCAGGGAGGTGTCGATTGGCAGGGGAAAGGGAGGGAAGAAGAAGGAAAGGAAGATGGGCATGCGAGCTGTGGTCTGGGAGTTGGTTTGGTTTGAAATAGGAAAGAAAATGATAGGGGAGAGAGGGGGAGTAGCAGGGAGGTAGGTGGTGGTCGGGCACAGCCACTACAGGTGCGGCCGGCGTGCTCGATCATGGCAGAGAATGGTGGTCGGCGTGGAAGAAGAAAGAAGGAAGAGGAGGGGGTGTGAGCTGGTGGATTGGCGTAGGGAGGAGGGATAGGTCGGCCAGTCTAGTCTGAAAAAAAAAAGGAGGGATGGCTGGGTTGTGTCATGTGTGGGAGATGAGAAGGTGGGGAGGGAAGGAACGAGCCTGTGGCCCAGGTATGCAGGGAGAAGAGAATAGGCCGGGTGCGGTGGCCCAAAGGAGGAGAAAAAAAAAAGAAAAGAAGGAAAGGAGGAAAAAGGAGAAAAAAGAGAAGGAAAAAAAAAGGAAAATAATCAGAGAAATGGGAGAAATTATAATAATTTAATTTATAAGATAATAGGATTTAATATTTTAATAATAAATTTATTTAATATTTTAATTTAATATAATAAAATATATGGGCTTAAAAAGGATAATTTTAGTAAAATATTGGTTTAAAAGATTATTTAAATAGAATGAGTACAATAAAATAATTAAATATTTATTTTAATTTATTTAATATTCCTATATAATTTTATATAATCAAAATCCAAATAATAATTAAACTATATAATTTTAAAAGCTAATTTATTTTAAATAAAAGCTATTTATTGAATTATAGATTTTCTAAATTTTTGGGGGATTACATTAAGGTATAAGGGTAGTTTGGTAATTCGATATTAAATGAATATTTTTAATTAAAATCATCTTTTATTTATCTAATATTAATATGGTATTTGTGATATTATTTTTAGGAAAAAAAATTATTAATAGAGTCTAAGCATATTCAGCCAATTACCAATAAATTTTGTTTTTGCTAGAAATCAAGTAACCTTTATACCACACTAAAATATTTGGATATCATATATTAGCATATTAGGGTTGGGGACGTGTGAATTGTTTTGATATGATATGTTACAAATAAACCATGATTATTAAAGGTATCTTTGAAAATAGAAAGAGAATACATGTTATTTTGTGTAAGATGTTATGCGTCTAAAAGGGTGATGGAGAAAAGGTCTAATGTAGTGAATGATGATGTAAGTTTTGCGTATATAAAATCTTAGGCCAAGTATGAATGGACACTTATAGTGTGAATATTACTACTATGAGCCCTAGGGAAAATTTAGTTATGTTGACACATCATTATATTTAACTCTAACCGGGAAATCTAATAGGTTATAACTACTGCTTGGAATGAGGATAGGAGTTTGGTGATTCATAAATACACAATTTAGCATGAATATAAATATTTTGTGTCCTAGGAGTGTTTTGGTAATTTTTATTGAATGTGGTGATCATTCCAATAAATGTGGAGGCTAAGTATTAGGTGGGATTGAGAATATGAGTAGGGGTTTGTGATATTGGTAACATATGTTTAGGAACCAATCTTGATATTATTTGGCATAAGGGCATGCTGGTAATTTTAAATGTTCAATGGTGGTAATCCTAATAAATATTTAGGATATGTAATAATTGTTGATATGTATTAAAATTTGGGTTTGTTGCATTAGTAACTCATGTTTGAGCATGCATATAAAATTATAATTATCTAGGGGTAGTTTAGAATTTTACATGTACTATGGTGAGTACTATAATAACACATGCAAGATAAGTATTAATTGGTGTTGGAGATGATAATAGGGGTTTATTATATTATTAGCATCTATTTTCGTATGGTTATCAATATTACATGGTACAGAAGAATTTTGTTATTTTTCATGTACTAGGGTGACTATTCTAAAAACATACATGGGGCGAGTCTAATCTAAAGGGAGTTATTATTATGGGTGAGAAGAGTAGGGGTTGGTTGCTAAGAATGAAGATAGGGATTAATGATGAAATTGTTGGGTAGCTTCGCACAATTAAGGGAGTCATTGGAAGCTAAAGGATTGGAGATTACTACATGGATAAAAATAATGTTTTGGTTAGTCAAAGCATGAAACCCTAGGGGTAGGTTATTATCATATATAAGAAATGGGGGAGTTGGGTTTCATTTCTTTACTATAATTTTAGTCAACCTATTTGGATATTGTGTACTAAATCTGATGGCTAGGTGGGATAAGTGGGAGCTGATATAACTATCATAGGGAAATTAGGGTATCAAAAAGGGTCCACTATAGGAGGTTATTATTACATGTGCAAAATGGATTTTTTTGGCTACAAAAATTTAAGGAATGAATAAGCATAGTAAAATATTACTGGCTGTGGAAAATTAATGCTAAAATAGTAGTAGAGGTGGGGCTAGATATACTAAGGGGAACATTGATTTTCGAGAGTAACCCTAGTGGCCAATTGTAATCATATATGAGAAATTGGGGATATAGGCCATGGATAATGATAAGAGGGATTTCTAATGACATGTTTAGGTTTCTTCCATAAATTTTGGACTCAAAGGAACATTAGGGGGTACTGATGTACCTCAGAATATGAAACTAGGGTTTTAAGGGAGCTGGTTCATCTTAGGGTGGTAGTATGGAAGGAGTCATGCATGAGTTGTGCATATTTTTGTTTTGTATATAGAAAAAATAAAATGCATATAATATATTAATCACTTAAAGTGGAAGATAACTTGAAGCATGACTAGTTGTACCTTGTTTACTAGTCCAACGGTGCGAATAGTGGCCATAAGCATTCTACCATAGGGTTTTACTTTATTTACTAGCTTATTAGTGAGAATAGTGGCTAAGAACATATTGTCATGGGGTTACACCTTATTTACCAATCCACCGATGAGAATAATGGGGTCCCAAACTAAATTAATAAAACCACTAGATGATAGTAACTTTTGGGAAGAAACTAATTACTTATAGTGGAAGACCATATGGGTAGAGATTGATTGTATGTTATTTACCAATCTTTAGCAGGCCTATTGATAGAAATCAATTGCTTTTTCCCAAAATAATCAGCCTATTGATATTTGAACACCCAAAGGAATTAATGTCGCCATTTACTAGTGCTCCACCATCGAGAGTACCTACTAGGAGTGTACTGCCCTGACATTGTAGTTTGATTACCATTCCTTTAGTGAGAATAGTGGGGTCTGTCAACCCACATGGATATAAAATTCATGAGTTGAATAATTACGGTACTAATATCATGAGTCTAGATAATAATGAAAGAACCGATATGATCTACTTATGTATTCGACATTCTTGTTGTGGTGTTATTGAGATGTTTTAGGTTGATTAAATACATTACGCCTCCTATTGAAAATGGCATGGTTTTCACACTATAATACAAAAAGCATCATTTTGATGTCCCAATAGTAAGTTTTTGTTATTTCAAAGTGATTGAGTGTTGGTAGCATATGATTCTTGATGCATGTGGCTTTATGAATGATTATCATTTTTTAGTTAATATATGCATACTTTGATGTGATGTATATAATGTGTTGCATTTGGGCCTTGCATATAAGTCTTATATAATGTGTTGTTTAGTACCATTATATTGATGGGTTAATTTCTTAGGCTCTTGCCTATTTAATGGGTAGTGGCATTTGTAGGTTAGCTTACATGCTCATTTCAAGGTCATTCCTTAGGTGTAGAGCGCAGGTTTATTTGGGATTTAGAATGGTGATTTGGATTTGGAGTTTTCAATAATTTTCGTTTATAATCTTTTATATTTACCTTTACTGATATTATTTTCACCACTATCATTAGGTTTTATTTCAAAGGTGAATTAATCTCTCCAATTATTGCGCTACTCTCATTTATAATTGTATTCTTCAAATTTATGTAAAGTAACATTTTAGCTTTTCAACTTGGTATTAGAATGGTAGAGGAAACAAGTTCGGTACTATGGGTGGCTATAGAACCATAAACTTTACTATCTTACCTTCTAATTATAACTTTTAAAAATGAAAAAATTTCTATAGTAAATTTGGGGGTTTTAGACTTATGCCATAATATGAGGTGCATAAACATTATTTTCATGAAGCTAAAGAAGAGTGGGTGTTGTTGTTTGTCTTTAATTTGCATTAAATGCTGAAGGAGTTTTCTTGAAGCCATTTTGACAGGATCTTCATGATATGCTCCTCTTTGGATGAGTTAGAGATATAAAAAAAGATCCCCTTTTGTGCTTATGATAACACCTAAGTAATCATAATTTTGATAACATAAATAATTAATAATGGTGAATCCTCTCACATCATCATTCCCAAGTGCTCAATCCGGTAAATTCTTGTCCGAGAAGTACATGAGGGAGAAATAATGAGACACTTTGGCATCAACAAGACCATAGAATTATTGAATGAACATATTTGTTGGTGTAGAATGTTAGGAGATGTCCAAGTGGTAGTGGGAAGATGTGTTATTTTTCAAAATTCTAATATTCTTCTTCATCAAGGACTTTACACTCCCTTACTAATGCCATATCAACCATCATATCATGTAGGCATAGAGTTCATTGTGGTGGTTCCTAGGACTCAAAGGCAACAAGATACCATAATGGTTTTTTTATTGATTGGTTCCCTAAGATGGCTCATTTTTCCATTTGTCATAAAGCAAACGATGGCATTTATATATCTGTTATATTCTTCTATGAAATAGTGTGGCTATATGGTATTCCTAAGTCAATTAACTCTAATCTGAATACCAAGTTCCGTAACTATTTTTAGGAAGACATTATGGAGGTTAGTAGATACCAAATATATCTTTAGTATGACCTACTATCCACAAAGAGATGGGTAAACTGAAGTAACAAATCACATTCTTGCAATACTCATTACAAGTTTGGTTCGCAAGTCCTTAAAACATTGGGATAACAAACATAGCCATGTATAATTTGCCTACAATCGATCACTAACTTATGCAACAAGTGATGCACCCTTTTATGTAGTTTATGGAGTGAACCCCACTAATCCCATACTTTTTTCCTCTTCCAATTAAAGCACGCACTAATATCAATGCAACGGAGAGGGTAAGGTAATGAAGAAACTGCATGAGGAAATAAGATCCAAGATTAAGGGGTTGAATGTAATACCCCAAAAATTTCGAAAACCTATATTTTAATAAATTACTTTTATTTGGAATAGAATTGCTTTTAGATTATTTATTTTAATTATTTTATGGATTTTAGAGTATGTAAATTCGGATAAAAGTATTTAATAAATTAAAAATAAATATTTTGTTATTTATCATATTGTTTTATTTAAATAATTTTCCAAAACTAATATTTTACCAACTTTATCCTTTTTAAACTAAAATATTAGATTATAATAAATTAAATTATTAAATTAAATAATTTACCAAGAATATTATGTTCTATGATTTTATAAATTAATTTAAATTATTTTCCCTATTTTACCATTTCCCTTTTTACCCTTTTTCCCCTTTTTCCCTTTCTTCTTTTCTTTTTCTTTTTTTTCTCTCTTCCTCCCTCGGGCTGCCTTGCCAGGCCAACCCTCTCCCCCGCACGATTGGGCCAGGCTCGATCTTTCTCCCCCTCTCGCACGGGCTTCCTCCCTCCTCTCCCTCGCGCGCGCCGCCCAGCACACCAGCCCAACGCTTCTTTTAATTTTTCCCCTGGACCGGCCGGCTCCCTCCTTTCCTGCGCAGGTCCGACAGCCCCGTCCCTTTCTTCTTCCCTTATTCTTCTCCCACGCCCGACCTGCACCTTCGACGCCATGCCCGCTGCCACCGACTGCCACCCTGCAGCTCCCGTGCCTTCCTCCCTCTCCCTCTCTCTCTTCCCCAGTCGTTTTCTTTCTTCTTTGAGCCAAACCGGCCCTGGACCACAGCCCCGCATGCCTCTCCCCTTTCCTTCTTCTTCCCCTCCTTTCTCCCTGCCAACCGACAGCCCTGCCACCACTACAGCACCGCCGGCCAGCCCTGCCCCCTCTCTTCTCCCTCTTCTTTTCTTCAGCTCCCAAGCCCTTCATTCCCACATTTTTCGAGCTTAATATCCCTCCCCCGAGCTCTCCCTTCTCTCCTCCCTTCTTCCCCATCCTTTTCTGTATTTTTTCTTCTCACCGCCACCCGCCGCCGCTCGAACCACCAAGCCCAGCCCTGCGCCGCCTTCTGCCACCGCCTACTACCACCCTGCACCCCCACACAGCCCCTTCGAGCCCCGCACTTCCCCCTTTCTCCTCCTTTTCCTTTTTCTTCCCAGCTTTTCCCCTTACCGCTAAGCCACCTGCAACCGCCTCTACCGCCGCCTTCCGGCCACCTCTGCCGCCACCCAACCCACCTTTCGACACCCTGCAACCCCCTCTACAACCGCCATCCATTAGTTAGCTGAAAACAACCCTTGAACCCCTCCATTTTTCCTTCTCCTTTTCCTTCCTTCATAGCCTTTTCCCTCGACCCTTCTCGGCAGTCGACCTTCGCCACCTCTCCGCCGCCTTGAGCCACCTCAAAACCACCCTTAGCCTCCACCTACACCCCCTCTACACTTCTGCACCATTCATCTGCCTTAGAACCTCCCCTAACCACCTTCTTTTCTAGCCTAAAGACCCTAACTCGAAAATGGTTTATTTTTCTCCCTTCACCCCCTTCGAACCCTTTTCTCCCCATAATTTTGCACGAGACTCACGGTGTTCATGCAGCGTGAGCTCCCCTTTATTTTAAAAATTATTTGGCTAATTTTTAAGGTAAAATGGTATTTTATGTTAAGAGTTTTATTAATTAAAATTTATAAAGTTTTATGCTTTGGTTCTTATTTCTAACATAAATATGATGGATATTATTTTTAGGTGTTGAGTTGCTAATTATGCTTGGTAAGATTGATATTTTGCGGGATTAAGGTAACCGTTAATCCTCCCTTAAATATATGGAAAAACGCATGCTAGCACATTTAGGGTTTAGTATGATTTTATGCATGTTTGGTATGCTTAGCATGATATGTTTATGGTTTCTTATATTGCTTGTTAAAAAGAAACAGCATGATAACTTTTATGCCATATGTAGGTATGTTAATTAAGGAAGGAGTTGGAATATGGATAGTGTAACACCCCCAAAATTTACAAGTTTTTTTTTTTTTTTTTAAAAAAACGGAAACGTTTACAATAGAAATATTTTAAACTGTAAATTTTAGGAATGTTACCGCCACACTTAACACTAGACCGGTTCATTCCTACCCCTCTAGCGTTAAGTGCTAAGGCTAAGAGAAACAATTCAAAACCATTAATACATAATCCAAATTCATAATAAGGGAAACCGAATATCACGAGTCCTTATACCATCCCAAAATACGAGAATTAGTTTTTCAGGAAAGAAGATAACGACAATAATAAAATTGTTTTCAAAGTGCTAATCATAAATAAAAGATAGGGTAATAAAAATTGCAAGGAGAGCCGGCCACGTCACTATTGGAACGGATCCCGCCCCATCATCACTCGACCCCTCTTGATGCCCCATAGACATCAATGTCATCATAAAATACATCTCCTACCTGCAGGAAATCAGATGGGCCTTCTACTCGTTGGAATGAGCAGCACCCATGAAACGGATGATCAGTACGCTACGTACTGAGTAAGGTGACCGAGCACTAAGGCCAACATATAGCATACAAAATCATAAGGCAATGCTCAACTTACACTTTCAAACCACGTATTTGATTCATAAAGACATACAGATACATTACACAACTTAATAAAGATTAACCCACACATCAAGGCCCAAACCGTTCGGATTAATTATTCAATTAATCTTTTTACCGAAAGTCGATACACACCATAACTTTTATCAAATCCATGTAATCACAGGAACACCCCACTATTTTAGCCGGTGGGTCGGTCACTTGCGGGACAATGTCCACACCACTATTATTTGCCGGTGGACCAGTCTGGTTCCTGCTCACATGGGGTTCCACTGTAAGTAATTAATATCTTTTACAATCTCGGGTTCGTTTTTATTGAGCTCGAGTCCCCCACTATTATTCGCCGGTGGACCGGACACTTGCGGGACAAAGTCCAAACCACTATTATTTGCCGGTGGACCGGTCTCATATAGGGTAATAACCCTAACCACTATTCCTAACCGGTGGATCGGTTGGACCCGGCTCAATAATCTTTCGCTTTAAGTGATTAATATCTTAAATATTTTATTCAAAGATTTTTGCCCAGACACACATGATTATCTCTATACCAACCCTAGTTCTCGTACATATCCCTAGCTCCACATGACCACTTTCCCATGAAAACCCTAACTCCACGTAAACCACTCTCCCATACAAACCCTAACTCTCATGCAAAACCCTACCTCCACATAATCACACTCCCATGCACCCTAACTCCACGTAAAACATATTTCCATGACAACCCGAAATTCTCATGCAACTCCACGCAAACATCCTCACCCCATGCAACTTCATACAGAAACCCTAACACCATGCAATTATGTATAAACCCTCATACCATGAAATTATATAGAAACCCTAAAACCATGCAATTATGCAGAAACCCTAACACCATGCAATTATGCAGAAACCCTAACACCATCCAATTACTCCCCATCATGATTTTAAAACCCCTTTCATGCATGTCTTGGGCCACGCCACATCGTACTAACAACATATTTATACATATCATTCTCATGCCACAATCTTTTAACAAAACACACCTCAACTTCCTTACATGCTGCATTTATAACAAGTACATAATAGTTACATAAAATACACATCATATCACATCACAAGGCATGCGAGGCATATAATGCATATAAGCACACAAAAGGCCTTAGCACCCCTTACCTAAATTATCACCGGGTCTTGGAGCAAGCTCCTATACCACTTGAGGGCCTTGAAATGGCTCACCTACTTTGGGAAAAACACTAGGATTAGGTTTTTCTTAAAATTGCTATTATTTCTAACTTATCCCAAGACCTTATTTTTAATTAAAGTACTACGATACTAAAATTAACTATACAAAAATACTAGTAGAAATATTAACAATAAAACAATTATAATTCAAAACAAAAAGGTGATACAAGGGTTTCTACCCTTCACCAAAATAAAATAAAATTAGTAAAGATAATAATAATAATGATAATGATAATAATAATAATAATAATAATAATAATAATAATAACTATTATTAATAATAGTAATATTAATAGGAACCTTAATAATAATAATAATCAAGCCTTAAAATTATGAGATGGGTTTCGACCCTACCCCTTAATTACAAAATACCATTCAATAATATTAATAACATATATTATGTATAATAATATTAAAATAATAACGATACTAATAAGGTTAGTATTATTATTAAATAAAATAGTAATAATAATATTTTAAAGTATAGGTGCGAATAATAATAAAATAATAAAGTCTCTACCCTGCAATTACAAATCAGCATAAATTTTATATCAAATAATAATAAAACATATTAAGAATATAATTATTAAGAATAATAATAATGGAATTTATATGCAAATAATTGAAATAAATTAAATCAAGGCATATACTAATATGGAAAATGGTTGAGAGGGTCTAGGGTTCAACCTTAAACTGGTGGGGATGGGCGGCACCGGCGGTGGTTCACAGCGGCAGCGGCGGTGGCCGGAAAAATAGGAAAATAAAGAGAAAGATGGATGTTGGGAAAAAGATAGGGAGAATTGAGGTGGTATAAGAGGTGTTTATTGTTTCCCAGGAGGAGAGGAACAAAATGATGGTGGTGGTGCAGCCAAAAGTGGCGGCGCACGGCGGAGGACGGTGGTTTAAGAGTTCGAGGTCAAAATTCCGGCGAAACGAGCATCCAACTTTGCATGATTATTGAGGCTCGTACAAGAAGAATCGAGATGTGAAAATATATTAGTTAATTAGAAGAACTTTCAGGGAAGAGAATGGAATGTTTCGGTGGCGCTGAAGTTGGCTGATGGCGGTGGACGAGGCGTCTGAAGTTGGGGTGGCGGCAGCTCGGGTCGAGGGTTTCGGGGAAGAAAAACTCTAAAAACTCCTATAACAAGGCTGTTTATAGAGGTTGGAATGGATAATGGGGGGCTGGAGGTCGACATGGAAGTTTTAAATGCAAGAATTTGGGCAGTCGGCGGCGGAAAACGGTCGGGTATCGTTTGGGTTGGTTCGAAGATTCGCGACGTTGGGGAGAAGAAACGGGCGAGATTTAACGCACGACAATTATTCCAATTTATTCCTGGAGTTAAGAGGAAGACAATGAGACAAGAAACAGCCGGTATTATTCACCGTAGCCGGAGATGCCATTTTTGGGGGAGGGAGTTGCAGCGACGTCGACGGAGGAGAAAGGAGGAAGAAGGAAGGAGGAAGGGAGGCGGTCCGGTCGGCCGGGAAAGAAAAGAAAAAGGGAAGAACCGGGCCGGTCGGTGCGGGTTATACCCTCATTAAACGAGACGCTGCGTCTCGACATAAAACGCTCCAAAACGCCGCGTCTGGAAGAGAGCAGGAGGCGCCAGCGACGCTGGGCCGCGGAGGAAAGGAAAGAAAGAAAAAAGCAATTGGGCCGCGGGAGAGGCAGCCCAAACGGGGAAAAAGAAGAGGAAAAAGAAAAAGAAGAAAAAGAAAGAAAGAGAAAAGGAAAAAGGAAGAAAGAAAAAGAAAAAGGGAAAAAGGAAAGGAGAAAAAAATTAGATTAGGGCCAATTAAATTAATCTGAATATTTTTAATATTTAAAAATAATAATATTTAAATAAAATAATATTTAAATCCCTTTTTAGGCTAAATTAGGATTTTTAAAAGGTTTTCCATAAATTCCATTTTAATTAGCAAAACACCCAAATTTTCTTCCATTAAATTATTTATAAAAATAATATTAATTTGGAACTATTTCTTCCTTCTTATTTTAAATACAATAATTTATTTAAATAAATTCCCAAATTAAAATCTTTAACTAGCTAAAATACCCAAATACCTCCTAATTAAAATACTTGTAAATTTATTCTTGTCTTTCCCTAATTAATTTCCTTTTATTTTAAATAAAATAATATGCATAATTAAATTTTATAATCAAACCTCATTTAAATATAATATTTAAAATTGGGAATTTTTCGGGGCATTTCATTACTACCCCCTTAAAAATAGACTTCGCCCCCGAAGTCTGAGGCGGTTATCCTAAGAAAAGAGTTAGGAAATCCTAAGAATCGGGAATAACAATTATTAACTAAGCTTAAGTCAACTACCCCCTTAGGGACAAACTAGATGGAAAGAATCTAACCTTCCACAAAAAGCTCCGGATACGCTTCTCGCATATCTTTTTCGGTCTCCCAAGTAGCTTCTTCGGTTCCATGGCGACTCCATAAGATCTTAACCAGAGGCACTGAACTCGTACGAGTCTTCCTCAGCTTGGTGTCGAGAATCCGCACCGGTCGTTCCTCGTAAGTCATCGAATCATCCAATTCAACCTCATCTGGTTGAATTACGTGCGACGGATCGGCAACATACTTCCGTAGCTGAGAAATGTGGAACACGTTATGCACTCGTGCCAACTCTGGAGGAAGAGCCAATTTGTAGGCAACTTCGCCCACTCGCTCTAATATCTCATAGGGGCCGATATATCTAGGGCTCAATTTTCCCTTCCTTCCGAACCTCTGCACTCCTTTCGTAGGTGAAACCCTTAATAACACCTTGTCTCCAGGTTCAAATTCTCCGTCCCTACGCCTCTGATCGGCATAACTCTTCTGTCGGCTCTGAGCTGCTTTCATCCGATCTTGGATATGTCTGACCTGACAAGTCATATCCTCGATCATTTCTGGTCCTAACACTATCGTCTCACTAATGTCGTTCCAACACAGGGGAGTCCGACACTTCCGTCCATACAACGCTTCGAAAGGAGCCATCCCAATACTGGCATGATAACTGTTATTATAGGAAAACTCCACTAAATGCAAACGTTCCTCCCAACATCCCTGGAAATCCAACACGCAAGCTCTCAACATATCTTCCAAGGTCTGAATGGTCCGCTCTGTCTGCCCATCTGTGGCAGGATGAAAAGCTGTGCTCATCTTCAGTTTGGTACCCAAAACTTCTTGTAACTTTTGCCAAAAGTGAGATAAGAACCTCGAATCTCGATCTGAAACAATATCCTTAGGGACCCCGTGACGGCTGACCACAAATTTCATATAAGCGCTGGCTAACTGTTCCATACTCCAGGTTGACTTCATAGGAATGAATATGGCTGACTTGGTCAGTCTATCAACAATAACCCAGATGGTATCACAGCCGCTTCGGGTCCTTGGTAATCCACACACGAAATCCATAGAAATGGAGTCCCATTTCCACCCCGGCACCTCCAAAGACTGAAGTAATCCCGCTGGTCTTCGATGTTCGATCTTAACCTTCTGACACACAAGACACCGAGATACAAACTCGGCTACCTCCCTTTTCATACGTGGCCACCAGTACACCTTTTTGAGATCCTTGTATAACTTCGATCCTCCCGGGTGAACCGAATAGGGAGTATGATGTCCCTCCTCCATAATACGATGCTTAAGATCTGGACATCTTTGGGGCACACACCAACGACCCTTGAATCGAATAGTTCCATCCTCATAGACTCTGAACCCCTCGGCTTTGCCTTCCTGTATCTTCTGTCGGATCCTTTCCAACTTGACATCTCCGACCTGGCCGGCTCGGATCTCTTCAAATATAGCAGGAGTAAGCGTCAATGCGTTCATACGGGCTTCGAGGTCTCCCTGTTGAATCATCTCAATCTCTAGGTCTGCTAATTCCCTTATCGTCCGATCAGCAACTACACAACATATTGTAGAGTGTGCAGTCTTCCTACTGAGAGCATCAGCAACCACATTGGCCTTACCCTCATGGTAGGTCAACTCAATGTCGTAATCCTTTACTAGTTCCAACCATCTTCTCTGCCTCAAGTTGAGCTCCTTCTGTGTGAAGATATACTTAAGACTCTTGTGATCTGTAAAGAATTTACACTTCGTCCCGTACAGATAATGTCTCCAAATCTTTAAAGCGAAAACAATGGCAGCTAACTCAAGATCATGTGTGGGATAATTCTGCTCATGATTCTTCAACTGCCGTGAGGCATAAGCTACCACCTTGCCCTTCTGCATCAGCACGCATCCTAAACCATGCTTGGATGCATCGCTATAAACTTCAAACTCTTCGGTCCCCTCAGGTAAGGTCAACACTAGTGCCGTAGTCAACCTTTTCTTCAGTTCTTGAAAAGCCTCTTCACAAACTTCATCCCACTGGAACTTTGTAGTCTTCTTCAAGAGATTAGTCAAAGGTCTGGCTATCTTAGAAAAGTTCTGCACAAACCTTCGGTAATATCCAGCCAAACCTAGAAAACTACGAATCTCTGATATGTTCGTAGGGGGCTTCCACTCTGTGATGGCCACAATCTTAGCAGGGTCCACAGCCACTCCTTTAGCCGATACAATGTGACCAAGGAAGGCTACCTCTTGGAGCCAAAACCCGCACTTTGATAGTTTCGCATACAGATTATGCTCTCTTAATGTGCTCAGAATGGTGCGTAGGTGTTGCTCGTGCTCCTCATCTCCTCGGGAATATATCAGAATATCATCAATAAAAACCACTACAAACTGATCGAGGAAAGGTCTGAATATCCTCGTCATCAAGTCCATGAACACCGCTGGAGCATTTGTAAGTCCAAAGGGCATCACTGTAAATTCGTAATGCCCATACCGCGTCCGAAAGGCAGTCTTCATAATATCTGCATCTGCGATCCTCAGTTGATGGTACCCGGACCTCAAATCTATCTTGGAAAACACCGTAGCTCCCTTTAGCTGGTCAAATAAATCATCAATTCTCGGGAGCGGATATCGATTCTTCACCGTCAAATGATTAAATCCACGATAGTCAATGCAGAGTCGAAGACTACCATCCTTCTTCTTTACAAATAATACCGGCGCTCCCCATGGTGATACACTCGGTCGGATATACCCATGCTCCAATAGTTCCTCCAACTGAGCCTTCAATTCTTTCAATTCCACCGGTGCCATTCTGTAAGGTGCCTTGGAAACCGGCTCAGCTCCCGGCACTAGATCGATCTTGAAGTCAATTTCCCGAACTGGAGGCATGCCTGGTATTTCTTCGGGGAAAACGTCTGAAAATTCCTTAACTACTGGAATATTCTCCAATGATGTTAGATCCTTGTTCAGCTCCTTCACACTGCATAAATATAGGGGACACCCTTTCTGGATCAAAGCATTCAACGCAACTGTTGATACAACCCTAGTGGTCGGATCGGGCTGAGTCTTTCGATATGAAACCCTAGTCCCTTTTGGCCCTCGCAGAATTACCCGCTCCTGGGCACAATCAATAACCGCTTTATGCTTTCCCAACATATCCATGCCCAGAATTACGTCGAAGTCTTTTAGATCCATTCCGACCAGATCTACTAGGAAGTCTACCCCTCCTATATCTAAGGCCACATCAGAAAACCTCCAACTACACTCCATCCTATCACCCGACGGAAGCATAACAGATAGTTCTATTCTAGCTGATGGTGACAATCCAGCCTTAGCAGCAAATGCAGAGGAAATGAAAGATAAGGTGGCACCCGAATCAAATAGCACATAAGCTGGCAATGAGTAAATGGTAAACATACCGGTAACGACATCCAACTGCCGATCTGCCTCGGCCTGACTGATAACATTCAGGTGCCCTCCTGATTGGCCTCCTTTCTGAGGATGAGGCTTAGGTCCCTGTGGTCTTCCCCCTGTCTCTCGAGCTGGGGCACCAGATGGGGCAGGTGCTCTCTGATAATACTGCTGGGACGAGTTTTGTCTGTGTTGTTGATAAGCCTGCTGCTGAGGCATCAGCGCTCCTCCCTGTTGATATGATCGATTATGATTCTGCTGAAACCTCGGTGGCCCCCAGCACTCCACTGCTCGGTGACCTGTCTTCCCACAATTTAGGCAAGTAACCAATTTGCCCTTACAATTCCTGCCCTGATGGACTCGGCCGCATTTCCTGCAAACTGGGCCTCTTGCGGGTCCCTGGCTCTCGCTGTGACCTCTCGGTGGTGGCCTCTTGAACTCTCCAACTCTGGGCTGAATCCTGCTCCCAGAAATCTGAACCTCGGGCTTCCTCTTCCCAAGGATGGTGGCCTGCTCATGGACCAAAGTGTCTGCGATGCACGCACGCTCATATAGAGACGGTAAATCGGTGAATGGCACAGCACCCATCATCCGGCGGATGCTGAAATTTAGTCCTTGCTCGAACTGGAAGACCACCGTGGCCTCATTGGCGGCGATCCCTGGAGCAAACCGAGCAGCTCAATAAACTGGGCGTGATACTGACGGACAGTTTTCGGTCCCTGCGTTAGCTGCATAAACTCCCGGAGTTTATCCCTCCTCAAGCTCTCGGGATAGAATCTAGTGCGGATAGCGGCCTTAAATGCCTCCCAGGTAGCTGGAGGACCTTCTTTGGCACGAAACTCCTCCCACCAAGCATCTGCTACACCCCGGAGGAAGAAGGCTGCAATGCTGGGCCGTCGATCAGCTGGACAATTCACGGCCTCAAAGGTGCGATCCAGATCGCGGATCCACCCCTCTAGGATCACCGGGTTCTCCTCCCCGGAGTATGTCGGAGGATGATGTCCTGTAACCCTCCGAAGCCAGTCCTCCCCAGCACCATGGACTTGCTGGGTGAACTCAAGGAAAGAGGTGATGGCCCCCTCTAAACGGTTAATCCTCCCGTTGTTCACCATCTTGCTGCATCAAAAACAAACACTTAGAAATGAACCCATTGGTTCAAAATTATTAACGAGGCTTCCTACTTATTAAGGAAACCCTAATCTACCCTTGTACTCCTCACCGTGGCCGGGATCCAAAATTTTTGCAAATAGAAAGGTTTTCCGTTAAGGTGGAAAATTCTTTAATAGCAACTTCCAAAATTAACTTTATTTCCAAAAACGAGCGTGGTCAACAAGATCGACCGCTCTGATACCAACTTGTAACACCCCCAAAATTTACAAGTTTTTTTTTTTTTTAAAAAAAAAAACGGAAACGTTTACAATAGAAATATTTTAAACTGTAAATTTTAGGAATGTTACCGCCACACTTAACACTAGATCGGTTCATTCCTACCGCTCTAGCGTTAAGTGCTAAGGCTAAGAGAAACAATTCAAAACCATTAATACATAATCCAAATTCATAATAAGGGAAACCGAATATCACGAGTCATTATACCATCCCAAAATACGAGAATTAGTTTTTCAGGAAAGAAGATAACGACAATAATAAAATTGTTTTCAAAGTGCTAATCATAAATAAAAGATAGGGTAATAAAAATTGCAAGGAGAGCCGGCCACGTCACTATTGGAACGGATCCCGCCCCATCATCACTCGACCCCTCTTGATGCCCCATAGACATCAATGTCATCATAAAATACATCTCCTACCTGCAGGAAATCAGATGGGCCTTCTACTCGTTGGAATGAGCAGCACCCATGAAACGGATGATCAGTACGCTACGTACTGAGTAAGGTGACCGAGCACTAAGGCCAACATATAGCATACAAAATCATAAGGCAATGCTCAACTTACACTTTCAAACCACGTATTTGATTCATAAAGACATACAGATACATTACACAACTTAATAAAGATTAACCCACACATCAAGGCCCAAACCGTTCGGATTAATTATTCAATTAATCTTTTTACCGAAAGTCGATACACACCATAACTTTTATCAAATCCATGTAATCACAGGAACACCCCACTATTTTAGCCGGTGGGTCGGTCACTTGCGGGACAATGTCCACACCACTATTATTTGCCGGTGGACCGGTCACTTGCGGGACAATGTCCACACCACTATTATTTGCCGGTGGACCGGTCACTTGCGGGACAATGTCCACACCACTATTATTTGCCGGTGGACCGGTCTGGTTCCTGCTCACATGGGGTTCCACTGTAAGTAATTAATATCTTTTACAATCTCGGGTTCGTTTTTATTGAGCTCGAGTCCCCCACTATTATTCGCCGGTGGACCGGACACTTGCGGGACAAAGTCCACACCACTATTATTTGCCGGTGGACCGGTCTCATATAGGGTAATAACCCTAACCACTATTCCTAACCGGTGGATCGGTTGGACCCAGCTCAATAATCTTTCGCTTTAAGTGATTAATATCTTAAATATTTTATTCAAAGATTTTTGCCCAGACACACATGATTATCTCTATACCAACCCTAGTTCTCGTACATATCCCTAGCTCCACATGACCACTTTCCCATGAAAACCCTAACTCCACGTAAACCACTCTCCCATACAAACCCTAACTCTCATGCAAAACCCTACCTCCACATAATCACACTCCCATGCACCCTAACTCCACGTAAAACATATTTCCATGACAACCCGAAATTCTCATGCAACTCCACGCAAACATCCTCACCCCATGCAACTTCATACAGAAACCCTAACACCATGCAATTATGTATAAACCCTCATACCATGAAATTATATAGAAACCCTAAAACCATGCAATTATGCAGAAACCCTAACACCATGCAATTATGCAGAAACCCTAACACCATGCAATTACTCCCCATCATGATTTTAAAACCCCTTTCATGCATGTCTTGGGCCACGCCACATCGTACTAACAACATATTTATACATATCATTCTCATGCCACAATCTTTTAACAAAACACACCTCAACTTCCTTACATGCTGCATTTATAACAATTACATAATAGTTACATAAAATACACGTCATATCACATCACAAGGCATGCGAGGCATATAATGCATATAAGCACACAAAAGGCCTTAGCACCCCTTACCTAAATTATCACCGGGTCTTGGAGCAAGCTCCTATACCACTTGAGGGCCTTGAAATGGCTCACCTACTTTGGGAAAAACACTAGGATTAGGTTTTTCTTAAAATTGCTATTATTTCTAACTTATCCCAAGACCTTATTTTTAATTAAAGTACTACGATACTAAAATTAACTATACAAAAATACTAGTAGAAATATTAACAATAAAACAATTGTAATTCAAAACAAAAAGGTGATACAAGGGTTTCTACCCTTCACCAAAATAAAATAAAATTAGTAAAGATAATAATAATAATGATAATAATAATAATAATAATAATAATAATAATAATAACTATTATTAATAATAGTAATATTAATAGGAACCTTAATAATAATAATAATCAAGCCTTAAAATTATGAGATGGGTTTCGACCCTACCCCTTAATTACAAAATACCATTCAATAATATTAATAACATATATTATGTATAATAATATTAAAATAATAACGATACTAATAAGGTTAGTATTATTATTAAATAAAATAGTAATAATAATATTTTAAAGTATAGGTGCGAATAATAATAAAATAATAAAGTCTCTACCCTGCAATTACAAATCAGCATAAATTTTATATCAAATAATAATAAAACATATTAAGAATATAATTATTAAGAATAATAATAATGGAATTTATATGCAAATAATTGAAATAAATTAAATCAAGGCATATACTAATATGGAAAATGGTTGAGAGGGTCTAGGGTTCAACCTTAAACTGGTGGGGATGGGCGGCACCGGCGGTGGTTCACGGCGGCAGCGGCGGTGGCCGGAAAAATAGGAAAATAAAGAGAAAGATGGATGTTGGGAAAAAGATAGGGAGAATTGAGGTGGTATAAGAGGTGTTTATTGTTTCCCAGGAGGAGAGGAACAAAATGATGGTGGTGGTGCAGCCAAAAGTGGCGGCGCACGGCGGAGGACGGTGGTTTAAGAGTTCGAGGTCAAAATTCCGGCGAAACGAGCATCCAACTTTGCATGATTATTGAGGCTCGTACAAGAAGAATCGAGATGTGAAAATATATTAGTTAATTAGAAGAACTTTCAGGGAAGAGAATGGAATGTTTCGGTGGCGCTGAAGTTGGCTGATGGCGGTGGACGAGGCGTCTGAAGTTGGGGTGGCGGCAGCTCGGGTCGAGGGTTTCGGGGAAGAAAAACTCTAAAAACTCCTATAACAAGGCTGTTTATAGAGGTTGGAATGGATAATGGGGGGCTGGAGGTCAACATGGAAGTTTTAAATGCAAGAATTTGGGCAGTCGGCGGCGGAAAACGGTCGGGTATCGTTTGGGTTGGTTCGAAGATTCGCGACGTTGGGGAGAAGAAACGGGCGAGATTTAACGCACGACAATTATTCCAATTTATTCCTGGAGTTAAGAGGAAGACAATGAGACAAGAAACGGCTGGTATTATTCACCGTAGCCGGAGATGCCATTTTCGGGGGAGGGAGTTGCAGCGACGTCGACGGAGGAGAAAGGAGGAAGAAGGAAGGAGGAAGGGAGGCGGTCCGGTCGGCCGGGAAAGAAAAGAAAAAGGGAAGAACCGGGCCGGTCGGTGCGGGTTATACCCTCATTAAACGAGACGCGGCGTCTCGACATAAAACGCTCCAAAACGCCGCGTCTGGAAGAGAGCAGGAGGCGCCAGCGACGCTGGGCCGCGGAGGAAAGGAAAGAAAGAAAAAAGCAATTGGGCCGCGGGAGAGGCAGCCCAAACGGGGAAAAAGAAGAGGAAAAAGAAAAAGAAGAAAAAGAAAGAAAGAGAAAAGGAAAAAGGAAGAAAGAAAAAGAAAAAGGGAAAAAGGAAAGGAGAAAAAAATTAGATTAGGGCCAATTAAATTAATCTGAATATTTTTAATATTTAAAAATAATAATATTTAAATAAAATAATATTTAAATCCCTTTTTAGGCTAAATTAGGATTTTTAAAAGGTTTTCCATAAATTCCATTTTAATTAGCAAAACACCCAAATTTTCTTCCATTAAATTATTTATAAAAATAATATTAATTTGGAACTATTTCTTCCTTCTTATTTTAAATACAATAATTTATTTAAATAAATTCCCAAATTAAAATCTTTAACTAGCTAAAATACCCAAATACCTCCTAATTAAAATACTTGTAAATTTATTCTTGTCTTTCCCTAATTAATTTCCTTTTATTTTAAATAAAATAATATGCATAATTAAATTTTATAATCAAACCTCATTTAAATATAATATTTAAAATTGGGAATTTTTCGGGGCATTTCAGATAGAAATGTTAAACACTTGTTATGATGTACCATGTTGTTAATGCATGAATGATGTTATTGTTTAAGGGTATTTTAGTAATTATGCTTATGAGATAAATAAATCAATGTGTATAGTTGCTAATGAGTATTATGTTGAAAAATAACAAGTTGGTGGACTTAGATGATAAAAATGAAGTATTAATATCATTATTTTATGTAGTGTTAGTAAATTCATAAAAATGGTGAATAAAGGGGTTGAGTGGAAATTTTATAAGTGGAAAAGGGTATTTCGGTAATTTTTGAGATAAAAGAATAATATGGTAATTTTATAATTAAATGGCCAAATGATAATTTACAAGTAAAGGATAAAATTGTAAGTTGTGAGAAAGAAGGGTAAAATGGTAATTTTGGAAGTAGGGGTAAAATAGTAATTTTGGATGAAGGAGGGTATTATGGTAATTGTTCATGTAAAAAGGGCATTATGGTAATTTTGGAGGTAGAGGGGCAAAATCGTAATTTCATAAGTAAAGGGTAATATGGTAAATTTTATAAGTGAATGGCGAAGTGAAAATTTATAAGTAAAGGGGTAATATGGTAAATTGGAAAAGAAGGGCAAAATGGTAATTATGTAAGGAAAGATAAAGATGGTAATCTTGGATGTAAAAGGGTAAAATAGTAATTAGTAAAGTAAAAGATGTAAGGTGGTAATTTTCATAAATAAAAGGATATTACGGTAAAAATGGATGTAAGGGGGTAAAATGGTAATTTGTAAATGAAAGGATATTATGGTAAACTTGGGAGTAAGGGGTAACTTGGTAATTATGATAATGACAAAAGATAATTTAGCAATTTAATTATGATTGTAGAAGGGCAATTGGATAAGTATGATGCTATAGAAGGGTAATTCGGTAAATTAACCAATTAAAGGGCATTATGGTAATTTTAAATATGGAGAAGGGTAAAATTGGTAATTGTAATGATGGAGAGGGGTAAATTAATTATGAGGAAAGTTAATTTGGAATTTATGATAATTGAAAAGGGTAAATGGCAATTAAAAATAATTGAGAGAGGTAAAATGGTAATTATGATAAAGGAGAAGGGAAATTTGGTAATTTAGCCGATAAAAGGGTAAAGTGATAATTGTTTAACCAACTAAAGGGGCAAAATAGTAATCATGATAATGAAGGAGGGTGATTTAGTGATTTATCCAACTCAAGGGCAATTTAGTAATTATAACAAGGAGAAGGGCGATTTGGTAATATAACCAACCAAAAGGGAAATATGATAAGTGTAGTAATTATGAGGGGTGAATGATGATCTAAAAAGTGTATGAGATAATTTGGTAATCTAAATTGGACAAAGGGTAATTTGGTAATTATGCAACCTTAAGGGTAATGTGGTAATTTATCAAGTAAGGAATGGACACTTAACAATTATATAAGTAAAGGGCAAATGAGTAATTTGTACCTAACACGTCTTTGAGATTGTGGAACATTAATATGATTAAATGATGCTGATTAGCCAAGTAAGAGTAATTGATAATTAGTCTGGCCTTAATGATTTCTCTGTGATATCCTGGATAATCATCTGAATAAGAAACGATTAATGATATCAGAACGATTGAAAGTGAATAAGTATCGGATTATCATGTTTTTTGTGATCACCTTAATTAAGACACTATTACTTAAAGTGAAAGACCTCGAGATCGGGAATGGTGACTCCTTAGGGGTCGCTACCCTAGGGACGTGGTTTAGTCCACGATTATTCTGGTATTTGCTGGTGTGCCTTTGTGCCCCAGCCAGGCCCTATATCTTACTCTTCCTAGCTCTACGGACCTAGTTAGGGGGTATGCATACTTATGGATTAGGTGTCCTTGTCGGTAGGGTACTGAGTTAGCTTTATGCACCAGTACGACCAGGGTACCTTTGCGTCCTTGGGTTCATGGTTGAAGGGTACTGAGTAGCTGATATGCACCGGTACGACCGGTGTACCTTTGTGTCCCGGGTTATCGATCTCCCAATCGAGGAAAATAAATATGATTGATGTGCTGATTAAAGAAAGGAAAGATACTATAATTGAAAGTGGAATATTAATGAGTCGGGCCCAGTGATTTATGATATTGCGTACCGGTCCACCGGTTATAATAGTGGTCCAGGAGCGTGTTGCCCTGGTATGTAATTATGAGTACCGGTCCACCAGTTATAATAGTGGTCCAGGAGCGTGTTGCCCTGGTGTGTGATTATGAGTACCGGTCCACCGGTTATAATAGTGGCCAGGAGCGTTGTGCCTTGGATGATGAGTTATCTGTATTCCGGTCCACCGGCAATAATAGTGGGGGCCCCGAGCTCAATAAAATCAATTATGTATGTGAATAAGATTATGGAAAAATACTAATCACTTATAGTGGAACACTATGTGAGTCGGGGCCAGACCGATCCACCGGCAAATAATAGTGGTCAGGTGCGTTCTGCCCTGTGTGTTTATCTTCCGGTCCACCGGCAATAATAGTGGTCAGAGGCGTTCTGCCCTGTGTGTTGACTTCCGGTCCACCAGCTATAATAGTGGGGTTCTCGTACTCACATGGATATAAAATATGATATTGATGGATTAATGACAGAATAATGGCTTAAGGCCCAAAGTATCGATCGTGACTTATAAAGTATTATGTTTGTCAATGTTATGTATGCATCTCTCATTATTTATATGTGTGTGGCTTGCATTACGTGTCGTATGCGGGCCTATCTTTAAGTGTGGTATTAAAGGGTTACTCAGTACCGTAGTACTGAAGGGATTCCCTTTATGGGGCCCCTGCCTATTCAATGGGCAGTGCCCTTGCAGGTATTTTCAGGTGCTACTCAAGTGGGTTACGGGAAGGAGAGTAAGGAATTTTCCGGTATCATGGCTTTTTCTCTTTCTCATTTAAATTTCTCGGTTTTAAATGTTAACGTTGTTCAAGTGACCACCATTGGTGGATTTTGTTCCTGAGAACGATTTGATGCGCTACTCTGATTTAAATATGTTGAAGTTCTTGCAATTTACTCTGATTTATGCATGTTGAATGTCTTTCGATTTGTATTTTATTTTCTTAGCCTTAGCACTTGGTACTGGAACGGTTTGAGTGAACCGGTCTGGTACTAAGTGTGGCGGTAATACTCCCAAAGTTCACGTTTTGTTTATCTGCTTCCGCTAATTTCCTTTTAATTAACGAAATTTTTCAGTAGTGAATTTTGGGGGTGTTACATTGAATATGTTGAATAAAGCAAGGAAAAGCAAGCATCACAAGCAATACTTCAATGAACTTATTAAATTCTTTTCTTTTTATTAACTTCACTGTAGAAATAAAATATTTCCTACAAGGAGGAAAAATAAATTGATGCCCGGGAGTGATGGTCCATACAAGGTCATTGAGAAGAATGCGGATAATGCCTATAAAGTTAAGCTACCACAAGACATGGGAAATATGAAAACACATTTAGTGTGGGAGATTTACTTCCCTATATTCATGATGATCCTTTTAAAGAGAAGGATATTACTTTTCAAAAAGTAGATGATGATGGAAGGGCGTCTAACACATGTGATTATAGCCTCGCTAATAATTTTCCAAAGAATGAAGGCATTAGTAAAACACTCATTACTTGGGTTAAATTAATTAACTAACCCTAGCCATGCGAATATGTCATTTATTTTTATAACTTCTAAAATTGCTCAACGTTGGGTAGCAAATCCCTAGAGGGAGGCTTGAAATTTTGGAGCTTAAAGGTGTCTTTATCAGTAATGTATTTCAACCATTAGTCATTTTAAAGCTTAGAGAGGTCCTTTTCAGACCTGATTTGTGTCCCTCTAGAACTACATTACTGCCATATCCTATATGAAGACATTCTTAAACTTTTAAGTATCTTAAAATGATGAAGGTAAAAATGTGTTTATACATCCAAACATGATTCTTAGACATTTTTAGGATGTTTCTTGACGTTCATGGAAAATTTAAAGACACTTTCTTAAAGATATGGTTCTAAATTGAAGAATCTTGTTAGTAGGAGACTTTTACACAACAAAACAAAGCCTTAGTGAGTTGGTTGATTGGTTGGTTAGTCAAAGATGGCATGTTGGTATTTAGAATAAGTTAACTAAAACCATCAAAAGAAGATCATGACAACTAAGGAGTTAATTGTAATAAGCTAGGGTTTTGTTTATAGTTAAGATTTTATGTGTCACTTTTATAACTTAACCCAAATCCAACCTATTATTTGGTTTATTATATGAGTACTTATATGGGTTACACCAATATATATATACACCCTAATGTCCACACTTTGGAGGGGAGTTATAGAGGGATGATTGCAAAGAAAAGTTATATAGAGTAATAAAAATCTGTTTGTGAGAATTTTCATTTCTATTCATGAGATTACATGATATTAGGAATATTACTATGTGGGGTCTCTCTTGATTGTGCTTAGTGAGTGATTATTTTTAAGTTCTAATTAAATATTATTTGATTACCACCTTTGTGAAGTATCATTGTTTCTGTCTTATTAGTGTTTGAAGTGTCATTCGAATGTAAAATTACTCTATACATCCATTCGAGATTCATTATTAAAGAATAAAGAAGATCAATTCATTTTCTTGGAGACCTTTTGCCTCGCATTCACATCAAAAGTGGTAATAAAGCTCATCTTTAATCCTTCTTTAAGGTATTCTCAATCATAGTCTGGGGAATTTTCTCGTGGATTTTCATTTAATGCATGTGGATTGTTCAAAATTCCATCTCCATTTTCAATTCAAGATCCACACAATTCATTCTTTTCTTTGTAAAGAGTCTGTAAATATTCATTGTTAGAATGTTTACTACATCTTTAAATCATTGTACTTGTTATTCAACAAAGAACTCATCAAGACCTTGTTTAATACCATCAAGAAAGCATTTTAGAATTATGTTTAGGGTTTGAAAACAAAGATGGAAAATGATGGTGTTATTATATATCTTGTGGTGATTATGACCAAGATACAAGTACAACTTAAAAAAATCGAAGATTTGTGTGTGGTTGGTTAAATGATTCTTGATAGGTTAACAAAATAAATGCAGTATAACAAAATCATGAAAGTATACACTATTAATCAAAGTAATAGAGTGATGAGTGAGTATCATTCCCTTAGGGAATGGAATGAAATATGCCTTGCTAAGCTAATGTGTTTTATGGAATAAACTATATGATGAATTAATGGTAGGAATACAATGACAATGCAAAGAAATAATTTTGAACTTAGGAGTTTATGAATATCAATATGAAATAGATAGAAAGAGAATAAAAAGGTAGAGTTGTTAGAGGGAGATTACTTAACATTTAATGCATAAAGCCTATGACAAATCATTTCCTACCCAAATCAAGCGATATTAATCCCTCTAAACTCATAGGATTTCAATCAACACTGAAATATACTCGAAGGCCATCTCCATCACTGTGCATTGGCCAAGGCAATGTCATGTAATGAGTTTTGGAGGATTAAAGACAAGCTCTCTTCACCTTTTAGTGCTAATCTTACTACCATTTTTCATCGTATATTCTTTACACTATCATAGTTGATACATAAATTAGATGAATGCTTAATGTAACCAACATTAACACATCAATAAATGAAGATCAACAAAATGAAATATCATTTAAACCAAACATGATTACAATGTCATAGATTATAGTAAAGAAGATTACCCAATCTTTTCTTTCACCAAAGTTCTTAGCTAATGTTGAATCCCCTCTAGCTAAATGAGATAGTAGTGAAGAGAAACACTGGAAGTAAATGGGAAGATCATGCTAATCCATCCCTAATCTAGCCTAATCTCTCCTTCTTTTTCCTCTCACAATATAATCGACTGGAAATCTTCGTCCTCTTCCTTTTTTTCTTCTAATCTCTTATTGCAATTTTTTATCCTTCTTCCCCATTCTCCTTTATCTCTCCAAAGATATCTAGATTGCAATACGTGTCTTCAGGTACTACATCAGGCAGTTTTACCCTCCATGGTCCCCTAGTGAATACTACAAAACTCAGAGATTTGGGTATTCTTCTTTTTGTTGGCATGGTAAAACATTGATGGTGACCTAGGGGAAAGTTAGATAGTCTTGATAGGGTGAGGATGTTGTTCAATATGCTGAGTTGCAGCCATCCCTAGATATGCTTTACAACCGGGTTAGCAAAGACAATAAGTTTGTGAGTTGTCAAGTGAGTCATATAAGACATCCAAGAGTGAAAAAATTGTGAAGAAACACACCTTATAATTTCTTCATGTGGCAAGAGTCATATATGTAATGGTGCTCACATGGTCTTTAATCCACCCATATTAAATCATATGACTTCCCCCTAATATAAGTTGTTGCCAATCTCGAGTAATGATATGACAACATAAATGGATACCCATAAGTAAAATAATAAAGAAACTCATAGCCTTCAAACATGTTGAGCTTCAGACATTTCAAACTGAAAATTACCTTAATTTATATGAGATATATTAAAAAGTTAGGGATTGTGTGTGAGGAAGAAAATTTTTAGGGTTCTCTTCATATATCACTACTAGATCTTTTAAAATCCTAAAGGTACCTATGCAACTAGATATCATTTTTTTAATTAGTTGGCCTTCTCATCTTGTAATATTTATATATGTGAGGTATAATGGAGGCATCATAAAGATGGCCCTCATTTGCTTGTGTTGGAGGCTTCTAAATGCTGACAGTTATGAAAAATTCTCTATGTGCAAGGCACCAAAAATAGTTATGTGTATACTATTTTCTTCAAAAGGTAAACACATCTCATAAGAACTATGTGAAATAGCTTAATCATTTCATAGAAAGGTTATTGGGTTCTTAATAAGTAACTACTCCAACTTTGAATGTTATACACAGGTAAGATTATTAGGATAATTAATCAATTCACAATTAAACTCTACATGGTGAGTAGTAAGCAACCTTGTTTATTGAGTTGATCACAATAGTCATCCTAGTGATGTAAGAAATGGAAACACCAATGTAAAAAAATTATTAAGAGAAAATAACTACTACAATAATGATAAAATTATAGGATAACAATGATAAATAAACTAAGATACTAACTATGACAATATAACTATGATATACCCTCCCTCAGATAAAATAACATAGCACCCTTACTGTTAGGGTTATAGGGTTGGACAATAAAAAATAAAAGGATCGGGTCTCCAAGAACTTGAAGAAAATAAAAATCAGCCATGAACAACTTACTTTACTACCTCCATGAAAATAATCAAACCAACTTGGATGAGGATGGATTAAGGGCTAATGCCTTAGGGGGGAACAACAATGATGGTAAGGAATTCTGTGTATCCTCCCTCTTTCTTTGAAACATCTAACACTACATCTTGTGTTGGGATGTCAACCTAGGGATCAATTATTCCTTCTTAATCAATTGTGGGTACTGATGTCATGCTATCACTTTGTTTATTCCATGTAAATTTTACAAACATCTTATCCTTCATATGCTCATCCGAACCTCCCTGTTGTTCCTTCACTAAAAGAAATAATAGATACTACAATCTCTTATGTTCCTAGGTTTTTACTTCAACAATCCAACATATTCTAGTGTGGTCTTGAGCTTAGTTATTGTAGTATTTACCTCCTCCTTCCGTCCTATGAGGATTTGCATGTCCTGCGTCATTTCATGCATTAGTGACTCCAATTATAGTAGGTGCCATTTTAGATTTTGAGAAATTTTATTGGGCTTAGTGGTTACCCCAAGTGAGTTTAAGAAGATTTTGATGACTACTTGGTTGATAGAATGGGGTCTAGTAACTTTTTGTTCATTAGGTGTGAGGGGTACCTTTGCTCTAGAACTTAGGCTAGTAGCTAGTGTATGAATAAAAATAGGACCCTAAGGGTATGTCACTACTAGTTCGACCTGGTCTTGAATGATATGATCGACATCAATGGTCTTTTTGGTGATCACACAATAAAGAAGAACCATGCAATTAATATGGATGAAACGTTCATGAGCAGTGGGTAGCACATGACGTCTATGGAAGTGGTACCAGACTTTAACATAGGGTAAGAGTTAAGGTTACTCACAATGGTGAACACCATTTATGGTGAATCACTACTTTGTTGTAGGATTGGTAAGGGTGGAGAGGATGTCTATTACTAATTTTTTGGTAACATTTTCCATTAATTTGGAGTACTAATCAAGGTTTAAGGAGTGGAGGCCATAGAGGTTGTTGATTGGGGTGGAGATGTGGGATGTTGAATTTTTGAGGACAAACACATATTTTTATTCTCTTTTTGTGTCTAGATTACTATACAATTTTAGGATGACTAGAGGGGAAAAAGTACCGGGGTATTCATATAAGGTTGCTCAATGATGGTGATTAATTGGGCCAATAAGATACTAGGCTTGGTTTGGGAGGTACAAACCTCTTTCAAAGTAAAATTGTTGGTTCTTCAGAGTGTCAAAGTGCTCTTAGGAACATTCAAACTTCATAATGGCAAGAGAGTTGGAGGTTCCCTTTAGGAGTTTAGTAGGGGAAGTAGAGGAATGTGTTGAAACATCAAACCTCATGGATGAGAATCCCTTACATGACACTGAAGATAGTGGTTGTTTCTTAGAAGTTGGTTTCTTCTATGATCGAAGGGTATTCATTGTGAAATAGGTAGAAGAGCTAGCAGTATGTCTTACCATTATCATATTAGAGGTAGACGGTGAGGAGGAAATGGGCACGCATGTGCATAAAGGAGTTTTTTCTCTTTTCATGGTTATGTGGGTGGTGTCATCATAGTTAGGTGAAATGGGTTGTGCAATGGGCTCTACATGGTAATCGTCGACAATGCGCTTTTCTTGTACTAATAGGCTACATAGAATGTTTATCAACATTGGAAGAGGAAAGGAATGTTGTAGAGTGGTGAGGATGGAGTAGATGAGATGGGAAATAGAAAAAAATGGGAAAGGAAGGTGAAATTTTAAAAACTATTTCTTAGAGCAGTCTCCAAACAATAGATATGAATGAATATTCTTATAAGATAGGGAACATTAGCCTCTTTCTTCACATGACACATGGTGCATATGCTCTTACTACTTTTCTCCTACTCAATTTCTTAGCAATAAAAGCATTGTTAGGGTATAGATGATATAGTGGATTTTTTTAGCAAAATGACAAAATCTTGAGGGAAATCCTAAAGAACACAATTTAAAACAAAAAGAGATAAAATTTTAGGATACCTCCTATTAATGCAAGGTTTAATATCAATCTAACAACTTAATATAACCCTATGAGTTTTGTAGGGAAAGTTTTTAAACTTCCCTGTTAAAATTTTCTACTTGATAAGGTTTTACTCGGTGGCCATTGACCTTGATGGTCCCTTCAATATTTTCACCCTTAAGATCCATAGCTTCATAGGGATACATCTTGATAAATTCATAGTGTTAAGACCTTCTTGATTTCAATTTCCTAAGGAAAATTTTTTATTTTGAATTATAGAGCAACACCAACTGCCTAAGGTAAAACTCCTTTGGCTTGAGATGCAAGTCATGAAACATTTTGGTCCTCCCTTGTAGAAGCTAGATGGAAGTTGATAATTTTAATTGCCCAATAGGATTTGTGCTCTTATTCAATAGCTAGGTCATAAGATTTTCCAAATATAATTCAGTAAGGTGACATTCCTAAATGAGTTTGGAATGTTGTCCTATAAGCCCAAAGTGCATCATTTAACCTAGCCGACCTGCCCTTTATAGCAAAGTTGACTATTTTTCTCCAAAATTCTCTTAATTTCCCTATTAGAAAGTTTAGCTTGGCCCTTTAACCGTGGCTGATAGGTGATGACTACTCTATGATGAATCCTATATTTTTTTTCATAAGTTGTTGAAATATTTTATCACAAAAATGTGTGCCACTATCACTAATGATAGCCCTCGGAGCTTTGAATCATGTGATAATATTCTATTAGAGAAGCATATAACCACTCTATCATCGTTTTTCGTAGTGTAGTGGCCTTCATCTATTTGGATACGTAATCCACTACTATAAGAATTTATTCATTGTGAAAGGAGGATGGGAATGGACCCTTGAAATTTGTATCCCATACATCAAATAGTTCCATACCTAAAATATCCATTTGTGGCATTTCATTCTTTGGTGAGATGTTTCTGCTTTGTTAACATTGCTTATAGTTTGGGACCTCACCCTAGCATCCTTGAATATGGTGGGTAAGTAAAATCCACTTTGGAGAACCTTTTTTGTAGTGTGTATGCCTCCAAAAGTTCCTCCTTAGGGCATGTTATAATAGGAAGCCAAGATTTCTTTAGCCTCCTCTTCACTACTTTGCATCAGTCCATCTAAGCATTAGAGAAATGAATCATCCAAATTGTACTGTTTGAAGTCATGGAAGAATTTCTTCAACAATTATTGAGATTTGTTAGGGGGTGTATTTTACATGCCAGTTTATAATTTATGCATACTAGGGTGGTTAGTTATGCCTGATAGTTAAGAGTTGTATATTAGGGAACTTCCCATTAAACAAGACTCTATTTTGCTCATCATTATATCCCCCCAGTCTCGAGAGATGGTTTGCAATTTTATTATCCTTAACCTTATGATCTTTGATTTTGACATCAAAATCTTCTAAAAGTAGGATCCACCTTAGCAAATGAAGTTTGACATTTTCCTTGGTGAGTAAGAAGTGGATAGCAGCATTGTTAGTTTATAAAATAATTTTTGTTCCTAAAACATACGATCAAAACTTATCAAATGTAAATATTACTGGCACTAATTCCTTCTCAATAACAGTATAAGTTAGTTGAGCCTCACTTAGTGTGATAATAGGATATTAGATGTTGTGGAAGAACTTGTTATTTTGTTTTTCTAGAACTAATCCCATAGCACAATCACTTTCATCAATCATTAGTTCAAAGGATAAGGTCTAGTTAGGTCCTACTATAATAGGGGCTTCAATGAGTTCTAACCTTATTCATTCAAAAAAGCTATGCTAAAAAACTCATAAAACTCAAATTTTATATCTTGTTCCAACAACAAATAAAGGGGTTTACTAATTTTTGAGAAATATTTTGCAAAATCCTACATGACCTATAAAGCTTCTCACGCCCTTGATAGTGGTTGGATGGGTGGGGGCTATTTTTTGATAATCTCAACCTTTGCTCAATCAACCTCAAGTCTTTTAGGAGAGACCCTATGTCCTAAAACAAATCCTTCCTAACCCATAAAATGACATTTCTACCAATGAAAGACTAAGTTTGTCTCTTGACACCTTATCAATACTCTCTCTAAGTTTGTTAGGAAATCCTCAAAACTAACTCCAAAAATAGAAAAATAGCCCATAAAAATTCTACCATGTCTAGGAATATAACCATCATGCACCACTAAAAAGTTGTGGGCTCATTGCACATGCCAAAGGGCTTTCATTAATAGGATAATGTATAATCGGGGCATGTGAATGTGGTTTTATGTTATCCTTCTAGTGCAATGCCTATTTATTTATAACTAGAGTATCCATCCAAGAAGTAATGAAAAGTCGCTCTTATAAATTTGTCAAGCATTTAATTAATATAAGGTAGCAGAAATGGTCTTTCCTAGTAGCTTTATTGAGTTTCCTTTGGTCAATGCAAATATGCCACCCTGGATTGCCTAGATTGTGATCAATTTATTCTCAAAATTTTGAATGATAGTCATACCTCCTTTTTTAGGGATATATTAGACAAGGCTCACCCAATTTTTGTTAGATATGGGGTGATGATACCTATGTCTAGACATTTGATGATTTCTTTTTTCACTACATCATTCATTATTATGTTGAGCCTTCTATGCATATCGATAGATGAACTTGAGGGGTCCCTTAGTAGAATATTATGCGTGTACAATGTTTGTCTGATTCCTTAGATATCTATCATGGTACAACCTACTACCTTCTTCTATATCTAGAGTAAGCTGACAAGCTGGTCATGTTGAAATTTAGGTAAGGTAGATGATATAATAATAGATAGGGTGTCTTCCTTACCTTAATATGAAAATTTTAATTAGGGTAGTAATATATTAAGTTCTAGATTTGGACGTTCCTCAATTGACGGTTTAACTGGCTGTATTTATCCACTACTTAAGCCACGAGGTTCCCGAGGTGTTAAGTAATTAATCCTGCTGCACCCTTCTATGTCTTTATCTTCCTTTTCATTAGAGTAATAGGTAAGGCAAATACTAGTTAATTGATTTGTATTACGCAACATGGATTCCTCAGTAAGTGTACCTAAATCAAACTCATCAAAGAAAGACAAATCCATAATGTCAACTCTTGAACATTCATCAAGATCCTCTTCTTATAGTTTCATTGAGTTTAAAACATTCAAAGTTATCCACTTCTCATTGACTCTCATTGTGAGTTCTCCCTTCTACACATATATTAAGGTCTTACATGTATGTAGGAGAGTACCATCCAAAATGATAGGATCCTCCTTGTTTACTTCATAGCTAACGATTATGAAATCTACTAGGAAAATGAGCTAGTCTATCTTTACTTCCACATCTTCAATCTTTCCTTTAGGTTGAACATGCAATTTATTTTCTAATTGTAAGGTGATAGTGGTAGGCCTTTCTTCCCTAATTCCTAAATTCTTGAAAATAGACATAGGCATAATATTGATACTAGTGATAAGCTCACAAAGGGCCATACTATAATACTTAATTTCGATGGAACATGGGATGGTGAAACTGCCTGTGTCCTATAATATTTTGGGTAATTTTTATTTAAAAATCAAACTACATTCTAGGTAATTACTACCATCTTTTATTCAGAGATTCTTCTCTTTCTTATCAATATGTCCTCTAAAAATGCTATAGAATTAGGCATCCATTAGAGTGCCTCAACTAATGGAATGTTAATATGCAATTGTTGGAGAATCTTGAGGAACTTATCAAACTACTAGTCTTGTTGTTATTGTTTGGGGCACACTGAGAAAGGTGATGATAGAATAATGGATTTATGAATGATCATTGATAATTTCTTACTATTTTTCTATGCCACTTGTGATGAAGTGATGTCTTCTTTTTACTTTCATGTAGGACTAGTCTATAGTTATAAAGGTGCACTATTTGACTCTCCATCTATGGGTTCTATGTGTCTTGCCTGTTTATTAAGATGGCATTCTTCCTTAGTCTCGTTTTGCTAGTAGGGGTGTAATTTCCTCTCCTAATATGAGGGTGATGGCTTTACATTCTCCTTACAACCTTTTCTTAGGGTCTTGGTGTCATTAGGCAAATTTCCATGGGATCTGATGCTTATAGTTATAGCTAGCTACCTACTTGAGTTTCTAATGTTTGTAGAGAGGTTGTGTTTCTCTCAATTACTAAATTGGTTTTTTACCATATTCTCCTTAAGAAGATTTTCTAGAGAGTTGGAGTGAAGATGTTGATAAGGAGGATGGTGAGACAATGGTTGTTGAGAGTGTTGGGATTGAGGTTTGTAATTACACTATTGGCTATAATGATTAGTTGGGTTTTCCACATTACCTTGATTAGACCACAAAAAGTTAGGATGTTCACTCCATGCTCGCTTATATGTATTACCATACTAGTATTATGAGTTTCTAGCCTAGTTTCTCACATAATCTGCTGACACTAGATTTGACAGACATTGCTCGAATAGATAACCATCTCCAAAATACATATAGGATACTACGTCTACCAAAGTAGTAGGATCTTCTTTTATTATCTCTACATATAAATTAGTGGGAGAAATATTTTAAAGAAGTTATACATTGATGATACTTTTTCTCTCAAGGTTATGATAGCATCTACTACCACATCTCTTGATGCACTTACCCTATGGACGCTCTTGGCACTATCCCACTTCCTATTTTTACAAGCTATGATCTTAATGATCCTATAGGCCTAGTCATAGGTTTTACTCAATACAACACCATTAGCTAAGGAGTCTGCTAAGTTTCTTGTCTTATGATTTAGTCTAAGTTAGAATGTTTGTAGTTGAAACCAATGAGGGATTCCGTAGTTTAGGCATCTCCTTAATAATTCCTTAAACCTTTCCCATGCGTCATGAATTTTCTCTTCTTCTTCTTGTAAAAATGTTATAATACTATGCCTAAATTTGGATTTTTAGTTGGGACAAAAATAACACATGAAATTTTTTTGAACTAATTCATCCTATAAGGTCATTGAACTAGTGGGTAGTGAAGTCAACCACTCCTTTACATGGTATCTTAGGGAATAAGGGAATGACTTAAGTCGCAAGGAGGTTTCTTGAACTCCGTTAATTTTGAACGTGTCACTAAGTTCCATAAAAGCTCTAAGATGAAGGTGTGTGTCTTCAGTTGGTTGGCACTAAATTACCTTATAATTTGTAGCATGTAGAACATGATTGATTTGAAAAGTATGGGCTTAGAATTCTTGTTGGGTTATGGTTGGGTTAATGTGGTATTAGACTAGTATAGTAGCATCTCTAATGGCTCGGTTATGTTCACCACATATGGGTTGACCTTAAATTTTTAACACCCCCAAATTTCAGAGTTAAAATTGTTTGTCTATATAAAAAATCATATACTAAAATAGGGGGTGCTACCGTCGTGATCGGCACAAGATTGACCTCTGGCCAATCTCATACCAACTAAAGGGTTACAAAATTTAAAAGAAATTATTTTGAGAAGAAAATAAAATCACAATATTTTTAACATTTATTAAATAAAATAGAGTGCGCATATATCAGAGTTAATCTAGGAGTAGAAAACAAGTACAATAACAATACCCTTGTGGGAGAAATAAAATGATCAATGCAAAAGTGAGAGAAATAAAATAAAGTGAGTGCACACAACACTCTCTCAGACCGTAGGACAAGTCCAATAGGCTATCACTTAGTGAAATACCCCAGAATTAATTATTTTGGAAATAAGTCATTAAATAAGGATTATTGGGAAATTTATTTAATTTATTGCTCTTTTTATATTAAAAGGGATTATGTAGGGCAAGTTAATAGGAATTTTAAAATAACTTATAAAGGATATCTTTATATTTTTTTAGGGCCCTAAATTAGCCTAAAAAGGAGGATAAATATTTTATTTAATTATCTAAATATTCTTACTCTAAGTACCCAAGGTAAATATTCTAAATATTTATATAAAATAAAATACTAAAATAAAATAACATAAAATAATTCTTTCCTCTCTTTTTTCTTCCTTTTTCCTTTTCTTCTTCTTCCTCCCTTTCTTTTCTTCCTCTTCTCGCCCGTTGGGCCAGCCCGCGGCCCAACCCCCCTTTCCTTTCCTCCTTCCCGCGGCCCAGCGCCGTTTAGCCCTCCCTAGCCACAGTAAAACGCAGCGTTTCGCCCATCCTTTCGCTAAAACGCTGCGCGCCGATTAATGAAGTAGTCGTTGCCTGCCAGCTACTCGACGCCGCACTTTGTCCAGAATTCACCCAAAACGCCGCGTTTTAATAAGGCCTTTTGACCGTTGCCGAACCGGCCGGTCTCCCCCTTCTTTCTCTTTTCTCCCCGGACCGCTGGTCCGGCCTCCTCCCCTTTTCTTCCTCCCGCACACCACCTGTAATGCGCCGCCATCCCACTCTACGCCGACCGCCTGTCTGTGCCGCCTACGTCGCCGCCTTCCCCCTTCTTGCCCTTCCAACTACCCTCCCTCGACCAGCCGACACCCCCCATTACTCCTAGGCCACCTCGCATGTTTTCTTTTCCTTTCCCGACCGGCCCACAGGTCTGCCATGGCAGACCTGCGTCGGCCTGCCACCGCCGGTCGGCGTGCCCGAATCCCGCCTGACCTTCCTTCCCTTGTCCCTTCTCTCGATTCTTCCCCATTTCGAGCCTATAAATACCCCCCAAGGATCCAGCTTCGGGGGTTTTCGAAACCAAAAGCCCAAAAATCACCTTGCGCCGCCCTTATTTCGGACAGCCACCCCGTCGCCGCCGCCCATCGCCACCGCCCGATCCACCCCCGAAACCCTTCCTTGCATCATCCTCCACCGACCCAGGCCTCCCTCACCCCTCGGTTTGCTCTGCACGCGCCGCCCTAGGCGTGCAAAGTACCCTTCCCGACCAAGCCAGCCTCGAACTCCACCTCCCTTCTCACTGCCACCCACCATCGTGCCGCCACTTCCAGCACCCCCTCTACCTCCCAAAACCACCAAGGGAGCTTCCCCAACCTCCCTATACCCTCTCTTTCCCCTACCAACCTCTCATTTTCCTTCCTCCCCCCTCCACCACTTCTCCACCTTCCTTCTCCCCCCATCACCGCCGCTGTCGCCGCCGCCGTGTGCCGTGCACCGCCACCTATGCCACCAGCACCCCTAGGTGGTCCTCTAAACTCCCCAACCCCTAAATCCTTGTTACACAAATGCTAATTATTTTAGAAGTATTATTAGTATTATTATTAATGTTATTATTATTATCATTATCCTTATTATTATTATTATTATTATCATTATTCAACCTAACCTTGATTTACTTATAATTGTTAGTACTAATATTATTAATGAC